>CM050653.1:6708149-7949087 GCA_027574665.1 Rhynochetos jubatus | reverse complement strand
AAGCCCACCACCACCAGGTCTGTCTCCAGCCCAGCATCTCTATAAACCCCATCACCAACAGATTTGTCTCCGGCCCAACATCTCCACGGACGCCCAGCCTCCTCTGTAATATGAACAGCAGTGCTGCAGAGATCAGTGAACATCATCACATTTACCGGACCCAGCGATACTGGGTGCGTTGGTAGATGGTGCTGGGCTTTGCCAACTGGCGCAGGCTTGAGCCACGCTTTCCAACTTTAAGAGTCCTCTGCATATCCAGTGTGGTGACACTGGCCAGTGAAAATGCAGTGGCAAGTCCACACCCTTTAGATGGCCAGATTTGCAAGTGCAAACCCATCGGTAGTGCCACCTGAGCCCTCAGCTGACCCCCATCTCATGCTGTGTGTTCACCAAGGAAGAATCCTTTTTTCACAGAGCGCACAATTTCAAGTATTACCCCGCTGGCACGTAACAAATCTATGCCGGGTTTGGCCCACGCAGCGAATAGGTTTAGGAAGTCAGTGTCTGTTAGTGGAGATCTCATCAAAGCAGGTTGTTTTCTGCTCAGTAAAAGGCAGTTTTAACAACTTCGAAGCTGCTTTTGACTAGCAAAATTTTAGCGGAGTGTTTTTCTGAGCTGGTAAAGATTGGAGGATGTAAGAAAACAAGGCGCTGCGTGGCACCCCAAAATTCACAAGACACAAGTAAGGTTACTCCCAGAGAGATGCTCAGCTCGCTATAAACAGTGTTAGCAGGCCCAGAAAAAAACCCCACCATCTTCCCAGGGAACATCACACGGGATTTTTAGGTGCAGAAATTACTCCAGCGTGCCACTGACACTTGTGAGGAGAACCTCACTGTGTTGCAGAGTGGTGGTTGTGCCGTTCCAGCTCCACAACATCAGGAGGGGTTAGTCCAGTGAATCCCAGCGCTGTGGTACTGGTTCCCCCCAGCCACCCCGGAAAAGCAGCGTGCCTTCAGTGTGTCGGCTCACGGACAACGTCGTGCCCTCCACTGAACTACTGGCTGTAGCGCTGCGTTCCCTCAGGGGACTTCAGCGGGTTCCCTCCGCCGTGAATCAGATCTCATGCTGCCTCAGTGATGTGAAATGCCATTGAGCGGAGGAACAGCCCAGCCTGTCTCAGGCACCTGAGGCCACCCCAGAAATGATGGAGGTTTCTTACACTCCAAGTTCCAGGGCAGCTGGGAAAGAGTCTCCAAGGTAATGCCATGCTGCAGGTGGGAACAGGCACTGGGGTATAAAAATGTGGAGCATCACATAAAAATTATCTGTTGCAAAGCTGAATAACACAGAAGAGCTTATGAATTTCTCATCCAAGAAGGCTATCAACTCGCACAGACAAACCATCCAGAAGCCGGGTGTTAACTACTGCCCGGATTGCACAGGGAAGTGAGAGGGGAAGGGGTAGAGAAGAGGGGAGGCTGTTTGCGGAACTCCCCAAGGCTCTGTAAAGCATGGGAGGAAGGAAAGCCATCTGGTCATCAGAGCTGGCAGGCAAAGGGCTCTGTGTCGCTCAAGAGCCTGTGGGAAAATGCCCACGATGGTGAGGAATGGAAACGGCACAGACCCTAAAATGGTGAAGGGGCTGCAGGAGTGGCCACCGTGAAGAGGAAAACCTGGCTGGAGAGGACACACCACCAGAGCTGCTGCTCTGCTCCTCTGAACTCTTCTGAGCATCTTGTAGTGGGAACAGCACGTGGGCACTCGAAGCTCCTGCCCCAGCTCCTTCCTGCTGGAGACGGGACACAGTTCAACCCTTTCTGGCAAGTGGGAGGCTGGTGGGAGGCCACCGTGTCCCCACGCTGCTGAGCAGCCTTGCCCCGTGGCGGGGAGCTTTCACTTACAAGGTCATCCCTTACTTCAACTCCTTAAGTTGTTGATTCTGCAGGGAGGCTACTGCCACTATTTGCACTTTCATTACCGTATGGATCACTGGCACTTTTCTGGCAATAAAGTCACGTAATGTGGAATTATACAGGTGCTTCTATTTTCACCAGTCAGAAAAAAAAATGATGCTATTAGTAAAATTTATGAATAACATAAGCAAATGATACAGCCCAGTCGCGTAGGCAGTGAAGCTACAGAAGTCAGCAGAGCCAGGGATTTGAGTAGCCCATGCAGTTAACCATCTTTAAAACCCACGAAGGCATCCAAAATAGGATTGTTCTGCAATCCTGTTCACGACAAACCTCCCAGGCTGATGCCGCGCGGCCCTTCCCATTGATTGATACGGCCTGCTCCAGGCTCTCTTGGCATCATAAGCCTCAAGTCCCTGGCTGACAATTGAAAAACATCCCTGTCCCTCACAGCAGATACACAGAAGTATTTGCTAGCTCGGTTTTGTGGAAGTGTCCCGCAGGATGCCGTAAGCATCCTAACAACAGGCTGGACTTTCTCCTTCGCTCCCACAGGTGTGGTTAGAGCTGCAGCTGGTGCTGGCTGGAGGCACGGCTGAGCTGCGCCGAGCCTGCCAGGCTGCCCCGATCCGCTGCTCGGCATCCCGAAGGCACTGCTGGCTGCTAAGCAAAGGTTTCATCTCCCCACACAGCAAGGGAGTGAGTGGGACCCCCCTGGACTCAGAAGGTAAATTCTAATGTAAATTCTAAAATTCATCACGCTCGACACAGCAGCAAATCAGCCTTTCTCAGCAGCGGAAACAGGAATTTGTGTGGTGGGTTGGCCCTGGCTGGAGGCCACCAAAGCTGCTCTGTCACTGCCCTCCCTAGCTGGGCAGGGGAGAGAAAATACAATGAAAGGCTCGTGGGTCGAGATCAGGACAGGGAGAGATCACTCACCAACTACCGTCATGGGCAAAGCAGACTTGATTTGAGGAAATTAGTTTAATTTATTACCAATAAAATCAGAACTAAACCCAAATCTTAAAACACCATCCCCCCACGCCTCCCTTCTTCCCAGGCTTAACTTCACTCCCCATTTCTCTACCTCCTACCCCACCAGCAGCGCAGGGGGACGGGGAATGGGGGTTGTGGTCAGCCCATCACACGCTGTCTCTGCTGCTCCTTCCTCCTCAGGGGAGGATCCTCACACTCTGTCCCTGCTCCAGCCAGGGGTCCCTCCCATGGGAGACAGTCCTCCAACAACTTCTCCAGTGTCAGTCCTTCCCACGGGCTGCAGTTCTTCAGAAACTGCTCCAGTGTGGGTCCCCCCATGGGGTGCCGTCCTTCCGGAGCAGCCTGCTCCAGCCTGAGTCCCCCTGGGGTCACAAGTCCTGCCAGCAAACCTGCTCCAGCCTGGGCTCCTCTCTGCATGGGGCCACAGCTCCTGCCAGGAGCCTGCTCCAGCACAGGCTGCCCATGGGGTCACAGCCTCCTTCAGGCATCCCCCTGCTCTGGTGTGGGGTCCTCCCTGGGCTGCAGGTGGGTCTGTGCCCCCCCTGTGACCCTCCATGTCTGCAGGGCACAGCCGGCCTCACCATGGGCTGCACCACGGGCTGACAGGGAATCTCTGCTCAGGCACCTGGAGCACCTCCTGCCCCTCCTCCTCCACTGACCTGGGGGTCTGCAGGGCTGTTCCTCTCACATATTCTCATTCCTCTCACCCAGCTGCAGTTTCTGCTGTGCAGGTTTTTTTTCCCCCTGTCGTGGTTCAACTCCGGCTAGCAAAATACCACGAAGTCGCTCTCACAAATCCCCCTCCCCTCCTCCAGTGGAGGGGAAGAATCGGAGGAAAAAGAAATAAGGAAGCTCGTAAAATTGAGATAAGAACTATTTACTAATTAAATCTAAATCAATGTATACAGGTACTACTACTAATAAATAATTAAAATAGTAGAAAATGAAACATATAGTACAATATATACACAATATGATACAATTTCCCACCATCCACTGACCAATGCACACCCAGATGTTGAGAGCCCGAGACCCACAGCCCGAGAGCGATCGCAGCCCGAGAGCCGCGGCCTGAAGGCCGGAGCCCGGGAGCCTACGCAGCAGATTCCAAGCAAACCTTATCACCGATAACACGGCCAGAAAACTCAAAACAATCCACCAGCTCCCACACGAATGAGCCAGCACAGGAGTTAGCAAAGTAGCTAACGCAGGAGGGTTAGCAAGTGCCCGGAGAGACGAGCAAGGGAGTAAGGGAGAGAGAGAGAAGGGAAGAGTAATGGCTACCGGACCCTCTTCCCCACCCAAAGAGACCGGAACATGATGTACTATGGGATGAAATACTTCCTTGGTCAGTCTGGGTCAGCTACAGTATCCGAAGCGGACAAAAGACCTTGAGTTCAGTACAGGCCATCCCCAGCACCAGCTGAGGCCTTATCAATGTTTTCACTTACTGTCCAGCAACAGAGTTCCCTGGCAACCAGAGTAAAGGGAGTTAGCCCTTTCCTGACTGAACCCAGCACACACCCCTTCTCAAATACATTACCCCAGAGGTACTACCACTGTCACTGATGGCCTCACCCTTGGCCAGTGGCAGGTCGGTCTTGGAGCTGGCTGGCACTGCTTCTGTCAGACATAGGGGAGGCTGTCAGCAGCTTCCCGCAGAAGCCACTCCTGTAGCCCTCCCCTATCCAAACCTTGCCACACAAACTCAATACATTCTGACATTTTTCAGGTCTTTGCTGGTCACAGATCAACTCTCACTGACGTCAGCCAACTCACCCCGGTGCCCAACCACCAGCAGCACAGCCCAAAGAAGTGTTTCACCCAGAGGTGCCCACTAGAAGGTCCAGCACAGCTCCTGGAGGGACCTTCCTCCTGGCACAGGGAGACCAGGCTCATCTCTCAAGCACCAGGCTTGAATGTGGTGGCAGCAGGTCCTAACCACTGTCCTGGAGCACAAAACCCCGCAGGTAAACCCCTTTCTCTCACACCAATCAAATGCCTTAGCTCTACACATGATTCTGGTCTGGCAGCATCACGTGCCCGTGTTTTGTGCTGGTTTGTAAGGAAACTCCAGTGGTTTGGCTGCTCAGAATGAAGGACAGAGGCTGTATCTACCAGGTTCGGTGACACTTCACCCAACCCTAGCAGTACTGGCCATGAACTGAATGAGTCAGAGCAGCATAGCAGAGTGTGGAGATTTCAAAACAGGGGTTTCTTCTCGCGTTTGTTTGGGTTTTATTGCCACTACTAATATCTCTTCCAGGAAACAAGATTTCCCAATACTTCCTTTTCTGGTAAGTCATATAGTGTGTGTGGTATCCTACCCACAGGAGATTTGAGAGGCGAAAGGGATTTATTTTCTGGACTGAAGCCCTACTCCAGTTCGGACTGCGCATTACACAACAGGGTTGCTCCGCTCGTGGATTGATCAAAGATGCCATGGGCAATGGGAGAAGTAGGAGGGAGTACTAGAAGACAGTGCAGGCGGAGCTACAGACAGAGAGGAATTTAAATGAACTCACTGGATATAAAGAGAACAGAATTCTGCAGCGTCAGAAAGCCTAGAGTAAAACTTTGAACTATGCCTTCTGAATTTGCACTTTTACATATACAGCACGGCTGAGTCAGAGCCTGAAGATGGAAACATGCAGACACAGAACAAGGCCGATTTTCTACGTCCTTTGATCATACAACCTGTTTTCTCCAGCAGCAAGTGCTAGCTTCTGGGGAAATAAAGTTACCACAAATAAAAGTGCTTTCTGTTAGGATATGAAATCACCAAATACCTGTGTGTAAGTTCAGAATGTGCCAAGTTCCCAGTATGTAGAACTGGTGGCTGGCTAACCTCTGCTTTGGGGGGATATCAGTGCCACTCTTGTCCTGCCATTTATTTGAAGCCCAAACCATCATTCTCGGGAAGCAGGTAGGTTTTCAGACTCTCTTTCCAAAAACCATTCCATATAATTATGGGGTAGGATGTACTAAAACTAAAATGTTAATTCATCCACAGACTCAACCATACATTTAGCTGCCTCTAAGATTCTTGTGGACAACGCAGCACACAGACAGGACAGAAGGCATTGCATCTTGTGAAGCCATCACAATACAAACCACAGCACTCAAGGGGAATGGAGAAACCCTTTAGCTCCAGCAAGTTTAATGAAAACTGAAGGCAAGGTAAATTTTCTTATACCGTGGTCTCCCGTCTCAGATTTCCCCCGTCTGAAACAGCGTGCCAAAACTCAGGGCAGTACCTCTCCCCTTGCCAAAAGAAGCACACTGTAAACCAGAATAAATACAAGTAGAGACTGGAGCCTCATCTCATTTTGGACTTGCCTTCTTTCCCCACGGGTCTGCTTCTCAGTAGTTCATTGGTCTTGATACTCAAAGGCAGATCCTGATAATCCTGGGTAGGGTGACACTAGGTTTTGAATACAGAAGAAAAGAGAGGTCAGAGTGTAGTCTTGATACAAAGAACCAACCCCCCCAATCCTACACAACTGTATAAAAGCCCTGAGCACTCCTGAATTAGGAGTTGCCCTTTTGTAGACTTACAGCCGATGGCCTTGTTCAAGTATCCATTTTTAATGCAAGAAAGGAAGTGTAGAAGATAGTTGGGAATGAAGCTTGCCAAAACGTCTGCCACCAAAGAGCAAAGCTTAAAGGTCTGGTTTAAGATGATTTAGCAAACACAAGTCTGAAAGGCTTGAGTATAGCGCAGCTTTGCTAAAACAAGTAGCCTTCGGCCACAAAATGGGTTTGATAGTGCTGTAGGCTGGAGTCATGTTCATCTCCAACCAGTAGCTCGTCACAATATTGCTTATTTGCTGGAATTTTGTGTGGTTAACATTGGCAAATGTTGGCCATGGTAATTCCAGAACAATCTTGTCAGCAACTAAGCACCACCCACCCCTCCCCCTCACTCACCTGTCCCTCCCCCAGTGAGATGGGCGAGAGAATTGGAGGAAAAAGGTAGGAAAACTCATGAGTTGAGAGAACAGTTTAATAACTGAAAATAAATTAACAATAATTATAATAATATGTAATGAAAAGGAAAACAAGGACAAAAAAGAAATTATACAACCACTAACCATCTGCCGACTGACACCTAGCCAGTCCCTGAACAGTGAGAGTGAGACCCCCGGCTAACTCCCCCCAACTTACATAATGACCATGATGGTTTATGGCATGAAATGTCCCTTTGGTCAGTTTGGGTCAGCTGCCGAGGCTGTGTCTCCTCCCAGCTTCTTCTAGAGAAGAAGAGGGAACACAGGTGCAGTATCAGAAACTGAAAACATCCTTGGCTTAATGTAAACATTGCTTGGCAACAACTAAAAACATTAGCATGTTGTCAATATTCTTCAAAGCACAAATCCAAAACATACCTCATACTAAAAACATCAGTGTGTTATCAACATTCTTCTCAGTGCAAATCCAAAACACAGCCTCATACTAGCTACTGTGAAGAGAATTAACTCTATCCCAGCCAAAACCAGCATAACCTACAGACTTGAATGCTAATGACTACAGCATAAGCTAAACAATAAAGCTGTCAAGAAAAACAGCCTTGAAACAATGTGAAGAAACAGATACAAACAATAAAAATAGAAACATTTCCTGTGTGAATATATGTAAGAAAAGAGGCTAATAACTAACAGAAGAAATCTTACAAGTTTGGAGAAGCTACTCCTTGAATGATAACTCATTACTTATCACCAGACTCTGGATATCTTGCCCACAACATGCCCAAGTAATGCAGATCTTGTTCTTTTTTATCAGGTCTCTTTGTCATGCCCTCACGGTATTGTTTAGGTTTGACTTCGCACAGAAGCCACTGACAGAAACACATTACCCACTGTGCTGCTCTCTTGGCATGACTCAGGGTCATCAGTGCACGGAAAGGATCTCAGCCCCACAACCCAGGTTAAAGTTGCCTCCTGCCAATCTGTCACATGCTAGATTCCAGTAAATTGCTTAATTAACGTAACAAATGCAAACTGCACTCTAGTCTGGCTATGGGTAGCTGGAAACACCCTCTCCTACACAAGCAACAATGCCTTGTCCTTTAACAATGTGGCCTAGATTTTATCTATTCCTAAGAGCTCCTCTGTGCACACCCCTTGTAAATTTTCCTGTGTCATTGTACAGAAAGTACTTCTGGTTAACTATTTTGGTAGTCTCATTTATATTCCCTATTTCTAGAAAGGCTCATGCATATGTTTAATGCATGAATAGTTCCAGGGAAGTCAATGGGAAAATTTATATCTTTAATGTTAAGGCTGTGCATACGTCTTTACAAAGTCAAACTGGACCCTGCATCTGTACCTAAAGCTTTTCTCCAGCTGTGTCTGCCAGAATACGTGTAACTGAACCAGTTTGCTAACAGGAGTCCATTATTCCTCCAACTGGAAACTCAAAATCCACCACTGACTGTATGATCGTCATATATGGCTGGCTTCCTTTTTCCTACTGCTCTCCCCAAAATCCACAGCACATGGGGCATGGAAGAGTTATTGCGGTGGCTCGGAAATCGCAAGCGTGCACAGAGCCAGTTGATGACAACGGCAGAAGGAAGGCGGGCCGTGCCGACAGTCACTGTCGTCTCATGCTGGGATTCGCAGGCCTAAGTGGTACCCACAGGCTCGCTGCGCAGAGGCCGGTGTCCCGACACTGGGCTGTGATGACTCACACTCGCTTCCATCTGGTTCTGGACCAAAATCCACGGTCTAAATACTTTCTTCTGCCAGTCCCCTGTACTCATCATGCTCCAGCCACTTGTAGCCCTGTGCCATCAAACACCTCAGTTGTCGATGGCTTAGCACCACACTAGTCTTTTTGGTATAAATGTTCCAGTCAGTAAAAGAATACATATAATGATCTGGATCACAGAAAAAAGTGGCTGCATTTTTCCTATCTCGGTTCCATTTTCTCTACTGCAAGGATGGGCCAGTCTAAGACTCCATGGAGTAGAAAAGTAGGCTCAGTAGAAAAGCTGCCTACGTAACGTTAAACTATCGAGTAGAAACAACATTTTTTGCTCGGTGATTGCATTCCCTCCCCCTCTCACACAAGCCAAGCGGAGTCTCTTGTGGTTCCAGCCAGGGAATGGGAGACAAGCACTGGGCTGCTCTTGGCTCAGCTCTGGTTTTTGTTTGTGTTGGACGCAGAGCGACACTCCCCTTGTCAGATCCAAGGTCCTAAAAGCGATGTGTTTTCATTTAAAAACAGAAACTAGGCCGTGCTCGCTTAGCAGCACACACTCTGGGGAAGGCTGCCTTGCTGACAAAGCAGCCGCCTGTCCGTGTGCTTCAGCTTAGGTGCCGTAGGTCCCACGGCTCCCACCAAATCTCAGGCACGTCAGAGAAATATAAACACAAACTTTCCAACCTTTTGCTCTCGAGCCAGCTATAGTGCCGGTTTGGCAACTGCAACGCCCACTTCTCAGCCGTACCGGGCCCTATCAGAGCCACGTGGACGCAGAGATCTGCTCGCACAGCCCAACTTGCAAGACCGGTGCTTCAATTTGTCATGCTCGTATAATAAATCAATTTGTTTCCTTTAACTAGGGGTTAGTCAGCAAACTCTTACTCACGCATTTCTCACGCAGTAAGTCACACTTCCCGGCAGCGTTTGTGTGACTGCCCTATCTGCCTGTGGCCTTACCTTTGCTTTAGGAGAAGCAGCGAGACGAGGTTGGTTTTCCTGACTTAATTCTCTGTGACTCCTCACCACCAATAGAGACCTAATTTTCCCCCCCATGGTGAAGAGTTACTGGACACGTGGTCTACACTGCCTCCCGTACGCCATGGTGTAGGAAAGGGATGTCGTCCTCCAAGCATTGGCCTCCCCTGGACGTGGGCAGCCAAGCAGCAGAGCTGTGTTTCACTTGCAGCCCCTCTACCACCCTCAGTACGTGTCCCGGGGGCGTCTGTGGAGGCTCTTTGTGCAGAGCTGTGCAGGATGCTTTCCCAGAGCTGTGGGAGACCTTCTCTGTCCTCTGGGCAAACAGGTTGTTGCAGTAAGCAGCGGCGGGAGGTCTATCGGCGATGGCGTCTCTCGGTCTGCCCCGGCGGGGCTATTGCTGGTTATCGGCACCAGCACAGGCACTCCTGCGGCTCCCTGTGCCCCCTCGGCCCTGCTCGAAGTGCTGCGCTCAGGTGAGAGAGTCTGGAGTGGGGCTCAGAGCGAGAGGACGGTGGCGGAGGTCCCCTCAGCGCTGCTCCTCCCAAGCTCCGGCTGATCGGGCCCGTGTGCTAGGCCTGCCTCATCCGGCTGTGGGAGGACTTTCAGCTGTGGAATAATTTCTCCAAGGAAGTGTCTACCCATGAATTAATGTCTCTAAGTACTAATTATTGGGTAAACTGTATAAGCAGTCCCTGGAGTGCCTCTTCAGTACCCAGCTTTTGGGCTCAAAGCAGACCGAGCAGGCAAGAAGGTTTTCAAAGGATGGTCTGTCTGGGCAAGGGATGAGGTAGGTGACTCAGTGGTTTTCTCTCTCACAGTCTAAAAAGACAGAAAGGTCCATAGTGGTGATTTGGGGTGAAAATTTATAGCTTATTAATTAAAAAAGAAAAAACCCAAACATTTCTAGGCCAGCTCATAGATTCTAGGCTGCCATCCAATGTCAGGAAATGTTCCCGTCCCAGCGGGGGAGCCAGGCTAAAAGGTTATTTAATGCTTTCTGGTTGATTTTGTATTTGGAATAACTGCCTTAAATGATTGGTTTTGGCCTGAGAAACTGTTTGCTTACCTGGCACCTGAACTTCAGTGATAAACTTTAATGTCCTCCTTGGAGTATTCCCACAGCACACCAAGGAGACTTCCTGCAGTCCTGACAGCTATAAATCCGACCATTTTTTTAAAGAAAAAAGTCAAAATCAGATGTTGCTCGTTATCTCTTCCAACTCCCGTCTATCCATCAATATCCAAAAGTTTTAAAAGCCCTGCTTAAGCATGTCTCCACACCATTGATGGAATATCCTTTAATATTTTATAGCTCTGACTTGCACTTCTCAAAGTACTAATTAATCTCACTAGATAAAAACTGGCACAAAATGGCACAAGTGAGAATAGCTCCATCCTTCCTCATAGCAATCGTGTGCCAGTTCATCTTGGAGCATGTAATGATTTACTGTAATAGTTTTAGGCCCGTAATGGGGCCAATAACTGGCATCTGGAAGCTGTGAGGCTCTTTCCCAATGGATGCCGTTCACATAGAGTTATTTAATTAATTAACAGCTCCACAAGCATAAGCCAGTAAAGGGTCTATTAAAGCTTTTTTTTAAATATCTTCCAAAGTAAGAACATATGCTGCACACTGCTTTTCCCTCGGAGAGTGCTTAATGTTGCAACCTGTTTATCTTATGACCGATTTTCAAATTCCACCTTAACCAGCTGCTTTTTGCTCGACTTTAGGATTCAGCAGAGAGCGAACTGCCGAGCGCTCGGCAGGAGCAGCGGAGTAACATTCTACCTGCATGTGCTCATTCCCGCGCGAGGTGCCAAACCCCTGCAACGGCTGCCCGGCTGCCTCCGCGCTCTTCCCAGACGTTACACGTGATGCACTTTCACTTGCCCATTTCCCTGCTGGGAAAACAAAAATATCAAGGTGTGGAGTTCGCTTGGAATAAACAAAACATCAGTGGGAAACAAACCCCACCAGGCGCTGGAGGGAGTCGGTCAAGTTTGTAGAAAGCATCTGAGAGCCCAGTCCCATGTGAAATGTGGAAAAGCTATCGGGGCCACAAAGACAGCAAAGATGGGTTTGGTCTGGTCACAGTGCCGCAGGATTTTGCTTCCCAAACGCTGAGGATTCCTATTCCTGAGGTACAATTAAATGCAAACTGGGTCCTAATGGGTGCTGGTCTGCAGCAGGGTGAAGGGCTCATCCATAAGTCCCCCTCCTTCTGCAGGCAGCTGAAATAGGAGAGGAGAGTGGCTTCCTTTGCCGCTGTCTGGGCGCACGCACGTGCATCTCCAGCTTGCTGCCGTGCAGCAGGCATTGTCTAAGCTTCTGCCCCGTAAGAATGTAGCACACATGAAACTGGAGAACTTGTGACAAGACGGGATGTCATTTAACTGTGACTGTCTGAAGTAAGCACTGCTAACATGGCATGGCACGGTGTTGGCTCCCTGGTACTGGATCTTGATATACAGGACCTGTCAAAAGTTACATAATCCTTGATGCAGAATCCTTTTCTCTGGCTGTAATGTGTTGTGTCGTTCCTCCTCCTGCTCTCCCTCCCACCGACCCGCAGCGCAGCCTTCTGCCTGCAAGGCTTTTACCGCGGCATGCTGCAAGGCCTTGGAAAATCATCAGCACCCTGGAGCAGCCGTCACCTACAGCCCTTCAGCCAGTGCTTCCTCCCTGTGATCTACCATGGGTCGTCCAAGGACTGTCAGAACCCCAGGGGAAGGCCAGCAAGAGCTGGGTTTGATACTCTTGTGAGAGCCGTGTCAGGTTCGCTTTGCCTAGGTGTCAGCTGCGGGTGAGGGAAGAGGCCTCTTTTACCTTCGACGTTTCATGCTCCTGCCTAGGTGGAGCCTCGGGCCTGACAAACCTGAAGAGTTTGGCACCCAGCTCACTTCCAAGTCCATCTGGGCCTCGGAAATTGCTCTTCAGGCTAAACCCCCTAAAGCAACCAGTCTGTCAGGGCTCCTGGCCCATGGCAAGGCCTCAGTGGCAGAGGCTTCCTCCTCACGAAAGGTACTGGTAGTCACTGCCACCTCACAGGCCGAGCAGCGACCGTAGAGGAGGTGGTTCAGGCTTTTAGGCAGTTGCTAATGCTAAAAGCACCCCCTGGGAGGTGGGACACGGACCGAGCTCCTTCTCGTGTAGGAGGATGTTCAAACACGCATCTCCGAGTTTCCTCGGCAACGCCTCACCCCTATGATAATGCACGCTCCTGGGCGGGCGGAGGGAGGGAGGCTGTGCGCTCGCTATTGCTTGTGCCTGCGCGACCTGTGCTTTGCACAAACTCTAGCACAAGACCCTGAAGCAGAGGCAGAGCTCAGCCTTCTCCTCCAGGAGAGTGCCACGACCAATACGCCATGCAAGGTCATCTCAGCCCACTTCACCTATCAAGTAGCTAGATACCTAGGCGTCCCGTGCGGGCAGCAGGGAAACAGGCATTTCCTGTCCTGAAAGGAGACAAATATCTCTCCCGAGTTCCTTTTCCTCTTCACTGACTGCGTGTGGAGCCTGAGGTGACTACCACGCTCTTTGAAGTCCAGTTGTTCAATATCTAAATCAGGGCAGATGAGTTCCCCCCCCCTCCTCCCTCCACCCCTTTGCTGTCTTCTCTATCCCAGTAAGCTTCTCATGCTGCCGCAGCTCTAACAGGAAGGTGTGGGAGCACACGGTTATCCTAATCCCCTGCAGAACAACCAAGAGTTAGGGGCTAGAAGGCTCACCGTGGAGCTGTGGGCTTGAACCGTCTCCTGAAGTTCTCCTGTGAGCCAGCCCCCCCAGCAGAGGAGGTTCAGGAGATACGGTTTCCTTTCCCAGCTTATTTTAATAGACAAGACTGACCGCTTCTTGGTTCTTCGCAACAGATGCTGCAGACACCTATCTTCTGCAAAGAACTGTACAAAGATTATTAATTAATGTGGTAATTAACAACCCCTGGGTGCTTTGTGCTTCTGTGGAAAGCAAAGCAACTATAAACCCAGTTTAACTGGCTGTTTTGTTTTGCTGATTTGTACTGCTCCAGTACTCCAATGAATAAACCCTTAAATGGGATTTAGGCTTAATATTACTCAACTTCAAAATATTAGAAGTATCCCACAGTAGCCATGACTTCAGGTTTTGTTTACAGATAAATTATCCCAAGGTGGAATAAAGGTTAAGCATATATGTCAGGAATTTAAAGGAAAACACCTCTAACAGATTTTGCAACTACACTGAAACCAAACAGCAGAAAATCCAAAGCCCTCTTGTCTAGAGTTACACTTCAAATCAAAACAGATTAAGATTAGAAAGTTTATTATGTAGCAAATATATTCCCTGGCCGAGTTTATTTCATGAGAAAAATGCGTATTTTATCATAAGGCTCAAGAAAAAATTTTGACCAGCTACAGCCATAGATTTGGGCCTCTGCAAGGCCATGGGCCAGTCCAAAGACCCGGTGTGGGACCTTTGGGTGACAACTTCCTACCTCCTTATCCAGCCTCTAGGCCGACCTTTCGTTTCTTTTCTAAGTCTGCAAACACATTAGACTGAACTTCTGGAAATATTAAGAGGTTCTTCGATCCCCTGCTGTGGAAGAAACCCCCAGTTCACAGCCTGAGAACTTCCTGGGACGGAAACACAACGGTGTGATTTTCTGTTTCCAATAGTGTCGCTGGAGGATCAGCAAGCATCGTTAAAACCGTACGACAGAACTTTCACTGGACATATGCCGCTGTACAATGTAAAAACACTCAAAGGATTAAGAGCAGTCGGTGGATATATCTCTAGCTGTGCGCACACAGCAGATCTACAAAGAAGGGATTAGAGACAGGGGATATGAACCTGCAAGGAAAATAATACAGTGGAGCCAGAAATGAAATCATAAGAGAAAGGTTATTCCTGTATTTGTAAAATCTTACACAAATCCTTGTGTTACATGATGGCTTATTTGTATTGCAGCGAGATGTAGGGATCCTGCAATGAGAGATCGGTGACGAGACGCTGGGTTTTGTACGCACTGCTCAGGAAAACCGAGTGTACGCCCCGAAGCTTGCAGTCCGTGAGGTATTTCTTCCAAGTGCATCCGCCTGCTTGTACTGTCGACGTGTGGAAATCCAGTCCCAGGCGTTAGCCCAAACCGGTTCTTTAAACAAGAAACATCTCTATTCTTTCTGTGCTCGTTATTAAAACAAAGCATCCATGTCACGAATTTTAACAAGACCCATGCACTCCCCAGCTAGCTCTACTTCATCACCCTCGTATCTAGAAAGTTCTTCCTAATGTCAAACCTAAACTTTATTAGCTACAAATGAGGCTGGTTCCGTCTTTCCCTATCCTCCAGTGGCCACGGGGAAAGATTTATCACTACCCTCCTTACAATAAACTTTAACATATTGCAAGATTTTTATCACGTCTCTTCTTTAGCCTCTGCTGTTCCCAGACTAAACAAACAATCCTTTCAACATTTCCTCCTAGGTTGTTCCTTCTATGCCTCCGATATTTCTAGTATCTCCCTCCTGGATTCTCTCCAGTTTGCCCACATTCTTACAGTGCAGTGCCCAAACTGGACACTGTATTCCAGCTGAGGCCTTACCGGTGCCAAGTGGAGTAGAATAATTATCTCCTATGTCTTAGGTTGCAGTCACACATCCTGTTCTGCCCGCAGCTGAGCTGGGTGAAAAGTTTATTTCTTTTCACCCACTCCAGCTGCTTATCACCACCCCTCAGCTGCAGGCTCTCCCCCCGCCCAGGTCAGCCAGCCTAACTGCCGCACAAGCGCTGCCTCCCACAGTCTGGGGCAGCGAGCCGGGTTAGAGTTAATAATTCAAATAAACAGCTCTTTTCTACTCATCAGCGTAACAGAGCCAGGTAAGGCCGAGGTATGAGCAGGTATGAAGAAGCTGAAACCTCAGGTGGGAGGAGATGATGAGCAACAGGGTTATGGACCGCGGCTTTTGCTGCCAGAGTAACTGGAGCCAGAAAAGGGCGTCTGATACTGCCCTTAAACTCACCCTTTAGCCCACCCTGCCCCCCTTCCCTCCCTATGCTGCTGCCAGCCAGGACGTTCCCTTCTTGCATTTCTCCGCACAAAGTGCAGTAGTTCACACTTGGATCATCTGCCTGACTTTACAGCATTTCCACCCATTTTCAATGCCATTTCAAATTCAGGTTTTATTGTCCCTAGTAAGACCACCCCACATAGGTATTTTGTAAGCACATTCACTGCTCTCACACCCAAGGCGGTCATGGAAAGGATGGAGAACGGAGAGGCCTGGCTGCAATCCCTCCTAGCGTGACAGCCATACCTTCACAGCCATCACCTACAGGTTTTCTTCCGCTTCTGCAGCCACCTTCGAGGGACAGTATTTTGTGTCTGCTCACAGAACTGCACGGACCTGGGCCACAAGGCTTACACGGGTCACAGCACCAATTTCTATTGCTTTCCTCCCCTCACTCCGCCTACGGAGAACCCCTAGCAGGGCACCACGCGAGCTGCTCACGCTGTAGAAGGAATACAACCGAACACTTTGAAACACTCCAGCGATTAGACTGGTGATGAGCATTTCTTAATCTGCGGCTTCGGCGAAGATATGGTGGAGGCCTGCGCTGGCTGCCGATGTCTCGCAAATCTGCTCCTCCGCAGCAGGGTTTTGTGCTCTGAGGAACGGGGACTTGGGAAGACAACAGTGCTGATACTCTTCTCACAGGACGGCACAAGCTGAGGACTGAAGCATTTCTATACCAACCAGGACATTGGAGACAGGGAAGTGACCCCAAGAGACCCTCCCACAGCTGACGTTTCCTTCTGCCGTTTAGACAGTTACACTCATTTTATCACCTTCAGCTCTGGGCATACCTGCATTCCACCCTTTGCTTATCCATGCGTCCTTTCCCTGTCCATCCTCGTTCCCTATTTTTCCCTTTCCTGTCTACTTCCCATCTCCCTCCATTTGAAACCTTCCTCCAGTGGCTTCCTTCTTGTTTCCCCAGGCTCCCCTCTGCCACCTCACCAGTCTGCTCTTGGCGCCACCACAGCCCCTGTGAGCCGCATGCATGCACCGCTCTGCCCAGCCACAGCTGGGATGGCCGGGATCGTGCTGCACACGCTCCTGGTTTTCTCAGGCTCTTTGGAAGTGGAGGGTTAGGTGGTGCAAGCTGATGGCGGGATGAAGTAATAAGAGTAGAGATGAGGTGAATTTCTTGTTCTGTCTTGAACACAGGCTGCCAATCATCCCATAATAGATGGTGGTTCTAGGCAGGGAATAGCTTTTCAGCCCACCAAAATTAGACCATTAAATGGAATTTCGTCTATGGGCTAATCAGGATTTGAACCCATTTCTCTGGAGATAAAAGGCACAGCTCAATCTCCTGGTTTGCGAGGTCATCTGGAATACAAATCAACTTTCATGCGTTTATTTGAAATGGTTTTATGTAAGGGATTTTTTTTAATTTATTTTTTTTTTCTTATCTGCTTGTTAGTGCCTTGTGCCTCAACTGGAGCTGTGAAGTGACTTTTTCTCACTAGAGGCTAAATAAAGTACTGTACTGTTTTTATAAATGTCCTAAGCTTTGCCAGGAGGCTGGCAATGAAAGAGGTTGGCAGGAGACAGGCACCGTCTCTGTTCTGTATCACGGAAGTAAGGCCAAGGACACCGGCCAGTGCCTCCCATCCGCGGGAATGTGACCAATTAACGCGCAGATGATGTCATTGGATGGCAAAAGCACTTCCCTCGCAGCTCTCCCTGCTCTGCCAGCTCCAACCTTCAGTGTATTTTCCTCAGTCTGGTCCATGTACTGTAATAACTAAGTCAACTGGAAAAAATATTGAAGAAAAGACTGAGGAAAAACAGAGTGTAGGGGCAGCTGGAGCCAGCAAAGAAGGCACACTGAGAGCTATAAAGACGCTTTGTGCAGCAGCTTCTCTCAACTTCAGGATATTTAGTTCCACAGGAGTTGGAGAAGATGGGTAATAAGCTGGCCTTTATTTTAAGGGATATCCCTTGTAGTCTCAGCTGCATAACGATCAGTCTTTGGGTATGTGGAAACAGTGCTAACAGTATCTTTCTTTCAGTACCTCCTGCTGCTCACTCCATCGACTGGCCTTGGGCCAGGCAGAGAGGAAAAAAGCCTTCCATCCCCAAACGGTCATCAGTCTGAAGGAAAAGAGGTGATGAAAAGAGGCTGCGAGTGATGAAGCGAAGTAATAATTCATAGAAAGATACATTACCACAGCACTCAGGTGCCTGCTCAGGAACAGCGCCCAGTTCTGCTAATCCTGAACGGGAGGAGTGTGCGCCTGTGCCTCCCCTGCCCCAGAGCAAGCATCGGGTACCACTCCGGGGCAGGCGAGGAGAGCACGGCTCTTGGCTTCATGCACATTAACTGCCCTGTGCAGGGTCAGGCAGCACCAGCTGGGGCCCGGGACGAGCCTGCTCCGAGATGGAGCTGGGAAGGTGAGGGTCAGTGAGGGACATGGCCAGGCTCAGGTAGCCGCAGCATCGCTCAGGCAAGGACCCAGGGTGAGGACTGGAGCAAAGGCAGCTCCTGAGAGAAGGGGTCAGCGCACCTGGTGGAGCCTCTCCCAGCCTGTCTCACACAGCTCCGTTCCCAGCAGCCTGCTCCAGGTTGGAGCCGCACCACATCTGAGTTGGCCTGGAGAACCAGAACCCTCGGAGACGGGACGAGGCTTTGCAGAGGCTGTCAGTGCATCCCGGGTCTGGACGTACCTACGTAACTACTTATAGAGTTGGCCTACAGAGATGACTACTCCACACAAACTACGAGTCGAGACATCCAAAAGGCCATGTGCAATTCAGCAGTACATCCGTATTTGCAAACGGGGTTTGTATGATTGCGCATCAATACATGCGCTGCTGATTATGCGTATGTATAAATTCAAACGGGCGTTGCGTTCCGTGAATCAATACAAGTGGTGCTGATGACGCACATACACAAACTCCAACTGGTTTTGTATTATTGTGGATCAATATATGTATTGCTGACTACACCTATTTAAGTTTTTACATTTTATAGCTGACGGGGGAGAGCCAAGCTTCGGGGACGGATGGGAAGGAGCAGCAGTCTTACAGACATCGAGCAGGATGTCCCAGGGACCAGTGTGTTAAAGTGATCAGAAAACAAGTTTAAAATTTCACTTGGAAAGAAATTGAAAATAAAATTGCCTTGAATGTATCACAAGGGAAGGCCGCTCAGAGTGTTCTGTTGTGCTAGGCAAGCCAGCAAATGTTCACACTTCTTTTAACCACAGTCACCTGCGCGCAGTTAGCGAACGTTTTTATACCCTCGTCATTTTGCTCCCAAGCCGAGGCTTTTCTGTTCTACCTCCATTACGAAACTGGCTTCAAATCACGTCTCAAGTCTGATGAGACAGAGATGAAGAGCAAAAAGACGTCAGATTGCTGGGGGGGCAGCTCTGGCTGACTGGGACGTCGCGAGTAGCTGGAATGGGCTAAGGCTAAGGGAGAGCAAAGGAGCCCAGGTTTTTCAGATGCTGGAAGGTTCCAGGGGACTTATCCCTTACCTCGTGAAATACTTTGCAGATCTTCCAACTGACCAAACGTAAAGCGACAGTAAGTGAAATAAGCTACTTTATAATTCAGCTGTAAGTATCCTCAAGAACCACATGACTGAATTATAAACTGTTTAATAAAAGTTCTTCTTCTAGAAGGGTTTTCTTTTTTAATGGCTACTTCAGATGTTCAGTTAAATGTATTGTGACCAATGTAATTATCATTTGCCTGTATCTCAAAATTGTCTGATCAAGCACTAGTGGGCTGAGTATTTCATATGCACAAACACAGCGATACTGAACTGTTTTCTTGTGGGTTTAATCTTCCATTTCCCCTCACCAGAAACACAAAAAGTGTGGAGACAAGGGCTGGACATGAGTATAATAGGTAAAACTAGCCTGGAATAAACACAGGCTCAACAATCAGAAGTAAGGTTGGGCATAACTTTACTGCAGGAGGAGAGCAAAACAAGTGGAGAAAAAAGGGAAAACAAGCACAACTAACTACTTTTAGAATGGGAGTTTGCTCATGTAATGAAAGGGATTACATCATGTTTGTCTGCAGTAATGAAGGGCTGAACTCGGTGACCTCAGATATCCCTTCCAGCTTCTTGGGCACACAGATATCATTTCACTGCGCACAAAAGAAACACCTGACCCCGCTTCCTTCTGCCACTGACCCAAACAATGCAGGCTGTCTATGGGCAGGAGAGCAATTTATGTATACACTGCTTTTTAAGAAAGGCACTCAGAGTGTTCTCCATGCTCATTAACCTCTGGATTTAGGCTGAATATCGGCACCTTCGTTCCAGAGGTGCCAAAGGGAGCACTGCCTAACCACCATCGTTGCCTAATCCCCGAGGAGCCCTACTGCGCAGCGTGAAAGCCTGGTCGGTCTCCCACCTAAGCTCTTCTGCAACCTAGATTTAGGCCAAATCCTACAAATCACTTGACAAGATCACTGGAAGGGCATAGTCCAAAGATGCTGACAAATGCTAAGAGAAAAACAGTGATGAAGGTGAAATCTCTTCCCATCTTTTTTATAGCAATTTGGACACGTGCTCCGGAAGAAGGAAGAGTGCGCCGTAGGCTCTCCCCAGCCTAGTGCCACTGGGTGTTTCTTTAAAAAGAGCAAAGCCATCCCAGTTTGGCACCCAGTAGCAGAGATTCCTCCAGCGCCAAGAGCCCAAAGGACAGCAGTTCCCGTGGGCAGCCCTGAGGCAAGGGCTGGAGCTTCAGGGAGGGAGGGGAGGGAGGGGAGCGACCACAAACACAGCATTTGGCACTGACCCAGTCCCACCAACTCTTCCTTCCCCTAGGAAAGCACATTGGTTTTTTGACTCACTCTCTGCATATGAAGCCTAAATGTCTAATCTAGGTGACCTGGCTTGTCCTGCTCGGAGTCAGTCCCATAATTTCAGCTTTTGCAATGACTAATGGGGACCTAAATTAGGTG
Organism: Rhynochetos jubatus; assembly: GCA_027574665.1. NCBI lineage: Eukaryota > Metazoa > Chordata > Aves > Eurypygiformes > Rhynochetidae > Rhynochetos > Rhynochetos jubatus. The sequence goes on along the minus strand of CM050653.1, from coordinate 7,928,576 downwards.
GGCTTTTTTTCCTGAGCTCAGTTCCTCAACCCAGCTTCCCTGGTGTAAGGCGACTGTAGCAATTAGCAGCACACTGACTAACTGGGTAATGATAGTCGCAGGTTGTACCGCACAGATTTTACAAGTATTTCAAAATGCCACCGAGCTTTACAGTGCATTGCTTGTCCCTGCAGACTGAAGGGACAGCACCCACCAGCCCTGTGCACCAGGTATGTCTGTCAGCAGTGCTCATCCCCCGTAAATATTGGGTTTCGATATACTGATGGAGAGCAGGAAGCTCTCCATCTCCACCTCTCCTTCCCATTCCTCGGAGTAGCTGGAATTCAGCAGAATACAATATCCCTTCTTCGTTATTTTGTATTGCCATTTGGGGAAGAAATGGGTGTACGGGCTGCCTGCAGAAACTCAGCAAGAGCTGTGGTTCCTGCGGAGTTCCTGCGGGCACTGTGGAACATGCAGGCTCCAGAGCCTCTCTCTCCCTCGCAGAGGCAAGATCCAGGCCAACAGCTCCTGCCGTGCGTGTGGTGCACCCCAGCATCCCCCCGACTTCAAGCACTCCGGCTGCTAACGCAAGGTGGATTCAGAGGTGCTCAGTGAGGTTTTCTCCTGTTTCTTTTTCCACCCTGATTTTTAACTCTGTCAGCAAAGACAGGTGCAGACAGATGTGAGCTCACCCTGCCCGTACTGTCAGCCAACCGGAGTTGTGCCAGCCCCTCTCTAGGAGCCACAGAGCTATATTAGCATGGCTCAGTGCCCAAGCTAATACGCCTGCTGAGACAGCATGGGCAGAAGAAGCTTGGGTCTGTCTGCACAGAGCCCAGCAGGCCTGCCCTGGAAAGCTGAGGACCAGCTACCTCTCCTGAACAACAGACAAATTTTTCTAAAATATGGATCCAGGCATGAAAGCAGAGGACTCTGATAATTTCAGGAAAGGCCCCGTTATCTTTCTCTGAAACTGCCACGGATCAATCCAGAAGAGACCCTAGGAAGAGTACAGTAAAAGCCAGGACGCTGGGGAGCTGGCTGCCTCCTTACTTCTGCTCTGGCCCTCCCAGTCCAGATTGCCTATGTTTACGCCCCCTTCCTTGAGGGAAATGGAGCATAACGTGCACTTTCCTAATGTAATTTTGGCCAGCAGCTATTGCTTGAAAGCTTTACAGTGGTCTGACATTAAAAAATTATAAATCTGTTAAAAAAGGTAACACTTCTAGAACACAGTCACACGTTATATCCTATTTTGATAGAGTACTGTACCAGCATCCTTCAGCCCATATGTAGGGATGTCAAAGATAAAGAGTAATTTTCAGAAGAAATTCCTGGCTGCTAATAGAAAGTTTACTATCTGATCCTTTGTATATCAATATGGTGACTCAAGGCTGTTTCTGTTGCAACATATAAATGCATTCAGTGTTTCTTTGTGCAATAGCTACTTGGCTTACCATGCTAAGACTCAACTTCTAATGTTGGTGCCCAGCAAAAAATACCAGTGACAATGTGCCCAGTTTTCTCAGAAACCTAAGGAGGAGTAGGAAGGGAGCTAGTTCTTAATTTGGGCTACCTTCAGCTAAAAGGTTTCTGACTGAATTTGTATTTGGTAACCAAAGGTCAGCAGCCAAATCTTCTTCCCTATTCTAAAACTCCCATGAGCTTCACACCCAAAAAACATCTCTCTCTGTTTTGGGGGGAGGGGGTTTGTTCCCTCTCTCTCTAACCATTATAATCCGATAGCAGCATTTGGTGGAATGGGAACGACAGACAAATCTCATGAATTAAACAGACTTCATGAAGAAGATTTTAGGACTATTTTGAAAAGCAGTACGTTATCCCGAGGTCTGGCCATGGATATTCAAAGTTTCAGTGATGCTTTGTTAACCGCAGGAGGCATTCTTTATAATCTGTCTACATACAAGCCTGTAGAGAATATGACTAAAAAGAAATAGCTGAAATCTTCAAGTCCTTGAAAAGAATCAAGAGTGGAAATTGTTGCAGTTGTTGGGTGTTTTCCTCTGCATCTGAATGGGTCACCATGGCAGAAGGAGTTTTGGTCTGGACCAAAACCGGTCACTGTGCCATTGCCATTCCCGAGGTTGAAGCTATCATCCTGTTGCATATCCTTGGGAAAGCCCATACTGAAAAGACTGCACTGTGCTGAGATGCCTGCAAAATTATCTGGGTTGTGGCATGCAACAAACATCTCTTCATTAAAGTCTTGCAATTGTGACCCAGCCCTTCATCTTGCACAAGATCTGTAAAAAAGGCTGAGTGACTATAAAAGTGTCCCTTGAAGCAAATTATGGAAGACACTATAGGAAGACTGGTTTCTAGCCAGCTTTTCCAGCTTAATGAATTCCTTTCAATGACGTGTGAAAGCTCCATTGAGACCAATGGTGAGTATCCTTGGCCTCCTCTAGGAAGATTTTATAAGGGTTCCTGACTATTGGTATTGTTATTTTTCTTCTATTTTCAGAGAGCAGTTAGAAGATAATTTGAAATGGTAATGCCTCAGTTCAAACACTTTTCATTGTGCTAACAGACCTAACTGATCCATGAAGAGTCAGCAAAAGGCTCTTGGACAGATTCAATTTTATGATGATAACAATCAGCATGCAAATTATTACAATTCTTGTGCTGCCCATTCTGGAAGAGATAAGAAAATATTTTCCTGCATCTTCCACATTAAACCCCCATTCGTGTCATTAATGCACAGATCTGGACGTTCAGTGTGTTCCTACAGACATCAGCTGTCCCTGGATATGGCAGGAGAACGCTGAGGGTGAAGGAAGACTTCGCTCAGATCAACTACCCGTAGGTGCCTTATATTTATAGTACCTCTTGCAGCAAAAGGACTTTCATCTACACAATTACTATGTTATCAACTGACTTCACACGTTGTGTGTTTCTCCATCAACAGGGAAAGATAACGACCCGTAGCGTTTCTCTGGCGAGAGCAGCACTACTCTGGAGAGTGGCTTGCTCTTTCAGAACCCATTGCTTCAATCACTCCTGCCCAAGATGTCGGGAAGAGAGGAGGAAGCGAGGGAGAGAATGATGAACTTCATGGAGAGAGCCTGCTAAGGGCAATGAATGGGAGAAAGAAGGATGTTTCCTCTGGGAAGGAAAAGGCACCGGGCAATGGGGAAAAAGAAAGAGAACAGTGTATAATATGAGACAGAAGGGATGGGAGGTGGATGAATGGAATCAAAAAAAGCAAAGGGAACGAAGCTTCAGCTGGAAAGTTCACCACGGGTTCTTTATTTGTGTGTCTTCCCATCCAGGTGTACCAGAATATCCTGATAATCAGCTTTTCGCTAGGCACTAGGTACAAGTCACAAGGCACAGAGCGACAAAGTACTACGTACACCAGCACACGCTCGGCCAACCCTGCGCTCTCTGCTGGGCCTGGGCAGATTAATTCCCGCAACCGCTGTTGGTATACTTCTTTGTAAAGCGCTACATAAATGCTAATGGTTGTTACTATCCAAAGGGATAAACGAAATCTACAAAAATCAGTGTCACATGTAGCCGAAATCACACACACACACACACTAAATACCCGCCGTTACGTGTAACCAACAGCCGTACGGGTCTGCAGCCCGACTTGCAGTGGGCTTGGCAAACTGAGGTGCTTTTGGCTCCATCAGTAAGGCCTCATACGTTACGTGTTTGTATAGAAGGGACATGCACGTCGGGAGTATCTTGCTACAGTCTACGTTCATGGCAACACGTGAGAACCAGTCTTTCAACCAGTTTGGGAAGTTGAGCCATAGATTCTAAGCATTTCCCTGTTTCATTGTTTTTCAGACTACAGAGTAAAATTAATTTCCCATGTAATTCTATTGAAATCTGGTACATAAACTGAGGGACTGCATTTATTTAAGCCTGTACCAGTATTTATGAGATTAATTTAGGCCCAGAATGTGTTGGCTGATGGCCCTTTATTGGGAGATGAACTGGACTGCCTTACTGGGAAGAGTCCCCAGCCACTGGGAGTGACAGTGGGGAGTGGGGATGAGGAAAGAGAAGAAAAGGGCAGAACACAGTGTCCAGACCACAATAATTAATGCTTAGTGAGGCAGAAAAGGAGACAGGCTCACAGGACGGCAATTCTAGCATTTTAATTCATATGTTGTGGAGTTTCCAACACAAATCAATGCCTTGAATGCAGCTTTATCTACACAGAGCTGTACCGCAAGGCATTTATACACTTTCCATTATTTAAAAAACAACCACTACTAGCACCCAATTGTCCTGCCAGAGCAACAGAAGTCCTGCCACAGACTGCAGTGGAAGCAGGAACAATAGAGGTGGGACAATCTTTTACATCTCACTCGTTTTATATTTTAGGAGTACACCTGACTTTGGTACCACAGCAGCAGAGGCCCCCCGCATAGCTCAGAGACAGTTCATTTCAATACAGGGGTGATGACCTGGGTGTATTTGAAAGTAATTAGAAGTAACAGAGCTAGAAAGAAGCTGGAAAAGATAACAAAGAAAGAGAGGGAACATGAAGAGAAAGTGCAGTTCCTCTTCACAGAAAGGAACATAAGAAAGATGTAGACCCTTCCAACGTTTTGCACATTCTGGAGATGAATTTTCAATTTCCTTTTCCAAGTTACTTAGAAGTTCCTAAGGCTGAAGAATATTCCTCTTGCAAGACACAGATTTTCCACGGTGCTTTAATACAGAGAGAAATAATATAAGTCCATAGCCTTAAAGTGGGTCATGATGCACAAAAATGTACGTGCCCTTTGAAACGCTCAGCAAAGTGACCAAGATTCAATAATGGCTTCCAGCTTTCTACAAGGGAAGCAGTTTAGAAGCAATGTGGCTGTCTCATGGAAATCACACGAAAATCACTGCTGAATTCAAGGTCAAAATAGAGTCAGAGTAGGATCAACTGAGTTTCTTTAGTTCAGTTTCAAACAATACTTACTTGAAAATACTATCAAATTGTAGTTTGTCACATATGTTCATGCTTGTGAAACATAACATCCCTATGCATTCTGCCTGCTCCTGTAGAAGTTGGGTCTCAGAGACTTCCACTCCTTCTTTGCAATTAGACTTTGCCACAATTATCTGTAATTTTGTCACCTCCGGAATGGATTACGCAATATTTAGGGGAAGCGGAGAGGGACCTTTGGGACCACCAGTCTGTGGACTGCAGAAAAGTTTTGCACAGTGTGCCCATACAACCCTCAGGCTCCGCTCACTGCTTTGGGTACCTCTTCAGTTGTAGGTATAATACCTATTTTCAGTGATACACTGTTAAGTCTTTGATAATTTGAAACTCCGTTTAAATATTGTGCCTCCTTCAAACACAGACTTGTTGCTGTTGGGAACTTGGTTTTCCAAACCCAACAGGTAAATATTTTTCATCTGTACCTCAAAACCTGCACTTGGTACGTTTTGGGCTCCTTAAGTCAAGCCAACTGTTTTCAGTGTTATTGTATTGACACATTTGCATATGCTTGGTTGGTTTGCCCCTTTGTTGCTGGATCAACACTGGGATTGGGGTATTCCTAGTTTCTTGCTGGACCTTTATGAAAGGCCAGTCACCTTCTGAGACTGGAGGTCGGAACATTCCTGGGTTTACTGGTGTTAAGCACAGACCTGCCAGGGGACTAAGGAACGCTGCCAAATATTTCCTCTGTGTTAGTACAAGGAAGCATTATGAGCCCTCCAACATCAAGCAGCAGGATTACACATCGGTAATGTGTAATCCCCTCCAGCCCAGTCCGACTGGGGCTGAACCCTGATATGCTGCGTAACAAAGTAAACAGGAAAATGTGCGTATCTGAAAAGAGAAATACCACTGTTGGTATAGTGACTACTATGCTTCCCTAGAAAAGGCAGCATATTCTAGTACTTTGTTCAGGCATTTTTTCAAGCCACTATTGCAAGCTCCAAATGTTCAAGAACTACAGTTTGACCCTCAAAATCATAAGCCTGGCTGTAAAATGATAAATGGGGAGCTTTTTTACTTTGCTTTCTGTTTTTTGAGCTGTTAGGGTGCAGCTAGGTCACATTTGCAAGCTTTATACTCTAACCATTAGGACTAGAAACTTATGTTAAATTAAAGAAAGAGGAAAGCTGAGTTTCTAACCTTATTTATTATACAACTCTAGTAGCTGGAGTGTAAGTGAGGCATCAAACATCACAAGACTTGTGATAAAATCATGAGTGCTGACAACATCAATTTAGAGTAGGAGGTGGGACAGCAGGGGAAACTCAGGGCAAATGGATTTACTTTTTATCTTAATGTTTTTTACAGGCTGTCTACTTTTATCTTTAATCAGAAGTTTTCAGTGGTAGCTCTCTCTTCATGTATCTGTGCATGACATTAAAAGGTCACTTCTGCATTCATGCCTGATGCCATCTCCTGACTGCATCTTTCTGTCAGAGATAACATGAAAAGGTAGGTGTAGCGACGGTACACCTGGTGCTCTATCACAGCGAAGAGGTATTACAGACGTACAGGTCAGAGGTGCATGGCTGAAACGGTACTGAGAGGGATTCCAGTCCCCTGCTGCGTGTGTGTGAAGAACACAGGATGTTTCTCACGGCCGTGATATTTACCGCCTGAGTGACGAATATCGTATTGAGAATTTACCAGTAAAGCTCCACATTCTTTGTGAAACGGGTGGTTACAAGGCATCGCTTGCTGTATCTTTTATGCCTCAAAAAGATCTCAGTGAAGAACAACATGTAAAACTTAAAAATCTACATATAAACTTTTCACTAGAATAAGTTAGCTGTAATGAGGCCAAGTAATTAATTAACAGATCACTATGATTATAGATCAACAGACTGGCCAAATCAAGAATTCAGGTCAGTCTTAAGTAATGCCAAAGTGGCAGCGGTGACAAGGTGGCCAGCTGTCCCTCCACTATCGCAGCTAGTTTCCAAACTCTGATTTTATTATTTGAAATCCTCCAGTTAGAGGGAATCATGTACTCACCAGTCCACCCAGCCATATGCAAAGGGTTGTTGGTGGTACGTTTCTTGGTCACCCACCTGCTGTCACTGGTCTGATCTGTCACTGATGTGAAAAAAGCCAGGGCTGCCCAGTACCAGCTCCAGTGCAATGAACAGTCCTGCTCTATCATGATAATCCTCTGATTTAAAGTAGGAGCCAAGCCTGGTCCAAATGGCCAGTTTGCTTCAGCTGCTTTGCACAGCTCCGGTGGTACAAGCAGAATGTGCAAGTGAATTTCATGGTGACGAGCCAAAGTATTTAAATGATGTAATGCTGATATTGTGTATCTTCCACTCATTAAATGGGCTCCAGTCCCATCTGGGTGGGACGGAGTTTAGTTCATGTTCCTGGATGATTATGCTGCTAAAGGAAGGAGAGACACAAGCCCTGTGTGAACTGAGAGGAGGTGCTGAGGGTCTGCAACGTAGCCCCTGTCGCAGCAGAAGCGACCCAACCCAGCGCTGTCCCAGCAGGAGCAGAGCTCCTTCTCACACTGCATTGCTGAGCCTGGGCTCCTGCTCAGTGTGGGGGCAGCAGGGCTCTCCAGGCCTTCTGCAAGGTGCATTTTTGGGCCCCTTTTCAGCCACAGTACTGGCACTGCCCACGTGAAGCTGTAACTCTGCACCGTGAACTACTATCAGCACTAGGACAGGAGACTAAGGCAGAGGTTAACGTGGGGGAGGATCTCCCTTAAACCTTCCTCCTCCCCTCTCTGTATCAAAAGGGTATATTGGACAAGGAATTTTCCTCATGTTAAGACAGAGACAGAGTTATGTAAATAAATCAAAATATTATAATTATCCCCCCCCGACACGTTACCATTTCAGGAAATTCCAAGTCGATATATATGAACAATCTCACAGTACCGAAATGCAGAATTCCAAAATCCAAATACCCTCAGGTTTGCTCTGAAGTGACACCTAACCACGTGCTCCTTACAAACATGACAGAATTTTACAGTTCATAGCCTGAATTTAGTAGAAAAACAATTTTTAAAGAGAAGTTGGTTTAAAAAATGTTTCGGTACGTTTTCGTTCCACATACTGCTACAGGACCAGGGTCTGACCCCCTTTCCTGCTCAGGCAGGTGATCTGACAGTCAGTCTAGTCTGACAGATTCCATCTTTCTATAAGACTCGACTACAGAGGTCAAAGGAGGAAATGCATTGTCATCTCTGCCTGCTTTCTTGGGGGAGCATTGAGGTTAGCCTTCTGGATTTAAAATCTTACCACAGAGACAGAAAACAAGATTGGCTAACCACAATGACTTGACTCAAAGAATTAGCAACACTGACATAATGTGGGCATTCCTGAAAATCTAAAGTCAGAGTTCTGTCTACTTTTTAAAATAAATACTAATCCAAAAATCTAGGGCAATAAAACTCCACAGGCATCTCAGAATTTTATTTCAGCCAACATCAATCTTCCTTCTTCTCAGACAAGCTAAATTATACCAGTAAATCTGCAACATTAGATCAGTCAAACCAGCTGAATGCAAAAGCTGAGGGAACCGACTGAATTTGTACCATGTATATGAATTACTGAGATAAAGGAAAACTACCCATGAAGTTAAATCTTAAATAAACATGAACCCTTAGTAGGAGTACACAGAGAAAAGGAAATAGTACAGTCTAAAACTTCTGAGAGACCTCTGATCAAATGTACAGTGAAGTGGGAAGTGGACTTGGGTTTCTCTGTTCTTCAGAGACTTGAGCTCAAGTAGGCAGAGCTTTAGAGGAGCCAAGTCAGAGTTACTACGAGGATAGCAACAGAACCACGGAGTGCCGGGGCTAACCCCCCAGGAGCATACCCAGTTTGATGGATTCTGTAGCTGACACTGCTGGGACAACACTGTTCCAGGCACATGAGCTAGCTTGTTCAAAGCATCTGCATAAAACTAGGTCACTGCAGCACGGGCACCCCTGGGACTCCTGCTCACTCACCACCCTCATGATTCACTGCAGTGGCTGAAGGTGGGACATTCCTGCCTTCCTAGCGGAGGACCCCCTCCTGCAGCGATGGCAGATGCAAACGTGTGCTCGTTGCTGAGTCACTGACGTAGCTATTAAACTTCCCTGTTAGTTTAAAGTGATTTCTGTTAAAGATAGCAGACTGGGAGCTGCTGAGCTTCAGGAGCGGTTTGTGTTCGCTTCTGCTGATCGCAGTTTCAGTGAAAACTGAGTAATGGAGCTCCAGCAACAGAGGGACTGGTACCCATGGAAATGCTAACCGCAATACAGGGTCCTGTATCAAACCCTGTGAGACTCTAGAGGTTTAGGGACGCTTTTCACCAAGGCCAAGAGCCTCGAGTTCCATCAACCACATCTCTTCCACACAGTCCCCAACATTTGCAACTCCCAAATCACATGGGACATGGGTTTTGAGTGCTCCAACACAAACTTCCTCCAGCTTGCCAGGCACGGAACGGCTCACTGCTTTGTGGGTACCCTGGAACAACCTTTGATCAAAGCAAATATTAGCAAAAGTGTAATAAAAGAATACACACGCACAAATAGACAGCACAACCCATAAGAAAAGCACAATTTTCTCATCCTGTAAATGCAGATCAGCTCCAGGAGGCCTGTCACTGTTTCATCCAGCGAGCGAAGTGTTTGTGGCTATGATCCACCACCCCCACACAATGATTTTGACTGAAGATTGTCCAGAGATGAAAAACTGAATTTTCCTCAATGCAGAGGCCACAACAGGTCTCCCTCTGCTCTACTCCTATGGAGCAAGGAACATCTGTACTTGTCTGCGGAAAGCAGCTGAAAAAGAAGGCAGAAACTGGACAAGAAGGACTCGAGATTACCCATCCTTTCCCTTGGGATTTGTTTGATTTCCTTTCACAATATGATACAGTAGAGGTGGAACAGGTCTATTAGATCAGTGAGTTTATCTTACTTGAAGAGCGGGATTAGTATCTTCCCACAGCCATCCACAATGAAGAACGCTTCAGTTGCCAAAATACTTCTGTGCTGAATAGCTAAATCCACAGGTGGGAAGCAATTCTCAGTGAATTCGCTTTCTGGGGTGCTTAATAACCACACATACTTAACATCAGCACCATTCTCTCAAACTAACTAGGGCATTTTTTCTGTGGTGCCCTCCCACCTGTTGGACGAAGGGATCACAATCCTGAGCTCTGTCCCCAAAGGCTGGATCCACACTACCAACTGGTGGATTGATCCTTGCCAAGACATTTTTGGAGGAATTATAAAAATCCCTCTTAGAGAAGGGAATTATATGTGGTTCTTAGGCAAAACAGGCATTCCATTTATAAATATAATTACTTTTTCTATTCCATCAAGAAAAAGAATTTAGTAGTGAGGGATACAACAGAGAAAATTATTTATGTGTTGACACAATATAAATAGAAAACAGATCTGGCTGAAACTAAGTGGGAAATGAAAAACATGAGAGAATATGTATCTGAGATTACCAACTGGGGGGGAACTTATGACCACTCTAGTGCTTTCTCTCCAATGGAAGTACAGTCCCTCATTTTGCTTCACGTTTGGATTGTAATTATGTGTGCACTTATTTAATAAATGCATTAATCGGCAAATCCTCTCTTGTGACTGTCGACCTTGAACATGACAAAGCAGGGACTCTTCTGCAGTGCAAAGTAGGGAACAGGATGTGGCTTGCACGTAGTCCCTCTGCTTTAGCGTGCTGTAGCACAGGTTAGGGAAGAAAGGAGACTATGCCAGTCCCACTCACACACAGTGACTGGATGCAATATTATCACCCAAGGGACAATTCTGACCCCATCTCTTGCATTCACACACATGCCTCTTTTACTCAGGCTGCTTGTCTGGCTATGTCCATTACTGCACGTCTTCTGCTTTAGATTTGTGAAGAATATTTTTATCCAGCATCTTCATTCTTAATATTAATGATTTATCACATATGGTGCACTATATTTTTATAAAGCTGTAAGATACCATGGTGATTAACACCATATGAGAACCTAAATAGAAGGGAACAGGATAACAGAAGTGTCCTCCCAGCAGACACAGGGCTTTTGCTTGGTTTTAGGGAAAGTATCTCAGCTGCATGATTTCACTCTGTACATAAGAATTGTAGGAGTTCCATGACAGAAGACTGTACTGTACTTGACAATGCTGTAGAGAGAACAAGAAACCTTATGTTTAATTTCTCTCTAGCCTTAATTAGGATTTTCAGATCAATTATGTAAGGAGAGATTGATTATTCTAGCTCTTTTAATCATACAGATTTATTACTTTGATTTAAGAAGTCAGGAGAAAAAAAAGAATGTAAGGACCACAAGTATACCCTTTTGTTTATATATGTACATGTGTATCTCCCCATATTTCTGGGAGGAAAAGATCCCAGCTTCAAATAGCCTTGCAAATTTGTCCTATCAATATCACAGTCCACACACAAAGCTACTCACTGAATCAATATGGTTGTGAGATACTACTCACATTTTACTTACCCATCCAAACAACACAAAAGCCTGGAGACACTGCAAGGCTGCTTCAAATCGCACTACTGCAGGGCACACCGCAGGCTGCTCAAGCGTGCCCACGGCCTTTCTTTCCAACAGCTCTATCCTCACCCACCTGGACTAGGACTGCCCTGGGGAGAGCTGTTCCCCTGCATCACTGGATCCAAAGCAAGGACTTCTCCCGAGCGTGGCAGGCCAGCAGAAAAGAAAGGGGGTTGTTGCTGGGCGCTGGCTCATGCACAGCAGCCGGCCGGGGGACTGCTGGAGAGAGACAGGGTGAAACCCCTGTGGTACAAAGGGGCTGAAGCTTTGGCTCCTGCTGGGCTCCCATGGGAGACAGCAGAGGGGTTGTGAGGATGCCAACCAGCTGGCAGCAGGCTGGGTGGCCCTGGGTGCCATTTGATGCTCTGGGCCAGGGCTGCAGGGACTGCCAGGAGGGCTGCGAGGAGCGTCCGGAGATGAGCACTAGCAACTCCTCATGCACCTTCCCGCGGGCAGCGCAGTAGAGGTTAAATTAAAAAAAAATGTGTTGTAAAAAAGGCCGTTTCTGCAAAACTGGTCACTAGCAAAGAAAGGCAGCCAGGCCCCCAGGGATGCTCTCCTTGCCTAAGGATGAAATGGGATTACAATGGTAATGTTTGCTGCGCTGTAATTAAGGTGGTGTCAGGACTTTCATTAAAGAATGTGTTTTTGTTGAGGGGCTATGACTTGGAGAAAATTTGTGCTTAAGGCTGAAATATAACATTTTTCTCAGCCAGAAAACACATGCACAGTCTTTATTAAATATGTAATTTAGAATCTCTGCATAGTCTTGACTGTGGAGGCTTTACTATTGTTTCCATATGGGCAAGTAGCTAATCGGTTTAAAACATTTATTAAAGTAGTAAAGGTTTTAATTCTGGCTGGACCTCATGTAGGTGACATGTGCCCATTAATTGTCCGCAATTAACTTCAAAAACCTAAGGCCAAACTCTGCCCTTCTTACTCAGACATAGTTTCACTGAAGTAAACAGCTGCCAACAGGACTGGGCTCCTAGTGTTTACCCGACTTCAACCCAAGGCACCTGCCTCTCCCACATTACAACTCCTTCAAAAGGGAGACCATCCCACCTGGGACAGAGATTATTTCCTCACAAAACTGGCAATGTATGACAAGGATATTTCTACAGGTAGTATCTGAATTCCTATTGTCACAGCACCCAAGATCTCCTGTAAGGAACCAGGACCCCTCTGCACTAGGTGCTGTACAAAGCACAGAATAAAAACATAGTCCTTCTCAAAAAAAGTACGATGGAATGCACACAAACACATCCTTTCCCCTGTTTCATGGCCAGGTTGGTATTGTTTCTGTTAAGTAACCTGAGCGTAGTGCACCACTCCTGCAAACAGCAAACACTGCTCAGACATTTATTTAACTTTCTGCACGATAAAGTCCTACCTTCGCACCGATCTATTGTCTTACCCCAGAGGTGCACACAATGTGGCCAGCTACTGCCTGGTGTGCTTGCTCCTGGCTGTGCGCATTTTCCTGGCTTGCAGGTATCTGCAGGGCAGCCAGCACTTAGCGTGGGCCCGTTTCAGACACTAATTTGATTTTACTCCAACTATTGACGTTCTACCTTTTTGGATAAAAAAAACACGCAACTTATAGTAAGTCATAAAAATTCTTTCTCTGCTGCCCACCACCACATTTATGTCAAAACTAAAGCACAGAATGTTGAAGTTTATACAATTACAGTTTCATAAAGCTGTAAACAAGACATGAGTTGCGACAAATTAGGCAAGTCACAAAGAATGGAACCGAAGGTAGTAAGGAACTTGTGGATGCTTTGTGTGACTTTACATGGATGTCAACAGAATCCAGCATAGCATAGCACAGTCCACTGCTCATTACGAAAACAAACCATATAAACTGCAAGTTTAAGAAGAATTTAAGCATTTCTGTAAATGCTTAAACTAAGGAAAAAAAGTATTCAGGAGGTAGTTGTCTTCAGTGAAACTATTTATGCATTTACTTACTTATCTGCCTAATTTAGCATCCCCAGGATCATGGCCTTGGTATGGAACAGCTTAATGAATTTCAGTATAGTGCATCAGCCACCACTTGTCCAAACAGCAAGATTCAAATGTAAACAAGCGATGGTCTTATTAATGCAAACATGTGCGCAATTAACATTCCCAACAGACAGAGCTTCTCGACATAGGAAGGTGTACCAGAGTCAGGCAAGCGTGATTCCTCATGTGGACAAACTCACTCCAATACGAGTACCCTTTCTGATTTCATTTAAATGAGTTAAAGAGGTTAATCTGAGAAAAAAAGCCAGAAGATGCCAGAATGAATGAGTCTGCATGAGGGTTGTAGCTATAACCACTAGTTTTAAATTGACACTTTGGCGTGCACAGAAAGAATATTTTCTTATGAAGATAAAAGCCTCCACTCCACGTGTAATAACTCGATATATAGACAAGCCCTAAGGGCTTGCATCTTGAGCACTTAACATTTTTGGCCCTGTCTTAATGGATAAAAAAAGGTGTGTTTCTCAGTCACATTAGCCCAGTCAAAGTAGCTTAATGCGATGAAAAGGCCTTAGGCTTTGGCGAGACTAAGGTGTAAAGGTGTGAGGTTAGCACACAGATCACAGCGTGGGCAAGGCTGCCTTTAACACATACTAAACTCATCAAGTTAAAGCAGGCAGGGGATGGGGAGCCTAGCCTGTATTAACCCATGTTCATACAAACGCTAGATTCGTTTGGGAGGAGAGCAGCTGCTGTGGAATATTAAGTCAGGATATTTCATGGTGGGGAGCAGGTGAGAAAACAAGAACAAGAATGAAACGTTCCTCCTCACAGACTGAAGGACGCTGCCTCCAAAGAGAGCAGTTCGATGGATTTTAGGGAGACTGGACCTCCACACTCTCTGTCCATTGCTCTGCAGCACCCGATAACGAATTCTCCAGCTGTCTGGGAATGCTGCACAGGATGAGAAGTGAGGCTTACCCCCCACCATCTGCAGCGACAAGCATCTCACCAAGCTGCTGGGAAAGTCACCATCGCTCAAGGGTATGTCGTACCCAGTATCCAGGCTGTGCTGTTGCCTAAAGTAAGACAGACCTACAAGATGACAAGTAAGCAAAACTGATGAAAAGAAGAAACAAACATTTCAAGTTTAAAAGTAGACTTCTACAACGCATTCGTTAGCATGTGACAATTAACATATGCTAACTTTTTTTTAGCCCAGCCATGTTTAGTACAAATAAACCAGGAGTCACGTATTTGTGTCATGCAATCCTGATTTGGCCGCTTGATTTAGGCTTTCTCTAGAACTCCTTTAAATTATCTTGGGGTTTGGTTTTTTGATACAGTTATTCAGCTATTTCTGAACTACTTGGCTGAATACAAATGCAGATGTAAAAAAATACTATGGGCTGTTGATGTGGTTACTCCTCAACTGCCCGCTGCACCTTTTTCCTGCAGTTGGCTACTCTTGCAGCAAGGACAGAGAAATGGGATGTGCGCCGGCACCAGTGTCCCTAGTTTTCAGACCAGCATATTGAAGGAAGCAGATGTTCACTACTGTCAAGTATCCATTTAGCACGGGATGCTGATTTTAGTTGGGATAGTTAATTTTCCTCACAGTAGCTAGTACGGGGCTGTGTTTTGGGTGTGCTGAGAATATTGATAACACTGATGTTTGTAGTTGTTGCTAAGGAGTGTTTATACCAAGTCAAGGCCTTTCTCAGTTTCTGATACTGCACCTGTGTTCCTGGCTTCTTCTCTGAGATAAGCAGCTTCTTCTCTACAAGAAGCTGAGGGGGAAGGGTGGGGGGCACAGCCTGGACAGCTGACCCAGACTGAGCAAAGGGACAGTTCATGCCACAAATGTCATGCTCAGTATATAAGTTGGGGGAATTAGCTGTGAGAGGAATTGCTGCTCAGGAACCAGCTGAGCATTGGTCAACCAGTGGTGAGCAGCTGGATCAGTTTGTTTTCCTTCCCTTTTTTTTGGTCATTTTTTTTTAAATTGCATATTACCATTATTAGTAGTAGTATTTTCATTGCATACTAGTAGCAGCAGTATTATTATATTATTTCACTTACTTTCAATTATTAAACTGTTCTTATCTCAACCCACAAGTTCTCTTTATCTTTTTCCTCCAATTCTCTCCCCCATCCCACTGGGTGGGGGGGAGGTGAGCAAGTAGCTGTGGGGTACTTGGTTGCTTACTGGGCCTAAACCACAACACAGGTTAAAGACAAAGTAGTTCAATATACTCAGTGATTAAAATGTTGGCATGTTCCTGATGTAACTTAAATGAAGCCTTTGTGATAACTTGGTGAACTTTTGTGCACTGGAAATGTGCAAAGAGAACAAAAATTAAACTTTTTCTTTTATGTAGAGTAATGAACGATCATTAAACTGGCAGAGCTTTGAACTAACGTCACAAAAGTATCTGGATCCCATTCCTGATAGAATCTGGAATATTTTTCTCATTATTTCTGTTATATAAACCTCTTTAATTGTATAATGGTACAACGGTATTTACATACCAGTTGTCATTTCCCTTTAATTAATTCTGTAACAGAATCATTTTGCTTAGCTGATTTAAGACAGCGTCCCATCTTCAACCAGTTCTATTGTGAAAGTATCACTCTGTCAATGAGCACACTGGGACAATTTCAGGTGTTTTGATGTTAACATGCCTTGTTTAATCAGTAGTGCAAGGCTCTCACTTATATTTCAGAAACAATTCCAAAACCACAGAAATGTTTATTTTAAGGAAGGTTAGAGTATAAAAATCTAGCTGAAAGTTTCAAAGCTGCCTGCCCTTGAAAGCTAAACAAAAATAAATAATCAGGTGTGTCAGTTCACAATGACTGGAGGGTCTCTTAACATTCAGTAAAGCAGAGCACCTGTTTACTTAATATTAAGTCTTTGCTGTAAAAATACGTGTTTTCCAGACAGAGATAATTCCTAATAGATGGTTATTAGGCTAGTGTGGGCTACGTATAAACGTAAAAATGTTCCTGACAGAGCTGTTCAAATGTCCTGAATCCACAAAGCACTCCTGCACTAGATTTATGTTTGGTGTCACAATTTATCCCTGCCTTCACTGAGTGATCCATAATGCTAGCAAATATACACCGCAATTCCATCTCCGCTTCAGGTTCCTGCTCACAAGTCTCTCTCAGCCCTACACAGTTCTTCACACCTTTGATTGCCACAGCAGTGGCTGCAGCAGTTCACAGGACAGACCTGCCTGGCTTTGTTCGGACACGTAACGAGATAAGCCACAGTGGTATAACTAACAGGCAAAAGTCCCTTAGCATGCTCTTGTCCTACTCAACACTACACCAAAGCTAACTTTGTCCTGCCTCTGCTCAGATTCTATATCGTGATAGTTACATATACAGTGCATATAGAAACAATGGAGAAAGAAGTTAAAACCCACACATCTGCCTTTGCGTAGGAGACAGAGCCCAAGGCTTCAACACTTACAGGTGTTCTAAAGGTACTAAACGATGTTTACATGGGAAGACCAGATGAACCCTGCGTGGACAAGTGAATCGAGCAATTCCACTGAACGTATTTCTGCTGGGGGATGCGAGTCATTCCCCACGCACCGCGCAGTTGATTCGAGCCCACAGCGTGCTCACGTGTCTCAGCTCAAATCAATCTGCACATACATATAGCTCTGACACATCCTCGACTCACCCAAGGCGTCGCGCATGTGCAGTAGATCCGCACACGCACAGTCAGTGTTTCGGGAGATGGCCATTTGTTTTAGCAGACCAGATGGCAACCTGGCAACTCCAGCAAATGCCACACCAGCTATCCCACTGTGCAGAGGCTGTGGCCTTTTACTTCCCCCTCCCTCCCCTCCCCTGCCTTTTTTTCCTCTCTACTCCACCGAAGCCTGGGCCTGTACAGCATTAAATGTTTTCAGTTAAATTCTGCTAACTTGCCTAACAAAATTCAAAGGCACTTTCCCCTGTGTTAGACAACCTGGAAACAGATTAAGTTCCCATATTTGAAGTCCTGTGAGCAGTACACCTATGTTGTCCTTTGCAGATCCCGTAATACAAACGTTTAGCTCAGGATGTGTTTTTTCAATTCGGCAGAAGAGAGCACCTTTTCAGGACTAGGGGCAAGAAAGTCCCACCAACAGTCCAGCCGTGTTCTTGCATGGCTGAGCAAAAGGGATGGCTTTATATAATTTTATATCTCTGTATACGACCATGGGTATAGATGGAGATAAATGTATAACCTCTGTTTCCACGTATAGATAGGAACATGTCACAAAGGTCTAAATAAATTACAAACCCAGGAAACGAACGAACCCTTTTCATTACAAAACCATGCCATTCCAATTTAGTATTTCTGAAACTGACCGGTGAAAAATTTGGGAGTTGATTGCTCTGGGGTTTTTTTTGAGGTAAAAATAAAAAGTGAGTAGCTCCTCCTTCCCTCCCTTCCTTGTACCTGTGTGCTACCCTAGGCCGTTTTATCAACGGCGATTCAGGGGACAGCAACCCGGGTGACAAGGGACGAGCGGTGCGGGGCTCCCAAGCAGCGGTTGTGGGCATTCGGCGTCTCGGCAGTGCCGCTCCCCACGATTTCTCCAAGTCCGGCGAAGTTCTCCAACACGCCCGCCCCGCACACCAGTCTCCTTCGCACGCCGCAGGGTTCACGCCGTTTCTCTCCATACGGCCCGTTTCGTGATTCAGCATCTGTGCACCGAGTGCTCCCGGCACACGCGCTGCTCCAGCTCCGGGCAGCGGCAGGGAGGGAGGCCCGGGGGGCCCCGCGGCGCTGCCCGCCCCGGCAGGCAGGTTGGGAGGGAAGCACGGAGGGAGGGGAGAGGAGGGGCTGTCCTCAGGGCGGCGCCCGCTGCGGGGGCGCGGCGGCGGGGGGCCCTCGGCCGGGCGGGCAGCGGCTCGGCCTCCTCCCCGCTCCGCGGTCGCTCCCCCGCTCCGGGACAGGGCCCGGGAGGAAAGTCCGGGGGCGCGGCCGGCTTCCTCGCCCCGTGGCCGGACTTTTCTCTGGCTTGCCAGGCCGTAGCGCTCCCGTTCCCCCTCCCCTTCGGAGCCGGAGTCCCTCCTGGCCCCCGGGACACGTTAAATCCCGTGTAATGAGGCTTAACCCCGCCCCGAGCCGCGGCGCAGCCGGGCGGGCAGGCAGCCAGCGAGGCCCCTGCCCCGGGGAGCTCCCCCCACCCCCCGCCGCCCCGAGCGGCCGCAGCTGTTCCAGCCGGAGCTGCTGGAAAGCGGCCACGCTCCCCAGACTTTGTCTCCCTCGCACACAGCGCTGAACTCTGCTCCCTCCCTCCCTCCCCTCCCCCGAGGCGGCCGCGGCTCCCCGCCGCTCGCTGCTTCCCAACCCCCCCCCCGCCCGCCCCGAGCCGCAGACGCACGGCGGGGGGAGGGGGAAGCTCCCCGGCTCCCCCGGCGCTCGGGAGGAGCGAGCGCCGCCGGGTCGGGCGTCATGCGCTGCCCCCGGAGCCGCCGTCCTGGAGAGCTCGGCCCGTGTGCGGGGCCGGCGCGGGGGCACCGTGCTGCGAAGCGGGCGCTTCCACCCAGATGGGCTGTTAATTTTTTTTTTTTTTTTTTGCTTTTTCCACGGAGAAAAATAAATAAAAAAAAACAAGGGCGGGGAGAGGGTGGGGGAGAGAGAGGGCTGCCGGCCCCCGCGGGGCGCGGGGAAGGGTGCGCGGAGCATCCCGCGGCGTGGCGTCCCGTCCCCGCTCCGCCGCTCCGCGCTTTCCCCGCAGCCCGCCGCGGCAGCCAGCCCGTGAGGTCAGCGGCGGCGGCGGATGGGTGTCTGCGCCGGGGGACGGGCGGTGGGCGGGCGGGACGGGCAGGCGCAGTGTGGGGCCGCGGCGGGGGGAGGAGGGCGGCGGGCGGGTTCTGTGTCTATGTGTCGCACTGGCGGAGGTGGGGGGGAAGGGAGGGAGGAAGGGGGGGCGGGGGGGGGGGTTACACACCAGGGCAGCGGCGGCAGCGCCGGGATCCCTTCTCCACCCCGCGGGGAGGGAGGAGGGAGCCTCCTCCCCTTTCCTCCTCCCCCTTTTTCACCCTTCCTCCTCCTTCTTTCCCCAAAGTTAAACTTCCTGCTCCCGGCCCGGCTGGGAAGGGGACGCGGAGCCCGGCCGGACTCAGCCCTCGACACACACAACAGCTGGAGCTGTCAAAACTTCCTCCGCTCGGCCTCGGCCCCTGCCGCCTCCGCCGCCGCCGCCTGCTCCTCCTCCGCCCCCGGGGGCTCTGCGCGGGGGGAGGGCGCAGGGCCAGTGTACAATGAAGCGGCGGCCGCCGCAGCCGGGCAGCGCAGGAGCCGGAGCCGCCGCCAGCTCCCGGGGCCTCTGAGAAGGGGGGGGCGCCCGGCGGCGGGATCAGCCGCCTCTCGCTCGCTCTCTTCGCCTCGGCCGCCACCTCCCCCAGCCCCACCAGACCCCGCCGAGCCGTGGAGGGGGTGTTACTGTGTGCGAGACCCTTCCTTCCTCTGCGCTCTTTCTCTTCGCCCCCCCCTCCCCTCCTCCTCCTGGCTCTCCCCATGCTGCTCCCCCTGCTACCTGTGCTGGTCGGCGGCGGCTGAGGCCAGCAATGCGAGGCGGAGGTGGAGGAGGCGGAGGTGAGGAGGAGAGGAGCCGCGGGAGCAGGAGGAGCATCGGGATCCCCATCACCATCCTCATCTTCATCCTCATCATCATCATCCATGTGTCTCTCTCGTCCTGCTGACTAGGATGTCAACGGAGGACAAGAGTCTGGTGGTGGCGGTGGTGGAGCCGCCTCAGCAGCAGCAGCAGCCCCCCGAGCCTGGAGCTCCCCCCCCAGCAGCAGCAGCAGCAGCCACAGACAAAAGACCTAGGGGCCGGCCTCGCAAAGATGGCGCTTCCCCTTTCCAGAGAGCCAGAAAGAAGTAAGTTGGGCGTTTGTGTGCGCGAGGCAGCGAGGGGCAGGGGCGGGCGGCCAGGCGCAGGCAGAGCTGTCAGCCGAGCCCCGCCGCTCGTCGCCCCCTCCCTCATGCCATTTTGAGAAGGGCCCTTCTTTCTTCTCCTCCTCTCCCCTTTGCACTTTCCCCTCCTCCTCCTTTTTCACCTTTGTCTTCCGCCGCCTGCTCTCCCTTTTCCACTTTTCTTTCACCGTCCCTGTCCCTTTCTTCTCCTCCTCCTTCGGAGTTTCTCTTTAGCTCTTCCCCCCCTCTTCCTCCTTTTCCCCTTGCACCTTCCCCCTTCTCCTTTTTGGCTCTCTTCTCCAGGACGCTCGGCTGCCTTCAGCGTCGCCTGGCTACTCCCTGTGCTTGACGGTAGTTCCTTGTCGCTTTCCCTTTTTCCCCCGCACTCCTCTTTTTGGGAAAGACAAGACGCTTGTGGGCGGGTGACGGGGGAACCCCCCTCCCCCCCTTCACCCACAGCGGCGGGTGCGGGGCCGCGCACAAGTTGGGGCCGGAGTTTCGGCCGCCAGCCCCCGCCGCGTGCCGGGCGGCGGGGAGAGGCCGGCGGGGCTGTCAACAAGCACAAGCCGGGGGGGGTGGGGTGGTGCGGGGGTGCGTCTTCCTCGGCTCTGGCAGGTTTCCCTTCCCCGCGGCCGCTCCCCGCCGGGGGCGCGGGCGTTCGTCAGCCCCGGCGCGCCGCTGCCCTCCCCCCGCCCCGCGCCGCCTCAGGGAGCCGCTCCTGAGGGGCCGCTCCTCGGCCCCGGCGGCCGCGCACGAGTTGCCGGTGCCCGTCGTGCCGACGGCCGCTTCCCCGCTGAGGGAGCCGGGCAGAGCGGCGGGTATGGCCGCTGCTCGGCGGGAGGCGCCGCGCCGGACTGGGCTCGGAGAGGCCTGGTGGCCGGCGCCGTGGAAGTGCCGCTGCCGCGCTGGCTGCGCTCCCCGCGGGTTGTTTTTTGAGAAGGATGGGTCTTGCCATGGCATACCTGATGGCAGCGGTAATAGGGCAGAGCTGGGCGAGCACGTTTGGAGAAGACCCCGGGGTTTCAGGGGTTGTTTCGCTGTGGGAAAAGGGACACTTCGCTTTGACACCCCTGGAGTGCGTTGGAGCGGGTCTGGCGCTGGGCTGAACGCCCACCCCAGGCCTCACCCTGTTTCTGAATGACACGCTGGGCGTCCAGGCCACTAGCGAGGGCTGCCGCTGGGCTGGACCTGAGCGCACGCAGAGACTGTGCCTTCCTCTGCTGTCATTTGTTTTTATGAACATACGTGTTACATAAATATCCCAGGACACAGGTGTCATTAGTTTGGGATGTATGGATTTTTTTTGTTGTTGTCGTTGATGGACGGTTCCCTTCAGAGACTTTAAGGTTCACCCCCTGGTTTTGGTGGAGATGCATTGTTTGCAGCTCCCTCTTTTAATTATCTTAGGTGCTCGCTTGATACAAATTTTCATATAGCGACAGTTGAAAGTAGTTGGCAAACATCTACATGCAGTAAAGTTCTTGGGTTCATCTCCTCTACTCTTAGTTTTTGCATACTTTGGTTTTATTTCTACATATAGAATCCAAACCTTACATAGGAAACCTTTGAATATTTTATTTTAAAAGAATTTTTAGGAAGAAAAATGCAAATACAAGTGAAATGTACCCATCAGCACAAAAAGCGAAACGGTGGTGTTTGTGAAAACTGGCGTGTCTTGTGGCTGCCCTGCTTGGGGTTGTGTATGTACATGCTCTTGACGAAAAGTGGGTGCTAGAGAGGTAATTTTTTTTTTACAGTTAGGGTTTTGGTGTCATGGGGTATTGTCGAGACTAGTTTTAGAAGGAAATTAAGTTTCCTCTAAAAATATGTACTTACACTGACGTGACTATAAGCGTTTGTGTAACAGCCAGAAGTTTAGACAAAAAATAACATTAATCGATACTCTTTTTCTTCTCACTATGATTGTTCCTGTCTGATGTGGTGCTGAGCATGGCTGGCGTCCTTCTCGGTCTTTGTGGAAAACCTGTAATGTTGGTAAAAGTGTTACAAGAGAAGTAAGAAATGCTTTTAGGATAAGGTTTTTATCAAAAATAGTTGTTTTCTAACTTTCACAGAGTAGATATAGACTTGTCTTTTTTAGCTGCATCCATTCTTGGAAGAAAATGGTTTCATTTTATAAGTTTTGCTATTTCCAAAATACTAATGACATTTGGCTAAGCAAATGAAGAAATAAAATAAGTAAAAATACTTTCTATTTTTTTAATATGACTGCTTGGGCCTGTCTTCCTTTTCACTTCTGTGCTTTCCAGTTGGATTAATGTGCCTCATGTAAACCAGATAAAAGAGCATATGTCAGACCATTTTCTGTACTGTAATCACATGTCTAAATCACTATTAGCCAGTCAAATTGTTCAACCGCTTTATCCCATTATAGGAAATGTTCCACTGAATGTTCAGTCTAAGTGCAGTCTACATAATGATAAAACTAAGAGCCCTGCATTAAACTGACAAAGCCAAAATAGAATAATTCCTCGGCTATGGATGCCTCCATTAAAGAACAATACCATATTGCAGAATGCTGCAGTTGGTGTCTTACCTTCTCAAAGGCCGTGTTTTTAAGCAAATGTGATGAGTTTAAGCAGACAGATGGAAAACTGCCTTGAATCTACTTCTGCGACATCCCAAGGACTCTCAGCTCTTCCCAGGAGTAGACTTCCGTTAGGGGGTACAGGGCTCTTCAGTAGGACAGCTCTCTGAAAGTCTCTGTCATCCTGGGTTTTACCAGGTTATCAGTAAAGATTCCGGTGGTACTGTGGACAAGGGTATTTATAGGGAACAGCTGAGGTTTTCTATAGGTGATGAACTGGGAATCGGTGGCTCCAGTACCTGGAGGGTTACTGATAGTAGAGCATGATGCTAGAACAGCTTTTTATCATTGTTTGAAGGATAGAGCTTCATGAATAGCGTTGTCACCAGGCTTAATCTTAGGTGAACAGTTCATTTTTATTATTTATATTGTAATTGTGCCTAGAGGCCAGGGCACCATTATACTACATACAGTACAAATGCATAAGCAAAGATTGCTCTGCACAAACAATTTCTTTATTTAAATGTAAAGATAAGACAGCATGTAAATGCGAGAACTGTATTGGGAAAGCACACGGGAACTGTGAGAATGCTATGAGCAAAAGAATATGTAGATGTTCAAGTACTCTGGCTATCTCGGAATCGGTGAATCATTCATAGGCATCAGACTTGGAGGATATGTTTAAAGGAGAGTAGCATTGTCACCCTGAGGATTTCCACAGATAGCTTGTTTCCTGCCTAAAGTGCTAGACGAACACTTGTGTTTTCTTCCTTACGTTTTTGACAACTGGGTATCTCCGCAGAGCAGCAGTTCAAATTTAAGAGACTGAGCTAGAAGAGGCCACGCAGAGCCTTGAAATCGAGAGCAAGTAGGTTGTTCTTGATGATGTTCATCAGCAGGAGCACAAAGAGCTGTAGTCAAAGCAATGAACGAGGAAAAGACTTTTGTAGTATTAGCTTTCATATGAACTTAAAAGGTGGCAAGATTGCACTTACCAAAGCCAAAGAAAGAATAGAGTTGCATTACTGGAGATACAAAGTGATGTAGGAGGAAGGAACTTCAGGTGCATGGTTAAAAAAAGATACCTTGCTGGTATTGTATAGGAAAAGCAGAAATAACTAGGGGCCATCTCATTGTATGGCCTGAAATCTTGGAAACTTAACTCCCGTCCTTGGATTACACTTCAACTTCCAGGCAGTGGACCTGAAGGATAGAAATGTGATCAAACAGAAGTTGCAGGGGAAGAGTGTTTGCTCCATTTTAACGATACTGTCATTGTATGAACAGCTGGTTACTCATGAAAACGTATCAGAATAGTACGGTACAGGTGCAGTAAACACTTTTGTAATCTATTTTAAGTACTAGAGCTTTCTTAATCTTTACAGGTTTTAAGCAGCAACAGATGTATCTTCTTAGCAAAAATCTAGTAGCAGAAGTCTCATTGATTGTGAACCTGATAACAGTTACTTTGTAAGTCAGTATCTAAGCTCATTTTAAATTTTACCTCCAGCATCCATCAGACTTTGAGGTACGTTACAAATAATTTTGGCAAACCTCTGTAGTTGAGGACAGCATAGGATAATGATTCCAAAAAGCATGAAATTTGCAGAAAACTTCTTGTGTGTTTTTAATTGCCTATGTTTTAATTTTCATCCTAATGTTTCATTACTTTGGCCAATGTAAGCTGCAGTAGGTTTTCCAAGGCTGTAGATTTCACATATGCAGATAGTTTTGAGGGCACCTAAGCACAGTATTTTTGCCAGACAATGATTATTTAAGAATTGTTATCATTACTTTAGCTGCATTTGCATTAGGGTAGGGCAGTATTTAAGGATGTCTACACTCATTTCAGAAGAACCTTAAGGTGTTGGATGGATTCTCTCTATAGCTCAGCAGTGTTTCTTTGGTTTATCACACCCCTTCTATGTGATACTTGTATCTTTAATTGCCTGCTCTTTTATGACTTCGAAATTTAACATTGTGTCAAAGTTTATGTTGTGCCACACACCAAAAATGCTTTTAAAGACACGTTCACAAGTCAGGGCAAGTCATCACTCCCTGGCAGGACCGAAGTCTTCTGATGGATGGGCTTTGTACAAGTATTGTATGGATAAGGGTTAAGGGATTAAAGCAAACAGTGGCCTCTACTGTATATTGACTGAACAAGCCACGTAGCAAAGTGTTTGGGGAAGAGTCAGGAGTTACTTACTTGGTCACACAGTGGGAAGAGATGAGGTGTGGCATCAGGCTTCATAATCGGGACATGACATTGGCTCTTGGAAGGCCTCTACGGTCTGTTGCAGAACGGGACCGAGCTATGTGCACCAGAGTGCCCTGGGAACCTGGATGGGGGAAGTAATACCGCACGGACTGCTGAAGGAAATGGCACTTAGTCAACTTAGCAAGCAATTCCCTGGCTGTCTTATGCGTTTCTGGCATAGGAGCCTGGATTAGACTGCTCACAGTGCTACTTTGCTTGGGAGGTAAATGATCGCCAGTAAACAATGTATGTATTAATTTGTTGATTTTCAGTTCTTGGTAGGATGTAAGTGATGGATGGCACTGCAAGTTGTTACACATGGTGGGTTTTACAGAATTGTTTTGCCATGTTATCAAAGTTGTTAAAATACTGATTAATGTGGTGTCTTCACTTAAGGATGAGTGAGATTAGGCTTAATGTTGGAAATAGCTACTTTACTATAACCTCAGCCTACAGTTTTCACAATTTGGAGCAGGCTACACTTGCAAATGAAAAATTCTTCAAGATTTTTTTTGACATTGCAGTTGTTAGTTTGTTAATGTTTGTATTTGATGATCCATTGAACTATAGCACTTGTCATGAGGGGACCTCCAAGAGCTGTCAGACCGAGTATGATGACAGTCTGTGAAATCTTAACAAACTAGGTATATTGGTCATAAGGCATGTCTTTGCAGAAGTAGGACTGAGAACCCAGTCTCTTGGTTGCTGCTCTCTGACCCATCTACACACCAGGCATCTTTTCATCCTGCATTCAATGACACAGGAGACTTTTCCCAGCTTAAAACAATGAAACGCTTCAATTTTCTTGGCTTTGCTTGTGGATATATTTTTTTTTCTTGTTACCTTGTTCAACTCCTACTAACTTCTTGTCATTGTTCTTTCACAAGGTAAGTGATTGGGAATGGATCTTTCTGTTCTTAGTCATAATTTGAGTTGAGAGATGGCTTTCCAAGGCAATTGGCTTGCTGAGAATAGGTAAGCTCTGCCTTTCTCAGGCTGGAATAGTTTTTCTTTTTTTCCTCCTTGGCCCAGCTGTCCCACAACAATGTCGGAGGGGTAGCAGGGTTATGTATAACTAGGCAAAATAGAATTTCCGTATCCACCACTAACGGTTGCTCCCTTATGATGTTTTATGCTGGTTCTGTGCATTTAACTTTTTAAGAAGTGTTGTCATAGGTACACTAAAATGTTATGAAACAGTAAACAATTAAGCAACTAACAATTAAAAATAATCGAAAGCTGTCCTCCTTTGTGTTTAATATATTTGATTATTGATTCATGCAATCTGCATGATTCATATAGGTTGGATAAATACGTATAAGATTTCAGTGGAGCAAATACTGTTTGGTGGTAACATGTGCTAAATTTTGCCTTTTCTGTTTCCTGTTTTACTGCTGTTTACTAGAAGGATGGCACTAGACATTCCCGGTCCTGCCATTCCAGGGTTAGTCAAAGTGAGTTTGGGACTTGCTTCAAGAACTGCGTTGAGTAGGTTCTTCTCATAGCATTGGTGCTTTTGAAAGAAAATAAGATGAAGTAGGAAAAAGCCCTTAAAATCTAGAATATTAATTACTTAGAGAAACAGAGGCAGTGAGTGTATGGAGTGCATCAGGTAGTTATTTTCCCCAAACACTATAAATTTAAAGCTGATCCTGGCAGCGAAAAGAAGCAGCAGTGCTGCCCTCACTCCGCTACCAGCTGTTTGTTCTCTCCCTTGTGCTGACCCAGGCGTTTGTGTAGCCATGTGGCGAACTGCATCGGGAAACTGATCTGGGTTAAAACTAACCTGGCAGAGAAACGTGTTTGTGATAGCGGGAGGGAGGAGGCCAGAGCAAGCGGCCAGGCTGCGGGCAGACAGCTCCGGCCTTTGCTGGCGCTGCCACCTTCACGTGGGATCTGCGAAGCTATAGCCTTGCTTGGGTGAAATTTGAGGGTGTTTGGGTTTTAGGCTGAATCCTTTGGAGTTCTTACAGGAGATTGTGAGAGATTTTTACAGCCTATAGTCATGTTATATATGCTGGTTGGTTGTTTAAAATAAAAATGAAAAAAGGTATTAAGAGGGCTCAGCATATAGGCAGACAAGTTGTTCTCATCTGATTCTTGCTCCAAATGTTGGCATTGATTAAATAAGGAACTTTGATTCTGAGGATCAAAATGGGAACTGTTCTTAAATTGAATATTCAAAGTACCCTATAATAATAGTGTAAGTAAAATATTTTATGCTAACAATAGTTTCTGGTATTCTGAAAGCTCCTTCCTACAAGTATATCAATATATAGGCATTATAATAAAATAACACTAGATCTTGCTTCTTTCAGAATATTCTTCCCTTTCACATTTTTTGGAAGTATTTTTATTCAATCACACATGAGCCAAATCCTGTCGCCAGGCATTCCAATATAAATATGTAATTACTCATTTTCAGTGCTGTATTAATCAACATTCTAATTGCTTTTCTTGAAGAAACTGCTGAAAACGCTATCAAACTAGGATGTTTCCCCCACGACTTCAGGCTTTGGGTGGGGAAAGGAGAAAAGAGAGGCCTTCCTTCTCTTCTGTTGTATCATTACTGGCTATAAATTCTTGCAAAAATAGTTTTAATTAGACTACAAGAAAAAAAATCACATTTAGGCAAATTTACCAGGTTTTTTTGTTTCATCTATTATATTTTCATATTCTTTGGAACACGGGCAGTTGAATCATTTGTATGGCACAATAAGATAAAAGGAATTTTTGGTAGTGAAGATGCTGCTATGTTTACCGGCATCTTACGTGGCTGTGAGAGTACCGTCTGGAAGCCTTGGCTAATCCAGAATGACTCCTGGAACATCCCAGGGTTCATGGAACCCGCACTATTCCACTAATGGTGTCTACCCATTGGTCTTTCTCTGGCAGTGAAGACTGTCTGCTGTGTTCTTAGTGAAAGTTTTCTCAAAAAAACGTGACAGGATGCCTCTGTACCATTAATAAAGGGGGAGCTACGCTGTATTAAAATTTGGGAGATTTTATTAGTAAGCCGTTTCCTAACTATAGACTGTGCATTATTTAGGTTTTTTTCCTGAAGTGCAGAGTTCAGAAGCACAATGAAATCCTCTTAAATAAAATGAATACTTAGTTTTACTATATCACCACAGATGAATGGAACTGTATGGCCAAAAAAGACTCCAGGGTGATCTTGCTCATCCTTCCATGTTGTGTTTCTGTAACATTTCTGACAAACGTTTCTCCAACTTGTTTTTAAAATGTTTGGTGGATGCAATCCCACTGCAACTCTAGGCAATTAGTTTCAGTAACTAATTTTCTGAAGTATAAAATAAATATTCTTTACTGCTGCTTAAGCTGGTTGTGTCTTGTACTACTCACAGTTAAGACTTTCCACAGTTGACACTGAGAACAATTTTTATAATAATTTTTCATTTATTAAGGGATTGCCTCCTTTGTTGTGCGCTGAAAGAGCTTAACCTCTGTAGGATCGTAATGGTGACTGACCTGGTTTATCCTTCGAAAGTTTGTTGGTCTTGATTAAGTTTCACTTGGTTGGTTGAACCACTTTTCCCTTTATCAGGATGATTTTTATTAAGATTGTGTCCTATAAAATGTTTGTAACCCTTATCTCAGCCATGTGTCGTTTGCAACTCTTCTATGGGTGTGAATTTCCTCATGCAGGTCCTAGAGGATGGAAGTGTCTGGCAGTGTTCTCCCACTGTGATGAAAATAATATGCAAATAAATACCCTTTGTGTGCTGCAGTTCATTGTTGCCCACCTGTCTTGGGGCACGTTCACCGGGACTGTGGTATCGCAGATGATCACTCCTGGGTTAGAGATGACTTCTGTTTGGTTCGGAAGTATATATGTGAATTTATTCCAGTCCTGCTGACTTGAGTTTCCCTGATTATTTAGCCTAATAACAAAATCAGTTTTAGGATTAGCTACGGTAAATGTGTTTCATGAACGCTGAAATAGAGGGAATGGCATTTGATTCTGTTTTGTTATCCTCTTGTTCTTCTTTAACATTGTAATGTACTGACTTGTGTGTTTTTATTCTTACTTCTAAAATATTTCTCAAACTTTGTTTGCCTTTTATATTGCACAGTGGTAATAATGCATGCTGTGCTTTTATCTCTTCTGATTTTTATCCCTGACAGTTTATGCTGTTCCTTTATATTCATTAAAATACCCTTGTTTCCATTCCTAATATGATTCTTTCTAGTTTCAGACCCTTATTACTGGCTGCTTTTGATGCAGCCTGTGTTGATCATACTACATTTTCTATCTCTCCCCTGCACTGGGATACTTTGCTACTGTGCGTATTCCAGTGCAATAACTGCCAGTCCTCTTTTAAATCGCAATCTCGAGAGATGCTAGCAACAAGTTCAAAGAGTTTGTTGAAATTTGCTTTTCTTATTTCAGTTAATTGAAGATAAAAATTGGTTCTCCTTTTTCTACTGCACTCATTTTTTCCCCTTCCTTGGCACAGCGAGTGCTTCTCGTTACCACTTCCAGCCAAATCACTGTACACACTGCGATGTTTAAAATGGAGCCTGCCCTAATAGAGCGACGTGTGAAGTAACTGCTCTTCTGGCATCCTCAACTTTGTGAAACAGTTGTCCTCAACATTTTCACAAACATGTTGGGCTGTTTGGTCTGTTATTTTGGTTTTCCATTAGACGTCTGGATGATGAGGGCCTCCTCTTACCCTCGAGATACGTGCTTTGAAAGCTCTGTTAGTTGCTTCAAAAGGCAACAATGAGGCTTGGTCTTCCCCTCTTCTGGTCAGTGGAAGGTTTTCGCTGCCGGCCTTCCCAGTTCCCTGTTCCCCAGTTCCCATTCTTTGTTACTTTTGTGTTTTCTTTCTACCCCAACTTTTTTCCTTCTCCTGTTTTTTCCCCTCCTTGTAATGAAAGCACTTGAGTATAGTGGTTCTTTTTTTCTTACTACAGCCCACTGAACTGCATGAGATTATAACTTAGAAATGGGCCATCTTCATTGTGAAGAAAGGCTTGGAAAAGGGAATTTTGAAATAAAATTGAAAATAAAGAGAACTGTTCATGTCAATTTCCTTAAATTTCACCATTCATAAATTGGGTTCATTCATGGCTGTGCTTGTGTTTATATTTATTAGTGGCCTGGTTGTAGCTAGCCGTAGTATTCTGGAGGACGTGGAGCGCTCACCTTCTTTGCAGTGGCTGTGTCAGCGCTCATAAAAACCCGAGTGGGAACATCTGTAGTCACTGGACGCCATCGTCCCTGTTGTCAGGTTATTACAGCAGTAGCCTGTACAGGTTCGGCCTGGGCCTGCCAGCACTCTTCCAAACGGCTCACAGGGCTGGGCCAGGGGTTCGGTGCAGGCCACGCACTGTTCCCAACATAGTTTACGTGTGGCTGCTTTGTTTGGGAGGTTGAGAATTTGGTAGCATGGATATAGGGTGCTCTGTGCTAGCTGGCCTCAAGGCCAACATCACCAACTCTGTTTAATTTACTAGTATAACTATAACCGGTGGTTTTGGTTTTTTATTGTTTGATCTTATTTATTTATTAAATGAGGAATTCGAGGAAACTGATAGAATTCTCCTCAGTTTTACTTTCAGCCTCCTGGGCAAACACTGTGCCACAGTTAACGTTCTCTAACCCGTGGGGATGTAAGTTGAGGAAGAACAGCTCACAGCAGAATTGCTCTAGAGGGAGCAGAGGAGATGTGACGTACAAGCCTTAAAGCTGTGGGAAACTCTGACTTTCAGTGCTACTTCAGTCTTCCGACACACAATTTTTCCCGGTTCATGTTTTGCATAATTAAGCTTGCATCCAGCATCCTGGTAGAGATTTATGCAAGGGAGAGCACAAAACAGATTCAGTGGGAATTTTAATTTATTTTTCTCCTTGTGTGTTGCAGAAACCCTTTAGGAGAGAACTGGGCCCGGAGATGTGGGATGAGGGTGGGTAACTCAGGAAATAAATTATCTGTAAGCAAGGTTATTTAAAGAAATTCTTTCCCTAAGGTCTTTCATGTGGCAGTAAATATTAGCTCATGGCTGGCTATTCTGTTGCCTCTTTTTGTGATGGAATAGGATAGTCTTCTTTGTCTCATCATGTGCAGGTTGGAGATAGAATCATTTCTGTTTCAAATGTGTTTTTGCTAAAGAATAAATATGAAAACTTGGTAAACTGACTCACGTTTCGCGTGCTTTACACGTGGCCTTCTCAGATAAGGGTACACTGCTAGAACAGAACGGAGAAGGTGCTGTTGATTGCCTACCTGCTTTATGGACAAGCAGAATATCTTGATATCGAGGCTCGTTAACCAGACAACTGCCAGTGGGCGTTTAAATTATTGATAATGTAAATAAATATTAGTGTAAGAATATTTGCACTTTATGTTTTTCCAATGAGTGTGTCTTTTTTCATCTTACTTGCTTTAAACTGTCTTGGTAGTCAAAAAGACCTTGATTTTAAATTGTGAGCTTGACCATTTAATTTTAAAGACTTTTTAGACCAATAAAAGTTTCTTGTCTATACTTTGTTAACATGCTCACACTTCAAAAACTGAAGTCATAACTGTCTTGGACATGTATAAACTTGTTCATTCGAAGCTTGGGCTCTCGGCCATCCTGCGTCTTCTAAGGTGCACTGTTTTCCTTCTTGGACCAGAATTTGGGTAAGTACTGTGATAGTCATTTGTTAGCTAGCTTTTATCTAAGGACTCTAAAGGTTGTTAGATAAATTTGTTGAGTTTTTCTGTTGGTGGTGGTGATTTTTTTTTTCTTCTACCCCTCCCCCCAGTACATAGCCCAAACTGAACCTAAGGGAATATACAGCTGCGTGGATGTGACCATGTCACATGGTGCAGGAGCGTATTCCATGACAGCTATTAGTAATGTCCCTTGGGGACAGGGCAGAGACTGAATTCTGGCTCCTGTAGTCATGTGATCTAGGTTTCTTTTTAAGCAGTACAGTGATGGTCTAGTTTCTAGCTGAATTGTTTTTTCAAAGCTTTAAAAGAATAATGATATTTATTTTACTCCTCTAAAGGAGTTTACTAATGAATAGGAGGAAGTGTACTTACTCAATGTGCTGAAGATTTTATGCTTAGTCAGAAAAGAGAACTAGGTACCTCCAGAATTCAATCCAGAAGAACAAAGGTCTGAGCAGGGAGTTCCTTAGAGCCATCTAATAGGAAATACCAGATGGAAGGGGTTTAGGGTGGGATTTAGACCATCTGAATATCACTTTTATGCCCTGATCTCTGTTGTCGGTCCTTGGTTTGTTTGGGGCGTAAGTTATTTTGAATAGGGTCTCCCCATCAGTTTTCAGCACTGTGTGTAATAACACAGCTATGTAAACAACGAATTGAACTTCAACAATATTTGCAGACCATTTGGGGAGCTGCCTCTGTCTGACCTGCTTTGACCTGGAGGTTGGGCTAGCTGACCTTCAAGGTCTTTTCCAACCTGAGTTATTCTATGAACCTGGTCTGTGAGCATCCCTTGTCATGGTCATGTCCATTATTTATGTTGTACACAGCAAATTATGTGCAATAACCTTTATTTTGTAGAAGGTGTTTTCCTGTATTATTTCTTGAAAGAAAATAGTTTACTAAGTCTTTGTTTCATTGTCTGTATTCCTTATTCCCACTGTCACCTGACACTAACTTTACCTATTAATCTGTGTGATCCCACATACTCTAAATAAATTATTTCCTTACTATGTGGTTTTTTTTTTTCCTAGATATAGTGTCACCTGGCATGCAGATTTTCTTCTTAAAGTGTATTTTTAAAAGTTTATCTGTTAGAAGAGGGCAGGGCTATTTTGATTACTTTAAAGAAAATAATGTCAGAATTGGTGTTCTCATTGGATTTCCATCATGCACTGTTGAAAACAGATTTGTCCTGCCTGTGCCTGTGTGGTGTGTCGTTAGCAATGAGTAATTTTCTGGTGGCCTATCAGTGTTTTGGTATTGCCTGTTTTCTACCTCTTCTCCTCTTGCGTCTTTTTTTCGATTTGTAGTCTATTTGTCTATATTGGTTTTTAATCCTTTCTGAGTTCACTTGCTCACCCCTTTGTTTCTGTTTGTGGTAAGCAGTACTAAGTTATCAGTTCAGTTACGCAAGAGTTCACCCATAGCAGCACTTAGTAGTAGTGTAAAATGGACACAGGTCATGAGACTCTTGTTGCTTGTGCAATGTTTCTGTAAGAAAGCACCATGTGCTGTGCTGCTTCAGTACCAGGTAAAATAGCGCTGTTGGGAAGCGGAAGAAGTGTGTAAAGAAACCTGAGATTTCTAGTGGTAATGTGAGATTTGACAACCTATATTTTTTGTTTCAAATATGTGTTTCAGAAATGCTTTTTAACCTGACACAGCCAATGCTTCTCCATTGATAGCACTGTTTGCATTGTGTTACTGGACAAGATCTGGTGACACTCTGTGAGCTCGAGCTACCTTGAGACATCTGTGCTGATGCCCTGTGGGAAGGTACCAGGCAGAGGCAAAAGGGTACGCTGAGCTTGTTGTTCGGGGTTTCTATCTCAAATTCACATTCATCGGAGTATTAAGTGTAATGGTAGGCTTTCCACTGGAACGTCCTGCTCTGCCATCTCCGTCGCAGGGATGGTAACCTGTGGCTGAAGCGTGGAAAGACATCAGGGAAGAAAGACACCTTGAGCCTTTTCAGTAATACTTACCAAAACCTGCCTGTTAAAGCCATAAGAAGAGAAAGAATTTGATGCTTTCTATGTCGAAAGCTATTTCAATTACCTAACTTATGTTACTGTTCAAATTTTATTTATAATAGCATGCTCGCTAGACATGACATCTTGGGTGTAATGGCTTTAAATCAAATTTATAATAGTATGTTAATGTGGCTATTTAGTTAATGCACAAAATGTGTTGCTTGGCTGTATGATGTGCTGCTGACCTATCTTGGGTCCCAGGTATGATCTGGTTTATGCTCACAAGAAGAGAGAGTGCAGGGAAGGGGGGGCGCAGGGAAAGAAAGGGTTTGAACCATATTTGTTTATTTATTTATTTAGGGTTAGAAATGGTGTCTGTCTCCAGAGACTGTCTTAGTACAGTTTAGAAACTAAATACTTCCAAACCCCTTCAAATGCATTAAAAAAGGGAGTCAGGCTACTTCTGCTCAATTGATGCTTTGGCATGAAAAGTAAAATTAAAAGAGAAACTGTGTTCACAGGAGAGGGTTGTTCGAGTTGGTTTGGAGCATGGAAGCATGAAAGGGTGCTAGAAGGAAATCACCTTTACATTTCAGTGGAATTGCCAGGCTAGGGAAAGGTATTTGAGTTTTCTGCTTGTTGTCCTTTTGTAGCTCGATACTTACGGCTTAATCTCAAGTTGTTGTGATTCTGTTTAATATTATTAGAAACCCATTGAAGATCTTGGAAATAGCATGTTATCAAAAGCTAAGAAGAAACAAATGTTTAAAATAAAAACAAACACATTTTTGTGCTTCTTGAATATATTCATCTTTGTACAGTTTAAAATCAATGAAGTACCAAATCAAATGTATGACCCAGCTCTTGTAACCAAGTAGTGCTTCTGTGATGAGGCCTCTGTCTCTTATTTATATATGGATTGCACCTGAAATTTCAATTGGAATACATGGGAAGTGGTGACATCGCTATGTCTGAATTTCTCTTGGTTGCTGTGAAGTAACAATCTCCAAAAGTTAGAAATTGTAAATGGGGCCTACCATAAACATGCTTCACTAAATGTGTCTTGATTAACTCAAGAGAGTTGGCTCCTTAAGTTAATCAGTTTGAGTTTGGAAGAAAACAGTCCAGCATATGCATAGACATAAGTTTTTATCTTAATCATTAAATCCATCGCTTCTGTTGCTTACAAAAAAAAAAAAATCTGTCTTAGGAGAGATGACTGATCCCATTTTTCCCATGTACATTTTCTTGGCAGAAGTGTTGGCTTAAACAGTTTCTGCCTTGCCATGGTGGTACCACACGTTTGTGGAGACGTGTGAATCAGGGCAGGGAATCGATGCAGACAAAAATTGCTTTGCCTTTTGTCAGTGTCCGGCCCCGCTGCTGCTTGCTGGGTTACCCTGTAGCAGGATCAGGCCACTCGTCTGGTTCAGAACATGGGCCAGCATACAGCGACCGGGTGCAGTTCGGAGGGTGGGAAGACGGGGCATGGCGTGGGACCAGCATCAATTAAAACTGCTGCTGAACGTGAAACCCTACCCCGAGTTGTTCTTTAGCTCATTGTATAATCCTACTGAAGGCAATTTATGGGCAGTTTGGGTGGCAAAGTAGTAATTAGTCAACATGACTGGTGTTGGACCGTGCCCAACTCTGCTGTAGTGAAATGACAGTTTTGTCCTTACTAAGATGTTTATGGCAGTTGATGTGCTTTTACACTAAAAAAAGCTAAATTTCGCATCTTGCGTGTGAGAAAAAATGCAACTCCATGTTGGAAGCTCTCGGGAAGAACAAGGCTAGGACGACTTCATACCTGTTAGCTTGCATCTTGGGTCACATGAACAGCAGGGAAAAGTACTGGGAGTAATTTATTGTTATTATTTTAACCAGCTGTTACTAAATTGCAAATATTCTTGTTTGTGCTAACGTACTTAAACTTGTCAGGTGACCTATTACCTGGTATGTTAAAACATGCATTTTTTTACAGCGTGTAACACGTTTGAAAATATCTGTAGCTTTAAGGTGTAGCAGCACAAACAGCTTGATGAATTTATGGTGCGTCGGTATCATCTCAGAAGGTACCCAGCAGTCTTGTAGCAGAAGCTTATATAAACGGGCAGTTCTGGGATGGCTGACATACAATAACTTGGTGCTGTGCTAAGTATAGTCACAGAAACTCCCTTTATTTAATACAATTTGGAGAATACACAGCTTCTGTCCACTGTTGGCTGTCTTCAAGGCCAGGCTGGATGAGGCTTCGAGCAACCTGGTCTAGTGGAGGGTGACCCTGCCCACGGCAGGGGGGTTGGAACTAGATGATCTTTAAGGTCCCTTCCAACCCAAACCAGTCTGTGATTCTTTTGTTTAAGAGGGGCTTATTTTAAGAGTTAATCTCAGAATGACTGGTTAGAAAATGCTTAAACTATTCGGAGGTGTGTGCGCAAGAGGCGTTTGTCCTGGTTAAGCCTGGAGGGCTGTGAGTGCTGAAGGGAACAGGCAAACTGATCCATGTCTCAGTAGCGAGCGGTTTAGCAATTCACCACTTGGTTGAACCAAAATAACCAACCCTTACTGCAAAATAAGATACTGCCATTTACCATCTTCGCTAAGGTTCAGACTAACGTCTTCACCCTTCCCATTGCAGCAGAGTAGTGTGCTAATACACGTGGTTACCAGAGATGTGCTGATAAGCAGTAGCTCGATAGCTCCTCGTAGCTAAATATATTTATGTGTCCGTACCTGTACTAGCATGGCACAATGGCTCTTGTACAATAGTTACTTGTTTCAGAGTAAACACGTGGAGATTTTTTTCCTGAGTGCTTTCTTTTTAAAAAATTTTATCTTAATCTCTGGAGAATTGGTTTGATAAAAACTTTCCTGTAGGCCAGGCACCAAGAGCGTGTCCCAGTTGAACGTGCAATGGTAGGCAGTGTCAGTCTGCCTGGGTAGATCGCGCTGTGTGAGTCAGTGTGAGGGTTCGGTTTGTTTTGCTGTCTTAGAGGGTCAAATGGTCTTTTGGAGTTGAGAATTTCTCTAACCAGTACTGATAAGGCCATACTGAACTTGCTTGTCTACAGAGGAAGGTGCCCTGGGTTAAGTATGTCCAGTTGCAGCTTGGTGTAACAGAAGAGAATTCAATTAAAAAACAACCACTGATGAATGAGAAAATGAACTTTTGTCTGGCAGGTAGGTCAGATTATTGCTGTCAGTGTGTCAGCCTGCGTCTTGCAGATGTCGGGTGTTTAAACAAGTTTGAAGACGACCCTTAGAAGACTGACAGAGCGGAGCGTTACACAACAGCCGTTTGGGGGTTTCTGCGTGGAGTTGAACAAAGGTAGTTGCGTTGCTTAAATTGGCAGACCGATTGGTTTGCGAGGATCTATCGATGCAAGTGAAATGATCGTTGCGTAACGTGTTCTTGGTTTGTTTTGCTCCCTGTAGAAGACAAGGCAAATTGGCAGGGACCATCTGAAGGATTGGGAAAGAGCCGTTTGTAGACGGACGTTTGTCAACCTCGCTCTCCTTGCTCCGTTCCAGATTGGTTTTGGAGAAGTGTAGAGCAGCCTGAAAGATGTTAAAAAGCTGGGTGGGGGAGGGAAGCCAGTCCCCCGGGTCCCACCTTCATCCCTGGGGCTGAAATGCTCTTTTCCCAGAGCGGCCCCGGACAGCCGAGCGGGCTCCGCCAGGCAAGCGCCCGGCATCTATGGAAACGTGTTGGAACTTTTCGGCTGCGCTGCTTTGTTACATGGGAGAGTGCGGGCGGTGGGGGAAGGGGAAGGAAAGCGGGGAGGGCTGCCGCCCGCCTTGCTCGGAAGGTGCTTCCAGGACAGGGGCATGCGGGAGGGCAGACCGGGCGACTCCCGGGCTCGCCCGCCGCAGCCTGCCGGGACGTGCGGGCCCCGGGGCCGCTCCGCGCCCGCCCGCGGCTGCCCCCCGGCCCCCTTCGGCGCCAGCGCCGCAGCGGCCCCGCCGCGCCGGGGGGGGTGGGGGTGTGCGGGGCGGGGACCCGGGCAGGGGGGAGCCTCGGGCGGGGGCGCTGCGCCTCCGGCCGCCGCCGCTCTGCCTCGCGAGCGCAGGCGGCCCCGGCTCCTGCCGCAGGACTCCGGTCCGCACATTGCCGGCGCCCGGCTGCGTCGGATCTACTTTCGCTCGGCTCTTTTTTTTTTTTTTTCTTTCCCCCCCTTCCCCCCCCTTCCCCCTCCCCTTCCCCCCGCTCCCCTCCCCCTCCGCCCTCCGCCGCCGCCGGCTCAAGCCTGGTTCGGGGAGGATCCCGGAGCCGAAGTTGCGAGGCGATCGGGGCCGTGGCGGATCGCTCCCCGGCGGCGCCGCCATGGGGGCCCTGTAGAGCCGCCCGGCCGCGCCGAGGCCCCGGGGCAGTGGCCTGGGAAGCGCTCCCGCCGAGCGGCGGGGCTGGCGGTAACATGGCTGATCTCGGGGCGTGCTGAGCTGTCGGTGTCTCCGCGCCGCGCCGGGCTCGGGCCGTGACATGTAAAGAACTTCTCTTTCCTCCGGATCGGGCGGGCGGGCACCGATGCCAGCCCTTCCATTTTCCAGGGGGGATTTGTGAGCGGTTCCGCCGGGCTGGGCTATGTCGCGTAAAAGCAGTTCGCCGGCGGTGAGTAACGTCTGTCGTTTAACTTCTTTGTGTTAAAGGGCAAAGTGTGACAGCGGCGCGGGGACGCGCACGGCGACCGGCGGGGGGGTGGGGGGAACCGGGCGGGGGGCGCGGGGGGACCGGCCATCGGGACCGCGCCGAGAAACTTGGCCGGGGGGACTCGGGCGCCGCTGACACTCGGGAGGGGGGAAATTCACGGCGTTTGGTCAAAAAAAACCCCTACCCGAAGGCAGGCGGGGGTAGGTAGGTTCGAGTTGCACGCGCAGGAGATAATCCTCGGCCATTTAAAGATAAAAAAAAAAAAAACCAAAAGAGGCAAAGGGGGGGTGGGGGTGGGAGAAACAACAAACACAAAAGCCCCGCTCGGGGCTGACCTGGCTCTGCCGCCCGTGGTCTGGTCACTGCTCCTGGCCGTGGGGGCACCTACACGCGCGTGTGCCTGCACGGACACACACACATATTCTGTAAAATGATGACTTTATATGGTTACTGGAGCACAAGTCTGGGTTTTCCTTTTTTTTTTTTTTTTTTTTAGCACTTTCATTTCCTGGTGTGAATTTTGGAGTGATAGAAAACAAGATAAGAGTATTTTTTTTTTCTGAAATATTTTGAAGCACTCTGTGCACACTCTGAAAAGAGTACCATTTTAATTTTGCATGATTTCAAAGCATACCTGATAGTGTCAATTTAAAATGAGCCTTCCAGCTGCCTTTCCCTGTAGTTCTACATTAAGAGAAGGGGGGGGGGAAGCACTTTGTAAAATACACCGTGTTCATAGGGCATAATGGATGTTCAGACCATCGTATACGATCGTTTCTGTATGAGCAGTGAGCAAATCGCTCCTAACTCAAAGTAAGTGTTATGTAACTGGATGTCTTTACCAAACTTGACACGCACTGTAAAGGAATAGTCTATTTTGTTTAGTTTGTGGTTGGTTGTTTTATTTGTTTGTTTGGTTTTTTTAATCTATACAAAATGAGAGGCTGACTGTCCCTTTTTTCAGTGGGATTACTTTGTAGCAGGTTGATTAAAAAGAAAAAATCCAAACAAAACCCAGAACACTAACAAACCAACCTGTGGTTTAAAAAGACGAGTCGGTTAATCTGTATGGTGTTCTCTAAAAAACCTCTTTCAGTCGTCTACCTAATTCTGGATGCTAAACATTAGGTACTCACCGGTGAATCGTTGGTTAATACTGTAACCAGATTCATTACATAACTGAAAAATGGTCCTGAGTTAGTTGAGTTTTATTATTTAACTTCTGTTGTGTAGAGCAGCGTTATTTGGCATAGCTGGAGTTTTTGGAAAAAGATGAAGGTCGGTATGAACATAATTAGGGGTTTTTTGCATCTGAAGAAATAAAGCAGTAGTGGGTTAGTACTCCTAGTGCGAAACTGGAACAAACAGGCAGACATTTAAAGATTCTCAGTGACTACAGAAAATACTCTGTATTGAGGTAAACACAGTTACGAGGCTGGAGCTTGCATGTAGGGGTCTTTTGTGCTTTTTGTACATCATGGTGAGGTTAGTATGTTGTGCTGGATGCTCCTGCACAATAAAATACACTTGCTAGAGCAGGAAAACCCTGCAGCTCCCAGACTGTTCAGGGCAAATATTGTAGCCATCTACTTGTAAGGCAGAGGCAGGAGACAAGATACACATTTCTCAGGGCTAATGGGATCAGCTGCATCTATAACCCATTCCATAATTTCACTAAAGGCTACTGTACCTTTATTTTTAAAATATTTGTTGTATGCTTCCTTTAGTACTTTATTGTAAATGACCTTTCTTTTCGTAATATGCTTGTAGTTTGAGTATCTGTAGTTTTTAATTGTTTGCCTCACTTGCAGGGTCGTCTTTGTAAACTGGTTTCTCTGCTCTTCTGTCGGTTCTCTGCAAAATAGTATGTAATAGTCTGTTGGCGTTAAATCTAGATGCTTTTAGGGCAAAGTACTCTTTTTTTGTAGGAATTGTTATTGAATTTTGGTGTAATTATTTTGTCAAGACTGCATACTCAGTTGACTTACGTATAGATTAATTTTTTTTCCCCTTCTGTATTATTCTTTCCCAAACAGAAACTTCTGCAGAGTTTTGGCAAATTGTTCTTTGAGAGGATTTTTTTGTTGGTTCTTTTTTTTTTTTCTTTGGGAGGGGAAGGGGTG
Source organism: Rhynochetos jubatus (assembly GCA_027574665.1). NCBI lineage: Eukaryota > Metazoa > Chordata > Aves > Eurypygiformes > Rhynochetidae > Rhynochetos > Rhynochetos jubatus. The sequence continues at coordinate 7,887,927 of CM050653.1, read as the reverse complement.
GCGTTATTGTCATTTACATAATGTGCCAGTAGAAGGTAGTTGCATCATATACACTTTCTTAACGTGACTGTTCATTGGACTTGCCTGAAAATGATCTCTTAAAGGTAAATGGCTGAGCAGAAATGAAAAGCAGCCGTGTATTGATTTCTGCTTTTCTTTCAGGCTAAAAGGACCATTCAGCATGTGCTTCATAGGGTATTTCCAGACTGAAATTTAGTCAACTATTTGAAAATAATGGTAAAAGTATTCTTTTCTCATCCCTGAACTCAAATCTTACAGATCTGTTTACCTGAAAAGTGTGGGTAGAAAACTCTTAGCATAGAATAATATATACTTTGTATACCATTTGGTATAAAATATGCAGCCCAGGAAGAAGGGAAACTGGCTCTGGAGTGTTGTCAAAAGCATTCTGTAAGCGAGCTGAAAGAGACTTTTTTGTTTTATTTGGGCCTTTCCAATTTTAGTAATTACTAAGGCTTCTGGAAACTCTAGGAGGTAGCGTGTTTTCAGAAAGAAGTATTGAAAAACAGTTGACAGTGGGCCTTTAGCTAGTCTTTTATAATTCTGTCTTTCCCCTGTGAAATCCTTTTGGCATATTGTGGCTCACTGGCAGTAGCCCAGCATGTGATATCACAGATATCAGATGTCTTCTTGCGATTCATGGCATTTGCTGTGCCGCAGCGGTGCTCTGGGACGGCTCGGGTGAACTAGGAAATGTCATAGAAATTGGGTAGGGAAGGCAGTATGCCAGAGGAACAGTCACGTAGTACTGGGAATAGGTGAGTGCTCAGATCTTTGTGGTTGGTAATCTGGCGGGGAATGTGTTCGGCAAACAGATGTACCTTTGACTGAGTGGTCTTCACAGGTTTTTCCTAATGTCTTAGCTATAGAAGCATATCAAAATGAGTGGCAAAACATCACAGTTTAAGCTTTTCCCTTTGGAAATATCTTTGGTTTAAAAAAACTGGATCATTATTATATGGGGCCTTGTTAGGATTTATTTTCATCTTGAAGTTGAGGTCCAATGCCAGGCGTAAGTATGGATGATGTTGCACATACGGAGGATATTTGACTCCTCCATAAGATCTGTCAAGTTAGTCATAGAGCATTGCACTTCTGTCTGTCTCTTGGTGAAGTCTCCCTCTCGTCTCTATTCTCTGTTGAAATGTTACACAGTAAGTGTGGTTTCTGCTGATGGTGCGTTTGTAATACAGCCAGAAAAAAAAAAAAATCTCATGTTGGTAGCCAGGATGAAAACATGGGACAAAGTACCCAAACATTGTAAGGAGAATACTTGAGTAACATTGCTTAATTGGGCACTTAGAGAAGATGAAGGCACGGAAGAAGGGTCTGCTTGTGTATTTTTTTGTTTAGCCAGGACTTGCAGTTTTTTGGTATAATTCTGTTTAAGGGATGGGTGAAATGGAACCCCCTATGGCAGTGGGGTTGGAACTAGATGATCTTTAAGGTCTCTTCCAACCCAAACCATTCTCTGAGTCTATGATTCTGTGAATTCTTCAGTTTAGATGGAACCCAGTGGGTTCCTCCTAACCCCAAACACTTTCATGTTGTTGTTACTCCAGATCTTCCTTTATTGCTCTCCCTCCCCCCACCCCCTTTTTTTTCTTTATTATCCTTATTTTTTATTTTTCTGCCCCAAATGTCCCAATGCTGTTAAAGGAGAATGTAGATTACTTTTATAAGGGTCTGTTTAGGAAGAACTGAACGTGAGAGCAGGTTATTACTGACAGGTTTGTAGTTAGGCTTCTTCTCCAACCAGCTTATGATCTAAATTATATTCTTGCCCCCTGTTAATGTCTAACACCAGGTGCCATGGAGAAAACTGTGACAAACTCTGAAGTGAGCAGTTACGGAATAATCATTCCTGGGGGATCTATTTGAGATGGGATGAGACCAGAAGGAGAGAGAGAGCAGTGCTTTTTCCAGAATTCGGAAATCCTCAGGCTGAGTTCTTATTTACGCTTGTAGTTCTGGCGAAATCTACCTTCTTTAAATCAAATTACTTATGAGGATATTGACTTTGATGGGATTGGAAGGCTTCTTCCAAGCATGAGGGGACGGTGAGTGGATATGGTGAAACTGGCAGAACAAAGAGGATGGGGTAGGGGGAAGGGATGTATTGGATGGGACTACACAGGGATGGCATATCTGGAGCAGTGAAAAGAAGGACTAAAGACTGGAGCTTCGTTTTAGTCACCTTGCACTTCTGCTCGAGTGGGGCGATTGTGGCAGCACGGTTTTGTGGCACCGCTGAGATTGAGTTTAATGAGCAAGTGGATACGGATGGGGGTCAAGGAGGGGATGAGGGAATGAGTCGCAAATATTTTATAATCTTTTCAAAGGTTACTTGACCTGGGCCAGTGTGCTGGTTTTAGCTGACATACAGTTAACTTCCCTCACAGTAGCTAGTACGGGGCTGTGTTTTGGGTGTGCTGAGAATATTGATAACACTGATGTTTGTAGTTGTTGCTAAGGAGTGTTTATACCAAGTCAAGGACTTTCTCAGTTTCTGATACTGCACCTGTGTTCCTGGCTTTTTCTCTGTGAAAAGCAGCCCCTTCTCTACAAGAGGGGGAGGGGACACACACACAGCCTGGACAGCTGACCCAAACTGACCAAAGGGACAGTTCATGCCATCAAACGTCATGCTCAGTATATAAGTTGGGGAGTTTGCTGGCAGGGAAATCGCTGCTCAGGGTCTGGCTGAGCGTCGGTCGGCTGCTGGTGAGCGGTTGTATCAGTTTGTTTTCCTTCCCTTTTTTTTTTTTTTTGTCCTTTTTTAAAATTGCGTATTATCATTAGTAGTAGTATTTTAGTTACATGTTATTATTCTAGTATTGGTATAATTATTTTGTTTCAATTATTAAACTGTTCTTAACCAATGAGTTCTCTTACCTTTTTCCTCTGATTCTCTCCCCCATCCCACTGGAAGGGGAAGGTGAGTGACTGCTTAGTTGCTGACTGGGGCTAAACCACAACAGCCAAATAATAGAAGGTGTGCTAGGTGGTGTCCCTGCCATGTCAGCCTTGCCTTGCCTTGTGTACAAAAGCTTTAGTCATAGTTGTGGCAGAAATCGTTCATTATATGTGCAGAACTGTCATAAAATGGAGGCCTGGGTTGAACAGTAAGTACTCTTTAAGCTTTGACAGATGTTTCTCATGTGACTTCACTTTGGCTTCAAAATATTTCAGTGGAAGGCTAATTGCACGTAGGAATGGGTACAAAAGCAAGGGAGAGGGCTTTTGGAAGAATGGTGGGTTTGCAGTGATCAGAAAAGGGGAATCCAGAGTTACAGGAATGTAATCCTTAAGACAGAGGTGGAGGATGAGAAGCTTAGACTTCAGTCTTCTTTTCTTCACCTTAATCCATCTCGGTGCAGTAGCTTGCCTGTGACCAGTCTTTCTTTTAGTGTGTATTTAACCATCTTTTCCTTTCCATTTGCCCCTTGTCATCTTCTGTTTTCACCTCCTTAAAGGAAACTGAGGTTTTTAATTTAAGAAAAATAAGCAGTTTAAAGAACGATGTGAAGACAGTGTTACTCAGCTCCAGAAGTAGCAACTGTTACCATTTGCAGTCTAGTTCTTGGAAGAAGCCTGGAAGATTTCTGAGGTGGTTTGTGTGGATCAGGGTACAGTCTTGCGTGAACAAGTTCTTGAAACTGGGCTGGGAAGAGGAGGCCAGCCTGTACATCTTGTTTAGCTTGTATTTAATTATTTGTCATTTTTTAGACTAATACATATATCTTTTTTTTTTTGGTCTCTTTGTCTTCAGGTAGTAAAATCCATCTAGAATGATGTAGAATGTTTAGCTATGAGGAGTTTCTGTGTCCATTATCTTCTCTCTTTTCCATTTTTCAGGAATGCCCATAGCTATTGAACCTGTCTTGATGGCTGTGGTTCAGTTACTGAGGTGGTCCTCTCACTGTTGCATACAAAGTTACGAATCCTACAGCTGAATCAGAGAATAGTTACTATTTCAGGCAGTCCTATTGCCTCCTTTGGGGATGTTTTGAAATCGGTTGACTTCTGTTTAGTATGTTACCGGAAAGTCAGAGTTTCTGAACAGTGGTGTATAGTCAGAAATCACTATTGCCAGTTGTGACATCGGCTGCGTTCGCCCCTGTTGCTGAAGGTGGTTTGCTACTGTTTCCTCTGGTGATAGCTGGGAGAAATGAAGATTAGGGGGAGGTAGTTCTCATGATCTTTGATAGACTCACATACAGTTCATAGGTAAACAATCCTATGTTATATTTATACATTTATTTCTTTCCTTATGGCTGCCTAATCTTCAGCGTCTGCTGCTGACAGCTTCACCAGTACTAGGGAGAAGTTTACATTATTGATGCCTCTGGACCTCCAAATAAAGAACTGACAGGGAACAAGTACTGTATGGATTCATTTAATTATTTATCAGGATGATAGGGTATTCTCTACGGTACACAATTCTGTTTCAAAGACAACTGGAGTCAATAGAAAGTTTTCCGTTGAAATGAAATAGTCATGAGAGTAAATGTTCATCAGTATGAGTAAGAAATCGATAGTCCTGTCCGTTCTGTATCTGCTGTTTTGAATAGTGCTAACCGATTGCTGCTCTGCATGATCAAGAAGTGTGTGGAACAGGATGCTCAAGGAAAAACAAACCAGACATTGCAGAATAGTTTTTCATTCTTCACATTTCAAGAAAATGTGAGTCTAGTTTTCTGTCAACTTGGACTCCATGAAACAGTGCTAAACTGAAGTCATAACAACTCTAAATTGCATAAACTTGTTCTTGGTTTCTGTATTATTCTTCTACTGGCCAATCTGTTTCCAGGTACTGACAAGAATCCCAGTCCTCTTGTGCATAGAGAAAAAAAATGAAGGGCACTTCTGGGCCAGTCAGTGAGAACTGAGTTTATTTGATTGTATTCCTGCGCTACACGTGTATTTCATGCCTCTGAGACCCAGCCTGCTGTCTGATACACAGTTCTATCAAACACACAGCAGCATCATAACTGATGTTATGTGTTAAATTTTATCAGAGCCGTGTAGGGCTGAATGATTTCCCATGTAGGACTCCATGAAAAGTAGGATAGGATGTGATCTCCTGTGCCAGAATTTTCAGGCCAGGAAACAGGTTGAAAGAGCTACTTAGCTGCCTCTCCTGGTAAGCAACATGCATCTGTGGGTAAGTGTAGGAGACTTTTTCTGGGAAAGCTGTCTTGTAGATCTCCTTTGTAATAGAGAAGCTAATGATGGTTGTGGTCTCTTTAGCAGGTTGTAAAGGTTTGTTTTTTTTTTTCTGACTGTTCTGTAGCATCCTCTAAGCGTGAAATTATTTGTGAAGAATTTGAAAGATGTGCTGTAGTGGTGTAGTTAGGGGCAGAAAAGCAGTGGTGGTATGTCTTTTGAAGCTAAAAGAGAAGCCAGGATGGGGGCAGTGATTGCATCTTAGGTAAAACTGTTGTAACTAGGTAAAACAGATGAGCTTTTAGGCACACATAAGGAAATCTGTGCTGGTTTGTTTGTTTTTTGTTTGTTTGGTTTTTTTCCCCCACAAAGTGTCCAGGTGACCCATAAGCACTTAAATGTCAGTGCAGAAAGCACCTTCTACATCTGGAGTCTGAAATCAATTTGCAGAATCTTCTCAGTGATTGCAACCTATACTGAAAGGAGATGTATCTTGAAATCTCTCCTGGAATCTCCTCTCCAGTCATTCCAGCAGCCTCCTAAGCCTGAACTCACCAGAAGCAACTTTCAGGCATGAGGATGAACTTGCCCACAGTCCATGAACACCAACTGTTTCTCATAAAACTCTGTCCTTCGCTCTTTGGTTATGGCATTCAAAGATGCATGCCGAATTTCTTCAAAAAGATGAGCCTGGGTGCTGAAAGTCAGGACTTGTGGGAGGGTTACAGTCATGAGCCTGACAAACTGACAAATGACAAAATACAATCATACCCTAATATCTTCCCTGCACCCCTGCCCTAAAGCTCACCTCATTCTCTTCCTTGGATAGATAATAAATTGCCTCATACTTCATCTCCTTTTCCCAGGAGACAACGATCTTACGAGCTTTCCCTCAGTCATCTCTCAGGCAGCGTCTACCTGTCTTCTCAGATAGGTTCAAGCTTCAGCTTTGAAGATTGGCAATCTGCATAGTAGTCAAATAAGAGCTTTTGTGTCCAGGAGCTTGTTTGTTACTGAACTAAATTACTTGTTCCAGGGCAGAGGGCAAAATAAACTCCTGTGAATCTCTCTGTAGTCTTCTAACTGACCACAAGAAGCAAAAACCCAATACATTTCCTAAAAAAAAAGTAAAAATAATAAGGTTAGAATGCTGGTATTCTAACACTGGGTATTGTTTCAAATTAGGAGATAGCAGCAAAATGTCACCTGACTTCCTTCAGTGACAGGACACAAGACGTTTAGGTTATTTCTGAGACTGCGTGTGGAACTGGGTGACTTAGGAGAATCCATCGAGCTGCCAGCAGAGCTTAGTGTTGTGGAAATACAAGAAAAGTAGGTGTGTTTTGACTCTGAAAGTATCTTGTTGAAAGGCATGATTGTATGACATGAAACTTTCTGTTCTTGAGGTTATTTTTTTTGTACTGTGGTAGAATGATCTCCTGACTAAGGGATAAGGCATAATCTTTTCAGTGCCATATGGACAAAGATCCCAATAAGCCATCTACTGAATGGGAAGGTGGGTAGGATGCTCAGACATTTTCTGTGCTTTGCCTCCCACCACGCAGAACTGATTCTTTTTAAGACTGCGTTAGTCTCTGGATGTCAGAAATCAGAAACAAGTCTTTTAGAGGAATGAAACATTTATAAACCACTAAAGGTTACAAACTGTGTGTTCGCTGTTCAGACTGGCATACAGGCTGGAAAAGAAGCTTAGTGTTGTTAAAGATCAGTCTTCAGGTGTGACAATAATTTGGGCAGTATGAAGAGCTTGGTTTTCCTAGCTCTTAGTTCAGAGTCTGTCCGTAAGATCATACGGAGAAATTACCTGTTACACAAGAGCAGCTCCACTGGGCCAGATCAGAGATCTGGATGTCCCACCGTCATGTTTCCTGCAGTGATTAATAGCAGGTGCCTAGGAAGGAAAATAAGGAAAGGTGATTTTTGTAATGATACTTCCCCGAATCACTAACTGTGGAAAGTTGAGAAAGAATCATGGGATTTCTGGAGTCAAGGATGGTATCTCTGTCTTAGATCTGTTGAGCTTTAGACATGTTTGAAGGCGTCAGCCTCTCCTTGATCACCCAAACTTTGAACACGCTGAACAGAGTCCCACAGTTTAATTGCTTCTTGTCAGAAGAACAGCTGCCTTTTCCTGGGGTTTTCTTGAACCGTCTACCAACTGGCACCAGTGCCATGTAGCATGTGTTGGAAGAGACAGTAAGTGCTAATTCTGTGATCACCTTTTCAGTGTGCATTGTGATTATAATTATCAAGATGCATGAAAATGTATGTGTGGGAAAAATAGACTGAGCTTTCTAGAGGTGCACACATACTGAAGACCTAGTTGAGAGCACCAGGTTACATCAGTGAAATATTATTTAAACTGAAAAAATCATGCGTGTTTGTAACAGGACTGCTTTTTGAAGGCATTAAGAGACTGGAGGGTTGACCCTGGCTGGAGGCCAGGTGCCTGCTGAAACTGCTCTGTCCCTGCCCTTCTCAGCTGGGCAGGGGAGAGAAAATATGATGAAAGATTTGTGGGTTGAGATGAGGACAGGGAGAGATCATTCAGCAGTTACCGTCCCGGGGAAAAAAATTAATTTATCATCAGTCAAAATGAGAGTAAAAGGAGAACTAAACCCAAATCTTAAAAACACCTTTCCCCCACTCCTCCCTTCTGCCTGGGTTCAGCTTTGCTCAGTATTTCCCTCCCTCCTACCCCCCGAGCCCCTGCTCCATCCTGGGGTCCCTCCCACGGCAGACAGTCCTCCACCACCTTCTCTAACGTGAGTCCTTCCCACGGGCTGCAGTTCTCCATGAACTGCTGCAGCGTGGGTCCCCCCACGGGGTGCCATCCTTCAGGAGCAGCCTGCTCCAGCCTGGGTCCCCCCAGGGTCACAAGTCCTGCCAGCAAACCTGCTCCAGCCTGGGCTCCTCTCTCTGCGGGGCCACAGCTCCTGCCAGGAGCCTGCTCCAGCGTGGGCTGCCCATGGGGTCACAGCCTCCTTCAGGCATCTGCCTGCTCCTGCGTGGAGTCCTCCCTGGGCTGCAGGTGGGTCTGTGCCCCACCGTGACCCTCCATGTCTGCCCAAACCTTGCCACACAAACCCAGTACAGATGCAAATGGACTCCAAAACCTGGGTTTGTGTACTGTTAGGAAGTTTTCTTAAGGCAGTACATTTTTTTAACTTTTTTGCAGCCTTAAAGAATCATGTGATCATGTTTTCTGATGTTAAATATCTATATTATATACCTTAGGTTTTGAGTAATTTTATTAGTTAAACAATATGAACCTGGCTTATATCCACTATAAATGAACTTAATTATTCTATATAATATGTTTCCTAATAGAACTGGTGGTTGGTGAGTTCTGGTTTCACACTTGATTGTGCAGATATCTCTGAATGTACAGATCCTTGAAAACCCCAGTGTATTGCAGTGTTATCAGCCAAAGCTGCTGCAGCTTTATTTATGTATTTTTCCTTCCTCAAGTGTCTGTAGTGGCCAGTTTGAGCATAACCACCAAATGCCAAGGTGCTGGTGTGGTAACTGCAGCAGCATTTCAGTGTCTGATGGACCAGGTCACGTGCAAACCCTCATTAAAACATGATTAAAGTATCCCCTTTGTTTGGTAGATGGAGCCAAGCCCATGCTTTGCACTGGACCCTCCATTATGTTTGTGCTGTGTGTTTTGCACCGTCTCTCTTGTTTGTGAGGTTGATTTTTCACCACCCCGAGCCCCAGCCTCACTCAAACCTCCGCTGAAGATGCAGTGCATGCAGCGGGCTTTCCGTTACTCATCTCTCCTTTTATATGGACTGATGTTAAATGTGAGTAAATGAAAATGCTGTCAGCTCACATTTAAAACATAGTCTTCTAGAGACAAACATGAAATACGAAGCTCCAGTTGTTGACTGGGGGTGTGTCTTGCTCTCCTGTACCTCTGCTTTTTAACTGCTGAAAACTGTTGCCTTTTTTTTTTTTTAAATTTAATTAATAAGCTAGTCTTGTGGATAGAAGCAGTGTAAATTATGTTGGTAATTTGCCATGACCACCTATGGTAGTACGTAAGTGATGAGTGAATAACAAAAACTTAGGACTAAATTAAAAAAATCAAAAGGATTTAGTTATGCTTTCTAAGACACGGCACCTTATCTTGTCTGGGAGTGGAAAAAACAGGGCTGTTCCTTAGGTTTATTTTTTGTGAAACATGGAAATGAGTATGCTTCAAGCTCAAAGACTCCATAGCATGGATCCACAAACCTAAGTTGTATCTTTGATCAGGTAGCCTTGGCAGTGCCTATGGAAAGCATGCGCTACTGGAAGCGGTATAGCTGATCAAGTCCTGTGATCAGCGTAAATGACAGGAGAGGGCCAGCTGACTTCTTGTGCTTGTTGGAATTTGGGCAAGTGGAGAGTTTTATTTCCAAATCAACATGTTGCAGAAGAAAAAGGGATACAGAATGCTATATAAGCTCTTAGATCTGTCTTTTTTTTTTTTTTTGACACTCTGTCAAATCGGATGATTTGGCACTTGTAACTACTGTGGGTAAGAGGCGTTTATAAGAAATAAAATAAAATGTATATGTGGCAGTGGTGGGGGAGGGGTCTGTTCTGAAAACATCTGAGATGCTGGAAAGTGTGTCCCCAGTGGGAAAGAGAAATTGCATTGCTGGCACCGAGGCTCGCTCCTTATGCATGTGTGACCGTATTTAGAAAAGGAACAACACTGGGAATGGAATTATTAGAGAAGTGAGTGGCTGGAGGGGTTGGAAATAAAGAAAATAATTTCTGTCTTGCTTGTTTGCTTGAATTTGGCCAAACGATGCTGTGGGAGGGTTGGTGACTCCAGACTAGCAGCCTGTGCGAAGTGAACGTGGAGATGAGTTTCAGAAGGTCAATGTTTGCTTGACTTGGAGCTCCACAGCTGCCCTTACCTGGGTTTGTGCGTGGCTGCCGTCTGCCTGCAGGTAGAGGGTGAACAGGTGTGAAAAAACCTGTTCCTTTTGCCTTGGAAGCTTGGTCTGGAAGGACCAAATCCAACACTTGATGGAGCAAAGTGCAGGATGCTTGCACTGTACGTGGGAAGCTTCTGGTTTCTAGTACATCTTGCAAACATTCATGTGCATAAGTAAAGCAAACAACAGCCAATTAAAAAAAACACCACCATGTTTCAAAGAAGTTAAGAGCTAAAAAAAGAAAGCTGTCTTACTGGCAAATACTTGTCAGTATAGTAATACAGTTCATTGCAATTATCTGCACCTCTGTGTCGGTTCTTAGTTTGTTGTGATTTTGTTGAAGTGCAACAGATCAGATAAATAAATTCATTTTTGGCGGTATTCAAATGATACTTCTGAAGAGACAGCCTGAAGGAGTGCTTTCAGGCTTTTCAGGAGCAGTTAAAACTTCCACACACCCTTTCCCCACCTTTTTTGGTTTTGGTGCGTGTTTTTTTTGTTTGTTTGTTGTTTTTGTTGTTGTTGTTGTTGTTTTTTTTACAAAGTGGTTCTTTTTGTTACACTCATCAAGACTGGGTTTGAACAACTTATTTTTCTTGTTTTGGCAAAATAGTTGATCAGCACAACTGGCAAGAAGCTGATGTGGAGCAACAAAGAATTTCTGTCTAGCTAAAAATTGTATTCAAGGCCATCTTGGAGCACTTTCAACTGGAGTAGAAGCTCTTTGTGTAAGAAAGGCCATTCAAGTGAAGTTGCACGTTTTTTCCCCCAGAATTAGCACACCCGAATACTTTATGGCAGAGTGTTTAGAATACTTTCTGCGAGAAATAACAGTAAGTTGAAGATTGCTAACCGAGGATCTGTAATGATGCCAACTGACTTTTTTTTTTTTAATGAAATCTTTGTATACATAACAGGGTGAGTCATCACTGGGGAGTTCTGAAAGCGTTTGGCATCCCAAAGAATCCTTTTGTATGTCTCTGCCGTGCAAAAAAAAGTATGTTTTTATCCTGAAACTCTGCCTCAAGAAGTATTGCAATAACTGGAAGCTTTGGGGGAGGGTTTTCTAATGTGGCTTGAAACTTGACTTTCAATTATTGTTTTAAAAATATTTTGATATTCTTAGATCTTTCTGAATAATAGGATGAAAATTTCTAAGTAGTTTGCTGGCTCTTAATATTTTTTTTAAGATGTGGCTTCAGACTTATTCCTTTTATAAATATGTTTTTAAAAGCGTGTAATAGGAGCTTGACTGTTTTCCTTAGCTTTAATGTGAGTATTAAAAATCTGGTTGTAGGAGAACACTGGAACTCATTTTGTTTTATTGAAACAGGATCCTTGTAAACCCATAGTAACTGCTTATCTGAGTTGCACTTAATGTAAGTGTATTTTCTTTTGATATGGTTATCGTGTAGAAGAGCTGGTTGGCCTTGGTAGTTTCTGTTTTGTGTCTCCTAAGAAATTAATATCTTTAATTTTATAAGTGTTTTCTTATTTGCGTTAAGAACATCAGTCATTGCTATTCTCACTCAGAGCAATTGCTTGATAAAAAGCAGTAGAAACCTTTCTTAGCGTTTAAGATGTTCATGACTAACGTGCCATTGTATTTTGCCCATGACGTTTCCAAATGATGTGAAACCTGGTTCGTGGAATGTTCAAGTGTGGGCAAGGCAGGAGAGATTGGATTTTGCAGCTGGTGAAACAGAGAAACCTTTTTTTTTTAATCTGAGACTTTTTGGAACGAATGAAGTCTTTCAGGGTTTCTCTTCCCCCTTCATACTTCAGCAGGACATTTTCTAAAGTGTGCTGTAATTAACTGAAAAAAATCAAAGCCATTGATCGATTCTTTCATGCCTCGTAGCAGTGAGTGTATATCTGTATTTATTAGGTACCACTTTTTTTTAATTAATTGTGATTTCTTTTGAATGAACCTGAGTATGAAATTTATGGCCAAGGAAACATGAAAAAAAAAACCACCACCCAGAATTCTTCAAAAGAAAAATTCATGAAGGAAGTGTTCAGATTTTGTAGTTTTTCATCCAGGGGAAAAAAACGCGCTGTCATAAATATTTAGAATTGTAGAGGCTTTTAATCCAAATTTGCTGAACGATACTGATAACAGAAGGCATGAAAGACTGAAGGACAGCCCTTAGAGTACGTAGGTTAATTATTGAGCACGGCACATGCAAGTGTGGTCGTTTTGAGTCACTCTTGGACTCATGTATTTTTATTTTCCTGTACGTGCCTAAGGCTAAGCGTTTAAACAGTTAATTCATTGGATTTGGAAGTGAAACTTATTTACCTAACAAAGTTGATACTTGGAGGTATTTGGTGATGGTTTTTATTTAAGCTTAGAATTAGTTCAGCGGCATTGCTAAGAACGATTTGTGATGGTTGCACACTTTTTCTGTGTTTTTTTTCATTAAGTTGAAGTTTTTAGGCTGTGTGTTGCCATCTTAGTGTTACTCTGCAGTACATTAAATGTTGGATTGTGCTAATACGGGGTGTGCCTAGTGAGACTGAAGCCCTAGTGTGGCGGGGTTTTTTGTTTGTTGTTTTTTCCAAGGGAAGCTAAACCTCAACTGTTGGTTTCATTTTTGGAAGAGGTAAACCCTCAGTGTATCTGTGAATTGGGTCATAATTTGGATATAAGGAAATAAGGTGTTGGGGTGTGCCTGTATCTAGAGAAGGTACAATGTTGGTGCTACTATTAATTTTATGTCTACCTGGCATCCTCTCAGAGCTCTTACTGGGAGGAGCTCTACCTCAAAATGCTGTACTCCCTTCAACAAAACGTTATTTCCAGCTGCTCAGATGGAAAGTTTCCCCTGGGTACGCCGAACCAACCGTGTTACCTTTAATGTAGGATCCAGATACAGAGAGAAGGAAAACAGTATTTGTTCATCTGAAAGATTGCTTTATGCGCTTGTTTGGCAGCTGGTAGGACAGAACATTGGCACCTGGAATTTCTGGGTATCTTAGGTTTTCTCTAAAATACCCTAGATTATCCATTTTCTGATATGCTGAACGCTGCAGAGCCTGGATACCATTATAACTTTCTTAAGTTTGCAGTAAAAAGGTATTTTTAGAGTAATCTGTCATTGAAACAGAACAATGACACATGGAGAAGAAGGCGGAGAAGGTTGTTGAAGGTTTCCCACCTCATCGCTTCTGAGGAACTCTTCCCTGGTAATTTACTTCCCCGTGTTTTGTTAGCGATGGAAACTTTCTAGTTAGCTCTGTAGTTACAGGGCATTTAAGGCCATGATTCCAGAGATCTGTTCTGCTGGCAGTAGTGACTTAGGCAGTCGCCTTTTATTGCAGCTGCTCAGCCCTGTTCCTCTGCCAGTACGACTGCTAGCATGCCTGCGTGGAGAACCTGGCTGCCAACTCGCTTGTGACAGTACAGCCTCCGTTTGTAAAGGGTATGTGTGGCTTACACGTGACTTCAGGTGAATATTTGACCATGGGCCAAGCCCCGGTAGTTTTGCTTTGAGCCATGCTGGCTTTTTGAAGGGTTAGGTGTAAAGCTGTATTTTGTATTTGTAGGTTCTCGCAGTGGAATGATAGTGTTCACAGAAGCAACGTGCTTAAGAGGAGGAGAGGTCTTCCATAGCAGTTGGTTTAAAAAGAGTATTTTGGGGTGGGTTTTTTTTTTTTTTTTTTTTAGCTTCCAGGCCAATATTTCCTTTCGCTTTCTGTGGTGTAGTTTTACATTGGTGAACTTGTGCTTTTATCATTTTTTCTACTTAACAGGATTCATGATAAAATTTTAGATTTTCTACATCTTAACACTTTAAGTAACCTAAGATTTTAAATGCTTCCGATGTTCAGGAAAAAGGCAAGATTTGGTATAGTATTAGCATCTTTACCGTGTCAGTAACACGTAGTCAGCAATCAAATAAGTCCTTTTGTACCTACGTCTGTTTTACTTGCCAGTAAACTAAACCTTCAACAAGTCAAGGTATGCCATACTTAGGCTACACACTCATCAGATTTAAATTTTGAAATGGTTAACTGTCCAGGAATCCAGCTTTGGGTTATCTTTGTGGGAATTCTGTGCAAAAATTAATTGCTCAAGATAACAAAAAAAAATAACCCCAAACAGGTAAAAAAATAGATTGCTCGAGATAACAGGTGTCTAAGAATTAATGCTGTGATGTGTTAGTGCTGAGCTTTTAAGATAAGAAGTGTTAATAATTCATATATTTTACTTATGGTAGTTGTAGCACAGTTTAAAAACTGATAGAGGCACTCTGTAAATGTTTTGTGGAAATCTCACTTGAAAAATCAATAGAAATTGAATGGCAATTCCAGTGTGTTTGAAACTGCTTGTATCCAAGAAACAAGGAGTGAAACCCACCGAGAGACTGGGGCTGGATAGAAATAGTTAACAGCAGACTGTGGGGATTAGTGTGGGGTTCGGCCTTGCTCCTGTTAATGAGCTGGAAGAAGGCAGAGACAGCCAGCTAATGGTATTGACAGACAGTATGGAGGTAAATGGATTTATCAATGCAAGGAGAGAGAAAAACCGGAGAGAACATAGGTGAGGAATGTAGAAAATACAGAAGAAGGAGGAGGAGGTTCCCCCTACCCTCCCCTAACAGGTAAAACAACCGCTACTACGTCGGTCAGGCCTGGTGGGTTTTCCAAGCACTGCACTCGTGAGAGCGAGAGTCTTGCAGTAAGGGGGGGAGCATATAAATGAATGGTTTTTTACAGATTGTGTTTTAATTACCTCAGATATGTTATGAAGAGAAATGCATGACCCTTTATTGCCCAGGTCGAGTTTGTGTTGATAGGAAGAACAGGCATGTCCACAGGAGAGTGCTGCTTTGAGGCAGCGTTACTGCTCACACCTACGTTCCAATAAAATGTGTCATGGGCGAAAGAAAGCGTTGTTCGTGAAATCTTGTGGTTAAGAGATGGGTATATGCAAAACTAGCAACTTTGTAGCTTTAAAAATATTAAACCTGTTTTATCTCGTAGGAGGAGGTATAATGGTAACTGCTTTTTAGGCAGAGATGTTTTTTCTGTATTCTAGAAGTTTGAAAACAAAGTTAAACTGGGAGAAGAGAAGGCATTTTCATAAAATACCATTTTGTAGAAATAATCTCTGTAGTCCACAGTGGATGAAAACAGGTAATAGTTATCATCATCCTAAATAAATAAATAAAATTATCAGCTCTTGACCTGTCCCAAATGTAACCTCAGCTGCTCTGCAGACACAGACATCGAGGCTAGACTAGCAGCATTTACCAGCTGTGTGTAAGAGCTACACTGCACGTAAAGGGATTTCACATTTTATTATGTGGGAGGGATGATGTCAGTTTGGTTGATTATGCCCCTTTCAAGCTGCTGTGATAATTACCTGCTTGTTACCAGAAGTGTCGAACCCATTTTCAGTTCTTGTTTGCTTTTGCTGTCATGCCCTAATTGCTACATAATTTTGTCCCTGCCAATTACTACCTTGGAGTTGAATTTTACAGTGAAAAAGTTGTAAGAAGCAATAAAGTCATTGTTTTTTTTAGATCTCATAATTTCCGTAGAATGTTTTATTACACTACAAAGTATATTGAAATACACGCTGCTCACTTCTGTGTGACGGTGAAATCCCATGGTTCCCACTGAAATCCAGAGGATGTAGAAGACATAACCTTTTGAGAGAGCAAGCCCCTTGCAGTCGAGGTGGTACCTGCCTTGATGGTTAAATATACACAAATGGAGAGGTGTGGAGAATTGATGGCTTCTAACTTTTTATTTTGGAAATAAATATACTTACTGCATTCTTTAGAGGCAGGAACTCTTAGCTTTGGTGGTTTTTTTTTTTTCTTATTCCTTCCCTTTCTTTTCATCCTGTCTTTTACCTACTGTGTGAATTTTAAAAGTTGCCTTTGATGTAGATTTTGGGTCACCTGATGTCATCCTTTATGCATAGTTTTCTATAAAGTTGTAATGTAAATGGATTTCTTTAAAAGGTGCTGGGCCTAAAAGTATTTTATGTTCTGATTAAAACTCTTTGTTTTAATTCTTCAGTGGAATAAAACCTACAGTAACTGGGTTAAGAGCTGTCTGACAAAGCGCACTGTTGTCTCTGGGAGCTGTCATTGCCTTCCTTTTCAGTGGTCCTCCAGCAAGAAAGGCTGGTATCGGTCAGTAGTCATAACAATTACTGCTGGTGAGGTTTCCATATGGAATGTTGTGGATGAGCATAGGGAAGAGGCTAAAGTGGGATTTGTATTAAGCACAGTTAAACAAAATGCCCTTCTGAATAAGGAGAGGGATGTGGTCACCAGGTAGAGGTGTAGGGAGGGGGTTGTAGTCCAGAAAGGGGCGTTTCTGGAGAGAGACTTGGTGCGGCGGACGTTTGTGGCTGTGTTCTGAAGCTCCGTTTGTTGCAGAGACTGTGAGATTGGCTGCTGCCGTTTTAATGATTCAGGTACCCACAACTGAAAGACTGAATTGTTGGTAAAAAGACATGAAGATGGTAGGAAGTGGGAGAAACTTCCCTTGATGAGAAAGGTTAAGGTGTGCAGGCTGTTAGGTTATGGGAGGGTGCGGAATCCAAACCCTAAAACTAAGTAGTAGCTTGATTGCAGTAGATATCTTCGGAGAAAATACTGAGATCTTCAGGGTTCCCTGATGTAACAGGAAAAGGTACAACAAGAGCCAAGTGCTGAAAAATGAAACCAGAGAAATTCATGTAGGAAATGAGCCTGGATTCATAGGGAGGAACAAACGACACAGGGTATGGCAAAGTGAGTGTCTTCCTGAAAGATGGGCATCAATCAGTTAGAGTTATGGAGTGATGTTTATGGGTATTAGTCACGTGGATAATGATTCTGGCATTGTATCCAGCGAGTCTGTGAGCAGCTGGACTTCTGTTTTGGTAAGCACTCTCTTCTGGTTCTTCATGGATGATGTATTAAAAGTTGAACATCTTGGCCGTCCAAGATACTGTTTAAATGTAACCTTTGATACGTTGATTGCAAAATACAAATGGTTTCTGGGAGTCTGAGAACAGAGTATATACCTCAGTTGGTAATTCTTTTTCATTGTGAAGGGTTTCAGGTACTTCAAGGAGTAATTTCAGTGTGCAAAAATATAGCCAAAAAAATAGTTGTGCAGATGTAATACTGTAACAAAAACTAATGGTTTTACTGCTGAAATTTATGTCTCCAAACTGTGCACCAGCCCCTGCTCTGTCCTGTCGTGATACCAAGACAGTACTGGGGTAAATCCGAGTAGTCTTAGGGCTGCTTTAAGTTACACTTAGCTGTATGTGCTTCCCTTGGCAGTGTTCTCCACACAAGTGGTTGTAAGTATAGCTGTTACAGAGCTGGTCTGCCAGCTTTTGACACCTGAAAGTACTTCTGAAATGTTTGATTAAGATAATTTTTGGGACTATGTGGTCTGGTGAGTAGAACTGAGTTTTCATGCTGTAAATGTTAATTAGAAGCATATGTGTATATGTAAAAAGCAAGCTGAAATAAAATATAAATATCTAAGAAGCTGTCATTCCAGAAGGTCTATGCTCAGAAAAGATTAGGTAAATATACAAATAGTCCCATTATAAATCAGCTTCAGTATCATTTCTGATTGTCTTTTGTTACTTGTTTTTCTGGTGGCTTCTGGAAAAAGTTACAAAGCGAGTACAGATTGTAACTTACACGGTCACCAGATGAAGCTTCACTTGCTTTATTCCCTCTCCTGGTTCTCTAGCAACTTGTTCCACTCCCTGCTCATCTCCCTTGCTGCTTCCAGTGTTGGTGGACCTCCCAGTAATGAAATGGGATAACTGATCTGCATGAAAATTAGCTGTGTTTTGTTGGGTATAAAGTTATTGTTACCTTACAAACACACTTCCTTGCCTGTTTAAACTGAGAATATCTGTGGAACTGGAGAGGCGTCGCAAAACTTGAGGACCTTTTGCAACTTGCAGGGCAGTAAATAGAGTAAGCTTACTGCTTGCGTGTCCTTGGATGATGGCCTCAAAGGAACTTGACCTGGAGGTATCAGTTGGTCCCTTGGATGACTTCCATTGTAGTAGTTGCTGTAACAAGGGTCGCTGGGTACGTGTCCCTATCGTGTGACACAGATACAATTTTGTTTATAACTCTGACCTGTATCATATGACGTAGGCTGAGCAAGAGATCATTCTTTTGGTAGCACTTCTGTCACAGCCTGGTCTCATCTCATGCTGGGGGATGGGAAGGAGATGATCAGGGAGTAAAACGTCTTTTGCATCAAATGCTGGAAAACCTATGTATTTATTAACTTCTTTCAGGTTTTTCTGTAAGGACATATTAAATGAGGGATAACAGTTTTTAAAAAATATGGTGAATTTATGTATTTAATCTTAATGGACAGAAGACTGGCGTGGAGAAAAACTGGGGAAAGTAGCTTGGCATGGTTTGCAGTGGTCTCAAATAAAAAGAAGTGGAATTTTGTGAACATTAGTGTAGCAATGATCATGTTCCCAAATAAAGATGAGAATTTAACAGTCCTTTGAACAGAAGATTAGATGTTCTCTATTACCGTTATTTGGGGCTATTTGTAACCCATCTGTAATTGTCAGAGGGCAAATTTGTGTCTCCAGGTTAGAAGAATCCTCTTCAGGGTGGAAAAAATGTCTTGGACGGTTTTGTTTAGCAGCATTTCTACCGTATCCATGCCCCTAGAGATTGCTGTGTCTGTTTATACAGAAGCTTTTAAACATGTTTGAAGACTTGTATTAGCTGTGACTGTGCTTCAGTGTTGCTTATTATGCTACTTGTATTGTTGTTTATATTTCACAATAGTATTTCCAGAGTTTTATTTACTCTGGTATAAAAATAGTTTCCATGATTTGGCTTTTAGGATTTACTTCTAGTTTGAAAACAATTTTGGTAAAAGAAAAGCAATTCATGTGAGTTGCAAGTTTACACTGACACCCATCTGATTACATTGCCCATTTTCTTTGCAGGTCTGTTTTTATTCTTCTGAGGTTTTCCAAGCCTTCTGAATAAGTTTTAATGGATTTTTAATTAGCAAGCAGATCTTGTGTTTTTCCCTTCGGCTTTCTTAGGTTTAGCAGTTTAAAAAAAATATATATTTCATAGTACTTGTTGACATTATCTGAAATAAAAATGCATTTCTTTATAAGGAGCACTACGGGTGCTAACAGATGGAAAAGATATGTGGTGATATGACATTAATTTCTGTTGTGTTTTTTCTTGTCTAAATCCATTTTAGATTGGTAGTGACAAACTGTAGTTAACATGCAAGAACTGCTTCTGACACGCCATCAATTAATTTGGGTATTATTAAGAAAATTCTACCTAATGTGTTGTAGGTCAGCATCTTGAATAAAAGCAGGTTCTTTATATCACTTTGGGTACTGCCGTTCCTTTCGTGTCCTGCTCCTCCCAGCTGAAGCTTCCGTACATGTTGGGGAAGGACATCGGTACTGTTGCCATAGGTCGTTCGTCACCGTTGGTAAACAGCAGCGCAGGTGAAATGGGGAGACGGGCGCCTTTCTTGGGGAATCCTGTAGCACCCATCTAGGGGCAGACAGGTGGAATTTTTTGTGATATTTGTGGGATCAGAAATACTTCAAAAGAGTAAGAACAAATGGAATTATTTTCCATGTAACCTACGGGGACGCTTGTGTTTGCTGCTGGGTCTAAAGACGTGAGTGAAGCTGATTTGAGTCAAAAGATGCTGAGCTTTACTCGATGAGAAAACATGAGATGTTCTGAGTTGACTGATGCATTTTGATAGCTGCAAGGTCTGGAAACCTCTCAAAACAATGTTGTGTGAGCAGGATTTAGTTTCTCTTAAATGGATATAATGGGTAACAGTTGAATATTCACATTGTTTCTTGGTTGATTATCCTAACTGAATTAACAATGAATAAAAGCGATGCTTAGAGCTTTGCGTGGTCGTTGGATGCAGACTGTACTTGCTGGGTACAAACCCAAATTTTTGAGTAAAAGCTTTAGTACTAGATCATTTGGTTGTTTGTATACCTGCACTGTGTGTGGCTAGGTATTAACACGGGCAGGACAGTCTGCACCTGTACTTAATCTGTCCAGTGAGAATATTTAACACAAGCAGACAAACCCATTTTGAAAGAATCTTTGCAGTCTTACTGTGTTAAGACTCAAAGTTACTTATTGTGGCAGACTGCGAAGTTTAAAAGGAAATCTTTGAAAATGACTCTTAATTAATGGTGCTAAAATTACAAAAATCTGTTCACAGGGACCAAAACTTCCACCAAGTTCCAAGTACTTGGCAGCTGTTTCTCATGCATGATGACTCAGATCTGCTGAATTTTATGTACAGGATCTTGAAATCACCAGACATGAGAACTGTTGTATTGCCACCTTTATTCAGAAGCGAGTAGCAGGCAGACCCTGCGACCTACGAAGGAGCAAGTACCTGGGTAATTCTTAATTCTTAAAAAAGCCAAGAGCTTGGTCCTGTTGTGGGAAAAAAATTTTAGGCATCACGGCTGTCAAAAGATTGGAGGAGTTAAAACTTCCCATAGCCGTCGTCATGGAGAAACAAATCTTGTGTTCTGATGCAAGTGAAGAACCAGTGTTTGATGTAGTAGCATATTCTGATGCAGTTTGGTTTACTTAAAGGAAGGAGAAGTGTGGACAAGTGCAGTGTTTGATGGTGCAGGTGCACATGTGAAACCCTTGCAAAGGTTAGAAGATTGGTATTTCAGCAAGGCCAGTGGTGTCTCAACTGTTAGCCTTGCCATTTCATTCTTCTTGCCTGTAAAAACAGAGCACGTGAAACCATTCCGTGGTCTTGATAAGCATTGCTCAGCAAATTCACTGAAGAGCCTCACGCGAGTGACTGTCCAGAAGAACCATAAGAATGCTGCCATTACCAGGTCTGGAGCCAGGTAGATCCACAGAACCAGCTGGGGTTGGAAACGTGCAGATGGCTCTGCTTGTAGCTGCTGGTGCTCCCAAAGATGTGTCTGATTTGGTTGCAGAAAAGGTTTCCAAAAGCGCAAGTGCTGAAATTCTGGTATGTTGCTTTGCATCATTTCGATAGTGGCTGTGGCTAAGTGCGCTGGTAACAGCTGTGTGTGTGCAGAACTGCAAATACATGTGTAGGGAGTTTGTAATTGCATCAGAAATTTTTTTGTAATACGATTATTTCTGAAATGTGGGTAATGGTTAAGGTCTGCATGTCATGTGTTTTGTGTTCCAGACCTAAAACTGGAAACTGCAAGTCAGAGGATGAGGCTGCCTATCAGCAGCTCTTGAGACACTAGCACCTGTAGCAGTTTTTGATGTTGTATATTCCTGAGTTACCGTGACAGATACCTGACTAAAAGTGATTTTTGCTTATGGAATTTATAGATGTCTAAACCGGGCAAGCTGAAAGATCTGAAAGTCGCCTTTGTTTTCTCACCCTGTTATTCAAAATGAGTGGCCCATCCATGTTGGTCAGGCAACCTTGCTTCACGTTTCTACCATCAAACTCGGATTTTCTCATGTAATGCTATCACAGAAAGCTATGCGGAGTTTACTGCAGTGTAGTAGCCCTCGCCTCAATATTTCAGTCTGTAACTGGCTGTAGCAGAGCTGTGAACCTGTGGATGTTTTGTGGGCTCGTGAAGAGTTTAGTATTTTATGTACCTGTGACTGTTACCAATAATGAATCCTCCTAGATTGGTCCTTGACTGCAATGACCCTCTGTCTCTCTTGCCCACCCCCTGAGGATGTTCCCAAACAGGTAACAAGTTGGAAAGAAGATTTCATGGCCTTGTTAATAAGGTACAGTTTCAGTTAGGATAGCCTTCATCTGCCTTATCTTTTAAAAGAGCAGTTCCAGGCTCAAACTGAACAACTCTAACTTCAGAGAAGGGCAGAGAAAATGCTGGGGACAGTCACAGTGGCCAGACCAGCCTTGTCACCCAAGAGAGTGTAGCTTCAGGCTCCTGGATCTGGTGGCCTTCTGCAAAATTGAGTTGAGGTGAAGATTTTCCAACAGTGAGATGACATTCCCGTTACAGTAATTATGCCTCTTTGATTCGGGTAGGCAGTTCTGATGAGTGCCTGCTGGCAGGACATCCTATTGCCTTTTCTCAGTATCCCATGGAAGGTAATTTTGCTCCAGTGTTGGCCTGAGAGCCCACACAGTACATGTGACTACGCAAGAGCAGTTGATGTTGAAAATACAGATAACCCAGACTTCACATTAAAGTACTAATTCATATGACCTTTAAATTGTTGTTAGAACTGTGCAATGCACATTTGTTTTGACACTGATATTTTCCTCAAAACCTGTTTTGGGACAACCTTTTTTTCCTCAGGAGCTCTGCATTCATCAGTGGGTTTCCTCTGTATTAGCTTACTTGTTGTCAGGAGTGACTGTACTTCAGAATGAAAGCAAAGATGCATCTATGACACTGAATACAAATAATCTTTAGAAGACTCCTATTTGCATTTCTTTGGGTAGTGTAGGAAGTCTTTGACAAAAAGATACTCCCTTTCACAGACGAGTATTGGAAAAGCTTAGATCCGAATCGTCCAGCAGAGGCTAAGTTCTTTTAATGCTTTTCCTCAGATATCCCTCATCTCAAAGGCTGTAATATTTCTTTTTTTTGAGATGTTTAGGGCTCTCAGAGGTAACTGTATAAAATACAGATGTGAAGAAAAGTTTCATCTCTGAGCATGGTACAGCCTGAGTGAATGAATAATGTCTTTTAGAACGTTACTGCTTTAAGGAGATGTAAGTAAGGTGGAAAGTTGCTGTGTTTTGGTTTTAAACATATGCCAGGTCACTTCTCTTTGATGTAGTTATTTTTGAAAATATTATTATGCTTGATAAATTAGAAGTATTAAGATACGCACTTTTCTTTGATGGTACCAGCAGGCTAATAGACAATATTGGGTGTATCTGAGATCTTTTAATAATGAAACTGAAGGTTGAGCAAGTTCTATAATGAGATTGTATGAAGACTGGTTCTGTAGGTGGTAAACAAACTGTTTCCTACAGTCTTTCACTTCTATTACTAAAAGGTCAGCTTTTTTTCACTTTTACATCACTTGTGATGTTTCTGTTGCACATCCTTTCCATACATCAGGGTCCTTCTGCCTTTAATATACACGTAGCTCATGTACTTTCTTCGTATTTACTTCTTATATGTTGAGTTCTTTTTTTATAATGTACAAAAGCAATGTTGTGGTGGGCAAGTGGAGAAAATATTTTCACCTTCTACTGACTTTTAAGTTAAAAATCCTCCTCAGAATCTTTTAAACAGGAATCAGTTTGAAGCCAGAGGCACTTTGATAGCAACTTTCCTGTTTTAGGCTTGTTAGTGTTTAGAGCTACTGAAATTAATTCTAGCTAGCTGGCATTCTCCTTGCTTCCAGAGTGATACTCTTCATTTTATCCAGACTTGGATGTAGAATTTTCTCAACTCTTACAAGTAATGAAGACTACATTGAAAAGCAGCATTCAGAGAGGGGGTGAAAAAACCCAACCCTTTCCTTGTAGATATTTCCATGAATTGATTCCTACTTGCTTGCTGCGGTTCCCTTTGCGTGGGGCTGCTAGCTGAACCTTAGGTGCTCCAGCTTACACTTCTGTACAGTTAAACTTCTGCAGTGGTACTTGGGACTTACTGTTCAGAAATAGTGGCAGCATGTGCTTTTGCATACCTGTTAAAAAGATTCTTGAAAAGGCTGTAACACTTTCACTGGTGAAACTGTTGTGTGAACATTAATTCGTTACTAGCCATGCTGACGGCAGCACTAATTGAACCTTTTTATAAATCATTCCTGTACCATCTTCCAGGGTAAGGCTGTGGGCAGATGTTCATTTAACAAGACATCTGTGCTGGTTTAGGATGTTGCTGGATCCCAGATGTTACACAACTTTTTAAGGTTATTGGCCCTGTTTTATATGTTTAGTACCATCATTGTACTCGGCACTTTGCAAAGCGTAGGAAGGAAGGTAGCTTCTCCTCTGAAAGATCTAGAGGATTTGGCATTTGAGAAAGAAGGGACGCTCTGGAGTGGTTTGTAGGAACACATTGTCATAAGCCTGAAATAAAATGGTCTGGACTATATTCCATGGACGGTCTGAACAAATTGCTGCATGATTTTGTTGGTAGCAGCTAACAGAGGACTTGCAGAAACTGGTGCCTGGCAGTAACATCTGGGTCATCATAAACTAGCAGCCTGGCAGTGACAGGCCTCTGAGGATTGTAGCTTTGTCACTTGTTTCACGTGGTTCCAGGAGATGTTGGCCCGCGGCCTCGCTACTGATCACCCTACGTGGAAAGAGTAAGATCCAAGGTGTACCTTTGAACTATATTGTAGGGTTACAGTGCTATTGCTGTCACCTTTAAAAAAAGAACAAAATACCCAAACGTTCAAAATTGTCATGCATTAAAACAAAACAAAAAAAAACCCAATCAGAACAAAACAAAACAAAAGACTACAAGAAGCGGTATCTGGTTACTGGCAGGTGAGTAAGACACTTTTCCGTTTTCTCCCAGTGTTGTGTATCCGTGCTGCTCTCCCTGAAGTTCAGCAGAAGCCATTCGGGTGCCTGGTGACCTTTGTGTTAGGGAGTCGGCAAGGCTCTCCCCCTGTGCAGAGGGTGTACCTAATGCTCTGCTGAGCCCTGCAGAAGGGTTTGCTGGGCTCTTCTTCCTGTGGGCTAAATTTTATTAGTTGCTTACCCAGAGAAGAATTACAGGATTTTTGTTTATTTTATGTACTTAAAGATGGAGATTAATGAAAGGCATTAGCTAAGAAAGCTAACTGATAACGAATTTAGGAGTAGGTCACAAAGGATTTTGATAAATTACTCCATTTTATGCAAATATGAGGAAAATTATTGCAGACAGTAATTATATTCAACTGGCGTCCTGTATATCTGAGAAGTGTCGTTTTGTCTTTTGTTGACCGATTCCTGAAACGTGGAATGTGCTTTAAACGCTTAAAGAAGTTGTATTTCTCTCTGTGGATCTGTTCTTTTAAACAGCAATAGATGTGCTTTTGTTTCTGACTTCTAAATGGAACTCCGCTGTAGGACAAAAGTAAGCGAGAAAGGCAACGCAGGGGCCTTGGCATCAGTTCAGCCTGTGTACCAAGCCCACGGCCTGTTGTACTGACCGATAGTATTGTTGTTTTCTTGTAGAGCCTGCACGGGTCAGGCTCGGACTGGACACTTCGTTCTGGGTTTGTAAACTGCAGGAGACGGGGCTCATCTATGTGCAGCACTTCTGCCATTGCAAGCTGGTGGGGTTTCTGCAATGGTATGTAAAAGCTTGATGTAGTTACCCCTCCTACTAAGAAATTTTGGGGTTGAGCTTCAAGTTACGGACTAGAAGTGGGGTTACAATGTTCAGTATAGCAGTTACGGTTTGGAACTGTCTGGCTGTGTGGGAGTGAAGGGGAGTAGAATCATAGAATGGTTTGTGTTAGAAGGGACCTTAAAGCTCATCTAGTTCCAACCCCCTGCCATGGGCAGGGACACCCTCCACTAGACCAGGTTACTCCAAGCCTCATCCAGCCTGGCCTTGGACACTTCCAGGGATGGGGCACCCACAGCTTCTCTGGGCAACCTGTTCCAGTGCCTCACCACCCTACCCATGAAGAACTTCTTCCTGATACCTAATCTAAATGTCCCAGCTTTCAGTTTAAACCCGTTACCCCCTTGTTCTGTCACTGCCGGCCCTTTGAAAAAGTGTGTCGTGTGTGTCCCCCCCCCCCCCCCCCCCCCCGGCTTCCTTGTCAGCCCCTTCAGGTACTGGAAGGCTGCAATAAGGTCTCTCTGGAGCCTTCTCTTCTCCAGGCTGAACAAGCCCAGCTCTCTCAGCCTTTCTTCATAGGAGAGTTGCTTGTCATGGGTTGTTGTCCTGTAATTGTTGTAAGGCAGCAAAAGCTGGCCCCGCTGCTGTCTTTCCCCAGCAGCCTTCTCACATCCTCCTCGAGAAGGATGAACTTCAGAAGTCAAATCCCAGGAGGAGAACAGAGCAAAGGTTGCTTTTCCCACTTTATTTAAGTGGGAGTGGAATAAGTAGAGAGAAAAATAAAAAATATACAGGGTTTGTCAGTGGAAAACCCTAGTGTTACACCAACCAGCCAGAAGTTTTAACTATAAAACTGTTAAAATGTATAAACTTAATGAAAATAACATTAAACAACCCATTCTCATTACAAATGTTGATTGCAACGATTGGGTTTGCTGTATGGCCTTTTTAAATGGCATTTTCTGTGGAAACACTAAATTGTTGTTGTCAGTACAGTGTATATTTCACCGTTTTGAGACGTGAATTATGTTTTTTCTCTATGCCAAACATAAATTTGTAGGCTGCAAAATCTGATGGTTGTGAAATGAATGTAAGTAGCAAAAATAAGTTAATGGTATAATCCACTATTTATTTTTCCACCACTTTTTCAGTTTTATTTAGAACTCGCATGGCTTTTTGTAAAATATTTGGGGGAGGGGAATGACAAGAAAAGACCAGGCGTGGTTATATCTTTTGCTAAAAGAAGCAATTATGTTTAATTAATTGAAACCTCTGATTTTCCTTAGTGTTAAATGGGTTGCTAAAATACGGTAGGGAGTTCAAGGAGTGAATACTGCTCTCATTTATACTAAATGCTTAACAAGGAGTAGTGAGATACTTAGGGGTTTAATACATGAAATGTAGTTGTAATCGAAAATCTAAAGCCCTATGTAAATTATTAAATCAACGTAAACAGTCATCATCTGCTATCCAGCGTCCTTCACCTGCTGGGTTGTGTTGGAGAGTACTGACGTGGAATACTTGAGAAGAAAGCAGAATTATCATTTGCCTTTGTGATGATTTCAAAGTAATCCTGGTTTAGTTCAAACTTGTAATTTTGCGTTACAGACGAATAGTTGGTAGAAGAATAATTGGGATAGGATTTAGAAATAATCCTCGTTCTTAGCTGGTTGTGTTCTGTAAAGCTTTTGAGCATCCTGCACCGAGGGAAGTGCTTTGGCTTACCTGCGTTCGCATCCCTCCGTTCAGTGCTGGCTGACGTGCTGGGACGTTGTGAGGGACTACAAGAAATGGAATGCTTCAGTGCACTGGTTTTCTCACCAGCTGCAGTGGTTTTCTGAGGGTTAGAAGGGATGTTACCTTTTTGTTGCTGTATCTCGGTCATGCTGGAAAAATGTATTCTATCCAATGAGTGTGATGATCCAATTGCTCTACTCCCCCCTCTTCATTGTCACATGGATTTATTGCCATCTATGATCTCAGGTGCTACTGAGAAACATTCTGTCCGGTCGAAGGTGGCTATTACGTATTTGTGTGATGCGCATGCTGTCACTGCTTATGGATGAGCAGGCAGGGGGAGGGGTAACCTCGTATCCCTTGGGTTGCCGCTGTGCCCATGTTCTTCAATATTGTCCTCAACATATTCCATAGGGAGTGCCAAGAAAAGTCCTTTTATCCTTCATCTCTTCTCGCTCTCCTCTACTCCCCAGCTCCTTTGAAAATTGAGTGGGGTGTTTTTTCAGGCTTTGAAATTGTTAGAGCCTCATTTTGATTCTTCTTTTCCTCCTTCGCGGAGACAGAACTGGTCCCAACACAATTTGAAGGGGCCGCCTTGTTAGGTAGTGGGAGACAGTCACTCCCCTTGTAGCAGGAGAGCAACACATGTAGACTCGCAAGGTAGTTCCAGTTCTGTGCACGTTACCCTCTTTGGTCCGTGAGAACCAAAGGCACTGCACAATAGAGTTTATTTTGTAGCTGATTTAGGAGATTTAGTTCTATGGAAATAGTTTGGATTAAGTATTGTAACAGACTGTACAAAAAAAAAGGAAGAAATGCTGGGTTTGGAATTATTTAATCACTTCAAAAAAATAAAAAAAGAAAACCGAAACCATCCGACCTTTCCCCCCCAAGATAAAGCTAATCCCAAACCTTTCAGAATCCTCCATGAAAGAGGAACTGGAGCGCTTTTGCTGGGGGGGCAGGCGGGGTGCCTGTGTGCTGGCCTGCGTGCCACCCTGATTCAAGGCATGTTGGTTGGGTGAATGGTTGCCTGGGAGCTGGGGGACGTTGGAACCGCCGAGATGCCCCAATCCGCTCAGAATTTGTGTACTTGGAATCAGAAGCTCCCAGGGTCTCCCAGGCTTTCCGTCAGCACACCAGGCAGGTCGCCAAGTAGCCTGAAAATTTGGGAGGCGAGGTGCCAAGCTCTTGGCTCCCTTTCAAATGGGCTGCTGAACAGCTGGGAATCTGGATGCTTGGGCTTCTCAACAGCCCACCACGTTAGCTGCTGAAGAGCCAGGCAGGAAAAAAAAGCTGGAATTTGTGGTGCAAACCTGTCTGCATTCTGTCAGACCTCGGTCGAAATTGAAACAGGTCTGCTAGGTATTAGTCTGGATGTGCTGTCCTCACGTGATGACTTTTAATGGGATGACATCTAGTCATCTCTCATAACGTTTTATTTCATGTGTCAAAATATTTGTTTCACTGAAAATAACGTGTGTTTCAACTCAATTGCTTTAGCATCATTATGCTATAGAAATTTCTTCCAAGGATGCTCTGGATGGATCAGTATCTATTCTATAGCATATGTAACTGCTGGCCAGATTTTGGATTGTGTTCTGTCCTATCTATAGCTGCCTTCCATGTGGAACAAACAGGATGCTCTTATCTTAAAACCTTGCTGATCTACTATGTTACTGATCAGTAAAAGTTTGTTATTCTCGTAAAAATAATCAGAAAAACTGGTGATTCAGGTGTACATTGCTGAGAATGTTACCTAGAACAGGAAAGAAGGAGAGGAAGTTTCTGACTTGTACAAGACTCAAATCATGGGTTAGCTTAAATGTCACATAATTTAGTGCTGACATCCCTCAAAATGAAATTATTTAAATCCTGGATAAATGTAAAACTACAGAATTTTGAAAGTGCTTGCAGTTTTAAAAAGAGTTTTCCCTTCTTACGTTTGCAGACCTCGGAGTAGAGGAAAAACCGCAGTGGAGGATGAAGACAGTATGGATGGTTTGGAGGCAGCAGAAACAGAAAACACTGTGGAAACAGGTAATGAGAGTATATTGTTGATGCTGTCTGGTTATGGCTTCCCTCTCAGAAAGGCATTTAATTATGCAGGACTCGGGTAGACAAGAAATATCTCTTTAATTTTGTGGTACAAGATGCACATTTGGGCAGATACAAAAGAAAAAGACCCTGTGTTATTTAAACCTATATTAATTAAAGCTGTTGGAATCTGTTGCCTTTAAATAGTCTAATGGGAGTGCCTTCGTGGTGTAGCAATGTAGAGGCTCTTTTTCTGGTTTTGCAAGTCTGTGTCTAATAAAAATGAAAGCTCTGAAGCAGTAGCTGCTATTTTTAGAATACCTGCCAAAATACAGTGTTACTTATGACCTGTATCGTTGGCTAACTACAGCAGATTATATACCAAAGGGATAACCGGGATAACCAAATGTTAATGCTTCCTACTGCAGCTTAGGAAACAAGATAAATCTCTGTTCTTGCTTTTGTAAATATTTGTTATGATAGTACCCAAATGCTTCCGTTACCAGAGGGATCTCATTGTACTGGACCGAGTACTGTTGTAACGGTCTGTGATTTCTGTTCTGGCAGGTTAAGAGTCTAAAGAGACAGGCAGATGAGCTAACACACAAGATAAAGGCCACGGTGAAGAACTGTCATCTCTTTGCCAGGCACATGTCTGTAGCCATTTGCCCGTTTTTAACCAGGGACTGAATATGTGTAGAAGGATGAAACCTGCCAGGAAGGATGAAGTCATGGCCAGTTGGCAGCAGCTTGTCCGTTTGACAGAAAAAAGCCTTAAAAATGCATTGAGATGTAAGGGTTTATGAATTTAATTAGGTGGCTCTATATGTGTCAAGAGCAAAGTGGAAGGAGGCGCAGAGACAGTAACAGCAGAAGCTGATGGTCAGGGCGGCAGTTGCATGGAAATGCCGGCTGAGTTAAGGAAGTTGTCAAATTACTCTCATAGCAGCTGAGTAAAGGAGGTAGAGTTGTGAAGTCCTTAAAGATGAAGACAAGAATCTGTGTGTAGGGTAGACTCATATGGAGAACAAGTAGAGGATCTCATACAGGCTTTCTTCAAGGCCAGGCTGGATGAGGCTTGGAGCAACCTGGTCTAGTGGAGGGTGTCCCTGCCCATGGCAGGGGGGTTGGAACTGGATGATCTTTAAGGTCCCTTCCAACCCAAACCATTCTATGGTTCTATGAAAAGAGACATTTTTGCAGCAATGTCTTACACAGATCATACAGGAACATGGTTGCAGTGGTGAAAGCTATAAAGGAGGAGGCTGAAATTCTCAAGTGGGTGGAGGGTGAGCTTTGACTGTATACGCTGGTTTCTTGCTTCTTACTTGCTAGATGGTGAATGGTTGAGAAGGTTTTGTAGTCAAGGTTTCGGGGAGTGTCATGAGTGTTTAGTCACAACTTGTCTTGAATTTAAGTGTTGGCAGTGGTTTGGGGAGGGAGTCTAGGTTAAAAGTTAATACAAGGATGTTTTATTGGTTTTTTTTGTCTGTTGTTTTTCTGCCCCTGGTAATAAGCTGCTGTTGGTAATGAACTTGGATAGTCTTTTCCAGCTTCTACGAGAAGGTAATTACCAGTTACTAAGGTTCACAGATTCACAGTGTTAGGGGTTGGAAGGGACCTCTAGAGATCATTTATTCCAACCCCCCTGCCAGAGCAGGATCACCTAGAGCAGATTACACAGGAACAAGTCCAGGCAGCTTTTGAAGGTCTCCAGGGAAAGAGACTCCACCAGCTCTCTGGGCAGCCTGTCCCATGGCTCTGTCACCCTCACAGGGAAGAAGGGTTTCCTTACATTCAGTTTGAACCTTCTGTTTTCCAGTTTATGGCCATTGCCCCTAGTCCTGTCACTGGACACCACTGAGGAGAGCCTGGCCCCATCCTCCTGACACCCACCCTTTAGATGTTGATCAGCATTGATAAGATCCCCCCTCAGCCCCTCTTCTCTAGGCTAAACAGCCCCAGCTCTCTCAGCCTTTCCTCATATGGAAGGTGCTCCAGGCCCTTCGTCATCTCAGTGTCCCTGCGCTGGACCCTCTCCAGCAGCTCCTTGTCCTTCTGGAACTGAGGAGCCCAGAACTGGACACAGCACTCCAGGGGAGGCCTCACCAGCGCAGAGTAGAGGGGGAGGATCACTTCCCCCGACCTGCTGGCCACGCTGCTCTTAATGCATCCCAGGATGCCATTGGCCTTCTTGGCCATGAGGGCACATTGTCAGGTCATTGTCATCCTGTTGTTCACTTGGACTCCAAGGTCCTTTTACCCAGAGCCACACTCCAACAGATCAGCCCCCAGCCTGTAGCGATACATGGGGTTGTTCTTCCCCAGACGCAGCACTTTACACTTGCCCTTATTGAATTTCATTCGATTTCTCCCTGCCCAGCTCTCCAGCCTGTCCAGGTCACGGTGGATGGCAGCACGGCCTTCAGGCATGGCAGCCACCCCTCCCCTCCCAGTTTGATATCATCAGCAAACCTGCTGAGAGCACATTCTATCCCTTCATCCAGGTCATTGGTGAATATATTGACTAGTGCTGCACCCAGCACTGACCCCTGGGGGAAGCCACTAGCCACAGGCCTCCAACTAGACTCTGCCCCGTTGACCACAACTCTCTGATGAGCTCTTTCCTCCAGCCAGTTAAAGTGAAAAAGTTGTAGCAGGTATTTTTTTGTAGGAAAACAGAGTATAGGAAGGCTGGTTCTAACTGTGTCCTGTATTCCATATATCACTCTTCCTATCCCACACGCTAGAAACAGTATTATGAAAATCAGCAAAGGGGACAGAAAGTGTGATTATAAGTTTTGTACATTTTAAATCTGTTTTTGTCCTGGTTATGGCTGGAACCTAGTTAGTTTTCCTTCTAGTAGCTGGTACAGTGCTGTTTTGGACTTCACCTGAGAATACTGTGGTAACACAGTGATGCTTTGGTTGTTCATAAGCGAAGCTTAGAAGTCAAGGACTTTTAGCTTCCCATGCTGTGCCAGCGAGTAGCCCGGGGGTGCACAAGAAGCTGGGAGAGGACACAGCTGGAACAGCTGACCCCAGCTGACCCAGGGGATGTCCCACACCACATGGCATCATGCTTAACATATAAAGCTGGGGGAAGAAGGAGGAAGGGGAAGATGTCTGGAGTGATGGGGTTTGTCTTCCCGAGTAACCGTTACGCGTGATGGAGCCCGGCTTTCCTGGGGATGGCTGAACACCTGCCTGCCCATGGGAAGTGGGGAATGGATTCCTTGTTTTGCTTGTGTGCGCAGCTTTTGCTTTACCCATTAAACTGTCTTATCTCAACCCGTGAGTTTTTCTCACTTTTACTTTTCCAATTCTCTCCCTCATCCCATCATGGGAGGGAGGGAGCGAGTGGCTGTGTGGGGCTTAGTTTCCATCTGGGGCTAAACCACAACAGTTTAGAGAAAAAAAAAAAAAAACAAACAAAAAAAACCAACAACAAACAAACCAACCAAAAAGAGATTGAAGCTTAACAACTGGTGGTACACTGTGTAGGAAATTTAGTGAGAACTGTATTTTTTTGGCTTTACGTGTCCTTATTAACAAAGTTCCTCAACAGAGATCTGAGAGCAGTTTTTATTTTGGAGGAGTGAGGGATGCTGGCAGCTATTTTTAAGACTCCAAGAGTGCATATAGATAAGTCTCTCCATTATGCTTCATCAGAATCATCCTGGCTGTCACAGAGGGCATTTCTAAAGGTGCAGGCAGCACTGTGCTCAACATCCTGATAGACAGACTCCGCTGGGTCTGCTGCTGGAAGCGATGCACCGTCGCTTCAGTGCCGAGCCCAAGATGGTTTTGCAAACTATACTCTAACTGAAAAGAAGCCTAGTAGAATTCATAGGTCCAAAATCCCATTTTTACAGAGGAAACCAGAACAGACTTGAAAGAGCATTATCATTTTGAGCAATTTAGTAGAGACAGAATTGTAGTTACATTCTTTTTTTAAGAGTTGAACACCATGTGACTTACTAGAGGTTTAATCATATTAATTGAGAAGGCTGCTGCCTCTCAAACTTCCTCTGAGCACTTATCTGTGTTAATAATGAAGTGTGGGATAAGGAGTAATCCCAGTTTGTTCCTCCATGTAAAACTGTGTTAATCAAATTAAAGTGTACTTGTGTTCTAGTGAACTTCCCAAAAATTTGCTGTAGTAGTTGACAAACCAAAACATAATATAGTAATACTACAAAACACAGAATGAGGTCATCTGAACATAAAAAAAACCTCTTGACTTGCAATTTCTGGCATATCTTGTGTCTCTGTTGTCTATAGCTTCTTTTCCATTGATTGGTTCATGTGTTGAGTATAATCAGGAATTCCTTTACTGTGAGAGGGTTTCACTTCTTGTTTGTGTTTGGGAGGTTGTTTCTATTTTATCTATGAGTCTAGCATTACCGGTCCGCTTTTGTGAAGCGCTATTTTAATAAAATGAGAGAAAGCCATGTTATTAATGTTGCATTCGGTTTAATGAGCACTACTTTTAGGGAAGGGAGCAATGCACGAGGAGTGAGAACTTTTCCTCAGGGAGAGAAAAAGGAGGTGTCTGTTTCCTGGGCATATCACAGTTTCCTACAGCATTCTTCTGGAGAAACTGGCTGCTCATGGCTTGGATGGGCACATTCTTCCCTGGAAAAAAAAATGCATGTATGAGCTCAAAGAGTTGTGGTGAATGGAGTTAAATCCAGTTGGTGGCTGGTCACAAGTGGCGTTCCCCAGGGCTCAGTGTTGGGGCCAGTTCTCTTTAATATCTTTATCAATGGATGAGGGGATCGAGTGCACCCTCAGTCAGTCTGCAGATGACACCAAGTTGGGTGGGAGTGTTGATCTGCCTGAGGGTAGGAAGGATCTTCAGAGGGATCTGGACAGGCTGGATTGATGGGCCAAGGCCACTGTATGAGGTTCAACCAGGCTAAGTGCCAGGTCCTGCACTGGGGCCACAACAACCCCCTGCAATGCTACAGGCTTGGGGATGAGGGGCTGGAAAGCTGCCCAACGGAAAAGGACCCTGGGGGTGTTGGTCGACAGGGGATGAATGAGCCGGTGTGTGTCCAGGTGGCCAAAAAGGCCAACGGCATCCTGGCCAGCATCAGGGACAGTGTGGCCAGCAGGACCAGGGCAGGGATTGTCCCCCTGTACTGGGCACTGGTGGGGCCACACCTTGAATCCTGGGTTCAGTGTTGGGCCCCTCAGTGCAACAAAGACACTGAGGGGCTGGAGTGTGTCCAGAGAAGGGAACGGAGCCGGGAAGGGTCTGGAGCACAAGTGCTGTGAGGAGCAGCTGAGGGAGCTGGGGGTGTTCAGCCTGGAGAAGAGGAGGAGGATCAAGGTCAGGGGGAAGGAGACCTGATTGCTGTCTACAACTACCTGAAAGGAGGTTGCAGAGAGGTGGGGGTTGGTCTCTTCTCCCAAGTGACAAGTGATAAGACAAAAGGAAACGGCCTCCTGTTGCACCAGGGGAGGTTAGGTTGGATATTAGGAAATATTTCTTCACTGAAAGGGCTGTCAGGCATTGGAAGGGGCTGCCCAGGGAGGTGGTTGAGTCACCATCCCTGGAGGGATTTAAGAGACATGTAGATGTGGTGCTTAGGGACATGGAGCTTCCTAGCTGCTGATTCTTCTGCGAGGGAGAAAAAATTGAGGGGGAGTGTAGCTACTAGACATTATTTCCATTTGTAGTGTTGACAGCAATGTTTGTTCAAAAGAAAAAAAAACAACCAAAAAACAACAAACCACCAGGATTCTTCCTGAAGTGGCTCTTCAGTGTAACACCAAGGCACTGCCATTTTAATGGCAGGCCAGGAAACGAGTTGCTGCCTGTAACAAAATTCTGTAATCTCATATGTAAAAAAGAGGCTAAATTGGAAGCAAAGCAGGGTAAGCTCTGTGCTGCTCTGATCATTTCAGTATGGGTTATTATCCCCACCAACTACAGTGATTTCTGAGCCCTGCCCATTTTCTGCCAAGTGCTGTGTTCTTTTTGATATAAATGAAGGTAGAACTTAAAATGTGGGATTTGGAATTGGAAAAAGGAAATTGTGGAATTTGGAAAAATACCTGTTTGGACCAAAGTCAACTCATTCCTAAAAGATGGTGCTGGCAACTGCCTCTTCGGGGTGATCAGACTTTCAGCTTCTCATAAACCTCAGGGCAGACTCCTTTACCCAAGAGTCCTGTGTCCCTTGCTGATTTATTGGGTCTTTCCTTAGTTGCCTCTTTTGCTTTTCATCTTCCTCATATTGGTCTTTCCCACCATCTTTTCCTTCATTTTTCTTCACTGTGGTTCCTAGCAATGATGTTGCGCTAGTATTTATCCAACTGGTGTTGAGCTTACCCATCCCTCCCGTCATGTCAGCACCCACAGCATCATAGCATGGTTGAGGTTAGCTGGGAGCTCTGGACATCATCTGGTCCAACCCCCTGCTCAAGCAGGACCCCCAGAGCTGGTTGCCCAGGACCATGTCCAGATGGTTTTTGAGTATCCCCAAGGATGGAGACCCCACAACCTCCCTAGGCAACCTGTGCCAGCGCTCAGTCACCCTCACTGTAAAAAAGTGTTTCCTGATGTTCATTGGGAACCTCCTGTGTTTCACTTTGTGCCTGTTTCCTCTGGTCCTGTCAAGACCTTCCAGCCATCGACACCTTCCATTTCTCTAGCTACGTAATATAAATACGTTGTAGAACACCGTGTTCTCCTCTAGGCCCCCTTGTGTTGCTCCTCTCCATAAGAGTGGTTTTCTTCTGATGCTGAGTCTAATGGCCAAAAAAACCCAAACCAAAACATAGAATTCTGGAAAACATGTGCCTGCATGTGCAAACATATAGGCCAATATAAAATTCGTAACCTGAAGAAATGAATGAATTAATGACTAGGTCCTGGTAAGCTGCTTATAGGTTTGGTGGCCCTGTGCTGTTGATGATGAGTCAGCTTCTGCTTCTTTTTCCCCATCTTCGTTTCATCAATATTCTGTACTTGCTGTTCTCTTGTTTCTGCATTTAAATTCACTTAAACTGAGTTCTGTGTGTTAATTCTTTGATTATTCTCTCTTTTTTTTGAGAACACTTGTAAAATATTCAACTCCTTGAATCCTTCCTGTCTTTGTCTCACATAAACATGTTGACATTCCAACTCCAATATGGGAGAAGTGCAATAAGATAAGTTTATTTTAACTGCTGAGTCTCTTGAGAAACTCATAGTAAATCCATCGGGTATTTTGTTTACTATCTGTACCATGTCAACGAATTCTCAGTATTAATTAGTACTTAATAACAGACCCTTATCTCCCCATGGTGTCTGGAGTCGTCAGAATTGGTAATACATAGAAGAATCTGCATGGTTGTATCAACCAATAGCTCCTTGCCTGCATTATTGTCATTAGTAATGTTATTTTCAGGCCCAGTGACATTGCCTTGCCAGTTGATTTCCTGTTGGACATCAGATTAAGTCCCTGAATCTTCCTCTAACCAGCCTCTTTTGTCTTGGGGTAAAACACAGAACCAGAAACAAACACTTCTCAGTGGAGAAAAGTTATCCACGTAGAAGCTGCCAGAGAATTTTGGACTAATTCAGCATCTCAGCAGCCTGAAAAGCACTTTTCTAGAGGAAAAAATGATTGCAATATCCTACTTATTTGAGAGAATAGAGTCACTTTTTGTACCAGTATGAACCATGCTGAGCAGAGCCTCCCACTAAGACAGCTAAAACACACCTGAGAGCGAGCCCTGGTTTGGGTGAATCAATGGCAAAAGCTCTTGTCAGCTTGTTAACACCAAAGACCTTTTAAAATCCAGTTTGTGGGTTTGGGACAGGCCTCATTGCTATGTCACTTATCACTTATACAGGCATGGCCTCAGTGGTGTATTTTATATTATATTTGTCCATAAATGTTTGGGGCAAATATGTCCATAAAAATGTGATTAAGTGTGTTTCAAGGCAACTAATATTGCTGATACTCATTATAAAATGAGTAGTTCCTTCTTTCTTACACAGCTGACTCCTACCTGTCCAGCCAATGAAAAAATGGGCAGAACTGAAGCACCTTGTTATTATTAGTACAAGCATCTTATTTTACTTTGTATTTTGGTAGTTTGTTTGTAATAAGGAAACCCGACACAACAGGGTGTTATTTAAATCCTTACAGGCTTGCCTGATAGTAACATTTATCATCATGCACACCTAAAATGGGCCATTTAGAAAAATCTGGGGTTTTTTCCTTCTGACCGATATATCTCTCAGGTGTTTTGAGAGCAGGTGAAATATTTTGTAGTAGGTGGAATCTGTAATTTCAAAATAAATTCTAAGCTCACTGAGTTTTTCATTGTGGAGGTTATTTCTGAAAAGCAACTTCTTTTGTTCTTGCTTATTCATTCAACAACGCTTTTGCAGGTTTGGTCTCAAACTATGCTTTGTTCAACA
This sequence comes from Rhynochetos jubatus, assembly GCA_027574665.1. Lineage (NCBI taxonomy): Eukaryota > Metazoa > Chordata > Aves > Eurypygiformes > Rhynochetidae > Rhynochetos > Rhynochetos jubatus. Next base: position 7,850,306 of record CM050653.1, on the reverse strand, counting down.
TAACCAACAGGTTTTGGAAGGAGTTTTCAAGGACCCGGAATATTCTATGTTGCCCTTGCCCTGAAGCTTAATGCTGCTGCTGTGTCCTGAGTGACAAGATGAGGGAATTGGCGCTGACAGTACCGGTCAAGCGAATAGAAATAGTAGCGTGTATCTTGTGTGCTGTACACTTCCCCGCACTGGAAACGGTGCTGGTTTGTGTACATCTTAGTCCTGCAGACTTGTCTTAATTTTTGGTAATGCTGCATTGAGCTCAACTTTCCAGTTGGCAGAAGAAATACTAAACAGATTGAGACCCCAGTCCCACCTAATTAAATCATAGTATAAACTAGGTTGGCTTTGGAGTCCTGTAAGGATCTTCCCTGGTAACCCTTTTCTAGGACAGGTTCAGAAGGGAAGAAAGTAGCTGGTAAAATACACTTCCTTAGGGTAATAAGAGGTACCCACTGGCAAGGCACTGAGGGCTGACCACAGGAAGCAGAATGACTCTTACGTTCAGTAGTAGTGCACATAAAAGAACATGCAGGGGGAAAATCACCATCCTAATTCTGTATAAACAAAAATCAGCTCTCAAATAGCTGTTGCTACCTGAGCAGGCGATACTGTAGTTCTTCCAAGAGCTGCAGTACTTGTTCTAAGTTAAAGAAGGAAATTAAATTCTAAGAATTACTGGCGTGGGGGTGGGGGGAAGCATCAGTGTGGCTTCTGTACTGTTGCTGTACAGACTGTGCATGCGAAGTGCCATGAGCAGTTCTGCTTCCCCTTCTCCAAAAGGACGAGCAGTAATTGGGAAAGTACAGGAAAGGCCAACGACTACAACAAGGTGTAAATAATAGTTTCTGTGCGGGGGTCAGTTAAGGTAGAAGACTTCAACCTGAAATGATGTGACTGGGGAGGAATTTAATAGGGTCCCACAAAATGATGAGTGGTATGGAGAAAAGGAACAGGGAGTGATGATTCATTTTGTTTCACAACATAAAAATTAGGCAACATCAGGTCATGTCCAGAGAAAAAAGGTAGGTGCATTTGGCATCTACTTAAATCATAGAATTAATTGCTACTGGATGCTTTGGGCATGAAGAATTTACACGGGTTTCAAACAGACCTTAACAAATTCCTGCAAAAATAATCAGTTGAGTGCTGTTGAAGAGCACCCCTAGCTCAGGAAGTGCCTTCGTCCTGGATCCCTGGGAACTGGTTATCTGTAATTCGGTGTCTTGTGTTCAGAATGACTGAAATTACAGTTTAAATGGTCCTACATTGAAAACCTTAATTTTATTTTATAACCAGTATGAAATTTGCACAGAGTTATTTTCTGTATAAAGTGTTTTTAATAAACAGAAGTTCTATTTGAATGAAAAGTGTCAAAATACACAATGAAATGTACAAAAAAAGAAGACCCGCAGGCTTTATTTTCATCTCCATACTGCAACAGTTGTTGTAAGTAAATCACTGCAGTGACCTTCAGATAGGGGAAAAAAATAGATAAGTGGTAGTTTTAAAAGAAAATACAACCTGTGCAGCACATGCAAAAAAAACCCCAACAAAACACTTCTGATGTGGTTGTATGTTTTGCTGTTTATTGTTGTGAATAAAACCTTATGACGTGGACTTAAGATGAAGAAAGTAGGCCTGTGTCTGCGGAGAAACGGTTCTTGCATGTGGTTATTACTTGCCATGGCTGTGTTTTTAGCAGGGAAAAATAGATGGCTACAAACTGGGCGCAGCCCCAGTAATGGCAGTAGCTGTTAGGAACTGTCGCCCTGGGTGTGTTTTTCAGTGTACCATGGCCTGGCTTGGGGCCGTCCGAGAGGGTTGGAGGTGATCTGCAGGGGACAGGTTAACTGCAGCGTGTCCGTTTGTTCCTCTGGGTTCAGCTGCTAAAAGCTGTACATACAGAGTCACAGCATGTGGAAGATTTTCTGCACGTAAATGATCGCTGTAGGTGGCAGTCTGTATGTCTGGGACGCCAGCAGGGGAAGTGATATTTGTATTACGTTGTGTCCCGAACGGTAACAGAGTTAAGAACTCTACTAGTGGAAACTTGTTTTGTACCTAAGCTGGGACAGGGTGGAACTTCATAATTATGGTACCAGATTTTAAATTAGTCGTTTACATTCCCCTGTTAACGTGTCTTTTCATATTGTTGCTAATGCTGACCTGATTTCTTTATCTAAGCTAATAGAAACTAGAGCATTTTGGTCTTGCTTATCCTTTTGTAGACTCCTACAAGGCTGTATCGAATATCTTGTCCCTTTATCTGTTTTCTGCAGTAGCAATACCCCTTTTTTTGTGCAAAACCAACAATTATATCTGCTGGTTAAAAGCTTGTTAGTCCCTCTTGCAGAACATCTTGGCAAGCAACAGTTGAGATCTCTGGAATGTCCCTGCTGTATTCGGTGATACTGGTATTTTCCAGCCTGCAATACTTTGTTCTTCCTGAAAATTTTGGAAGCTCATGACATTTGCTTTGTTGTCTGCCAAGTTAGCAGTAGGTCTGACAGCAGTCCCAACCTGTAAACTGGTTAAACAGCCAACTCATTGCATCTAAACAGCAGTAGAATATTTATTTTATGTTTATGAAGCTGGGTTTTTTTTCAGTGTCACTATACACTAAATATTATCTCATAAGGTTTTAAAGGAGATTTATTTTGCGGCTGAACTCTTATTTATAGTTTTTTACTTATAAAGTAGTTTCTGACTTTAAAAAAATAAAACTTTTGGATATGCTGGTGTCTTTTCTTTGCCCAGTAGCCACAGCAGAGCTCACACATGTATCTCATCCTGCTGCAGGTTTTCTCAAGTGATTTGTGGAACAGTGTCTTGTGATAACTAGAAAACAGAAAAGGGCTGTTTGTAACAGAAGAGCAGTTTAGCTGGTGTTGCTTCATCACTCTTCCTTCATCGTGTCCCCAAAGAAATCTGTGATGAAGTAATAAAGTGCCAGCTCTCCCCCGTCTCCTCTTTCCCCCAAGCATGCACCTGATGGTCTGCAGGGGAACCACTGCCACAGATGGGCTTACAAAAACCAGGCTTCCACCTGCGAGTCTACACATCCCATGCACGTCTGTGCATTAGACACCTCTTTGTGTATCTCAAGGTAGAGCAGGAGATGAGGAAATCATCAACACAGTCGTTATTCTGAACATTATAAATCTCTATGCACAGGCATGTAAGTAAGGAGACCAGCTGGTATTAGGGAAGTGGGTCATCCATGTCATCGACTGAGAATGGTATGTGCTGGTTGTTGTCTTTGAGTATTCACTGCATTTTGCTCTAGAAAGAGGAATAAAAACAATTATTAAGAGAAGAAATTTTTGAATGCTTAAAACATGGAACCTTTGTAGAGAATTTTTTTCCTCATTTGAAAAATTTCAAGTGACTTCTTCAGTACTGCAAAACCTAAGGACTTGTCTTTTCAACCCACAGCCCGATGTATGCATGTAACTTAAGCAAATGCTGTGAAAGTGTTAATTAAAAAATCTTACTAATCCTAGTGACTTTCCTGCATATCCATCACCAGTCCGTGGTAAGCTTATTTTTTTTTTCTGCTGCTATTTTATATCTCCATCCTTGGAGATTCTGAAAAGCCACCTGGGCATAGTCCTAGCCAACGAGCTTTGGGGGGTCCTGCTTGAGCCGAGGGTGGGCCAAGGTGACCTCCAGGCTGCCTTCCAGCCTCAACCACGCTGTGATTCTGTGAAGGTTACCCAGGTTGTAAAACGTATGGAAGTCTCAACCCTTTTGGTGGCTCAGGTGGATAGGAACTTTACTCCTCGTAGTAGTTTTGGGGATTTCTTTTAACCTTAATAAGAAATCTTTTAACCTTAATAAGAAAAGGCCTTTCTGTCCTCACCAGTCCGGTGTGGAAGAACCACTGATGTAATTGTCTTCAAATAATAATAACAAAAAAAAAGTGCTGTGTTTCCTAATATTTCAGTAAAGGATAGTGACATTAAAAAAGAGCTTAGAGACATTTGGGAATTGTGCAATTAGGTTTTTTAATTCCTAGTTCCCCCCCAACTCACTACACAGGGACAAGACCTTCATTGTGACAGAAACAGTCATGAAAAGAGGATGCAAAGTAAAGCCTTATATATGAATCTGCAAATGAATGTCACATTTGTTAATCATTCTTGGTTCCTTTGTTCCCAGAACCTTCAGAGCAGGATGCCATAACCAAGTCTGATGAAGGTTCATTAAATGAAAAGCAGTTAACACTGTGCCAGGTGCTTCCAAGAATATCTTGGAGGCAGCGATGACGGTATCTCCTGTCCCTTTGCTGTGCCAGTGCTGGACTCCCATCTCCTAGGAGTTTGACTCATGAAATGCATTACTTCTGTTCTTCCTTAATGTTCTGTTGGAGAAGTTTCACCCATGAAGTGCGGCACGCAAAGCTAACAAAAATGCTATTTCCATTCCGTTTGGTGAGCACTGTGTTTTCTGTCTCCCACCGGCATATTGAGGCACAGTTTGGTTTATTGCAGAGACAGCCGTCGGGATGTTGTTTGTCTCATTTAGTATGATTTGGGTCTCTTCTCTTCTAGGGAAGCAAACAGCAGGGGGAAAAGCACCATAAGGATGTAAGCTCATACGGTTGGAGTGTGTAGTGAAACAATCTGTGTCTTCTCTCACAGCCCCGAGTTCCTGAGAATGAGTTAGTGCCTGTGAACTTTCCCTTCCCAGTGTAACGGGTGCCCGTTAATGTATAATGACGTGAAAGCTGGCCAAGAGTAAATGGTTTTGCTTACTTGAAAGTTTCTGTAGGCACATAATAAAGCAGAGTTCCTTTTGCAAAGCTTAACTGGGTTAAGTGAAGCTGCCAAGATGGGTCAGAGCAAGGCCAGTTTCTGGTGGTCGTCCTTGAGCCCTGCGTGCGTGCTTGTCCTGGGCTGTGTTGTGGGTTTTGGCTTTAGCAGTGTGGTGTCTGCCTGTCTTACAGGTGTTGACATTTTGCACTCTTCATTTAGGTTGTATTTAGAAATTTGGGGGTTACTTGCACACAGTTATCCTTCAGATTGACATACTTTAGAAACGCACTACAGACTTTTATGAGTGGCTCCGTTGGAGGCTGCCTGTTTTGGGAATCCTCATCCAGGAATGATTGCAGGGACTGTTGAGATCTGCCAAAACCTAAGGGTGTTGGGTTTGGGTTTCTTTTGTTTTGTTTTCTCTATGGACCCATTTACTATTACAAGGGATGTGTTCCCAACAGGATATTAATTTGGTGTCAAATGATTGTCCAGCATTTATTTTTTCAGGATAGTTTGGTGGAATGGGTTTAGCACAAGCCATTTGGCTTTCAGACAAGTAGTCGTTTTTGGATGTTTCAGATGTCCGAGAACATTTCAGATGGATGTCACTGAGTAGCTTAAGTGAAATAGATGAAGCAATTCCAGTTTGCACCAGCTCAAATAAATATCTGGCACAACCAGTCACAAACAGGAATTTCTTATTATTTTTTTCTTAATTTTGTGGTTCTCTTCAGTATGTTTTTGATGCCTTCATTGACGGTTTTAAGTGTTATACGTTGTCTTCTGAAATGAGTTCACTCTAGGTTGAAGAATAATTTTACTTCAATCCTTGTACATCAAACAAGAAAGATTTCTCCTTCTCCATGTGCCTAGTGGGTATGCTATTTCAGTATTACCGTCCAAGCTGTGCAGTTTTATGTTCCTCTCTTTTGGAGAGATTTTCCTCTCTTTTATTGTTCTTATTTATAAGATTAAAGCTTGTAGCAGGTTTTTTTGCACACCCACCCGTATCACGGATTCTTCTACCCGTGCATTTCTCCACTTTTAATTATTTATCTTTTGCAATGTTTGATTATACTTTGACATTTTATATATATATTTTTTAAAGATTATATCTTCTGCTTAAATCTTCTAAATAATCTGTTTGTTTAGTTTCGCTGGACTTCTGTGGAAGGGCTGTATGTAGTGGCCTCTTAGCTCAAACCCAGGCTCGCGGGAAGTTTTAGGTGGTGTGTGACCCAGGCGCAGGTCCTGGATCAGACTGTGCTGTGGGGACAGACGCAGCAGCCGTGGACACTGACAGGAGGAGGCAGTCGTGCCTTAAGCTGGATATGCCAGAGAAAATCTGCCAAAGTCCTATGGTCGTTATGTTATTTAGCTTTCAGATTCCAGGTATGGAGGAGCGTGGAAATACCAAATTGTATTGTTCTACAGCCCTGACCTTTGCTCCTGTGCATTCTGATGCACTCGCAGCGCGTTGCTGTGTCCCTCTGGCAAATCCCTGACTCACTCCATCCAAAGGAAAGAACCAAACGGGAATAGGATTGCAGTTGCGGACAGTGGCAACTTGGTTTTTCATGTTTCTGAGCAGAAACAAACCTTCTAGGCAGACAGAAGCATTGTCAGCTGTAGATACGCGTATTTCTGTTTAACAATCAATCGGAATTAAAAGGATGCTGCAAAAATTGCTTATATTCCAAAAGTTTGGAATGAACTTTAACTTGGCATAAACCACATCCTTCCAGGCTGGATGAGGCTTTGAGCAACCTGGTCTAGTGGAGGGTGTCCCTGCCCACGGCAGGGGGTTGGAACTGGATGGGCTTTAAAGTCCCTTCCAACCCAAACCGTTCTGTGATTGTATGATTCCCTCACTTCCTCAACCCTGTGCCAGCACAGAGTTAATCAGGAATGAACCAGTACAGGGAACTGATTGAAGTTAAAGCTAATCTGTGAGGAAAAAAGTTTTATTATACGCCAGATTAGTGTGTTCACCTTGTTGTTTGTTCAGGGATGGCAGAGGAGGCGCACAAGAGGAGATGTGGAGAGAATGAGATTGTCTAAAACAGCAACCTCCTATGAAAAGGTTGTCATTGAACAGCAGTCCCCCTGCCCTGCTCCTCATTACTTACTGAAACTAGATATGAAGGATACTGTTTTCCTACTCTTTCGATTTTGTGGTGTCTGAGAACATTGTTACATGGGTTGGTCTGTCTATAAATAAAATGAATGTTTGCAGCACAAGGGAGAGCTTACAGCTGGTTTTATTGTCTAAATAAACAAACATTTTTCTTATTTTTTCAACAGAAGTCAAAGAGCAATCTGCAGAAGAGGATGCCCAAACGGAAGTGGACAGCACCAAGCAGCTAACACCAGTCCTTCAGCGCTCAGTATCCGAGGAGTCTGCAAGCTCCACTGCCTCTGTGGGTGTGGAAGCTAAAACCAGGTCAGTGAGCGAGGAGGCAGGTGCTGAGTCAGGGGCAGGGCTGGGAGGCGGGTAATGGGGTGCAGAGGGCTCAGGGCGCAGGTTTGGGACATGCTACTGGTGCTTTGAAGTGCTAGAATGGCCGCTTGTGCTTGGGAGTGATTGCTTAATTGGTGTATAGGGAGACCAAGGTGACAGGCGTGTTTCTTGAGCGTTGTGCTCAGACTACACTGGTAAACCTTGAATTACAGCATAATAGCTGTTTAAATTAAAACAGACATAAGTGATATGAGATAAAATGTGATTACTGAAACTTCCCTGCTGGGAAAATGGTGTATTAGCAAACCCATATAAAGTGACTTCTGAAGTTTCAGCTTGTTTGTCTGTATTTTCAGAAACAAAGTAAAACAAAGCTCATGTCATTTCTGCTGTGGTTTTTTTGTTTCAGAACTTACAATACAGAAAATAACGTTTGTAGGTTTTTAAACTGTTTATCAGTATAAATTACCCCAAAAGCAATGTAAGTTTTAATTGTATTATTTGAGGGAAACCAAACCATGCTGTGATCACTGTTAAACAGTATCACAGAATTCTAGCAGAGCTTCTCTGCTGAAGCTCTGGTAACAGCTTTCAACCCAGTAGTGGGTCTCTTCTGCTGCAGAGTATGCTGTTACAGTACGGTTACAGGTGTAATTATATTTTGACAGATTGGGGAGACAGTCATCATCATTTTACTTCCTCCTAATCCGATATAGAGCATATTTTCCATGCACAAAAGAATTACTTCATGTACTTGCATATATAATTTTAATGTTTCACATTCTCGCAAACCATTTAGGTTCCAATAAATACTTCCCTTCTTACAGAGAATTTCTGTTAAACATCTTTTGTGTTTAACTGAATGAAATACAGAGAAATTTCTGTTCCTAATGGAATTTTCCAAAGCTGGTATTAACTTGCAGTAAGTATGTAGAGCAACTTGGACTGAACAGCTGGTTTGGTTCTTTATTTGACCCTGTTTTGGATGGTGTGCAAAAGTTTTAGTGCTGCTCTGTTCTTCTCAAGGTTACATTCTTGCTGTTATCATGAATAGTTGATTACAGCACTTTCCCTAGCCATAAACTTTATTCTTAAAACTGGACAACAGTCATCCAAAAAACCTCGTGCATGGTCCTGAACCAGCCCTTACCTGCCCTCAGCTTGTCCTTCCTGCCAACCCAAAGTGTTGACTTCGATCAGTCCAGATTGAAAGGCTATTATGGGCCCATTGCTTTGGCCAGTCAAAGCATTAAAAAGCTATATACTGGAAATTTTTAATTAAAATAACAGTGATCAGACCCTGTCTCTGACACTGTGGAAAGAAATGTATTAAGGAGGTTTGAAACAGTTAATTGAGACTCAGAGGTTTCTCTGACCCCAGGTAATTTTGGTTCCAGACTTAGATGCAGAATTGGTGTTAGTTGCAGAAATTATTTTTATCCTCAAAACAGTGGGCGAAAAAATAGATGTCGGGGTTTTTTTTTTTTTTGGCACTGTGTCTTGAAGCCTAGCAGAAGAAAGCCTCTTCTGATCTGTGACTTCTTGATGGTCTGTATTGCTCTCTGTGGAGTGCTACACTGCCACCGAGCCGTGCAGGGGCAGGAGGACTGCATCCTGGGGGGCTTGGCTCTGTTCTCCTAGGAGAAAATACGAGGTGCGAAATAACACACGGTGATGATGTTCGGCTGTGTAATGGTGGGAGGAAATGTATCAAGATTGAGGGTAAGGTGTGATTCGGCAGAGACTTTAAACCTGTACTGTAGCTTGGGGAAGTAAATTGAAGCTTATTTCCAAATCAGTCACACTCATCAGCTTCAGGTCTTTTTTTTTTTTTTTTTAAGCTTATCTGTGTCTGTTTTGTAGTATAAGTAACTTAATCCAGTGGAAATGTTTGTATATTTAGAAATAAATTTAGGTACTTGAGGCATAGGAGAGTGATGGGAGTATATTAGAACAGACAGTGCAGAGCTTGCCTAGAACATAGCAAAGAACCAAAACCTTCACCAGAAGTAGATGCAGGTGTAGGTGGAGCTACTTTTGCATCACTCTGAAAAGAGTGTAAGACAGTTCTGAATTCCTGTCTTCAGTAGTGAAGATAAAGGAATTAGAGAAGCATAGGACACACAGCATAAAATGAGGTCTTTCACATGAAATAATGAAATCATTTCCTACTGAAACATAGTGATTTTGACATGGTGGGATATATCAGAAGTAGGATGGAGATTGCAGTAGCTGAGACATCAGCCAAATCTTGCCTTGTGTGGTATTTTTCTCTGAATCCCTCCTGAGACCGAGCCTAAATTAATAACATTCAAGAGAAAAGCGGGAGAGAACATGGTCAATGTTGGAACCTTTCTGAGGTGGGATATGGGAGTCCAATCCACTGCAAAAGGGATTGGGTGGGGACTTTAACAGCAGAGTTCGCTCATTGTTTTCTGAGCATAATTCTGAAAACCATTAAAGTAAATAGTATTTGAGCCATACGGGGGTAGGGAGGCTGAAAGGGCTGAGGCGTGTGTGTGTGGATGCTTGGAAGGAATGAGTGAATTATTTACCACATGTGGGGAGGGGCAATAGCATCGAGCAAAGACAAACGATCAAGCCTGGCAGGGGTAAAAGTAATGCTGCCAGCTCTTGTATATCAGGAGCGTCATGGGTTTTGGAGCCTTTTCCTTTGGTTGTTCCCTTTTTCTTTTTATAAGCCTTGTGAGGAGCTTCTGTCAGCCCAGGACTTATGGCTGAGTGGAATCCAGCTTCTTCGAAAGGAATCTGCTCCCTTGGTTTGTGCTGCCTGCAGAGAGCAGGGGAAGTGCAGCCCATGAGGCAGGCAAGCAGCCAGAAACCGGCTGTGACTTACAGCAGAGCCCACTTCTACCTTCCTCCTCTGGTTCCCACATTGTCAACTCCAAGCATTAAAAACTAACGAGAATGGCCTAGAAACAAAATTTCTTAAAAGAACAAAACATCTTTTGATTCATTTTACTTTCCATCTACTTTCAGAGACTGCAAATTGAATTAATTGCACATTTTCGGTAATTTTGCCATAATCATGAAGACAGAACATTCTTTATTTTAAGAAGTAGAAGCTGAGATTTTCACACAGCTTTTTTGATTTTGGTACTTTGTCTGCTAAATATCTGCTCTTGTGAGACTGTTGCTAAAAGTACAAAAAACACCCCCTCCTGAAATTAAAACCTGGCAACACACCTTCCTGCTTTCCTGCTTCACTTGTAATTGGACAGAGTGCATAATTTTCATTCCAGACCAATTGTACCATTCCCCTTTATTTTGTTGCTGCTGCTGCTAAGATCAAATTTGGAGTCTGGAGATGGAGGACTGGGGTGCTTTATTCCATTGAAAAGAAGTGGTTGGTGAACATTTGTTGATTCTGTGAACCAAGAAAATGGTGAAAAAGTAGCAGTGAACTTCTTTATTCCTTTTTTCTTTTTTTTTTTTTTCATAATCTTCAAAGAAAGTGCATTAGAAAACGTGCAACATTCAGAGCAACTGAGTGGAAAAAGAAGTTGTGGACTAGTAGAGAGATTAGATAATCTGGTCAGGATAACACTGCAGTGATGGAAGGAGAAGCTATATCTTGGGGCAGGAGGGAGTTATTTTTAATATTAAATACTTTATCTATGTTTTAGGAACTGTTGAGGTTGCAAAGTCAAGCACATATTTTAGGAGATACCGCTATTATGATTAATTTTGAAACTGATTGTTTCATGTATTACAATACAGTTCCTAGTTTTACACGAATGTTTTTCTGCAGAGAATGGACCGTACGCACAAAACAGGACACTGGGAATCTTTGCAGAGTTTTGCCTTTACATTTTGAGATCTAGATCCATGTAAGCGTTTACAGCATCTTCCTCTGAAGTCAGTGATTGACTTCTGCATCTGCAAAGTGGACATAGCATTCCTTCATGTTACAGAGATAAATTATTTAATAATAGTGAAATGATAGTGTGGCATTATGTCAGTGGCCAGTCTAGCTGAACTTCCTGATTTGGCTTGCGGGGCACAATTTGAATATTTTCAGTAGGTAAAGACTAAGACCACACACTGAAAAATGAGAAAGCAGTTAAGTATCTACTGGTTGTCCATCCTGTCCATGCATTGACTAGGGAAATGGTCTGAAGAAAAATTTTTTGACGGATTGTTGTTAAAGGAGCTCTACCTCAGATTTGTAGGGCAGGAAGGGACCTTGGACCTAGTCCACCTCCTTTTCCGAGGTAGGTATCTACAGCTGTCATCCTGACAGTGGTTTACATAAATGGCTCTTAAATCTTCTAATAGTAAAAACTCCAGATCTTTCCTGACCAATATCATCTTTGTTTTGACTTTCTACAAGGGCATATGGGACAAGGGGCAATGGCTTTAAACTGAAAGATTGGATATAAGGAAGAAATTCTTCATGGAGAGGGTGGTGAGGCACTGGAACAGGCTGCCCAGAGAAGCTGTGGATACCCCATCCCTGGAAGTGTCCAAGGCCAGGCTGGATGAGGCTTGGAGCAACCTGGTCTAGTGGAGGGTGTCCCTGCCCATGGCAGGGGGGTTGGAACTGGATGGTCTTTAAGGTCCCTTCCCACCCAAACCATTCCGTGATTCTATGATTCACTCAATACTGGAACAGAACTGAAGATCCAGCACTGACATACGTGACTGACATATGTCTGTGCAATCCTGGTGGGGTCTTATGAGAGCAGAATACAGCATCTCCTCTCATTTCTTCCAAATGTTACCTTTTCTGAGGTTTTTGCCTCCTGCTTTCTTTGTCAGCTTCTTCTCTTTTTTCATGTTGTTGACTCCTTGTCATATTCCCATGCTCTTTACTTTCCTAATCCTAGTCTCTGCTCATGTGTGCACTCACTTGCAGTTTCTTCTATTTTTTTTTTTTTTTTTGGTTCTTCACCTGATCTGCATTTTCCTTCCCTCCATTTCCGGTGGCTCCCGGCAGGTGTTTGTGACATGCTATTTCTTCTCACTTCTTTCTCCATTTTCCTGCTCGTTTTCCTTGTCAGCTGAGTCTGTGTTCTTGTCCTGCTTCCTTTGGCTTTCTGTGTGATCTGTGTTATTCCCCACAGTCAATTATCCTGTGTTCCCATCGCCTTCCATTTCTCTCGGTTGTGCCCTGCCTGACTGCATCATTCCTTCCTTTGCTTCCATTCCGCAGCTGCCTGAGAGTACAGGCAATGGAAGTGTCAAAGTCGGGACTCGCAGCATCCCTAAGTAGTTGCAGAGATGATCCCTGTGAGTGTCTCTAACCCTTGCTGGAAGGATGTTTGTTCACGGGGTAAGGATGGCGCATATGGAGTCTGCTTGCACGTAGGGACTGGGAGAGCATGGCGTGTGTGTAGTGATGAGAGAATTTTTGAGCTTGTCACTTCAATGTGCTAAAGCTTTGCTTGAGCACATGTGATCTCTTGGTGAGGTTAGAAACATTTGGAGAAAGGAGTTTGGAGTGATTTTCATAGGGTTATAGAAAGTGTATCTGTAACTTCAAAAACGAACGTAGTAAAAGTTGAAGAAAGGCTGATCTGGAGTAGCTGCCAGTTAAGCAATCTAGGACCCTTCAGTCCGTAAAGGAGACTGGAAGAGGAAGAGAAGAAGTTTCAAAATCACCAGTGGCATGGGAAGGGTGGCTGTGTCTGCACTGTTCAGTTTTCTCCTAATGCAAGAAACAGAGTGTTGTCAAACGAAACTTGTAAAAGCCAGGTGCAAAATAAAAGAAGGTGATTGTTTGCGCAGCGGGTAGTTGTCTGGAGTGACATGGAAATCCTTGCCAAAGGATGTTGTGGATTGCTGAAAATTTGTGAGATCAATGGCAGACTGGCCAAGTTCATGAAAGAGGAACTGAGAATTACTGAATGTGTAGGAATCACCGCTGATTCAGGGTGGCCCTGAACTGAAAATACTGGGAGGCATGGGTAGTAAGTATCCTGTGTTTGCCCTGCTCTTTCATGTCCCCCGTGCAGCTGCTTATCCTGTTTGTAACGTTGACCATAGAGGGCTGGGTGGGCCTTTATCTGACCCAGCACCGTTTTGGCTAAACAGCCCCACTTTGTTGTATTTCATCTGTTCTGTAAACTCTGTTTGCAGAGAAAAGATAGGAAGTTTGAATTATGCAGAGCAGCATGTTTTTCCATTCCCTAAGGTGACTGAACAATTTTAATGACACTTCCATGAAAAATTACCAGTTAAAGCCAACTGAGTACGTCTTAAATTTCAGGAATGTACAGGTAGTAGGGACCCTACTTCGTGTCCATATGAAGTTGCCTCCTGAGCGATGCTGCCATCTCTGTGAGGTTTATGCAGGTTTGTTGTGGTCTGTGTTGATTTGCCAAGAGAGGGAATTTGTCTTGAATAGACAGTATTTCCTGGGCACAAAGGCACACCAGAGATACAGTCCACGGTACTTTTTATTCTTGGGTTTCATCACTCAGAGGTTAAATCCTCTCTTAAAACTGAGTGAAGTATCACCTGTGAGGTAGGTTTACAGTTGGGTCCTATGTGGGATTTTTGTTCGAGAGTACAGCTCGGTTCAGACTCATGGTAAAGAATGCTTTCTAGGTGGCCTTGGAGTAGACCTCTAAATTCCCTTTCTTCAGCACTGGCATTCTGGTAACCCCTCCTGCATTTCGGGTATTTGAAATCCTAACTCAGCTTTAAACATTTGTTTAAATTAAAGCTGACACATGTTGATGGTGAATAAGAGAATATTTTCATATTTAAAAGATTTTAAAACATCAGTAAAATGTGTTGTTTTGGTGGTGGTGTTTGGAGGGTAATGTTTTCTTTCTTTCGAATGACAAGAGCATCATTAAGTTGATTATATGGCTGTAGAACTCCAACCGTGCTGCTTTGAAAAAATTGGAAGGCAATTACTGTCTAATGCAGTTTAATTGCTTTCTGCAAGCTTAAAAGTTTTAAAATTCTTCACCTGAGGTTCATACGAACTCCCTCCCACCCTCCCTTTTTGAAAGGAACTGTGCTGCCTAAGTTAAATCCTCGTTTCAAAACCAACTCTGTGTAATAGTGTCAAACCACCTCAAAATTTCAAGTTGTTCTGTGATTCAGTTTCCCACTGGAAAGGAAGGAGGAGATCACTTTGCATGACAAACACTTAAATACAGCTTGCAGCTGCCAACTTTGGCATCTTTCTCTTTGTGGTATCACCATGTTGCACTTTTCATCCTTCTCTTTCCTTAGTGTCCTTCATTCAGAAGGGGGATTTAAAGGTTGGTAACCCTAGAATCACAGAACGGTTTGGGTTGGAAGGGACCTTAAAGCCCATCCAGTTCCAACCCCCCTGCCATGGGCAGGGACACCCTCCACTAGACCAGGTTGCTCCAAGCCTCATCCAGCCTGGCCTTGAACACTTCCAGGGATGGGGCATCCACAGCTTCCCTGGGCAACCTGTGCCAGTGCCTCCCCACCCTCTCCAGGAAAAACTTCCCAATATCCAATCTAAATCTCCCCGCTTTCAATTTAAACTCATTGCCCCTTGTCCTGTCGCTACAGGCCCTTTGAAAAAGTCCCCCCCCAGCTTTCTTGTTGGCCCCTTCAGGTTCTGGAAGGTGCTATAATGTCTCCCCAGAGCCTTCTCTTCTCCTGGATGAACACCCCCAACTCTCTCAGCCTTTCATTATAGGAGGGGTGCTGTATCAATGTGACGTTGTTAGGCATCGTCTACTGAGTTTTCTTTGGTAATTTCCTTTCAAGCTTCTTCATGACTGAGGTTCTAGACATTTGCAGGATATTCAGATAAAGCTGAAAAGCTTCATATAAACCTGTGTGTTTTAGAGTAACTACTCCATGAGTAGCTCACGTATATTAGAACTCACACGGATGCAGACCTCCGGCGTTGTTTTAAGCCAGAAATCTTTTTTTCACTTAAAATGCAGCTTGTGGGTCTTGATTTGAATTTACATAAATGATACAGTGGTGCATCTTCACTCAGGAGAAAAACAATTTACTCTCTAAATAACAACATAAAATCAGAGTGAAGGCAAAGTAGTTTGTGCATTGGCACAACCTGGCGTAGCTAAATGAATAGGAGGTCCCCTGTAGCATTTAATTTACCCTTTTAACACATGTTAAAAACACTAACAGGGTTAGGTGGGAGAATTCTCAAGGCCAATTCTCATCAGTCAGCTTTGGTAATCAGTACAAACTCTGAAGTTCTGTTTTCCCCCCAAATACTCCATTTCATTGTGCTGAGCATAATTTCAGTTGTGAAAAATGGATGTTAAAAACATTTTACATGTCTGTAACAACTTTGCCAACACAAACCAAGATTTTATGCTTCTCGGTTTCACCTTTCAAAACCTCTAAAGTCTGTGTGAAAAAGACATCCTGAAGGCAATTCCAGACACTGAGGGAAATCATTGCTTAATTCCTTTAAAAACAAACTCACTCATTGCAAAAATTATACTCTTCACCTTTTTTTTCAACTCAAAGCATGAATGAAACAGGTCTTTATTTTCAAGCTTTCCTTTTTTTTTCTTTAACTTCAGTGCAATCACTAGCGTGGCAAACGGCAGTAATGGTTACCTGTAGCTTAGTATTTCATACTAAGGCGATGGTTGTAGCTAGTGGATCTTACTGGAATTAGCATGACTTAGGTTTTCTCAGATACAATCCATTGGCTTTTCCTGTTCAAACAGCAGCTACAACCTCTGTTTTTAATGAGATTGATGGAAAAGGCGAACGCACAGTAAAACTTATTTGATAATTGCTGTCCCACAGTACACTGGGAGGGATTTGAGAAAAGGTAAGAGGAAAGCATCTCTTGAGCTGAATCCATGAGTTTGTAATCCTCTTGCTGTTGACAGCTCCCATTCCTCTCTGTAGGATGCTTGGATTCCCCTGTGCATGTTGTCTGGAAAGAAGGGGACCGTTAACACCTCTCTGCAGAACAGGCGGCTGCAGGATTTTCTTTAGTCTGTCTCCTTCACCATTTAGTACTAAAAGGGTTGTAGATCTTCAAGCATCTCAGCAATAGAGATGCTCAACACAGGCCACTTGCTGTCTTCCTTGGCATTCAGCTGTATGGGGATCTGGGAGGCACAGAAGGAAGTTACTCCTGTGAACACGAAGAAGGGAGATTCATCCCCCAGCTGTATATGCAGAGTTGCAGGCGGATGGCAGTGCCCCATGTCCCTACAGACTGTTGTGCCTTCTACCCAGGTATGAAAAATAGGCAGGAGAGTGAGAGGTCACATCTGATGCTGTTGAGGGTCACACAAACTCACGTGGACCAGATTTCCACCAGCTGCGCAGCACAGTACTCATGCAGCCCAAGTGTAGATCTGTGAGATACGGGACACTGCATAAACAAAACATGTTTACATAAGTCAGTCTGCACATCTGCTTATTGTCAAGGAGCCTTGGCTGACACAGGATACCCCAGTGCCATTTCCCAACTCGGAAGGAACCAGGAGGAGTTTCTGCTCACGCTTGGGAGTGTAACTGCAGCAGCACTTGGTGTGCTTGAAGTGTCAGTAATGCTGATGGTCAGCCTTAGATGAATTCTGCTGAAAAAAGCAACAGGTTTTGGGACCATCAATTTTACCTTAATTCTCTGAGTATTTACCAGCAAGCTGGAAGATGTTTCTGATTCTCTGGTTGTAATTTAGTATTGTGCAACTAGTTGCCCAACATTGCATGTGTTGAAATGAACTCCTTCGAATAGGAAAGTCTGTGTTTGAGGATGAGTCCTGGTGACTGTATGTCATTGGTCAGGGTCGTGGTTTAACCCCAGCCAGGAACTGGGCCCCACACAGCCGTGCGTTCACTCCCTCCCACGTCAGGATGGGGGAGAGAATCAGAAGGGTAAAGCGAGAAAACTCATGGGTTGAGATAAAAACAGTTTAATGGGTAAAGCAAAAGCTGCGCACACAAGCAAAGCAAAACCGGGAATTCATTCCCCACTTCCCATGGGCAGGCAGGTGTCCAGACATCCCCAGGAAAGCCAGGCTCCGACACGTGTGTAACAGTTACTTGAGAAGACAAACGCCGTCACTGAAGACATCCCCCCCTTCCCCCTTCTTCCCCCAGCTTTATATGCTGAGCATGATGCCATGTGGTGTGGGATATCCCTTGGGTCCGCTGGGGTCAGCTGTTCCAGCTGTGTCCCCTCCCAGCTTCTTGTGCACTCCCAGGCTAATTGCTGGTGGGGTGGGGTGAGGAGCAGAAAAGGCCTTGACTCTGTGTAAGCACTGCTCAGCAGTAATGACTCTCTGATACCAACGCTGTTTTCAGTGCAAATCCAAAACGCAGCCCCATACCAGCTACTATGGAGAAAATTAACTTTATCCCAACCAAAACCAGCACAGAAAGCAGAGGAGATAGTGACTGTTCTTCTCCCTTCCTCCAGGATTAACTGGCTGGAGGAGATTTTGGTTTTCATTTGTCAGGATGTGGACTGTGGAGGATTGTAGTATCTTAGATTCTTGTCAGGACGTTGAGTAAATTCTTCGTGAGGAAGAGGCACTGATGGGACAACTCAGTGAAATAAGAACTTGTAAAAACAGCTGGTGTGAAGTGCTGAGGATGACATGTTTCTTGTTAGCAAAGGCATCTTCTTACAAAGATCCAAGTCTGGGTAGCTTCTCATGGCTTGGTAAAACGGACATTAGCTACAGACATTAGCATTATCGACTCTTACTGCATTCCCTTAAACCTACTGTATGTGTGGTTTGTTCTGAACATAATTTTTTTCCCCTGCATCATATATTAAAATCTGTGTGCATGCACGTGTATGAAATACTTTGGGATGAGGTGAATTATATAAGCACCTACTGGTAATAAATCACCTGTGGAATTTTAAACCTATATAAAAAGGTAGCATTTGTTCTTGGAACTTAGGAATTGGGTTACAAATAATGATGAATTCATATGTTGTTTTGAAGCATCATAGATATATTGTGGTGAATGGAGTTAAAACCAGTTGGCAGCCAGTCACATGAGGTGTTCCCCAGGGCTTAGCAGTGGGGCCAGTTCTCTTCAATATCTTTATGAATGACCTGGACTAGGAGATCGAGTGCACCCTCAGTCAGTCTGCAGATGACACCAAGCTGGGTGGGAGTGTCGATCTGCCTGAGGGTAGGAAGGATTTCAGAGGGATCTGGGCAGGCTGGATTGATGGGCCAAGGCCAATTGTATGAGGTTCAACCAGGCCAAGTGCCGGGTCCCACACTGGGGCCACAACAACCCCCTGCAATGCTACAGCCTTGGGGACGAGGGGCTGGAAAGCTGCCCAACGGAAAAGGACCTGGGGGTGTTGGTCATCAGGGGATGAATGAGCCGGTGTGTGTCCAGGTGGCCAAAAAGGCCAACGGCATCCTGGCCAGCATCAGGGACAGTGTGGCCAGCAGGACCAGGGCAGGGATTGTCCCCCTGTACTGGGCACTGGTGAGGCCGCACCTCGAATCCTGGGGTCAGTGTTGGGCCCCTCACTACAGGCAAGACACTGAGGGGCTGGAGCGTGTCCAGAGAAGGGAACGGAGCTGGGGCAGGGTCTGGAGCACAAGTGCTGTGAGGAGCAGCTGAGGGAGCTGGGGGTGTTCAGCCTGGAGAAGAGGAGGCTCAGGGGAAACTGTATGGCTCTCTACAACTACCTGAAAGGAGGTTGCAGAGAGGTGGGGGTTGGTCTCTTCTCCCAGGTGACAAGTGATAGGACAAAAGGAAGCAGCCTCCCGTTGCACCAGGGGAGGTTAGGTTGGATATTAGGAAATATTTCTTCACTGAAAGGGCTGTCAGGCATTGGAAGGGGCTGCCCAGGGAGGTGGTTGAGTCGCCATCCCTGGAGGGATTTAAGAGACACGTAGATGTGGTGCTTAGGGATGTGGTTTATTGGTGGATTTGGCAGTGTTACGTTAATGGTTGGACTTGATGATCTTGAAGGTCTTCTCCTACCTAAGAGATTCTATGATTCTATATCTTAAATGGAT
Source organism: Rhynochetos jubatus (assembly GCA_027574665.1). NCBI lineage: Eukaryota > Metazoa > Chordata > Aves > Eurypygiformes > Rhynochetidae > Rhynochetos > Rhynochetos jubatus. The sequence continues at coordinate 7,831,134 of CM050653.1, read as the reverse complement.
TATTGATGAGCTTTCTCTTTCCTTTTTTCCTTAGTAGCATATAAAAAGCTATGTGACACATCGTCTCTTGCTTGTTATCCCATTTTGAATTAGCCTGTTCTGAAAATATGCTAATTACGATAACAGATCTAGGGTTTGATCTTAAGAGTTGCCAGCATCTCAATTTCGTTATCTTCAATATGAGAGCTCTTCTTGCATCACAGATTTGGATCCTCTAATTGCATATTGACATATGGAAAGTAGATTTGTAAGTACTTTCTGCAATCCTCAGATGATAGGAATAAAAAACTACCTTCTGCCCATACAGACATAACTTAAAATATTTACTGAGTGCTTAAACCTAAGTGGCTAACGTGATGGAACTGGCCACTTTGTACTGCATGACGAATCGGCAACGTGACATCCTGGGAAGCGGAGGACGGCGGTTTTCCAGCGCAGGGTCTCTGGCATCCAGACGCTGGGCAGGGAGTGCACTGCCGCTGGTTGTTTCTAGGTATTTGGGTGCCTGATGCATTTGAGGCCCCTCTGCTTACCCCCACCCCCCCGGAAAGTATGACACCTTCCCCACCCCAGCACTTCTGTAATCCCTCCCCTCTGTCTCAGCCCCAGAGTCTCTTGGCAGGGTGCTGGGAGTGTTCTGTGGCTCCTGTCTTCACCGTCTGCATCTGTGTGTTCACAAACCCTGAGCGAAGGGTTCCCCTGCCCCCTCCCGCGGCAAGCACTCGAGCGCTTGCTTCAGCTGCGCTCCCCAGCTTTGCTGGAGCAGGAGCACAAACCATATGATTCTTGACAGCTTCACAGCTGTCCACACCACGCTGCAGAGTAGCTGTGAAACTCCCTGCTCCTGTTGTTTCACTTCGCCCTGCCTGTACAAAGCTTCTGCTGGAAGTTGTGATAGTGGAGCTGCCTTACAGGCTCCAGAAATAGCTGCTTTACCCCTATATCCCTTTTTCAAACAGTACCTCTTTAAAAGTTAGGGGTTTTTTTTTGTAATTACTGTTTCAAATTTCTCTTTTATAAACCTTATTGTTATTGCATACTTGCTACGACTTCACTTTAAGGAGCTTTGTTTATTTAGTCATAATTATCCTCAGGTCTTTTAATGAGCAGTGATAGTCTGTCCTAACAGGATGTATGAATAATTATTTATTCCACTGTGGATAATCTTTGTGTTTGTAACTAGTGTAATTTGTATACTATGGTGCTGCCTGTTTAAATCTCTTCAGTCTCCTCACAAGTCTCTCTAGTCTCAACTAGCATAAATAGCTTTGCTCTCCCTTCTTCCCAGCTCTGGCTGCGAGGCCAGATCAGGTTTTGCTGGTAGTCGAGTGGTTATGTTCAGTGACATACAATAATAACGTATTCGTTGCTCTATCACATTGAAAACTAGCTTATAAAATAGACACATGTACTGTTTAGCTGTAGCTAGACATTTCTCCCCATTCTTATGCTACGTTTATCCATATTTTCTTTGCATCTTTTTATCTTCGGGTACCTTTCTCCAAAGATTTCTGGAGCGTGTCAGACGTACCATCAGCTGCGGGGGTTGCGCTGGCTGAGGCTGGTCCTGCGTTCAGGCAGGATCCGTGAGGGATGTGCAGCTGAGGCCATGTGCGTGAGGAGGAAGGTTTCCTGGCAGTGCTATGGTAGAGTCTGGAGTACCATGATGAGACCTATTTTACCTGTTCACCAACCTGCATGTCCCCAAAGGTCTGCCTGCCTTAGGGAAAGTACAATCCTACCTATAGAGCGTAAGTCGAAGTTGTTTGGCTTCCTTTTGGGCTTGTGACATGCTGCTCCTTTCCTTAGCATCTGACTGGCTGGTGTTACCAGTACCGTAACAGTAGAGAAGTTCAAAGTTTCATACCCAGTTCTATTTTTCTTCCTTCCTCCCCCCGCCTCTCCCCCCGAGTCTTGTTATATGGCGAGGGCAAACAGACCCATGCCAGAGTATGTTAACCCAGATCTAAAGGGCTTTGTTGGATTCTCAGTGTCTTCTTTTCTTGTTGCTGCTGTTGCCCCACCTGGCTGAAAAATCATAGACGCTCCATATTTTTTAGCCCCAGAGTTTAGTGAATATTATTCAGGAGTTTTAACCTTAACTCCCTCCACCCACCCACCACGGAGTGCCTCCAACCCAAATCTGCCACCTTACAGATGCACTGAAATCTATTTAAACGGGATCCAGGCTAAACCAAGTGTCTATCCAAGTGCGTGATTCCCTGAGGCATCTTTTTGGGATCTCAGGGGCATAAATGTGAAGAAAACAGAATTGCTCATTTAAGTATATAAAAAAAGTATGTTAAACAGCCTTCCTTTAATACAAACCGCATTAGTTGCAGAAGTTCCGTTCTAAGTTTGTGGATGTGTTCATTATGGAAATATTTTTCAGTAGCTTCCATATGATGTGACACAAGGAGCGCTGTCAGAGCTGTCACTTCAGCACAGTTGCTATGTAATGCATGTTAAACCCTAACTGCGAATGGTACGGGGATATTGTAGCGGTCACATTCCGTACGTTTCCTCTAGTAAAACTTTCAGGTATTTGTTTTGCTTTTAAATGCTGACGTAGACATGGATATTTGGATTTGTGTGTTTTATGTGACTGTAGCCACTGCTGTGATTTTTCTCATTATTCCATTTTTTTCCATGTTGTAATAAGCCATTTGGTGTATGGTATTTGCACATTGTGTTACACGTGAGGTGTCTGTGCTTACAGAAAGATCTGTGTAGCGATGTTCCGACTGTTCGAAAAGGCAGAGGTTTGCCTTTTCCGTGATGTGCCTTTTCTAACAGGTGTGAGGTGTTAATTTGAAGTTCTTCCATTCTCCCCCCCCCCCCCCCCCCCCCATTTTCTGATTTCTTTTAGCAAGCCTATGTCTAGAGATAGAGAATTTTTTAACCAAAAATATATTAATCATTTGAATATTATATGTGGGGTTGGGTTGGTTTGTTAATCATGTGCTTTGTGAACAAAAAAGTTAATGTAACTTGAAATTACCTGGAAATAGTGTTCCTGAATGCTGAATTCTGATACCTGACAGCACTTGGGAGCTTTCATTGTTGTGTTACACTCTTTGGTGGAGTATCCTCTGCTGTTTCACCCCCCCAAAAAAAGAAATAATTATCTCTTTTTCACAGCGAACAACTCTGCGCCTTTTGTTACTGTGGAGAACGGAGCTCATTAGGACAAGGAGACTTAAAACAATTCAGTCCAACTCCTGGGTATGTCATCCCATGGAAAAACCAGCCTTTAAATAAGAGTGGAGCCAGCGACAGCACCGATGGAGCTTGTGAGAGAACTCCAAGGCAAAACTCAGTGCCGCGCAAACAGAGAGGACAGAAGAAGTAAGTCCTTTTTCTACAATAAATATGTATTATTTTTGTTTTGCACAAAGTTCAGGAAGCATCGTGAGAGGTACTGTGCTGCAGCAGGCAAATAACTTGTATTTGTGAGAATGAGTTCATTAGTAATTTTTTTCTGAAAAAAACCCAAACCGACATGCAAGCAGCATAGGAACAGCTGTCTCTTCTGCTTTTTGAGGATTGGTTGGTTTCTTCCTTCCAGTGAGAATCCTGACTTTGGAAGAACATAGAACCATAGTTACTGTAAAGCACAGATCTGCTTATGAGGTTGAGGTACAAGTACGCCCGAGAGTAGACCACGGACTTGTGACGCTTCCTGCAGTTTGTAGACTGGAGTAACTGGCAGCATCTGCCTGTCTTGTTGAAGCTTTTTCCCCTCACCCTCCAAAGCTGGCTCCTGCGGTGGCGACAGTGTCCTTACAGGCGCGGCACTTGCTCCTTACCCGACGGAAGCGGGGGCTCCTCGGCAGGTTTCCTTGCCGAAACGGGGTGCTTCTAGCCATCGCAAGGGCAGCATTCCCGAGTCCTGGCGGGTTGGTTCCACCGCTCGCGAGTTCTGAAAATCGGCGGGGATGCACGCAACCTCACGGTGGAGTTCTGTTCAGCGTGTGCTGCGTCTGGCCACGGCACCTCAGACGTGACCGACCGGAGAAGCGTGTTTCTAAATCGGTCTGCACACGAGGCTGTCCGTCGGCGCGGGGACTTCTTGTGCTGTCGCTGCCCTCAGACGCTGTTTTATTCAGCGGCTGGTTGTGAACGCGCGGATCGCTCCGCGCCGGCTGCGCGGCAGAGGAGGAAGCGCGAAGCTGGGGCGGCGGTGGCGGCCTGCGGGCCGGCCGTCAGGCGCGGGGGGCGGCCGTCAGGCGCGGGGGGTGGCTTCCAGGCGCGGGGGGTGGCCGCCAGGCGCGGGGGCGGCCGCCAGACCCGGGGGGTGGCTTCCAGGCCCGGGGGTAGCTGTCAGGCGCGGGGGCGCCGCGCTGGAGGCCGGGGATTGGCTGCGGGCGCGGGGCCGCCGCCAGCCCGCGGGGCCCGGCCGAGGCAGCGGAACAATGACGGGGGCGGCGGCCGCGCCCGCCCGTGAGGCGGAGCCGCCTGAGGGACTGAGGCCGCCTGAGGGGCTGTGGCCTCGCCTGGCGGGGAGGGGCTGCTGCCCTTCAGATCTGACCAAAACACACCCCCGGAATAAGTAATTAGCGTGCGTTCCCCTGGCTGTGTTAAACGTGACATTCCAAATGTGTAATTAGCGCGTGTTCAGCTGGCTCGTGAAACGTGACGGCCCTGCGGTGTTAGCGTGGGGCGCCGGGGCCGTGCCTGCTGCTGGAGGAGCTGCGCAGCCTGCCCCGGACTCGCCGGTGGTGGTACGCGCTGGTACAGGGCACGTCCGTATCGTTACATCGCTGTTGGAAAAATACGCGTTTTGTAATGCCCATAGGGGAAAACTTGCTGTTCTTGGAGCTAATTGAGCTAACCCCCTCCCCTCAGACAGTTATTTTACAGGCGTACGAAATACTGTTTACTAAGCGGCGGAGTACCAACAATAGGGATGGGGTGGAAAGTGTCTCTGTTGAGGATGAGGTTGGAGAGAAGATGGGGATGTTGTTTAAATGGATTGATTGTGTGAGAAAGCTGTCGTATTAATAAAACTGCCTTGTGAATCGGGATTTAGTGTTTTCTTAATGTTCCTTTAAGCTCTGTGTTTTGAGCAGCCGTTGGGCGTTAGAGGTGGCTCTGCTGGACACAGGCCGTGTTCAGGAGCCAGCCTTACTGACCAGAGTAGGTTCATTTAATGCTCTACTCAGGGGAGCCTTAATGTCGACAGCGTCAGTGAGTGAGTGTGGGGGTGTTCAGCTTCTGTCATGACGGGTGTCATGAGGATATCATGTAATGAGTGAAAACTTTTGAGCGTTCGTTGGCAGTGCAAGGGCTGTTACTCTCTTGTTTTCCCCACTAGCTGGTTTTTTTCATGTATTTCTGAATGCAGTTGCTGAAGTAGAGCATGTATGATTTTCAGGAAGGCAAAGCCATAGCAGGTTAAAATTCTTTTCTTGTCTTACTGGTGATGGGTCATTTTTCAGCATCACTTACTTTTTAAGAGGTTATAGGCAGGAGGAGAGCAATCGGGGAAAGAGAGGTGGTTTTGTGCTGTCTCAACTCTAGAAACTCAGAAGTAACAGCAAACAAACACATTTGAGTTATTAATGGGCGTAATGAAGTTCAAAGAACCTTAATAGAAAACAGAACCACTTCTTTCTTACCAACTGCTGAAGCACCTGATGAGATCAGGTCTGTCTTACCAGTAAGCCTGATTCACGTACTTAGATGTCGAAGATAGTGTTTTGCTTACGGGGCATAAAGGAGGAGGAATCATGGCTTCTTATTTTTAGTGGAATATTCTGAATTTTATTGTTTTCTGTTGAGATTAGAATTTGGGCAACAAATTAATAAGGTTATAAACTAGATCCTCCAATGTCAACACAATATAGTCGTCATTGTATCACTGCATTTTTCAATTACCCCATGTTCTTTTTCTCCTCCCCTCCCCCCTCCCTTTTTTTTAATCTTGATAGTATTGGGTAAATAAATATATTTCCAAGCAGCTTTTTCACTCCTGGACTTTTTTCTACCTCCCACCCATAGCTGCTGTATTTTTTCTAGGCACCTTACCTCTGGTGTATCCTCCTTGGAGGGTGCTGTCAGTGTTGTGCCCTGGACCAGCTGTTAGGACCGCAGGGGGAGGGCCATATGAAAGCGGCAGCTGGTGCTTGCCACTCACACCACTCTCTTCCTTCTACATCTCTTCTTCCCCAGAGTAACACAGACTGCTTGCTCTTACCTAATTCTCCATTCCTAGGGTTGGGCAAGTTTTAATATCAAACAGAAGTGGACTTGTAAAAGGAAGTGTGTGTGTGTGTGTGTCCTGAAGAATTGGAAGAGAGGACTGGGAAAAGGGACATTTTACAAAACACACTTTTTTGTCTATTGAGTAACAGCTTTAACAGAAAACTGTTATTGAGAAAAATATTGGCTAAAATACGAAGCAGAAAGGTTTTCGTTCATGTTGATTTGGAAAAAATTATATTCACTTCCCTCAAGTTTTGGTTCATTTATAGTAGCTCATTGAATAAAGAATGTGGTCACTTCTAAATCTGTTTTTCTGTTCCCCAATACAGATCTCGATCGAATATAACGTCGTGTACCAGTGTAAGCACCCAAACTGCTTCAGACGATCAGGTTGTCAAATTCTGGGATGAACTCAGTTTAGTTGGCTTACCAGATGACATTGATGTTCAAGCCTTATTTGAGCCAACAGGTAAGATACGTTGCTCTCCTTCTTTTGTCCGGTCCAGTAGTAGTACGGTAGCTACAATGTCAGTGAGTGAAGTTTTTCAGGTGTTGGTTTTCTGTGCTCTGGTGTCTGTCATGTGTTTGATGCTCTCGTAGCTTTTGCCAGCGTTAGGTGGTGGGTTTGTATAGTCTCCTCAAGTACTGGACACAATCGTCAGCTTTGTATGGGGAAATATTTGTAAGCTACTGGTGAAGTGGTGTTCAGGCAGTAATATCTGCAGTAGCGTGATTCTGTTTTGGGGAGAAAAGGAAAAAGAAAGACACAGCTTAATGTAATTCTTGAAGCACTAATCCTGTAGTTTTACCTAATCTCCTGCTGCTAATGCAGGGTTATTGGAAATAATGGAAAGGAAGATTCAAAAGAGCAGTATTGATAGAACAGTAGAGGATAATACACTTGCATGTTTCCAGTATCTGCATTTTCTGTCAGAAAACTGTCTGGTTTGTCATCTGCTCTTTCATTTTAATGGAACTTTTCACTCAGTTATGAATTACCTTTTCAGAAAGCATCTATATCCAAATGCTTTGATGCCAGTAGTCTACTCATGTATTTTGCCTCAAAAAGGGAAATATATTTGTGCAGTGATATAAATTGAATTTTTTAATGAGTGTGGAAACTCATTTCAAAGTGTAATTTAAAAAAAAATAAAATTCAATGGTTTGTTTTAAGTAGTAATACCGTAGTGTGTGTGGATGGGCAGTGGAGGTTATCCATCTAATTTTTTTAAAATGTTATTCTTGTAGATGACTCTTCCCAGCCCTTATAGAGATTTTGGGGGGAGTTTTTTTGTTACTGAATGATTAAGTTGACCAAGTAGCTGATTTCAACAGCTAATATAAGGCATCATTTTGAACCTAGTATAAAGCTGTCACAGAATTTCTCTGGAAGTATGCATCATTTACATTGCTTTTCCCAGAACTGAACTGGCAACTTGTTTTTAGGAGACCACCTGTTGAATTCTTCAAATTCTGATTCTTTTTTGTTGTGTAGCTAAACATTTCTCATTATATCTCTACAATGTATTTGTTGTATTGACACAATTTGTCAGTCATTCACATGGGGTTTCTGTTCATGCTGTATTTTGAGCTTTTAAAAGTCTTGTGTAGACTTCTAAAGCATCATGTGGGCACGTTCTACATTAACATAAAGATCTGTATCCAGTCCTTGGGAATCATAAGTACCTACATAGACAAATGTTATTTACAGTGAAATATAAGGTCAGATGTAACCCTGTGTGTGTCTCACGCACAAAACACGGTGCATATAGAATCATAAAGTCATAGAATCATATACACCCCAGTGTTGTTATCAGGCATCTGAAAATTAGATGTACAGAATATGCTGAAATGAAGAAGATATATTATGCATCAAAAAAATTGCAGTGTATTCAGTGTCTGATAGAAATTGCAGTATGTTTAGCATATGATAATAAGGACATTAAATATTGCAACAAGAAAAATAGGAAGAAGAGACAATATTCATTTTATCTGGCAAGTATTTACTAGTAGAACTAAGTTCCATACTGCAAGGAGGTGCTTGACAGCGTTGTACAGCCAAAGCTCTTTTTCTTTCATAATGCACTAGGTCATTGCTGGGCTCATCACCGCTGTGCGGAGTGGTCATTGGGAGTCTGCCAGACTGAAGAGCAGCTATCGGTGAACGTGGACAAAGCTGTTGTCTCAGGGAGCACAGAAGTGAGTAAAAAGACTTGAATGCTCAATTCAGTAAGAAAATAGGGGGTGGGGTTGAAAAAAGGATAGTAGACTAATGCAGGGTATGACCAAAAGTATCCATATACGGATCTCCGAGCTCGCACTTACAATAAGGTTCTTTGGACAGGTTTTCATGATCGAATTAAAAAGGCTTGTGGAGTTGCATGGGAGAATATTATTCATTAGTTCTGAGGGAACCAGGTACCTGACTGTCCAAAGCAAAATGCAGACAAAAGAAAAGTTGAATGCAAATTAGCAAATGCCCTGCTAGGTAGAAGAAATACTTACTTTGCCAGTTTATGTTCTGAAAAGTTAGGACTCAGCTATAGTTAAAAAATTCTCAATTACTTTCATACCAGTTGCAAAAAGCAGGTTAATGTAGGAAAACTAGTGTTTACCAGAAAGCCTGTGTTGTTCCTTTAAATATCGTTACTTTAAATATGCAATATATATACATAAATATTTAGCCTTTCAATTTTAAATGGCAGTGTATTTGGGAAAGTAGGTACCTTTGAAAAGGACAGACCCCTTCTGCTGTTGTATTCTGATAGCATTTTGGAATGACGAAGAGACCTATTTCACATTGTTTTTACCATGTGTAGCTGGTTGTATTTGATAATGTGTGGTAGTTATTTTAATAATTTTAGGGGTGTTTTTCTGTATTAATCAGCCATGCTATCAAAAAAAAATGTGTAATTTTTGCTGGTTTTCCCATCATCATGCTTAGGTTTATTCTTACTTGATTCTTGAAGTTTTTCTTGTGTTATATTAGAACAAACAAAAAAAACCCCTGCGAAAGATACCAGTAAATGCCCTCCCTTGTGTGGACTAAAAAGCTGCTTTCAGTCAGTCTTCATAAAGCCATAAAATACAGCTTTCCTTGAGCCTTCTGCTGTTACATGTACTCATGTTGATAAATGCTTTGCTTTGAATAATTTATTTGATTTCTGTTTATCTGCTTTCCAAGACTATTCAGAATGAATGAACCTGACAGTATTAAGTTTGAAGCGAGCTTGAAGGTGTTAGAGCATTTGTGTGTGTATAAAAAAATACAAAAAGAATTGAAAGAAGATCCAAAATCTGATACTTTTAAAAAAAATGTCCTTGCTGCAAAGTTTTTGTCTCATTTTTGGCTGACAGTGGTGGCTTGTAGTCATTTTGTGATCAGCTCATTCCCATATGTAGTCATTTTCATTATAATAGTTGGGTTTCTAGCAGAATTTTTCAAGCTTGTATTTTGCTCTATTCAATTTCACCCTGTTTCCATGATTTCAGTTCTGTTTCTTTGGATATAGTACCTTGCTCCTCCCCTGTGCCTCAGGGTGATGGTGCCTCACCTTCAAGTCCTTAGTACATTTTAAGTTTTGTGTAGGTGTTTATGATGCAGCTATTTAAATAAGAATTCTTGAAGAACCCCACATCTCTCTGGTGTGATAGTTTCTGTTTCAGCCCTGTCTTTTCATGTGCTGCTCTGCAGCATCTCTACTCATCCTTTCAAATTCTGCAAATAATTTTTTGATATGCCTGTTGCAAGTTTCAGTGCAGTGCAGAGAGATTTGAATCGAGTGCTATTCTGCAGATTTCCTATTCAGTCTTTGTTGAAACCACTGAGAATCTTGCTTTGCTGTACTACAGCAGTCAGTCAGCAAAGACAGACGTTGTTTTGGTGATTCTCTTTCTTGTGATATCCCCAGGGACAGCAGAGTAAGCGCACAGCTGCAATTGTCTGATTCTAGAGCAGTAGCTAGGCAAAATGGGATCTCTTTATCCCACGGTCATACCAGGAAAGCTTTTGCTTTTATGTTTCCCCAAGAAATAAGGAGCAAACTCTTCGTAGTTCTCTGTTCCTGACCATGGAGCAGGAGTGTGTGGGTTGCTCGAATAGTTGGTGTGTAGCTGGTTGGGAGTCCAAGTAATCATGTTTGCTTCTGTCCAGGGTGTAGTGCTTGGTAATAATTTTTCACTGCTTTTTAACTTGTCAGTAAGGTAAAGAAGGCATGAAAAAGTATATGGTGCTGGTGAACCTATCCGACAGTGGAAAGTGTAGCTTAAGGGTAGAAGTTTTCTTTGTGTGAGATATTTTGCAAAGTTTTGAATTAAAGATAGATCGATTAATGCATGTTTCTGCATTTACAGCTGCCTGTGCTTTGCTTTTGCTAAATTTCAGGATTCTTTCTAATGTGATGTTACTGCATTTTAAAAGTAAAGTTCAGAACTTAAAAAGAAACACTGTTGGCAATGCAGATGCAAGTATGTGCTCAGGGCATAGAGAAAAATAGTTTAAACAAAACCAAGCTGTATGCTATTTCCTCTACTTGCCACCAAATTTGCTTTGGGTTTTTTTTTTTTTGTTGTTGTTTGCTTGGTTGAGGATTTCTGTCTTCCTGGAAATCCCTCTGGCACAACATGGTTTTATGATGTGGTCTACAGCATTGACATCTTTCCTTAGCTGGCAAAGTACGTTTTCTTTTCCTTATGTTCATGCACATATTAATTTTTGACTTGTAACGAACTTTTTCTTTATAGTGTAGTCCGTTGGGTTAGGTCTTTTAATTTGTGGAGAGCATTTTGAGGCTGTTCTTACCTTGGGGGTCTCTTTAATTTGTAAGTTACAGTCATGTTTCTCATTAGTAAGGCTGCCTATTGTTTGCAAATCTGTTTTAACTGGATATGACAGTGTTTCTTATTACTCTGTTTACCAGTTGAGATGTCCATTTGGCTTCACCGAGCTTGTGATTGCATTAATAAAGCCTGTGTGGACATATTTCACTGACCTATGCCAAAGTCTGTATGTTAATTTATTTTGGTTTTCTTCTTGGCCCACGTTTGCTGAAACTTTAAAATACAGTACTATAGAGATCTCAGTATCTGTGCCGTGTTTCACAAAATAACCCTGTTTAGTGTGTCCTTCTTCAGTTCTTTCTTTTGGTTCACTCAGTTTGAAGGCCTGGCAGTTCATTTAGTGAGACCTCTGACCAGTTTGTTACACACATTTGTGTCTAGACATAGGTGTGTTCTTTGGCTTTCTTTCAGAGTCTTGGGTTTGCCTCTCTTTAATACTGATGCATGCACATACATACAACCGTGTATGTGAGGTGCTTGAAATCTGGTGCATTATGTTGTTTTGTACCAACTGACAAGTAAAAGCTGGAATACACAGTTAAGTGCATGGTAGTAGATGTGCTCTAGCCCTTACGGGTGGTATTGGTGACTCATTGCATCTCGCTGCTCGCCTTGCTTAACCTCGCTTATCTCAGCAAGTGAGAGTCACGGATTTTCCCAGACCCACTTTCTAAGTTTAAAAAGGCGTAAGGAAGAACTAGTGATCCAGGTGGCAAGCGTAGTGTCAGAGCTTTTCTCGGGGTGCCTCTTAGGGATTCACGTACTTCTCTCTGGAGCTTGTATCGTATGTAAGCTGAAGAGCCTGAACTCCCAGACATAGCAGTTCCTTCCCCACTACTTTAATAGGCTTTCATGGAATTTGGGAGTATTTTGGGTTCAAGTTTTGAAATATAAATATAGATGGGGGAGAGAAGACTTCCAGTGATAGGCTTGATCCAAAATTTAACTAAATTTTCTTATAGTTCATAAGTGCTTCTTCTCAGTGCATAAAAATTAGCTAGTAAAGAAGCTGTCACTGTCAACTTTATGAAGGCAGGCTTTTATCAGGAAGGTGTTTCTACAGATGCTTATTGCAAGATGCAAAACCAGTAGGAAGTGGAGGCAGAGTAAGATAAACTAAGCAAAGAAAACTAATTGAACAGAAATCAGAGTTTTTGCTGAAAAAATAATGTGGACCAGCAGAGTTTTCTCCTTTTTCTTGAACTTCTTGCTTCAGTCTTACTCTTTCTTGACTATGCTGCTTTTCGATATTTGGAAGTGTGAGCTTACTGCCATTGCCATTTAAACTGGAGGCCTTTAGGGCTTGCATCTGCTCACCTTTTAACAAGAGTGGGTTCTGAAATATTTCCAGGTATTTTTAAATACTACTTTATAATTTCCTTTTTTATTTTACATATATTGAGTGGGTGGCTGTTTCTCTACAGTCAGCTGAGGAAATAGTGAAGTTTACTACTTGTCTGCCTTACACTGTCTAGCCATAGCTCTTCTGCGGGATACAAAGTCCCAACTAAGGTGGGCTGCTTTTTCCCCCTAGTACGTAAGCAGCTCAGTTCAGTGAATGTATCTAAGGAAGACTCAGTAGGTAATGTGTGTGAACCACTTCTGAGCAAACAGTGTGCAAGAAAGGAATGCCATGGTAACATTCCCAACCAGCGTTTTCTTCCGATAAGATGCAGAAAGCAGTTTACAAGCCTAGGAGAACTTGTCAGGGACGCTGAAGTCAAAGAATACAGTATTGGTGGAAACAAAGGAGGAGGATCCTGCCTGTGTAAAGACTGAATAAGGGAAACATGATAGTAGTGGAGTGTCTAAAGCAGGCATTCCAAAACCCTGTATTGCTTTGCTTCCATTTTATACAATGTGGATTCCTCTTTACTTTGAAATTCTGTACAGCTCTGCGTATTTATCTACTTCACAGCTTTCATTTTTCCAGTAATCCTCAGTTTCTTCAGGACCAAGGCTCTTGCAGCCAGACGGCTGAAAAATTGTTGTCTTCTCCCACCCATCCTTTTTCTTTTTTTTTAAAGTTAATCAGGGCCGTATCTTCTCTCTGTACCAGGCAACTGTTTTCAACTCCTGCTGAGTTTCTGCAGGCAGTGTTTGGCATGTTATCATTGCTGAGAACTGTAGGAGTTCTTGCTTTGCATAGAGGCAAGCTAATCAATAGTATCTTGCCTTCTTCCAGACTCAGAATGATCTGCTGTTTTGACACTCCTCTCTCCTGTGAGCCCTTTTCACACGGTAACTCAATCTTGAAATTTTGTTTTTAAGGCAGCTTCCCGTGAATTCTGTCACCAGAGGCAGGAGATTACGCTGTTTGTAGATGCTTCCAAGTTGGGGCAGTGTTACAAGGCTTGCATATTAAATATCTCACTCAAAACTCTGTCTTCAAGTCCTTCCCATCTACTGTTTGTAATTCTTTGCTCAAGAGTCAATTCTAGCATACTGCTTACCAGGCTAGACCATAAAGAAATGAATCGAGGGGGACGTTGGGAAACTTTTAAAACGTTTATGTATTTTTTTAAGTGTTTGTCCATATTTTGAATGTATCTTCACCCCTTAGCACCCTCAGTACACTTCTCATCTTGTTGAGACTTGTCCATGGTTTTAGTGGTATGTGCGTACGTTTACTTGTCCTGCTTTAAACTGAAAACGGGTTTGGCTAAATTGACATTTCCTTCTGTTGTTCCTTGTATGTAAAGGTAAGCATCAACATCTTAATATACTGTTAACTTCAGACACTGCGGAGCGTTGTGCCCGTTTAGCCATAGCAGTTTTTCAGCTAGTCAACATAAAAACTGTGTGTGAAAAATGGTTTCGATGACAGAATGCTGAAGATAGGGCTTCATACATGTCTCAGCTCTAGCTGAGCAGAGCATCTAGGCCTGTCTTTTGTGTAGGATTTGCAGTTCTTTGATGCTCTAAAAGCTCCACTCTATCTTTTTCATTATTGGAAGAGTAATAATAGTAATCCTATCCTTAAAGCCAGGGAGAAATGCATAAATAATGTTCTCTATCATGATTTATACCATTTCTGGACAGAGGTTTCTGTACTTGCCAGTTTTTCAAGGAGAAGCTTTGTAACGTGATACTGTATGTGCAGCTCTGGTATGCTGAAGTTCTCTCCCAACTCTTGAGTTATGTGCACACACTAGGCACCTCGCTTCTCGTCATCTCCCTTCCCTGCAGCCTGGGGAGTGACTATCTGGCTGCTCTATTCGAGTGGCTTCTGATTTTATCTTACTGAGGGGTTTTTTTTCCTGTAGCTGCTTTTGTCCTGCAACTGAGGAAGGAAGTACTGCAGGAAGCATTCTTCCCAGATAGCGCCTCTACTTTTTTATGGGTTGCTGTGTCTCGGGAAACTCTAGGGCAGAAAGTGCTAGAGAAGGGCTAGAGGAATAGTGACAGTATGTCTCATCAAGAAGACACTTCCATATACTGTTGGTCGATTTAGTAGTTTCATTCAGTTCTTAGCCTGTTTTAGAAGAACTGTAACAGTTCAGCAGGGGGGCCATGAGGTGCTCCAGTTTCCATGCATTTCCCTCATGTTATTTTGGAGTTCCTGTGGAGATTTGTAGCCATTTCCCTGCCAGTGATAAGCTTTGTGCTTCAAGGAAAGGCACAGTGACTGAAGGTACAGCTGTGGTAACATTTCAACACTGTAAGTTATCATCCATGAATAGGAAGGTAATTCTGTTCCAGAATGGTTTGGATTTTGGTCACCTAAATCCAGATCACTTGTGTCTGAGACCATGAATCAAGCTGTTCTCACAGCTTGTTGGTGACATCAGAAATGCTATGTCAGTTATTTTATAAATCTGTTTTCCATGTTCTGCAAAGCAGCCGTGGCATCTTAAAATTACCAGAGTTGGTTTTTGTGTAGCACATGTAATTCTTCTGGAACACCGTTGTACACTGTAAATGATGCCAGTACAGCTTTGGTAAATCTGTCCAGGTTGAAGAGCTGCTGTGGGACCTGTTTACATCTTCAGTTTTTTGCATATCCAGCAGTTTGGGAACAGATATTTGCCTGCTAAGTAAGATTTGCAACTTAATTCTCATGAATGTTGTCACATGAACAATGATTAAAGTATTCTTCTGTTTGAACCAAAAGAAGTTTTCCCTATAAGGGACTGTTGTTCATTTGAAGTCATTGTCCTGTAACAGCTGCTTTGAAAAGCACACGTCAAAATAGGCATAGGGAAGAAGTGAGAAAAGCAGATAAAAGAAGGTTGACATTCAAAATTACTAAGATTATTGAAAAATTCACCCTTTCCTGTTTAATTCTCACATATAATCTGACTCTAGGAGCCAAAGCAAATAAAGCATAATTTAGTATACTTAATGTAAAAAAAAACCCAACAAAAGAAAAACCCCATACACACCAAACCCCCTGGCTTTTTGCCTAGCAGTTGGTTTTAACCGTGTAATCACTTCTGTAAATTTGGGGGGTTTTTTAATTTATCCATTGGGATTTTGTGCGTTCCGTTTTTTGTTCTGCAGTGAAACACAGAACAGAATAAACTAAATTACAGTTCTTAGATAAAGAATTGTGTTCCCTGCCAAAACACACCACCTTTAAATCTGCGGAGTTTAGGACTCAGCTTTCAAAAGACAGTTTTCAGTTGCCCTGGTTGTCTCATAAGCCACATTTTCTAGTACAAAATAAAATACATTTTTCTATATCCCTGCTGGTATTTAAGAGACTGAAGTAATGGTTAAAATGAGTAAACATGAATCAAGAGCTGTACGCTTCTCTGCTTCTAACATGTTTTTGTAATTATTTGGCATGTCAAGTATGAATACCTTGGGATCTAATTAGACTCCACACTTGGATGTGGATCTTCAGTGGCGTGTTTGAAAGGACTGCTATGAAATAGTGGTCTGTCTGAATAATGTGATCATAAAGTGAGAGCCAGGAGCATGGGGGAGAAATGTGACTCGTGTAAAGTATAAATGCTTTTGATGAAAGAAGGGGTCTGAAAATAATTTTGAGTTTTCCTTTTATTGAGAAAAGAACCAGTTTTATTTTGCTAGTCTTTCTGATGTAATAATTGTTCACTCCTGAACGCTCAAGTAACTCAATGTTACTGGAGGAGGGAGGCTATCAAAATCAACACTTACAAACTCAGTGAATAGCTGATCTGTTGTTTCCATTCCTACTAGTTGTTGGATTAGTATTTCAGATGTGTACTATCTGATGTGAGTTACGCTATTGTCACTAACTTTTCTAGTCACCCAGACAGTTAAAAAAGTATCAGGATAAAAAAATACAGTATTAAACTGAAACCATTTAAATAAAAACTTGTGTCTGACATAATCTGATAATTATCAGGCTGTCTAATTTTGTGCCTATCCAAAATTTAATTTTAAAGAAATGTATAATTTTTCACTTATTTTCACACTATTTAACACATGTATTGTTAACATTTCAGTAAAGCTAGTATTATGCTTCAGTTTTTGGATTTTCTGGGTGGAAAAGTCTATTTTAAATATGAAGAAATATTTATTTCAAGGCTATATGACACATCCCCGATTTAGCACTTATGTTTTTATTAGCATTTCAAGAAACAGAAGATGTTCCTTTCTTCAGAAAGCACGTGCCCTGTTGATGTGCTAATAGACAGTAGAGTATCAGTGTACTGAATGTTGGCAAGGCGTTCCATTTAGAGCTTTTTCTGGGTACTTGCTTGGGAGTTTGCGTTAAGTGCAAATACTTTAATGTGACTTTTTCAGTCTTCATAGTTGTTCTTTGCTTCATAACCTGTTGTCATCGTAATTCTGACCTGTTGGTTAGAAAAAGGAGCACTTGAACACGTGAGACCAGTTTAGCTGCAGTTATTTTTTTATATTATCTTCAACATGTTGATTCTCCTCACAAGAGGAAGGCAGGTATTAATTTATGAACCACAGTTTGGAGAAGCATTTGTCTTCTCAGATAAAGCAGAAGACGTAACATTTTAAACCAATTTTTAAAAACTTCCTTGGAGATTTTTCTTTTGATTCGCTTTATCCTTAGCCTTCTGTGAAGTAACAGCTGTTTGTGTCCCTACCTTTCTGTTTCCAAATAAATGAAAAAAAAAAAAAAAAGTAGTGTGAATCTGTTTACACAGCAAGTAGTATTGTCAGTGCACATTGTGACTCACTCATTGGAGTGAAAGTGTCTTGGCCCTTCTTTGGCCCGTAAGAACTACGTGCTGGAACTTAACCCCTGCCAGCTGTTGCACAGGGACAGGGACTGGCGCATACATTCTGACATGCATTTTAGGTTTAAGTAGTAAACTTTACTCAGAGTAGGCAAGGACGTTTCATAAACTGTCAGTTTTTTCTTGCACATGAATGCAATGTGACTTCAGTGTCCGGTTTCCCCTGCAGTTTTGCAGACCTGAAGAGAAGCACAGTCTCCTTTCTGGCAGGTGGATCTACGCAAATGATCTTTGCCATAACTGCATTTCTGGAACACAGTAGCAAATGAGGAGGGAAAAGACCTGGGTTACTTAGGCAGCACAAGACATCTTTCCTTAATATGGTTTGTATGGCTTCAGCCAAAGGGAGGTGTTTGATTTTCCAGCCTCACCTATTCCTTTTTCTCTCCCACTGCAGTGGTGCTGCTGGTTTCCTGCTGCGGTGCCAGGAGGCTGTTCTCTGGGAGCTCGCCCTGTGAGCGCTCCCTTGGCACTGAAGTCGGAAAGCAGAGTCAGCCTTAGAGTTTTCAGTCTCTGGGTTTTTCCAAGATGAATGCTTTGAAAATGCACCTTTCTTGAACTCTAGATGTTGAATAGGTGGGTACTAGAATCAGGGGAGAGAGATTGTTGCTACAAAGACATTTCTGAGGGGGTTTTGATGCTGAATAGACGATCAGCATTCCAGATGCTAAGGGCAGTCTGTGAGGTGTAGGAAGCAGACAAAATGGACTAGGGGCACGGAGAGAGACAGAGAGAGAAGCAGCAATAGCCCAGAAATGAAAGCTGAAAAGCCTAGCTGAGAAACATGAAAGGGCCTATGTTCCTGAAGGAATTTCCAGTGCAGGTTTCCTTTATTCAGTAACATTCACTGAAATAATTTACTGAAAGCTCTGAAGTGAAATTGTTTAGTGTGTGTTCCAAACTGGTGAAGTGTGTTTCACAAAGACCCTTTCTTCCTTTTTGCATGACTTGAGTAGAAAACACTTTTTCATAATACACCCAAAGAAATTCTCTATATTCTTTTTTTCTCTTTTCCCCTCCGGGTGTCTTTCTTAGATGTTACCCAAAGCATTAAGGCAGTGACATGGTAGTTCACGTTGAGGTAGCACTTTTGTTGCTGGGCATTTGATTTCAAGAATTTATAATCTATGTATACCAAGTTATTTTGGGGGCTTATGTGTTAAAAACAGGGAGAACCTGATCTCTGAAGGGCGAAGAAAGCCCACTAAAGAAAAATCGCACTGTCTCTTAAAATCAAGACTGTACATTCTTCCTCAGCTAGTGCTTCAGTTTGCTGGTGGGACAGACCCATTTTGGTGCTTTGTTGCAGAACATGAAAATACGGATACTTGGGCTCTTCCTTTCTCCTGTCTTTCTGTGCTGAGCAGCAGCAGTATAGTCCCTCAAGGTCTGCAAAAGAAAGGAAATGACAGTATAATGTCCCAAATTTTAAAAGTGGATCAAGGAAATAACAAAATGTTTTTCTAAAAATTCATTAAATACTTACAAATTCATTGAAGTTATATCCCATTGATATTGTCAGCAGATAAGAAGCCTGAAGCTCTCTATGTATTAAAAAAAGCCAAGGAACTGTACCTGTCTCAGCAAGCATGCCAACAGTAAGCCCATAAAAACTTACACAAGGAGTGTAGCAGCACCACGTCTCTCCTCACTTTTATAGATACCTGAATGCAGCCCTTGTTTTCCTACCTTATTACCACCTCACTCGTGGCTGCTTCTTATGTTAATGTTTTATGTTCAGTCTTTTCCATAGCTAATGAGGATCGATCTGGTGGTTTTGTTAAATGTTAGTGCCTAAGGGTCTGATTTTCCCTTTGTGTGATGGTTACATTTATGAAAAAAGACTAATCAGTCTTTGTAGTCAATATTGGTTAGTTTTAGTCAAGGACAGGTCTTCATTATGCTTGGAGCATTGTGGATATAAAAAGGCACCTCCCTTGCCTTCAGAAGCTTGTTCTTTAATAGATAGCACATGAATAAAAGGAAAAAATGCCCCCGTGGGACCAGCTGTAGGTATATTTGCTGAGCTGCAGCATTGTTTGGCTAGTGTTAGACAGTTGACTCAAATGTTGGTTTTGTACGTTTCCCTTTTAAATAGTACTTTATTTGAGCATGTCTTTTAAATTACTCATGGATGTGCATCACCTGCTTTTTTTTTAACGTGAACTTTAAAGTTTCATTCTCTTGAATCAAATTAGAGTAATAAAGTGGGTTTGGTTATTCCAATCAAAAGAGTCTGAGTAATATTTTTCCTGCTAATATAAATTATATTATGGATTTTCATTTGGGGTTTTCACCCATCCTTAAAAAATATCATCCAAACATATTTTAATTTAAAACTCAGGAGGACTTGTATTAGTCTGCTCCCATCAGTTTGCTTTTAAGCAGTAGCCTAAAAACTGTTTCTGAGATTGGTGTACTCAGCAGCTTGCAAAATCAAACCATTAGCAAAAAATTGTTTTGAACTCCCTACAGACTTAGTTATTGACTTCCATTAGTGTAAATTCTGTCCCAGAGTTGCCGATTGAGCATAAATATTGCAGGCATCAGTATGAAGTAGTTCCATTAATGCAGGTGTCCTTGAGTGGTTTTTTAATAACATGGAACAAATCAGGCATGAGAGAGGCGTCTTAGGACTCCTCACAAATGTGGACCAACTGCCCTTCGTGTGCAAGTGCATAACATTTGGTGATAAACACTACGTGTGTTAAAGCCGTTTGTTCTAATGATCTGGGCTGCTACTGGGAGTCATCTCTGTACGTGAAAGAATTCATATGTTTATTTTCGTTTATACAGTTGTCCCTTCCATTCTGCTGATCTGACCTGGGAATAAAAAGGAGGCAGGGAGTGGTAGGTCTGCTGCCCACAATGAACTTGTAGGTGTTCCATGAATCATAGTCACGATTAATATAAAGACTCTTATTTAATAATATTAATTGAAGAATTGATGAAGTGCCCTGTTCTCAAATCAACACTTCCCATAAGCTCTTTTACTGGTGTGTTTTTTCAAATATGTTCCTCTTCAGTATGTCGAGGGGGAAAGGGCCGGGATAGCTGTTACAAAATAACTAAATCTTTACTTCCTGGAGCATCTACCATTGGTAAAACAACTTGATATACACCCTACATACATGATCTCGCTTCAGATATAATGACAATACATGTATTCAGTTTGCAATCTAGACAATTGTTTGTATAACACTGCAGATATTTCCACATCTACTTTTCTCACTTCCAATTTTTAATTCATAAAATAATGTTTCCTTTATTTTAAAAATTCCCCCCCACTCTGCTCTGTATGAAATTGCCTTGCAAAGAGCTGGAAAGAGTGGCAGATTCTGGAGAGTAAATAGTGAATCTGGATCTAAATAAACTGCTGTCAAATACCCAAGCAAATACTGGTATGGTTTTTTTCCCTTTCAATTACTGGAGGTTGTTACGGCAATATTAGATGTTATTTGTATGGTATTTTCAGGGAGATGTGTTGACAAATCACAAACCTTTAAAAGGGAATAGAGACTTCTAGAGAAATACTACAAAAAGACAGTTCAGTTTCTGTCATCGTTCTTGAGCTTTGTGAAGAAAATGCTCATTTTCCAAAATGTAAATGGATTTGCTACATGAATAGGTAAGAGCTTCAGGTTTTCCATGTCGTACTAGGTGAGGGTTTTTTTAATGAGAGTAACTTGAAATAGTGAATTGTTGGGAAGACTGTTACTGTTCTTCATCCATCACATCAGAACGTGCCTGGGGCGCTTCCACAATGTTTGCTTTCTGTCAGACGTAAAATACTGTGATGGATAAATCCCCCAGTAAAGGTCGGACCTGGCAGCGATGCTCACTCATCTGAGAAACTAAAAGGTCAAAATACTCAAGATGCTGGTGAGACTAGAAGCTGAGCATCACAAGAACGTATGGTTGTACTTCCACTCTTGATTTTATGTGTACCTGTTGTGTTTGGTACTTTTGGAAGCTCATTTCTGTAGGTGAGTGCAATGTTACAGTCTTCTGCACTAGTTTGATGTTTTTCAGCCTTTGCTGAACTCCTTTAAGTGAAATAAGTCCATTTTGTGGTAAACCATCTCTTGCTTTATGGGTGTTTTTAGCGGAGTATTCATCCTAGTACTGTAGCAGCGTTGTTATCTTAACAGTGCCACAGAATTAGGATGATCATCTGATGCTAAGATTTCCATGCCATCAGATAAAATTGGGTTTAGAAAACAGCGATTCCGTCTGGATTGTTTTGACCATCTGAACATGCTCTCTAATACTGCTGGACTGCTCACATGAATTAGCTGAGCAGGCTGTGCCTCTTGAAGGGTTTATTTGTAGATGATTATGATGATTAAGCCTAGGAGCCACAGTGAAGTAGGCTTTCCACTGTGTTAGCCTGTGGGCAGTCTATGTTTAGGAGTTGTAACCTCGCTGTGGACTTGCAGCCTGGTCTGTGTGGAGCGGCAGGAAAACGCGCTGTCCAGGGTATAATGCAGAGTCCAAAATACCTCTCTGAGAATCTCAGGCTGGCTCCTGCTCTTTCTCCAGGCCCATGTCTTCTGTTGACTCAAATTATTTCCCTTTGAGTAGTTCTGATGTATTATTCAGGTTATTTCAATGCAGTTTTACTTTTGATAACGGAATGGGATTTCCCCACATTACTGTAAACATTGTGAGAAAAAGCTTTTAAGACATTATTCTAGTCCTAGTTTAGCTGTAACCAGATAAGAATAAAAATATCAAAACCTCCTTGGCCTTTCATTAGAGATTAAGGAAGAGCATTATGAAGAAATAGGAATGTGCTTCATTTTACTGTATGCGAAATATGAAACAGAAGCTTCATACGTGTGTGCCTTACTCCCTCCCAGAGTGTACGAAGCCTGTCACACACAGCAACATCAAAACCCACATAGAATCTTGTAGTGGAGAAAAGGAATTTTAATGTAGAAGAGACCAGGTGGGAATTGTAGAAGAGACCAGGTGGGAATTGGACAGAAGTAAATATGTACATTTACTAAGGGAATCTGTGACATGTAAAACATAACACTATTTCCTGGCAGTTTTTTCCGTTCAGTGGCACTAATATCTCTATAATTAAGAGCAATGGAAATATTTAGAGGAAAACTGTATACTGGTATACACAATTTTTTTTTAATTGAACAGCTGTAACTTCTACCAATGGAACAAACTATATTATAAGAAAATGATTATTAGTTTAAAATGCAAAGTTAAATGAATGCAAAATTAACAAACAGATGGTGGAGAATTATTGTGGTTTATTTTACTCCTGGGTAAAAGGGCTCATGCATGATTGTAAAAATGTCATCACACTTCGTAAACCTGAAAGCAAACAGAATTTGCAGTTGTGCACATCTGTTTCGGGACACTGCTAAAGGGTTAGAAGTATCAATGTTGTTTTCAAATAAGGGTATTCATCAAAAGGATATCATTTACTTAACAGTTATGGCTTCTGCTAAGCATCAGACTTAATGTTCTGTGGAATTCATTACAAAATTTGGCAGCTTTTTTCTTCACAAGCTACTGAGGCAGCATGGTGCAAAACAAAACAAACAGCCCCTTCTTATCCCCCTGTCCCTGACTCCCAGAACAACAGCTGAATTACCTGCTAAATGTTTGACCCCTAATTTCAGGATTTTAAATTCTTGGTCAAGATGTTGCGTTTCACGATGTTTTCCCAAGCATCAGTGATGGAAGAGGATGAGAGGAAATGGGCTTATTTGTTTATTTCAGTAGCTAGTGAATTAGAAAAAGGATATGTAATGTTTGGGGATACCATGTTTTGGGAGGAGGAATGGGAGAAATATGTGTAAGTGACTAATTTAGTCAAATTGAAAAAATCCTGAAAGCCCAGCCAGATAAAACATGTGAAGCTTTTATTAGGAAAGAAATTATATTAATGTTTCAAGCTGCTCGTTTCAAAGTATGCCATCTAATTGCTTTATTTGAGCTCAATTTACAGAAATTAGTGAACTGAAGATGTAGGATTTTGTTTACGATGACTCTGTGCCATTTGGAGAGCGCAATTTAGGAACAGCCAAGGAAATAGGAATTATGAACAATAAGGTACTGATTGCAGTCAGTGGGGAAGGAATACTAAGGAGGTGCTCACTAATGAGGAAGGTATTAAAGGCAGGAAATTCTTGGGTTTTTTATGTCTGTACATAATCCAGAGTTCCTTGTCACCCCATCCCTACTATTACCTTGTAAATTAAGCGTATCTTTGAGCATATATGGTGACTTTTGCTGACATTAACCTTCTATTAAACCGAGTTAATATAGCTACAAGATCTTGGTTAAAAGAATGCGTTATTAAGACTACAAAATCAAACACAAACTTAGGACATGCCAGAAGACAAGTTGTCTGCACACGGTTAATATCTTTTGTGTGTGTGCCTGGTTATGCAGTCATTAATTGTATGATCACATGCAGAATAGCTGGTGTCTGCTTCAGTCCATAGGGTGGGCATTGCTGTCTTGGTAAAAACCTGTTCAGTGTTACATTCTTTCATTGTTGGTCAGTGTGTAGGTATTTAGACTATTTGAATACTGCTGAAAGGAAAGAACTACTCATTTCCACGTGGGTCTTCCTATGCTGTTTCTACTATAATAAATGTGTGAATAACTTGTCTGTAATTTTTCCAAGTAGTAGATTTATGTGGCCTTTTTATGCATCTTGGGCTCCATTTTCCTGAACAAAAGTTATGGTGGTTTTTTTTAAACTTAAAAATATCTGCTAATTTGGATGGCAAATGGAAAGAGTTTCAAAAATACTCAAGATTTACTTACAAAGTGTGCTGATATTGCAGGCCTTTCTTCACCCTGTTGGAGATGTGAGTGCATAATCTAGGTAGAAATCGAGACTGTATTTTTAGGGGGAAGAACCCCCAAGCTTCTAAAAGTAAGGTTAAAGACTAAAAAAAACTTAAATTTTACTTAGTGCCCTGCCCAATATTATGAAGGAGCTCTATGGAAGAAGCGAAACTAGATCTGCTTTGCAGCTCATCATTTAGTTGCCATCACTTTAGTGGGGTTTTTTTCTACCACAAGCAGCCCACAACTTTTTTCAATACATACTTTTATCCCCCTCTACAAATTAAGCACAGTACTAGAAGCAACAGGTTTCACTAATGTAGAGACTCCTTTTAAGAGGTCTGTTTTATCCACTAAATCCGCATTTGATTTGCAGTCCTTGTGTTTTAATGTACGTACATATAGTTGTGTATCTACGTGTCCGTTACATTAACTGTGTCTATGTGTGTGCCTCTTGCCTTGTAACTGTCTGACTGTATAATTTCCTTGCATCAGGGGAAAAAGGTGAAAAGGTAGACCTCCCAGACTGCAGGTTTAAGACCTTTATGGCAGCAGACAGACCTCTGCTATTTGGCCTGGCTAAGTGACAGCAGTACAGCACTAGAGTCACAGGACAGTGTCCTTTTTCTCCTTGTAGTCTTCATCCAATTTCGGTTGCCTCAGACTTCTGACTTTTGTGTTCAAGTTGATTTTTTAGCCACTTCCACTCTTCCATGTGCTTCCTGCATCCCACCTCCTTAACCTTTCTATTCCCTTTTCCCCCTTTTGAGATCTGTCCCTTTACCATTTCCTGTGTTTTAGCACATGAGTTCCCTCAGCTTTATGTAATTTTAGTGCCCGGTTTTAGTTAATTGGCCCTTGAAGTGTCACCCTTGCCCCTCCTCAGCTTCCCTCTCTGTCCATGGTTTCTCTTCCCGTTCTCATCTGACTCATTCACTCAGTGTAGTTGTCCCTTTTGTCTCTGACCCATGTTTGTCCGTCTGCCTGTGTACTGGATTCTCTCATTCCCCAGATGATTTAAGTGATAGTAGTATCAAGAGTCTTAGGGATGTCTGCTTTCCATTCCACTGGATTATTGTGCTTAGGCTCACAATATTTATTACAGACTTCCTCTCTTAAATCTGTGTCAGGCTGCAGCAGTCTTCGAAGAAGGTACGTCTAGTCCGATCAGTGCTAGAAACCGGAGAGGATCTGTCATGATCAATGAGAGTAGATTTTTCTGTGATTTTTCATTGACAAAGGTTTGGAAGTGCTCTATGTTTTAAAAAAAAAAAAAAAAGTAGTTTTCTCAAGCTTGGTCACGTCTGGATGGATCTGTAAGGGCAGAAGTTAAATCCCCCACAATAATACTCCTGCCAAATTGCAGGTCCTGGGAGTGAGGTTGTTTTTAAGATGAGCAAAGTGTTTTTCTTTTCTGTTAAATTTTCTATTCTCAGAAATTGATGGAAAGTTTAGACTGAGCATTTCAAAAGTATTTAAGAGAATTCAGGCATATGCTTTGTGATGCTTTAGCCCAAATTGTTATAGTTCAGAAGACTTACACGGGTGGAACAGAGTTTACCTGGCAGTCTTGGTAAGCAGTACCCATTCCCATCCCTTCATTGATACTGCCACGCTGACGGCACCTTTGGCGTGGACTGGCTGTGTTACCAATGGAGGGCTTCTGTCAGCATATTTTAGGCAGGCTTCAAGTGAAGACTTCATCTAAATTTAGACCTCTATGCGGACCTGTCTACCTGTGAGCTGTATTTAAATTCCAGTTACAGACAGTGGAGATCTGGTTGGTATTGTCAGTGGAGCCTGAAAATGGAAACCTGCTGTTTGTTTAACTGAATTACAATGAAGTAAATGCCATAAGATGACTAAGTCTCTGCTAAGTGCAGTGGGAGCTGAAACACTTGGCTCATGTCCTTGTCTCAAGCCTTGCGGCGTTTGGAAGCACAAAGTGGCTTTACCAGCAGTAAGTTCTCCTTGCGCTGAGTTTCTGTTAAATGGCTTTGCAGATGTAATTGTGCCAGCCTACAGAGGGTCTGTAGCATAGACATAACCTGTAGAGTGCTTAAGCACTTCAGAATCTTGATATGTGATTGTCGTGGTTCGACTACAACCAGCACAGTGATTTAGGAGCATGGGAGCGATGCTGGATTAGGCACAAAGTTGACTCCATCCCAGTCTCGTCTGCAGTGACCAGTAATAGATGCCTAGAGAACATCATTAAGCAGCAAGCATGTAGTAATATTTCCCCCAATTTATTTTTTTTCAAGTCTCCAACAATTTGTGGCTCGGACTGTGCTCTGCCAACAAAAAGAAATGTCTACACGTACTTCTTAAGACCTTCCGCCCATGAATCGAGGGGAATTGGCACAATGCTCTGTTTTCTAAGCCTGCCAAAAACCAGCCTTAACCAAAGCTGAAGGTTTCTGTTCTTGCCTTGTTTGTCCTGAAGTTGCTGATGCTGAAGCCTAATAATCACAATTTAAATTACATTAAACATTATTGACCTTCTTCTTGTTGATGTGCTAACTAAACAACAGGCTTGTGTGTGCCCTTCTGTCACGGTGGCTGTTAGATAAGAATTAGGGGAATAGTCGGTTGTTAGCTATGGGGAAGCTCAGACTCACTCAAAACATTTACATTATCCGAAATCTGGTAGAAAGTGACAAGGTGAATAAAAAAAAAATATGCTTTTCCTCATGAAAGTGCGAAAAAAGCAGCAGAGTGTGGAGGAGACGATACACACGCAGTTATTCCACTGGCTTATATAATGATGGGGAGAGTACAGCTTCAAGGCACACAAACCCTTCTGTGGAGCTTCTGCATACACAGCGTTTGGGAACATTTCCCATCATAAGAGAAAGGATTTGTGCACTCTGAGGTTCGTATGTTTTCCGCTACCTGGTCCCAGTATCAAATAAAAAATATCTCCCTTAGCAAACTTGCTTCTTACAGATCTTTTATGCGTCACAACTGTCACAAAAAACACCCTTGCAAAACATGAACGCTTTGCTGTCCTGCTCTTTAGGTGCCTTGGTTCAAAACCATTTATTTAATGTACTATTTTATAAAGGTGAGAAAAAAGGAGGCAACTGGTGGGAAGGAGAAACAAAGTAGTGAGTTGTAGAGAGCCTGAGATCTCCTCTTACAGGGGCTTTGGCTTTCTCCCCTGATTACATGTGTGGAGTCACTGATAGTGGTGTTAGTCATCGTCATTTGTATCTTCTTACCTTTGTTCTCTATTCCTACATGAGTAACTGAGCAGATGAGGGACAGACAGATGGGGTATCTAGTCAAGAATTCTGCTTTAGAAGACAGTCTTTCTCTGTGTTGAACTTGGCTAAATTGCTCCATTGTCCATTGGTTTTCATAATTTTAGAAGTAGAACTTGATAGTTTGTTTCTACAATTGTAATTTTTTTTTTTTTTTAAACTTCAGAGTTCTCAGAGCATGAAGTGGACACCATAGTAAATTCTTAATATATACGATCTCTGTTTTAAATATTTTAGTTTTAGTCTGATATTTTAGTTTTAAATATCAATTATAAGAGAGAAATCTGAATTTTAATTTCTTCAATTTTGGTATATGCTAAGGATTGAGGAACAAAAATTACTGCTCTCCGATTGAATTGCTTGTTATAAGTAATTTCTGAATTTGTGACATGATCAATACAAAGTTAAAACATTAGAAGGGAATTTCCAGTACTCCTGGAAATGCGTGTTATTTAGTACCTTTTCTAATCAGTAGTTCATTCAAAAGCCATTAATTCTTTTTACATTACCATCTTACAGCATTGTGCTCTTAAACGTTTTGTGGTACTTAAACCAGTGTATTTGACATTAGAGGTGCTAATGGTGATTAGTGTCTAAAGCAATATAAAGCTTTTCCTACATGCTGGAGTAATCAATGAAGATTATCAGAACTAGCAGGGAACGTATTTCATTAATCACTGTTTATACTAAAATCTCTTTGCGGACCCATTAATGCCAGGATGTTAAGGTCCAGTTCTCCTTAGTTACAGGTTTGTGTGATAGCAGTTTTCAGTAGCTAATCAGCCTGAAATTTGTTCTTACAGTAATACATTAAATTGTTTAATTAAGGACAGGTGGCTTGTGTGCCTTTTTCGGTACTATCATAAAATTAAAATTGCTCATTGCTATCACAGGTTTTGTCAGCTGACTTTTTAAAGCTACATAAGTTAATAATCAGCGAACACCTTTTGTCATTTTGCTTAAAAACCATTTTGCAATACCTACTAGTAGTATTTAACTTTACTGCACTGATCAGGTCACAACTAAGTGTTTATTCAAAGTCCGTATCTTAACCTTTTAATGTCTGCCTCCTAAGGGTTGTTACTTGTCCTATTGCTGAGACAGTGTTACTATAAAGTAATTCTAAGGGCAATAAAAACATGATAAAATAGGACCTCTGATTTGTTCTTATCTGGATAAAATCTTACGTTACCTTAAACACAGGCGTCTCTTCATTTGATCTTGCACTGAGTTCTGGAGTACCTCGAAGTATGGAGCAGCAGGAAGGTTAATGTAAAGTTGGAGTCTACCTTGTTGATTGATTTATTTATTTTTAACAACATAGGAAGGTTAGAAGATGTACACAGTAAGCTGTTTCTCTTATCACCATTTTACAGTTCAACCATCTGATTAAATTAAAGCCAGTAGCATTTGTGACATTCAGCTGAGCCTCCACGCCACAGGCAGAACCAACCGTTTTGTTCAGTTGATTTTGGTGCATTTATGATTCCAGCATGGCAGTACGAGAGTTTTTGTCTTCCCAGAAATTTTCTTTGTGGTTTCTGCTACTCTCTTTCATGGGGGATGTACTACCATACAACTAGAAAAGAAGGGAGGTGATTGATCAGGTTTTCTTACATTTTCTGTTAATTTACTTAGTTCTTCTTCCACTGTGTTTGTATAAAAATGTCATATTTGATCCATTGGATTAGTGAATAAAGGGAATTCTAAAATGAAGTTTGAAAGATTGCATAGCAATTTGCTTTTAAAAATTAGATCCTTTCCAGTCTGTATGAAAAAAATAAGATGTAAAAGTGAAAAAGACCTAGTAGAAGGAGGTGTGGTCAAATATCAGTGATGGAAATTACAATAGCGAGAAGCAGCAGCAGTGTGGATGGGACCAGAGTTTTCTTGCTATGGATGAGTGCACTAGGAGCTTGCTGAAGAAAACTGTTCGTGACCGATGAAGGGCTTCTTGAGTGCGAACAGTCTGCTGACTCTGCCTTGGTGACGTTTGTTTTATTGACTCTGCTATGAATAAGTAATGAACTATCTCTAGCTTTCTGACACCTTGAAAAGGGTTTTTTTCTGTCGAACGGGACTGTAAAATTACTTGATCCCTGAACAAAACAGTGTTTGACTTGCTTTGACAGCTAACCATTTTCCTATACCTGCCCCTTGAATACTCGGATTCAGCCTCTACCCGCCTTATTTTGTGCTCACACTAATGAGATTGAAGATGCCGTACTGTCTGTGTCCTCACGCAGTGTGGTACACGCTTGTATTTCGTGGGGACTATGATTTATTGCTTCCTTCCACCTCCTGCTGTGCTGATGCCGTATTTCAGCAATAGAGTAGTAAAGGAGTATTTGTTACTGAGTTTATTTACCAGAGGTTTTAATTTTTTTTTTTTAATTAATATACTTTTGCTGATCACATCCTTCCTTTCTTGTTGAAGGTCAATTAATTGTAATAGCCGTGTGCATATTCTTCTGGGGTCATAGCGTGTGGCCCGGTTTCAGAGAAGCGTTGGCTTCTCCTGCTGGAAAAGTAACTCTTCTCATCAACAGCTGTTGCCAAAAAAAATCCCTTTGGGCTTTTGTTTCTTGAGACTGCTTTATCTCTTATAAATTCAGCAAATGTTGATATTCTGGGCTTTTTATTTGTTTCAGATGATATATACCACATTGTTTTTAAAGTGTGTGTTTTACTTAGCTGCCAAATGCTTTTCATTGCCAGTGCAGTTTAGCAGATGGGCTTGAAGGGTTCAATTAAATATAATTTGGGCTTCCATTTTTCTCCCAGCATCTTTACGTGGTTCCTTAAATCAACATCAACATTTTTCAAGGCTTTGCAGTAATCCTGTAGTGTGCTTTTTTCCTAATAATTTCATCATTTAGTCACACAGTGTTTGAAAAAAGGTATGTTCTGGTTTTGCATTTGGTATGTACATTGTTGATTGGTGGTTTTGAAGAGCAGTTGCGATTTTTAAAGATGTCATTAATATTGATATCTTAATCCATTATTCCCAGCTTTTAGTAAATGTTGCATTCTTAGAGTGCTTGCAGTTCTTTCAAAATTTTCTTTCCCAATTAGATAATTGTTAAGCGTTAATTATGGGATATGACAAAGTCTCTGTTGAATACTTTCTTGAGGAACATGTTTTGGACCTTCATTGCTCCCAAGTTCCTCTTCCTGGCGTTTCTTACGAAGTAACATACTTGAAAACTGTGCGGCCTTTCTGTAAGAGTTGAGCCTTAGCTCTACTCTGGGCCATCTCTATAGGCTGTGGGAGTGTCAAGTCCAAAATAGTGTGGTGGGTTGTGTGCTGGTTGTGGAGATGCAGTTTGTGAAGTTGGAGGCTTTGGGCTGCGTTTTCATGATTTCGCATCTAAGTTCAGAATTTACCTTGTACAACATCCTCAGTGAGTGTTTACTGAATATATCATTCCCTAAAACTGATTTCTTGCTGGACTTGGGTTTTGTTGGCAGTCCTTAAACTGAAATAGCATTGCTACCTTCTTCATCTGCTTCAGGAACTCTATATAAAGAATAATTAAAGAAATTCTTCACGAAATTTTTCACAGAGTGTGATGAGGCACTGGAACAGGTTGCCGAGAGGAGTTGTGGGTGCCCCATCCCTGGAAGTGTTCAAGGCCAGGCTGGATGAGGCTTGGAGCAACCTGGTCTAGTGGAGGGTGTCCCTGGCCACGGCAGGGGGGTTGGAACTGGATGGTTTTTAAGGTCCCTTCCAACATTATCCATTCTGTGGTTCTATAACTGTTTGCTTATCTTGTCTCTCCTTTTCTCTTCTGAATTTCAGCTAGTAAAGTAACAGAATATATCTTTTCCATACTGTATAGTAGGTGTTAGACATGGCTAGAGGTGAGATGTCTTGCAGATCTGAAGACCAGACTAGGCTTTGTAGCACAGAATCATGGCAGTCACTATCCTTAGTGACCTGCTTCAATTTCTGTGCTGGAGCATTTTATCTTTTACACTGCAGTTGTATTTAGCATAAACAAGTATTTTTTCTTTCCCTTGTCCATAAGTTGTGATGCAGGCAGATATTTTGCTGACAACATTAATTTTATCTGGTTTTAAGAATGTCAGTGTAGCTGTTAACACAGGCAGCTTTGTGACTTGTATTTTCGTATGGGCTGGTTTTAATATCTGTGGACTTGCAGTAGCACTATTTCATGCCTAACTTCATGCCAGGCTTTGAAACACAGAAGAATTATGGTAATAAATATTGCCTGTATTCTAAGAACTAGGCAAATGCAGTATGTAACTTTGATTTGGTATATGTTCTTAGTTGGATGTTACTTGATACTTGAGTTAGTAATCAAACATGTCTGTGTTAGTGTATTTTTATTATGAAAAAGAGAGTCCCTGAGCTCGGTCATTGCTATATGTTATGTATGCCTTCCACTGAGCCACTGACCTATTCATTCTTACATTTACTCCACATCTTATGGCGCTGTGCCTCTACCCTTAAAAAGCATTGTTGCCTTGGTGAAAAAGTGCAAAAGCATGTTCCAGTGCTTCAGGGGCTGTAATGAATCCAGGAAAGAAAAAAGACTGATTAACGGAATCAGAAAGGTGTGGGTGATACTTTGCAAGCAGGCTGATGGAATCTGTTCCCTCTTGACTAGAGAACTGAGAGGTTATTGGGTAGTTCTTTCTGAGAAATTACTTTCTTTACAAATGTGACTATGGTCTCTAGTAATAATCATGTTTATTTATGACTTTTCAAAATTTGGGGGTGATATTTGTGTAGCCTTGAAAGGAGAAATGAGAAGAAAGTGCTAGGTTGTGTAATGTGTTACCATCCCAGAGGGAATTGTATAATGTCCATAAGATTTTTCAGTAGAATGTGCTATTTCATTTCCATTTGCATTTCTGATTACAGTGTCTACAGTTCTACATTACAGCTTACAGAGCTGTGTGGGTTTGGGTTATAACCTACTGACAGCGTAGTGTGGCCTGCCTTTATTCCTCAGAATTAAGTCTCCAAGCCTCTTGACTGAAGGCATAGCTCCAGTTAGATAACATTCAGAAGAAAAATGCTTTTCTGTGACCAGAAGAATCTCAGTCATCAGGGTGCGTTTAGAGTGGGTTTTATTAAACGTTGTAAGTTGGAAGATGTGGAAGTGCCACTGAAAGGCACAGTCCAGTGGTTTCCTTCTCCTCAGTATTCACTCCCTTCTGCTGGCCTAGATGTTTGTCTGTTAAATGAGGCTGGGAACACATCTGGCTGAAAAATAACAAGAAAAATCAGGTTTTGAATGATCTGGTGTGTTTGTTTTTCAGCGATGTGCATATTGTAAGCACCTTGGAGCCACTATCAAATGCTGTGAAGAGAAATGTACCCAGATGTACCATTACCCCTGTGCTGCTGGAGCAGGCACGTTTCAGGATTTCAGTAACTTGTCCCTCCTTTGTCCAGACCATATTGATCAGGCTCCTGAAAGATGTAAGTATGCAGTATTCGTATGACACAAATAGTACCAGGTTTTGTGAAAAACTAGCAAGCCTACCAATTTGAACTAACCCAGGTTAGAGCAACCATGCTGCAAACACTTCCGCTAAATAATAGGACAGGAGCTTTATTCTGTACTTGTTCCAAAGAAGAGTTGGTCCTAAAGCTCTCAGTTTTATCTTGAGGAGAATAAAACTGCTTCTTTTGGGTAAGATTTATTAAGGTTTGAAATTAATGTACTTTTGTTGCGAGAAGATTAGTTGGATATATCAGAAAATTGGGTGAAAGGAGTGTAGTTCCTAAGTGTATTAATTAAATTAGAGTTTCATAAGAATCGTCAAGTTTTGTATGTGGAAGAAGTACTAAAGAATGTCTTGGCTTTGTTGGGTTCACTGAATTGTTCATAATTTTGAAAGAAATAATAATTGAAAAACATGATTTCTTTGTAGCAAAGGAAGAAGCGAATTGTGCAGTGTGTGACAGCCCTGGAGACCTCCTAGATCAACTTTTCTGTACTACCTGTGGCCAGCACTACCATGGGATGTGTCTGGACATTCAAGTTACACCTTTAAAAAGAGCAGGTTGGCAGTGTCCTGATTGCAAAGTGTGCCAGAACTGCAAGTAAGTGAGACTCAAAGGACATGGAGGAGGGTGGTGTGAGGTTTATGTGTGGTGATTTTAAAACATCTGTGTTATTAACTGTTCTTTTTTTCCAAAAAGTGTGTCTTATTTGCCTGAATTTATCTGTTAAGATGCTATATTAAGTAGCTGAACAAACCCTTCTGTTGGCAACTTTCTTCTAAAAGAGCTGGGCCGGAACTCCTACACATTATACCCCCAGAGTTAGCAGGTTCTGGAGAGCAATAAAACCTTCCGACTTTTTCCTGCTTTTATACAGGAGGACTTTTCTCATATTTACCAAATAAACAAATTGGTGTAATATCATGCCGTTACGGCCTGGGAACCTGTGCTTTTAACTAGGCTGACATTTCAGTTCTGCATATAGCGAGTACTGGGTAGGTCCCCTGCATTAAGCCCGCTTTTCTATTTCATAATATCTTTCAGAGGCACTTAATGAGTCATTATGAAAACAAAAACGCTGCCTAGTTGAACAAAGAAAAAAATAACTACATGAGTGACTGTGATTGAATTGTTACACCAGACAAATACTGAGACAACAAAACATAATTGTTGCAGTGTTGTATGGGTTCATGTAGAAAACTGACCGTTTGTACGCTTGTTCTCATATAACCCAATCTGATGGGCACTGCAGGGTTCTTTTGCTTGTGCTGTTTTGAAGGGCTTACTAGAAAAGAAGTAAGAATTTTGTTCAGCTTTAGTCAGACCAGTTGGGACAGAATGAAGGAAAAAAGGCACTTCATTACTGCCTCATGTACCTGCTGAGTTTTGCTGTTTGTTGAAAAGAGCTTTGCTGTTTTCCAAGCAGGGCGTTGGGTCGGTATTTGCGTTCAGGTTCACCCCCTTTAAAGAAGATCCTTCCCTGATCACATGCATCTGAAAGCAAATGGCAGCAATGAAGTTGTTGTAAAAAGTATCCCTAATGTCATACTGGGTAGTACTGGGTAGTTACAGTATTTGCTAACAAACCCTCTTTTTAGTGGAAAAGTAGAAGGAAATGTGGTTTTCACACTTACTACTTCATGCAGTATGGTGGTTGTATGCCAGTGCTGAAGAACAGAATTTTAAGCCTATTTCCATGCAAAGAGAAAGCATTTCCCGGTTTTAAAAATATCAGGTCTCCGAGGTGATGAAATAGTAACTAGTATGTGTAATGCCATACACTGAGAAGCTTTATCCAAGCAAGTCTTGTCGCATAATTATTTATTGAGTTAATTTATTTAAATTAAGGCAGAATACAATGCCTTTAGATATTACTAATCTATTTGTCTTATTGTCTGCAAATTTATTTTATCATTGAAATTTGTGGTGGAGCTCTGTAGTACATGATTATAAGAAAATTGAAATCTCTTCCTTTACTGTTTGTTTTGCTGTTGCAGTCATATTGGTTGACATTGTATGAGCTCTGGTAGTCAGAGATGATAGCTCATTTTCTTCTTTGGAAAAAACACAGTCAGAGTGTTTGTAGGAACAAGTACAATTGCATGTTCTTTTCAGAAAGAAAGAAAGTGCGTATTTCAGATTTTGAACCGATTTCGGTACAGAAAGGCCATTAAATCTGCCTACGCATGGGTGAATGGAAGTGGGCCAACATCTAGAATGCAAACTGGTTGCATAGGCTCAGCTCTTGTTAATGTAACCGTAGTGGTCTGAATTCATACTTTAAAAGGAATTTGAGGGCATTATCTTTGGAGCTATTTGTAAGCAGTTTTCATATATTTCATATATTTTCATGTTATTTTATCAGTCTATATTATTATATAGACTTTCCATTAAACAGTTTTTTTGGTTTTGCCTTGTTGAATTAATTTTTTTAAACACTTTTTACTTCTCTTAGACATTCTGGGGAAGACAACAAGATGCTGGTGTGCGATACATGCGACAAAGGCTACCATACTTTCTGTCTACAGCCAGTTATGGACGCTGTACCAACAAATGGTTGGAAATGTAAAGTAAGTTGAAAGGTTTCAGAATAATTTCTTGTCATTATAGGGGCCCAAATTACCCACATTATGCTGTTCTGGGTGTGCTAGCGGGCTGCTGTTGCCGTGTAATGTAACTTGTAGTTTCTGAAGCAATCCTATTTGTATGTAGTGGTGTGGCTCTCCACAGCTGCACTGTGAGGGTAGCTGTCTGTGGGGCTGAAGTGACCTATGTAGGACAATAACTCAACCTCCCTGGAGGAAAATAAAAGTGTAGGATCTAGGTAGAGTGGGTAACCTTCACTTAATGACAGCTGCTCTCATGATCTAGTGTATACTAAAACCTAGGCAGTAGTATATGTAATGTATACTTGAAGACTGTTAATATTCAACAACCTGGTCTACTGGAGGGTGTCCCTGCCCATGGCAGGGGGGTTGGATCTGGATGATCTTTTGTCTTTCCAGCCTAAGCCATTCTGTGATTCTATGATTCTGGCTTCCCAGAATAGTAGTTCTGCAGCTCAAGGGTTCCTTTGCGTTTCAGGAGGGCAGGATGAATTTGCCATTTTATCAGTAACGTTGTACGTAAATGTAAGCGATAATAAAAGTATGGTTTCAGCATAGCAAGCAAAGTCCCTGTACGTGAGATGTATGTAATTTTATAGTCACTTTGTGGTAGTCATAAGATGACTGAGATTAGGAATAAAAAGGTTTGGTCTCATAAGAAATAATTCTTTCAAGTCAGAGAGTAGACTCCAACTCCTCTTGCTGTTGCACGGGCTCCTCATGCTCTACTATCAGATCCTGGATAATCTATTAGTGTTATGAAGGACAGAAACTTTAATTTAATTCAAAACAGGAAAATGTCAGTTAATGGCAGTTCTATCACCTTGTGAAATATCATAATTAACAACTAAATTCTTGTGATCTCTAGAACTGTAGAGTATGTGCTGAGTGTGGCACACGAACAAGTTGTCAGTGGCACCATAATTGTTTGGTATGTGACAGTTGTTACCAACAGCAAGACAACTTATCTTGTCCATTCTGTGAAAAACTGTGCCTCCAAGACTTCCAGAAAGATATGTTGCATTGTCATATGTGCAAAAGGTAAGAATCCTAATTTTTGTTAAATTGTACTAAAATGCCTAAAGTTTATGGTGAGCTAAATGGCATCACTGTGTTTCTGTGATGGGTGTAGACTGTCTTTGATTTACAAGGCTATAGTACCTTGTTGTGCAACATCTTGATCCTTCATCCCTAAATACGATGAACAATAGTAGGCAGTCTTATTTTAATCTTAGCAAATAAGTATTAATTGGCAGTTGCCTGAGGTGTGCAGAGAAGTATGTGCTGCTGCTTTTGCTTCTTACGCTGCATCTGGTTTGTGAGTAAGCACACTATAAGAGTCCTCGTCCCAATTTCTAAAGACTCTTCTTTGCAATCGTCTTTTAATTCTCAAGTATGTGTTCTTTGTTCAATTTTATGTGGTTTGCTATGCCAGTAAAAAAAAGTACTATTGGGAAACTTTTAAGAATGTTGACTGTGTTTCATGTTCCATGCTGTTGTATCTTGCTGTGCAACGTCATCATATTGCTGTACATACTTCAGTGACAGCTTAGGTCTTCATGTTTAAATTTGTTCACTGCTTGACATACCGATGTGTCATGCTTATTTCTCTAAAACTCTCCGCAATAAAGCATTGGTTGAATTTTTTATTTCCCCATAGGAATGGAAAGCGGTACTATTTTTTAATTGATTTTTACTAGAATATTTTGTACTTTTATTATTAAAGTCATCATCACATTAAATTAATCTCCCCAGATGGATTCACGTAGAATGTGACAGATCTCCAGGTAGTGAATTGGAGTCTCAGTTGAAAGACTACGTCTGCACTCTTTGTAAACAAGGGGAAGGGGATCAGACTCAGTCATGTGATATAATGGACACTTCCGAACTCATTCCTGAACCTGAAGGTATAACAGGTAATCAAACACAATCTTTCTGTTTCCAAAATGTAAACATCAAATATAAATACCTGCAGCTGGCTCACAAACAGTGTTTTGAGCCAGCCACTCATCCTCTGTGGAGTTCATTCATTCCTATATTTAGCAGCAACTTCTCAAGCAATCCATGGGTGAGCTGCCTTCTCAATGTGCTTTCTGACTTCAGGATCCTGTATTAAAAACATGGGCAAGTAAGCACTTTAATGGTGGCTCTCAGCCTTCCAGCTCCAGCTTCCCAGCCTCTAGCTGTGAACTTCTCTAACTTTTTTTGGATGTGGTACAGTTCATAAATGTATTATTCATTTGACAGCCTAACTATTGTATTCCTTTGTGCCTAACTATGAGGCACAAGCCAGCTTCTGGCGAGATGTTCCTAGAGACATCCAGCATTCCTGTTTCTTGCTACTTGTCAGTCTCATAGTGCCCATTCTCCTCACTGTGTCCGGGTAGCACACAACAGTGAAAGCTGGACTGTGTTCAAGGGACAGGTACATTTAACTAAACAGCTTTTAATTAGGTGTCCTTTTTCAGAAAACTACATGATTAGTTATCTTGTTTCTGAGAGATTCTTGTCCAAATGGACAAGTCAAGCAAAAGGTGGAAAAGGAAGTTGCTGGAAAGTGTAAAGTATTTTTTGAAAAGCTACTCACTACGAGTAAGGAAGCACAGAGGGAACTTGGATCTGTTGAACTGAGTCTGGTGGGTTGTCCACAAGACCTGTGTAATGAATGTATAACAGAATGCCTTTGTGTATTTGACGCTACGTGCTCTGTTGGCTAGCACCGACTCTCACGCAGGCTGTGTTTCCCAGGAGGAGTACAGTTGTGGTTAAATTTGGAAGCACGGTAAAATTAACTGCACTGGCATGGTTTTGATGCTTAAACAGCAGTGCTTGTGCATTGATGTTTTGTTAAAAGAAGTTGATAGCTCAGTTGCATAAGTATCTACCTTGGACTGCAACAAAACTCTTGATTTTTGTGTGTTCAAGCTGATGTTTTGTGTAAACAAGTCGTTCTCTTTGATGTTAGCCTGTACACTTAAGTGCATGCCCTTCGTGAGCAGTAAGGAAATGGTGAAAGAGATGATCCTGGAGGAAGGGCAGTGACAGTAGGTAAATGTATGTAAATGAGCAGAAGAACTCTGTCAGTGAACACTCGCACCGAGGTAGAAAAAGTGGCAGCTTCAACCTTTGAAGATCACTTCCATTCTGAAAGGTTAGTAGAGGCTGTTGGACTCTCAGGCAGTGTATTTAGAACATTTAGGAAGGTGTCCCAGTAATATCCAGAATTTACACTAGAAAAGCTCTCAGTCTTCTACCAAAAACCGTTTTGAATAAGTAACAGGTTTATTTGCAAGGCTAAAGTTTTAAGTAGTACTTCGCTTAGGATTTCTAGCTCTAGTAGTATCATCGACAAGCATGCTCTTCTCCCCAAGGAAGAACAGGACTGTCATCTCCACTACTAGGAGTAATCTGGAGCTATTACATCAGTACAGTCACGCAGTGTTTTGTACCCAGGAGAGCACTTTTGTACATTAAAATCAGATTGGGAGCCAATTGAAATGATCATTTCCTCGAAGTTAAAATAGCACTTTAGAGTTGGCAGAGTCTGAGAGCAGTTTTCTGGTGCTAAAAGTAGCATCCCCTAATATCCTGGCTTTTTGAACTTTAAAGAGACTTTCCTGAAGAGAAAGCTGTATTCAACTTTTTTTGTGCTAATATCCATGGAGGGTCAATTCCTCCATGGAGTTAACACATATTATATACTTTGTTTTTCCTGCTCCTATTTTGTCTCGTGCATTTCAATGAATTTCCTTAACTGCAAAAGCTTTTACACAAGAAAAAAAAAAGTATTCCCTGTTTCTGTGCTCTATATCAATACTGTCAGCCAAAGATGTGCTCAGTAGTGCCTTTTCCATGCAAATTCCTTTATTTAATATGAAGAACTCACAGGTTAACGTATCCTAGTTCTAAAGTGGCAAAATTTATTTTTCATGTTGTTGAACAGATAGGTTGAAAATCAGTGTTCCAAGTGCTGATAGTAGGTGGAGCCTCATATCTCTGCCATAAGCCGTTATAGTATTTGTATAAAAATTTGAGGCCTTCATGCTGCAAGTTCTATTGAATTTAGCAGTTTGGAATTTGAGAAAAAGGCTTTTTTGTGTTGCTTAGGTAATGCAGAGGTCTGTGACTGTGTGTAAATTGAATTTTCACAATTAGGTGTGTGTAATTGCTTTACAGACCTTTTTCACTGTCTGAAAGGTATAAAACAAATACAGTGCTAATGAGAAAAAGGATCTTAATCTTTAAGGAGCACTATATAATCTCCCCAACCTCCTCATAGACTGGCTTTGTCCTACTTCTTACCATACCATTAAATACCATTCTCTTTAGCCGAAAGGTCAAACAATGACAGCAGCTACTGATGTCAAAGTAATTGAATAAACGCAATATCAATTTTGGTAACTTCTTTGCCTCTCCTTAAGCTTGTACAAATGAGATGGAAATGGAAAGTGTTGGAGAGGATGCGACATTTCAGGAACAACCCGTTACTGGTGATGGCCCTGGTCAAGAATCAGCTGTTGGATGTGTCACAGATGGTAAGAAAGAGTTTTGCATATTGAGAAAATGCCAGTGCAGAACCCTCAGAACCCTCTTCCATTCAGTAAGGTTTGTGGTACTTTATAAATTTAAGAGGAAAAAGTGCCTAGAAAGCAGGAAACAAAGTGCATCAGTTCTACTGTTTGAACAAGCAAGAGTATTAACATTTTTGCTGAAGAAGTACTTTACTGAAGGCAAAGACAGTCCAGAATGTTTGTGCAGGAGAAAGTTGGTTTACTTGTTTGGTGGGACTGGCTTTCTCCAAAAGCTGGATAGATAGTTAAATACTTTTGTACACTGGAGGTTTATAGTAAACCCCTCTATTTGGTGCTATTCAAATATGGTCACTCACATTTCCTCTGCAAGTCTTTTTTGGTTGTAGCTGCCAGTGACTGGATGGGACTAACTTACACTGGTGTGTTTTGGGGTACACTGTAGGACTTCTTTCCAGCCTATGTGCTTTGTGGGTATAACTCCACACGCATCTTTGGTTAGGATTTCTTCTTTTCTTTTTTCTCTTTGTAAATAAAAGATAATCTGTTTAATAATCAAATGTACTCATCCAGACGGGCTGGGCTGCAATAGCAGATCATTTGTGTTCTGGGAATAAACGTATCTTATCAATCACACATGAAGTACCAGCCAAAGAAAAGAATACAAATGGAATGTTTTCTGGGTCAAGTCTTTTAAATGTGTTGGTGATCGATATTGGTGGCAAAAAATGTTCCAGTACGTCCTATCCTCTACCAGCCAGTGCTGGAGGATGGTTGCTATAAGGGGAAACAAGAAACCTGTATTTAAAGCCATAGCAAAATGGCAAGTTGGCTGTGATCACTCTGTAATGCATCACAGTCTGTGGTATAAGGGCCATGATTTAAAACTGTCAGTGAAGACACATTCATAATAAAATGCCAGGCTTTGAACTGTAGTGGCCAAGGAGGTTGTAGCAGCATGAATTTAATGAGAGTGCAAGTGTAATAAAGAGTAAGTGGTCTGTAAGAGAGTCAGGGTCCATCAAAAGAAGATCTGAGAAGCCAAATATGAAGAATGTGGTTTTCTGTGGAATGGATACAGGACTCTAGAAGTCCTTGAGTTGTGGATGAAAGGGGCTTGATTTGGTTCAGGGGAAGGCTAGACAAATATTTTTTAAAGACATCCATGAGACATTATTAAATTAAAAACCAGCACCAGCTGTTTATATTTCAGGTGATTTCCTAAAGTCTGAAAGAGTGCTAGGAGGAAAAGATTTTTTATATGTACTTGTCCTGTTCTTCTTAGCTACCTGCTTTTTGGAAGTGTTGGGACAGTTCCTTAAAATACTTTAATTTATACTAGAATACGTCTTTAATATGCAGAAATGAAAAAGGAAAAGCTACTTGTAGCTGCTTGCCTGGATTGTGTGTTCAGGTTCTTCAGAAATTAATCTTGGGTCTACTTTCTTGTGATTTACTCTGCTGTGTTTCCAGGGAAGAAAAATAATGAACTAAAAACATAGACTACTGTAAACATAAGTACAAAGAAAGAGATTTATGAGGTGTATTTTAAGCTACATATTAAATTCGCTGAAGTAAAGTGATAGGTACTTGGTGTACTTGATGTGTACCGAGTATACTTGTTGGCCGGTACACATGTGTAAGTTTTTCTTTTTCACACTGAGCCTTTATTCTGGTTGTGCTTAGTTACAGGCATATCACCAGAAGAAAAGGCCACAGAACTGGAAACAGAAGTCTCTGTTGAAATTAATTCAGCAGGAATGGAAATGTCTCCTAAAAAGACACCAGCATCTGGTGAGAGTCAGACTGAGAATATGATGGAAGCGATGGAAGGTGTTCAAGCTGCAGTACAGCAGGAGTTAGACAAACAAGTGGAAGAGACACAGCCGCCACAAGGTAGTGTGGAGGTATCAGAAGTACCCACAGTAGACTCTCGGTCTCTGTCTTCAGTACCTGAGACCGTAACTGTGACGCCAGAAATACAGGAGACTGAAAGTAAAGGAGATACTTGTTTCCCTGTGGAACAACAACTGGAAATCATAAAAGTGCAAAAAGAGGTAGAAAAAGGAGAAACCCATGAAAAGTCAGAAACACCAGCTCTTCTGGAAGTAGAAACTACTTCTGCAAATGAAGGTGTTGCAAGTAGTTCACCAGTTGGAGACAAACCCATAAAATCACCAGCTGAGACTTACCCCTCCCTTCCCCCGTCCGTCAACATAAACAAGACAAATGTGTCTTCCTCGCCAGATGTTCCATTAGACTTGCATCCTGTACGGGCTGTACAGCACAGCCAACCCCCGGCATTGCCCGCCGCTGCTGGAAGTGCTCTCCCAACGACGTACATATCAGTCACTCCAAAAATTGGCATGGGAAAACCAGCCATCACCAAACGCAAGTTTTCTCCTGGAAGACCCAGATCAAGACAGGTAAGCATGTAGAACGTTTCATTATATGTTTATGAAGCACACAGTTCAAATTTCAGTATAATGCATTAATTTACTTCTTCCAGAAAGTAATTTCATGTTAAATACTTGAGCGGTCAGACATCGGAAAGGTTCTCTAGTGAGAATTAAAGTTTCTTTCAGCTCATGCTTAGAGCGAACTTTAATTTGTTATATTTTTAATACAAATGCAGATACACCTAATGCTGTGCCTTTTAACCTATCTCCTCATCTTTTTCGTATATGCATTTATTTTGGCTGGTACTTTCAAAGTGTGTTCTCAAACTGGCCTTAGAGAAAAACCTGCCACAACTCCTGTTTCCATCACGCTGCCAGATACTATCTTGATCGACATTTTTAATGGTACTGCAAATAATTTGATGGTTTTGATACAGTAGCAAGTACCTCGTAAGAACTGTCTGGTACAAATGTTTGTGGTTTGGCTAGGATTAAATTTGATAAGTGAAAAGAACCCTTAAGTCTGTTGCCTTCTGCAAAATCTTAACTTACTATTCGAATTGCGTAGTTGTGGGAATAATAGTTCACCCGTCGGTAGGATTTATTTTGTGTTCACCAAATTCTGCACAAAAAGTATGTCAGTGTGACAAATCAGTGCTCTATTTCTGATCTCATCTCAATTTATTTTTAGTCTTTGGGACTTCTAGGTTAATGATTTCATGCTTTTCTGAACTTACTGTTTAAAAAGCTTGTTATATATTGCACAGTTATTTCCATTTTTATGTGTTATCTAAGGGTTCAAAATTTTTGATTCTTAAGAAAAGGTATGAGACACTGTTCTGAAAGGGTTAAAAGTGTATAATAAAGGCAACAAACATAATATAAAAATTAAATTTGGAAGGTTTTAGAATATCTCTAGGTTTTTTTAACACTCATATACAACCATGTATAAAAATAATTTTTCTTAATACTCTGTACTGTCGTAGATACTAGATTTCTTTTCTCAGTTTATGCATATTGATGAGTGGTGGCGTTCTTAGACAGGCTAAGACGAATTCAGGTTTTATGTTGGGGAAGTTGATCTGGTGTTTTTGTCTTCCACTAAGAGTTGTATTTATTTTTCTGTGCAATTCGCCCTTGCTCTGCATGGGAACCAGCATCATGATGCTGGTAATAAAATTAGTGAACCACCAAAGAACCCACTGAAGAAAATATGAAGGCTGACCCCGACTGCAAACGCCTGTAGCAGAATAGATATGCATATTTAAAAAAATAATAACTAAAACCAACTGTAGAAGTAGCAATTTGTATATTCTGTGTACAACAAAGTATAGCAGTTAACCCGTTAATATGTGCTGTGAGTAATGGAAATAAAACTGAGCTGAATTAGAGTTTATAAGTCAGGTGTAACACAAAATGCTAGCTGTGATGCCAAATCAATATAGTCTCTTCAAGAGTTTTCAAATGGTATTTTAAAATAAAAAGGTCCTTAGCACCGTAGCAATCCCACCTGTAGAATTGGACAAGTTATTTGTAAAATTCATGATCTGTCTTGTAAAAGTATGCTGGAAGTCTGTGAAGGTTTCTTTTGATTTCGATTAGCTTGCCTTGCACTTTAAACACCTATTAAGCTGGACTTTTGTGAAGCAAATGGCAATTTTCTGGTAAGAAAAGCACGTTCTTACGTTGTTTGAAGTGCCAGTGTGCTTTTAGCTTTCTGGTGGTTATTCAGTTCTGGCACGGATGAGCACCTCGTGGCAATTGTCTTGAGTAAGGACTGAGAAAAAACCAAACACCCCACGAATACTTGATTAGTGAATAATACACACTTTTTCTGACCAATAATTTAAATTCAGTTAACATCTTAACTAGTTGGTAGGGGTTTGGGCTTTGGGGTCTTTTTCAGACTCTTCATCAGCCAGTTTTTACTTTTGTTCATCTAATTTTCCATGTTGGACATGAAGATATGAGTCTCGTACCTGGAGATAATGTGTCTTTTGAAAACAAAGAGAAAAAGCTTGTGTATAATAGATGTTTCTAAACCCAGCTTTATTATTAGGATCTGCGGCTGGATTTTTCTAGGTCACTGTGCAGTAGGGTATATATCATAATTGCAAAAATATCTACGTGCTTTAAACAGTGACAGAATTATCTACAGTGCTGTATGTTTGCTGTGTTAACTTCCTACTTTGGGCCTTTGCTGAGAGACTGAAACCTGTCAAATGATGGTCTGCAGAGTATAAATTAGAGATTGAGAGATGTCCAGTCACAAGTAGGTGCTTTTCTTTTGAGCATGATGTAACTGGACAAATCACGATGGGTAAGGCCTGTGTTTAAATGCTTCGGCTTTTGGATTGAAGGCAGGAATTTGTTTAGGTTTGGTTAGGAGGGTCTTTTTTAACTATTATTTTTGCTGTAAATGTTCAGGTTTTTAAAAGAATTGTGTGCTTTTCCACATCAGGAGTTGTGGATAAATGCAGAAGCCTCTAAATATATTTGATTGTCACCTCCTTGTGTTTTTATCTAATTCTGTTCAATTTATGTCATCTTAAAAAGTGCACTTTACATATAGTGGGTTTTTTGCTAATATTTGTTGTAGTTCTCAGGAGAAAAAATGCTGTGTTTTTCTG
Source organism: Rhynochetos jubatus (assembly GCA_027574665.1). NCBI lineage: Eukaryota > Metazoa > Chordata > Aves > Eurypygiformes > Rhynochetidae > Rhynochetos > Rhynochetos jubatus. The sequence goes on along the minus strand of CM050653.1, from coordinate 7,786,145 downwards.
ACGTTTGTGCCAGCAGCCTATACACAATGTTCTCTATAAGCAACTCATTCTGTATGATTTTAGAAACTGATTCACAAATTGGCAAAAGAAAGAAGCAGCCTCACGGCTGTGGCTATACATCCTTCTGATGCTGTTGCCCACCGTCAATGCTCTCTGGCTGCTTACCGGTGCCAGGTCTGGTTTGCTTTCCTGTTACATGGCAGCTGCGGGACACAGGTTTGACGGCAATTAAGCAGGTTTATCACCAGGTATAAAAACCAAAGCATCAAGACCTGTTGATTCTTTGTGTCATATTCTATAGATACTTCAAAATTGATATTTTCTCCCAATTCTGGCTTAGGGAGAGCATCATATTGGACAGGTGCTGGCAGCTGAGGAAAGTTCTGCTTTCTGCTATTCCATCTTATTTTTCATGCAAAGTGTGGCCTCACCACTGAAGAAGGACATAAATTTTATTGAAAACATCTTAGCCTAATGCAATGTTCTAGTGCTTGCTGTCCAAAGATGATCACGTTGATCCAAAACAAATAAGAAGTGGGGAAAATAGTTCTGGAGGAAAAGATGCTTCTCTCAAGTGTAGGTATAGCAGATGGGAATAAACCAGGTCATGTGTGGTGGTTCTCTGGATGTCACTAAAGAGGAATTTTGCCTTCTCAAAAGCAGGGTAGTTGTATGGCTCTGAGGGCTGCTTCTTTCTCTTTAAAATGAGACATAATGCTGTTGTGTGGCTTCGTATCAGGACTGAGGTGATGCGATGCAAATGTGACCTTGCAGCTGGCCGAGTTCTTAGCAACATGGCTTGGAAGGCAGTGAAGTAAGAGAGAAAGGTTACAAAAATAGGATTGGGTTATTTTTACTGATTCAAGAGGTTGTGGCTCCCATACGTGGTGAAGCTACCATTGACTCCACAACTGCTTCCTTCTGTTGCGTGGGGGGACTTCAGCAGTTGGACTCATGATCTTAAAGGCCTTTTCCAGCTTAAAGATTCTGTGATTGTAGAACTAGTTCCTTGTCCAGGACTGCACAGGTTTAAAATAGAACTCCATAGAGTCTGATTACTCCATAGGTCATGAAAACAAGCCAACATTAGCCAATTTCCTCAGATGGCAATATTCCCCACTTTCTCCTAGAGGATTTAAGTCTTTTAATACGTAGTTTACCTTGTTGGAATATCCTGTGCCCTTTTTTCATTTTTTTTATTTTTAAAATCCATTGCACTGGGTTTATGGACCTTCATAGGAAGAAGAATAGGAAAAAATATTTCTCTGGATCCTGAATATGTTGCTTCTCAGATTCATAAGACACATGCTTCACTGATCTCAGGGGAATCCATGTAAAGGGATAGCCTCTGACTGGATTTGTTTTCACTAAATTGAATGTATTGTGGTGGGTGGTAGGATGAATGGTTATCCCTTTCTTCAAAATGTATACATTTGCTAATAAAATATATTTGAATAATTATTCAATTTCACTATTGAATACAGTTATGCATAATCTGAAGTGAATTCCTGTATTGGATCTTAGTATTTTGTGTTTGTAATAGGCTTTAGTGATGTGCTGCAACACCACTACATCACTCATATTTTGAAAGGATTAAAACTCATCTCACAGAATTTGAAGACGATAGTCTGCTCTAAAAGACTTCATGAGTCCCTTCCTGGGTTGCACTGTCAGTGTTGCTGTCGTCACCACCCTTCTTCCCCCTAGCATTTTTGCGGGCATCACTGCTTTGGTTAGAAGCAACAGGAGAAAAACCTTCTAAACAAGAGGGAGAGCTTTGTATAAATCAGTATGTAGGTACAGTTACACTGATAAAAATTGCTTTGGCTGGAATAAGCTTATTCCACTTTGGAGAAAGTGGGTTTTTTTCTGTGTCAGCGTAAGAACTCCTATCTATAGTAAGGTGTATTTCTGCTAACAGTGTTGTTAGGATAGCATATTATCCATACCTTCAGGTACGGCTAGGCTTTAAATCTGCATCCAGCTGTGCTGGTTTTAGTTGGATAGATTAAAACCAGCCCAGTGAGGGGACCCTCCATCTGCCAGGCTTAATTTACTAACTTCCTATGGGTTTTGGTCTGTGGGCTCTTGTTTCTGTTATCCTACTCCATAGTGGAGCCAAATTGGCTTCTACATGTAGCATAGATCAGCGATACTCACTTGTAGTTGCCAGCATCATAAAGTTTTTACAGTGCTGTCCTCAGAGTTGTGTCTGTGCAGTGTCTTCTGCATGGAATATGGAGCTTCTCCACCCTTGCCTATAAACTGCAAATTTACGTTGGGAGCAGGACCTCTCTGCGACCTCTTTTATAGTTCTTTATTCTGAAGTAGTAGACTTAAAAGAAATTGTCCTGTAAGGTTAGGAATGACTAATCTGACGTATATCTAGTTGGAAATAAATTGGCCCAAGGAGAAAGGGTATTTTACTCTGTGGAGGTATTCTTCAGATGGTACTGGATGTATTCTATATATCTGAATTGAACAAACTTGAAATATTTTTGCGACAGCAGTGTGTACTGGAAAGCATTATGGGAAGTCAGTAAATGGGGGCAGTACAACATAGACAGCATTGTAAGACTGGTAGGTAAAGAGGTGAGAATGGTCTGTGAATAGTATTGAATAGAAGATAATAACCTTCCACTGGTTTTGTTTTACTGTAAGTATTATTTTAGAATGCATTCCCTGGAAAATACTGTGATTAGATTTGTTTAATTTTCATCATGAAGATATTGGTGATCAGTATTACACGGCTCACTACATACTTCTGGGTGTGTTAAGAGATTTTCTAAAATGTCACTGAAAACCACAAAGCACCGGGATGGGTTCAGATGTGTGTTCTTTCTTGGGTATTACGGCTTTTATGCTGTCTTCAGTTAAATGGTGCCACTGAGTATGTTGTTGCAGTGGTAGATGTTGGGGGAAAAAAAAAGTGAGAAAGGGTCTTTTTCAAGGATTAGTTTTTATTATGGTTCTAATGTTTTACATTTTTTTGAAGGGAGTTACAATTTGCAGTTAAATTTTGTTCACAACCCTAAAAATACATTGAATATTAAAATGCAATCCAGGTTTCCCCATTTGACATGGCAGTAGATGTCATAGGGCGTTAAGCAGCTGCACGCAGCCCGTGGTAATTCAGTGAGATGTCCTGACCCTTGCTGACACTGGGTTTCCTTTTGTTATAATTCACTTGCAGCTGGGTTGTTCAGTTTGGAGGACTCCAGAACATGAAGAATTAGAACTTCCCGTTTCTGTCACTGTACATAATTACTGCCGTGGTTCTGATGTAAATGAACTGAATAGAACTTTCCCTTCAGTGTTGTGTGGTAATAGGCATTAATTAAAAGCCAAAATATAATTAATGCATCTCTTTGATGTAATTCATTTGTTCGTAGTATTCTGGAACCGTGTGTTTTTAATTAAGTTTATCTGACCAAGAATTCAAATGTTTCTGATCTACAATAAAACTTGGATTAAATTTCCAATTTAATTCTTAACAGTATGGTTCATGAATCATACACAGTTCATTTTGTTTTGCAAGCCCGAATATTTCATATTCAGATTTAATATTCTATTAGCTCTTTAATCTTTTGAATATACTTAATCACTAGAGAAGTGTATCTTCTTAAAAGGAAAATAATTTTGTATATCCTAAATAAGAGTGGGTAGTTTTAGTTGTTGATTAAGTATTTTCAGCATGTTTGAGATCTTGAATTTTGACCCTTAGCCAGCATGTTGTCTCCCTCATGAATTGATGTAAAGATTTTTTCTACGATACACAGATTTTCTTTGTGTTGTTACACAGATTGTCTTTGAGTTGCCATATTATACGAACAGTTACTTAGTATGCATTTTGAATTTTAAAAATAGAAGGAAACTGTAACTAAAATTCAGTGAAAGTTTTAACTTTATCTTGCTAAAATGGGACATTCTTTGATATTGAAAATAGGGGGAACATAGTCAAGGTAAATTTCCTATTGCCACAGACCTGCTGATGTAGTTGTTAACTAGCGTGACAGTGCTTAGTAAAACCATGAGGTCCGGCGGAGAACTGATCGGTAAACTACAGTGCTCCTGATGTAACAAAATTGGACTGCAGTCTTGCCGTTTCTGCCTGGTGGAAGTTGCTGCGTGCTAGAGGAGTGGAGTTCACCCAGCCACAGATAGCTGCAGTGCTGAAGATCTGCTGTAGTCACCTTCAGACCCCTGTTCTCTGTTGCTGGACAGCAGTAGGGGCATGTGGGGTGAGACTGACAGGTTCTAGCCGGTGCACTGAGTTGCCTTCTGCCAACACCCGCTGACCTCTGCTCACCATGCGGGGAGCCCAGGGTGGTTCAGCGCAGGGAGAGTGTTCTAGCCGGTGCACTGAGTTGCCTTCTGCCAACACCCGCTGACCTCTGCTCACCATGCGGGGAGCCCAGGGTGGTTCAGCGCAGGGAGAGTGTTCTAGCCGGTGCACTGAGTTGCCTTCTGCCAACACCCGCTGACCTCTGCTCACCATGCGGGGAGCCCAGGGTGGTTCAGCGCAGGGAGAGTGACGTGTGTTTCACAGGAGTCACCCCAGGAGCGTGTTTGGGTAGGTGCATCAAACTCCGCTTCTGTGGAAGTTTGCTGCCTTGCTTTCCCCGTCTGACTTGCCGCGGTTGCGCCCATGTTACGTGATGAATGTTACGCCCTTACGTCCCCGATGTGAACAAGGATTCCATCCAGCTGTCTGCAGGTGCAGCAGGTTTCTGCTCAGCACTATTCCCCTGTCAGAGGTTGTTGATCCTTTTGTTCTGCTGAGTTGTCTGGGTGATGACCATCTAACTGGAGTCAGGCAAAACCCAGGGTAGCAGGACATCACAGGGTTGAACCGAACATACCCGCTTTGACCCAAGGGCAGGTGAGCAGTTGCTGGCACTAACCGTTTGGCTGGAGTAGTTTTTACAAGCATCTTGGCAGAGGGAGGACCGTGATGGGAAGTTAAAAACACAGAAGTAATCTCCTGGCCACTGAGCAGTTTGTAGATTGTGTGTCTAAGTACCCCCTTGTGTGGACAATTGTAAAGTGATGGGGGTGGGGTTTGGCCTAGGTTTTTTTTGTCCATATTCCCTTTCCCATGTAGGCATAGCTAACCTCCTAGAAAAGCAGATTTATACCACCATGTCCACACTGTTGGGTCATACCACTTGGAGGATGTTGGCGTTTTTAAAGTGCAACTTTCATGCGTAATTAGGCTTTTAGATCACTGACAAACGGGTTTTTTTGGATCTGTTGTGCCAGTTTGAATACTGAGCTATCTGAGCAGCCGTAGGTTACTGCCTACCCAGCTCTGCAGGCAGAAGGCGTCATATGAGCTGTTCCTCATCTGCTCGAGGGTAAGCGAGATGTTGGCTCCTGCTCACCTTCATCAGCAGATTGAGCTAACCTGGCTGTGCCTTACATGGACTAGGGAGGTCTTGCCTGTAATCCTTCTGGCCTGAAATCAGTTGAGGGATAGCCCTATTTTCAGTCAGCGCAGCTGTTAGCAAAACACCTATTTACAGTCTGAGATGAGTGTGTGTTTTGATGAGCTGTTGATTCCAAAGAAACTGTTTCCCACGCATTCTTGATGGAGAATATTTAATTTCAGAAGAAAACCCACATTTTGCAAAGCTATCTCATTTTTCTTAATGCTTATTATTGTGTAGAGCAGTATTCAAAGGCATAAATGTGTTTGGACTTGCCCATGTGAGCAGTCGGGCAGTGTGAATAGTTGGGGCTATTTAGTATGCATGAGGTTATTCCATATCATCTGTGCGATTCTGCTGCTGAATGTCATGCTCGAGAAGGTAAACCTATACTTTTCATCTGGTTTGCTTCTTATCTTTGGTGTTCATTATTTCTCACTCTCACAAACTGAGGATTAGGAAAACATATTATCTTTTAACTATCCTAATGTGTAACTTTGGAATGAAGTTTTTTATGATGGCTACCTCCTGCAGTCTTTACTCAGGGTTTGGGAAATCCGCAGATTTGAATGTGTTTGAGGCACTTCAGTGGGGTTTTTTCTTGTCCATCTTAGCATTTTGTTCTTGGTCTGCTGTATTTCTTGCGACAGTTATGCAGTATCTCACCATGATGAGAGCTAAAAATAGGGATAATAATCAATTAGTTAAAAAGAATTTGTAGGTACAAACTGTGTTGAATGTATATTATGATGTGTATATCATAGCACATTAAATTTGATATCACAGTGTAACAGGAAAACACTGGGATAAAAAAAACCAAACACTTGGTAGTGGGGTTTTGTAATGGTTAATTTGTGGTAAACTTGCAGGAAAGAAACTCTCTGGTAATTACCATAGCTATTTTTCTTTTTTTTCCCCAATGATTTGTGTATATTCCTTTTATTTCACGTGCTTCTCAAACTAGTTGTTGCTGTGATTGTCAGTGGTTTAGACTCAAAAATTGACTGAGGCCATTTTTCTTTCAAAATGTGATGTGAAGTGTAAAAGGGGATGTTACCATCTCAAACTACTGTGGTCTTCATTTGATGCAATAAAATTTAGGGATATAACTTGTTGTTACGATTGCGAGGTTTCAATTTGTATGATGCTTTGTTTATAAAACTCATTTTGTTGAACTTAACCATCAGTTGGAGGTTAATACTTGGTTTTGTGTATGTTTCAATGAGAACCTAAAAATTTCCCACCTTCCTCTCACTCAGTGAACTAATTGACTACTTAACATAGAAATGCCTATGCCTGCATGTGCTTTGCTTTTCAGATTTTTTTGGTTGCTTGCTTTTTTCTTCTTTTTTTCTTTTTTTTTTTTTTTTTTTTTTATGTTGCTAAGTTTTATACATCTATTTTCTCACCCACCATATCCTAGGGGGCTTGGAGTACCAATAATACAGTCAGCCCACCTTCCTGGTCCCCAGACATTTCAGAAGGTCGGGACATTTTTAAATCCAGACAGCTTCCTGGCAGTGCCATTTGGAGCATCAAAGTGGTAAATAATTTGAATTTATTTTCATGTATCCATTGCTATCTTTCTGCTCTAGAGACTAATGATGAAATTCTGTATCTCACAACTGAATTCATCTTCCGTTCTATTGCTGTTTAAGGCCTTTAAAAATTATTGAAACTCTGGAGCTTTCAAGTTAAAAAATGAATGCTTTCCAGAGTGTAGAATATGATGGCATTGCCCTGATTTTCAGTGGCAAAGAAGAGCTTGTGTTACAAATTTTTATGTGTGTTGAGTACTTTGCTTTTTGTGGTTGGCTTTACGTAGCTGTCAAAATAAATTACCTGAGAAGGAGAATGTCCTTAAGACTGGAAGTAAGGTAAGCTAGGCAGGGAAAGGAGCAGAGACCAGAAGGGTGGCTTGAATTTGTTGCTGTGGAGAAATCTTGCAGAATAGATTCAAAGTGACAGAGTTTGTAGCTTACGGGGAATAAATTACAACTTTCCTCCCTGAATGGATGGACCAAAGCTTGTATCCACAGTGATGCTTACCACTTAAAACAACTGAAGAAACTAAGTGGAATTAGCATGTAAAAATGAAGGCAAAAAAGCTGAATGGTGAAACTCTGATAAATAGCTGTAGCGTCCCAATTATTTGTTTTCATCTCACTTTAACTCTCATGCTAATTTTATTTTAATTTGACATTAGCTTAGCTTTTGCTGCTTCAAGCATTAATTTTCAGCCTAATACTCAGCATTAACATTGATACCAGTGTGTGCTTATTCCTGTTACTGGTTGTGTGAAAATAACAATACTGATACCTGCTCTGGGTCAGACAAAATCAAAAACATGCCAGAAGGGTTTACATCATAAAAAACTGACGCTTGTATGTCCTGTGCGTGCATATGTATTAACTCCATATATATGTAAGGACAACATTTTTGTACATGTAAACACTTTGGCCATCAGTAGCATCCTTCCTTTCACTTCCTAAAATACCATTGTGTTACACTACCTCGTTGTGTAAGAGTAAGTTAATTTAATTTCTCTTTCCATTAACAGATGGTTGTTAATCAAATTTTAACATTGGGATGCTTGGATTCTCCCTTTAATTATGACCATAAACATACAGATCTTCTTTAAAACAGGAGTTCGCATATTTGAAAAATACTGTTGGTAATACTGAGCCCATAATGCTGCTTTCCATCCAGGGAACTCCTGTCAGTAGAGACTTTCCATGTCTGTTGGTGACACCATCCCCAGGAGCTTAATGGTTCCGTCAGCATTGTTTTATTGAGATCTTCTATCTTGGTATTAAAAGTAGTTTCTAGCAAACATTTGGATACAGACATCAAATCTAGATACTCTGTGGATGGAGTCAGGCTGTATTAGAAAACGAGATGATTCACAAATTTGAAACACAATAAATAATCTCATTGCTCATTTTGTAGTAGGAAAGGTGCTTATTTGAGTATGTACCATAATGATAATCATTTATACAATTCAGAGGCTCTGAAACAGGTTGCAGAAGTGTCTGACATACCAGCCAGAACTCAGGGACATTGTCAGTATGTTCCTTAAAATGTCAGTATGTTTCCTATTCTGGAAAAATATTAAGGAGGTTTAGGGATCCTCTTTGTGCTCTTTTTGAAATGTAAACCAAAACCAAACCAAACCACCAAGTCACAGCATTAATCAGGTAATTGTTATTTAAAACATACTTACTTTTCCACAGTTAATTGTAATTGAACATACTGTGAATACTGCAGAGCACACAATGCTACACCGGTATGTCTGCATCTAAATTAAGGAAGGGGGAAAGACACTGTCTAAAAATAAGCGGATGTTTTATAAGAAAAACATTACATTATGGGAAACGTTAATGTGAGTGTAACTGATAATATAAAAAGCTCTCTCTGTATGTGCTGAATTAAGAGAGTTTGGTGGAGCCAGGTCCTGCTTCACTTTGGGAGCAAGATTGAGTCCTAATAAATCCCAATTTTTGCTTGACTGTTCATAGCATAAGAAAAGCATCTATGATTGGAAGTAATCCAGTGTCCAGACCCTATTCAGGAGTCCCATGACTGAACTGACTGTTTAAAAAGAAAACAAAAACGAACCATAGAATAGAGGATATTTATTTTGGATTCTTTGCAACTGTGGGGGAAAAATAAAATCATATTTCCAGTTATACCTGAGCAGAAAATACACATTTCTGGCTTTGGCTGCTTTCTCACTGGTGATAAAGGTGATCATAGTATGTCATGTAAGTAGTTAAAGGTGTTTCACAACGATTTATGCAGTGGCTTAATTACTATGGCCTAGTGTGCTCATATTCTCTTGAAACCATAGGATGTTTTTTCCTTATGTTTTTCCCTAGACGCATTGAACAAGTCTGAATCCCGTATAACAAAAGGACTTCAGGTTGCATTTAAATTGTTATCTTATATTGAATAGGGCCGTGGATCAGGATTCCCAGGGAAGCGGAGGCCACGTGGTGCAGGTCTTTCGGGAAGAGGTGGCAGAGGTAGATCAAAACTGAAAAATGGAGTTGGGACTGTAGTCATTCCAGGGGTAAGAACATTTATTTTAAAGTCATATTGCAGTCTGTTAATGTAACGTCATTTTGTTCAGCTACAATTCTTGTATTAAAATACTGTGTAAAACCGGAGAGCACTGAAAAGCAGAGGTGTTTGATAAAGCCTGGCTGTTTCTGAGTGTTTGTGATGACGAACTAGAGCACTGTAGCTTAATGGACCCAAAGCAATTTTATGCTGCTCTTGCCACTTAAAGGGACAACTGTTGGGAGTCTTGGAGCGCTCCTTCCATTTCATCGGGTGGAAGACATGCCGGGTGAAGGCAGCACTCACTGGAACAACACAAAAGGGGAGAGTAAGCCTTGTGCGTAATAATGTAGCAGCAGCCATGGCAGATCAGACCAGAGGTTCTTCTACCCAGGGCACCAAATCTGAGGGAAGAGTACAGGAACAGAAGAGGCCTAGAGAACTCGACCGTTTGTGGCTTGCAGACGTGCTGAATGGGAGGTGGTTTCTTTGTCTTGGGCAGCCTGTGTTGCAGCTTTCTTTCATGAATTTGTCTATTCACTTTTAAAAACTTTTGGAAGCCATGTTAACCTTTTTTAGCTCTACAGCTCACGAGCCTGTTGGTTTAAGTGGCTTCCTGCAGGTTTCATCGCCTGCTCCTTCATGTCTTTTCAGAAGAGGCAGTGGAGAGGTTTTTCTGTTCACCTCCATCCATGCCACTCAGTTTCTACAAATCTCCATCATTTTTCCTCCTTTTCCTTCCATTCTTCCCTTGCTAGTCTGGAGAATCCCAGTATTTTGAGTTGTTCCTTACATGGAAGCTATTCTGTATTTTTGATCATCCTTGTCAGTTGTTTTGTCATGTTCGTTTTTTTACTTTTGGACTTCTATTTGCCTTTTGATAGCCCAGCACTTGGCTTTATGAAGTTGTTGTGTGGTTCTTCACGGTTGTCTTTCATTTTTAATTACTCTCAATAGTGTAGACTTGTTGGCAAGCTTTGTCACCTTGCTTGATTTTGCAGATTGCACACGAGTGTGTTGAACAGCGCGGCCTGTTAGCAGGCTTCCCCTGTCAGATTTCCACCAGTGCTGTTCTCCCACATCGAAACTGACAGTTTATCCTACTCTTTGGTGTCTTGTGTCAATAAAGGGAAGATTCCTCCAAGTCTGTGTCAGTTTACCTTTTTTTAAGGAGCGTTGGTGAGGGACTTTGCCAAAAGAATCTACTAATGAAGTTAATTATGTCAGTCAGATTTCCCTGTCCCTAGGCTTCCTGACTCCTTTGGAGAGCCCTGACAGGTCATGGTTTACCATAATTAAAGCTTCCTCGACTCTTCAACAAGATGCTATATCAGCGTGGCTCGAAGTTCTCTGTTGGGATCAGGTGGCAGATGTTCTGTAGGACGGTACACAGCATCCCTCCAGAAACCTTTGAGAAAATGATGGTTACCCTGCCATCTCCTGTACGGCATGGAAGTGATGCTAAGCAAGTTGTTGCATCCTGCAGTTGATAGTTAAGCTATTTCAGACTTGAAGCCATTTTTAAACTCTTAAATCTTACACAGTCCTGGTCTGCGCCTTCTCTTAAGAGAGGGGTTGGTATGAAAAACTGTTGGAAATCTGGACTGCAAAAAATTCATAGGTCTTTTTTTCCTGCTATGGATTTGTATTCTTTGAACATTGCTTTTAAAATTTGATTATCCATCAGCCCTGGAGATTTCAAGAGGCACCCTGTTCCTCATGTTCAGAGGAGAGCTTGCTCAGTTTTGTGTCTTTATGAAGTAATTACTCAGATTCTCTTCAGAGCTGCTTCTTTGTGTTCCTGTATACAGTCTGTTTGAGTCTATACAGCATTGTGCCAGTTTTTGCTGCCTGTATAATAACTTGGAATACTCTGGCATTTGTGATCTGAGAAAGGAATAACCGTCTCTGTCATTGTTCCCTTTTAAAGCTTTGGATGGTCAAGACTCATAAGCAAATATGTAATTTTAAACATATGTTTAAAACATCTAGTCGCTAACCACTCAGGCTAGTCATAGGTACTTGATGAATTGAAGGCATTCATGTAGTTATTTTGATGTTACAACTCACAGATTTGGGGTTCAAGAGAAGCTGGGGTTTACAGAATAAACTCTTAAAAGTTTTTGTAACTGAACAGAGGATAGTGAGTGAGGTAAAATTCTCTAAGTACAAAATGGACATCACTCTCTACGATATCCTGTAGGAATTTGATCCTTGGACTCGTCAAGGAAACAGCAGTCTCAGAGTTCTAGAGCAGAGATGTGGCAGTCTTGTGATAGAGTGGGTGAAGAAAGAGACCAGCCTTCTGCCAGATAAACATTTGAAATGGGAGTATTTTCAGCTCCTTTGCGCAAACTGATTCTTCCTCAGCATGGGATCATGGCCGGTGAACAACTACGCACATTTGGTTATATCCTGGTGTGTCTTGGGAACGGGGAAGAAGGTGGCTCCAGGTTGACTCAAGCTGGGTCACGCCTGCCACGAAGCAAGCATCCAAATTGCTGTGCTTCCGGCCTTCAGATCCTGCTCTTTTGTATGTGCAAGCAATTCCAACAAGTTTGTGGAACCTGTGGAAACACAAGTGAGGAAAAAGCTCTCCCTGAATGTATCAAGAGGTGTTTCGGGTGCTTTTTGGTTAATTAGTTAGTTACAGCTGCAGTGCTGTCAACCATACAGTAATTAAAGCATGTTAGCAATAGACTCCCTCTTTAGCTGTTTCTGTTTCAGCATCAGTGTATCAGAAGGGTTCCTATAGCTGCTGTAACGGTATTTACATTTGTCTCTATAGAGTGATGCTTGGATCTGTAAAATATTTGTTAGGATTTAAACAAAGCTATCAGTGTAAGACTTAAACTGCATTTAAAATAATCCACGTTTATAAAAGTACAACAGCTGGTAAAACAAAGTTACGTTTCTCTGTCATGTATTTGTTCTTACAGAAAACCATGTTCTTACCTTCCAAACTTCCATGGCTGCTGCTGCTTCAGAGAGTGAATAGTTAATTCATGTGAATTATGATTGAATTTAAATTCATGGATGGCAAATTCGGCATAGCAAGGTTTGCAGGAAAGTCAGAACACAGTTGAAGTTTTTCCTTTCTGAGAAGTTATAGGTACACGTATACGTTGAATTAATCAAGGGCAGGTCAGAATAACAGTCTCTTGGTCAAAAGGAGAACAGCTCTCCACGGTGAGACCTTATGGATTGGGATCGAAACAGCGGTTTGAAGTTCAGTGGAAGTTCTTATGGGCAAGCTAGATAAGCCTGGAAAAAAAATTGCTTACGGAGCGTATCTTAACTATGGTAACTTTAGCACTCTTGCTTGTTCCTCAGACGTAATTGGAACATTAGCTAAACCACGTTTTGGGCAATATGGGACAAATTACATTGCTGCAATTGCTCTTTGAATTAATACTCAAAAGTATGTCGCTGCAATTAACTTTTCAATGGGAACTTCAGTCTTTATATGTCAGGAACAGAGCAGACTGGTCACAGTATGACAATTTCTCTTTAGTGATTTTGATTTTTTTTTCCTTAGACTATCTCTTTCCTTCCAATTCCATTTTTCAGTGCAGTGGAGTAATGTGTAAAGGTGGACAAAGGAGAGGAAGAGAATGTTTTCTGTAAAGCTGAAGTAGCAGTCATGCTTGTACTGAGGTGAAAATCAATGTGAATTAACATAGTAATTTCTGGTGCAGGTAGCTTTTAAAGGAAGTTCATACTGTATGAATAAATATTTGCAAAGCTAGTATGCTCTGATACTATTAAAAATTAACTTACGGGAGAATAAGTTTCACCTTGTCTCATGTCTTGGAAAATGTGATGTGCTTGCTATTTATGTTTTGTGGTTTTTTTAATAGGTCACAACTATGGACATTTCATCTAACAAAGATGAGGAAGAAAATTCAATGCATAATACAGTTGTCCTCTTCTCAAACAGCGACAAGTTCACTCTCCATCAGGTTAGGATACTAGTTACTGTATTTTCATTTTGTTTATCTGCATTTAATTAGAAAAAAGTAAATGAATGTCCTTGTTAGGAGTTAAATTATACAGCAAGCTAGTTGGATTTTACAGTTACGTTTTGCCAGAGTTCAGTGTCTGGTGTGTGTTAAATCTGCTCTTTTCTGTCATTTCAGGATATGTGCGTAGTATGTGGGAGTTTTGGCCAAGGTGCTGAGGGCAGGTTGCTTGCCTGTTCTCAATGTGGTCAGTGTTACCATCCATACTGTGTCAGTATTAAGGTGAGTGCTATTGCTATATAAAAAATTTACCTGATTACAGTATTTTCATATTGTACTTTAATAGCACTATGCTGCCTTTGGTTTTTGTGGTAATTAGGGGAGTTATTAACTTGTTAGATATTCATTAGCTAATGTGACCATTATTTGTATGCGACTTGTGAAAGACTTTAATTAAATGTCATTTTATAGTATGCATTGCCTCAAGAGAAATTAACCTTTTTGTAATTTCACAACCATAAATAGCACTGATTATCCAGCAGTTGGTTACAGTAACAGTTTGAGATATAAGCTTAAAACCTAAATACAAGCAGAATTAAAAACAAAGAAAAAAATGATATTGTATCTTCATTTACTAGGGGCATAAGGTTTAGTTGATTCAATTTGTCTGTTGGCTGTCAGAATTGACAGCAGTTGGAGTGGTTAATTAATACATTTTTCATTCATTAGTCTAGGAGAGAATGTGCGAAAATTAAATTTGAATGGTATGAGATGACTTAGCAAGCACATAATAAGCTATTTACTGCAATATATACCCTATACACTCTTTATTGTTCATTATATAAGTACATCTGTGTAAAACTGGGGTTTTTTTAGACGTGTCACAAAACTTTATTTTAAATGTACTTTATGAAGCCATATGTGCATTTCATTCAACTATAATTTGGCTTTGCATTTATATACTGCTCTTGCATTATATATTAATTATAATAAATTGGTTGTTTGCTTCAGATGACTAAAACCCAGCACAGTGTATCACAGATAATTTAGAAAGGATGGGGGATTTGTAGTGACCTGAATCCTGGCTTTGCTGCCTAACTGAAAAAAGCAGCCATGTGTTCTTCATCCCTACAGGACCCAGCTACCCCTATAGGGAGTAAATGTCCTCCATGTAGATCCACTGCAGTGTATGTTTTGTGGTATGCTTGTTTATCTGAAGAAATTATATTCTGGTACAGCATCAGATGTCAGTAATTACAGTTTATTTCTGTTTAACCCATTCCCATGTATTGAAGCTTCAGAAAGTCTAACTGATAAACAGCTACTTGATGTGGATGGTATGGACAGAAGAGCAGCCTGTGCTCCACTAGCCAGACAGTGATCGTGCTTTATACAGTGATCGCGCTTCAGAGAGCAGTTTTCAAGTAATTGTCACCTTGCCATTTCCAGATTACTAAAGTGGTGCTTAGCAAAGGCTGGAGGTGCCTGGAGTGCACAGTGTGTGAAGCCTGTGGGAAAGCGACAGATCCAGGAAGACTGCTTCTCTGTGACGACTGTGACATCAGCTACCACACGTACTGCTTAGATCCACCCCTGCAGACAGTTCCAAAGGGAGGCTGGAAGTGCAAATGGTGTGTTTGGTTCTGGGGTCAGGAATACTGACTGCTGGCCTCTTCAGTTTCTTTTTGTCCCTTTATATTTGCAGTGTCAACTGAACTGTAATAATGTTTTAATTGTATTTGAGTCAGGTGTATTCAACAAAGCACACAAAATATTTTGAATTGTTTCATTCAGTTACCAATGTAACTGCTACCTCCTCTTTATGCTGTTTCTTCATGGCAAAACCCACGTAAGTAGAGGTGGGCAAAATTTTTCTTTTGAAACTCGTAGCCAAAAAACCCTCAAACTTCAATTTACATTTGTGGGAGCATTCATTCCAACGTTCAGTTGGAAAAATGGACAGTTCAACAAATCATTCTCAAAGTAAAATCCTCTGGAAACCATTCATGTTGGATGAAACACAGAACAGACCTCTCACATGGTTAAGTCTTCGTATCTCAACTGGAAATAGGAACTCTTGGACCTGTTGAGCTGTTACAAACACCCATTTGCCTGTTTTTGCAGGATGAAAGGAATTCTTACTTAAGAACTTTTTTTTAAAAATATAAATATCGGTAATTTTCGATATCTAAGTAATAAATTTTCATTCAACTAAAATACTGTTTGACCTGAAATGAGTTCTCCTCTCCCCCCACCAAAGTGGTAGTTAACTAAAATTTAATTATTTACACAGTTCTAAGTAGGAGGGTTTTAAAACCACATAATAATCTTCCTGTGAACTGAAATTAATAGATCATTTTCTGTTCTGCAGGTGTGTTTGGTGCAGACACTGTGGAGCAACTTCTCCAGGTTTAAGATGTGAATGGCAAAATAATTACACACAGTGTGCTCCCTGCGCCAGTTTGTCTACCTGCCCAATCTGCTATCGCACTTACAGGGATGAAGAGCTGATAATTCAGTGTAGACAGTGTGATCGGTAAGGATTTCCGATATTGTACGTGTTTGTCCTGTTTAAGGCTTATTTTAATTTTTTTCCTCTAATCTGAAAGTGTAAAGATGAAGGGAATGGTCTTGTGGTAAAGTGGATAGAGTGCTGGATTGAGTCTCAGAAATCTCTTACTGGTTCATTCCTGGTTGTACCACAAACTTTATTATACAACTCCAGGCAAAGTAATTAATCTGGGCCTCATTTTCCCTTTCTGTAAAAATAAAACTAATTGCCTCACAAGTCTGTAGTTGTGAGGCTAAATCTAGAATACATTGTGTGAACTAAGTAGTTCAAATGATTGCAATATAGGGAGAAAATTGTAATACTGAGACATGTTTGCTTCCGGGACATTGTTTTATAGAGGTTTCCTTCCTGTGAAGGGAAACAGGTAATCTGATACTGTATATACAGTATTTAACACACACCACCATAGGGTGATGCTGTATATGGAGAACCTGATTCATCATTTCTCCCTGAAAGAATTTAAACTAAACCAATATTTCACATTTACTTGGACCATATACTGATATTTGGGTCTCCTAAAACACCACATATTTCCTTTAAATTGTATTTTTTCCCCCACTTAATTTCTAGATGGATGCATGCAATCTGTCAGAACTTAAACACAGAGGAGGAAGTGGAAAACATAGCTGATATGGGTTTTGACTGTACCATTTGTAGGCCATACATACCACCAACAAACGGTAAGAAGACAATTGAAACCAATGGCAGGATTGCACACTGCAATAAATAGGTTTGGGGATGTGTTACGGTTCTTTTCTCTGGTGGAGATTTGGCTCATAGTAGAAGTAAGATTTTTCATGTTTATTTTAAGGGCCCTTCTGGAAGTGTCTTCAGCTCTTTCACATCCTCTAGAGATTGGCTGCAAGGCCAGAGAAAACCTGGATAGAATTCTGGATAGATTTATTGCAGATATTTTGGGTAAATGACTAATACCGTTTGGTACTGAAAGGGGTAAAAGGCATCTCACTTTGTCAAGTGGAAGGAATAAAACCCAGTTCTCTGAAGTTGTTAACTGCAGAAGAATCTGAAAATCAGTCTAAGCAGAAAAACTTTCAACATTTCAGTACTCTGAGGCTGTCTGAAGCAATAGGAGCTCTTAACAACAATCTGGATAAGCATTTTTCTCCTCCTCCCTCATGTTTTATTAATACCACTCCCTCAGCTCTCCCAGGGTTTAAGACCACTGTTTCCCTCCCTAGCTGCAGGCTTTAAAGGAAGTCGTCATACTTTTCTGCTCAGGACTCACCACTTTCTTGTTAAAATGTATAGTTCTTTCTGATGAACTTTGCTGTTCTCCGCACGTGTTATCCATGAATATATATACCAGCTTCCTCATGAGTCTGTGTCCCGTAGTTCCGTAGCAGTGGTACTTCAGGAGCTGAGACTACTGCAGTTTTTCTCTTTAAGCCCAGCTACAGCATCTGGTTCTGTGGGATGGTACTGGTTAATGTTATTGTGAGTGGCCTGTCAGCAACTAGGTTGGCCTGTTACATGGTTTATGGTCTTGCTGCAGGGGCGGTATCCCAGGCCTGTTCTCTCTATGTGTCAGCTCACGGGAGTTTCTGCTGCAGTCTGCTACTTTAACAGAGCATTGACACCTGTACCTAGAAGAGCAGCATGTTAAAGTATTCACATTAACCCTTTCTTGGAATATCATGAGAGTATGGTAGGAGGAAGGTACAAGAACTGAACAAGTGTTTCAAGAAATATTCATATCCACCAAGAAGATGCCAGTAAGATTGGCTTTCCTGATGAAGACTGAAGATACCATGAGGCACGTGCTGGAGAGGTCTGCCTGGACAAGTTCAAGAGAGCGCCTAATGTCCCTTCACACTGGCACGTCCTCATAACAGCGTGGCAGTAATTGTAACTTACTGAGGTGACCTTGGGGGTTTATATACTCCCTTGTCAACTACACGTGGTTGTGGGACACTTCCAAGTATCCCACTTTTACCACTTTTAGCAGTAAGAATAACTCATGTATTTCTACAAGTCACTTCTTGTGAATTTGCTTTCACAAATTCAAAAAGAAAGAGGTTTTGTAAGTGGGAAAACCAAGAAACTTGCAGACATAACATAGATTCTTGTTTATTTTGGTAATAAGCTTTGGGCACTTAAACCAAAAAGGTCCAAGTAAGAAATACTGCCTCTTCTTTTCTCTTTCAAGGTGGCAGAGCTGCCTTTTAGGGATAATTAGAGCCTATAATATGTGAGATGGTCTGGATACCATTCACAAGATGGTATCAGAGATGTTTCACTACAGGCATAAGCTGGCCCCTGAGTTAGTCCTTCCTGCACACCTTCATGAAGTTGTGTTGTGTAGGATTGTCTCACGAGGAATAGGAACCAGTCCTGCAAGACCTGTTAGGGAGTTCCCAAGCTTTCTTTGCAGGTTTTCCCCTTTTTTAATAAGACCAGTTTCTCTTACCCTGTCATGTTTTGACTCAGTGTATATACTACCTCTTAAACTCGTGTACATTTACACAGCTGCATGTCTGCCTGTGCCATTTCATGCATGTTCATAGAAACACTTGCATGTACTTCATGTGAAATGTTTCGGTCTTCCATTAATTCTTCTACAAGCCCTTTGAAAATTTCCTATGTTTTTTTGTTTCAAAGTGAGAACAATTAGCATTTGATAAACTTAGAGAAACAAATGTTAGTTAACAGTGGAAAGCTTATTAAAATGTACCATACTGTGGGATTACTGGGATGGTTTTTTCTCTTAACCGTTAGATGTATCACATGTGCTGCAAGTATTATTGCAAACTTTTTAACTACGTTCTTTCTAGAAGAAGCAAGAGCCCCTCAACCTAGTAGATTACCAATCCATTTCAGGTTTACTGTTGGTAAAGAGTAAATGCTTCTAACGTGTAGGTATTGAGAAAGAGCTTCTGTTTTTCTTGCTTCAGAAAATGGAAGCTTAAATTCATAAGCTCTTCCCTATCTCATCTTATCATATCTGATAATCTTACAAAGTCATCTTCTTCAGGAAACAGAAAAGATTAATAGGTTTTTTTCTTCTTGAACGTACATAAATATTAAAAGCCAGAATGCGGTAAGATTTGCTCCTAAGTAGTGCACCATAAACCTTCATTACTAGATTGTTTTGAAATAATCATCTCTGATCAGTGTTTCATCATGTTCCCTTTAGTAGAGTCTCAAGTTGTAACATATGTCCCCCAGCATATTGCTGTGCCTTGTAGAAATTCTTTTTCTATTTTAGATTGTTTGAATATTGCCATGACTGGTACTAGCAGCTGCTCTAGGTAGCAGCAGCTTTTCCTCCGTGCTGTAATTCCTGCACATTCAGGAGAGAGTTGTGTATGTCTCTCATCTACATTCCTGCCTAGACCTGCAATTCTCAACCACCTACCCATCACTTCTGCCTTTCTGTCATTTGCCCTTGTATGGCAGATGTCCCATCTGCAAATTTCATCCCTTCCTCACTTACTCCCATCCTCTCTCCATCCACATACTCCAGCTTGCTGCTCCCTTTGTGCTAGTTTTCTTTCTTTGCAGAAGGCAAAGGGACCAGTGCTGCCTGGTTTTCTTTAGCTAGTTACAACTGATCTGGTAACAGTTTCTGGTAGCTGCCCATGCCCATGTATTCCTCCACAAGGAAGCATGCCCACAGAGGCAGCGAGGAGTTCGTATCACTGTTTGAGAGACACTCCATACAGCCAGTGATACGCAGATTATGGGTGGGAGCCTCTGTTGTATCATTGTCACGAAACTGCATTAAATTTTTGCTCAGTCTGAAATGTAATTCAGTGTCTTTACAAATACAGAATACAAAAGCAACATAACACTATATGTTAAAAAAATTAACTTTAGAATTATTTTTTATTTGGCACATTTATTATGTCAGCTCTTTAGTGCTTGTAAGTTACTGTATTACAAAGAAATGCCTGCATCATGCACACAGTTATGCAGGTCTCCGATAGTGCTCTGCTAGCGTGGTGTTTCTGCATCAACCATTTCGCTCTGTCCCTTAACGCTCATTTAATTTCTTCCTAGAACTGTCCTTTTCTATTACAGCCTTACAAATGGCATCACCCTTTCTTTTCGAAACTCTGATTCTTCTCATTGTATTGTGTTCTGTGCAATTATTTGTTTTCAACTGAAGCTACTAAATGCTGTACGGTATTCAGCATGTTTACACCCTTTTGTAAATGAGCATAAAAATTTTGCTTCAACTTTAGCTAACTGCCCTAGAAAGCAGTGTCTTTTTTTTGTTCAATTTTTATTTTTTTCCCCCTTGAGCAGTCTTTCTGTAACAGTACGGTTTCTCTGTTATCCATTTTATTGATTCTAATCCTTAATCTGCTCTCTAATTAGCTCCTTTTCTGGAAATCTGTTTGATACTGTCTTCAAACACTGTGCAGCTTTTGTGAGTTGGTCTCTGAAGGCCTTACCTCTGTCACCATCAGCTTGTTTATTTGACTGTTTCAACTCTGTGCAGTCTCCAGAGCTAGAATTGTTCACAGCCTGACCTGGACCAGAAGAACACTCCCTGTTGTTTGACTTTTAAATAAGGATTTCAAATTCCCAATCACAGCGGTCTCTCTGAATTTGTTGTTTACCTTTGATTCCAATTCAAGAAGTGCTGTCTCTGTCTTAAAACGTCTTGTGAATTATGACCAATTAAATGAACAGATGACTTATTCTACTTTGAGTATGTCTTACAATCTGCCTTTCCCTGTTGTTTCAATTCAGTGCTTTTGAGTATCTTCCATCCTGCAGCTTGTCCCATATCTTTTTTGTTTTGCTCCAGCTCAGCATCTCTTTCAAAATCTTATACACATTTATTTTGTTCCTTGTCTTTTCATTCCATTCCTCTGTATCAGTTTTTCAGTAATTCTCATAGGGTGCTTTCATGTACTGATTGCATGAAATACTGGTTTTCTGTAGGTTATACCATATACTTTAGTTGCATCTTACCTAACACTTGTAAAGGATTATAGTTTTTGAAGACAGACTTTCACTTTCCCGAAATCTTCTTATATGCTTAGAAAGCATCCTCTAGATTTCACAGTCACTATTGTATTTAGCAAAGAATTGAAGTGTTACTTGGAAGCTTTTGTGCTGTTCTAGTCTTGCCCCGACTCCCACACAGTGTGAGGTGGTCAGCAGCACCACACGTACAGTGGGCTGACACGTCTGAGGAACACTGAACCTCCCACCCGTGCTTTACCTCAGTGGTCTCATCTTGTGTGGCAGATGCAAAGTAAATACTCCAGATATTTTGTCTAAATCTCAGATGCAGCGTGGATAAGATTTCTAGGCAAAAAAAAAGAAAATAAAAAAGTGTGGATAAACATACCTGTATGGTAATGCTAATCCTGCCAAACTAACGTGTTTTCTGAGTCTAGTTCTCAGTGTTGGCGACACAGCTAATTTTCACTTTACTTACTCTGTCTACATAATCTCTGTAAAGTCACTACTAATACTAAAAGTCTAGTCTGCACATCACACGTTAGTGAAGCATGATTACAGTTATTGTAATTAAGGCAGATGGGAAGAGCATTTCTGCCCACAGGAAGAGTAGCCTAGTGTTGTAGGACATTTTGGTCATCGTTTGTTCAGCCACACTGTTCCTGTGCTTCCCTGAAGCACACGAGCTGTAGATTTTTTTTAATGAGTTTCTGCTGTCCTATTTATCGATATTCTTATCTTGAATAAGAATTACTCTGTGTAACTAGAACAAGTCATGTATCATCTGTTCTCAGATCAGCCTTACTTTGTTTCTCATATGCACGGAATAACGAGATCTGACAGCACAGACACAGCTGGAATCTTGTGTGCGAAGCTGTCTGAGTGTGCCTGCCCCTCCTTGGGGCAACACGACAGCGGTCAGTACCGAATTCACAAAACCCTCCCATTTTTCATGCTTAGGTCAGCAAAACCTGAACATCATGGCTAGAGTAGAGCTTGCTTTCCAATCCAGTAGGTCCAGTGTATTCACTTGCCCTTGGTCCAGCAGGAGGTCATTTACCATGGAGTTCAGTGCCATTCCAATGCCATTCTTGGCTCTAGGAAGTTAGAGAACTTTAGCTTGTATCCGGCTTGTTTTGTAGTCACATCACCTGTGGCGCTGAAAAGCACTTTATTTTATAAGGTGCTAGTGAATGTTGCCAACAGTATAAATTAGGGAGTTTAACAGTACTGTTTGAAGGAAAATTAACTGATAGTTTCAGTTTAAATTAAGTCACCATTTTTAAAAGTTGAAATTATTTTCCTTATATTTTTCAGTGCCTTCTTTGGACTGTTGTGATTCATCAGTTGGAGCTCAGATTATTTCAAAATCAAAAGAACTAGGTAAAGAATGTAAATGCTTAATCTTTGATCATTTAGCCTATTTTAAGGGTATATTTTTACATGAGACAAAAGTTCCTTTTTCTGTGATTTTTATAACACACAGCATTAACTATCCTCCAGTTACCACAGCATGTTTTTCTTTTTTTTTTTTTTTTTCCCCCCTCATTCTCTCTACTTTCTTCTCTTTCACCTGCCATACCTGCACTGTAACAATTACTTTAAATTATGCTTTGGTCCTGCAGACTTAGTTGCTTGCCTTAATAGTAGCAGTGATAACACAGTGGGGCTGAGTCAAGCATGTACGCAGATGTTAACAGGCCTGAGCTGTAGGAGGACGACTTTTCTGTATTTGTCTGGTTTGTGCTAGGAATTTATAATCCTGACAAGCCTACTCACAAGTCACTTTTTGAGTGATAGTACCTAACGGTTTCCATCGTGTTAGGGCATTCATCTCAGAATTTTTTTCCATTTGACGCTGCACAAACATAGGTCTGAGAGAAGCATCTCCCTTCAATCTTCAATCTGAAAAAGAGTGTGTGATTTTTTTTTTTAAAGCAAACACTCTGGTTTTTTTAGTTCAGCATAAGAAAAAAGTCATCTGGGAAGAATTGTGTTCAGAACCAGCTGTGTTTTGAGGCGCGAGTTGTTACTTAAGAAAAATCTGTGGTTAAAGGGAACAAAAGTTATGATGCTTATGTTTTCAAAAACTGTGCTATCAAATCAATATTCAGTTGGCTCCAAAGAGCAGAAGCATCACTGCAGCCTCTTCTTTACTTGGTAATTCCATGAAAGTTCCCAAACCTCCCCTTACAGGGCCCCTGCACTGGTGACAGCTCCTTTCTAGATGGTCAATTAAGGAATGTTAGAGTTTTATCAGTAGACGCAATTGTCATGTAACAGCTGGAAGAAGAAGCAGTCTTGCAGGTCTTAGGAGACATGGGTCCTACCTTTGATTTCCCATTTGATCTTGAGCAGCTCACTTGATATAAATTGCGTTTTGTCTGCCTGTAAAATAGAGCTAATAACTTGCCTGAGTCAGCAAGAGTTCTGGGAGGCTTAAGGTAATGAGATGAAGGTACAGTGCTGAGGGCTGGATGAGGGCCTTGGTCGAGGAGCAACAGGGGCCCAAAGTAAGACTTACATGGTTTCCTGTGCATGCCAGGGGTACAGAAATACCCTGCAAGGCACTGGTTTCTGTAATCAAAATCATTCTTTCTAATGAATCCTTGGTGTTTTGTAGCAATATAATGGAGCGCTGCTGGATTTGACATCAGACTCTAAAGCTGTAACTGTAATGTGTAAGACAGTATCAGATATCTCTATTTATACCAATTTCCTCACTCATGAATCAGCTCCATACATGTGGATTATTAACTCTTAAAAGTTCTATTCATAAAAGACTTGTAAACTAAAGAGTTTTATATTGCTGTTATGATTCATTTAACTTTTATAGACCCACCGAAGACATACACCCAGGATGGAGTCTGCTTGACAGAATCCGGCATGTCTCAGTTACAGAGCCTAACTGTTACAGTACCCAGAAGAAAGCGGACGAAACCAAAGCTTAAGCTGAAGATTATAAATCAGAACAGTGTCGCTGTGCTTCAGACACCCCCAGATGCCCAGTCAGAACACTCAAGAGATGGGGAGATGGATGACAGTAGAGGTAGCAGTCTACTTTTGCCATGTCTTGTATCTTGGAGCATTTGCAGTACGTGTGTATTGCAGATATCCCTGGGTATTTTTATTATACCGATACTCGTATGTTCTGTACAGAATGCTTTATGGGAATTTCTTGAACAATAGTTGTGGCTTGTTGTTGTCCATTTCAGGGATTTTTCTTGTTGTTCTGTGTATGGGTCGTCCATCCTATAGGAAACTCACCTTTCTAAGGCTGGCAGCACCAGAAATGCGCATTGCCTTTTTGTCTAATCCTTGGCTTACCTGTGGGAAATCCTGTGTGGTCACTGAGTACAAGTGTATTTGAGGCTCTCAGATTTACTGCAAAAGCTGTTTGAAAGTGGTAACGTTGGCTCAGCAAAGCATCTAGATCATTGTAAAGATTCTGTTTAAAACAAAGGGGAAAGTGGAGTAAAAAGCTCGTTGCTGAGAGTATTTCTTCTTTCTGAAAGAAAGAAGTTGACCTTGGAGTCCAAGGAAAAAAAAACGCCCTTGTATTTCCATAGGAGTATTTTGTTTCTCCTCATCTCCAGAGTAGAATTTAAGACAGAATTTGAGTTTGGAAGTGAATTCTTGGTGTTGCTCTAGTTCAAGTAGATGACACTGCATGTGGAGCTGTTCTGAAGGATTTCAGGTTTGGGGATGGAGTATCCATGTAGTATGAAGGGGACGGGAAGATTTAACAGTGGTTTCATGGCCTGCAAAGGCTGATGAGAGATGGAAGACTAATGCTTGCCTGCTCAAACAGGTCACTGTGTAGGGGGATGACATTTCGATCAATAGTAGATGGTCTTGGGAGGACTCCTCCCACCGCAGGTATTGACAGGGAACAAAGATCCTTGCGTTCCAGGGCCACCAGTACTTGTCTCATCTGCTTCCCTCCCAGCTGAGCAAGCACAGCAGCCCACAGCCAGAGGAGAGCAAAGGTGGGAGATGGGAGTGGGAAAAGTGTATAGGAGCAGCCAGCCCTGTTCATCAGATCCCTGCTCTTCAACACTAGAAACAGCAGCCAGCATGGTGCAGTACCATCTCCCGTCCCCTTGCCATGGTCTGGCTGTTCCTCCTGTGCAGTGTGTTGGTGGAATAGGTGTTAATCCTTGGCCTGGGGAAAGGCTTACTCTCATGGCAGGTGTGAAAGTCATTACATTAGTCATGCAGGTGTCTGTTAGGAGAGGAACACAGGCACCCCATCTCACCACAGTCCAAAGTGCTTTCTGTTTATGCAACATTGCCTTGTTGTTAATCAGATTAAATGTCATAAGAAGCTTTTTTTAGATGCAGAGAGTGTACTTGAGATAACTGGGTAGTTTAACCATCAGTGCAGCTTTGGTGTTAACTTGCTCTAAGTATTGTGCCTCTTGTTTGATTAGCACATTCTTACTGTCTGCTGTTGACTAAAAGTGTATTTTTCTTATAATAGCTTCCCTTCCTTTGTTTGTAACCTTTAAAACAGTTAACTAGTTGGGTTGTTTTTTCATTTCCTTCAGTATTCACCGGGTTTCATGTGTTATCCTAGCATTAGGACTGTTAAATTTCATCTCAAACTTTTGTGTAGCCCATCAGGTGGGTTGTTGGAAAAAAAAAAAAAGAAACTTTTGATTTTGGTTTGAAGGCATCAAGATGGAGAATTAACCACTTCACTTGTTCTTTTTCAGTCGTTATCATCTTAACATTTACAAACGTATGCCTCTTTTCTATGTAACTTTTTCTAATTTCATTATCTGCTTGTTGGCTTTTATCAGTATCCCTCTTCATCTAGATATCAGGATACATAAATGTAATAGCAGAGTAGGAAAGGGAGAGCCAAAGCTTTTACAGACTTTAATTTCAATTCTGATCACCTTTCCTTGCGCTTTCGGTGTCAGAGCACATTCATACGTGTGCTGGTAACAGCAGAGCGTGTACATGGCAGATTGGCTGGGTTTCCTGGAAGCTCTACTTGTGCTCTGTATAGTGGATCAGTGCCTGTTCTCTGAGCATCTGAATAAAGCTGTACCACGGCTTTGGTTGGAGTAACATAGTACACTAATTCCAGGCAAACAGAAATAACCCTTACTCTGACTCTTAAGTTCCAGCTGGAAACAAAGGCTGTATCTGGGAAAACTGAGCTCATGGTAGTTTTGTTACCATCTCACCTATAGGCTTTCTTCAGGTTCGGCATCCAGGGTTCCACATTTTAAAGTCCACTTGATGGCTCAGCTTGCTGTGGGAACCCCAGCTTTGATAGACTTAACACGGCTCTTCTGCTCCTGTTTGTGGAGCTGTGCTTCCTAAGTACATGAGAAGGACCACTGTAGCGTTCAGCGTTCAGCATTCAGCAGGCGGCTTTGTGTTGCAGGACACACTGGCACTCGAGCAGGTTTCTCTTCTGACAGGAGTGGACACATTGCAAAGAGGGCTTACCTGTGCTCTTGAGGGGAGGAGGGAATTGGCTGTGGTGGTCAGTGGGGACTGCCTGTGCCAAGCCACCAGCTTTGCTCAGACAACTCAGGGAAGTCTTCATCAGTAGGAATGTCTGGTCTGTGGCCCAGCATGTGGAAGAGCAAGGGTTGTAGTTTGACCACAGCATAAGTGATGGGAAAGTGTCCAACTCTGTCTGTTATAACAGTGTTTCTCCCTCTTACAACTGTATGTGGGTTTAGACCATATAGAACTATATACTGTCAGGGTTTACCCCAGCCATCAGCTCAGCCCCACACAGCTGCTCGCTCACTCCTTCCAATGTTGGGATGGAGGAGAGAACTGGAAGGGAAAAAGTGAGAAAACTCGTGGTTTGAGATAAAGACAGTTTAATGGATAAAGCAGAAGTTGCACACAAGCAAAGCAAACCCAGGAATTCATTCACCACTTCCCATCCTTGGGAAGGCTGGGCTCCATCACACGTTAATGTTTATTTGGGATGACAGATGAATCATCCGAATGGCATCACTCTGAATGTCCCTCTTTTCCTCCTTCTTCCCCCAGCTTTATATGCTGAGCATGATGCCATACGGTGTGGGATATCCGTTGGGTCAGTTGGGGTCAGCTGTCCCAGCTGTGCCCCCTCCTGGCTTCTTGTCCATCCCCGGGATGGGGTGAGGAGCAGAAAAGACCTTGACTGTGTGTAAGCACTGCTCAGCAGTAACGAAAACATCCCTGTGTTACCAGCCCTATTTTGAGCACAAATCCAAAACACAGCCCCGTACTGCTACTATGGAGAAAATTATTCCAGCCAGAACCAGCACAACACCTCAGTTCAAAGCAGGGAATTGGAATTCCAGTATCTTTTCAGAGGCAAGAGTGTGTTTAACATGGTTCAAATGCTTTACAATAAAAGAATTTTTAAGGTCATTATTATATTGACATTTTGGGGATATCAGAAACAGAATTAACTCACTCTCTCTTCAACACCAAAGGCTTTTTAATGTCATCATACTTAACAGCTGTTTCTACCCAGCTGTCCCACAGAATATAAACTCAAACTCAAAATGAACAGTTTTCATCTTCAAGGCTGAATAATTCCTTTGGGCTGGATTTTCTACTATATAAATCAAACTATGTATAGATAAGTCTGCTTTGAGTCAGACACACAGCTTCAAGTCAAGAACACTCCAAACTAAGAGTCATTAGATATTACCTTCCAAGTGTAGGCTGCAGTTTTTTAGCCTGTGTTCTCAATAAAAAAAACCACCCTCCCAACCAAAACTTAAGAGGACAGTAAACAAAACGAAGTATATCGTGGGTCTTCACTTGTATCCATATTCCTTGATGTATGGCTAGAAATTGCTCAGACACTTTAAAAATGCGATAGCACAGGCTTCTGAAAGGGGCACCAAAAACATGTGTCAGATTCATACCCAGTAACAATAGCATTTATCCTCTGGGTTTGGGTACCATCGTCTCACAGGACGTGTGTACATCTGGGTCTTTGTGTATAGCTAGGGTGGGTTTCCACAGGTGTTCAGAGAGTGTGGGTACCTGTCACCCTCTTGAAAAAGCTGTCATTCTCAGTTTCTCTGGAATCAGATGTAGAAATTTTGGAAAAATACTTCCTTTCCTTTTTCCAGTTAAAGTTACCATTGTGTCTTTTCTGCAGAAGGTGATCTTATGGATTGTGATGGAAAATCAGATTCCAGCCCAGAACGGGAAGCTGTGGACGATGATACCAAAGTGGCAGAAGGAGCTGACGGGATTAAAAAAAGGAAGCGAAAACCATATAGACCTGGTAGGATACAGTAATTTATATGATTGTGTGTCCCTTGTTGGTTTCAACACCTTTTTTATCTGTCTAATTTAAAAAAATTAGAAAATAGTATGGAATTCTGAAGGATTCTGTTGCATATTGTTGATTTTAGATTTGGGGGCGGGGTGGGGGGGAGGGAGGGGTGTTTTGTTTTAAAATCATTTTTAGTCCTCTTATCAAAATGCATTTCCAAAGGTTGCTGTAGGCCTGTTCTTAGTATGCTGCCAGTTATCGGTTAGTAATTCAAATCTGTGCCTTGAGTTGATTCTTAACTTGATAGGAAAATGGACTGCATTTATATATGTGATGAAGGCCGGGGTTTGTGTATGTGTGTCTGACAGTATCTGAACTTCAGAGGAGTTTTTGCAGGTATGTGACATTTTCTGAAATACTTGGTAACAGTAATTTACTAAGTATTTGCAGAGGACTTCTGGCAGTGAATTTTAGTTAATTGAGTTGTTGGATGAATGAATTTATTTTAATTTATTAGTGTAGTCGACTCTTATCTTGACTGTGGATTAGCTGTGTGTCCTGGATGCAGGAACACTTGAGCTGTCTCCAGGCAGAAAAAGCTAGAGGTACCTAAGTGACTCCATAGGAAGTTGCTCCAATCCATTAGGGCTGAAAGCGAACCCCAGATAATAAGCTGTGCTTAAATGCTGCCTAGCTTTTGAAGAGCCCCTGTATCCCATGCCTTGGTGTGTCTCAGAGTCTGTTACGTGTTGGTTTTGTGTTTCATTATGCAGCCTCCCACTTCTGTGAATGAGTAGCCTGTAGTCTTTGCAGTCACAAATACTGGTTGTGCCAGTCACACCTGTCCTGCTTGCTGTAAGGGGCCATAACCTCCGATGAAGAAGATAGCAGGGACAGAGAACAGAGGCAATGAAATGATTGAGGAGGTGAAAGCAAGGAACACAGTGAAGGAAGGAAAAGAAGCAGGAGTTGCAACATGGTCCAGTTTCTCTTGTGTCTCTCTCAGTAGCTAAACAGATCTCTGCCACTTTTTACCCTTCCCACATCATTTCCCACAGTGGCGAGGAAGGGCCCCATCGCAGCAGGTCATGCCCATGTGTTCCTGCCTGCCATCATGGGCCTGCCCTGTGGAGATGGTGGTACAAACCCACATCACTTAACAGAGATTTTTCTTTCTCTACAAGTAATGTACCTCAACAAGCCATTTATTTCTACTGCTGGATCCTCAGGAGAAGAGTTTCTTTTGCTCAGAGTGGTTTTGGATCATGAGTTGAGCAGCCATCTGTTAGTTTTCTGCAGCCAACACTTTCCCTGAAAAATGAAACAAACCTCAGTCTGATGCATGTACGTACATACACACCAACTGTAAAGGATCAGGAACACCGCAGTCAATCTCTAGTGAAGGATTCTGGAGTTTCAGGCAGTATGATGTTGATTAATTATCTTCTTATTTTGTGATACGTCCTTCTCTAGTACCATCATTTGGAATGATGGGCTCCCTAGAGCAATTTGTAGAGGTTTCTTTATGGTCCTTTAAGGTTCTTTAATAGGTTTCATTTGGTAGATTGAC
The DNA here is from genome assembly GCA_027574665.1 of Rhynochetos jubatus. Classification (NCBI taxonomy): domain Eukaryota; kingdom Metazoa; phylum Chordata; class Aves; order Eurypygiformes; family Rhynochetidae; genus Rhynochetos; species Rhynochetos jubatus. The sequence continues at coordinate 7,756,354 of CM050653.1, read as the reverse complement.
TTCTAATTCTAGCAATTCATCAGCTTGCCAAGGGAAGGGAAAACCAACATCTGAAAGTTGCCAAATTTGGTAATTTGAACTTCTTATGGTTGTTTTACAGTCCTAAAGTTTTGATCTTTTTGATAATTACATGTATACCCACCAAGACATTAAAATTCAGAACTGTTCTGTAGAACTCTGAATGAAAACTCTTTAGGTATCTTAGAATCATTCTTAGACTTCTGTGGATGCCGTAATCCCTTTTACCTGCAGGAGAATCTTGGCTTTCAATTAAACTGTGAAACGTAGTTTTAATCAATATATGGAATTTTTGTTTCTTTGGTAGGTATTGGTGGATTTATGGTACGTCAGAGAAGCCGTACAGGGCAGGGGAAGACTAAAAGGTCTCTCTCCAGGAAAGATTCTTCTGGATCTGTTTCTGAGCAGTTGCCTGGCAGAGATGAAGGTAAGTGCAGAAACTTGTTTTTAAATTTCTGTTGGTGCTTAATGCAATAAAAATAATGCAGCTCGTCAACACACAATTCTTTCCAGAAAATACTAAGGTGTCATTAAGGTGGGGTGTGGAATATGTTTAGTTTAGAGCCTGTTTCCTGTGAAGTCAGCAGAAGGAGGCAGCTGCTTCTGAAGGTAGCTGGTACCACCTCAGGTAGAAGACTCTGGCCTTTGATTTCTCCTGTTATTCTCTCCTGTCTGTTCAGCTGTTGAGTTTTTAACCCTTCTAGAGCCACATCAGTCCCTTGCTATGGGTTGTACAAGGTGGTAGAAACTGCATCCAGGCAGTATTAAAAACTAATAGTTAAAAATTGTCCTTGTTTGCATTTGTAGAATTATGTTATGAAGCCAAGAAATGTTTCTTTCATCAGTGCAACCCAATATCCTAGCTGGGTTCCCTATTCGGATATAGTGCTTGCTTTCTCTTTAATCTTGGTGTTATAGCTACGTTTTTCTGCTTTGTAAATATTATTTCAGTATAGTATGCTACATTGTTTCAGACAGTGCTGAAAATTCTGCTTTAAAGTTTTTAATTTCTATAGGGATCTGCTCCTTTAAGTAAAAAAATGGCTAAAAAGTTAATTCCACATTCTGGGTAACAGCACAATGCATATTGTTAAAAAGCAATATACTTAAACAAGTATTCTTCAGTTAAAAGTTTGAGCTTCTTTTTGTCTGCTCAGACACAATTGCTTGTTAAGAAAAAAAATAACAAGGAAGAGTCTGTGTATGTTTTAAATCATCGTAGCTTGCTGAGAGCGTGTTTCTCAGCTGCCAGTACTCATCAGCCTTACCAAGTTTTTTGCTACTCCTGTCGTGTTCCACCCCCTTTCCCTGTAAAAGCTCACTCAGACAATGCAGAGGTCAGTGCTGGTGAGCCTCATTCTACTTGCTGTCCTCTGAATACGGTACAAGAGATCACAACAGTACAAAGCATCACTGCTTTTATTACCACAATAATATAGTTTCTTTAAATAACTTTCCAGGGTCATTAACTTCATGTAATTATCTTTGGCAGGACAGAAATAGAGGACTTAAAAAGTTCTGCTTTTACCTGCAGTGTTTTCCCTCATCTGCTGAAATAAAATACTGAATGGTTGATGAGCACAGTGTGCTATTGCATTTATTGGAAGAAACGGTGCCACTTCAGAATATGATAGCTGAATAAATGTGTGATTTTTTGTGAAGAGCTTCTCTATGGATTTTGTTTTCTGGCCTATTTATTATTTATATGACTGTATTTTCTCATATTTAAACAAAAAAAAAAGGTTTTTTACTTTTGATTTGAGAAAAATTAGTGTATAAAATGAAAGGTGATTAAAGTGTAACTCAACATGGATTAATTTGGAGATAGTACTTCAGAGGAATTATCTTTCAAAAACCCGGTTGCATGGCACCTGTAATCCCTCTCAGATTATCAAATTCTTAGGTTGGCTTGGAGACAGAAAAGTTGAATGTGTATGTACAGCCAGTGAGGTACAGCAAGGTAGTGATGCGACTAGTATCACATACGGTATTTGAGTGCCAGCGCCCAGGTGATCAGATGGCAGTTCACAGCTGCCTAGGTAAAAGCCACCTTTAGGGTACACCTGGAGTGATACTCAGTAACCTCCTGTGCCCAGACAGGCAGCAAGATGCATTAGGTGTGCTGCCACTCTTCCTTTAAGGGAAGACAAAGAGTATTTTACTTATTTGTGCCTGAACATTACTTTTTAGGTTGGACAGAACAGCTGCCAGACACTCCAATTGAGGAGTCTACCCCAGCTTCTGAAAGTACTGAGAAAATAAAAAAGCGTTACAGGAAAAAGAAAAATAAACTTGAAGAAACCTTTCCTGCCTACTTGCAGGTAAAGCTATTGCTGTACTTCTTGCGTAAATACATCTAAAACCCTGATCTTTATGTGTGTTGATTTGCAGTTCACTTAAGCCATTAATGTTTCTTTCCAGAGTATCAGTTTATCATTCCAATTAAATAGGTTTTCTGTGAAGAATGTTCTAAAGTTTGTACAGAAAGCTGTGTATTACATTAAATTCCCAGTCCTCTGGTGTTATTTCTCAATGTGCAGGTCTGTATTTGTTCTGAGAGAGGAGCCCAGGGCGGGGGAAAGACAACATGACGCTTTCAGCATTCATCCCTGTAGGATGTCTTAGCCTGATCATGCCATTTCCTGAAGACAACTGGTTTCACTTTTTTAAAAGAATATAGAACATGATTTGATAGGGGAAACTTGTTTTTTCTGTAGTTTTGTGTTTCTATATGCCCTACATTTCCCTACCACAATCATCTCTCCTCTTTCCCCCCCTCTTCTATGATGTCCCTAGCACATAAGAGGTAGCACTTCTGGAGAATAACCAGGGTATTAATGGTGGTTGAACAATTTATCTGCCTTCAGCCAGTATAAACTGACTGGTTTATATATGTGACTCACTGAGAACATTATTTGGCTTGCTCTTCTTAGCCACTTTTTTCATGGAAACTTTATTCTGTTGTAGATATTCACCAATATGACCTATACTGTGTTGGGATTGAAAGCAGGGGATTGACAGGGAGCCAAAACAATCTCTGCCTAAAAATAATTAGTATTTCATAAGTGGGGAACTGAGTTGGAAAGAAAATGCTTAAGTAATGTTTCCTTTGCATTAATAAGGGTAAATATTTTTTTTCTTAAGGCATGTTTTGCCCCTGTAAAACATAGAATATTTCTTAGTTTCTTCTTTGGCGCATGTTGGAATAACGGATACTTTCTTTAGCTTTGTTTTTAGCAGCTGTATCCTAAATCAAGAATTTAAAGACTACATGGAAACAGAAAAAGCTCTTACATAACGAATAAAAATTGGCTTGAAAATTTGATAGGTTGTTGTCACATTACTGAGTAGTTGGGCTTAGGTGAGTGAGTGCTGTTACATAACGTTTGAAGTGATGCTAATGTAAGTTAAACAGCTTTAGGTGTTTTGTTACTGCAGTTTGACGTTAGGATGATTCTGTGCCAACTGAAACACAGTGTACAATCATTCTAGAATTTGGCCCACAGTACGTTTGTATGTTTTTCATAAACTTCTTGTGTGGCCTTGATCACGTTGCTCAGTAGTATTCCCCTTCTTCTACTGTTCTTTTTGTGCAAGGAGACATATTTTAAATACTTAAAGACTTGCGATATATCATGATACCATATTGGTGTGCTGTGCCACATATACATAAGAACACTACAGTTCTTCCACATAATTTAAGGTGTGAATTTAATCATGAAATGCTAATAATGTAGCTATCTCAGGTAAGTTGTGTTCACCGTATCAACGCCTCAGAGCCTGGAAGAGATACTGCTGTACTGGAAGGTGTGAGATTGAGACTCTATTTTTCTATTTCTAGTAATCATTGGATTTTAATTTTACCTTTGCCATTTACCCAACCTTTTCAATAGATACAATGCTCTTCCTACATTGAATCATTTTGTCTTCTTTGCAGGAAGCTTTCTTTGGGAAAGACCTACTAGATACCAGTAGGCAAACCAAGATGAGCCTGGATAATTTACCTGAAGAATCACTTCCACTCTCATGTAAAACAAATCTGACCACCAGTTTCCTGGATCCTTCATCTGACCCCCTTCTTAGCTCAACCTCCATGCCAGCTCAGGCAAAACTAGGACCTCAAGGTATACAAAGCTAAAGTTAGTGATAATTCAGTAGTTTGATTTTTCTTGTTGCACCTGGGGCCTTTCCACTCTCTTTTCCAGTTTCCTCACAATGCTTATCTGATGTATTTTTCAACATCTGTGTATTAACTGTCCTTGTGAGGTTAAGTTACGTTAATAATCACTGATGTTCTGGTCCAGGGCTTTAGCTGTTTCCGAAAGCTGTGAATGGCACAACAATTCACACTTAATGAAAATCTTAAACTCCTTTACTGTAACATTCATGTCCATGAAATCCATGAAAATTAATTCTGTGGAAGAATAAGCATACAGATCCATTGTAAAAGACAACAAAAAATAATTTAATTAAAAGAAATGTTTAGTAGTCTAGTGAATATTAGTTGGATGAATATCATCCAACTTTTATTTTCTTTAATGTTTTAGATTATTTTAGGTTGCCAGTCTCCTCGGAATTTTTGGTTCACCATGTCCTTTCGGAACATGAGTGCCCTTTCCAGGTACAGTTTGTAGCCTCTAGGCAATCTTTTGCTTTTGCTATTGCAAAACCTTACTGAAAACATTGCTGAGAGTTTTGCAAATAGCCAGAGGGTTGTAGAGCGCTGCCAAAAGGGCAGCTTCACACAAAGGAGCAATTAAAAGCAAAAACTGTCCCCAACAAACTATTTTTTTCTCTGTGTTTTGTAGTATGTGCTATTAGCTAGAGGTCTCTTACCACTCTGTATTTTTAAAAAATTCTTACTATTTCTTGTGTGTATTAGTTAATCTGTGGCTTGTTTCAGCTCAACCTCACGATATTTTCCATCTAAAAATGTTCACACGCATTGATGTATTTTCCTGTGTCCAGAGAGTCATTTGCAGAGAGGTCGCTTATTTGTGGTTGTTACTCAGTGAAAATCTGCTAAATGAAGAGCAAAAGCCTACATTATAATTAAACATTGATTGTTACACAGTTGAAATTGTGAGTAAAATCAACTTCCCCTGAAGGGGAAACCACTGCAAATGGAGTGTTTCAAGGTCTGAATTTCATTGGTTCCAACACTAGAAGAAAATATGCTCGCATAGACTTTTTTTCACCCCAGCATTCTTTGGAAGCCAGAGAAATAGAGATTCAGAAGTCTTTGCTGGCCTATCCAACTGCAAGATTAAAGACACTAATGTTCATGTATTGTGGGCAGTATAAGGTTTTAGAAATCCACGAACTTGATGTTAATTTCATGTTCCACTTCTACAAAGTTTGAAAGGAATTTTTTAAAAACCTGTTCTTTAGAATAAGCAAAGTTGTAAAAGTTTCTCATTTCCTCTGCTTTTTATGCCAAAATAAATCACAATGAGGTGGCTTTTTAAAATTAATAAATCATCAGCAACTGTTTCAGCACGTAACCTACTGTCCCATTTTGTACATGGGAGACTCAAAGGACAGTGCTTTCTGGCCATAGGAATGTTCTCAACAATTGTCTCTCAACTGTTAAGATTCCAGCCAAAATTGTGTCCAGACGGAGCTGTTTGTTGTAGTTGGAGCGGCAGCGGGTGAAGTCATCTGCCAGTATTGATCAGTTCCAGTGCAATTGTTCTTAACTCTTTCACTGTGGCTTGGTGGGAGACAGTTATTTCCACGATAGCGTCCACAGGTGTGTGAGAGCCAGATCCATTTTGGGTAGTGGAGACCCTGGCAGGAGGGCCAACTGCTGGGAGAGCAATAGCCACTTCTTCCCTTCTGGCTGCTGTTGCAGAGGAGCTGGAGGCCAGCAGTGTCCAGGAGCACCAGTGATGTCTTAGTCGTTTCGATACAGACCTGGTTTTGGAGCAGGAACAATGTGAGCTACTTTACTCACTGCCCTGGGAGCCTGTTAGGAACATAGAATCGCAGAATGGTTTGGGTTGGAAGGGACCTTAAAGGTCATCCAGTTCCAACCCCCCTGCCGTGGGCAGGGACACCCTCCACTAGACCAGGTTGCTCCAAGCCTCATCCAGCCTGGCCTTGGACACTCCCAGGGATGGGGCATCCACAGCTTCTCTGGGCAACCTGTCCCAGTGCCTCACCACCCTCTCCGTGAAGAACTTCTTCCTGATATCTAACCTAAATCTCCCCTCTTTCAGTTTAAACCCGTTACCCCTTGTCCTGTCACTACAGGCCCTTGTAAAAAGCACACACACACACACACCCCCAGCTTCCTTGTAGGCCCCTTCAGGTACTGGAGGGCTGCAGTAAGGTCTCCCCGAAGCCTTCTTTTCTCCAGGCTGAACAAGCCCAACTCTCTCAGCCTTTCTTCACAGGAGAGGTGCTCCAGCCCTCGGAGCATCTTCATGGCCTCCTCTGGACTCTTCTCCAACCAGTTGAGTAACAATGTGTTGTTACCAACTGTTGTTTTCCTGCAGTGCCAGTTCTCACAGGGATTGCTGACTCCTGTGAGAGTCCTTGCTTAACTGGACAGGTCTTTTCCACAAGAAAGATCTTCTCTTGGAAACTCCACTTGTTTAATGCCAGGATTTAGAGGTTAAATAAACTTGTTCAACTTCCAAACAGCTCTCAAGCATCTAAAGAGATGCTCTAGGAGACTCTTATATCTGCTCTGCTTTTCCACATGTGCATAGGACTGCTAGGGAGTGGCACGGTGATGTGAACTGACTGCGCTTCAGTGACACGGTCTGTGACTACTTATTCATAGAGCTGGGTCAAGGCTAGCCGAAGCTTTTGTTAGATAAGATTGTGGTAGTGATGGAGATTGGCAGTGCTGGCCAGGAGAGTGTTTTTGGAGACCTTTGTTTACCATTAATTTCTAGTAACCGTAATTGAGGTGAGCTTAAGGCTCCCAAGTAGGGTTTCCAGAGAATGCTAAGGAAATTCTTCCTTGACTAAAGGAGAGGAGTCAGCTGAGTCTGTGGGCCACTGATTCAAATGCTGTTGGAACACTTTCTATCCAGATACATTATTGCCTGATTAAATATCTTAGGGTGGCTGCAGCCTTGGGAGAGTCAGATTTATTCTTTTAGAAGTTCATAAATAAATAAAAGTAAATACATTGGAGGAATCAGGATCACAAGATAGCAGTAGAACTATGCTCTCTTAGACATGTCTCTTAGACATAGGCATTACAAGCAAATTATTTTCCTTTTTACTTTGTCCTAGTTTTCATCTCCATTCTGAAAGAGTCAAATTAATGAGCAGTATTGAGCTATTTGTTTGGCAGCAGATGTCAACCAGCTATTGATTCTGATCTGAAGCAGCTGACTAAAGTGATGTAGTTGTTTCCAAGATAATCTTTAGCACACATGGAATTAAAATGAGGAAAAAAAATAGAAGAAAAACGTAAAAGTATGCTTTAGATTACTCTTAGGTGAGTCTTATGGATCATAGAGTCTAGCCCTCTGCTGTCACTAACACTCAGCCTTTTTATAGATGTAACAAGCTCCATTTTGAAACCAGGTAGCTTTTTTCCAACCCACTAATCTCATCAGAAGGGTGTTGCAGAATCTGATTGACTTCATAGTTAGGAGCCCTCTAATTTGAAGCCTGAATTTATTCACGGCCGGTTTGTAGCTACAGGTGGTAAATTCATCAGTTATGTCTTTCCACCTGAGCTCTTCCTAGCTACTTATTCAGTATATTTATATTCAAATTAGAAGTTGAATTTTTTGGACATTACTAAGGACTGTGGAGAAAATCACCATAACATAAAGCACTACAGAAGAATTAAAGGCTGCTTCCTTCATAAGGACTTTTTTTATCCCTGATACTTAACCTGCCTTCAGGGGAGTTCAAACATTGCCTAAAGTCAGTCCTTTGCCGACCAACTAGCTGAAGTCATTACCATCACCTTGCGGTGCCTGCTGTTAGTTACTCGCATAAATGGACTAAATTGCCAGGAGGAGAACAGGTATCTCAAAAAAAAAACCAAACCAAACCACCACCCCACTACACCACAAAAAGCAAAAAAAAAACCCCCAAACCCTACCCAAACCCCAACAACTTGATTCTGTTTGGAAGCTTACGTTTCATAGTACTTTTTATCAAGTACACAAAATACTTACACCCACAGAGTGATGTGCTTTTGAGGCACTTTTTTACTACTTCTCCTGGTATCAATAAGAGCCATATTCTTTATGTACGTGTAAATGGAAGGGTCTGCGCTGGCGCACTGATCCACCTAGTTGAGTGGCAACCATTTAATTGGGCTGGGATCAACTTGTCTGAATTACAAAGGAGAAAAACAGTAAAGCAAAGTCATTTTCATTCTGACTTTCAGTAATGGTAGAGGGGAAATGCCAGTTCATTGTGAAGTTTAGCAGCTTGGAAAGTAGCCTCATGATAGAAGTAAATTCTTGGCAGCAGGCCTCTGAATTAAGCTAGAAATACTTCCGTGGGGTAGTTGGGTTGTAACAGTGGGAAAGATACCCCTCTACATGTCACATTTGTTTGGTTTTTGACTTTCTGGGCCCTCTTCAACCTGCCCACATTTGTTTTCCACATTGCACATTTTATGATTTGTATTAATCCCTTTTCTCTGTTTAATTACATGCGTATTTACCATCTCGACACGTTTCATTGCTCTGACAGTGATTGCTTTGCGTAGTCATGATAGGCTGCAGTTTTTCTGAAAAGTATTTTTCACAGCTTCCATTTATTTGTCATAAAGTTTTCTTCAAATGTTGCACATCTGTAATACTGCTGAAAAACTAGTTAATAAAACCAGATGGGCCATTTGGAGTCGTTTCTCTCTAATGAATTGGATGTCAAGAAGATGATAATACCCAGAATTTATTATTTAATATTAAATAATTTATTGTTAGGGCCAGGCCAGTTTTTTCCTACATGACAAATGATGACATTTCTACCTCTGGCTGTTCTCACTTCATCAGGATTTCTTCTGATCTTAAAAACAGATATCTCCAATTTCCATTTAGTTATTACTGCTTCTTACTCTTGCATCTTACTTCCCTATCAGGGTGTAGTAACTGGTTGTTCTGTATTCTTTAGAAAGATAGTGGTGGTAAGAGAAGTGACTGATCATTTTCTTAACTTTTTACTTCTAATTTTCTTCTTTTTTTCTTTCTTTTTTTTTGTTTTTAATACTCCATGTTGATTTGCTCTGTGTTCTTTACAAAACCTATTTGTTGATTTTACATTTCATCAGTCTTTGTCTTAGAGGTTGCAAGTTCTTACTAGATCTTGGGGTTTTTTCCCCTAAAATCATTCAGAATTTTTCCACATGACTGATTGTGTTACCACTTTTGTATTGGAGAAAATACTAAACGACGTAAGCCTGTGGGGACGTCTGCGGTACTGGAGGGGGGGGATGCTAGTCAGCACAGGCTCTCGCCCAAAGTGGCTTATGGTACATAACACACTACAGAAGGCCCTTACAGCATGGTAAACCTGTTTAAGCTTATAGTTCAAACTATAGTTCATCACCAGAGTCATGTGTAAATGCCGTGACTGGTTGGTGGTGTTCATTGTATCTTACACAGGTAGCACCGATGATCCTTTAGCTGATCTTTCCGAGGTCTTAAATACGGATGATGATATTCTTGGAATACTTTCTGATGATTTGGTAAAGTCTGGAGATCATTCGGGTATGTATGTTTGTAAGGTCTCTCCAGTATTTGTTCTCTTTTTTTCTTGTTATTATCGATGTCTTTGTTGTGTTGTATTTGTAGGTTATGCTGTAGGTGGTTTCATGTACAATTTTCATATCCTACGAATACCTTGGTCTGAGATGATTTTGTTGCCTTCTGTCTAGAAAAATCCCCAACCTCTCCAGCGTTATGTTTTACTTGGCTCTTTGCTTTGCTGCTTGAGAGAGAATAAAATGTAGCTGCTGTTGTCTATCATACCTGCATAGCTTTTTCAGCATGCAGCTTTTTCTTTACTTTTTTTTTTGTTTTCGTGTTATAATCATCCATTTTATCTGGTTTGGGTCCTGTAGGTCTTGATTTATGCACTTTCCAGGTTGAGAACTCACCCTCCCCATTTGGTAAGAAACTAAGCAATGGATGATCCATGGTTAGAAGTAGTCATCTTTCCTAGTGGTTTTAGCTGAAAGAACTGCATGTGTAGAAACTAGTACGCCTTTACCGTGTCACTTAATTCATGCTTTCATTTTCCACTCTTCCTGTGGTGTTTGAGTCTAACACGACCTATAAACTCTGCACTCTGCAAGTACTGCATAAAGTTTTGCTTACAGCTTTTAAAAACCTTCCTGAGTTTTTGTGTTTCATGATACAAACCCATGCATTTTCTTGCTCTCGCTGTTAATAGTACTTCTAGTAGTAGTGTGTCGTTTTTACCATAGTGGTATCTTTTGTAAATTAGAAGCATTTTAACAACATGAATATATTCAAGCATGAATAAAGCAGTGAGCATCAAATCTTTTTGTGTCCACTGGATGATGATACATCACTTTATGTAAAACACAGGTTGACAATAAGTAGAACGGCATGTTTTATTATTTTAAATTTGGGGTTTTTTATTATCTCATACAGAAATATATTTTAAATACTGAAGTGTGTAGTTCTTATTTTCAAAGTTTTTTCTCATTGAGAGGTTTATTTACTTGTAAAGGGTGTTGGGAAATTTATGTACTGTTATGTTTTCTCAGTACCAACAAATCACTGATGTAACCCAGAATATTTAGTAATTGGTTTTGAAACAGAAAGACCTGTAACTTGTTTGATATTGACTGCATTTCTGTAGATATTTAATGTAACATTATAAGAACATTTAGGGTGAACCTTAAAGTGTATGAGGATGAACCATATTGACTATTAGTGTGATTGTTTTTATATGTGAAAAATAGTTATAGTGGAACCTATATACTGAAAACTATACACTCCAAAAACATGCTGAACCTAAACTCAGTAGTCTTATTTCAACAAGAAATTTCCCATTCTTCCAGTTGCATTCTAGTCAATTAACATTCCTCAAACAATACAGTAAAGTGGAGGTAAAAAGTGGGCGGTTTTGTTTACTGTTGTCTAATGGGTGTCTTATTTTGCCTTACCTTTCAAATCTTAGAAGGTCTTGGATTAGTTGATAGCTCAACTCTAGTTACAAAAAAAATATTATGCTCTTTGTTCTGTATCATTAAATTTTACTCTTTATATCTAACTCAATATTCTTTCTTCCTTCAGCTGGATTAGATATTGGTCCCATCTCTGATGATCCTTCTTCTCTGCCTCAGCCAAATGTCAACCAGAGTTCACGGCCATTGAGTGAAGAGCAGTTGGATGGAATCCTGAGTCCAGAACTAGACAAAATGGTCACAGATGGTAATTTTTTCGTCCTTGATCTTGGCCTTCTAGAAAACTAAAGTAGACATCCTCTCTCTTTTCCTCAAATTACTAGCTCTGTATTGTAACATACCTGTTTGGACTTGGTTGCAGAATAAATGTTACTGCATCTTTTGATGATTACTCATTCTGTGTTGTCTTTGCTTTGTCCAGGTGCTATTCTTGGAAAATTGTACAAAATCCCAGGTACGTGCTTTAACCTTTGTTGACTTTTGTAAAATACAGTTTGTAAACAATGCCAGCCAGCTCATTCTCAGTGTTATTGCAGAGCTAGGAGGAAAGGACGTTGAAGATTTGTTCACAGCTGTATTAAGTCCAGCAACCACACAGCCAGCTCCTTTGCCCCAGGCTCCACCTCCACCACAACTTATGTCTTTGCACGGTCAAGGTATGTTCCTTTGTCACGTTTAAAAACAGCTGCCTGATCAGGAGAGCTGTGCACCTTTGGAATACTGATGGGAAAGTAGGACACGCCTTAACTTTCTGCTATTGTTAATTTGTGGAAGCTGCCACTGTTAATTTATGGAATAGTATTGTAAAATTGTTCTGAAGGGGCTGTGTGGTTAACATGTACCTAAATATTGCTAATAGAAAAGGATAGTTATTTTAGATTTTTCTGACATATTTGACTTTCTGTTTTAGCTGACAGTTTCATGGTTTTGCCATTTTCCTGTGGTAACAAAGCATGTGTTCTCTTCTGACTTTATTCTTTAATTACTTTAGAGTACCTCCTCAAGGGTAAAGAAAGAGTCTGTGTAAAAGTGATTCACTACGTCTTAATTTCCTTTAAGAATTCAGTTTAACGTGTTAACTAGTCCTATCCAAATAACAGAGAGAAGGCAGAGTAATTTTGAAATGGATCTGGGAGACTATATTTTCTTTGTTACTACTAAAATTATCACGAGTTGATAACAGCATATTCTTGCTCTTATATTGAAAGCAAGGGGCAGATTGATTTTATATTTTTATTTTATTGATTTTACCAGTAGAGGGTTGTTTTTTTTCTTGGCAGTGTGTATGAGCATAATTAAATGCACTCTTTTCTCATGAGACATCACCTCTAGTGGATTTTCCCTTAGCTCACATAAACAGTGCCCATTCCGTTACCCTGGTGCTACAAAAAGTAGTATGCAAATTGCTTTCACCAGTGAGTTAATCATAACAAGAAAAATGATTGGTTTTCTTTTTATGGAAATTCATCCAACCAGGAAAAACCTCAAAACATCTTAGAAAGGAGAGACTTTAAAGCAAATAATGAGGTGATTTAAAGCAAAAGATAATATAGATATCACTGCCTGTTTCCCAGTTACTTGAGTACATGGAGATAACTTCAGCATTTGAGCTCTGTGAGATCGTTTAACTTCTCCCTGTGGGAACTGCCACAGTTACAAATTTTTAGATTCATAATTTGGTGCGGTTACGGTGTAATGATCCACATGTTACTGTCAGATAAATGCTTCAATAATGGGGAAACTGGCATCAAGTTTCAACAATTTGAAGTAAAATCAATGCTCTCTTCTCATAGAGACATGGGATCCCACAGTGCAAACCAGAGGCCCGACTTTCCATCCTGTTTCTTTGCCAGATCTCCACAGTTACCATATACTACCTATTTAGCAGCTGTCATAAGGCACGGTCTCTTGAATTTTGAGTTACTTTCATGCAAACTATAGTTTTTGCATAGTGTATGTAACCTGTAGGTCAGGAGTAAAGCATGAGAGAATGATACCTTCTCGTCCTACAGATGCATCTAATTCCTGTGCTGCTTCTGTGCTTTTAAGAAAACACTAGGATAACAGCTATAGTTGCACTGAAGTGACAGGAATTCAAAGGCCAGTGTAAATGTTGTGTAGGAACATTTGCAAAGACCGTCTGCTGGAAAGGATCTGCCCATGCCACGTGTGCCTAGTACCGTAATCAAATAAGTAAAATGTCCTGTCTTCGTGCTGCTAGGCTGGATGTGTAATTAGAAAATGCTGATGCTCATTTGACTGGATTTATCTGTTTCGTTCATTACAAATTAGGGAGTTAGTAGATAATGAGGCTTACTTTGGTACACTACTCAGAAGTCTCAGAAGAGGAGATGTTTAATTCGGGTGGCTAATGATAATTCTGCAAGGACTGAAAACAATGTTCTCAGTGCTGCTGCTTGGATCTGGGTGTAACAGCTATGACAGACAGACTCCACGTAAAAGGCAGTACCATAGTGTGGGCTACTGCAAAAGTTTTGGAAATCCATTTTTAAAAACCTGATTTTTCAAACAGGAAAAAAAAAATCCTGTGCAGGGATGCGATGGAGTAGAAGAGATTCCCTTAAGCTTGTAGGGAAGCAATGTCAGCTGATTTAAAATCTTTTCCAAAAATACAAGTTCAGTACTATAAAATTTTAAAGTGATTAATTTTTCATTAGATGAGACATCATCTTTTCAATGAAAACTTCCACCTCTACCCGAAAAGTAGTCACCCTTCAAAACAGTAATTTAAACTTCTTCTTTCCAGGAGAGAGTGCATTTCCAAGGGTGCCCCTTATGAATGGTCTGATCGGCCCTAACCCCCATCTCCCTCACACAGCTCTGACTGCTGGAGGCGGGCTGGGCACTTTCTCTCCCATTACACAACAACCATATACTGATACCAGGTAAGTCAAGATGGGAAGTAGAATACTTCTGTTGTTTTTAATACTGTTGTTTTTAATACTGTGATGTTACTAGTATTTAACTACTTAGTTCTTGACAGCCACTACAAAAATTCCGTATTCTTGCAGCCTGTTCTCTGCTGAAATAGCAAACCTAATGAAGTACTTTGCACATTGTTTTTTTTTTTTAACGTTGAGAGCAATCTGTCTATAAAACAGAACTCTTTTCTGGTTTCTCAGGGATAAGAATCCAGCGTTCAATCCAATGGTAAGTGATCCCAACAGCTCCTGGGCACCATCTGCTCCACCTTTGGAAGGTGAAGGCGATACAATGTCCAATGCCCAAAGAAGCACTCTTAAGTGGGAAAAAGAAGAAGCTTTGGGTGAAATGGCAACAGTAGCACCTGTTCTCTATACAAATATCAACTTCCCTAACCTAAAGGAAGAATTCCCAGGTGAGTGATTTACTGAATGAAGTTAAATATTTTGTAGCAATTTATGGATCTTGATTTGAAAGGATGTGAAATGAACCTACCAAAGCCTTGTGTATTAACACTTTGTTTTGGTGGCAGACTGGGCTACGAGAGTGAAGCAGATTGCTAAACTGTGGAGGAAAGCAAGCTCACAGGAGAGAGCTCCATATGTGGTAAGAACAACTACCACATGCATTTGAATACTTTCAACAAATACATATTTAATGTTAAAGTTTTCGTTTGTGGGGTTTTTTTAATAAATTAAGTTCTAGGTTAGTGAAAGTTCACTTACTCCAAGAATGCCCTTGAAATCTAACTTCTGACTCTGAAAACTTGTAGTTGTTTTCTTTGCTTTTCAGCCTTGGGATACACTATACTAGTATTGTGCAGTCTAAAGACATCAGCTGAGATGAGAACATCTGTGGTTCTTACTGCCTCTTTGCTACATTTGATTCATGCCCTCCAGTCTTATTTTCTCTGTCTGCACAGGATCTCACCAGTTCCTTCAGAAGGACAGTAACAAATCATTATGTGACTTTCCTCTCTTTCATCTTCCTCTCTCACTACTCTATTCTTTCTTGCCCCATTAGAGTTGCTGCAGTCTCTCGCCTGTTGAACTGTTGTAGAGGCATCAGTGCTCACATCCCGACTTTCCTCATTTTCTTCTGTTCCCATGTTTGCTTTACTGTTCCTTTCACTACTTACTCTCTTCTGTTGCTTTGCCATAGAAACTTTTGATATCTTCCATGTTGTGGGGAGCGTGAAAGACTCCCATTTTTCTCTCCAGGACCATTCTCCTTTTTCCCTTCTGAGTCAAGTGAACATGTGTATTTGTAGTAGCTATCTGGAGTGACATCATCATTGATTCCATTCTGTAGAACATCTGTCATTCAAAGGGTGATCCTTACGCTTTGTTGAAACCTCTTGCTGAAGCCTGTCTACATCCAAATCTCAGAACATACATTATTCTTTCTTCTTGACCTTCCCAGCCACTGTTAGCAAATGTACTTTAATTTCTGTCACATCTCCATTCTCTCCTGCTTCTCATTGGTTATTTGTTTCTTAACAACCGCAGTTTTGGTTGATCATTCTCACTCTGTAGATTTCCCTGGATTTCCCAGGGTTATGTTTTCAGTCTGGTAGCCTCTCCCAACCTGTACTGTTTTAATATAGTCCCATTAGTAAGTAAATTTGATTTCCATGTATGTTGTTGACTCAGAACTTGACAATACCAACATCATCTCCTGCTGTCCAAATTAAAAAATCCCTTTATCTCTCTAACAACTTTTATAAGATAAATCTTTGATCTTTCTGAACCCCTTTCCACTTGAAAGAACATTTTCTGTTTTCTTCTTGGTATCACACCATTATGCTGTTTTTTATTCAGGCCTGCAACTTCAGCATCTTTGTACCTCTATGTCATCTTGACCATGGTGTGTTTAATCTGGCTGATTTCTGTGTACTGTTGATAAGATACAATAGAATCATACAGTCTTTAAGGTTGGAAAAAACCTGTAAGATCATCAAGTCCAAGCGTTAACTAACTAGCACTGCTAATATCACCAATAGACTGTGTGCCCAAGCACCTCGTCCACATGTCTCTCAATTCCCTCCAGGGATGGTGGCTCTACCACCTCCCTGGGCAGCCCTTTCCAATGCCTGACAGACCTGTCAGTGAAGAAATTTTTCCTAATGTCCACACTAAACCTCCCCTGATGCAACTGTTTCCTCTCGTCCTATCACTTGTCACTTGGAAGAAGAGACCAACCCCCACCTCTCTGCACACTCCTTTCAGGTAGTTGTAGCGAGCCATAAGGTCTCTCCTGAGCCTCCTCTTCTCCAGGCTGAACACCCCCAGCTCCCTCAGCTGCTCCTCACAGCACTTGTGCTCCAGACCCTGCCCCAGCTCCATTCCTTTCTCTGGACACACTTCAGCCCCTCAGTCTCTTGCCTGTAGTGAGGGGCCCAAAACTGAACCCAGGATTCCAGGTGCGACCTCACTAGTGCCCAGTACAAGGGGACAATCCCTGCCCTGGTCCTGCTGGCCACACTGTCCCTGATGCAGGCCAGGATGTCATTGGCCTTCTTGGCCACCTGGGCACACACTGGCTCATATTCAGCCCCTGTCAACCAACACCCCCAGGTCCTTTTCCACCAGGCAGCTTTCCAGCCCCTCATCCCCAGGCCTGTAGTGTTGCAGGGAGTTGTTGTGGCCTCAGTGCAGGACCCGGCACTTGGCCTTGCTGACTGTCATACAGTGGCCCTGGCCCATCAATCCAGCCTGTCCAGATCCCTCTGAAGATCCTTCCTACCCTCAGGCAGATCGACACTCCCACTCAACTTGGAGTCATCTGCAGACTGACTGAGGGTGCGCTCGATCCCCTAGTCCAGGTAATTGATAGATATTAAAGAGAACTGGTCCCAGTACTGAGCCCTGGGGAACACCTCATATCACTGGTTGCCAACTGGATTTAACTCCATTCATCACAACTCTTGGGGCCCGGCCACGCAGCCATTTTTTTACCCAGCGAAAAGTACATCCGCCCAAGCTGTGAGCAGCCAACTCAGATAATACCCACTTATGTAAGTGGATTTTTATCATGTCATCTGTGCTATCCGCTTCACAATTTTTTGTATTACTGAGGTTTTTTCTTTTTCATTGCTCTTAACAAATGAAGTCCTGTTCTCCTGATGGGTGTCCAAAAAGCAACTGCCAAAATTATTTCCTTCGTGTTCGAGAGGAGGGTGCATGCAAGTGCACACACATGGGTGTTTACATAGCAAGGAGCTGTTACTTCCTCACAGAAATTACAGTCCATGTACTCCTGCCATTCAGTTGTTGCTAGAGTTCTAGCACTGCACACACTAGAAGCTGCTGTGGTACCTCTCATGGGGGACTTAGAGTCTCTGGAGATGAGTAAAACTACCTTAGAAATGAAATTTGGAAGGGTGTAGTAAGTTTTCACTGTAGACTTTTTACTTTCCTTAGTATGCACAATCCCATCACTTACAGGGAATAATGACACTAATATTTCTCCTGCTGTGACACTGGTGCTCTCATCCGTGTCACTCTTTCATTGTTGGAGGGGAAGGATTAAAGCCTTTTCTGCTAGGCAACCTCTACTTGACAACTGCAAATAAAAGAAGATGTGAGGGTTTGATTCAGAAAAGGAATCACATCCTAGATTGGTGGTAAAACACTCTTTGAAACTTCCATTAGATGCTTTAAAGTGTCAGTGTGGCTGTAACATGCCTCATTGAAGAGGAATTGCTGTTCTTCCAACCAATTTTTCCTGATCCATAAGCCCATATCCTATGTTTATACTGCTAACTTAACACAGACTGAGATCTATAGAGGCTGTTTAATGGAGTAGACTGTATTTTTTTTGTCATTGAACTTCTCCACATTAGTGGCCTTTATTGATCCCAACATCATCTGCTGTGCTCATGTCTTCAGATTGCAGACCACACCAATATATGATTTGAAAGGTAAACGGGTGGGATTCATGCTCTCTTGGTACATGAACAGACACTCCTAATGTATAGAAAACCTCTACTGCTCATAACTCCTTAGTTCTTTTCATGTATGTTAAACACAGAATTTCTGTAGAGATGAAGTGTTTTCAGTTTGGAATTCTTTTTAAGGTGCATAATTTAGTGTTACCAAGTATGCATGTCAGTAGAACAGGCTGTACAAATAATTTGGTGATAGATTTTGTAGAAATAACAGATGCAGCGTTCACACTTCACAGAACAAAATAAGGCTAACTCCATTTTTTCCAATCTTTTCCCAGCAAAAAGCCAGAGATAATAGAGCTGCTTTGCGCATCAATAAAGTACAGATGTCAAATGACTCCATGAAAAGGCAGCAGCAACAGGATAGCATTGATCCTAGCTCACGCATCGACTCCGACCTCTTTAAAGATCCATTAAAACAGAGGGAATCGGAACATGAGCAGGAATGGAAATTCAGACAGGTGTGTTGCGTTTAGGGTGTTTTGTTCTGTTTCTTCCAGCTTTTTATTGCATTGTTGGAATCTGTTGTATTAAAATCAATTTTAATCTTTCTTTGTGGAAGAGTATGAAGTCAACCGCTATGTGTAGTTAAAAATAGATGCTATCAGAAGAGAAGTTGCTTGTAGATGTTAGAAAACTTGGTTTTAAAACTTTGACTCTTAGCCAAAGAGTCAAAGTATTGCTCTGTATGGCTGGCTAGTGCAGCAGTTTGGGTTTGTCTGCCCTGTGTTGCAGTAACCCTGTCCTGCAGACTGCTGCTTCAGACTGGGCTGGTGGTCTCTCGGAACCCGTTTGCCTCACATCAGTGCTGCATCTGTCAGTAGCTTTTTTTCTTCAGATCATAAAGTTGAAAAGCAGTGCTGTTCTTTAGGCAACCTGGGAAATGCTTCTTCCCAGGCAGTCAAGGTTTATGTCAGTGTAATTGAATTTTACAAATAGCTACACCCATTTCATTTAAAATTTGCAGTTTACAATGATTTATAACTGATCTTTGTGTCCTAACATTTTAATTACGGATTCAGTCATCAGAAAGATTTTGTATAACCTGGACTTACAAGTGTAACCTTTTTCCTCGTAATTTTATAACAGCAAATGCGACAAAAAAGTAAGCAGCAAGCCAAAATAGAAGCCACGCAGAAGCTTGAACAAGTGAAAAATGAGCAGCAGCAACAGCAGCAGCAACAGCAGCAGCAGCAGTTTGGCTCACAACAGCTTCTGAACCAGTCTGGCTCAGACACACCTAGCAGTGGGATCCAGAGCCCCTTAACACCACAGACTGGCAATGGAAGTATGTCTCCTGCACAACAGACATTCCATAAGGATCTATTTACAAAGCAGCAGCTACCTGCTACGCCTACATCAGCGTCCTCAGATGATGTGTTTCTAAAACCACAAGCCCCACCCCCTACTCCCACCCGAATCCCAGTACACGATTCACTGTCTCAGTCTCCTCAGACATCATCACAACAGATGTTTTCTCCAGGTTCCACAAACACAAGACCTCCTTCTCCAATGGATCCATATGCTAAAATGGTGGGAACACCTAGACCAGCACCCATTAACCAAAGCTTTGTCAGAAGAAGTACTATTGCGCCATTAGATACCTGTGCACCGCAGTCATCCATGTCCAGGCCCATTCAGGTAACGGAACCATCCGGAAGCAGGCCTTCACCAGTCAGGGATTCATGTTCTTCGTCTCCAGGTAGCAGTGATCCCTATGCAAAGCCACCAGACACACCCAGGCCTGTCCTGGCACCAGAGCAGTTCTCCAAACCACTGGGGGTCCCACGATCACCCATAGTTATGGAACAGTCAGGGAAGGTTCCTTTAACAGCTGGAAGCAGTGATCCATTTACTAAGCCGGCGCCTAGAACGGATGCGTTTCAGAGGCAGAGAGTACCTTCTTCTGATGCGTATGCACGGCCGCCGTTGACTCCTACTCCTGCTCCTGTTGATGGCAGCCCGGGACCCTTTAAAACTCCAATGCGTCCACCTCAGTCCCCGCAAGATCCTTATGCACCCATGCCAGCTACACCAAGGCGCGTTGCTGTTGATCCATACGAAAGACCTGCTTTGACACCAAGGCCAGTGGATAACTTCTCCCATAATCAGCCCAATGATCCATACAGCCAGCCTCCCCATCCTGCAATAAAGGAGACTTTTGCCCATCCTCCCCGGCTAGTGCGGCAACAGAGCGATTCCTTCCCTCAGTCTGGACCCATTTCAAGGCCAGCTTCTCAGGACCCTTACTCCCAGCCTCCAGGTACTCCTCGACCAGTTGCTGATCCTTATGCCCAACCTCCAGGAACTCCTCGGCCCACCACAGTTGATCCATATATGCAGCAGCCACCAACACCAAGACCTGCTCAGCCAGCGGATTTATTTGTTCAGGCTCCAGCAAATCAGAGACACTCTGATCCCTACGCCCAACCTCCTGGAACACCAAGGCCAGTTCTCAATGATCCTTATGCTCAGCAACCAGCAACTCCAAGGCCAGGGATTCCAGAGAGTTTTAATAGACCTGCAATGACAAGACCGGGACTAATACCAAGTAGAGATCCTTTCCTGCAGACACCACAGAATAGGTTGCAGGGCACTTTTGTCAGGCCATCAGATCCGTGTTCTCAAACTCCCAGACCTGCAGGACCCGCAATAACGGATTCATTTAGCCATGGCCCAGCTGCTCCAGCACGTGACCCGTATGATCAGCCACCAATGACTCCAAGACCTCAGCCAGAATCCTTTGGAACTGGTCAACTTGGCCATGACACTGCTGAACAGCCACGACCTGGATCTGAGGGCAACTTCAGTGCATCTGCAAATTCTCCGATGAGTTCTCAAGGACAACAATTTCCCAAAGTTTCACAAGTTCCTGGCCCGGCACCCACTACAGGAGTGACAGACACACAGAATACCATGAGTATGTCTCAAGCAGATACTGAGAAGTTAAGACAGGTGAGAATAATGTTTAATACTGCTGGTATTAACATTTCATAAGTAGAAACATTCTTGCTAATATTTGACATTTCTTGTCATGAAACAGCACTATGTAACGTAGAATTAACTTCATTCGTCGTATGCTAATTTGGGATAGAACCGCTGGATGAGGCTTGGAGCAACCTGGTCTAGTGGAGGGTGTCCCTGCCCATGGCAGGGTGTTGGAACTGGATGGTCTTTAAGGTCCCTTCCAACCCAAACCGTTCTGTGAGTCTGTGAATATAGAAACAATAGTAATTTTTAAGGAGTTTGAACAACACTCAAACAGGAAGCAAAGGCCATCTTTGGAGCAATTGAAGATGTAGATGATTGGTGTGTAATAGCTGTTTTATCTACAGTGTGAGGGGGAGAAAAGACACCCACCCTGAAAGCACAATTAATTTGGTCCTGTAATAGATGAGATTACCTGTCAGTGGTTTGTCCACTCACTGCAAAAGGGAGTGTAGGCAAAGATCTCAGATGAGACATCTAACGTCTCGGTTGGCTGATGTGGTGGGGTGAATCCTACCCTTGGTCACTGCTCTCCTGGAGGCACGTCCGCTCCGGGCTTTTGCCAATGAATGTTTGGCAAACAGCTCTTTCTGAGACACAGAATCACATTCAACTTGTGCAAAGCTGCTCAGTCTTTTGTTTGGAAGGAGTAATGGGAAGTGGATTTGAACGGAAAACTTGGTGGTGTTTATCGTACAGAGTTAAGAGTAAATTCTGCCGCTTTGGTGTAATCCTCCTGCTGAATTTTCTTCAGTGAATCTCTGGTCACCTTTCTCCCTGAGAATGTACTTTTTCATGTGGTAAAAGGGGCTTCATTATTGTAATTGAGAAAGGAAAAGACAGTCGCTGCTGTGATAATCGGTAAAACGGGTTCACACTGTACACTTTACCAAGAGCTCTGGAGATGAAGTTGTGTTCCCAGGATCTTGAACCGTTTGATCCCTCTTCTAATTTCTGAGGTGATTATGGGAGTTTATGTTTTTCTGTAGCAGTTGAAAATTTCTTCCCTCCAAAAGGCTTAACCTAGCAGAGTGTAACACTTCAAAATATGTCAATTGCTGTGTCAAGCACAATGATTTTTGTGTTTTTAAACAGCGCCAGAAATTGCGTGAAATAATTCTACAGCAACAGCAGCAGAAGAAGAATGCGGTTCGACAGGAAAAAGCCTTGCAGGACGCAGCAGCTCCTACCCATGCAGCTCCTCTTCAGCACTGGCAGCAGGACAACTTAAATCAAATTTTTAACCGCCCTCCTCCTCCGTATCCTGGGAACATTAGGTCCCCCGTTGTCCCTCCAGGTGGGCCAAGGTTCACCGTATACCCAAAAGACCAACGTGGACCATTTCCTGCTGATGGGCAGTTCAACAGACCCCAGTTTCCAGGTGATATGAATGCCATGGGGATGAGACCTCATGGTCTGAGGTAAGCTCTTCGTTCTCTTAAAGTCAGGATATGACAGGGTACTTCTACATTTACAGAAATTGTTACTGAAAGGGGTTTTTTTTTGATGAAAAATCATCTGTGTTCTCTGCAATAGCTGGTAATCTTCCTGAAGTCAGTACGTACGGTGAGTTTTCCTGTAAGCATCTGTAACGTTAGAACCTGTAGTTTACACTGACATCGTTTCACACTGTCTTTCATTGGGAATTATTCAGAAATAAAAACGGAGAAAGTCTGATACTTGTGAAAGGTATGTGAGCCTAAAGATCTTGTTGCCCATGGTTTTGGGGCTTTTTTTTTTTTTTAAATAAAAGTGAAAGGCTTTGATTTCTTAATAATGAACAAATGTAATATTTTTGTTTTCATTTATAATGGATCAAACGATTTCAACTTCGGCCTGAGCCATTTTTCCAGTGAAAGCTATGATGTAAATTGAGTACCAGTATTAACTTAGGTAGTCATCTCAGGAATTATTATTTTCAGTATTTTGATTTTATTTCAGTAATTTGTAAATCCACACAATATTATCTTCTATGTTGAGTTGTATTAACATGTAGTTTATTTACTAAGCTGTTTCTTACTGTCAGAGTTTTCTATCTGTTATTATTATTGGAACTGAAAACAGGTTGTTTATTAAGCATAATTAAGGCAATTATTTTATTGTAGTCATAAAGCTAATTTAAATGTAAGCATAATTAGTCGAAATCTTTATTTAAATATCTTAATGAATGCATCGTGTAAAGCATTTTGGTGAATAGTTATTTAGTCAAATATGCCACATCAGGCAGTCCTGAGGAAAAAAAAAAAGAAAAGATTAAATAATCTTTCATACTTTATTTTAGATACGGGTTTCCAGGAGGTGGCCATGGTCCACCGTCAGGTCAAGAACGTTTCCTTGGTCCTCAGCAGCCAATGCAACGCCCTGGAGTTCCACCACAGCTGAGAAGATCTCTGTCTATTGATATGCCTCGGCCAGTGAACAATCCACAAATAAATAATACATCTGGGATCCCTCAACATTTTCCTCCGCAGGGAATTCCAGTTCAGCAGCACAATATATTGGGTCAGGCGTTTATCGAGTTACGTCACAGAGCTCCCGATGGAAGGCCAAGGCTGCCTTTTAATCCTTCGGCTGCAAATGTTATGGATGCAGCAGCAGCACATCAGCGACACGCAGGGTTTATACCCAGGCAGGAGTTTCCAGGCCCAAGGCAGGCAGAACCACTGAGACATAACTCTCAAGGTATACCTAACCAGTTGCAGATGTCTACAAGTTTGGAGCATATGTCACAATCCCAGCAGGATCAACTCAATCCTGACAACCCACCTGCACTTGTGATACGTTCTCTAAGTCATCCACCAGTTGCTGATGCGTTTCCAGGACCATCTTTGCCTACATCGGCACCAAGTGATGAGTCTGCGACTTTACAGATTCCCAACCAGCCAAGTGATGGTCTAGAAGAAAAGCTTGATCCTGATGATCCTGCTGTAAAAGATTTGGATGTGAAGGACCTTGATGGGGTTGAAGTCAAGGATTTAGATGATGAGGATCTGGAGAATTTGAATCTAGACACAGAAGATGGGAAAGGAGATGAACTGGACACTTTGGATAATTTGGAAACCAATGATCCTCACCTTGACGATCTTCTAAGATCCGGGGAATTTGATATAATTGCATACACAGACCCAGACCTTGATGTGGGAGATAAGAAAGGGATGTTTAATGAAGAACTAGATCTTAGTGTTCCCATTGATGACAAACTAGATATTCAGGGCAAGACGGAAGAACCAAAACAAAAAGAACAAGGTGACAGGGCTGTTTCTCCTCCTGAGACGCGGTCTCCACAGAAGAAATCTGCTACAGAAAATGAAATTAAAACAGAGGTACTTTCCCCAAACGCTCAGGAGGAAAAAAAGAGTGAAAATGAAAAAGGTGATGGAAATGCTGAATCCACAAGTACACAGCAGGCTGCTGAAGTGGAGTTAAAGGATGGAGAGAAGGCTCCTGCACAGCCTGCTAACCCAGAATTCCCTGATAAAGCTACCACTGTTCCTAGTCAGGAAACAACTGTGCCTAGTCCAGATGCTCAGGGATCTGCTCCACTACCTGTCCAAGGAGCAGTAGGCTCCTGCAGTATTTCTGGGTCCACACCAGTCCTCTCAAGTTTGCTAGCAAATGAAAGTTCTGATAATGCTGAAGCAAGGACTCTGGGGTCTCCATCTCAACCTTTGCCAACACCACAGATGAACCACGCGTCAAGTATTCCACAAACACTCATGACACCTGGTGGACAGATCTTGGAAAACACTTTAAATTCAAATTTGACCATGGTTCCACGAATAAACCATAATTTTTCTCAAGGGTCACCAAATCCGGGATTTATTCAGGGTCAATCAGCTAATCATAACTTTGGGACGGGACAGACATCTAATCAAACTGTGGCTGTAACAAACCGCCCTGGTCCCAGTGGCATATCTGGTCCTCAACAGATCATGCTCCCTCAACCATTAGCTCAGCAACAAAATCGAGAGAGACCACTTCTGCTAGAGGAACAGCCGCTTCTTCTGCAGGACCTTTTGGATCAGGAACGGCAGGAGCAGCAGCAGCAGCGACAGATGCAAGCCATGATTCGCCAACGTTCGGAGCCATTTTTCCCCAATATTGGTATGTGGGTGATCTGTTTGTGTGCGTTCTACACTACAGTAAGTAGTTAAATAACCTCTAGCACTGAAAGAAGCACGTAGATACGTGGAGCTTGAAGGTGGCATAACCAAAACCAACCTGCCTAGTGGGTACAATGGGAGTCTGGAAATAGCGCATGTAGGTGGAATTTTGAACTCAGTGGCAAGCCTGCTGTTGATTTTACCAGGGATCAGGGTAACTGTGTTACTGCTGACTTGTCTGACATCAGCTCTGTCACATATTCTCTTTATACTTCAATTTCTCATACGGGATATGAAGTAAACGCACCCTTTGTAGACAGAATTAAATGATCAAGTGCAATAGCTGAGCTTTTGATATTTGATCTATCAATTTTCTGTTTATGGTGGGTTTATTACATTTTTTTTTTCAGTGTGTCTCGAGAAGAGGGATTATTAAAAGCTGTGTTACTAACTCACAATCCATGCAAGACCCAGAAACATCGTAAATAATTCTGCACATACTCGGTTTAAGATAAACCGTAGTTGTCAGTGGGATATGGCACAGGAGTTTGAGCATTCAGATCAAGACCAGCACTACAACTTAATTGTTATTAATGAAATAGGACATTTCTAGAAATGCATTAGTTGTAACTACACTGCCCATCAAGGCTGTTCATTCAAAGGACAAATTTAACCTACCCCCTAAATCACAGTTCCATATTTGTAGCGTGGCTGAAGGTGCTGCAGCCACCCCAGTTGGTTAGGATGACCTCCACAGGTCCCTTCCAACCTCAGCTGTTCTCTGTTCCCATTTTTCCTGCTCTACATGAGGCACCGAATGGAAGAGACGGCCGGAAAGATGCAGAGTTCATGTTTATGGTCTTTTTGGATGCTGTAGGTGGCATGTGCCTTTCTGCCTGTAGTGCTACTGGGAATTACAGAGTGACTAGACAGGTTTTCTTAGTCCATTAGTGGTGGCGTGTCAGTTTTGCCAACTGAACTCACAGAAACAACTCCTCTTCCTGATTCTTAAACCCGTAAATAGAATTTATTAACCTTTTTAGTCATAGGCCACGTTTGGTTTAGAGCCCTTCTCAGACTGACCTGCTTTCCTTTGTGTGTCGTGGCTGCAAACAACAACAGTTGCTGCTGGAGTCACTTTCCGTTGAGGGTAGATGAAACTACTACGTATTAACCATTAATTTCAAAGTGGAGGGGACAAGTAATGTGAAATAGTAATGCAATTATGTTGTTTTACTGGTGATTAACACAAGAACTCAATCTGAACAAGTCAGTTCCAGTTAATAATTTGTCATGTTCAGCTATATAATTCACTTTTACTGTTCTTCTTTTATAGACTTTGATGCAATTACCGATCCCATAATGAAAGCAAAAATGGTGGCTCTTAAGGGAATCAATAAAGTCATGGCACAGAGTAACATGGGGATGCCGCCAATGGTTATGAACAGGTAGGCAACGCTTGATACCATTTTTAGGGCTACAGAATGTAAAAGGAAACGATAGAGCTAGGGAAAATTGTGGTGGAAATGAAAAATTTACAAGTGGAAAAAGATCTTGTTGTCATAGTTCATAGTCCATGCTAATACAAGTTTCTCTCTGAAGAACAAAACCAGCGGGGCAGGAGAAACTATAAAAATGTTTAAAACAAATCAGGCTTGTGTTCCAGTTGTAATGTCACTGGTCAGCCTGGCTTCGCTGTTGATGTTTTTATTGTTTTCCCACTTTCTAATTATGTAATAACACATCTCCCATGCGTTGTGATGGAAAACTGCTGATGGCCATGCAGCAGTTAACCTTCATGTTGCAGCACATCATTTAACGTGAAGTCTAATTGAGGTTTACCCCAAGTAGTGGAAGCTTCATCCTCTCTTTAAATGCGTTCTGAGGACAAAAGGAGCTATGAACAGTACAGGCTTGACCATAACTGCTTTTACTGGAGTGGGAGAGTCTGTGGGCCAGAAAGGATCTGCACCTTGGTTATGTGGCCCTTAAAACAGCGCGTTTTCTTCTTCCTAACAGACGTAGGTGTTCATGAGAATATGTGACATACCACAGCCAACTCCAGTTGACTGTGCTGGTGACCGTGTCATCTAAATCTGTTAAATCTCTCTTCTTTTTTTGTATCGTAATATATAAAATACAGATGCAGTGTGGGGGTTGGGATTTTTTGGTGTGTCTTCACTGCTTTAGCACAGTACATCATGTTCAGTAAACCTCTCTGAAAAGTGCAAAATGCAGTCGTTTCAGCCAAGGGCAAAATGTTGCAGCATCAGATGAGAATTAGTATTCTCCAGAAGCTGAAAAAGTTCAGGCAAATGTCTGTAAAATATATGGATGCTTTGTTTAATTTTAGTGATGCACAGAAGGTGGCCTTTCCCTGAAAATACCCACCAGTTTCAAAAGTTTTACTTTTCACTTTCTGTTTATATGTCAATAGATTTCCCTTCATGGGTCAGCCAGTGCCCGGGGCGCAGACCAGTGAAGGCCAAAATCATATGCAGCAGGCAATTGCACAGGTAATACAGCTTAATGTAGTATTTTCATCAGAATTGTTTAATAATGATAACTAAGTTTGGGGGGGGAGGGTAATTGAATCATGATTTAATTTTCTTGCCTTTATGTTTTACTGAAATTTCTAGGATGGAAGTTTGACACCTCAGATTTCTAGACCTAATCCTCCCAATTTTGGTCCTGGTTTTGTCAGTAAGTACAGATTGAGTAGCTTATCGTATGTTGATGTTTTATTCTGCAGTTTTGTTGTCTTTTAAAATAAAATGTCCATAAATAGACAGCGTCTCTCAAAAAAATCAATCCTTTTAAAATTGAGGCATTTATCATTATGATACCAATCAACGAAGGGGTGCACAGTAAATGTTATTAACATTTTTCCTAGAAAGGTATCCCCAGAGAAACACCATAAGGGAAGAGGGAAACACAACAAACAGAAAATCAGCATTAGTTGGATTTGTGTGAGAACAGTAATCTGTTAACTGACAGGCTGCTGTCTCAAAAAAATGGTGTTTGGTTGAGTTGTAATGTTCTGAGTTTGTTGAGCACAACAGTCTGTATTGTTGGGTTATTTTTTTAATCTAAGTTTTGTGCTACATCGTCATTTTTAAAAACACCAAAGAGAGGTTAGTGGGCGTTAATTCGGCAAGTCTGGCGGAGAAGCGCAACTGTTGAAAGTAGAAATACGTAGTAATAGCATTCTGCATTCCTTATTTCTGCTTGCCCTAGATCAATTGTAAGTTCCTAGTCTCTGTGATGAGGAGATTTATTAGCGGAAATTAAACCAGCATACGCTGGGGGAGGAAAACCACGTGTAAAAAAGCGTTTCTGTCACTGCAAAAACTGTCCTTGATACTTCGGAATAAGAAACAGGAGTAAACACTTCTACCTTTTCCAGAATCTGCAGTAGCAGTGCTAAATATGCAATGAGAAGCTTTAGTAGCATTTTCTGTATTAATTATTGGTGACATTTGACGTGGCACTCAGCGGTGGCCTCGCTCAGGGTGTTGGGGGGCTGGTTCTGAGCACTTGAGAAAACCTTTCATTTCAGTAGTAGTTATACTTACCTGGAACTTGTTAATATTTCAGTACTTTCATTTGCACTTTCATGTTGCTCCCATCTGCAGTTACTCTCCATCATTTCCACTCAGTTGTCCCTTCAGGTTATGTGATTAGTTCTGCAGAATTTATCCTTCAACGAATGGGCAGCCCTCGAGACTGGAGCTGGCTCTGTGAATTGATTTAGTTGGGCTGTTAGAGCCGATGGCTGTTGCTGCCACAGTGACTGTTAAAGTAGAAGGTGGCAGGGCCTGGGAGGACATGGTAATGTTGAAATTACACTGTTGTGTAGGTGTCTTTATCAAACACACTTTCTTCACAAGGAAGGTCCATGCCAGCAGTGAGATCAGGAGACAGATGATACCATCACCAAACCTCCTCTCTCCCCTTCTGGGCTTAGTGCAGATCAAGTGTTATCAGACATGATTGTTTTGCCTGGAGGAAAACATCTGAGAGCAATGGAGTGCTCAGAGCAGATGAGCGTTTCTCTTTTGTAAAGAGAGCCGTGTCTCAGTTACAGTCTAAATGAGAGTGTTCTTGTCTGGGGGGAGGAAAGGGGCTGGTGCTGCAGGCCCTGTGCGGAGGACTGGCAGTTATTTTTACTAAGACAGTATCTTCTTTCGTTTCATGAATATTTGATGCATGTTTATCATTTCAATTGTTTTCTTAGAAGTAGTAATAAAAATACATTTTGTGTGTACAAAAATCCACCAGAATCAATGAGGCTGTTCCCTGTAAATTTGTGTTCTTTCCCTCTACCTGAGTGCTTATGGAGGTCTTGTGTGGCAGAGCAGGGTACCACCAAGTTCTGGAGCTGTTTCCAAAGCTACGTTTTCTCACTGGCTAGCAAATGCAGATTTACTGGCTAGACAGAGACTTGAAATTAAGAGAAACCGCTTTCTCTCAATAAATGCAGTAATTTGGATCTCTGTCTCCTTTACTGATCACTCCAAGAGCTTAACATCACCTGACATACCAACCCTCTGAAATCTGGCTGAACTTGACCAATGGTTTCTTAACATAAAGGGGAAACCTGATTGTTAAACTTTATCTCTAAAAAGTAGGATGAGAGCTTACCCCCAGGCTGAGATCATATCATATTTAATTTCCCTTCTCTCTAGATGATTCCCAAAGAAAGCAATATGAGGAATGGCTGCAAGAAACGCAACAACTTCTTCAAATGCAACAGAAGTACCTCGAGGAGCAAATTGGAGCACACAGAAAATCGAAAAAGGCGCTCTCAGCAAAACAGCGGACAGCCAAGAAAGCTGGCCGTGAGTTCCCAGAAGAAGACGCAGAACAGCTTAAGCATGTTACTGAGCAGCAGAGTATGGTCCAAAAACAGCTCGAACAGGTAATCAGCTGAATCAACTGGGCACCTTAACACTAAGCTGTCGTACTGGTGTGACTCTTCCCTCTGCATCTTCTGAAAGGCGAGTTGAAATGCTTAAATGCAGTGGAGCTTATTTAAAGGACCACTCCTTGTCACATTTTTTGTGTGTAACAGCATTGCTCTGGATTGTTGTTGATGCTGGAGTTGTAGGACAATATGCTACAGCAGAAAGCTGGTTTAGTACTTTGGGAAGAGTGGAAATTGCTTGGCAAAATGACTTGTAACAGAGTTCCTGGCACCATGAAAAGCATAAATTAAAGATTTGGAGGCAAGTCTCGCATGCCAAGGCTTTGTTTGAGGCTTGAATGAACCTCCCACCTCGGCCTTCTTCAGGTGTCCGTACGCAGTCAGAGCCTCTCGGTTATGTGCCCGTGAAGTGTTACTGTTTGAAAATCTCTTTTCAGTGTGTCTTTAGTGTTAGTCTGGTTTTATGATCTGTCTCGTTCCGAGACGCAGATCATCAGTGCGTGTTATCTGTTACTGCATCGTGGAGTAATACAGGTCGAAGGGGGGTATCTGGAGATCACCTGGTTTCCTGATCAAAGCAGAACTAGCTTCACAGTTCAGGCAGGTTGCTCAGCACCTTGCCAGTCAAGTTTTGTAAGTCTTCCACGAGTAGAGATTTCCCAGCTTCTCTGCACCCCTGTTCCAGTATGTAACCACTTCTCACTGGGGTTTGCTTTTCTTTCTTCATATTCAGTTGGAATTTCACTTGCTGCGTCTTGTAACTGTGCTTATAGTAAGTGAGATTCAAGTTAAGCCTGTGGTAGCTTTGATAAGTCAGTGCTTTGGCCAACGGCGCTGAATGCTGCGTCCCTCAAGACATTGATTATAACTTAGCTGGCGTGATTGTCAGGCTCAGCTGGCCCTGCTGAACCTGAAAATGCTTTAGAATTAGCCTTTATTAATAGGAGGGGGAAAATGGGCGGCAGGCTGCTTGGGTTAAAGTCCGAAGTAGTATCTGACCCTTGAGTTCTTGCTCCTGTGCTGCCTCAAGACAAAGTATGCACTGGATGGAATATTAGTTGGGTCATCTTTTCACTGTGTGGAAGAGAGATGGAGCAGCTAAATTCTGTCTTTGGAATTTCATCCTTTCTCTTTTTTTCCCCCTTCCACAGTGAATCACAAGCAGAATAAATGCAAAAAAAACCAAAATTAATTCACTTTAACCAATCTTTATCCTACATATGTCAGTCTGGTCTTGTGGTGAAGTTACGTTGAAGTAGCGGCCGCTCATCGTGCCATGGCTGGCAGATCCATTCAGCACCTTGTAATTAAGGTTTTATTTAAAGTTTGATATACTGCTGGTAATGCCCTCCACTCCCCTTCAACCAATGCGTCAGACCAGTCCTCCACACCCTAAACAGCACTTTGTTACGTATCTTGTAGGAGCTTAAATAAGTTTTTCTTAAAGTATATTTTTAAGGACCTTCTATTTGAAGCAATTCACCACTCTTTCACCTCACATCAGGCAATTTTTCTGTAATCAAACTTGTGTTAGTTTTTGAAAAGGCCAGAGTGCCTGTATGTGTTTAGAGAAAAGAGCTCTCAGATCCCTGTGAGTTGCTGGTCCTGGACACAGGCGCAGAGAAACCGGAGCTGACTTAGTGCAACACGAGCTCATGTCTGACGGGGTTATTAGCTCAGGCACAGAGCCATGCAGACACTGCCATGCTGTCTCTGCGGCCAGGGCAGTTTAACTGCTTTGCTGTGGCGCTGTGCCTGTGCTAATAAGCTCTGCCTTGTTCTCCCCTGCGCTGTTAAAATCACCAGGTCGATCCGCGCAGGTCGGCTCAAGTCCAGCTGGGTGTAGTCAGTGCTGGTCCTTGGAGATCTCGACTGATTCCAAGTACGGTCACGTGCTGATCTGCCGCCACTTGAGGGGATAGTAGCGGTTTGGAGGCCTCATGGTGAGAGGGTGTAGTGGTTTGGAGGCCTCGTTGTTTAGGCGTACGGAGCCAACACAGGTTTAGTGCCGTACACCGACGGAGAAGTCCTGGAGCGCTGGCTTGTGCAATGCAGATCAATCCAGTTGGTGGTTTTATGCAGTGGCACTGTTTATCTGGCATGACAGTGCCAAGCCAGAGCTCGTAAATCATCTTGGACCTGAGATTACTGTGTAAATAGCCTTTTGCATGCATCTGTCCTGCATTCTGGAGTGTGTCCTGACATCTCTGTTGTCCTGAGCTTCCTGGCTTCTCCCTTGCCGCAGATAAAGGAGAGTGCTGTCAAACATTTTTAATGATGTTATGCGCTTTTTCTGTCGGTACAAACCGCAAACATAAGTTGTGGAAGTCGCGATCTAATGAATGGAAGTGAGAGATTTTCCATAATCTGTGTATTATTAACCAGTGAATTACAAGTCCTTTTATTTTTCGAGAGAGCAGTGTAGTTGGGTAGCTGTTGTGTTTCTGAAATGCTCTTTCTTGTCCAGTTGACACTGTCACATCCTCCCATTGGCTTCTCCTGCTTGCCATGCTTGAAAATAAACTACTAGGTTTAACATTAAGTGTCCAAGTTGAGTTTACTTTCCTCTTAAAATTGAAAATTCTGAAGCAGCAGTTGCCATTTTCTTCTGCTGTGTGAATTTTGAGGATCTGCCTGTGAATAAATGGGAATCTACCTCCCTGTTTTCCTGTAAACTTTTCCTTTTCAATTACATCTTTTAAAAAGTTTTGCTGGTGTGTGAAGATCATCCATCTCCGTTCCCTTTTTCCTGTCTCTTCCCAGCTGTTGTTACCCTGTGCGTGGGTGGTAAGATCTGTAGGGCAAGGCTTGCTTTGGCTTTAGGTTTGTGTATTCTGCAGCACAGTGCAGTCTTGGCATGGAATTAGGACTTTGAGGCACTGTTACTTTCTTAAAATTTTGGGATGGTAGTATTTCTAAGGAAATAAAAGCTATTTAGCCTTCAAAAGGAAGAGAAAATAAGACTGCAGAAATGCTTCTTTCTGCCTGAGGTTCACTGTCTGCTGAAATTATAACGGTGAGTTCCATGTTTTATGCTCCTTACATAGTCAGTACCTGTCAGAGATTAATGATGGCTTTTTTAATTCTTAGATCCGCAAGCAGCAGAAAGAGCACGCAGAACTAATTGAGGAATATCGTATCAAGCAGCAGCAGCAGTGTGGGATGGCACCCCACGCTCTAATGCCGGGCGTCCAGGCTCAACCGCCACTGGTTCCAGCAGGAACATCACCAGCAATGACTCAGCAGAACTTCCCCATGGTGGCATCACAGCTCCAGCATCAGCAGCACGCGGTGGTAATCCCTGGGCAATCCAACCCGACCAGAATGCCAAACTTATCGGCATGGCAGTCTGCAAACGCCCCTGCAGGTCATATTTCCATGAATCCAGCAAGGATGCAGCCTCCAATGACTCCGTTGCCAATGACTCCTGGTACACCAGCTCCCGTGCCTGGTCCAAACGCAACTGCGCAGTCAGGGCCTCCTCCGAGGGTGGAGTTTGAGGACAATAACCCTTTTAGTGAAAGTTTTCAGGAGCGGGAAAGAAAGGAGCGTTTACGAGAGCAACAGGAACGGCAACGCATTCAGCTTATGCAGGAGGTAGATCGACAGAGGGCTTTGCAGCAGAGAATGGAACTAGAACAGCACGGTATGATAGGGTCTGAATTAAATAACAAAACCTCCTTATCCCAGATACCTTTCTTTAATTCTGATCTGCCTTGTGATTTCATACAAACGCCGCGACCGCTTCAGCAGTCTCCACAGCATCAGCAGCAACAAATGGGGCAAATTCTGCCACAAGGTCCCGTGACCTCGCCTCCTGCCACAAATTTTATGCAAAGCAGTGAGCGAAGGCCAGTGGGACCTACAGCTTTTGGACCTGATGCGTCTGCTGTCCCAGGTGGAGCCCCTAATTTCCATAACGTAAAACAAACTCACGGGAACCTCCCCGGGGCCACCTTCACACAGAACCAAGTCAGGCCTTCATTTGCTTCTCCGGTTCCTTCATCTGCAGTCCCCCCGTGTGGGTCGGACACTGGTGTGCCCCAGGCAACGAACTTCCCTGGATCAAGCCAGTCTCTCATACAGCTGTATTCTGACATCATCCCGGAAGAGAAAGGAAAAAAGAAAAGGACACGAAAAAAGAAAAAGGACGATGATGCCGAGTCAATAAAAGCCCCGTCAACTCCACATTCAGATATAACTGCACCGTCAACTCCAACCGTTTCTGATTCTACCTCCACCCCCACAGTTAACACCCCCAGTGAACTTTCACGTCACCAAGATGAACAGGAGTCGGTGGAGTTAACGGGCCCATCAGCATCAAACGCAGGAGAGAGCCAGGCCTCTCCAGAGCTGGAAGGTAAGCTCCCCAACAGCAGTCTGCCCCAGAAACAGCCAGGTGCCAGCACGGAGCCTGAAAAGGCCAAGGCAGATACACCCACCAGCATCCAAGAAGTTAAACTAGAAAAGGCAGAAACTGATCAGTGCTCAGGTCAAGCTGAGCCTAAACCAGAAAATCCGAGCAGTATTAAGGTGGAAGAAGATAAGGTCCCATCACAGCCTGCCTCTTCAGCTCAGAGTCCAGCCCAACCGGCTAGCACTCCCGCAGCGAAAGGGGAATCAGGGAATGAACTGCTGAAACACCTGCTTAAAAACAAGAAGTCCTCGTCTCTTCTAAATCAGAAATCGGAGAACAGCGGCCAAACAGAAGAGGAGGCTTCTGGGGATAAGAAGTTACCAGAGAAGCAGAACCCAGCTGAAGGAATGGTGAGCCTGGTACTGGTTTTGTTATACAGTGGTCATGAAAAATCAAGGGCAGCTTTGTGCCTTTACCGCGGGCATTTGTGAAAAGGTGGGGAGATAACCCACCTGCACCAGGGTGGGTGCAAACAGCTTTGAGGAATTTTTACCTCCCTTCCTGCCTTCTCTCCCTGAGTAAATCATCTGTGTTACAGAAAGAGCGAGTCTTAATACGACTTCATAGATCAGTGTATTCAGAAATCACTAAAATGCAAAAAATCATTTTTCTACAGCTAATCACCTTTAAAATTGCCACTTCCTAATATTTACCGAGATGAAGGCAAGATTTTACAGGATGTCTCTTCATTACCTACTAGTACGTTCCCACACAGTATGTCTGTGTGCTGCTTCCTTCCGTGACTCCCCTCAGTCACGTGTGGATGGCCTGTGCGGCTCTGCCCAGGCGCCGGGCTGGGCTCCGCACCCCTCACCTGCACCCCTGGGCCTGTGCTGGGAGTGAACCAAGTCCGTGCGCAGGTTTCACCTGTGAAAATCACCTATTGTCTCTGATTTTAGTAGAGACTCTGCTCTAGGATTTTCGTCAAAAGTGTGCAATGCTTACATCTCTTATAATCCCTGGATTTCTGTGTTACAGAATATTTCTCTAATTAATTTTACTTTAATGGAAAGGAGCATTAATTCTTTATATTAATGGCGTTATGTGATTTAATAATGTATAACGTTCTTAAAAGCAGACCTAAAGAAAACTGTTTCACGTGGAGGTGGGAGACACTTTCCACTTGGAGTTGTTGGTCATTTTATTGTAATCTTGAATCTCTCCTCAGTTCGGTTTTATGACTGCCTAAACTCTAAATACAGCCTTGAAACAAAGTTTAAACACTTTCAGAGTGAATAAAGACGGATAAAGGGGATTGTGAGCAGCAGGTAGCTTAGGTAGGTGTTAAAGATCCACGGTTAAAACACGTACGACAGGAATAGAGGTGAGAGCACTCGCCGCCGTGGTCGTGTGGAGCTGTTTAAGATAATTGATAAAAAGAAATTGGACTTTGCTTTGGCTTGTCACTCACTGTTGGGTTACCAAGTCCCATTCTGATGGCTTTTACACAACTTCCATGTGAAGAACGGCTTTGCAAATTCGTACTGAAAGTCCTTAAGGAAATGGTACGATCCAGAAGTGTTTCACATTACTGGTTGGTTTCTAACCTCAAAAGACATTTTATTGTATTAACTTTGGCGTCTTTTTTCTGTAACCAAGGCTGCCTGTCGTTATGCCCCGGTGGAAATCTCTAAGGTTGCATGCGTATGTCACTTTATTTTAGGGGCTATTTAATAGACAGTGTTTCTGGCCTGTGAGTTTTGCATTACGTTTTCAGAGGTCAGTGGTGTTAACGGTCAGTCGTAATTCTTTGTGTGGGGACAGTACAGCAGTTACAGTCACCAGTGAGACGGCAGAGTAAACAAACCGTAAGACACGGTTCGTTATCAGTGAGGTTTATTGCACTGGGTGTGTTCTTTCGACGATTGTGCAATAAATTTGAAGGAACTCTGTGTTAAACTGTCAAAAATTCTGCTTCACTTTCTTTTTTTCTACCAGCAGACGGCAGGAAACCAGATGCAGGGTGCGTTTGGGTGTAGTAACAGCCAGCTTCAAAGAACGGATGTGGGACCTGAAACCAAGAAGCAGAGGAATAAGCGAACTCAGCGGACGGGAGAGAAGGCAGCTCCTCGGTCCAAGAAAAGGAAAAAAGAGGAAGAGGAAAAGCAAGCCATTTACCCCAACGCTGATACGTTCATCCAGCTGAAACAGGTAGGTGTGCAGATGCTGGGGGACGCTTCAAAGAGTGGACTTCTCATGATGGAAATGAAGTTGGAATTTTGAGTGCAGGGTGGAGCAAATGAGAACTTCCATAAAACCAGGAGGTTTCAAGTTCTGGTTTCATTGCAGTTTGGAAGTTCTGCTGACATGGCAAGCATTTGGTAGTCTCAAAGCCGTGGAGTTCCCGTTGGCTCTGGCAGCCTCTGGCTGAACTGCCGGGGAGCCGGAGCTGTGGCTCCGGTGGACAGGGGACCACCTCATGTAACAAGTGGCGAGGCCCGTGTCTGACACGGTTTCCGAATAGCGGGTGAATTCCCATTATGTTTTTTAAACTAGGAACCATTCTGGTGATGCTTTGAGATCTGCGATGCTTCTGTGTTACAGTTCAATTAATTTCTACCTTTCTTCTTTTAATACAGCAGCTTTCTCTTCTGCCTCTGATGGAGCCAATAATTGGAGTGAGCTTTGCACACTTCCTTCCCTATGGCAGTGGCCAGCTAAATGGTGGAAACCGACTTGTGGGAAGTTTTGGTAGCGCTACCCTTGATGGGGCTTCAGATTATTACTCCCAGCTCATTTACAAGGTACGGTTTCAGTCTGGATCCCCGTTGTGTGCTCTCTGTGGGGAAAAAACGGTCCATGGCATTGTTACTGCTCGTTGGTCAGAGTTCTGCCTGCCTGCAGCCGGAAGACAATAATAATCTGTTGCCAGACCAGACCGGCAGTGCAGTGGGGAAACATTCACCATTGTCTCACTCTCTGAAAGTGGGAATCAGTTCTAGAAACTGTGTTGTAAACTAATTAAAAACTACAAGTATTCCTTTCACAAATGGACGCTGAAGAGGGGAAATTGTAATTACGGTTTTATGGAGCAGAAAAGGCTGAATTCTCAGTACTTTGCAAAGACATTGAAAGCATTAAAGCATTTCTTAATGGGAATTAAATGGGAAATAGACTTTCCTGCTTTGTCCACTAAGCCCTAACTAAGAACCTGAGAACTCTCAACTATTTGTTGACGAGCTAATAACCCACAGAACTGAAAACTCCGTCTGTGAGACCGGAGTGGCAGTGTTGGGAGAGCAGCAGGATGGGGAACAGACAGAACCAAACTTGCTGCTTGGCTTCCCAGATACGAAACTTCAGTAACTTACTGCAGAGCGGTGATGCTTACCCCAGCCTTACACGGCCTGTAAGATGAGAGTGTGAAACAGTTGTGGTCAGAAGTGAACGGAAGTATTAGCTTTGTAGGCATGGCTGCAGGGAGAGCAGACCCTGAAGCTCTCATTTAGTTTTCAGTTAAAATGTGGGCAGTTAAATAAGCCTGCGAGAAATAGCCTGGAGTGTGTGCTTGCAGAGTGTCTGCTTCTCCATGGTAACTGCTTCAGTGGAAGCTCATCCTGTGCTCCCCTTGTAGTGACAGTCAGGTAAGCTGGCTCGTTCATGGGGATGCGAGTCACTCTGCAACAGCTGGCTCAGTCTTAAGTCTGGAGCTTTGCTCAGGCTGTGGGAACTGGCTGGGATTCCCAAACCATTCCTAAAAAAATACTTTTTGTGCCTTTCTCTGAATAATTTAGCTGCACCTTCTTTCAGTAATGTATACCCTCATGTGAACTACTTCTCTGATTACATCATTGGTAGGGGGAAAGCAAAACACTGTGTCTTTTATAGTAGATACTTCAGTGTATTTGGTCCCATACTTGAGAATTAACTATCGTTGCTTACCAGTGCTACCTCTGGGTGTAAGAACGTGTGAGTGGGCTACCAGAACAAGGCAGGTTTTCACCTCGTGTTCCATGGCTGATTTACCGTTCTTCAATCTCATGCAGCAGAATAACCTGAGCAATCCGCCGACACCCCCAGCCTCTCTCCCTCCCACGCCTCCTCCAGTGGCGTGCCAGAAGTTGGTAAACGGCTTCGCAACCACCGAGGAGCTTGCTGGCAAGGCTGGTATGTTGGGAGGTCACGACGGTAAGAGTAATTCGTGTTGTTTCCCTAAGAAATGAGTCAAGTTTGCAGCAAATTGCAAAATAGATAACTGGGATGTTTTTCAGTTGCTGCTTTATAAACCCAGGGTGCCTGTAATCATCGTTACCCAGCTTTATTGTGCACCGGCGTGATGTGCAGCGATAGCCTTTCCCCTTTCTGTTTGAAAAACGTGTGGAGGGCTAGAAGCATTCCTAAGAAATGAAAGAGAAAACCTTACGGTCATTTTATTTATGCCCAGTACAAAGGACGCACCAGTTAGTTGAGGGGGCTCAAAAGCAGCCTCCCTGAAATGCATCCTCAGCAGGCTTGATGTGGAGTCACCAGTTGTTTTCTGACACTTGCAATTTGTTCAACTGCAATTACTTTCTATTAAATAGAACTTTATGCTGCCTTTCCACAAGGACTGTTCGGTGATGAAAATCCTTTTTTCCAGCTCCTTTTCCTTTGTTCATTTTTTTTTTTTCTTTAAGTTAACCACAAATCCTCACAAAGGGCAGAAGGCACCCTGAAAAGCCTTTTGAGCCCTCTTGCTCGAAGTTTGCAGGGTGTTGTAAATATGGAGATTAACTGTCGGTGGTTAGAATTTTTTAAGCTACAGGTGGCTGAGAGTGGCGTTACCATCCGCTGCAAAGCCTCGGTTGTATCGGGGAGCCACCACCGCCCTGCTACACAGAACGTGTGTGAATGGAAGAGCTTGACAGTGTCTCATTGTGCCGTGCATTTCTGTTTCCAGTTACCAAAGCTCTGGGACCAAAGCAGTTCCAGCTGCCTTTCAGACCACAGGATGATTTATTAGCAAGAGCCATGGCTCAGGGCCCTAAAACTGTGGATGTTCCTGCTTCGCTTCCAACGCCACCTCACAACAATCAGGAGGAGTTAAGGTAGGCTTTCCGTGACTTCTTCAAACAGGTTTTTGGAGCAGGTTCTGTGATCTGTCAGTAGATGAGACTGTGAAGAAATGAAATCCAGAGAGTGCACAGCCACACTGTGCAGAGGATGTAATGGGATCCTTTGTCCTCGTTAACCCTTACCGTTCCACATGCAGAAAGCAGCATAGTGAAGCAGGTGCTGGACTCTAGATCCTGTTAGGC
This sequence comes from Rhynochetos jubatus, assembly GCA_027574665.1. Lineage (NCBI taxonomy): Eukaryota > Metazoa > Chordata > Aves > Eurypygiformes > Rhynochetidae > Rhynochetos > Rhynochetos jubatus. The sequence continues at coordinate 7,716,629 of CM050653.1, read as the reverse complement.
TGTTCATTCATTCCCTTGCTCTATGAAAAGTGGAAGAAAACGGCATAAATTTGTATCTGTCCTGGAGCACTTGGTACTGTTGTACCACAGCAGTACGTGACCGCTGCACCAGACAGCAGTACTGTGCAAGAGCCAGCCTGAAATCTCCCCAGCTCTACTCGGTTTCTGTTCCCGTGTGAGAGATGCTCGATAGAAAATGAGGCTCCCTACAGAGACCTTCCCTTTTGCCTCCCTTTCGCTTGCCTCGCCGGAAGTTGGGTGGCTTTGAAACACTGAAGCCTGTGTGTGGGCGAGGAGGGATGAGCCAGAGAATACAATTAAATCAGAAATTTTAAATATTAAATACTGATTTTTTACACAGGTAGGTGGAGGCACGAGGAGCAGACAGTTCTGTGATGGAGCCTGGGCTTTGTTAGTGCCTCTGTTTTCCTGTCTTGGGAAAGTAAAGTGTGTGCAGTGGAGTATGAGATACCAAGAATACTGGCCTGCCATGGAGCTGCATTCCATGACTGTTAGCAGGAAGCAAGTTCATGATACCTCCCTGTCAGGATTTGTAACTTTGGCGTACCAGAGGTTTTTAGACCATTCCCAAAAGTTTTCCAAAACCGTCTTCTTGGGTTTTGTTCCAGGGTTCAAGATCACTGCGAGGACAGGGACACTCCTGACAGCTTTGTTCCTTCTTCCTCTCCTGAAAGTGTGGTGGGAATGGAAATCAGTAGGTATCCAGACTTGTCAGTCGTGAAGGAGGAGAACCCAGAACCTGTACCATCTCCCATCATTCCCATCCTACCAAGCAGTACTGGAAAAGGTGAGGCAGCAGCGCAGCAGACGATGAGAACCAGGCTGTTTTGTTTGTTGCGTTCAGGTGCAAGTAGGATTAACCTGGTGTATTTTGTTTTCTCTTCAGGTTCAGAAGCCAAAAGGAATTACATAAAATCAGAACCCGGTTCAGGAGCGTTACCTGGTTCTGGATTCTTTGCCTCTCAGCTTGGACCATCCCAGAATGGTCCTAAATCTGGCCTTATATCTGTAGCAATTACTTTACATCCCACAGCTGCTGAGGTAAAAGAAATAAGTTTGTGTTACGTACATGAACTGCTGCTGTATTTTGTTTATGTAGTGGGTGGTGACTGAAGGGGCTGTAGCACAGCATAATAAAGAGCTGTGGTATCTTCTGATAGCTGGCATTGGTGCTGTCTTACTGCCCGTCTGATGAAAACAAAGGCCTGTTTTTATGATTGTTTCTAGAACATCAGTAGTGTTGTAGCGGCATTCTCCAACCTGCTCCACGTCAGAATTCCCAACAGCTACGAGGTTAGTAACGCTCCAGACATCCCGCCCTCCATGGCGAGCGCCGCCGGTCACAGGGTGAACCCACCGATGGAGTACAGACAACACTTGCTGCTTCAGGCTCCTCAGGCGGGCTCCGTGGGACCTGCCAGGATCATGGGGCCTTACGGGCTGAAGCAGCCTAATGTCCCGTTTCCTGCAAGCAGCAATGGTGAGTGGCCGGTAATTCCTGTGAGTTGTCAGTAGAGGATTTTAACCCAGTCAGTATGAAGGCATTTCCGCCTCGTAACTTCAGGCTGTGGAATGAAACAAGTGATTCTTGTTGCAAGTAATACTTTTCGTATGTGGTGGGTACGTGTGAAGCTGCTCCTGGTGTTAACAATACCTTGATAGGTCTGATCCATCTCTGATTTCCACCGTGTTATCTGCCTCACTGTCAGTAAGGGGTTTCTCCCAGCACTAGTGGGATTTTTTGTCCAGTCTGATTTTAAACCCGTCCTTCACAGACATTATCTGTGCTGGAAAACTCGACGCAGTTGTTTAGGCCTGTGTATTCCTGTTGGCGCAGCTACTTGTTCCTTACACAAGAATATACTTTTGCCTTGTTCACGCAGTTGGTTTTGGTCTAGATGAAGCGATTTCCCCATCGGGACGTAGTTTGACGCTTGCCTTCCGCGCCCCGTGCAGCAGGATGCTCCTCCTCTAGACCACCGAAGAATGCTGCGACTCTGGGGTTGGTGGGATGCAGGTTCTGACAGACTTTGTTCCCTAGGAGTAGCTGGCTACAAGGACCACAGCCAGAGTATGGCAGAAGGCTCGGCACTGAGACCTCGATGGTGCTCTCATTGCAAAGTGGTGGTTCTCGGCAGCGGCGTGCGCAAGTCCTTCAAAGACCTGCCTTTGCTCAAACAGGTACCGCCGTGAAGCGCGCTTTCCTCCATACGGTGGGCGAACGAAGGCAGCAGAGACTACGGCTCGTCACGCGACTGATGCCGCTCTCGGTCCCTTTGTGGTCTCCCCGCTGCGTGTTCCAAAGCAGGACGGGACAGCCGGGCGCAGCTGTGGTACAGAGAGCAGATGTCAAAGTTGTTTATGTACAACGAATTTCAGTAAATTCCGTAAAACGGGCCCCGTGTCTGGCAGCCTCTTAACTCCTGCCGCGCACTGCCGTCCACGACCGCTTCAGGGACCTTGATTCGGAGCAGCGCCGGACTGCTGCTCAGGAAGGGCTGTGGGAGCGAGAGTATTCGGGCTCTTTCTGAGCAGGAACCAGCCCTCAGTCTGTCTCTCTCACGTTTGCACTAGGAACTGTCGCTCGCTCCAAAGCACCGTTGCTGATGGAGACAATGATGTAACAAGGTCTGGAGTCAGAATTTGTACGGGACAGTAATGGGTCGTGTAGTCAGGACTGCTTTCCCAGTCATCACTTCTTTCCCAGTGATGTTTCGCAGGTGGATCAGTAGCTAGAACAGGGTGATCTGTGTTTGATGAGGCTGCAGTGAGAGGTTCTCCTGCCACCTAAAGATAAAAGAAAACGGGTTTTGCGTTGCCAGCGTGCCTACGGAGCCGATGGGTGCATGGCATAGCACGCTTTCTTTTGATTGTTAAACTTCTGTTCAAGCAGGAAATGCTGAAGAACGAGGTTGTAGGTGGCGGTAACGTTACATCTGTCAGATAACCAAGTATTTATATCCCGGTATCGCTCGTTATTTCACAAATGCTCCACACGTCAGGAGTTTCTAGCCAGATTGGAAGGCTTGTCTGTGTGAAGAAGGGTATTAAAATGCACTTCTGATAATCTTCCGTGTTTGATTCCCAGGATTCCCAAGAAGGCTCTGATAAAATGAAGGACATTGTATTCTGTAGCAACAACTGCTTTGTTCTTTATTCAGCAGCTGTGCAAGCAAAAACCTCGGAGAACAAAGTAAGTCGCAAATGCTGGTGGCGCACTAGCGAGCAGAAATTAGTGCTGCTGGGTTTGGGGGAGAGGTGGGAGTTTGCACGTCGTTTTAAGGGGTGATAAGTGACTTGTTCCGTATTCAGACGTGGAGATTCTGAACCAGCAGCGTCAAGTACAATTCCCGTTTGCGGAACTTTGCCTGACAGAGATGTGTGGCGGAGCGGGAGCCCGCTTTTGCTGTCCTCATGGGCTTTGCAGATGCAGTCTCATCAACCTGGTCCTTTGACGTCTCTGGGCGTTGCATGAAACCACAGCCACATCGTTCAGGGCTGTTTTCTGCATGGTGATTCGGCTTATGCAGTAAAAATATTGCAAATAATAACTGAACAGCATGTTTGCAAAAAGACCTTTTAAAGCAGTAAACGTAACTAGTAATTAGTTCAGCGTAACTGGAAAAAACATCCTATTCCATCACTTTATTTGGGCAAAGCTACGATTTTAAAGCATTAATTACGTTATTGAGGAGCCATGAGCCAACAGTGTGCCCTCACGGCCAAGAAGGCCAATGGCATCCTGGGATGCATTAAGAGCAGCGTGGCCAGCAGGTCGGGGGAAGTGATCCTCCCCCTCTCCTCTGCGCTGGTGAGGCCTCCCCTGGAGTGCTGTGTCCAGTTCTGGGCTTCTCAGTTCCAGAAGGACAAGGAGCTGCTGGAGAGGGTCCAGCGCAGGGACACTGAGATGATGAAGGGCCTGGAGCACCTTCCATATGAGGAAAGGCTGAGAGAGCTGGGGCTGTTTAGCCTAGAGAAGAGGAGGCTGAGGGGGGATCTTATCAATGCTGATCAATATCTAAAGGGTGGGTGTCAGGAGGATGGGGCCAGGTTCTTCTCAGAGGTGTCCAGTGACAGGACTAGGGGCAATGGCCATAAACTGGAAAACAGAAGGTTCAAACTGAACGTGAGGAAACCCTTGTTCCCTGTGAGGGTGACAGAGCCCTGGGACAGGCTGCCCAGAGAGGTTGGGGAGTCTCCTTCCCTGGAGACTTTCCAAAGCCGCCTGGACTGGTTCCTGTGTGATCTGCTCTAGGAGATCCTGCTCTGGCAGGGGGGTTGGGCTAGATGGTCTCTAGAGGTCCCTTCCAACCCCTAACCCTCTGTGAACCTGTGACTCAGTGTAAGAGGCTGCTGACTGACAGTGACCAGGGAAAAGAGGCGATAGGTATTGGAGAAAGACGATTTAAGAAACGTGTTCAATGGAAAGTGGAATTAGGCCGGGGATTGTTCTCAGGGGCCCCCACATCGTGTGCTGTAGGTCTCTGCCCACAGACACGGCGAGCGTGCGGCACCTTAGACAAACTCGGCACTTGAGCAGAGGGCGTCGTGCCTGGCTGTGTCCAGGTGCGTTCCGGTTCAGAGGAAGGTAATGTATCCCTGGCACTGAAATGGAAGAGTCTTCATTCAAGACTGAGCCATCCCGATAAGTTTATTTCCTCATAGGCAAAGTTTTTTGAGTCCTTTAAACCAGCTCGGTTTTCACAGGTCAGATGTACCGTTTTTCCCCTAACCCAGTGGACAGAAGGGGCCGTGTGCTTTAAGCGTGGCCCGATCCGTGTTTTCTCGTAGCCCCATGTTTACTGTCGAACACGCAGCCTTCCTTCACATGCATCCTGCTTGCGTTTTCAGAAGGGATTAAAAAAACCAAACCCGGAGCAGATAAGTGTTTGCAGCCCCATCCTCCCAGTGTCCCGTGTAGCTCATGTTCACTAGCGTGTAAGCAGGGTAACAGTGCACAAGTGCATCAGCATGTGCCTAATTAGCTTAATTAGATGTCACGTTCAGCCTCTCGCTCCTTTCATTTCCTCTTTCCAGATGAACCGTACAAACCACGTTAAGCACTCGTTAATCTGAACTTCTTTGTTGTTCTTGTTTTCTCTCTTTCTGTCTTTGGGGTTTGGTTGTTAAACAAATCTCTGCGGGTTTAATTCTTGTTCTCAGGTTGTATGACTAATCTGGAGCCCTGCAGGAATTTCCCCGTCACTTGTTTCCAGGAAAAATGTGGCATTATTTGCAAGTCTTCCCCTTCCACCAGATAACAAGATTCTTAGTCTTTACATTAATCCTGTGACCCATATTTTAGGGCTATTTTGTGTTGTAACAAAGCTCTAAGAACGGCCAAGCACGAAATCTGTCGGTTAGCTCGGCTGGGGCCACGCGTTAGTTTCTCACCCCAAACCTGGATGAAGGGTTGGGCCTGTTTCCCTCCTGCACTAAAGGGTGCCACGCTCTAGGTTGGCCGGGAGAACTTTTTGCTCCGTGACCCGGTAACACCGCTCGGGGTCGCGTCCATCTTGCCCTGTTGCCGCATCCTGGTTTTCCGAGCAGCCTCTTCAGCTCCGGCCTGGCAGTTTTCAGGCCACGTTCAACGTTAATTAAAGCTATCGCTAATGGTTTGGGATTGTTATTCTTAAGAGCTTTCTGTTGGTTCAGCAGGAATCGGTTCCGTCTCTGCCACAGTCGCCGATGAAGGAGAGGCCGCCGAAAGCATTCCATCAGTACAGCAACAACATCTCGGCTTTGGACGTCCACTGTCTGCCTCAGCTGCAGGAAAAGGTTTCTCCGCCATCGTCCCCCCCCATCATGTTCCCCCCTGCCTTCGAAGCAGCCAAGGTGGAGGCCAAACCGGATGAGCTGAAGGTGACGGTGAAACTGAAACCGAGGCTAAAAGCAGTACACAGTAGCCTCGATGACTGTCGGCCTCCGAGTAAGAAATGGAAAGGAATGAAGTGGAAAAAGTGGAGCATTCAGATTGTGATTCCGAAAGGATCATTCAAACCCCCCTGCGAAGAAGAAATAGATGAATTTCTCAAAAAACTGGGCACGACCCTTAAACCAGATCCTGTGCCTAAAGACTACAGGAAATGTTGCTTCTGCCACGAGGAGGGTGATGGATTAACAGACGGACCAGCGAGGCTTCTTAACCTGGATTTAGACCTTTGGGTCCACCTGAACTGTGCTCTTTGGTCTACGGAAGTCTACGAGACACAAGCTGGTGCCTTAATAAACGTGGAGCTGGCGCTGCGAAGAGGCCTGCAGATGAAATGCATGTTTTGTCACAAAATGGGTGCCACCAGCGGTTGTCACAGGTTAAGGTGCACCAACATTTACCACTTTACCTGTGCCATTAAAGCACAATGCATGTTTTTTAAAGACAAGACCATGCTTTGCCCCATGCACAAACCAAAGGGAACTCACGAGCAAGAGCTCAGCTACTTCGCGGTCTTCAGGAGGGTCTACGTTCAGCGGGACGAGGTGCGGCAGATCGCTAGCATCGTTCAGCGCGGAGAACGGGACCACACGTTCCGCGTGGGAAGCCTGATCTTCCACGCCGTCGGGCAGCTGCTGCCGCAGCAGATGCAGGCCTTCCACTCCTCCAAAGCGCTCTTCCCCGTGGGTTACGAGGCCAGCCGGTTGTACTGGAGCATGAGATACGCCAACAGACGCTGCCGCTATCTCTGCTCGATCGAGGAGAGGGACGGGCTCCCGTTGTTTGTCATCAAGGTTGTGGAGCAAGGCCACGAAGATCTGGTCCTCACCGACACGACTCCAAAAGGTAAATGCTGCGAACCGAGGTGGTGGCTTTGGCGGGTCTAGTTCGTTGTGTCGCTACCGATGCGAATCGGAGGCGTGACGGGCGTCTCGAGTACCGTGCTGCCGACCCCGCTCTGATGTCGTCCTTCCGGTGAGCTCCCAGGGCCCGGTTTGAATACGCTGTCAAGACTGAGGATACTCTGGAAGACATTTTGGAAGCTGCAACGTGTTAGAAGTTCACAGGGGAGATCCAAGATCTCCTGGTTATTGAAGTGGATCTCCTGGTTATTGAAAGATCTCCTAGGTTATTGAAGTGAATCTCCTAGATTACTGAAGGATCTCCTAGATCATTGAAGTGGATCTCCTGCTTATTGAACGAGCTGATGACTGGAAGTGTATTAAAATAGTAGTAAGGCCAGCGTAGGTCTCCTTTCATGAAAGGTGACGCTGAGTAACAGTATCATTACTCGGTTGTCTTCAACGCCTGCGCTGAGGTTCCCCAGCAGGGAAGAGACGGTGGAGCCGAGCACGTCCTCCTCGGGCCGGGGAGGGCGTCCCTGGCGGGGTGGGGTACGGTAGGTCAGACTCTAAACCTACGGGCCCGGTAACGCGCTGGGCCGCAACCCCTTCGCGCTGCGGGCGTTCACGTGCCCAGCCTGGCTCCGTCCGGTCGAGCTGCTGCTCTGGGGGAAGCGCCCGTGTACGTCCTGTTCCCGTTGGGGGATTATATTCAGCGCCGACGGCCGTCGGCGCTGAATATAATCCCCCAACGGGAACAGGACGTCTCGTCGGTTTGCAGAACATTCTGCTCCGCGCAGGTTTTCCCGGGAGATGTGTGCGTTCGTTGTCAAGAGGACGGAGGGTTTCCGTGCTGCCAATACTAAACGTTTCACGCCCAAGGAGCAAGGGAGCAGTGGAAACGTCGTGCGCGGGTGGCGTTCGTTCAGGGCCAAACAGCGACCCGGCAGACGATGCCCCGATTCACCTCCCGAGCGCCGGCCTGTTGGCGTTGGTTTCTGGGCCTGACGCCCCCGGGCATTCGTTTTAAGAGCAGCACCTCCAGCATTTTGACCCCTGTAATTCCTTCCCGCGTAGGTGTTTGGGATAAAATCCTGGAGCCCGTTGCTTCCGTCAGAAAGGAATCGGAAATGCTCCAGCTGTTCCCCGGCTATCTGAAGGGTGAAGACCTCTTTGGTTTGACAGTCTCAGCAGTGGCCAGGATTGCCGAGTCGGTGAGTCTTCGCCACCCCAGGGTTCCTCGGATACCTCGCGTTCACGCGGGAAGGGGAGCAGGAGCCGGTGTGGGAAAGTAAATCTTCCGCTGCACGCGATTAACACATAATTACTTGGCCCTTTTTTTTCTTTTTCTCTGTTTTTTGCAGCTGCCAGGGGTTGAGGCCTGTGAGAACTACACTTTCCGCTACGGCCGAAACCCCTTAATGGAACTGCCTCTTGCTATCAACCCCACGGGCTGTGCCCGTGCCGAGCCTAAAATGAGTACCCATGTCAAGAGGTTTGTGTTAAGGTATTTTGTTTTAATTTCACATAGTACAGCCCAGGGTTTATAGGCTGCTTAGGGTTATCTGTGCTTTCGTCTGCTGCTTACAAACCCTGTCGTCTTTGGCTGTGTATGTGCATGCCCAAACCAGAGGGACCGCTTTGTCGTCTGCTAGTTGGCTTTCAGTGTCTGTCCGTCCGGAAGAGTTTGGAATGGGTTTCGTGGCCCTTTTCAGAGAAATCTTCAGTTTTTCTTGTATTCTTTCCTGTTACATGCCCAATTCCTCCAGGCCTCACACCTTGAATAGCACCAGCACGTCGAAGTCCTTTCAGAGCACAGTTACGGGAGAACTGAACGCGCCTTACAGTAAGCAGTTCGTCCATTCCAAGTCCTCGCAGTACCGCAAGATGAAAACCGAATGGAAGTCCAACGTGTACCTGGCTCGCTCTCGGATTCAGGTCAGTCTGCCCTTTGCCTGTTAAAACTCACTGAGACCTTTTCCTCTATCTGTTTAATACACAAATTGTGCATTTTTATATATTTGATATATAAATATTATTATAAAATGGATACTTAAAACCAGAAGGTGACGCTGGTGTGCGACGTCTCCCCCCAACCTGGCGATTTTTAAGTGGCAGATCACTTCCCTAGGTTGAGCTGAAGTCAGATTTCCTTCTAATTATTGTAAATATCTTCACAAATTCACTTCTTACAGTCACCTCGGAAAAAAGCTGCTCTCAAGTTTTGGGGTTGTTTGGGGGTTTTTTTTTTTAGCGTATTTCTCAAAAGCTTCCTAAGCAGCAAGACAGGCCCAGAGCAAGCCGAGTACAGCCGCGCACGACCGGCGCGTTGGGTGCGCGTTGGCCTTCGCAGCGGCAGCAGCTTACGTAGCTGGGGGGTTGGGGGGGGAGGTTTGCTCGGGGGCGGTGCGCGAGAGCTTCGTAACTAACCCCGCTGCCTGCCAACGGGGGGGGCGGTTTGGTTCAGGTCGGCCGTCCCGGCGGGTTTCTGCGCTCGAGAACGGCCCGCTGTGTTTCTCGGGCGCGTGTGAGCCCTGCAGAGGCAGGTGTCGGGGTGCGTGGGCAGGAGCCACGGCCGTTTCCTTGCGTCTGAAAGATGTAAACGTGCAGCTGGGCTGGTGCAGCCCCGGTTCCTTCTCTGCCGCTTCGCTCTGGCCGACTCCGGCGTGGCTTTCCGCTGGGGCAGGAGTGCAGCGCGAGCGTGAATCTGTTCCGGGATTCTAAATGCAATGTATTTTTTGTAGGGCCTGGGCTTATATGCTGCTAGAGACATTGAAAAGCACACTATGGTCATTGAATATATCGGAACTATCATCCGGAATGAGGTAGCGAACAGGAAGGAGAAGCTTTATGAATCGCAGGTACGGGCGGTGTTCACGGTTTCCTTCCCCTTCGAAGCGTTCGGCGGAGCAAACGCGGTTGTGGTGTGAGTCCGGCTCCCCCGATTCCTCTCCCCTGCTGTGCTCCAGTGCCGCAGGCTAAGTACACCCAGAGGAGCCTTCCGTAGAGTCTGCCTTACCCGAGGCCGAACTTGCTCGGTCTGGGGGCGCCAGGGCGCTGGAGCAGGCCGCCCAGAGAGGCGGTGGGGTCTCCTTCTCTGGGGACTTTCCGGCCCCGCCTGCGTGCCTTCCTGTCCAGCCTGGCTCTGGCAGGGGCGTTGGACTAGCCGATCCCCAGAGGTCCCTCCCAGCCCCTCGCGGGGGCAGCGCGCGGCTCGCGCCCCCTCCCGCGCCAGCAGGCGGTTCCTGACGCCGCGTGCAGAAGGACGCCCGGGGGGGTCACCCCGGGCAGGGGGCGTCACCCACGTTGCTGCTGCCTCTTCATCCGGGCCGATTGCGTAAAGTCTCCCAAGAGCCTCTTTTCCCAATCCTGTCTTGCAGAATCGCGGCGTGTACATGTTCCGCATTGACAACGACCACGTCATCGATGCTACCCTGACGGGAGGTCCTGCGAGGTGGGTGGCTCCGGGAGATCTCTGCCCCCGTCCCGGGGAGGCGTCCGCGCCCCCCGGCCAGGGCTGGCTGCGCGGGACTCGGCCGCGGGGTCGCGGCGGGTTTTGTGCCGTCGGGCTGCGCGCCGCTGCCCTGAAACACTGTCGCCTGTCGCTCACCTTTGGGTTTGGTTCACGGCATCAAGAAAGGACGGCTTTTTTCACGTTAATGCCCGGGGTTTTACGGGTTTTGGCGTTTTCTAGGGAAAGAGACCAGTCGAGGGTAAGGTACCTGTACCGGCACAGTCGGTGCGCCCCGAGGCCGAGGCCGCCCCGAGCTTTGGGTTGCGTTTCCGTGGAAGGCGACCCGTTGCGCGCGCTGTTTTCGCAGGTACATCAACCATTCGTGTGCGCCCAACTGCGTGGCCGAGGTGGTGACTTTCGAGAGAGGACACAAAATTATCATCAGCTCCAGCAGGAGAATCCAGAAGGGGGAGGAGGTAGGAGTCTCCGGCGGTTCCGCCTGGTGTCGCCTGGGCCGGCAGCACGAGTGGTCGGGGCCAGGCGGCGGGAGAGACGTTTCCCTGCCCCGCTTCCCTCCTCAGCCTCGCCGGTTCCCGGCCGCTCTCGCCCTGGCGCGTAGGCACGAGGAGAGCGGCGGTAAATCCCGGCTGTCCCGTAACCGTTCGCCGTCTTCCTTCCAGCTTTGCTACGACTACAAGTTTGATTTTGAGGACGACCAGCACAAGATCCCATGTCACTGTGGAGCTGTCAACTGCCGGAAGTGGATGAACTAGAAGGCATTCCTTGCTGTCTCTGAGGGTCGCTTGTCCCTGGGAAGAAGTGATTCACCTTTCGATTTGGTCGACGGAAACTTGGTTGCCTTTGTGAAGGGGGGGGAAGAAAAAAACCACACCATAATCCCTTCGGAAGCGCGGATTTCTACTCGCGTGTTTAAAAAGAAACAAAAAAAGAAAAAAGGAAAAAAAAAAACACACAAAGTCAGACGGAGCAGCAGGAGCGAGCCGGCAAAATCCGAAGCGAACTTTGCAGAGCCGCGGAGGTTCCACGGAGGTAGCGGAATGGTCCAGCACTTTTGTTTCTGAGCTCACTAAGGAGAAACTGTTTATCTTGGGCAGAGAACCGTGGCTGACCTGCGGGGGTGCAGGCGGGCATATATGAATGTAAGACTGAAATCACCAGCGAAAGGGAGAAGTCCAAAGTGCTGGCCACAGCCTTATTTGATAAAGGGGCAGGCCCTCTGATTAAAGAAAAGTTTTAAATAAAAGTAGACACCACTGAACAAGGAATGTACTGAAACGACTTCCTTAGGGATAGAGCTAAGGGAAAAAATAACTTGCACTAAAATACATTTAAATACTTGATTCCATGAGTCAGTTTATTGTAGTTTTTGATTTCTGTACAATAAGAGAACCTTTTTGTATTTATTATTGAATAAGTGAATGAAGCTATTTTTAAAAAGAAAGTTAGAAGAAAGCCAAGCTGCTGCTGTTACCTGCAGAACTAACAAACTCTGTTACTTTGTACAAAAGTGTAAATATTTTGAGAGAAAAAAAAAAAAAAAACCCACAAACAAAACAAACCACAAAACCCCGGTATAAAAATAGTTATTGACCAAATGCTACCAGACTCCGCAGCGGCAGGGCGGGCGCTTACGCGCAGCGGCAATAGGGATGTCACAATATGATCTCGCGTAGCGGCGGGCGCGCGAACGGGGCAGCCCAGGTCTGGGGGTTACGTTCACGGCGCTCGCAACCGCGGTCTTACCAGAGTTGGGTCGGAGCGAAGCCGGGGAGGGCGCGGAGGTGACAACTCCGACTTGTTGTAGCTGTTGGGGTCAATTTAGATTCGGTTGTATTATATTGTTGCATCCCTATTCCTCAAGTCAGGGGTTTTTTTGTGCTTACAATGTGTGATAACTGTGAATAACCGCTAAAACCACCCGAAACAGGCTGAGCGGTGGGTTTTTTCCTCAGCAGAAGTAGCTCGAGATTAGGGGACCGTTCAGCCTACGGTAAACCGTGTAACCAGCGTAGGAGGGCGCGGTCGGAGCTCCCGTCGGACGCGACAGCCGCCTTACCCGGAGCCCGAGGAAGAACGCGAGATGTAACGTGCTTGCAGCTGCAGGACTCTGGCCATAGGGGTTTGGAAAATGTAATTTAAAGACGTGTTTGTATGGATTGTTTTTTTGTTTACATTTCCTTTAAAAAAAAAAAAAATAAAATAAACACTGTTTTGTGTTTGCTTGTAGAAATTTAATCAGCATTTTGAACCAGGTTAGCTTTTTATTTTGTACTTCAGATTCTGGTACTGACACTTCACAGGCTAAAGATTAAAAAAAAAAAGATGAAGTTTTTTTTGTGTGCACAATTAAAAGTGGACTGTAAACTGTTGGTATATTCAGTGCTACAGTTCGGAACCTGTAATGTATATGGCATGATGTATTTTTATCTTACAGAATAAATCAATTGTATATATTTTTCTCTTGATAAATAGCTGTATGAAATTGTTTCTTGAATATTTTTCTTCTCTTGTACAATATTCCAACATCCTACCAGTATTTGTCCTACAGGTTTTTTTTTTCTGTTCTGTATAATAGTATCTAATGTTGGCAAAAAAAACAAAACAACAAAAAAAAACCCCTTTTTTGAAGTATACAGAGTGTTATGGGTTTTGGAATTTGTGGAAACAGATTTAGAAGATCAGCATTTACAAATAAAAATATTTTACATCTATAAATTCTCCTCCTGTTTTCACTGGGGGTGTCTGCTTTCTGCCTCTCTCACCGTTTCAGGGTCAGCGCCCGCGCTCCCCTCTGCTCCCGGCCCCCTGGAAGCGTACGCTGTGGGGCCGCGGCTTGAGCGTCTCCAGCTGCCGTCCCCGCATCAGCGTTCCCCCACGCAATCTGGGGGGGTAAGAAAGGGGCCGTGCTGGCTCCCGCTGGCGCGGGGCTGCGCTTCGGGTTTGGGCTGAGGAGCGCGCAGCCCGCCCGGCAGCCAACCCGCGTCGCACAGCGCAGGAGCGCCCGGCCCACGGCCCCAGCACCCGCAGCCATCCCCTCAGCCCGCGACAGCCGCCCGCGTGCCCCCGAGCTGCGGCCGCGCTGGCAGCCCTCGCCCTCGGCTCGGCGGGCGCAGCTGGAGGCGGCCGTGAGCCGACGCGGTGAAGCCGCCCAGCCCCGCAGCCCAGGCAGCGCTACGCCGCGCAGGAACAGTAACTCCGGCGCCTCCGGGCCTCAGCTGAAGTGCGGCTGCCCCAGGGGGCTGGGGCTGGCCTTGAGACCCTTGTTGGCAGGGGGAACTCGGCTGGTGTTAATTATCCCCGTTGTCCCGCTTTATCTGGAGGAACTTCCACTTGGCCCATGGTTCGGCTCCCAACTCAACGCCGCTTACCGACGCCCTGCTTCCACCACCACCGAAGGAGGCAGGAAGCTGCGCGGCGGCACGGGACCGCTCTTACCTCTCCTCCCTCTCGCGCCCCGGCCGACCGCCGCAGGCCCAAGCGCAGCCACCGCGCAAGGGCGCGTCTCCTCTCGGCGGGAAGGGGCCCGTCTGGAACGACTCCGGCGGCGGCGGTGTTTGCCTCGCGCTGCTCAAACAAACATCGCTAACCGGATGCTGGAGAACCTGCGCAGCTGGAAAACGTTCCTGCTGCCCAAGGGAAAGGGCACGGCTGCCCCGGCAGGGAAGGCAGGTCGCTGTGGCGTCGGAAACAAGGCCGGCGTGGCTAGGAACGCGCGCGCTGCGGCAGCTTCCACGCGCTGGAGAAGCATCAGGGCTGAGGCAGGAAGTCAGAGAAAGGTAAACAGGGAAATAAATGAGCTCGGGAAGGGGAAAAGGGAAGCGGAGGAAAAAACCACAGAGAAATTCTCTCTCAAACCCGCCAAGACGTGAGAGAGGGAGAAGGAGCCGGCTGTGAAGCAAAGGGAGCGAAAACGAGGGAAGGCCCGAAGTACGTGAGCGATGGTCCGCGTCGGGCTCGGGGCTGGGCGGTGGCTGCAGACGGGGAGGCCACGCAGGCTAATAAAAAACCATAGTTTATTTTCAATGCAGCTACCGTCATGAGTCCTCAAAATAGACTTTGCAATAGTTACTTTGTTTTAAATACGAGGTGACGAATGACAGCTAAGAATCGAAACTACATGAAATAATACCCTAAACCCGTAAATTAAAACAACTAAATTTAAATATTACAGGTGACAATTTTCCAAAGATAAAAGGGAATAAAAATATTTTCCAGAAAAAGTAATTTGGCCACTAAAACCGTACTACAAACGAAACTGAATGAGATACTGCACATGAAACACTTGGACTCCTTCCTGCCACTGTCATTAAAAGATCCACAAAGCTAAAATCTCACAATTTAAATTACACTGCTCTAATAATTTCTCTTACTTAAAAACAGTCCGATAATCCAGGATAATCCAAGGAACCGATGATAAATTGCACTTCTACGCCTGGTTCTGCAGTGGGGCTGCTGCATCTGCCTGGGGAGCGGCGACCGCCCGGGCCTCCTCGTGCACGCAGCTCTTCAGAGCAGGGTCCTTGCCACGGCCGGGCCGGGAGGAGCCGAGGGCCCCTCGCAAAGCCCCCCCGAGTGACGAACAACCACGGCCGAAGGGGAAGCAGGTCTTGGCTTAACGCTGCTCAGCCGCACCCTCGCTGTCTCAGCTCTCAAAATGCCACTGCTGAGGGAGGGACCCGTCGCAGATGGCCATGGTGACGTACCCTTTGTGGCTGAGCGGGTCTACCACCTTCATGCACTGCCCCACGGAGACCTGGTAGAGGCGGTTGTTCTTCTGGAGGAGAGACAAAGGCAGATGGGATGTGTTTACTGAAACTTCCGTCCTGCTCCGCTGATGCTCCCTCCCGACAGCCGAGCCTTTCAGCAGCCGCCCTGACGCACCAGGCCCGCAGCAGCAGCATTTGAACTCAGCACACCCCGTAACCACGTGCAGGCCGTGGAACAGAGGCTCTCGCAGCCTTACGGCGAACCAGTCTGGATTGTGGTTACCCCAGAGTCTCCTAATGAGGGGGAGGGATGATCCAATCCGTTCCCCAGCCCTCAGCGAAGAAGGAGCTCAGCATCTGGCCGAGGCTCAGCGATGCCCCTGCCCTCAGTGACCACCCACGTGCCGGGGAGCTGCCACGCAGGGGGATGGGCCCAACAACCAGGGCAAGGCCTGACCCTGGTCCAGCCTGAGAAGGAAACAGATCCTTCTTCTCTCTTTTTTCCCCCGAGGACCCTGCCATGTCCCCCACTAACAGCTTGTTGCAGCTGCTTTGGGGGTCCCTTTTCCTCCTGGAAAGGGCTCTCCACACAGACCCTGCAGCTCCCGTGGGCAGCGACCTCCTGCACTCCCACGTGGAGGGAGCAGATACGTGTCAACAGCCGCACCGGGCTCCATCACTGCTTGTGGCCGTAAGCAGATGGCCAGCGAGGCAGGAGAACACGGCCAGAACACGCCCTGCTCCTCCAGAACCCCCGCCCCCAGGCTTGTACTGTCACCGGCAGCGCACGGCCAGCCCTTCTCCGTACCAGTGGCTCTCACACCCAACGTATTTCCCCTCCCTCCCCCAAGTCTTCCCTCCTCTAGAGTCCCAGACCGCTCACAAATTCCTCAGGCGCAAGGTGCCCCGCGCCTCCTCCCTGCCCTGCCACCCTCTCTCATCCTTCCCAGCCCTAATTCAGCCTTTCCTAGAGGAGGCCAGCCCGTGCAGCATGGCCGGGCGATGACCTTTCCCTACTCCTTTCCTCATCAATCCTGCTATTTGATTCACTTCCTTTCGTGGTTGATCGCTGACCCTGTTACAGATCCAGCTCCCACAGCCCCCACGGCAACGGCCGGCTCAAAGCCCACGTTTCACACGTGAAGCCCGGATCGCTCCCCCGCCAGCACAGGTATCCCGTCAGTTAGGGGCACTGAGTTTCCACGGCCAGTCTCTTCTCTGTTCTCTCGGTCTTGGGAAATCTTTGTCCCTGAACGCAAGCTGAAGCACCCTGAATAATACCTTGGCAGCAGCAGAACTTTTCAGCTCCCTACTCCCACTACCCTTTGCAGCTGTGGCACTGCTGGCGCAAGCGTCAGACACGTGCAACCCTGGGCTCACACCGTACAGAACCGGTTAGGTTGGAAAAGACCTGTAAGATCAAGTCCAACCGTTAATCCAACACCGCCAAGTCCACCACTAAACCATGTCCCTAAGCACCTCGTCCACACCTCTTAAATCCCTCCAGGAATGGTGACTCCACCACCTCCCTGGACAGCCCGTTCCAATGCCTGACAGACCTGTCAGTGAAGCAATGTTTCCTGCTACCCAATCTGAACCTCTCCTGGTGCAACAGGAGGCCGTTTCCTCTTGTTCTGTCACTTGGAAGAAGAGACCAACCCCCACCTCTCTGCACCCTCCTTTCAGGTAGTTGTAGCGAGCCATAAGGTCTCTCCTGAGCCTCCTCTTCTCCAGGCTGAACACCCCCAGCTCCCTCAGCCGCTCCTCACAGCACTTGTGCTCCAGACCCTGCCCCAGCTCCGTTCCCTTCTCTGGACACGCTCCAGCCCCTCAGTGTCTTTCCCGTAGTGAGGGGCCCAAAACTGAACCCAGGATTCAAGGTGTGGCCTCACCAGTGCCCAGCACAGGGGGACAAGCCCTGCCCTGGTCCTGCTGGCCACACTGTCCCTGATGCAGGCCAGGATGTCACTGGCCTTCTTGCCCACCTGGACACACGCTGGCTCATATTCAGCCCCGGTCGACCAACACCTCCAGGTCCTTTTCTGCCAGGCAGCTTTCCAGCCCCTCATCCCCAGGCCAGTAGGGCTGCAGGGGACTGTTGTGGCCCCAGTGCAGGACCCGGCACTTGCCCTTGTTAAACCATATCTGCCTCTGTGCCTCCCAACCACCCTGCACTGCAGCAGCCTTCCTCATCTGACCGCACTTAGGAACCCGTGCTGCCACCGAGCAGCATGGTACGAACCTGAGACAGTTTACGCAGAGCTGTAAGAGGCCGCTCTGGCAGGGCCCCCCTCTTTGCTCAGCAACGTTTGTGCAACAGACTCCTTGCTGTGGGGAGGGCATGTGAGGGGGCAGCCTCTGAATTAATACCCAGGAGCCGAATTTTATGTGTTTGTAGCAATGGCTCAGTTTCGCGAAACCAGGAACTCCAGACTCTAAGCCATTAAACGAGGCGCTATTAAAGGGCAGAAGCAACTGCAAAAAATCTCCCGTCTCAGTACTCAGTTCTGCCCTGTTCTTCTTCAAGCACAAGCAGAAATCACCACACGGACTCCTCCTGCCCCCCAGCCCTGCAAACACAACACAACAGAGGGATTTTGTTCTCTCTGGCACGTCCCTGTGAGGCACAGTGCTGCAGGTGGCTGTGACAAGCAGAAAAAAAGGCTAAATGGGGCTGTAGAACCTTCCTATGTCGCAAAGGAAAACGCCTGCATGTCCCAGAGCTCAAGGAAAGCCTTGTTCAGGCCGAAACGCAGCCACCAAAGCTGTGTCGCTTTTGTACGTGCCGTTTGGACTGCGGGCTGGGCCTCGTACGGCTGTACTGGCTTGGCACATCTGAGGTTTGGTCATAAATTGAACTCAACCCTGATGTGCTGCTAGTGCTAATATCACTTCCAAGACATTAATTACAAGCAACATGCTATTTGCCAGCCACTCCACTTACCCCAAATGTCCACTGCTGCGAGCCGCCAGACCCATGGCATTTCATGAGACGAGGCGGATCGGACGAGCGAGTTTCCGAAACATCCAAGCAAAGGAGATTATTTAAAATCAGCTCGTGATCTTCATTGTAAATCCAGACCTGAAAGAGGAGACAAAGATATTTATCCCAATGCTCCAGGGCAGCTGCCTTACATTTTCTGATCAGGTACAGAGGCAGCACTTCAGCATCTGGATGTCAGAGTTGTGCCTTGCAATGCTCACTGCCTCTTTGCTGCCTTGTCTCCAGCAACTGAAATAACTGCAGTGCCCTACTGTCTTCCCAGCGCCACACAGCGTTAGCCCACGCAGAGGCACTGAAAGGATCGCTTGTGATCCTGCTCTTCACTAGCTTTTTAAAAATAAAGCAGCCCACGTATATTCCTCCTGTCCAGGCAGCGGATCTCACCAGCTGTGCTCTGAGCCAAGTCGTTAAACCAGGCAGTAAATCTGCTTATCTAAAGACAATGCTTTAGTCATGAAGGAGGGGCTGGTGAATTGCCTCAGCTCCAGTAGGGAGCCAGCACGGGGCCAGAGGAGGATGCTGGGTGATAGCAAGCAGCCCAAGAGCTGTGGGGAAGTAACCTGGCAGGCATGCAAGGCCAAAAGGTATCCCCAATCTTCTTTGAAACCGCTGCGTTTGTCCCCAAACACACTGAAATTTATTTAACGCTGTGCATTGGGGTCAGCTTGTAGACACTGAATGACGGCAAACCAAGTCAGCTATGCAACTTCTGGTGCCAGGCAGCCTACCGCAGTTGCCACTCTGGTCCCAGAGTCCTGCTCTTTGGAGCTGGTGGCCTGCGGCTCAGAGACCTTCACTCAATTAGAAGAAGATGATCCAGACTTCCAGATGGTATTAAAACTTTCCATATTGCTCTCTGGGGAGCAAGAGGAATCTCTGCTTCACCATTCCCCTTCTGAATCTACATGCCCTGTAACTGACAGGTTTATGTTTTCTCTGCTCCCCAGCCAAACTGCTTTTGCTAGCTGCGCCACGCTCAGAGCGAAACCAGCCCTCCCACATCACACCCACTTTGTTTTAGCTGAACCAGCATGAAAATGTCTTCATCTGGACCTCAAGGACTTGCACAATATCCCAGCAGCTCACACACTGGTGGGAACTGAATTCAGCTCCTCGCCAGGACCCGCACGTACAAAGCAAGAATGTACTGGTTCGCATTTCCAGCTTCAGCTGCGCTTGGGTTCCTGAACTGAGATGACATTAGAGCAGTTTCTCTGCTCCCACGCTGAAAACCATCGGCACCTCTAACAAGAAGCAAGGACACACTCAGTCTGTCAGTTTGTCCTCTCCCACACGCTATTCGGGCACAAACAGGTATTTTTACTGTTGGTATACAATACCATCAGGCACATTCAGTTGCTGCAGTCGGTGCCCACACCCTGCCAGCTCTCACTGTGCTGCCCAGACCTTGCTTTGGAGCAAGGCTTGTCTGACACAGCAGAAGGTTCAGGGAAGCAGCACCGTCAGTCTGGCCTAACTGCAGGAGCTGCTGGGCCCCGCTCCCTCCGTCCGTGCCTTCAGGCCTGCAAAGTCCTGGGCCACATCAGTTAGGTGGAGGACCTGGAGCTCTCATAAACAATGGGAGATTGATCCCTGGGCCAGGAAGCAAAGAAATGGATGAACTTTGGTGTGTGCACCTCAAAATACCCTAGGTTAGAAAGGGGCAGGGAAAAGAAGGAGAAATTATGTGAAAACTGTAGCTCTGCAGTGTGGGGAAGACACTGAGACCACCTGGCAGGACACCCAACAACTGCTACTCTGAATGCATAGTGGGGTCCCTCCACTCACACAGCCCCTGGACAGCATCTCCCAACCCCTCTGGATGCTGAGCAGGCGGCAGCACAGCCAGACTGGTCTCGATCTGCTGACATTCCCAGACTTGACTCCAGGCTGGTGCATACAAGCAGCATCCCTGCTCATCCACCTTGCTTGCCACCATCGACTCCCTTCCCCCCGGGCTTCTATCTCTGTGAACGAGGGCACTGAGCCCCTCACAACTGTACCTACAGGCACCCCAAGTTCTGATACGCTCTTCTTCCAGCCCGGTTTCAACTTCTCACAGCTCACTGCTGCAGTAAACATGCAGTGTTTTGGTTTTTTTTTCCACTGTGTCTGCATGAGTTTCACACTCTGGGTAGAAAATATCAAATTCAAGGCAGAAAAGGCAGGAAAATACAACAAATTCTGATTTCTCTTTTTTGTCTGATGAAACTCAAGCCAGTCTTCCGGAGGGAGCTGTGATACAGGACACTGCGACAGTTGGACAGCATGACGCAACAGCGTGCAGCTCGTCCATCATGACAGTGACTATTTAACGCAGCGAAGGCCTCCTTTGAGGAAGCGCAGGTGTTACATTAAAATCTGCCCTAACCTCGGGCGTTCTGTGCCTTCTCACACACTCCTGTTTAAACCCTGTCATGAGAAAGGAAGCATGACAAGATTAAAGAGGAGGAGAGAATGGAGAAATAGCAGCATTTGCCAGAAGAGTATTATTATTAAAAGAATAATGATGGAGCCAAATCCAAACAGACGAAACTGTAAGAGTTGAGGGGCAAGACTGCAGTGACAGAGGGAGCAGACCTTTAATCAAAAGCTGGGTAATGGCGAAGAACACACAACAGAGTGATACTTCTCCAGAAAGCTAGTTTGAAGTTAATTTTGGCTGTCTTGTATAAGCCTATGCGTTTGGTGCAGCAAGCAAAATAAAAATAAAAAAGGCCCAAACTTGGGACATGTTACAGTTCCAAATTCAGATTAGAGTATCACTAAGAACTTGCAGATTATTAACAAGCAGGAGGAAAGCAAAGCTACCCCATAAGGGGGTTTTGTTATAAAACCACAGGCCTTTGCATACTCCAAAATTCATTAACTACTTGGCTGCTGAAGACTGCAAGGATGATGCTTAGCTCGTTACAGGTTGTCAGAAGCAGCAGCACAGGAAGGAAACCTCTCCTGGCACCCAGCACCCCTGGTATCTGATCTACAAGGAGAACAAATTGCTCTCATTTTCCTTTTTGTCCATGACTTGCTTGGGTTCAGGCTCATGCACAGTATCAGAAGTCTATAATCAATAAGGTGTCTCCCTAGGATTTATACCTCAGTTCTGAGTGATGTTCTATTTTATCCTCCTACATATTTTCCACAAAAAAAGACTTTTTTAAAATTTATTTTGTTAAAAAAATGGTAACAGATGAGGTGCAGGATATTTTCATCCTGCATCTACTCCCTAAAACCTAGGAGAGCATCACTGTCAGATTTCAGTTTCTAGAACGGGAATTGTGCCCAGCTCCCACCACAGAGGGAAGCAGCACCTTTAACTGCTGTCCCCCATGGACACATGCCAACGACTGATGTGCTCCACAGCTCTAAGGAAAAATCTCTGACCGTTTTCACTGGAGTCAAACACACCAGGATGCAATTAGAATATAATGAATTGTTTCTGTTTTCTAATAAAACCTGAATCATAAAATCATAGAATGGTTTGGGTTGGAAGGGACCTTAAAGCTCATCCAGTTTCAACCCCCCTGCCATGGGCAGGGACACCCTCCACTAGACCAGGTTGCTCCAAGCCTCATCCAGCCTGGCCTTGAACACTTCCAGGGATGGGGCACCCACAGCTTCTCTGGGCAACCTGTCCCAGTGCCTCACCACCCATTTTATTTCCTGGTATCTAATCTAAATCTCCCCACTTTCAATTTAAACCCATTACCCCTTGTCCTGTCACTACAGTCCCTTGTAAAAAGACCCTCCCAGCTTCCTTGTAGCCCCTTCAGGTACTGGAAGGTGCTATAAGGTCTCCCCGGAGCCTTCTCTTCTCCAGGCTGAACGACCCCAACTCTCTCAGCCTGTCCCCATGGCAGAGGAGCTCCAGCCCTCGGAGCATCTTTGTGGCCTCCTCTGGACTCACTCCAACCAGTCGATATCCTTCTGATGTTGGGAGCCACACAGCTGGACACAGAACTCCAGGTGGGGTCTTCACAAGAGCAGAGTGGGAGAGGGGGAGAAGTAGAGAGCAGAGGCCTGCTCATTCTTTGTTTCCCAGAGTGCAGTAGCTGGTTCAATTTTTCCATAGTGGAAATGGGAACTCTGTTAGTATCAATCTTTTTTTATGCAGGTGCAGCTGGAAGAACTGGATTTTGAATTTAGTCCCCTCAGAATGTAGTTCAGACTATTCACAGATTTAAGGCCAAGGTTTCCCAGGGCTTCTAGTACCTTCAGGATTTTACTTCATCCCCACACAACACAAACAAATCACCAGCCTTCTCCTGGACTGAATGTCACGATGGCTTCATTAACCTCATTTACACACAGACAGGTGGGTAGAGGCAGAGCTTCTCCTCATTACAGCTTAAGGAACAGTTTCAGTGGTGACTACAGCTTAACTCCTTGCAAGGACAGCAGTGTGACATTGCTGAAGACGGGATAGTGGAGCTGTTTTGCTCTCTCATTTTACTAATATCTGGGTTTTCCTAATCGGTTTCAGGTTGCCACTGTTGGTAACAGAGGCATGCTCTTCACTCCCTCCATAAACCCCTACACCCCAGGTTTTGGTGAAAGATGAAGTTATTCCTACAGTGAGATTAATTAATGTAAATAGAGAACAGCTAGCTGAGGAGGAAATTCAAGTGGGGAAAGGGCTCAAATGGTGTCTCATCATCTAGGAGGATGGTCTGTACTATCATTTCTTTTTGAAAAATGAAGCTACTTATAGAAGATTGAGTCTGCTGTCAATACAGACAACTATATTAAAACAAAACCAGACCTAGAGAAAACCAATAAATTAAAGGATGTGTAGTAGGTAGAAAAGGGAAGCTCACTGTTCCTAGGGAATAAATATTTCCAATTGATATGAAATAAACCAGGAAGCATCAGCCTACCCTTTGGCTTACAGAGTGCAGTGGAGCATAGCAAAAGGCACGGCTGGCCAGCTGGCAAAGCTCTGTGGATACACACTCTTTATTTGGTCTGCAAATTGCATTAGCACTACAGGAATGCATTGAAAATTTTCAGTAAATACAAGACAGTAACTACTACAGAAACAGCCCTTTGTGTGAAAGAAAATCCCTGCCGCGAACCATGCCGGCAGGAGAAGCGTTCCAGTACTTTCATCAGTTACAATCTGTTGCTTAGCTTGGCACTACTGGATTCTTCTGTCAGACAGTTTTTGGAAGACAAAAATTCAGTTTAAGAGCACAAAAATGCTGCCTCAGCATGGAGGAAGAGATGTGCCTAGCAATTTGCATCAGCACAGCTATTTGCATATACTTCAGCTCCTGTCATTATGGGTAACAGTGACATCACAGCACCAAATGACTTGGGAAAGTCACCAGAAACAGCAAAGTTTGGTGGACTATAATCATTATTTTAAACCACTGCTACCCTGAAAACCCAATGTCCTCCTAGAGGGCGTTCCAAAGTAGGCACATGCTTTCTGTTTCACAGTTCAGTGTGTGGCTGATGTTTCATAACCATTTCTCAGAGGGATCAAAGAACCGTTCCCCCAATAGTTTATGGAAAAGCAGGAAGCAGACTTGACCTGGATATCTTCACACTCACTCTAGACACATGTTGTATCAGAAAAGCAGAGTAACAGCCATGATCTAGAGGCTTAAGATCTTACAGAAGAACTGCACATGTGAGCACATCCTTTGAGACTGATACTAGAAGGTTTTGTAAAGTATGTATTCTTACATTTATGTCAGTGTTACAAGAGTGTTAAGAGCTTTTCTGAAAGTCCCTGCTCAAATCAGTTACCTTTTAAAGGCCCAGAGCACAGACACACATGCTTAGACACCTGAGCACCATTCCCAGCTGGAATGGCAAGTCACATCTTTAAAGCCCAATATATTGCTAAGTAAGAGAAAGATTAAATTATTGAAATGAAGTGAACACACAGAGGACAGGTTATAACAACACAAAGTAAAGTTTAAGAGTCAACATAGCGTATTTGAAAACAAACAGTAGAAAGAAGTCCACATAACTCACTGGACTTGAAGAGGAAATTTTTTGGAAGAGGAACTTGGCTTTAAGCATTTAGGACAGGATGAAGGCAAGCACACATTAGCTACATGACAAACCCAAACTTCTTTTGGCTGTCAGATCCCAAACACTCCCACTAGTTTGTCCTATATTGGCCTCTGTGCTTCACTCCAAAACCTTCCTTCTTAGTGTTGCTGATGATTCTCTTCCAAGTTTGTCAGGAACTACTTCCACTCCTCCTCCTTTAGGGCAGTATCTAGTCTAATGCGTGTTTCAGCATCCTTGTCTTCTAATCACCTGATTAACCCTGGCGTGTGGTTTTGGGTAGACGCTACACCACAGTTTTACTCCCACCTTTCAGACATCTCCAGTCGTTCATGATGATCTTTCAACACACTTAAATAACTCCTGTGCTTCTTCAACACCAAAGTGTTTGTGGTGTACACTACCTTGTGCATTCTCAGTTTTGTTTCCAGAAAGAGATCAGATACGCTACTGAATTTCAGGAGAGTGTAACTTGGGCAATCTTGGCAGGTCCTTCCCACAACCGTGCTTCAACTACGGCACTTTAGTCTTCTGTTTGCAAAATTCACAATCAATTCTTCTGCTTGTTCTGTTACTTCAGACCTCTCTGCACTGACCTTTGTTCTCCAAGCCCCTATCACTGCTTCTACTTGTGCTATTTCTAACTACAAAATTTTAATCACTATACCTAAGTTTGTGTTCAATCCCCAGTATTGCTCCAAACTATTTGTGTTACAGTTAGTAAATGTCCTAGTTTGCATTATAACTTAAATACATTTTTATTATTTTCTAGATGCATCATTTGTGTAAGAACCACTTCTCTTAATTGCTTTTTCTTTCTACAGCAGGAAAAAGAACTGTCACATCAAGTCCTAGAAAACAGGATAGTTTGATGTGCTTGAGTAATTTTTAACTTTACTTAATGATGATCATCTAAGTCAACTTTTAATAGAAGTATTACCCATAATTGCAATACAACTGCAAGTTACACATCATCTGTTATTTCTTTAAAATCACAGAGGTTAAGTGAGAATTTGAAGTTTCTTAGCAGCCATGAAGGCTAGAGAAAAACCAAGCATAAACTAAAGGCAAAACAGACTTGCTTGTAAGGCCAACCTCATCACTTCAGCAAGTCTGGTTTCCCCACACACTCACTTTTCAAGGTCAGCTCTTGCACACATGAAGCGTTTATAGTACACAGAAGATCATTTTCTAACCAAACAGAAGTGCAATCAGTGAGTGAACTGCAATCAGTTCTGTTTTCCCAAGTAGACTCCACCTTGCTCCTTCAACCTATTGGGCAGTAGCATGAGTAGCACTTCAAGGGAGGGTGTTATCTATTCACAGAGCAAAAGCAGCCTGGGAAGAGATAAAATGATAGCTTAATTCCTGTTCCTCAAATACAAATTAGCTGGCATCAATGAAATCAGCACCACATGGCAACAAGAATTCCACAGAAAGCAGAGCTAAGCTGTGGTACTCACTGTCCCAGGATGCCGAAATCTTACATGAGGTCAAAGTGTATTTAGACACCCACGTGAAGGCAAAAATTCTACAAAAAACACCCCATTTGGCTCAGAAAAACACTAAAAGATACAGAAATACTGCTCGCAAAGTGCAGACTGATACTTATCAGACTAACTGCACTGTGTGTATTAAGCAACACCCACTTAACTTGCTGCCACTGGGCATCCTAGGGACAGGACAGCTGGGTACCTGCCTTTCACCAGACCCAACACAGGCTTCCTTGGTAGGCCAAAGGCATAAATCAGATGGTTCCAGAGCAAAAAATCAGCCTAAAATGCCAACGGGTTGAGTGTTAGCAGAAATGACAGTGAAAAGCTTTCAACTCAGGAAGTTTCTTGCTATTTTTATGGGCAGAAACTGTTAAATAAGTGTTGTCGTTCTCTACATTGTATCTAGGAAGATTGTTCAAGATAGGAAAGAAAAGCTGGCAGAATGCACTCATGGGATTTATTAGGAGAATGAAGTCCAATGGCAGAAAACCACAGTATTGGTCAGAGAACAAAATCACCATGAATAGCACAGCCAGGTTTTTTATGAGAATTGCTTAATTTACCATTAGTAAACTAGACTGATGAGAAAACAAGCCAAAGATCAACAATCTGAGCATTAATTTGTCTTTCCCAACACCAAAGGGCTAATTGAAGTTTCTGTCTCCAGGAGGGGTGGGGGGAAATCAGGAAAAGCCCTAGACAAGGGAAAACAGCCGCCTTCCTCCTGCAGTCATGTGGTGGTTCACTATTAGAAATATTGCAGGAAGGAGAAGGGAAACAGTAACTGCAAGGACACATCTGTTCTTACTGTGGACATCACCTGCTGGAAGTCACTGCTGCTTTCTCACTCACAGACTGAGCGGCTCAGAAAGCTGCACAGCACCCCTGGCCCTGTAAACGTACAGCCACTATTGCATTTCCACAGGCTGGAAGATTTGCTGGCTTCCCTACAGCTAATGGAAGAGATCACATAGGAAAACCTCAAATCCCATTCCATCTTATTTTCATTCACCTTTAAAACAGAGGCCCACAGTTTGGTAACAGATGATTACTCCGTACTCCACAGGCAAAGTGCAGGGATGTATGGTTTGGCTCTGCCTAAGCGGCCACTGGAGACCACGTGTCTGCAGTCAACCGTACTGTGTCCCTCTGTCACACTCAACTGGTGAGCCCACAGGTAGGAGGCAGAAAGCCCCATCAGTTGACCAACTTATCTGAGACTATTACAAATCATCCTGTGTCTCCTGCTGCACCTTCCATATCCTGAAAACCACTGCCCATTTCCTAAAGTATCAGGTTAGACTAGCTCAACCCGCCTTTGGTACAGCTACACTGCGTAACATCCCATGATCCATTTATTTTGTGTCTTGGATTACTTTTCTCTTCAGATGCAATCCAGTTTTTAGACTTGGGTCCTGTGGGCTCCTAAATCATAAATTCTCAATGTTGTTCTTAGCTAGGTGAAAGCCTTTATGGCAGTAGGGGAAGATCTCTTTACACTGGAGACTGTTTATCCAAGTGCTGAATTTGTTGCCTGAAAGAAGTGGAATAGAAAGGGTTTCATGTAGTAACATGAAAACTCTCATTAGAGAGTTTTTACATACACATCCAACTCCAATTAATCCTCATTGGTAGCCAAATAATTTTTCCAAATTCCTTAGGATTCCTTCTATTTAAAGACAGCAACAAATCATTTATTCACCTCAAACTACAGCCGCTCCAACAGCGGAGGACTAGTTGTACAGGACACAAAGAACTGCTGCCTTAAACCTCAGTATGAGGAACTGGCTGAAAGCACTTCTACAAATTCTGAAGTGTCCATCAGTGGATTATGAACCTGTCGGGAGCCACGTAAAGACAGTCTTCAGCCACATACCAAGATTCATGCCATAAAGACAGGAGACTGTAATATCCAACGCTCAGCCTCAGTAGGTACAGAGCAGTAAGCTCCACAGTTTCCTTGGCCAGCCTTGTGGTTTGAATGATACTCTGAAATCAGCCTGCTTGCTGATGAGATGTTATACTAGGGCACTTTGCCAGCAGGAAAACACATCTGCAAGTTGTAAGATGTGAATCACTATTCAATATAATTAGGAAGGTCTTACCTGGTTTTGATCGTTGTAGTCACATTCCCGAACCACTACCAGGCCTCCTTTCTGACTAGGGTGGCCCTGGGCAACCAGGCATTTGTTGGTTTGAAGGTGATACAACTATGAAAGGAAGACAGTTTGATGGACAGTGTAAATACAAACATCACATACCAAAGGGAACATATGGTAATGCTTTGGAAGTCCTAGGACTCTGTGTGCTCACTAAAAAACACAAAAAACAAGCAGCCTGCAATTAAAAAAAAATCCTTCCCTTTCAAAACACCACTCTGTGTTTCAGATAATTTAGAGAAAAAACAGCATTAAGTAGTTAGTAGTTCCACTTTGCTTTGTAATTACATCAAGATTTTCCTATTTATGGTACAAGTGTAGTACACACAACAGGGCTCAGCACATGCTGGCCATACTCTCAAGCTTCTTTTCCCTCTTCGCTTTCCAAGAAAGTCTCAGGTCCCAGGTAGTCACTACCTCGGGAATACCAATCATACACTATAAACTACATTTTACTAGTTTAGCTTGAACTTAGGTCACATCCCATGCCTGTCCATGAAGCAGGACCACCTCTCTTTGAAAAAGGAGGAGGAATTACATAAATATGAGCAACTTCAGAAACTTTTATTGTTCGCCAATTGCTTCTCAAGAGTGTCCAGGTACCTGAAAAGCCACAGGTATCAGCTACGTTATTTTAAGGACAGATCAGGGAACATGAGAAAGTTTTACAGGCGCACAAATGGTCATTCCAGTTTAAATGCACTGCCTAGTCTGATTTGGAGTAATGTTGTATCAGGGGACAAGATCCAGGTGATGAGCCTGTCCTGGCATGCAAAACTGTAAGCATACACCACCAAAGCAAATGAGGAGGTTCCCAGCAAGTCAGCAATCTCTCCTGGGTTGGCCAGTGGTGCCCACCCTAAAAGACACCCAAGAGATTTTCTGCAGAGCCCAAGGATTAGGTTGTTCTATCCCAACAGTCAAGAACCATTAAGTTGCTGATGTGTGCAACCCCACAGAGTTACTCAGCGATACACATCTCTAATCTGGCTTTAAATTATACGCGTGCCACAGACTAACTGGTGGACAGCAGAAGACTTCTTTTCAGCCCAATTATTTTGCTTCCTGCAGCGTGATGGCGATCAGGCTATCCAGGCAGCAGTCACTGCCCGGACATCAAGAACCGCACCGCATGCAGCCAACGGTACAAAGGAGAAAGGCAATTTTTCTAGCAACGGCCACAACTCTGGCATTTCCTTCCTCGCAGCAGAGCCCCACACTCTACTAAGTGACTGGGAGTGCATCTGACACTCCCTGGGTGTGTGCATGTGTGGGAGATGGCAGGGCCCCAGATCTGGCCTCCACATTAAAAATAATTATTTCCAAACAGGGCCTGAATGTAGAGGAAAAGAATTAGTTGTCATGAACTCAAGGGCAGGCTGATTAATTAGCTAGCTGCATTTTACTATGAAGACATATATAGCTGTCTCAGCATTTCTATCTATTCTACAGATTTTTAGAAACCAAAAGACACTTTCAGTAACAAAAAGAAAGGACTGCTTTATTGACAATAGCAACAATTGGAGAGTATAAATACCAAATCACATTCATCACTAAACACCATTACTGGAAATAGTTGTCCCAGGGCACTTTGACAGCCTCAAGTGCATCATGTTTCTCCTGTTCCCTACACACATCTGAAACAAATTACATAAAACCTTTAAGTAATATTTTCTCACACCCCAGAGACTTCTCGGAGAGATCTCATTTTCATCATTCCTCACTCAACAGAAGGCTTTCTAACCATACAACTACATGAGTTTTATATGATTTTTGTCCTTGTTTTTATTGGCCATGATGATCAGCATTTGATAACACTGTTAAGAACTGTCACAATTTGTGATCATTACAGTTCTCCCCAGCTGTCAAACCAGCACTTATCTCTGGCCCAATTAGTTTTTGAGAATAAGCTGAGATTTGGAATGATTCATCCCAAATCCTAAAGAGTCTGGCACGCAGTGGTGACATTGGCTGATCGTTCTGTTCCCTGTAGGCATCTGGAAATAGTTTATACAATCATCAGAGCCAAGGCTGACTCTCTCACACAATGCTGGGTATAATTCTTGAAACCTGGATAACTAAGCCAAAGAACTGCATTTTTCTGTGTCTTGTCTCCCCCTTTTTAAAGGGTGCACAAAGTTTTTCTCCAAATTAAGCCATGGGAAAAAACTGCTAGGAAGATTTCCCCTTAAGCGTTGTTGAGGGACTCAGGTCCCTCAGTAGCATCCCTCACATCTGCAATTCCGTAGTTAAACTTCTGTCTGAATGAAAGCAGAAAGCTATTAAATTTAATGGAAAAGGGGAAAAAAAGAGTCTGACTAGGGGAATAACAGCATTTAACAACATGGGGAGTCAGCTCATTGTATGACTTTTATTCAGGGAAACTACACATTTGCCCTAATAAACAATTTTACAGCTTGGCTGGGATAAAATTATAAAAATATTGCACAAGTTGTGGATTTCCAGAGAGCAGCTTCCAAGCAAAAATCTAATGATGTCCATAGGTTCTGCATGAATTCAGGTCCTCCAGCCTGAATCTGCTTGCAGGACCAGCAACTGTGAACAGCTAGTGCAGACTGTGCTACCTTGTGGAGAGGACTACATCCCTACTTAACGCTTCCAATTATGCTAGAACGGAATCTACTAACCATAAACTATTTCATGTGCACATGGATTATTCAAAGATCCTCTCTTGCACAGAGAAGACCTTGCAAAAGTTGTTTCAGGTTTGCAGTTATCCATTCATTTTGGGAAGCGTAAAAAGCACACAGACACATCTGTTACCAGAGGGAACAGATGCAACTGCATGCTGGCTTTGCCTGCATACCAGCCCATAAACGCAGGTGTCAGCTAAGGCATGAATTTAATCATAATTTCCTTCACAAATACATGTAAAAATCTCTCTTCAATTCTACTTTAAAAAAAAAAGGAGGAAAACTCATTTTTTGTTCATTATCTAACAGTCAAGACCAGAAAAGCCATCATCAGTCTCAGATGCAAACATTCATCTTTGCAGAAAACTATCCAGCAAATGCAATGAGTTTGGAAACAAATTACACTGTACTCTTATAAACCTACAGAGCATGAATATCTGAGGCCAAATTTCTCTCCATTCAAATCCACCTTCAGAACCAGCTGCCATAAAAGCGCATTCCAAAGACATCAAAACTTCGTAACTCAGGGCTTTGAGGTAAGAAACCTCACGGAGTAGTATCTAGGCTGAAGATGACCTCAAATATAGCTCAGAGTGAAACTGGTTTGTCTTTGTCTAAAGACACAAACGCTGTTATTTTCAAGACAGCTTGTTGCAAAACTACAACTCTATGCTCTATAGAACAGACTATTTTTTTTGTATTTGAGCAAATCCTTCAGAAAGAATCACAAAGTAATTAAAAAAAACAGAATTCTGGGTTTTTTTAAGAAAGTTTATCTTACCCTTCCACGCTGGATTATTTTCGGTCGTTTCTGTGCTCTGTTAATAAAAACTGGCTGCGGAGCTTTGGCATTGGGCCCAGATATTTGCATCTCAGGATAGATATTATCTAAATACCATTTAAATGACTTGCAGTTCAATCTTTTTCTCAATTCTACACGGTCGGTAATATTTCCATAGTTCCTCATCCTCAGCTCAGGTCTCAAAGCAAAATACTGCTCCTGTATTCAAGAGAAATAGGTTGGGGGCAAGGGGAGAAGAATTTCAGATTATTGATTTCCCTGTTTGCAGAACTCCCAACATTTCATTTCCTTTTGTTAGTGCTTTCAATCATTAAGTCTGAAACGGGCATTAGGAAATTCCAGTGTTTAGACTGCCACAGGAGGTGAGATTTATCTTGCCTAACTTTGAGTTAATCTTTCTAGACTTTTTTTTTTTTTTTTTTGATGAAGACACTTCTCGGGTATGAATCTGCTGACCTTTTATAGATGCCACCTTGAGGAGGAAACAAGTCAGTGCCACACTCCATTGGCAATAAAGGCACTCGAGTCACTAGGTCAGAAACAGGTGTGTATATTGTCATCATCCTCATCTGGCCAAGGTTCCTTTAAATTAGTTTGATTGTCCAACTGACTGTGTTCATTGCTGTGAGGTTCAAGTGTATTTTGTCTTCCAACTTTACAAGTTACCAGGACACAAAAAAATTCCGTATCGGAATGGCACGGTGCTGTGAAGGACAGTAGGACCGTGCATTTATTCACATGAAGCAGAACTGTCACCTGGGCTTTCTGCGAAGCCTAGTTCTTTCCGTTCACCTGTATTGCCTCCAGAAAGGCTTCTGCAACGTTATTTTTTCATGTTCTAATTTATGGTTATATTTGGAATTGTACCTGGTTAGGCAAGGACAGATTAAGATTCCAGCTCAATCTTATGCACTGATCCACTCTAATGCAGAGACGATGGGGACAAACAGGAATTCATGAATATACAATGTGGCATGAGCACTATTACAAGGGGATTTTTCTTCTGGTTTTGGTAGAGACTTTAATTCCAGCTAGATTTAAAGAGCACACAGAAAAGGCACTGTATTTGCACATTAACTAGTTTACTAGATATTATTTAGAAGTCAGTTTTCAGGGCACTGAGCTGTGGTATTTTGTTGGATTAATCTCTAGTAGACATCTGGAATTTACTTACCATAATGTGGTTCTGACAGTTTTCAGCTACCTACTGCTGTCTCTGATATTCAGACGACAGTGTCATCAAGACAAATTCCACATCTGTCCTTATCAAGATCTTTGATTATTTGGATGTGCTTGAGGTATCACTGCTCTCTTAATAGCAGAGGAGGGGGAAGCATTAAGCACATTGAACTGTTGGACACCTCTGAGGAAGTCTGGAGACAGACTGGACATCACTATCAGAAATTGGTCATTAAAGTAGCTCTGCTATTATGATTGCCCCTTTCCTGGTTAAAGTTCAAATTTTAGTATCCTACCTTTTCTGCATTATTTATTTCCATTGTATACATGAACTTACTTCTTTTACACTTTGCTTGGATAGTTATGAAAATTTTGCTGTTTCCCTTCCATTGTGCAATTTTATTTATTAAATACTGATATTTTCTCTTGCTGCAAAACAGGTCCTTTAAGTTTTATCTTTGTATTATTCATCATACAATCACTTCAGTAAATGATACTGGCCCTAAATATTTACATTACACTTATAAAAACCAAAAATATTTCCAGGCTTGCCTTCCAGCCATAACCCTGGCAACAACCAGAGAATTACATTAGAAACAGCTGGAAAAGTTCAGGACACACATCTGTGATAAGAGACTGCTACAATCAGCAGTTTAAGTCCTTGTTGGACAAAGCAATATTAGCTGGAAATTATAGCAAAGAATCAATTCCAAGCTTCAGAGAAAGCCATCATTAATCATGAAACAACTGTGCCCAGACACCAATAAAAGGGAAATTGATAGATCAAATCTACCAATGCATTAAGGAGATGGAGAATAGACATAAAAATTAATGACCCCTAATAGGTTCCCCAAACTGACTGAACATTAAGATAAAGAATGGGGTTTGAAACATAAACCTCTAAAGAATATAAACTTAGTAAAATAAGTCTTGAATAGAAATTATAGGGACCACAGGAGCTGGCCACACAGCAAATCCTATGGTCTCACAAGGCAAGATGTACCCAGGTATCACAGAAATCAGAGCCTCACAAAAACCTGATCTACATTTAAAATCATCAGTACGAAGATTGGAACACGAGGAAGGAATACACGTGTCCTTGAATCCAAAAGTCAATCCTCATTTGTTAAGAAACACTAGTTGTTTAGTTCAAAGTAAGTTTTAAATAGAATGAATCACTCAGAGTCAATGATTCAGCATTGGGACGCAGGGGTTACAGCATGATGTTGAGTAATTTGGTAACTGGTCATTACTAACTTAGCATGAGTAGCTAGATTTGCTGAAGCCTGAGGCCTCAAGCTGTAAATTCCCACTTAGACATGTTTTTGGCTGGGATGGAGCTGATTTTCTTCTTAGGAGCTGGTACAGTGCTGTATTTTGGATTTAGTGTGACAATAATGTTGACAACACACTGATGTTTCAGTTATTGCTAAGTAGTGCTTGTCCCGAGTTTAGTCTGGCAGAGGCAGCAAGTGCACAAGAAGCACAAACCAGGAGATAAGGAGGCCACAACGAGGAGCACAAGCTGCAACTCAAGAACAGTCAACAGCTGTCCTGCAGACAGAGAAATAATCCAATAAGGTGTTAGAAGACCCCAAACAAAAAAAAATCACCATTGAATCAAAAAGATGTGTGAAGAGCACGTGAGGGGCAGGTGCATGGAACGTAAGGGTATTGTTGTCCAGGAATTCCTTTGCTGGGGGTCCCTCTCTCAAGGCACCCCACTCAAGCTGTTTCTTTCCCCACTGTACCATCTGAATTAGTTATTTTTTCTAGGTAAGATTTGATACCTGAGACTGCTACGGGAAACCAAGGGCTAAACCTGAGGAAAAGAGAAGCTCTTGAGGGTGAAAATGTGTGTGAAAAGAGTCAGAAAGGGCACCTATCGACTCCCTGGAGTCGCAGGCTGCAAAGGGACTTAGGTCCTAGCAGTTAAAGACTCGAGCAGTGGGTGTGCGACTCCTCAGACGGTGTATGAGTGCTCGAGTAGTGTCTCATTTAACAGATTGGTTTTCCAGGGCAAGACAGATCAAGAGTCAGACTGCTAATTAAAACAGAAAGCAAACCACCAACAAAATCCCTCTCTCATCAGCATGGAAACTACCGGAAGCCAGTAGTGTATGGCTGCCACATAATACTGATTTGGACACAAAGCAATGCACAGCTCACAAAAGCTCATTCATTATGGTTTACTTCATTAAAAAGACATAAAAGTGAATCTCCTGCAGAAGTAACAGGAAATAACCTTGAACACTCAGAAGTCAAACGACACTCCGACAACATTTAGGAATTCGTATCAAAATTAACATTAGGAAATCAGACTACAAAAGTAAGACCCCATTAGAGACGCAAATGGATTCCACTGTGATACAGTCCTTTGACAAACAAGCCAGTTAATACCCTTACTTCATGACCCAGCATTGTCTCTTACCTTATATTCATCCATCCACACATGTGCCAGCCTCAGTGAGTTATGAGCCATAGTGTCCTGTCCCCCTGGTGAGCCATAGGGACGCCTTTTACGGAAAATGTGTCCCACCCTGGAGCAGGGGATGATCAGAAGTCTACCACCACACATCCAGATCTGTCCACACAAAACCAGAACACACCTCACTGTATGAATACTGACAAGGCTCACTGCCTCACATTAGCAGTTTATAACCAACTCACTTTTAAAACTCCTCCTGGGTAAGACAAAGAGCAAAGTTCTTTACAATTTTGCCCCAGAGAGATGGGGTTTCCAGACCTTATAAAGCTCTCTGGATATACTGTAATTTATAAAGCCCATTTTATTGAAACTGTGTATTACAGGGGAACAACAATAATTTCCTCATACTCCATACACTTCTACTCAGATATCTGGTAATGATATTTTGTACTGGAAACGTGAATGATTCTATTTATTCAGTACATACTCCATTCAAATTCACTCAAAACTTTGAGTGTTAAAATTTTTCCCAGAGAGGGTGGTGAGGCACTGGGACAGGTTGCCCAGAGAAGCTGTGGGTGCCCCATCCCTGGAAGTGTTCAAGGCCAGGCTGGATGAGGCTTTGAGCAAACTGGTCTAGTGGAGGGTGTCCCTGCCCATGGCAGGGGGGTTGGAACTGGATGGTCTTTAAATGCCCTTCCAATCCAATTAAGTGCCCTTCCAACTCAAACCATTCTGTGATTCTCTGAATGTTAACATTAACTTCACTTTTTAATCCTCTTTTAATATTTGCTATGATAGCATCTCATTTTCAGGTGAACTCTTATTAAACATGTTGATGGATCCACTTTAAAAAAGTAAACATGACACTGAGCACAAGATTTTTTTTTTCCCAGTGCAGTGACAGGGAAGATGAGAAAAGGCATAGGAAGCCCAATGAAGTATCACTTTTGAATCTTCTGATTACGACTTCCTCATTATTTTCCCAACCAAGTTGACTCGTCTACATGACTCTTAATTTATTTATAAAATATTTACATTTCCAGCCTCTCAAAAAGGAGGCTGAAGTGTCTGAAAAGCCCCATACATGTCTAAGGAAATACAAGCTCACTTATCCACGATGCTGTGAGCCACACATCTTTTTAGCCAACTTGTGAAATTCATTAGATATTGTTTAAAAACTCATTTCTGAAATTTGCATGATTATTCTTTTCTTATGCTTCATTATAGGTATTATGAAATGCTCCACCAAAGAAAAAGTCACAAACATCTAACTACAGAGCTCAAAACTCTAATCTTCCCATTAAAACTTAACTTGAAGATTATTGTAAAGGCAGTTACTGTGTGCTGAAGACATCGTTCCTGGGAATAAAAGTACCGATGTCTGTGTGCAAATAGCTATTCCAGTGCTAAAGGAACTGCACACAGAAAAGAGAAGCAGCCAGACACTGAGGTTCATACTCCAGTACATACAAAAGCTAGATTACCCGGAAAGATATTTCCAGATTTTCTCCTCCCCAGATATCCATGCCACTATCATACTGTCCAAGTTCATTGAAGTACTCCCGATCCATGGCAAACAGGCCTCCGGCCATGGTAGGTGACCTAAAAAGGAATATTGACACAAGTTTTCTTTTAGAGAAAAACCCACACAGTAATTTTAGCTGAATCGGCTAGGCCCAAAGCTTAAATTCAGACCTACATAATACAATTTCAATCCTGCAGACACTAGAATCAAATCACCCTTCTAGTGTCAGAACATTTTCAAATGCAGATCTGTAAGTGGTATTTGTGATCTTTCATTATTCTAACACCTATAAACCGTATTTCTTTGTACAGTAAACTAGAGGAAAAGGGGTAGGACAGGGAGAGAGGAACAAAGTGAATGTCTGCCCACTAAAAAAAGGGAAAAAAAAAAGTAAAAACCTGTGCAAGTTTGGAGTCCATCAAGTTTTCTACAGTGAAGCCATGGATTTGCCTTTAATTAGATCTGTCTTTACCAGCAGCTATTTACCCTACAGTCACAAACATGTACACAGTAATGTGTTCTTCCCCCTCTTACATGGGCAGATTATACAGACCAGGCTTGACTGAGCTGCAGAAGGAGTACCCATTACTTTTCCATGTTAAATTAGATCAAGAAACAAGGCCCAAATTCAAATTATACAAGCCGGAAGGCTGCTGAAAGAAATGCTGGTCACTCTCATATACTGAATTTGAATAGTGGGAGCACTGTTGTTTCATCACTGATACAATGGTCAGTTATTGGTAAGTTATTTACAGTTTTCACATTTGCACAGATGTTCTCTTTGGGGTTTCCCAGATTGTTCGCCTTGCCTGTGTGTTTCTAGAACGGTGCTGTTTTGTAAAAATCTGTGTAGGTTCCCCATTGTACATTCTCTACACTGAATCACAAAGTTATAGTATGTGGATGCCCTAGAGGAGCATAAAGAAGTAAAAACTCTACATCAATATGATACAATAGTTGGAACATACAATGTGCTGGGAACAGGTTTTTTCTCATACTTGTTAATAAAAACCTGTGATGAAACTAGGCCTAAGTCTGGACTGAGTGTGCTTCTTCTCACACAGTTTTCTACTACAGTTTCTGTCACTTTAAAACCTGGGTTGAGAGGTTGCTCAATTTTTCCATCCCTGGCACCAAAATGTTTCATTGTGAAAGTCTCTAAAACGTAACACAAAATAGCTTTCCATCAAGCAAAGTCTTCAATGGTTAAACAGACATCTAGCTTCTTGTTAAAGTAGGCAGAGACCTCGAAGTAGGAAAAGTCACTTTCATACTCAGAAAATGTAGTGGGTTTAGATGATCAGACTCCCTGTAATTACAAAATTCTCTGCCTTTTCAACAGGAGTTCTTCCTGAAAGTCAGCTGAAGGAATGCAACAAGAGTTGAACACAGCAAGCGCTAACCTTCAGGCACTGCCCAGATTAACTGTGAGAACAGTTCTTAACAGAATAAGGATTTTAAGACTTTCTATGCTGGTTCCCCACTCAGATTTTCCCAAGCTGTCCTTTCCCTTCCAGCTTCAGAAACTGCCACTTTCCAAACAAACCAGGCAAACTGTTAAGTAACTTAAGAAGTTTCCTGGCTTTTCAGACTAAATCTTGTGATGGGTAGGCATGGAAAGACTAACTGCACAGCTGTCAGACAACAGCAGAGAACCCTGTGCTGGAGCTGCTTGCGTCAGCCTTAAATGCTGAATGCATTCCCAGTCCAAGAGAATGAGGGATGAGACTGCCCAATTTCTGAACCACTTTGCAAATCTTCTAGAAGCACCATATCCTCTGCAATGAGTCAGCTTGTGAAAGAAGTTCTTCCACCTTACGAACCTGAATTCTGTATTGAGATGGCTAGCTGCAACTAGAAAAAAATCCACACGCAGATAACACTCCATAATGCTTAAGAATTGCTTCTGATCATCCATGTGTTACACAGAGCTTCACATCACATAGGAGGAACCTTACTTGATTGGAGCAGTGGCTCCCTCAGGTCCTTCCAGTTCTGACAAAGGAACAAGATCCCACTTGAAGTGCAGGCCCCAGTTAAACCCTCCACGCACAACTGGGGAGGAGCTGTAGGTAAGCGTGTCAGCACTGATTATGTCAATCACAGGGCACACCACAGTCCTGCGATCTTCACTGATGGGAGTCAGCAGAGGTTGTAACCACATCTCGTTCACCTCACAGTGACTGTCCAGGAATACCAGCACTTTCCCTGCAGAGGCCAAAGCGCACAAAAAGATCCATGGTCATGTGGAACACACAAACATATAACAATTATATCAGCAGTATCCTTACCCCGCTGTTGAACAGGTGGGAAACACCATCTGCACTCAGAAGTGCTGATGATCCAGAGACTCCACAGGGATTAGTTCGGTCAAAGGCAGAAGGCAGATCCTGGCTATTCACATTTAGCTATGAATTGCTCAAATGGGCCATTATTCACATTTCTTTGACAGGGTTTCATAGTCATGTTTAAATGAAACATCACCAGCCCAGCACTCGGAGTCAGGCAGTGCATTTGTCCTAACGCAGAGCACATCCCATGCCAGACTACAGAGACAGCCGAAGATGACAGATACTGGGCTGGATGACTTATCCCCGTGACTAAGCTGATTTTGTTCACTGACTGTAATTGTCTCGGGCTCACTTCATAGCACGCTTCAGCATCCATCCAGCTACTGCTGCAGCTAAGACCTGTGGATTTTAAGCCAAGCCGTTCTGATGAATTAATGTGCATTCATCCATGACACAGGCCACAGCATTTTGGTTCCTGAATATAATGTAACATGGCACATCTCCCCATTTCGATAGCTCTACAGTGATTGTGGATTCATGCCAGTTTAAAAGGGGAGTGAACACCCTAAATGGGCGTAGCCTAATCCACCATTATCAGACCAAGCAACACTTCAGTCGTGTCAGCTCCCATGGGTACTACCAGCCATGGCCAGAGAGGACAGTTTGACCCATCAGAGACCTTCAGGCACAGCTGGTCTGAAAACTCACCTGAATGATACAACATAAAATTATGTAACACTGGAGTAAGGTGGGAGATACAGGAAAGAGCTTTAAAGAAAACAACTTAGAAACATACAAATATAAAAGTCACCCATTAGCAACAGACAATATTTTACTGAGGAGAACAAAACCAAACCACCAGACTCCAGCAGTGCAGAAAAGCAATAAAATTATTGAAAATTGCAACAACACAAATGAATCCTAGCACAACCTGGAAAGTCCAAGCACAATTTCTTTCTGGATTATGCCATTACAATGCTAATAAGCAAACACCAATTAAGAGACTTTATCTGCCACTCAAAATTATTTGAGAAAGTAGCTCATACTTTCTCATACGCCGAAGAATCCAACCAGGAAGCACATTATGGCAAAATGCACACAGCGTACGTAAAGCACCAAACACAGCTTATCCCAATTAACACTCGCTGCAACAACAGAAAAGCTTGTATGACAAACATTACAATTAGATGGGTGAATCAGACACCAGATTATAGTGTTCCTTGATAAGGAAGCAGATTGCCATTTTAGAGCAATAGTTTTCACGTGAAACATGCAGAAAATATTCTGCAAACACAATATGCAACACACAGGGAGATGTTCCTGAGACAACATTTCAGGACCAAAATGGAGAAAATTCTATACTGCCCCACTAAATTTGGTCAAGTACAGGTTTTGTTTCACTGACACTGACTCTAAATAATTAACTGACTTTATCAAAAGCAAACGTAGGAAGAAAAACAAAATAGAAGTCAGCAGTTCAGAGAAAGCTAAGGAAACACTTAAATATGGCTCTAAATTTGCCAAGTCACTGAGTGACTTGCAAAAAGATCTCTTCTTACACAGCAAAATTTTCTGAAGTTCACTGGTTTTAGAGTTTATAATTATTACATCCACTCTATATTTACACATAAGCAAGGACCAAATCCTCCTTGATTCCTTCTCATTAAGTAACAGAAAAACCTCAGGTAAGGATTAATTCAATAAAGCTATGAGGAAATACTGCAAAAAGCTTTATATAGATCACAGTCAACAGTATGATGTAAACATTTAAATACACACATAATGTTAGTTAAGGACTTCAATCACCATCGTACAGGTATCACTGAGGACACTTTGTATAGCTGTTGTGACACAGGTCAACCTAACAGCCAAGGATCAACGCAATTAACTCATTTCAAAGTCCCTGATATTCTAAACAATTGCTAAAATGTCTCTCATCACAATAGCATTATCCCGAATCTTTCTTCCCCTGTGCAAAGTTGTGTAGCTCAGAACATGGCATGACATGACATGCAGTCCCCAGAGCAGGCTAAAGCAACCACAGGTCAAACGTTCAACATCTGAAAGAGCTGCAGTACAGAAAGAGAAGTCACCCAATTAACACACAGTCAAAGTATGCAAGGAAAAGAGAAACAAGGGAGTATACCTGTGGCATGAGAGGCTCCAACCATCCTTCCTCGAATCAAGCCTTCACGCTTCTCATTTCTTACTAATTTTGTGGTTTTTGGAAGCTGAGTTTTAACATATTCACCCAAGTCTTTCTTCAAGTCAGCTGAGAAAAGGAAAACATACATTCAACATGATGGAAACTGAAAGCTTTGTTTAAAGTCCCAAGATGTTCAACTCAAAAAGGAACAAAACAAAAATCAATCAAAAAGCTATTCCAGTACAGCACAGCTTCAAACCAAGAGTATCAAAAGGACAGTCAGTCCTATGCCTACTCGCCAATTCCTGTGGCCTTTTTCTGTTTTATGCTCAGATTCACCTGTTACCTGCTTCGCTTTTTTCCTGCTGCATTGTGCAAGCCCACACAGTCAAAGCAGGTACATACCCTGCATTGTTAAGAAATACTAGTTGTTTAGTTTAATTAAGTTTTAAATAGTGAATTGCTCAGTTAATGATTCAGCATTGGGACGCAGGGGTTTACAGGGTAACGCTGCGTAATTTGGTAACTGGTCATTACTAACTTAGCATGAGTAGCTAGATTTGCTGAAGCCTGAGGCCTCAAGCTGTAGGTTTCCACTTAGGCATGTTTTTGGCTGCGATGGAGTTGATTTTCTTCTTAGGAGCTGGTACAGTGCTACGGTTTGGATTTAGTGTGAGAACCATGCTGACAACACACTAATATTTCAGTTGTTCCTAAGCAGTGCTTGTCCCAAGCTTATTCTAGCAGAGGGAGCACATGCACAAGAAGCACAAACCAGGAGATACAGAGGCCACAACCGTCAGTAAGATGAGAACAGTCAACAGCCCACCTGCAGACAGAGAAATAATCCAGTAAGGTTAGAAGACTCCAGACCAAAAAAAAAATCACCCTTGGACTAAGAAGGTGTGTGAGAGGTGGGTGCATAGATTGCAAGGGTTTAATTGCCCAGGTATTCCTTTGTTCAGGGTCCCTCTCCAGAGGCACCCAGCTCGAGCTCTTATTTTTTCTTTTTACTTTATCATCTGAATAATTTTTTTTTCCAAGATTTGATATCTAAGACTCTGCTACAGGATACCATGGGCTGAGCCTGGAAGGAAAGAAGCTCTCAAGGGTGAGAATGTGTGTGAAAGGAGTCAGAAGGGGCACCCATCGACTCACTGGAGTCGCACACTGCAAAGGGCCTTTGGTCCTAGCAATTAAAAAGACTCGTGTGATGAGTATGTGACTCCTCTGACGGTGTACTAGTGCGAGTGGTTTCTCCTTTAACAGCATTCAAAAGGGTGATGGGCCTCACTGAGCCTTCCATAATGCACATTCCCACAGACAAGCACTTCCTTTTATTTTCCCAACTAACTTTTTATGCACTGCCACTGTCCCAGGTTTTATACTTAGCCTTTGTTTTCTGAATACAGACTGGATTGTTACCTTTCTGTTCTGTTTGCAAAGCCTTTAGTACAATACGATTCAAGTTAACTAGAACCCTAGACTCCATTCTAAAAGGATTTACTGCTGCTAAAAAAAAGGACCATACAAAGAAATAGCATTTCCAAACTCTTCTCATGGTGACTCTCATTTGCAGCAGAAGTAATGAAAACCCTTTCACACAGGCAAGTAATTTAAATGACTATGTTCCATACAAACACTGACACCTTTAAAAAGAAGCACAGAGACACCTTTCATTATCTGTACCTGCTCAGCTGATACAATACCAGACAAAGAATTACAACTCACTCGAAGGTGGTTGCTTTCTCAAATCCAAAAGGATCAAAGACAGTGCTGACAGGCATGTTCGTCTGAAGGAGAGCTAAGTTCACTGAAGTCTATAGGCACTACTGCGCCTGAAGTCAGGGGTGTTATTATTTCAAAGTCCTGTGTTACAGACAATTTGCTCCTTTTCCGTTCTTCAACCTCCTCTTCTGCGTAGAAGAATGCTTCCAGTAACAGCCTTCAGCATATCCTGTAGGCTGTACCATACCAGGTTAAAGCATAAATCAGGGAGAAAGAGGTTGTACTAGACAAAGAAATCCTGTCTTGCAGCAACAGGAAAGAAAAATATAACAATGGTCTCAGCCGAGCCATGGAAATGCCTGCTTAGCTCGTAAGCCTGTTGATGATTGAGTTTAAGAAGGTTTTAGAGATGAAACTAGACACAAAGACCCAAGCTTTGCACAACAGCACTGAGGTGCAACAGAGCTCCTATATTTAAAGCTGAAAAAATAGGCA
Organism: Rhynochetos jubatus; assembly: GCA_027574665.1. Lineage (NCBI taxonomy): Eukaryota > Metazoa > Chordata > Aves > Eurypygiformes > Rhynochetidae > Rhynochetos > Rhynochetos jubatus. Next base: position 7,673,719 of record CM050653.1, on the reverse strand, counting down.
GAATTTCATCTCAGGAAGTATGTAATGTAAGGAAAATTAATTAAAAAAAAAAAAAAAAGAGGCATAGAGGTGAAGCAATTTGCCCAAGCTCACATGAGATCCATGGCACAGTCAAAGTCTGTCTACCTACTCAGTCACCAAACATCAGTAGTATCATCATCAAGAGCAGTAATTCTCTGTATAAACAAGATCTCCTCCCTTCAAAACATGTTCATTTGAAGTCAGAAAGGCAAAAGTAGCTACTTGGAATGTTCTGAACCTAATTTGACCTTCAAATTAGTAACAGATCAGAAGAGTGATGGTATTACTGCCTAATCACAGGCATTAACCAAATGCATTACTGTATTCAAAAGACTGAGTTTTGAAGTAAGCTTAGTTCTGAATACAGAGGTTATGAAACTTTAAAACAACAAATTGCACAAGAGACTTTGTGGCAAAAAGTGTATATTGCTTCCAAAACACAAAAAGAAGAACGCATAATATTTAAAAGCTTATCAGCAAGGGACAGTGATCTTTGCTCTCTCCTGTATCTTAACATTTGATCTGAACTAGCTGCATAACAAGAGAATTTCATTCTACGTTATCTAATCAGTATCTTGGAGCAAGTGAGACCTTAACCAAAGGTTTGAGAAACCAAACAATGAGACCAAGGGAGCTAATTATAGGTACTAAAACAATATAATCTAAAAATCCTTTGAAAATGCAAGAAGTCGTGGACATGCACAAAGGCAAGCAGGGAACTTGCACAGTCCTGCCGGCCAGTACTGCTACACCAACACATTCCTCAACAGGCATTTTGCTTTTGAAGGGCCAAAACGCTTGATCTGCGTGTCTGTCTTTGCCTTGTCCATCATTCGAGAGAAAAATGCCGAGCATCAATCTTTCAACAGCAGTGAAGCAATTCTGCAAGGTCTTCCCCTCCAGGGCCACTCCCAGACTCAGGGAGCAGAGGTTGCTCCAAGAGCCAGGGACAGCTACACCCAGGGTGGCCACAAGAGGCTGTGCATGAGCCACGCAGAGCCCTCCCAGCAAAGGCTGCTCTCCCAGCCCCACAGCCATGGGTCTGAAACGCTGAGCAAGCCCAAAAAACTGACGCACTGCTTCCACAGTGCCACATGAACTTACTTGCAGGACCGCAGCTGAGACTATGTGCATTCAATTCCTTTCAGTTAGCGCTAGCCCACAGAGTTTACGGGAAGATCAGTGTAATCTGCTCTGAGCACCAGAGCAGCCCAAGCAAAGCACTGTTAAAAACAGCTGAGCTAGAAACAACTGCCTCATCACCTCCCCCCTCTGGTAAATAAACACTCATTATTAGCTTTGAAACCTGCCTTTGAATGTTAAAGGCTGTATGATACAAGCTCATCAGCAAAACGGCACTGCTGTCAAAGGGAATGTCATCTTGGGCTTCTCAGTACATCACGCATCTTACTGGCTGGTACGTTTTGGGGACTGCGGTACAAATTGGTTTTGCACCATGGCCTCCACATTTTTATTCTGACCAGTCAATAAAGTACAGGAGGAGACAGGAAGGTCAAGAAGTGTAAGCACCAAACAAGATATTACTGGAAGATTTTCTCACCCAACTCACTGTTGTCATCCACCAAAATAATTTCATGAAGAAGGTGTGCAGGAGTGCGATCCAGGACACTGTGTACTGTGCGAAGCAGGGCTGAAAGCGCTTCGTTGTAGAAACAGATAACAACACTGGCAGACGGCAGATCAGAAGGGTAGGACTTGTCTCTACATCTGCAAACAGAAATAGAGTAGTTATTGTTTTACTTTCACAGTGGGACTTCCATAGGGCTAGTTCACTACTGAAACTTCATAAATAACAAGAAAATACTGGGAGTGTAGGAACAACCCCTAACTTGAACATAAAGAGCCCAGGGATGTAACGTGTAGTAGGGCTCCACATAGGAAACTACACCCCACAGAACACAAGCTTTTAATTAACAGAGGATAAGAATCACAGATCCTGAAGCACTAAGGGTTAGCTTCAGCTGTCAAAAGACTGTCATAGCTCGGGTAGCTCAAACAGTACAGGAATGGCAAATATGACAGCAGGCCTACAAAGTACCCACAGCTCCATTGGCCAGCTGCTGGAGACTAGGCCGGATATCCCAGAATACCTCCAATGGTTCTAAATCCCTATTTAGGCAACCAAGGTTGGGATTCCGCCTGCAGATTAAGACACTTAAGTCTAGGCAGTGCTGTCAGTGGAGTCTAGATAGCATTCAGCGCACCCTGGGGCTGACAAGTGTATTGTGTCAGCTGAAGAGCTCTGCATGCTTCATTAACCACATTGACTGTATCTCTGCTAATTATAATAAAAGCAGAGACAACTGACTAATATGCAGTTACCTAAGTTTAAGCATCTTAATCTGCAAGCTGAATCCCACTCGCAGGAGATGATGATTCTTCCTTTCTCCTTATTTTCAAGTTTTGTCCATATTTCCAATAGGGCACAGTACCACGATTAATGCCATGTGAAGATGCCAGGCATGAGGGAATCCAATAAAAATAAGAAGCTATAAATGAAAACCCAGAAGTATACAAGGAGAGTCTTCATTGACTTGGAATGAATTCAGCACTTGGAAGAGACATTTCAGCAAGTACGATTCATTACATTTACCCACACCAGAGAAACCATTAGAAAAATAGATGCAGGTCTATTTATTTTTCAGTGCTGGGTTTTTTATTGTTGTTACAGCAGTGGGTTTTTCCCCCATATGCATCAGACAGATTATTGAAAAATATCTGCTTATTAACAGAAAGTGTTCAGAGCAGTGCAATCCAGATACCAAGCAAAGATTTTAACACAGAAACAGAGAGTCTTTGTCATCAGTCATTCTTCGATCTTACCCTCTGCAAGCTTAACACAAATATGAAATAGTACGTAAGGTGAAAGTCATTCACTTGGGTGCTGGAACATTCAACATCCATCTTTCAAAGGTACCAAACAGAATCATAGCATCTCTTCTGGTAGTTACAGTACTATCTCAAGAGGAAGATTCAAGAAATAAAAATATTGTAGCATGCTTTAAGTAACTGAGTACACAGCTAGGAAGAGTCATAGGATGTGTGATACTACTACTTCTGCAAAGTTTGGTTCCTTTTCCACATTCCATATTATTTTTGGAATCTTGTTTCTATCAAAACAGCCGTCTGCCAATCCTATTACTTACACTAATTAAATTAATATGACAAATGTTTGAATGTATCCAATCTGGTCCTTCCTTAAGCATTCTTAAAGTGAATTAAGAATGAGGAAAAATCTTTGCTTTCAGGGAGTAGCAGTCTTTCTGTTGTCATGGAATCTGGTTGCTGTGGGGCTTTACCCATCACATACCTTTTCCAGCTGGCAAAAAAAAAAAAAAATAGATCTCCAGAAACAATATTAAGTCAAAAAAGACAGAAGAGATCAAAAAATAAAAATCCTAACCTCATGCACTCCTCTTCAAATAGCTGAAAAATCTGCCTTCAGCAATACAGGAGATTGAAAGAGTGCTTAACAGAAATGTAATACCAAAATATTAGATACTACAATCAGGCACAACATAACAAGTCCTAAAGCACATGAAACTATACCATGTTCTCTCCAAAACTTAGTACATACTTCGCATCTCTTGTATCAGGCACCTCCCGGTGGTATCCCAGCCGATTACTGATAAGCATATTGAAAGCATGCTTCTGATAGCCCAAGTCTCTCACTTCCTGATCATCTTCATTAAAAATCATTCCTGCAACAGAAACACACCAAGATGGGTTAGCATGCTCAAAAATATAATTTGGAAACAGTCAAGGATTGGAACATATGCTTTAACCTTCCCTAAAACCCTCTGATTTCACAAAGTGTATTTTTGTGGAACTATTTTCATTACTATCATGTCCATATCATTCAAACTCTGCAGAAATTAATAAGGGGGTTCCTCATTCACATGCTACCATACACCCAGGAAAACATTTCCTAGAATCACAGACTAATTTAGGTTGGAAGGGACATCTGGTCTAATCTCCTCAAAGCAGGTCCCACTAGATCAGGTTGCTCAGAACTCGTACAGTTAAGTTTTGAAAGCCTCCAGTATCTCCAAGGGTGGAGGTTCTACCACCTCTTCGTTTCCCTGTTCAAGCATTTCACCACCTTCGCAGTGAAAATGGTTTTCCTCTTACCTAACTGAAAACTCCTCCTTGCTCCAATTTATCATTACCCCATGCACCTCCAGAAAGGGTCTGGCTCAATCTCCCATTAAGCTGCTGCTGACAGCAATAAAATCTCACCCTCTGCCTTCTCTTAATCATCTCAGCCTTTCTTCGTACCTCTTGTTCTCTAGTTTTCAACAGCTACGCAAAAGCCAGCTGAGCTCAAGCCCAGAGAAAATGAGATGGGTTAAAAACCAGAATAAGGATAATTTTAAAAGTTTAGAAGCTTTCAAACAAGTAGTCTTGGTTGGCCTTCAGAGCACAACCATGTCACTACCAGTTCTGTTTCAGCAACAAAGTCTACCTACAGGTACAAGATGACCTTCTAGAGGGAATTCTGTGCATCCACATTCCCACCATTTACACTTCCCACCCTGTCACTTTCAGCCTTGAACACAGCAGTGGCAATGCAGCTGCACTATCAAACACCTCGTGAGTAGGTTCCGTGACATTTGTGGAGGACCAAGTGGGAAGCGCTGAGTAGTGATATCTGCAAGACATGGGATACACCCACATAGTGTGTCTACTGGTGACTGGCTGTCGTCCGCACGGATAGTGCTCCCACTGTGGATGTCATGTTGTGGGGGCAGGAACAAGGCCTGCTTGCAGTGCCACCCTTCGGGCACTAGCGGTCTCAAGGGATCAGCCAGTCCTCCTGTTTCAGAGGGCTGGAGCAACTCTTCTATGAAGAAAGGCTGAGAGAGTTGGGCTTGTTCAGCCTGGAGAAGAGAAGGCTCTGGGGAGAACTTATAGCACCTTTCAGTACCTGAAGGGGCCGGCAAGAACGCTGGGGGGGACTTTTTACAAGGGCCTGTAGTGACAGGACAAGGGGTAATGGGTTTAAACTGAAAGCGGGGAGATTTAGACTGGGTATCAGGAAGAAGTTCTTCACAGAGAGGGCGGGGAGGCACTGGCACAGGTTGCCCAGAGAAGCTGTGGATGCCCCATCCCTGGAAGTGTCCAAGGCCAGGCTGGATGAGGCTTGGAGCAACCTGGTCTAGTGGAGGGTGTCCCTGCCCATGGCAGGGGGGTTGGAACTGGATGAGCTTTAAGGTCCCTTCCAACCCTAACCATTCCATGATTCTATGAACCACAAGCATTTCCAAAGTAAGGTTTCCAGCCTGTGAGTTCACATCCTCAGCTCGATGGTTCTTGCCTACTCACTGCCAGAGTAACATTTTGCCACTGAGTCAGATTAAAACATTTTCTTCATGCAAGATGCAAGCTTAAGACACAAGTATCAAATATTTCCTTCTACAATTCATCCATGCCCAACCACTAACTACTTTTTTCTGATCTTCTGAACATAGGTAAGAAGGAATGCCAATATTTTCAAAACATTCTCATGAAGAACAATATGCAAAATGCATGCAAAAGCCTGAAAAATTTCAGTTCAAACAGCAGATAAAAGCCCTTGGAAAATACGGGCTTTGCAACTGAATATCAGTTTAGGCTCTACCCCAGTGTTATGTGGCTCTCAGATTAATTTTATAAAAGAAAGATAGATTGCCCTACCAGATGACAGTTTGGCTTTGGCTATCTGATGCCAACTTCCTTGTCATTTTTTTTTTGCTTTTCATGTTTAGTACAACTCTACCCTAGAGAGACAGGAAGCCCTTTCCTGCAGGACCTGATCTAGTTCTAACAGAGGCAGCTGTCTCCCGATGATTCATGTAGAATTTATCCTGACACTATAATTCCCCTTGGCTTTCACCAACCAAACCAGTCACTTGGTTTGAAGATCAAGGGACTTGAGTTAAAAAGCTCCTATTTCTTTCCTGGCCCATGCTGAATAGTTGGAAAGAAGTGGCCACCTGTGGACTGGCCTTCACCTCTTGGCTCTCATGCTTTTTCCAGCGAACTGATAAAATTTGTAATGCCACAGAGCAACGTGAAATGGCACTTTTCCTACGTATTCACACAGGTCTAATGACCAACTGAGAAACTGAAGTTTGGTAGAGTTCAGTAAACTCTTGAAGCTCGTCATCCACCATTCATCCAAAGTAATCACACAGGACTTCGGTCAGATCGGAGTATTAAACTCCTGGCTATGAAGGTTATTGTGCCATATTTCCAAAGAAGCAGCAGAAACCAATACTGTAACACTCAGTATCTGCCTCCAGACTCAAAGCAAGTTTGCAAGCCAGTACGCAACATGCCTCAGTCTGGAAATCTGAACACAGCAGTGAATACGCTGCAAGCAGTTAAATATACAAAGCATTTTAGTTTGGAAGACAAAACCAAATCATCTCATTGATGAAATATGCTCCAATGAAACACACAGACCTTTGTTGGTACCAAGTAAGCAGGAATTTGGCCCTAACTACTGTCATCTCAATAAATCTTTTATTGTAATTTTGTCCCGTACACATTTCTTGTAGATGATTTCATACTCTAAGGATATTCTCCAAATCAATGGGTCCTCTTTGTTGTGTATTGTTATCAAGCTATTTTTAATTACTGCATAGGAGCAAAGTTTCTCTGCAGCTAATTAAAGTTTATGTATTTGAGCCTAATCAACATAAAAGATAGAAACCAAGCATATACTGAACCTGCCAAAAGCAAGAACTACATCAAGGGTAGACACCTTGCTGTAATCCAGTCCTCCTCATCAGCACTTACACAGCACAGCTGTAAATGCTAGGAATAGCATATTTTAGATTAAACACAGTAGAACTCAAATTAAAGTAATTCCTAATGGAGTATTTTAACAAACAAACCTACTTCATTATAAAATTTTCCCTGAAATCCTTTGGGAAAAAGGATTTTAAAAAATAACCCCCTTAACATTTCATTTCTGCTGTTTTAATATGTTTGTCACTCACACTGAAAACCACTTACCCATTTCAGGAGAGAATTCTACCTCCCCCTTAACTGGGTCCTGGACATGATTTCCAAGATGATTTCCTATCTTTCTCTCTTTCTGCTGCAATTCAGGTATATGAACTGGCCTCCGTGTAAAACGGGGGTAGAACTTTTTTGGAAATGGCCTCTGAGGTTCCAGCCCCTTGACGGGCACATTCTTGAAGGACTGGTTCTCTTCACTGAAGTTGAAATAAACAAAGAGCAGAAGTGTCCAGGTCACAGATGTGAAAAGGCACCCATAGCAGAAATAGCGAAGTGTGACACTTCCCATTGTAGACTTAGCATCGTTGAGGACCCATTCTCAATTACCTGAAAGAGTGAAGAGAGATTTTTGAGTGTGCTGCCCCTTATCTCATCAGGTCTATACATTAGGAAATTAATTGTATAGGTTGCTTTTCCATTAAATGATTTTCAGAACTTTAAGCACAGACCTTAAGAATGAAATCCCTTTTCACTTTCCCATTCAAAAAACAAACATTACAAGTTTGCACATTCTGTGTAGATACTACTGCTTTAAAACATGACGCAAACAATCACTAAGAGCCCACTGACACATCACAATGGAAAATAAAATCGATTAGTTTTTCCTCACAGTAGTTACAGAATTCCCTCTCTTCCACAGGAGTACATCCCTTGTAGGCCTGCATTCATTTAAATCTGTCACTATTTAACTAAATATACTCCGCACAGGGAATTGATACTTCACAGAAACACAGAATGGTTGAGGCTGGAAAGGACCTCTGGAAATCACCTTGTCCAAGTCCCTTGCTCAAGCAGGGCCACCCTGAGCCAGGTGCCCAAGAGTATGTTCAGACATGTCCATTCAGTTCCTATCCTAAAGTATGGAATGAGAACGCAGACTCAAAAAGCTACATAGTTCAGGCCTCCTTGCCCCAAATTTAAGAACAGCCATCTTGAGCATCCCAGAAATTCCAGAAATCATGGGGTGCACTTTAACAACACCTAGCACCAAGACAGTCATATTCACAGTTACTCTGCAGAAAGAAAGGAACAGATATAGGATAGGGAAAGAGCAAAATGCTCCAGGGTCATTTACTGGATTCCTGCAGGCCTATGTAGCCTCCAGAACAGCTTCCATACTCCTTGGAGGAGATGCCCACCTAGAGCTGGAAGGAAGCAACCCAGCACAGAGTTTCACTTTGGGCACCCATCCACTATTTCCCCACGCTATATGGAAAATAGCTATTGAAAGCAAATCCCTGAAGCATATGAAGTTGGTTGATAACATTTCATTTATTTATGGCCCAGGAGAATCAGGCAAACTTTCTAGTTTCTCAAATCTAAAAAGGCTCAAAATAAAACCCCAAAAACTACACAGCTCAGCTCCCAAAACTGAGAAAAATATTAACTCAAAGAATCAGAGTTCTCTTATTATGTAACCACAACAAAATCTTTGCATAGTAACAAAGTCAGGAAACAATTTAACCACATTTTAATTAGCAAAATATTTGTTTTAAGAAAACACAGTATTGGGGTAGGAGTCAAGGGTTTATGCTAATGCATTTTTCAGACTTCTTAAGTCTGAAACTACCAGAAGCCTTCAGGTCAGGTCAGCCTGGCAAAGAACAAACCACAACATTTATGAGTACAGATTATTCCTTTCTCAATATAGAAACTACTGAACAGAGGCAGAAGGTGTTCATGATCCCAAAGAAACCTATAAAGATCCCACTTACTTTGGCAATGTAATTTTGAGGCCTAAGTGACTTGTATCCAAAGAAGAATACACATCAAAATTCAAGCTCACATTTCCCAGACTGCAGCAGGTCATTGTCTCCCTTCCAAAAATAAATTATCCACAAAGTAAAATAAAGCAAAAAAGCAAACCTCCTCAAAAATAATTTACCTATTATTCTTACTACGTCAAACTCCCTCACTTCTGCAAGGCAACAATCTACGCTGCAGTTAAGCCCAAGGAGCTGAAAAAGGTCTTAAAACGACATTTGAATCTCATACTGACCCTCTGCATACAGCTGAATTGTATGCTATGTGAAACAGGCTCTCTCTCTACACTGTCACAGAGAAATCTTGCCCAGGCAAGAAGTGCTCTAGGGGCAGAAATGATAAAAAACCCTCATTCTAGCTAGCAGAATGGGTCTACCAGTGGGAGAGGTACAAACCACCAACCCCCAATGCCTTATTCCCTGTGTGAACAGTGCTCAGTGATCATAGCAAGGCAAATCTAGGCTCAAGGCTGCAAAGGAATAAGATTAGATAAACAGTTATATCCTCTAATTATAGTAATTCTTCTTGCCAGACAGTCTGCAGACAATTAATACTTATCCATAACAAGATCTGGATGCCTGCCAGTGCTTTCTCTCATGGCCACAGGATCATCTGCTCTAAGACTTGTCCAGGCCAATATACTGCTCCTCAAAACCTACTAGAGTTGTTTTTCCATTCACTATGGTAACAGAGACACACAATTTGAAGATCATGGCACATGTACTTACATTGTGGAAAAGAATTATAGTAATTTTTCTTATAAGAACAAGAGAGAAGGAACCTTTTCCTTTCAGAGCTGTCTAGGGATACATCTACAATGCAGATCGCACAGGAAAACCAAAGATAACGCTTGCTATCTCAGGTAACAATAGGAAGACAGGCACACAGGGCAGAATTCATCACAGACTAAGTATTTCCCCAGGTTCTTGCCTCTCTCAGCTCAGAGCTCCACCTGGGTGTTGTGGCACTTCTAGACACTTTAACTAAAGTTTGCTGTGACTGACATGATGGTCTTTAAAGGTCCCCTTCCAACCCAAACCATTTGATGATGATATCAGGCACGCTCAGATTAAAGAGGAAGGGATAAATTAGTAATCACCAGCGTTAAAAAGATTGTTGTACATCCCTTCCATCTCCAGAAAGCCCTCCAACCAGGCTGAAAGCACACACAGGGTTACTCTTACAAAGGCATGAAATGCAAAGCTGAGCGTGAGATTATTTCAACATGATCCTTGCTACAGCAGTACTGTTTCACCTTCTTTTCCCCTCCTTCACTGTTTTGCAGTTTTGTAGAAGGATACAGAGGTTGAAAAACTGCATTTAAATCATATGACAGAACCTCCACAATACAGAAAACTAAGCCCTTTCAGTAGCTTGCTATTCAACCAAGACATTTGGTAATGCGTTTGGCAAGCAAATACAGACTTGCTATTTATTTTCTTTAAGTACCAAATGTTTTGTTAGACCCTTACTTTTGAAGGCAGACTGGAAAAAAATTAAATCCTGCCCATGAAAAGCACATTGAGGCTTATTAGTTTATTTTATTCACCAACACATATGCATTTGTACAACCACTGTCCTACAGATTTCAACCACTTGTACCGTTTGAGCAGCCGCAGGAGTCGTAATCTGCGTCAGAGCTGCACACCCCAGTTTTAGGCTGCCCATGACTTCTTACAGATGTGTTTTAGCAAAGAGGCCACAGTAGGTTTTCAAGTCCTAAGCAATATCAGCCCTGCTTGCGATCTGCCCTGAGGAGCCAGGAGAACCTTTCCAGCCCTATACTTGTATGCATACAGTGTATAATCACATTAATACAGCTCTACCTCTCTGCCTCTCCTCAGTATTCCAAGAAACAAGTATCCCTTCACTCATTTCAGCATGTAACCAAAAAAATAACCACTTTGATACATGCCAGGAGGGAGGAGAGAATACTTCAGCTGGTCACAAGGACCCAGGAGGAAACGCTCATTTCACACAGGCAACCACCTGGTCCTCCATTCTTACCTCACCCATCTCCCCATCCACACCATTCTTCTGCAAGCCATCTAGACACAGGGAATAGACACACCCTGTTCAGACTCCTTTGCTCTCCAGTTCTGCAAAGGAGAACAGGCTTTGCTGATTTACCCAACAACTGTCTCTGACTGCCTGTGCATGGTCACAATACCCTGATGATTGTCTTAAACATCCATCCTCTCCCAGGTGGTTTCCAGAGCATGATTTTGAAACTTCCACAAAGCCAAACCATTCCTCTCTTCCCTCCCAACCCTCACTTTTTTTTTTTGGAGACAAGCTGTTCCTGATACAGGAGATGCAAAGGATATGCCTTTCAAATCCAAAGTATTAGCATCTTTCTCAGCCCTGATAGATGTTGCATGAGAAAGGCAGATTATATGTATTTTTAACTCAACAGTCCTAAAGCCCTGCTAAGGCAAGCAGAGCTGGCAGGTTTGAACTGCTAGACAGACACAACTTAAATCAAATACAGCAGAATTGCATTATTCAGAATAATAGTCACCTATGCAGTAACTACTGTAACACTGAGTCCAGTCACCAATACATTATATGTGGACAAGTACAGTTAAAGCTCATTACTACTGATTTAGTCAAAGGCAAAAAAAAAAATAGTAACTACCATTAAAAAAACCCCACTATTATTTCAACATATCAAGAAGAATTCTTTCACAATACAGTTCCTCACAGATTTTACTGGTAATTGAAACTATGGCCTATCATGTTTCTCCTCTTCATTTCCAAAAAACCACCACAGTTGCCAAAAGTGAGTTTCCATAATATCTCAAACAATTCTCCTTCCCAGAATCTCATGTAGTGAAGCACATCCAGAGTGAACAGACATTTCCCCTCCCTTGGCAATATAGGAGCTTTCACAGCAAATAGTAAGTGGCAACACCTTTAAGGAGTTCACAAGCACACATACACAAGATCCTAGGGGTACGTGGAGCTTACGGCTGTTCACATTGGTATACTTTGGAATCCAGAGATACTTCAACATGACAAATATCAATCATTCAAGGTGGCAGCATCTCCTGCATCATGAAATTTCAATCCATTTTGGAGGCAACTTGGTGACCAAGAAAGGAAAAAAAATTATCTTAGAAGCTGTCTCCATTGGCATCACTCAGATGAGGCCAAGACTGAAAGGTACAGTATTCTGAGAACTTCTAACCAAATACTCTGCCTTTCAGCCTCCCTCTTGTTGCTGTTTTGACGGTCATATATTTATTGCCTGATAGTTTTCAGACTCTGGCAAAGCCTTGGAACTGTGTTTGCAGACCCACATGCCAGAAATGCCAAGAGTAAAATATTCCCCTCAAATTTCCATGAATTCCAGTACAGAACTCTCAGTTCCTTGCACAAGTAGTAACTCATTGATTTTTAAGAGAAGTATAGGAGTTAAATATTAGTAACTTAGTAAAAGTCTCTGAAAGTCAATCACTTGCAAAGCTGAAAAAACACCCCCAACTCCAGGAGCCTACCTGAGCTTCACAAATTACTGTGCAAAACTGCTTTCCATGTCACACCGGCAAGACATCCATTTCATACATCAAACCCAGTAACATTTACTGGGTTATTCATTTAATAATTCGCCTAAAAATGATACATCTCTGTTCCCGCAGCCAGCCTGAGTGTCGTTAGTAACCTGTGCAGTTCCAACACTGGCCCAATGTGTTAGTCTTCAATAGTTTTACCAAAAAAAAAAATGCCAGACACATTTCACAGTATTTTGCCTTCAAGATCAAAAGTAGCTACAGGCTCTAGGACCTGCCACTGCTTAAACATTGACATCTGCTTGGATTAACCTCCAGAGTTTAATAAACACACCGTATGACTAGATATTTCATGATTGTGCCAAAACCCATGTTTGCCAGAGGTCAAACAGAAGATCAGATTAACCTCAAGATTTTTGAAATAGGAGTAAGAATTGTCTGAGAAAACCTTAAAGTTTGCTTGTAGACTTTCCAAGAACAGCTTTTCTTCTAAAAAAAAGAAAAAAAGAAAACTAAGACAGATACAAAACTCATACTACCCAGATTTCCTGCAAGACTGCCTGTGTATTTTGGACCTATATTAAGGCAAGGAACAGATGTGTATAATCTTCATTTTTAAAGATCATTCTAGTAAAAAATTAATTAAACTATTTTTCTACAGAGTATTATCTTAATTTGCTGCATGGTCTTCTACAGATGCTTTTAATTTTTACTTTGTTATTTATTTTGGGGTGGAAACCCCAAGAAGACAAAGTAAGACTACTTACAAACGAAATTTTGCTCTTTTAATAGCCTTAACTCTCTCCATATTTCTTGGCTTCCAACACGTTATGGCTACCATTGCTCCTCTTCCAAAACAAGCATCAGAATGAACAGGTTTTCCCATTTTCTTGTTGGATCACTAGCAAATAGCATTTACAGTACAATGAACAGAGGCCAGATTAGGAAAAAGTAGTACTCCAATAACACACTCATCACACAGAGATGCTATCCACAGCAGAGGATTTCATGAGAAAATATTTTTTTCCAGTGGTCCTTTACATTGCAGATTGTCTTAAGGGAGTCACAGTTAAGAGATTAGCAAGATGAAACAGGGACACCGGGCAGCTTTTGTTCCAGACCCCAACACACACCACTAGCAGCAACATCCATTGAACATACACTCACAACAAAAGCCAGAGATATTTCCAAACAAAAGCTTAGTGTTTCACATCTCCAGAATCTAAGCACCAACCCAACTGAACTCCTTATAAAAAGGACCCTCCTACTGCCTCGTTTTAGCACAAAATTGGATCTACCTGCCAGTTTGTTTTTAATTAAAACCAACCATTGATTTTTGACCTTACAGAAGGGATGGGTCATTGTACTTAATGAATTAAGTGGCTATTTTTAACACAATACAGGCAAGTACCAACTAAACATGTTGGTACTTACAGGTTGGGCCTACAGGAACCTACCTCATGCCATTCAGCAAGGACAAATGCTAAGTCCTGCACCCAGGACAAATCCCTGGCCCCTGACCCAGCCTGGGGAACAGCTCTGCAGAGAAGGGCCTGAAAGGTCTGGCTAAACACGAGCCAGCAGCACATCCTTGCAGCGACAGCTGAGCGCATCCGGGTTTACTGACGAGCACAGCAAGCTGTCAGAGAGAAGCAGTTATACCACACAACACAGCACTGGTAAGACCACAGGCAAAGTACCGTACCCAGTGTGAGATCTGTCAGGACAAGAGCAACACCAATAAACCAGAGTGAATTCAGTGGAAGACCACCAAGACAGTCATGGGCTGGAACATTTGCCTGTGAGGAGAAGCTGAGGACATCAGGCTTCTTCAGCCTGCAGAAGAGACGGCTTTGCATGCTGTTAGGTCCCCCACCAAGGAGAATGAAAGAGTTAAAAGGGACTAATATAACCCCAGTCACAGCAACCCTCCTTCACAGAATATACTGTGGACCACAGGCTGTCCTCTTGCATAAGATCACTGTTCCCATTCATTTTAATGAGATGACACACTAAGATCTATTTTTAATTAGTCTCTGTAAGTCACTTCTAAATGCAACTTCAAAAGCTTTGAGAGCCAACCGTTTAGTCATTTCAGCATAGCTATGCAAATCCTTGTCATACCACCTAAAATAAATCCTTCTGGAATTAATACAAAATTATGATCAATACCTGACAGATAAATAATCTTAAAATACCAATAACATTCATTATACTTTGCAGATAAAGAAAGGCACATAGACAGACTAGCTGCATGAATTGCTGAAGACCTAATATACTCATAGTATAGTTCCTTAAGTCTGAAAAGCATAAAGAGTTTCAGAGAAAAAACTAAAAATTCATCTTCTTTATGTCTTCAGGTTCTCACCCCTCACTATTTCACCCCACCAAATGACTCACTTATAAAGTCATTTGTATTTCAGTTTTTGGACTTTAACCAAAGATGTCTAAATGTTGCATGCTATCGTTTTAAATCTGTGGACTACATATTGAAACATCTCCTCTAGGAACATAGCTTTGCTTATCAAGGTTTTTTTTTTTAATTTCTCAACTCCAGTTAAAAGAGCTTTACTTAGCAGGCTGCCATAACAGACTGAACGCAAACATTTCAGCACTTTTATAATTAAATTGTGATGTTCCTTCTTTGCCCACCTCAATTTCAAATGCCCCCTTAAAGAAACTTTGAAGTATCTTCTGCAGTAACATCTTTCACTTCTTTGTCAACAAGAAAACATACTCATTTTTTTCCTTGCTGATAAAGGCTCCTTTTGTCCCCACATATTCCTCCTTTCCAAGGAGTATTTCACAAGGGCTCTCATTTAAGGACCCAATTTTAATGGAAAAAGCAGTTACAAGCTTTGGAAAGAAAAAGGTTCATAAGAGTCAGGATCTCGTACAAACAAACAACAGAAAAGAACACCCGTTTTAGTTACAATCACACCAAGAAAAGTAACATAATAGTCCAGTCTGATTAGAGAAAGCAAGTACACTTGGATTAGAAACAAGAGCTTACCAAAATCCTAGTGCTCAATACTGAGTCTATACAGCAGACTGTTTCATGCTGCTGCAGTGTCCTCATTCCCCACCCCCCAAAAAGCTACTGGTTTCGCAAAGCACACTTATATGCATGAAATCATCTTACCTATCTCCCTAAATGTTGCACCGTAGAGCTGCTTGACTGGATGTTACTTTAAGCCATCTGGCACATAAATACACGTCATGCCTTTCACGGAGTCCTAAAAATACCCTCTTCCTTTCTGTTCCTAATAAATAATTTCTTCCAATTGAAACAGTGATATTTTCTTTTCATTAGCAAAACCAGCTCTCAAGGAAGCCAGAATTTTCATGTACTGCCTCCAAAGATGTATGTATTTTTGTAAAACAGCCCTTCCTTCTTCACATACAGCTTAGAAAACAGCAAGATTTAAAAACCCACACTGACAACTTCTTTTTTAGTGCATCTCCCTCACATTAAAGATCCATGTAGCCAAATATTAGTTTAGCAACCCTCCAGCACTGTATACAAATGCAAACGTAAGCAAGCTTACAAGGTCAACTACACACAAGTAAGCTGCTTAATACCTTTTCTAAATGTTCAAAATCTACTTAGCTGTTCCTTGCATTTTATGTCTGCAAAGCTCACCAAAATAACATGCAAAATAATTAGCAAAGACGCACTTCTACACGAAGAGCTAAACAATGCTCACCTTTTTCCAGAAGAGTCGGCACTAAAGAAGCAGTGGAAGGTTACATAGTGAAAACACACTTATTGCAGTAGCAGTCAAATCCAGTTGGTGTCTTCATTCCCAGCGAACAATAAAACGCTGAGCCTGAAACTTAACACTTTGTTGCTGAGTGCTGCTTGCAAGCCCTAACTGGGAACGGGGCAACAAACACAAGCTTCTCTATGACAACAGGCTAATTCGGATGGGTCTTAGGGCATGAACGCTGCAAGGCTGTTTCTCATCTGACTGCATACATTGCCCCAAGGGCATCGATCTATATTTCTATTTGTTTGGGTTTGACTTTTTCCCACCCCCACCCCCCACCCCCCCGGCTGATGCATGATCCATATGGATTCATGCATTTGGAAGCATAAACATTTTGCTGTCGCTCACTAGAGAAGCATAATCAGTGTATTCCTAATACATTCTTTATAATTATATCAATGTATTAGAGAATAGTAATGCTAGAGAAAATGATCATTAAGTTGTACACGAATTTCAATTCTAAAAATTCCTTTAGTCCTCATTTTCCAAGCCACTAGTAATTTTATAAAGCTTACACATGTTGACTGAAATTCTCTAGGTATGGTTTCTGTTCAGCTTAAGAACTTTTCATCAAAAGTGCTTTGGGCTTTTTTCCAGCCTTTTAACAAGCAAAGTGAAAACACATATTCCAATTCTAAAAAAAAAAAAAAAAAAAAAAAACCAACCAAAAACCAAACACACAACAAATTCCAACTTCATTTGTACAGCCAAAAAAGGTGGCAGCAAATCTGGCAACAGAACAGACCTCACTGAAGTACTTTTGAGCGGGACAGTGAAAACTGGGATTGACCAGTCTCAATTTTAAACCTGTGACTACTGACCGTGGACACTGCATTTTGCACAAGATTTTTCAGAAAATCCAGGTTCTGCAGTTAGCTCCAAGCAGACATCTACCATCCACTTGTGCAGAACTCAGTACTGAATTCAACAGCTGTATACAAAAATAAAAAAATACACAGAAGACATTTGCAAACTCAGACTAGAAACTTCCCAAGACTATTCCTGAACATGTACGAAATGCAAAACTGCTGCAATTAAGTTATTACTAGTACTACAGAATTGGAAGCTGTCTTAATGAGAAGGATTACAATGTATATTATCCTACAGCATCAGATTACAGAATTCATAAGACTGCCAAGCTTACTGCCCACAAATCATACAAGTCTACTTCATTTCTCTTTCTGCAGGGTTTTCCTTTCCAATATGCAGAAAAGCACATAAAAATACATCAGAACTGCCCCATTTGGATCCAGACAAGTTACATTCACTTACAGCGAGATGTCAGAAATGGTCACAGTAAGACAGCCCTAGTCAGTCAGCCCCTTGCTGGAGCACTGCCATCTACCCATGCAGCTTAGTTGGTTAGCCCAGGATCAAACCCCTTTATGGAGCCTGAGTAACATTAGCATACACAGACATTATTTGGTTAAAACCAAGAAGATGAAATGTAGCACCAGAACTGTGAGTGAGATTAAAACAAGTTACAGTTTAAAAACCCAAACTGTCTCTGATAGGAAAAAATTTCACTCATTCTAAACTGTTCGGAGTTAATGTACATTTCTCCACGCTATTAAGAGATGGCACGATCTTAGAGATTTCCTCAGCACGTCCTGAGTTTTCCTGGGTGGATAGCCATTTTTAAAGAAAAGAAGTGAAAGAAATACTAAAAGCAGGCGTTGATTTGAATTCAATGTTCACTTGCATTTCTCATGTCCAGAAGCAAAGGTCACTTGGGAGTTTTTCATGCTAAACTTTAGCACAGAGTCCACAGTATCCACATGCCATTTGGAACGGTAGAGGCATGGGACTTTCACTTCTCCCAGTAAAAAACTCTCAGCAAGACCAAGACACCCAGCTATCCTATTGCTTTTGGATCCAGATGCTCACCAGAAGTTTGATTTCTGCACGCAGGTTTCTCATTCTCTCACTAATGTCTCTAGCCATTAATATAAGAGAGGACTCCTAAGGATATAACACTACTACTACGTGTTCTTTCTTCAACTCACCGACTGAACCAGGACACCTGTACAATTATCAGAGTGACCTGTGGGACATTTCAGTTGAACTATTTGCTCTGCTACAGGTTTTGATGAGATCCTCAGCAACTCAGTGTCTCAGCTCTCACCTATAAAACCTCACTGATACATTAAGGCAAATACAACAGAGGTTCTGGGGCCACAATAACGGGAGATGATACAAATATCAAGTGGAACAGACGGAGTCAATGCAAACACTTGCACTCACACATCTACACTAAGTTATCAGTTTGATACCAAGCTTATCTTGCTAAATATTGTATTTGACGATAGCATAGGGAGTTTTCCACATGTGTAAGTGAACGGACATTCTATAAGCATGCTCCTGATAAAAGCGTTTTTGTGGACATAGCTGTTGGATTAGAATGGTAAGTCACTAGCATAAAGAGGTTTTACACTGTCTGTGTCTGCAGGTTATGCCAAAAAGTAATATTCCATTCTACATGACCTTGTGGACTCAATCCCTCCAAGAAATGTGTTTGAGGAAAGAGTTGTGGACCACTCCTTTTCCATCCCTTGTTGGTCCCTTTTCTTCTATTTATCTATTGCCAATGTTTCTAATGGGAAAACACACTCAGGATTTTGATGTTGAAATCATGGACGGATGTTGCAACAAAATGAATAGCAGCACAAAAATACATTTTCCCCCTTCACTAGGAGCCATGTTTTCCAACACACTGCTAACAGGTTAACATGCAATCTAAAACTCAACCTTCTCTTGCTTCACAGGCAGTGAGTCTCAGCATCTGCTGACACAAGACACTCATGCTAACTGACAAAATTAAGGTATTTCAGGAAACTGAAAACTAAAGAAAGCACTTCTAGAAAGCAAATTCACAAACAAGTATGAGAGGTATCAACAGTGACATCGGTTCTTGATGTTATGCTTAAGGAATTAGCAAAACAGTCAAAATACCTACAAAGATTGATTCACAAGGGGTTGTGTCTCAAAACGGGATAGTTTTGTGTTTCCTGGAAAAGCAGCTCTCCTTTAATTAAGGCCACCTCTGAGGTTTAAAGCATCTAATTTAATCCTTGTCTGCACAAGAAAATCTGTGACATTCAGCCAAGGAATACTTGGACAGTTTTACATAACTAAAAAGACCACCTCCACGCACATGCTCCTAACATCCATTAAGTATTTGCTTAGATCAGTCTGGCACACAACAATCATTTACTGAGGCACCTTCTTTCCAGCATGCCTCTGCAAGTTTATTAGCTTAACCTGTCAATTCAAAATTCAACTTCTTAAATGGTGCAGTGTCCCACAGCTGAAGTCTTTGGAACAACTAGAAGTTATTGCAGGTAAGCAGTTACCTCCCATCAGCCGCTCTGCAAAGTTTCTTCATGTGCATTCCTTCCCTCCTGCGCAGCCAGAGAAATTATTTTTGTCAAGGTAACTTGCTCCGTGGCAAGGGGTTAGAGCATGCACAGAACAGTCACTGTAGCACGGCTGATAAGGGACAGCTTGTTAGTCACAGCAAACCTTCAGTCTCAGAAACGCAGAACCTGCAATGCCACTACTGCCACAACAGAGAAAACCACAACAGCTCACCTGCTCCAGACTGAACACCTATTTCTTGCTCATACTGCAACACATAAATAAGGCAGTACGAAGTTGTGAGGTTCCCTGCATTAGGGGTTTCTAACTAGTTAAACAGTGGAAAAGTTGATTCAACCCTGAGCACTGTATTCCAGTTTCAAACACGCAAAGTATCCAGCTGCCTAAACCCTAGAGTGCAGAAGAAAGGGCCAAGATACAGCAAGTCACTCTTGCAGGCACTTCAGTCCATACTCTACATTTCTGTAACACCATCAGTTGTTTAACCTACAGACTTAACATTTTCACAGGTCAGGGAAGGGGTTCACAGTTCATACAACAAAATATATGAAACTTAGTATACTTTAAGTCGACTTTCAATTGGATCAGTATGATCAGGTTCCAAATTATCCCCCTTTTTGCTGTAGTGTATTTCTAGTTTTTACAGTTTTCAAGTAAAATATTTACGCTAATTCTTACACACTGCTGACGCACATGAGAAACATGCTACAGACCAGCTGAAGGATGTGGTGGATACTATTAACTCTTACACAAAATGAGCTGAACAAATGCATTTACTCATGCTGTTAAACACTGGTTTAACAGCCAAGGCCTTTGTACTGGCACTACTTCATACATCAACACAGTAGCTGCAACAGCAGATGCATTCATCTCCATAAGCCACCATATGTTTTGAAAAGAAACGTTAGATAAGAATCATGACAATTTATCTACCTCCCACACTCTAACAGGGATTGAAACAGACTTCACCTCTGTAATATTTTTTGGGAAAGAATGCACAAATTAATTTCTGCACTTGAAATACAGGAGCATACTTTTCGCTCTTCAACAGCAAGCAACACAGCTGTATTGCAGCACCTATCCAAAATGAATAGTACTAAAGAAAATTACTTGATTTTAGGGATACCTGTAACTGTAGTATTGCCCAGACAGATGGAACTATTTAGGAAGTCAATAAACTGAGCTGTCACAGACACCAATGGGTGTACTTTTACAAAATGTTACCCTTTCCCTTCAGCTGGAAGTCTCTTCTTACTTCTCTGCTTCAGTAATCAACACAGAGCTGCCATACTGCCAGGCTCAGCCTGCCAGCTGCTCAGACCACAGCCTTTTCACACTACCTTCCAAGGTAGCGTAACTGAAGTAAGAATGATCCTCCCTCTGTTCTTTTCATCCCCATAGTACCCTATTCTTTCCTGCTGGAAGATCTAAAATCCTCATTTTTATTATCTGCTTAGATACTTCTAATCTCATCCACTTGACCCACAGTTTGCCCTGCTCCACACACATGCCCAATAACTACTATTAAAAACTTGCCTTTTCTAGCATTTACTATGAGGAAGGTTGTATTGTATAAACAAATTTTCACAATACTAATAATTTATCTTTATTTCCCTCACCATGCTGCTTCAGGGCTTTCTTCCTTCTAAAAAGCTTGAATCACACCTACTGTTATTTTACATCACTGAAAATGATGAACAGATTCACCGATTCTCATAAACTACTGTCACACAGCAGCTTATCAGGAACTCCTTCCAGTTTTACTGCTACATATAATGGAGTATCGATTTGCATCCTCTGAGACAAGGAGATTAGATAGCAGAATACAGGCAACAGGCCCTGAAATCTGCAGTCAGAATCTCTTAAACCAGAACACATGTCACTTAGCCTGCTGGCTCCCTCATCTGAGGCTGAGAGATGAAGGCTCATTAGAGCTGTAGTGTTATTTCTTTCCTTCCCTGCTGCAGAAGAGCTCCTAAAACTCTGCAGGAGCTTAGCTTACCCAGAGATGAAGAAAAGCTTATGCAGAAGGCATGCAGTTCTTCAGAGACAGTTATACTGGGGGAGGCCAATTGCTTGTTAATCAAAAGCCTCTTATCTGGAACCACCTGGACCTTTACGCTGTTCTGAAATGAGGACTAGGAATCCCAGCCAGACTATTTCACATATGCAGAGGTTCTCTACAGGGGAGAAGGGCAGAAACATGCTGTCAGGAAGAGCTTGATACCATTCTTTCCTGGGCACAGCCTGCACTTGGATCAGTTTAAGCTAATCAAAGGTGACTGGGAGCAGCTTCCTATTAACATGAGATACATGTAAAAAAAACCCAGACAGATGCTAGATCAGAAATTATTCAAGGCTACTCTTTCTAAATAAGGACAGAAGGGATTTATCTTATGCTGAAATACATTTTCCAGGAAAAAACAAACCAAAGCATGTTGTCAACGTGCTGATGATCCTGCCCACCTGCATAATTACCATACTGGCATTAAGAGATTTCATCATTCCATCAAACAGAAAGCAACACTCCAAACACAGTGGGCAAAGCAGATAAAGCACAGATTGTCTACAGAACAGCAGCAAAGCCAGGTCATGAGATTAAAAAAAAGAATAGAGTAGGGGTTGCCCTTTATATCTAGTTATACAATAAAGTTCTGTAAGGTGTACTGCAGCTGCCCTGCAACAGATAACCAAGTCAGAATAGAGTTTGGCAGAGATGCTGTACTAGACAGCATTAGCGTTTTAATTAGTCTGAGTGGCAGTATTAAGGCTGACACCAATGCAGAAGCAAATGAAAGTGAAGCAGGCATGTGGAAAGGCTGGTTCTGAACCCAGTGTTTGCTTCCAGTGCCACACTACAGCAGAGAAGAGTCCGACCTGCTAAGCTCCCCCCTACCAGCAGCACACAGCTTCTGGTTGCTTGCTCAGCTCAGACTGTTTCCATGCAAACGAAGGGCCAGAGAACCTTTATTCTGCCTTGCAAGTAACTCGGAGACAGTTAATTTCCTATCACTATGGTCTGTTGCAGCCTTCCTTAATAAGCCTTAACACAGAAAAAAAGAAAAATTCCACACGGCAACGGGAACTGACTAGATGGGCTGGAGACCAAGCCACGTAGAGTAAGACATTTGCTAAGAGAAAAAGGGAGCCTCAGTGTTGTGAAGTATATACTGGACACCACAGGAACAAAAAAAAAGGAGAAACTGTTTAAAAATAAATTTCCCAGTCACAGAGATAAGAAAGCTCTAACGCACGGCGGGGTCAAACAGCCCCCCAAAGAGCAACGCCTGCCCTCGCCCCGCCAACGATCAATGAAAGGAGCAGCACCAGCAAAACACGCAGGGATCCTCCCGCTTGGGGCTGACAGCTACATACTTTCAGTCTATCTGCAAGCGGGCTGCTGCCCCTTCACGTGCACTGAAACGCTAAAAGACACCTAATGATGTTGCCTTCCGTCCTATGTAGCACAACCCACACCGGTCCCACGGTCTCGCCGCGGGAGCGCTGCCGGTCGGGTTAAACTCGCAGCCCACCATGCGGCCGGCTCCCCCAGCCACCCAGCCAAGCGCAGCGTCCCCGTGTAAGTCCACACCGTTCACTTTAGCCACAAACGGAGAAGCACTGAAACCGACCTCGGCCTCTACAAAGAGGAATCGCTGCCACCGGGACAAGCTCCGCCGCGTCCCTCAGGGCTGGCGGGAACGCGGTCGGGGCCGGCCTGACACCGCCGCCGGCCCCGTTCCTCACCCCCCAGGGCTGCCCCTCACCCGCCCCGTCCCTCACCCCCCGGGGCTGCCCCTCACCCCGCCCCGTCCCTCACCCCCCGGGGCTGCCCCTCACCCCGCCCCGTCCCTCACCCCCCGGGGCTGCCCCTCACCCCGCCGCCGGCCCCATCCCTCACCCCGCTCCGTCCCTCACCCCTCGGGGCTTCCCCTCACGCCCCGGGGCTGCCCCTCACGCCGCCGCCGGCCCCGTCCCTCACCCCCACGCTGACCCTCACACCACCGCTGGTTTACCCGCTGGGGTCGCCTCCCCTCACACGGGCACCACCGACCCTGCCCCTCACAGGCCCGAGGCCGCCACTCCCGCACTCACCGCGGCGGCGGCAGCATCGCCCCCCCCTTCCGCGCGTCCCGTACCCTCAGCAGCGGCGGCGGCAGCGCGCCCCGCTCGCGCGCGGCGGTGGCGCCACGTGACCGCTGCCTCCTCCTCCCGCCCGCCCCGGCCGGCGCCGTCACGTGAGGCAGCCGGGGCGCGGCCGCCATGACAGGCGGGGCCGGGGCGGCCCGAGAAGATGGCGAGCCCTGAGGGGGCAGAGCGGTGGGATTCCCGCCTGGCTCCCGCTTGCTCAGCGCTGCACAGCCATGAAGCTGTGGGGGCGATCCAGGGCTGTAGAGTGCGACCTTCAACCCCCTCTGTCCCCTCTGAGTTGCTGTGCATCTGCCCATCCTGTGAGTTCCCCTGCAGGCCAGCGTGGGGGCTTTGAACGGGAGGAGAGAGGGGCAGGTCAGGCTGGTGTCTGGGCCGACCGGCAGTGTGTACCTCACCATGCAGTTTGAGTGGCTGGCTGGAGTGTGGGGGGCTGGTTTCTTCAGTTCAGCAGGAAGGGGGGGATAGCTAATGGAAATCAACCACGACTGCCCCAAAATAACCAGAACTTTGCAGTTAATGTGCACCTGTGGCGGCGGAGTTGGCATCCTCACAGGAGGAGAGGCGCCTCGAATCCTCCGATCTTTCGTATCCAGAGTAAGTGATCGAACCACTGACTTAGATTAAGACGAAAGGGTGGTGGGGTAGCTTCACCACTGATCCACCTTCATGTGGGACCCAACTCAGCCGGTGTCCTTGCAGAAGGAGGACAGACTGGAAGGCACACTGGGTTTGTATCCTGGTTAAGAGCTTAAGAACAAAGTGTCAGATTTGCTCAGCATAGTCAGGACTGAAAGCTTTTCAGTGAATACCCTGATGCAGAACTTGAGCTGCTGAGTGACACGTTGAAAATGGCTGATGTTATTTTAATCAAGTGGAAATTAAAGAAGGTTGACGCACCAGAGTCCACTCGTTGGTGGATATTGCCTCTGGTGTCCAGCGATTATGGCAAGGTGCTTTATAATGCAGAATACAGAACTTGTCAAAAAGCTGTAGCAACAACATTAAAGTACAGGGTCCAAAAAGGCAGTGTATAATCAGAAGCTTCACTGACAGTCTGTGGAGGGGTCAGCAGGCAGATGACAAGGAGGTGGCAGGGATCAAGATGAAAGTAACGTGTGCAGTAAATGAGATAGCCACGTAGTCACCATCCCTATCAACCAGCTTTTCATAATTCCCGTTTCATAATGGCTAATATGCAGCTTTGATCTCTCACTAATAATAATTTAGCCTGAGGACTGGAGGTGTGCATTAAGCTCTTTCAGGTAAAGGCAACCTCAGCACATATGCTATCTGCTTTCCACAGAACCATTATCCTTGAAGTCCTTCTAAACTGGCCAGTTCCTGCCTATCTTGTAATTCCAAGTATTTAATCATCTACCCAAATAGTTATTTTAGTTCTTATTGAAAAGAGTTTCCCTGGTGCCTAGATTATCATTTTATTAACAGAATTAATAAACTGCTACATTTTAGCATCATTCATGTAAAGTCTTTGAGACATGTTTCATTTCTCAAAATCCCTGATAATGATACTCTGCCCAGCCCAATTGCTTAATATACTCTATGATAAATCATTAGTGTTAACTAATTGACCCACTTCCAATGTGATCACAGCAAGGGATAAGAACTCGTGTAAAAGTGCTGGTAAGAAATTGTAACCCCAGCTAATCCTCCATCAATACAGGCTGTGGTCAGAATTTAGGATCCATGTGTACTCAAGCACTGCAGTTCCATTTATTAAATCTTCCTGTTGTTGACACATCTTAGACACATAAATTTCACAAGAGAAAGGGACGCTCTGAGCTACAAAATATACTCTTTTAAGTCCTGCCTGGTTTCTTAGGTTAGTTCTTTGTGGAAAAGGAGGCAAGTATCCCCAAACCTAAACAGAATTAATGGTGGGGTTTTTTTCTAAATCCAGATCATTCAGAGCAAATTTCTCCAGCTAACGTGTAGAGCTTGTTGACCAGCTGTGACAGAGAAGACTGGTGGAAATTCCAGCTGTTGTTTGAATAACTGGGAAAGCTTGCATTTGTTTCAGTGGTTGGTTCCCTTTTACATTAGTTTGCCTAGGGGCTGTTCATGACTGAAGTCAGAGTCTGTACATTCCCCTAGTACAGTTTCTATGTGATGATGGTTTTGAAGGGAGTAAACATGCCCTTGTAAGTGCTGGATGGCTTATTTGGAGTATTTGAGGAAGCAAGACATTTATCTGGTTACTCTGACTTTTCCTTCCTACGGTTACTTTCGCTGCGTATCACTTAATGCGTTTTTTTGCCTGCTCTCCAAATGAGAAGGTTGAATGACATCTCAGAATATATGTGTGAGTTTATTTGATCTGCTTTCTCTTTTCAAATACTTTTGAACTCTTGGGTTATATTCATCAAATTTGACGGTGGGTCAAGATCTCAAAGAGATTATATTCTATATAGCTTTTCAAAAATAGATGTTTGAATAGAAGAGAGGGGCTATTACCCACTACTGAGGAAAAGCCTGTAGAACAAGGTCATCCTATGAACCCTTGGATTCATTAGGAGGACTCAGGAAAGAATCCATGGAGCTGTTGTGGCTAGTCTATTTGAAAACATCAATTCTGTGCTTTGTAGTAGGTGGAAAGGCAAAGATGATGTTAGGTATACTAGAATAAGATGGGATACTGTTGTAAAAGAAAAAGTGCTTGCACATCTCCACTATGGTGTGGAATTCACCCTTAAACATGAAGAAAGGTACAGAGAAAAACAAGCAGCTGATCAGGGGTGTGGAACTGCTTCCTAAAAAAAAAAAAAGAGTTTAAATACACTCAAATGGTTTAACTTGGAAAAGGACTATGAAGGAATGTGATAACTGTATAAAAAGTGAATTCCATGTTTCTTATAGCACAAGATTCAGGTACCCTGAGTGACATTTCCAGGCATTACTTTTAAAGGGAACAAAAGAAAGTATGTTTTTTTCTTGTGTTACAATTGTAAATTGTTGCAAGTGTATTGTAGAGGCCAAAAGTCTAAAGGTACTCATAAGTGGATTAGAAGTGGAAATGAAAATGGAAAACTTGTCCATTGAGGCCTCTTAAACATAATGGTAATGCAGCTGCCAGCTCAGGAAATCACTAAGTAAAGGGGTGGATTCAGCCAGCAGATTAAGACACCTAAATTTGGGTTTCAGTGTGTAGGTGTCTACATGTGAACCAGATGTCTAAGCTCCCTTGATACTCAGTAGAGAACTAATGTGGGATTTAGTTACATAAATGCAGCATCAAATGCCATTTCAGGCAATGTGGAGTTTTCTACCTGGCCTCCTGCTCCGAGAAGAAGCAGATCTCTGAAAAAGCCTGTTATATCTGAAGTGTCGCGTGGGAGTCTGATATCTCAGATATCACAGTTATCACTAAACACCTATGATTAGCAAGCTGAACCCTGCTCATGGTTGATAGAGCAAGCTATTCAGATCACCTTAAGGTAGATATATCAGTGTATTTTGAACAACTGAATAGTTCTCAGCTTCATTAACAGCGTTGAGTAGTTCTTTATTGACTGTAGGAGGAACTTAAATTCAGATGAAGACATCTGCATGGGGACACTTCAGTCTAGATGTCAGAATGTATAGGTTTTGCCAGACTGCACCAGAGGTCATATTGCTTAGCTTTTTAATGCTATTTCCTTAAGTTTCTTTAGCTAGTGAGACCGAGTTGATTGAGCTGGGATTGATTTAGGGAAACAGTACAGGAGATTTTGTATGCAAAACCTTCTTAAGATACTCAGATTTATTGGTAATGAGGATTGTCATTAGATTCACGGGGTCTAATGATGCTTTGATGTGAAGTGGCACTTTGAACACAGTTTCATAACTCCCTAAGCCTGGAAGACACCTGATGGCCAAGAGTCCTGGGGCAACAACAGGTACTGCTCACAATGACAAATTCTTAAGCCATTAGATCCTGTAACTGAAAGGGATTTTTTTACAGAGGTAAATCAAAACTAATTTGGTTGGTGACAGGCTTTACACCCTTCTGTGAATCAGACCAGTTAGATCTTGTTAGAGCACCAGAATGTGCCTAAGAATTTGGGCTAAGGTTCAGGCCAAAGAAATTAGGAAGAAAGGTAAACAGAAAAGCCAGATGATAATTAGGTGAGTTTTGGAACATGGAATCAGTTTTTAATTCTCATACTTCAAATTATTTACTTTTTCTAGTTGGAAAGACAAAACTTCTAGCACTAATGCTGTCCCCTTGGGCTGATGGACGTTTTAACAAGACAGGTGAACAAGCCAGCAAGCTCTGACTTTGTTTTTTGGGTATCTTAAAACAAGCTATGAAGGAGCGTTTATGCTTTGAAATCTGCATTGGTCGCTAGTTGTGCCACTGCAGCAGTGTTCCCATTTGGTATTTATTGACAGAATACCCTGATACCACAATAAATAATGCTCCTTCCTGGCATCACCGCTCTTAATAGAGCATCTGTATCTCTCACATAGCCTGCTCTTCGAGATGAGACAGAGACAATATGACAGAAGGAGTAGGCCCTCTCCCATTTCCCATACACAGGACACAGATAAGATCTACCAGCCAGCTAAATATATTAACACTGACCAATGCTAATGAAGCAGGGAAGAAGCTGTGGGTTGGAATGATGAGCATATGTAATGTGTCCCTAAAATTTGCAGGAACGTGAGGAAGATGTCAGTTGTGTGAGTGACAGACAGAGTTTGGGAGAATTCACAACTCTAAGGGTCTTGTTTTGTTTCTGCAAGGAATTGCAGCACTGAATATACACACAATAATAGTATTGTCATACTCTATTCAATTCCCTTCAACTTTTTTCTTTCAATTTTCAGCCTGATCCTTGTTATTTTTCTGTACTTCTAACACCTCTCTCCTGATACTTTGTGTAGAGTCTCTACAGAACAGTGTAAAAGTTGTGGTTTAGCTTTGAAGCATTACTGACAAAATTCCATCTGGTTTTGGTATTCGGAAGTTCTAACTCTTAAGATCTGGGAGATGTTACATTTTCTGTCTTTATTTTTTTTTCAATTGAGATAAACCAATCCATGGAATCTGTGAAGGAAGGTAATTGGTTAAACGTTCTGTCCAGTGTTGCTCAACTGTACTCAGATCACTTCATAGGCTCAGGGTCTGGGCCAGCCTGGGCTGACTTCTTTTCCACTTTGGACTGTTATGCAAAGTTTTGAGAATGAAAACAATCCCATAAAACCCAGAAATCTCATTATTGAATTGGCCATCCAACAGAGCAGTGGCAGAGAAAACTAGAACAGAGTCTTTAAGTGCTCAGTCTGTTGCATCACTTTGTCTTCCTGTTTTGATGAAAATGTCTGAAATGTAATTTTCATAGGTAAATACGTGAGAAAAATTCAGCCTTCCTGAACCATGGAAACCAAAACCTTTAGTTATGTCATTTAAACAGAGGTTAGATAGAGTTCAAAATGAGAAAAATACTCCAAGCTGTGGCACTTCAGTTGTACAGGTATCTTTTCTCATAGTGGATATAATCTTCTCAGTATCTTTCATCAGAAGATCCCTCAGACTTTAGCTCCATACAATGTACGCTGGCTCCGTACAATGATGCTGAGCCTTTGTTTTTTCATACCACAGTTTAATTTTCTGCATTCTCAAGGATGGAGTTCTCACCTTCCTAGCGCTGGAAAGGAAGTACGGGTAACAAGCAAAGGATGATTATCCAGTGATATTCATAGTTCCATTTTATCTCTGGTTTTGCCCACTGGTTTTACAAAACTATGCTGATTCATACCAACTGGGGGTAGTTCCTGCTTCTCTGTAGCAACTTTACTATCTGCTGTAACCACAGGACTTGACCTCTTCTTCTTCCAGCCTCCTCTCCAATTTGCCATTCTTGTCTGCTGCTTTTGCAACCCATCCTAAAAAAAAATAAATCACATCTTTACAGTTTTCATAAACAACCAGCCATCCGTTTAGAAACTTCTACTCTAAATCGTTCCTTGTTTTCAGAGGCCTGAGATATACTAGCAGCATACTTCATCTTTGAATTGTTTTTTCAAAGGAGTATATGTGAAATTCAATAGCAATTGTGTTTCTTATCACGTATAGGTGAGAAACTGAAGAGAAGTTATGTTCTTACAGCCAAGAGAACAAGAATTAGGGGACATGACTGCCCCTCAAGATGCTTCCTCCGTAAATCTGGGCTTGATTGCTTGACATGCATTTGTTATATACAGTATGTTGATGAAATTCTTGCCCCCACAACCTGTGTCTATTTTATCTGTTTAGATTAGAAGCACTCGTGGCCCAAACCAGTTTCGCATTGGGCAATTACCTATCACTACCAACAAGGACACCTGCTCTCTCTTAGGATTCCTAGGCAAATCCACAGCAAAACAAAACAAACAAATCCCCATCAGCAACATACTCTTTGTTGCATGAATAACTTGTGGTTTACCAGAGACAAGTGTTGGGGTAGGCTATCAAAAGTAGTGTTTCTAAAATGTACGTTTTGGAAGTGTCATAAGCTTGATTTCAACAAATGATAACAAATTAGAAAAGAAGTATTCTAACTGGTTTATACAGAACCCAAGGGTTGTTCAGTTACTTGTAAATTTTCTCCTTATTTTAGCATGAAGGCTCAAGATAATTTTGGGACCCATTAAAAAACCCTAACACAAAGAACATGACCTTATGTTAATTATTTTAGTGAAGGATTAGTAGGCAACTAAATGAATGACTGGAGGAAACCATTATTGCACTATCTGAAAATGTCAAGCTCTGAAAGAAGTATACTGCCTGAGGAAAAGTGGTGTAAATGGAAGATAAATGCTACCAAAATCTGTCCTGGGTAGAGACTGCGCTGTTCAAGGGGATAACATGACATTCTGTGCAAGCTCTGAGATGCCCCCTGGTGTTATAAACCTCAGGTGTTTATTTCTGTTGAGACACTGCGTATGGTCAGAGCAGGATAAAACACCCGAAGTACAGACAGAGGATAAGAAAGTGTAAAAGGTAGATGGAAGCTAGAGAAGGCCGCAAAGCTGCGGAGGAGGGAGTGGTAGCTAAAGGGATCTAACTGCCATTTACAGTGAGGAGATCAGCTGTAAGCTTCTCAGTTTAGGTAACATTTTCAGTAGCAGGAGTTGGAGGATGCTCTGTGGGGATGGGGATCCAGGTGGGGAAGGGGTCAGCAGCATTTTGTGGAGGCTATAGATGGAAGAGAGGTGTGGAGAGGCTTTGGAGAGCCACAGAGAGAGGAGTCTCCTTCTTCACCCAGATGTCTCTTTCATAGCAGTGTGAGGGTTATGGGACCTTCAAACCTGCCCTTGCAGCCATGTGTCTAAACTCCAGTCAGCACAAGCAAGAATATACCCGGTCTTCTTCCTACAGCAATTTCTACTTATTTGGGGCTGCTGAGAAGAGGAAGGAGAAGCAGGGAGAGGACAGGAGAAAAGAAACTATTTCAGCAAAGGGAGAGGGAGGAATAGGTCCCAAGCCAAAGAGAGCATGGCTTTCTGTTCCTATTACTGGGCTCAAAAATCACTGCTCCAAAGAACCTGTGTTCTAATAGTAATACCTGCTTCCCTGTCTTTGACAGACACTAGTGGTTGTGCCAAGAGAAGGCAAGTATGGCTTGTGTGCTTTGATGTTCCTGTGTAGTCCAGAACCATGAGGAGAGTTTCTGTGTCCCAAGCGCTCTGACTGCTAGGACACACTCTTACAGGAGCCCTAGTTTTCAGGTAGAACTTTTATGTAAAGTATCACTTGTTAGAGAATCTTGAAAAAGATAAGAAGAAAAAAAAGAAAACATTTTCAAGGTCTGAGATTAGGCTGGTTGGAACAAGGGAGATTTCGAAGAGTCAGGGTTTTCTTGGAATAGTCTTCTCAAGGAAGAGAGAAGAAGAAAATTGTAATTAGGATAGATAAACTAGAGTTCTGTTCTTGCCTCTAAATTGGTATAGTTCTTCTCCAAACTTCAGTGGCAGTTGTAGATGCTAACAAGTGGTTCTGCGGGATTGGTTGTCCAGGACTTTTCTAGAAATAAAGTCACATGAACCATGTGGACCTGAAAATGTATAGAGGAGCAGAAGCAAAAGCAAGTGGTTCTAAGAGTTTTGGGGGAATTCCTGTACTATAACATAGCTATTTGTAACTGGATATTTAGTATTTGCAATTCCGTTTTGGAAGATCGTCAGATGGCAAACCAAAATGTGTTTGTTGCTTCATTCAAGCAGAAAAAGAGTATTATAAGCTATTTTCAATACTAAATGAATACCAGACCTCTACACCTTTTGTATGTCCTTGTGATGGAAAAAAAGAGGGTATAATTTTATATCATTAAGAGGAAGGTTTAGCCAGGTGTCTGATTTTAATGTCTGCATAATTTGGAGATTTATTGCTTTTGAATGTTTTAGTTCTCCTGTGGATTAGATAAGTGAGGACAGGGAGATGAGGGCAAAATCCATTTGAACAGGTCGATATTGGTTGTAACAAAATTTGCAGCACTTTATTACGTAAAAATTTGTTGTAAACCAAGTGATCCTAGTGATGTTCTTATGGCTTTGTTGCCAAAAGAAATAAGGTAAGAATTTCAGCTTTCACTGTAATGCCATTGTGGTCACAGGAATAAAACCTTGAGGATTTGACACACATGTAAAATGATGGCTCATCCTACAAGAGTCAAATTAAAAAATAACGGAAAAAAGAGACAAAGTGAAACGTCTCTAGTGGTTTTTAATAAAGCCATTCTTCTGATCTTATGGAGACCAGCTCCTGTTTTTGTTAGTTCTCAGGCTGGTAGTACTGAACATAATTCTGAAATATGTCTTCTGGCCCGGTACCAATTTGAGTTAAACCAAAATATATCATCCAGTCTCCTAAATGCAAGCTTCTGCTGTACCACGTTGTAGAACCCAGTTATCTGAGAGTTGCAAAATGATGCCAGATGGTGATGGTAGGTTGGCTGGAATTTGCGGTCGCTCTCGTCTTGCCACATGTTTCACCACTTGGAAGCTTCTAAATTACATTGTCCAATTATTTGTCTCCCTGGCTCAACATTCCCTTTCTGTCGTTTTCTGGTGTGGTGCAATTCTTCATGCTTTCACTAGGTGGGTCCCCACAACAGTGCACGGGGTAAGTAATTTGTTGAATAGCCTGAAAGCATTGAGGTAAACGTATCTCCACTCAGTTTTATTACGACTTTCTTTGACAGAAGTTAACTCCACCACGTTTCGATGTACAATTTAGTGATTTAAAG
Organism: Rhynochetos jubatus; assembly: GCA_027574665.1. NCBI lineage: Eukaryota > Metazoa > Chordata > Aves > Eurypygiformes > Rhynochetidae > Rhynochetos > Rhynochetos jubatus. The sequence goes on along the minus strand of CM050653.1, from coordinate 7,640,866 downwards.
AACTGATTAGAGTGTTGGGAAGTTGTCATAAAGGGACTAGACTTGGGGCTCTTCCTAGGACAACTGCCTTTCTAACTTACCTATTTCAACTGGAAGTTAAATGTGTTTTTCTTATAGGCAGTCAGGTACAGTCCTATCAAGTTTTGTAATTACTTTACCCTTCAAATGTTAATGCAAACCTGGTTAGTAGCAACATCACCTGTATTCTTCCTTTCCAAAACCAAAAGTTAGTCATCTTTAATGCTATGTAACTTTCCATACTAGTCAAAATAAAATTTAAAAAATCATCTTTTTCCATGTGTGTTGGGTATTTACTGACTACACAAGGAAAGAAAGACTTTTTAGCTAAAATCTTACGAAATTTTCTTTCCAAGTGTTTTATGAATGTGTATTTACCTTTAAATCTGACCAAAACAAAACACAAACACGAACCTTCAGTTCTCTCTGTCCCGTAATGCGCCATAGAGAAGATGAAGGAAAAAGAAGTCAGAGATTAGCAATATTCTTTAATCTTCTATTAGAAAGCCAGCCTACCCCAGTGGTGGGTAGCATAAAAGCCAGATGTACGTAGCTCTCGAGCCCTTTGTGGTGCCCTCTCCACCAGAGTCTGTATGTGATTCTTGCCTGGTGCAGCACCCATCTATCACACCAACCGGGAGCCAACTGTAAGTCAGGAAGAGGGCAGCTCTTCACCCTGCTAATATTCATAGTCATAACTATATGGTCTATAAAAGTCATGGTGCTCTGAATAAGGAGGCATGTAGCTTCTTTACTGTCTCAGGTTGTGTCTTCACCCCGTAAAGAAAGAGGATCAGTAAACCTGCAGAGAGCTCTATCCCATCACATCTAGGCTGTTTCTGACGTTCAGGGTTGTACACCTAAAGCTAGCTGTCTTTATAGTGGAGTCTGCAGCGTTGATTTAACTTCAGAATGGATAACTCTTACCTCTGGGGGACTTATCTGAAGATAGCTTTGCAATGCCCACTTCTCATATCTTGGCATCTACAGAAAGAAAATCAAAACAGCCAATTTCAATTATCGTGAGGTTTGGTTTTATTTTTTCTTGCTCTTTTGTTCCCCCTCTTATCCAGGCTCATTAAGTGAATCTATTTCATCTGCTTATTTGACGTGGTAAGACAATTCATGTGGAAATCTAACAAGAAGTGCAAATTTTGATTGAGCTGAAGGTTTTCTTTCATGTGATTTATGTTTAGGGAGCAAAGAAAGGTTTAGAAAATTCTTGCGTTATGTCTTACAAAGGCAAACTGAAAACTAAACCGGATTGTTTTCTTGCTCACAAACTAACGTACATTCAACAGAACTGGTAATCATTATTGCATATATTTAAACTCAGAAAATCTTGGAGTGTCAAATAATTAATGCAAGACAGGAGTCTTGTACAGAGATGGTACGCAGAGGCATGACAATACTTAATGTCAAGGATCTGGCTCAAAATTAATCCTCAGGAGTGACTATAACATCTGATTTCCTGGCTTTAGCAAGTAGGTACATAAAATTTTCTGTGTTTTATCCAAACGAGTTTTAACGGTCTCTTTGTCTTCATTTGGATGGCAAGACTCCCAATGTGGAAAAAAAAGCACCTATATTGTTTTAGTTTACTTATGTCTCTAAGTGATGGTTATGAGCTCCAATTGTTACCTCTTTCGTCATCAAGCTAGTATCAGTTACAATCTCCATTCTTGAGCTCTGGGCCAAATCTACATTTAGACTGAGTGCAAACACTCTAGGAATCCAGGAAAATGGGGAACAGTGAGATATTCTGATAAAACCAATTCAGATTTGGAAAGTTCTTGTGTGCCTGAGCCTGGAGACTTGGTCTGAGTAGGGGGATCTCATGCTCTCCTGAATTAGAGTCACCCTTCTGCATCCTTGGGCAATAATACAAAGTCTAGTGGGAGTGCTCATCGTTTCTAGTTCCAGAGTTACAAACCACAAAGCCAGACATACTATATGAGGTTGGTCTGCTCACACTTGTCTGGCACCATCATTTCCTCTGGGAAAATGGCAAAAGCAAATAGCAACTTGTCTGTTTGCATGTAGGCGTGATCCTCCTGAGAACATATAATTTGGCACCATGCGCAAGTGAAGTTCAAACATCCTCAAGCTATGAGTTGTTGACAACATCTCTCAGAATAGACATATAAACTATGGAAAGTAGTTTTGGTGCTGCCTTATCTCAACATTACCTTCAAAAATTGTAATGGTTCCCAAGTCACTAAGTCACCCTGGTTGGGGAAATATGCTTACAGCTAAGGGTGTTAACCACTTCACCTTTGCATCGTGCGCCTGTCTACGGGCAGAAGGTAACAACACTTACCAGCCTCATCAGGACCCTGTGAGGTGCAAAGCACGCTTTAACTTTTGTGTGCATTGAGGAATGCTTTTGTATTGCTGCCCTATGCGGTCTGTATTTACAAAGGATATTATAAACCTCACAATAAAGGGAACTGTAAACATTTCAAATACTAGCAATTTCTCGGTCAGATTAGTAGCTGTGCAAAATGGGTGTGACATGTAGACTGGTTCCCTGTTTACTAAGAATTTGAATGCAGTTAAGCATAGCTGGTGGTGTCACACGTGTATTAGTAGTGATGGACCTGTCCCTCCTTTATAGGAGGTCCTACAGAAGTGCCAAGTATCACTACTGTAATGAAATCAGAGGGAGGTAAATGTGCTATATAACTATCCCAAGGCCTCTGGAGACAGAGTCAGCAAGCGAACCTTGGCTACAACACAGAAAATTTGAGAGTTGTTAATAAAGAGGATTAAAGTGGTAGGCATCCTCTGGGCTACAGCAGGATTTAAGGAATGCCTGAGAATGCGGTGCTCAATAGGACTGCAAGGCAAAGCTTGACTGGAACTTGGAGTCTGCACAGAGGGAAAAGAGAAAGCAGTCCAGGATCATGTTACTCATCTGATTGCAAAGGGCTCTGTTTTCAGCGCTGCCCCAGGGCTTTACCTGATCTATCTAAACAGAAAATGTCTGCCCTTCCCACCCTGCAATCATTCATACATAAACAGCTCTAAATACTTTTGTGACTCTGCTGCCAGTTTCAGCTCCTCTTGCTTATTCAGTGCCTGCTCTCCTGCCAGAACAACAAACTGAGCTGGTGTGGGTTGTGGTTGGGGCAGAGGCGGGCAACAGCAGTCTGCTCATTTCCTTTGTTTTTCACGTTTCTCTTTGGCCTTTCCTTGGGTAAAATCCAAGAGATGGATCATGATCATTGCTGGTTCCATCATGATGCAGAAAGAATAGACATCACTTTTCAAACAATGACAGCTTTATGAAGCTTAGCAGTCCCAGCCAAAGTCTTGATGCTATCATCAGACATGTCTTTCTTCCCAGTCCCTGCAGGTGACTGCAGCTGGCAGCAGATCTTCTGACAGTCAGATTCTGTATGTTATCTGTTGGACCAAGCCTTTAAATAATTGGACAGGAAGATCTGGGAAACAGATACGCTATTTCAAGGCATAAATAACATTGTGCTGACTGCTGCAGAAAGCCTTTATTTAATTTAGTTCGATTTGGTTCAAACATGGTCATCTGGTTTGGCTTCCAACCAGGATTTCTGTAGATGTATGCTCAATTTCTTCTTAGACCACCAACTGTCAAATGCAAATCACTTCTCACTGTGCCTCCATTCCTCAGCTTTTCAATGGGAATAAGAAGATGTTCTTGACTTACAGGAAAGGGAGATAAGGAGTGATGGGAAATAAGTTTGTGAGATTTTCTGATTTTCTAGTAGTAGAGATCCATGTAAATAACTGCAACACAGGGCTGAAGTGGCAAGAGTAGTTGCTACTAACAGCAGAGAAATGTGGAGAGCATTGCTGGTACACTGCCATCAAATCACGGCATTCAAAGCCAGACCATGCCAAGTAAAAAATATTGAAGCTGTTAAAGTGGAACTTAAGTTTGGATACTCTGACAAAATCACCTTGATGGTTTAAAGAAGTTTAATTCTTCGGTTTGCTTATTGCCACTTGTGATGATTACTCAGAGCTTCATTTTAGGTCACAAAGTAATTTTGATAGTGATCAACTTCACATTTTAATCTGCAGGTATTAGCTCAAGGCTATTTCTTTGCTTCCAACACACCTAAAGTATTTAACTAAAAAAAAAAACCTCGACAAAGTACATGCACATTCCTGTTTGCCTTTTTTTGTTTCCCCACCCGTTATTCACAAAAGGGCAATTTCAGCTATCTGGCCTTTTCTGGAATACAGTCTGGGAGGCGATTTCATTTTGCTGTGTAGTGGAATGGCACAGTCCTAGCAGTGACAGCATCCTGCCAGCTAGAGCTGCCACCAGCGTATCAGCAATGGCCATCAGTCTGAGGGCTAGCAGTTCCCTAACAGCTGTGGATCACAGACAGCAAAGAAGCATTAGATGGTTTGACCTAAAGCATTTCAGAATATTTGCTTGCTTCCCAGAAGTCTGGGAGGTTCTGGATTCCTTGGCATCTGGTTGAGCCAGGGAGATAGATTAACCGAAGGACTGTTACTGTTTTGTCTTGGGTGAGGCCTTCTAGGCAGCCAGCTGTTTTATTTTGTGTATTGCACAAAAGGTTGCTTTAAAGCTGCCTGTTGTAGGGGTGAGGGGTTGGAAGCCAGAGGGTAAGCTGTGGGATATTTTTTTCCTTTACACAGAAGTCTTCACTAGCCAACATGGTTGGCAAAAGCAGGCAGAAGAGAGAAATTCCTTAAAGTAATGGTAATACACATCACCCTGTCATGCAAAGTTCAAGCCGGAAGAGTCTGGTCCGATATAGCGCTAAGGCCCTGATTTTAAAATTATTTAGCTGCCTGTCCCTAACCGCACCAGGATGCTTTTGAAGTCCTGAAATATGCTGAACAGTTCTGAAAGTCAGGATCCAAAAGTCTAACCCTGCAGCTGGACTACAAATGCCATGCTTTTGTGTACACAGTAAGCTCCCCTGACTTCAATGGGTTTCTTCGGAGTCAAAAGTGTTCCCCTGGAACTGAATGCTTATCTGTTTGCAAATACTAGATCATTAGTGTCCTACGTGCTGTCCAGGAGAGAACCTGAACAAAACCAGGAGAAACTGTAAGGTCAGTGATATTTGTGTAAACCACAGGACATGCTTTCTCGGATCATCGTTTTATAATGCAGTATTCTTGTAACACCGTTCTTACTCTTTTCCACATTTGAAAGCAGAAAAATTGTTATGTGCTTTCTGCAGTATATCCCCTCCTGCCAAAGCTGACTCAGAACAGAAGGAAAAGACAGCTTTGCTTTTCCAGTTACGGCTTTTTAAAGCAGTTTTGTCTGATTCTGTTAGGCTCCCAGAGAATGTTTCATGGATATGTAGCATGCTATATTATGTTATTACTGCAGTGTGTCTGTGTTAAACCCTGTATCATGCCACAGCCCTTTGAAATAGGGAAGACTTATAAGTCTTGGGTTATAAATGAGAAAACAGTAGCACAGAACTTAACCTCCAGAAGATCTCTTGGGCAAAATTCCCACATGGGAGGAGTCTGTTGCCCTCTTTGTTCTTGCCTCAGACTGCTAATGTCAGTGATGGTGAAAGAACCATGTGGGATAGGGTCCATGTTGAGGACAGGGGGCAAGGAGATATAACCTGAGCTGCTGTAGCTCCCACTTACTTCAGTCAAAACTTACTTCAGTCAAACACAGTACTCTCGAAACACAAATCTTAGATGATTTGGCAGTAGACATCTTCTAACTGCTTGTAAGAAAACTGCCCCTAGACATCTCGGTTATTTTGCCAGGTTGGTTTCTTTGTGACTGGAAGATAGGCAGTGTGGTACAATAGCAGATATATCACCCAGTTTGGGGAACTAAGGCAGGCATTGGTGTATAAGTTTTGACCTGCCTTTGTTTTCTTATGCAAACAATAATGAACAAAAAATATTATTGATAAGCGTATTAGTAAGTTAATGATTAACACTTAACAATGTTGGCCTTCAGATTTCCATTAGGAGGCATTTGAGCTAATTCAGAGGTCTCAAAATTCTTATTCCAGGTTCCTTGCACTCCTGTCTGTCTGGATCAAAGTCTTGAGATTGTGCTCACGGCTGTTAAGAGAGAGAAAATTTATTCTTTAATAGCATGTATGCATGCATTGTATGGCCAGGTTAAAGTCTGTACTCCTAAAAGAAACTTGGGTATCTCAAGTTTCCAGGTTTCTATGTAGATTTCTTTCTGATGCAACAAAATGAAAAACAAACTCATAAAGCATGTGCACCCATCCCAAACTGCAGATGAACACACTTTAAACCCCACGACAGTATAAACGGAAAAACATTTGCTACATTCAGGCTTCTGTCCTGGATTTACCCCGACAAGTTCCAAACTCTTTTTGGTTTTCCTGTCAAGTTTCTGGATCTAATTAGACCCACCTGCATCTCACTAACATATTGCATGAGAAATGTAACGTTAGAGAATCTCATCAGTCTAAGCTGAGACGTAATTTAGATTGTCAGCTTAAAAACTAGCATTGTACTGGTGACCCTAAATCTCCAATCCCTCCATTCCTTCACTGCTTGCCAAGAAGCCTTGGACTGAAACTCGCTAACCAAGTGATGCTTTTCAGCCCAGGAACTTGTGCTGTCCGCCTGTGCCTCAGACCCTACCGCTCAGTGGTATATCCGCCTCGTGGCTTGTGTGAGTCCCACAAGTGGTGTGCAATATCTGTTCCAGGAGTTCGCCATTTACCCACCAAGCAATAAATTCATGATGATGAAAGGAGTGGTTTGTTCATGTGTCAGATGTGTAGAATCTGCTTTACCACTAGAGAAGACTTAGGGATAAAACAATACTTAAGAACACAAGATTTTCAGTAATGGAGAAAATTACAAAAAGATGTAAGATGGCCCACTAAGATGGTATTTGGCAATAAAGCCCTTTCAAGCTGCTCCAACATCTCATCCAGTAAGAGGCTGACAGACTGACTGGTTTCTGCTGTCTGTATCAGACTTGGTTCACCTAAAAAACTTCAGAGTTACATCTTTCATGTCTAGTGATAAAGAGGTTACTCAGAGTCTCCTGGAGCAGCTGTTCTAGCCTAAGGCAGACTGTCTCATCACCTACCCTGGTAACACTTTCCCTCCTTATCTCTTACGATAGGACACTCAGACTCATGTTAATGAAGATCAGGTCATTTCTGCACACTTCTCTCTTTAAAGTGCCTAATTAATGTTTCTGTTGTACACTTTGATTAGAACACATTCCTGGCTTCAGTTGGTTTTGGTAGGTTTCTTTCCTTCATAGGTCCCTTCAGACAGGGTGCTAAATTTTGCAATCATAAATAATGTGCAAATCATAAATAATAAATTATTATTATTATTCAATTTGAAAACGCAGCTGCAATTGGCTCATTTTTAGTACTTTAAATACAGTATTTGAAGACAAATGGATGGCAAAACTGAACAGTGGAGCTTCTAGAAGTTTCAGGAACTCTTAGTTACAGGGGCTTTTTTCCTCCTGAGCCCCTCATGCCTCTGCTTAGTAAAGAGGTGGGATTGGTTAGCCCCTAGATATATCGAAGGTACCACTCAAGAGTTCTTTGGTTTTGTGTACAGGGTTGTGTATAGGAGTGCACAGTTCTCATACCTTTACACCTCTGGTGTAACCTTTTTCAGATGTTTTTACCTCCGTAAGACGTTGAACTTGGTACGAAATAAACGTGGTCTCAGTACAGTATGATGACCTGTAATACAGTCCTTGCATTAAAACTGCCCATATCTGACACAAGAGTACAAAGTTCAGGCAGATTGTTGAAGGCTGAACTGGATTGTTCTGATATGATTTTCTTTATCTTATCAAAAGTCCCCCCGTGAGCCAGGTGAGTCCAGAATACTTGTTGGTCTCTGGTTCCTTGGGTCAGTCTCTGTCTTCAGACTGGCTGAGTCAGTTTGGTATTCTCTGGCTACTGTTCTCTAATTTTCTGGTTTTTCTCTGGTCATTTTTATCTGTGACTATGTGTTAGGAGTACTTTTGTTCACAAAACTCTGACTTGCCTTAATCCATCCCAGAATGAAGCCTTGCTCTCTCACATTTTCCTCGTTCTGTCTCTGAACGTAGCCACAAAAATTTTGATTGCTGTGTGCACTTTGCCTGGCCATTTTGGGTTTCCTGTCACCACGTTTCCTATGCACGAGATCAGATTACACTTACCCCACTTACCATTCCTACATCCTCAAAATGATGGTTGTTTATTAAATAGCAATCGCACCTTCCCAGGGACAGACGCAGCTGTAGTAGGCACCAGCAGCCCGAGAAAGTGGGTTGTAAATTTGTCCCACTACATTTATTATATCTCTCTGGTCTGAGAAGTGTTAAAATCCGTTATGGACAGTTCATCTAGACGTAAGTGAGGGTGGTGGGTGCATGTCGAGTGGCAGCCCGGTACTGCCACGAAATGAAAATCACTTTCATATGTTTAGCTCCAGTAGTATTTCTCATTATGTGTGGCTAGTGACTCATTTTTCTGAAAGGCCACTCTTTGGTCAACTTACTTTCCAGCTGACCTTATGAGATTGCAATATGCGTCTAAAAATCAATTTAAAAAGAACTGAAATACACTTCTATTATATATTAACATGTGTCCTTGTACAGAAAGGCTGTGATCTGGGTATGCAAAGGCTAATAATTGACCAACTTGTGGTGCCATGATTTTTGTTCTATTTATTTTCTTTGCAGAAAGCATTGAAACGCTTCGGAGGGACACTAAAAAAAAATCTGCAGAACACTCATACCAAGTTTAAATAGGCACATTTTAAAATGTTTAGCAGTGATTATCAATGTTTATCACCAGGGGCTCCAAAACTCTTCTGTCTAACAAAAGAGAAAATGTAGATTTTTATAGGTTAATGGTAATGCATGAAAAATAGGTTTACTTTGGCTCATTGTAAGGCTACAAAAAAAGCTGAAGATCTGATGTGATAAAGGCACATAAAAAGACTGGTTTGTGGGTTTGTGTTACAAACAAGAGCAAGTTCAGCATTTGATTTCAGGAAGTTTCTGAGGGCTTCACGAGATGCTCAGCATTTACACAACTGTGTCTGCAAACCACTGTAAAACTGAAGCTTAACCATGTCTCGGAGGAGAAGCTCTCAGTGACTTGCAGTGTTTTGGGGGTGTGAAGAGGACACTGCATTCCTGTGTCAATACTAGCGGCAGAGGGCACGTAGCCTGGGACTCTCGTGTCCAGTGGCAGCTGAGAACTCATTTGGCCTCCACCCTTGTTTGCCTTCCTTAACTTGTTTGCATTTTTTTGTTATTCATTGATTGTACTCCTTTTCCTCCAACTAGAATTGCCTTGTGCCCTGGAAGTATTTCACTTCCACAGATTTCATACCATAGGACTGTTTCTTCCCTAAAATACTCTGAGCTATTACAAAAGAACTTCACTTTCAGTACGGTAATCTCTACCAGGCTAATTGATACTTGGCTGAGAAGTCATTTTGAATTGCTGTGCTCATAGTGGTGCCATGCCTTCTTTGTCTTAATGGTACTTCCCGGAGATGCCAGGACCTCTGAAGGAGTCCTGTAATGTTCAGAAGTATCTCACAGTCTGTAGGACCGTGGTAAAATGAGTCACTCATCCTTTCCCAGCCAATTTTGGGAGAACTCACCTTTCCTTCTGGGCAAGCACATATCTTCAGAGGACTTGGAGCATTTGAATGGGTTACGTTCTATGCACATTATTCTAAGGGAATAATGGTCTTTCACCCAAATAATTAAATTCTTTAATTTCAGTTTATAACTCAGAACGAGCTTGACAGATGAGCCAATCTGTGGTGCTTTCAACAAAGGTTTTCTAGTTGGAGAGCACCAAGATTTTAGGGTTACATTTTTTTTCTCTGAATAAGAGGTAAGCTGGGGGCTATTTTTGAACAATACAAGGGCAGGGCAGACTCAGTTGTTGTATCCAGCTGTGAATCTGACACTGATCTTTTGGTAGTGACACCTTGTTGGGCCCAGTTCTGAGATTAGTGTTTCCATTCTGCATGGGAGTTTATTCCAATCACCTGTTATTATTCATATCATGTTGTCAGAGGCAGGCTGGTGCTTTTTGAAAGGGTGTATAAAACTGTAATTCCAGTGCGCTCTAGTTTTCTTCTAGGAGAAAGTACATGTTTCCTCCTGCCCAGTGATACTTTGACACCAAGCGCGTTTTATTTGCTTAGATCAATTCTTCATTTTTGGACGTCTGTTTCAATTTAGCTTTTGCGACTTGAAATACCTGGTCTCTCGTAGTAGATATTAAAGAGAAAACCAGCATCACTACTCAGGATCATCCTGGTTAGCCCTTGCTTACCCAGAGGATAAATAATGAAGCAGCTTTACTGTGAAAAGAATTAATGAGATGTAATTTTTTACAGATAAGAAAATGGTATCCTTCACTCAGCATTACAACTGAAGCTGAATTTTTTTGTGTGATTCAGTGACAAATATTTGTGTGAACTTTGATATGCACTTGTTGGGGTATTGGGAATTCCTCAACTTCTGTTTTAGTTCTAATGAACAGAATGTACTAAAAAATATTTTTCCTGAAGTTGCCCTAACTTCATGGGACGTGTTTTCTGGTAGGACTAAACCTTTTGCTAAGGGATAACTCTCAGATTCAGACGAGATGGATGGGAAAAGTTGTCCCTTCATCTCCAAACAGCTTAAAATGAAATGTCCAAGTTTCCACTCCCAGGAGTCGTCTTGCTGCTGACCTGGATGGCAGCAAACCCGAGAGATTTGAAGAATAGTGTAATTGTTAGTCCAAATACCAAAAAGTAATTTCTGAGTGTCAAATGCCTGAGAGTGGCATCTGAATAACAGATCTGCATATTGCATTAAATCAAACACATTGCACCAAGTACTTTGCATTTTATTTTGGCAGTGAGATAATATTTGTTTAATATGGATCCTGAAGTCCTGATAAAAGTATAACTTCCGTTACGATAAGATTGCAGGGTTAGCCCCAACTTCAGTAATTAATGGCCTACTTCCAGCAAAAACTGTCAACACTTTTTGCTCGCTAGAAAACAGAGTTACCTTGGGGCTGATTTTGTATGGAATGCTTGAGAGGGGTTTGAGATATGTATGCATGTATCCTCCAAGTGACAGAGGAGCCGGCGAGGAGGGATGCCGTGCTGGACCTTGTTCTCACCAACAGGGTGATGCTCAAGGGCAGCCTTTGCTGCAGCGACCATGAAATGGTGGCGTTTGAGATCCTTATGGAGGCGAGGAGGTTGCGCAGCAAGCTCGCTACCCTGGGCACCAGGAGAGCAGACTTTGGCTTCTTCAGGGAACTGATTGGCAGTGTTCCTTGGGATGAAGCCCTGGAGGGAAGAGGGGCCCAAGAAAACTGGCTAGTATTCAAGGATCTTCTCCTCCAGGCTCAGGAGCGATGCGTCCCAGTGAAGAGGAAGTTGGGTAAAAACACCAGGAGGCCTATGTGGATGAACAAGCTGCTCCTGGACAAACTGAGGCTCAAAAAGGAAGCCTACAGAGGGTGGAAGCAGGGACAGGTAGCCTGGGAGGAATACAGAGAACTTGTCCAAGAATTCAGGGATCAAGTTAGGAAAGCTACAGCCCTGACAGAATTAAACCTGGCCAGGGACATCAAGGCCAACAAGAAAGGCTTCTATAGGTACATAGGGGATAAAAACAAGATCAGAGAAAATGGGGGCCCTCTGCAGGAGGAAACGGGAGAGCTGGTTTCCCAGGATATGGAGAAGGCCGAGGTGCTTAATGCTTTTTTTGCCTCAGTCTTCACTGTCAAGGGCGCAAGCTGTACCCCCTAACTCACGGAAGGCAAGGGCAGGGACTGGGAGAATGGAGAGCTACCCATGGTCAGCGAGGATCAGGTTCGGGAACACCTGAGGAACCTGAAGGTGCACAAGACCATGGGACTGGATGAAATACATTTGTGGGTTCTGAAAGAGCAAGCAGATGAGGTTGCAAAACCTTTACGTATCACATCTGAGAAGTTGTGGCGATCTGGTGAAGTTCCCACTGACTGGAAAAGGGAAAACATAACCCCCATCTTTAAAAAGGGAAAAAGGAGGACCAGGGGCACTACAGGCCAGTCAGTCTCACCTCTGTGCCTGGCAGGATCATGGAGCATATCCTCCTGGAATCCAAGCTAAGGCACATGGAAAACGAGGAGGTGATTAGAATCAGAGAATCGTAGCATTTTTTTGGTTGGAAAAGACCTAAGATCATCAGGTCCAACCGTTAACCTAACATTGATAATACCACCACTAAACCATGTGCCTAAGCACCTCATCCGCACGTCTCACTGTCTTTCACATTTTACCAGCATTTTGTGTGAGCTTCTGACCATGTTCTCATTCACTAAAACAAGACCTATTCCTGCTGGTTGCTTCTATTTGTTTGGCTCTGTAAGCCGATTGCAGAATAAAGACAAAACAACACAAATGGGGAAGTCAATTTGACTTAAAATAACAGACACTGAAGGCTGTTGTTTGTGCTCTCCCCACAGTGCTGAGTACCCAGAGAGCTGGGAAGACTGACTGCTTTCTGTTGAAAATAATTAAGTTGGCCCAGAATGGGGACCTATCTGTTACCAGTTACAAAGGTAAGAACCACTTTTTTTCATATTGGTTTTCTTTTCATTTTATGGGGGACATTCAGTAGAAAATACTCTGATTACATGGCCAGCATACCTCCAAGTATTCATGTTAACTGTACCTTGTGCCTTTCATATGTTATTTTGTGCCCTTCTGAGGAACATTACAACTATAACCTCCTCACCAGTGACAGAACACAGTTAATGATTTTTTGGGTTTTGTCTTCTGTCTGTAACACCTAGAATTTCTTCTTGAGCCATTTCCTTTCCTTTAACTTGCTGTTTTCCTACATGTATTTACTGAGCTTACATGCTTCTCTAGTGTTAGCTTTTCATTTTTCATTTAAGACTCTGAAGTCCAGGTACTTTGCATAATAAGATATAATCAAAATTTTAATTGAGAAAAAAAATCTGTAATCTCAATGAAACTACACCGACTCACACTAACTGGCATCTGTTGGGAACTGTTTGGATTCAGAGTGGGGAGCACCTTTATGTTCTTGGGTCATCTCTACACATCCATTGCTTCTAAAAATCTCCTGATAGGATTTAAGACCATCATCTTAAGAAAAATGATACAGTTATTTTGAGATATTTCAAAACAAAAGTTCTTCCTGATGTGAAATTACCATGAATCTTCCCTTGCTGTCATTTTCACCATTTTCTAACACTGTTGGGAGATTTAAAGCTATTCTCCTGGCTGTAGAATCTCAGACTGAGTTGAAAAATGAAATGTGTTAAATCTGAGCGTGCTACCTTATAAATACATACTTCTTCTGGAATTCCGTCGTTGCTATGGTAATGTGCAATCTGCAGTCTTTCACTGGATATACCCATTGCCATTCATGTGTCAGAATGATGTGGTAATAATTATCACCCTTGGTAGCTTCATCATTACACACCTCGGTGCAATGTGAAGAGCACTCCTCCTTGTATTGCTCATTTTCTGCTGAAAACAGTGGTAGTTTGTATGGTTTGGACATCGTGTTTGTCTCTTCCTATGGAAGGGGTCTGCTGACAGGCCTTGAAAAGACTGAGGAGCAACTTCAGGTTTGTTTGTGGAGAGCCCAGGCATGCAGGGAAGCCAGTATCTAACATTTCCATCCTCTTGGCACAGCTCCAGGATGCAGACCTAAGATGTCTTTCTTGCCCTGAGGTCAGCTGGTACAAAAAGGCTTGCAGTCAATTCTGAGACAGAGCAGCCATGTCCAAGCTTCCTACTGGGAATGATCCCTGACCAGTGTTAATTGCTGAACCATGCCTTGGCAGGGTCTTGGAGAGCTGTAGTTAGCCTGAGCCAAAACTCTGCAGGGACTGTGAACAATTTAACAGTATGGACAGTCGCAGGACAGGGCTTAGGCCTATGCCCTGACGCTGTTTGGTTTGCTGGTGTAGATGAAAGTACTGTTTCTGAGCAACCTTTCCAACGTGTCACCTTTTGTTCGGGGGAGATGGCATCTGGGATCTGTATCAATGCACACTGCACACCTACTCATCGTGCTTGCTTGTGCTTGTCACACATGGAGAAGCATAAAGCCAGTTCCTGCAGCTCCTCAATTAAACAGAAAAGCTAGCTGAGGATTAAATGTTGTGTTGGCATTGTTGCAAGCAAGACTAATTGGGAAGGACTGTGCTCTTAGTGCAAGAGAAATAACGATTTATTTATGAAACAAGAAGTTGCCATTCACCTCTCATGCTTCTCTGATGTTTGGATCTTGTAGCATGCATGTTGTGCTATCCAGAGCACAACACTGCTGTGAAGGCAAGCAAAGTCTCAGTGTGTATTCTGATCCTCTGGAAGCCGTTGTGCAGATGAGGTTTCATATCGTTCTGTGGTTTCTTCCTTTTTTATTCAACTCCTCTGTCTCATTGATAAGTGATCACCTTCTCGCTGGTTTCCACACATAAAGTGATTTCTGGTGCCCTGCTGTTGGTAGTTAATGCCACGTGAGAACACACCTGAATTGTTTTATGCAGGAAATACACTTGGTAAGCACAATTTTGCTTTCCCTAAATGGACCCTAACCACTGGCTTTGGGCAGAGATCAATGGAGGAACACTTCTACGTGTATGTTCTGGGACATCTTGCCACCAGTACTTTGCAGCATAATACATTTGAAGCTAAACATGCAAAAATTATTTTCTTTGAGATCTTACAGTCCATCCTGGAATTCACTGCTTATGATTGCTTTTGGAAACTTCACCTCTTTCCACATCTGCTCCACCAAGCAGTAACAGGCTGATGTTCTGGGGCAGCCTCACCCACTTTACTCCAGAAGGAAAATGTTGATCCAACTACTGTACTGTCTGATGCCCAGCACCCTCTGTGCCAAGGAATAAATTCTGAGAGTATCGCACAGAGAAAGCCCACGGAAAGCGTGCTGGTAATTCTTCAGCTCCCTGAATTCTTCCTGGTTCACTGGGAAGAACGTGGAAGTATTTTCAGATTTTTACAGCTGAATCCACTTTTTGTTCTTGTGCCCACACATATCTGGTAGAACTATTCCTCTGTCTCCTTTAAATGCTCTTTTAGCTAACGTACTGCATTACACATACTGTTGGAAAAGAAAATGAAAGCAAACTCTTCTTGAACCCTATTTGTACTTCTCTGTTAATTTTCAGGACTAACACAAATAAAGCTATATGGGAAATGGGTATCTTTCCACTGGTTTTGCATATAATCTGCTATATTAGATTTTGATTGAGGTCATCTGTCTAACTTGTAGGCCTATATATGCAAATCAAAGCACAGAGTATTGTGTCTGGCTAACAGCCAGAAAGCCTGGATCACGATCAGTGGAAAATACAAAAGAAATTTTCCTGTATCAGTAAGGAGTAAATTAGGTGCTTTAAATGGCCTTGTCCATTTCTTCTGTGATTTTCAGTACTAGGAAAACTTGAGGCTGAACAGCATCATTCCAGTTAATGGAAATTTTTTTTGTATACAGAAACCAATATAACAAAAAAATACATTATTTATCTCAGAAGGTACTTTGATCATTGGAAGGCACTCCCGACTCTCAGAAACAGAAGTTGTGTGAACCTTGAAAAATCACCTTCAAGGTCTTTTATCAAGCTGTTGTGGTTCAAAAAGAAGATGTTTTTTGTGTGTTACCTAATCAGGTCTGCCAGACACTTTATACGCAGAGATGACAGTGACAGCATTATCTTATTTTACTCTTATACTACAGTGATGCAAATGAGAATCTGAACTTACCTGTCAGCACAGTCTGGCACTAATGTGAACCATAAAACAAGGATCGGGTCACGTCATCACGTACCCGTCTCATTTACTGTGGTTGCATCTGTTCTGGTGCTTTCGGTACTACAGAGTATGTGGGCAACTGCAGGAGGACTATGGCTGTGGAGCCACCAAGATGGGAGACAGTGAGACAAGCATTGCAGCGGGCAGAATAGGGAGTCCTTGCACCAGTGCCTGTGCCAAGCCTGTTGCGGCTCTCCATGTACCAAATTAATCCGTTGCATGGGCCTACTCATTTCAAATGAAGACTCCTGAGACTTTTGATACTCGGGATCAATTGTCAAGCTGCACAAGATCTGCAACTGAGACCTTTTTAGGAAAGAAAATTGAAAAAACTGCCCCTGCCTTTGGCTGTGTGGAGAGAAATTAGCAGTCAGATTAAATTAGAGAGAGAGCCTCGAAAGTTCCTGTGAAACTGCTGCTCTCTCACTTCCTCTCCCCTGCATTATGGTCTGGGTAGAAGCCGTCTCACTGACTCAGTGGGTGAATCAGTGCAGTGGCTCTGGAGTGACCAGCACACCAGCAGAAACGGTGTGAGCAAGAGGCAGAGAGCTGCAGGGCAGAATGGATCAGCCGAACACACAACTTCAGATGATGAGAGAGAATTTATTTCAGTAACCACTTGTGTACCAGAAGGTAGTCTGACAGCCTTGAGAGGAAGCACCGCCACCTGACCACACAGCCTCTCTCCTTCAGCATCAACATTTGGCAGTCCTTGCTGCTGTTATGTTCCTGGGGGCTTTCTGGGGCCCAGCGGCTCCTCTCTCATTAACCTCATTATCTCACCTGACTTCAGCCAGTTAGGCTTTCCTGGCAGGCTTGCAATTTTCCCTGCAAATTTCCCCATAGAAGACCATTTCAATTGCAGTTTTGCTGCAAACAATGCAATTCATCTGTCTACAGATACTTCATGTTGACTATATTCTACTGCTCCCTGCACTGTGCTGTGCTGGCGTGTAGCAGGGGAGAGTGTGGGCAATGTGTCCTCTCTGGCCTCTACAGAATAGACCCGTGCAGGGACTAACTGCACCCTAATACTGCATCGTGTTGATTACATTGTGCTGTTGATTAAGGTAAGGAGCCGTATGCAGCAGGGTGGAATTCAGTCTCATAAACGTGTTGAACAGACACTGAACAATTGAGTTTATGCATGCTCAGGAAAGTGAGCAGCAAACTGGAGAACAGAGAAAGATGGAAAACAAAAATGGAAGGATGACAACAAGAGGTGGAATGTGAAACAGAGCAGAAAGGGCAGGTGGAAAAGGAACTATGGAGACCAACGTGGCCAGAAGTTAGAATAAGAAGAAAATAAAGAGGAAATTAGCTGTGATGAAGCATGGTAGGTGCTGGGATACTGGATACCAGTAACAGCCAGAAAAGTTCTTGGGCATCCAGATTTCAAAATATATTGATTTTCAAGGATTTGTCTTTAAATCCTGGAAACATTCTTAAAAGGTTTGAGAATCCCAAGTAAGAATGTATGTATACACATATATTCAAAACAATGTAGTTGAACTGAGAAATTACAATATATACCCTGGTCTAATACAGGCATTATTTATAGTGGGAAATTTAGTTCTGTGTGTTTTAGTGGCTGCAAAATACTTACAGGTGGCATGTGTGAAAAATCTACATGAAATACAGTAACATTAATATATGTAGTCTGAAGAGTAAGAACAGTAGTCATTTTCATAGATAGGGTTTTTCCCTGAAATAAAATATATGTTCTTGGCAATATAATTAGCAACAAATTTTAAAGCATTACCAAAAAATGCTGGTTTTAATAAAGATTTTAAAACTACCAGCAACTCACATAGTTCTCCCCGTGCAGCACTTTTTCTGGACACGCTTTTTCACTTCAAGTCTTTAAAAAATTCTACCTGTTGCATGTGAAATTTCAGCACAAAAGTTAGCTGCTGACGTATTATTTTACTTAGGGCAACTACAATGGATACAACCAAGGCTCAAAGCAAAGTTTTATGGCTATTTTATAAACTTAGGAATGTACTCTGGGAATTTATCATGGAAAAATTGACTCAACCTGTATTTAAGGAATAACTAGAGCAAGTCCTGTGATGGGGTGTAGCTCAAAATGTACATGTTGCTTCAGCTGAGTTATGGGCATGGCTTGGTAATGGGCAGCTCGCAGGTGCTATCAGGGAGAGGCAAGATGAAGCTGCTGTGTTTGAGATCCTCTTCTGCTGACAACTCCCCTGAGGGTGCAAGGGACCTCTAAGTACTTAGGGTGATACTCTCAAAAGTATTTTGGTACTCATTTTTCTGTGAAATTAGTAATTTAGATACTTACATGCCTCAGAAAACATGCTTGTTAGTAGTCAGATTGACAGGATCTGACATGGAAAAATAATTTTAACTCTCCTTAACAGTATTTACGATGTTGCTTGTTCATATGATGACTGCCTTTGTCTCTGAAAGATAAAAAAGGATAAAACCATGATGATTTACTCTCTGAAATAATTGGTGACTCCTTTAATTTACAGGAGGGTCTTATTAACGCTTGATTTTATGGGCAGTCAAGCTCCTGAAGTCTGGCAGCTGTAGGAGGATTTTGGCTTGCTTTGTTTTGAGGATTATTTATTTATTTTTAAGTGTTTCTCTAATCCTCAGAGCTGCAGTGAAAAGTTTACAAATATGGCTGGAGGATCAATGGTCTTACTTGGGATCTTAGAGGCTCAAAAGAGAAAAATAAGAATAACCCCAAATTGTGGTATTATTAAAGTTATAAATATGTTTAAGGATATATAATGGGGGAGGGGAAGGCCAATTAATATTTATTTTTTAGGTTTGAGAGGTTGGTCCTACTACCTCTTGTTACTTCCAGAAACTTATTTTACATTATCCACCATTATTCATATTTTTAAAAATCTACAAGGAGAAAATGAAGATTTAAAATACTAAATGTGGAAAATAAATGCTAATATTGTAGGAAACAATTTTGCAGAAACAAGGGAACAGATTGTGTGTATGGCAGACTTTATTCCACCCTGAATGTTTGTTAGTTTATTAAAGGCCAGGAGATGTGCTTACAAGGCTGTTAACCCCTGCGGTCTCATTTCCGGGTGTGTTTCCTTCCAGGGTGTCCTGTAGGAACTTACAGGACAGTTTAGGTAACGTTGAAGAAGAGGGCTCATACTTTTATTTGATTCTGTATGGGTTTAGAGGAGTGGCTACAGACTTTACACCTGACCTCGCTTTGCATCTGTTAAATCCTGAGACTTCCATAAGGAGGGAAATAAATCTAAGTTGTGTTTCTTGAAGACCGGCATGGCAATCCTGAATGCTTTCAGAAGATAAGATTTTCGTGGAGAACACTTCCCCTTCTCAGTTCTTATAAATCATTATTTTATAGAATCCCCTAAGTTTGCACAGAGGTGATTACCGTGCGGCCTCGGTGAATGCATACACGCACGGCTTTGGGCGCGGTGAAAGTCAGTGCTTAAGTGATGTGATCAAGGTCCGTGGGTGCTTGGTGTAACTGTCAGATTCCGACAGTATGAACCGGTGCAGAGTGCCAAGGGAAGACGAGTCCCTTCTAGGACCAAAACTCCTATTTTGATCCAGAACGCATGGTTCTATGTGTGTGAAAACCACTGGCAGGTTCAAGCAAAGACCCCTCTGTGCTGTCCAGCCCCCTCAGTCCAGCCGGCAGCACGGGTGGCACTGCCGGGCTCAGCTGTACCTGTTCCTCCGAGCCAGCAGCCGGGGCAGCCGCGGGCCAAGCGGCTCCGGAAACTTTCCGCCCTGCGACACTCCAACAGCCTTTGCCCGCGGGCCGCCATCCGCCTCTTCTGCTCGGCTCGGCTTCGCGTCGGAGGGCTTTTTGGAAGGAGAGAGGGGGAAATCTACGCTGAAGAGTGGACTGGGGCCCTCCTGGCCTTGGGACAAGCTCCCTGGCAGCCCCCCGGGGAGGGCTGCCCTGTGGTTCCGCCCAGCGGGGGTGAGCCTGGTAGGGGCACCGGGCCGGTCCCCGCGCCCAGCGCCATCCCTCGGGCCGCGGGGCCGTTGTAGCAGCCGCGCTGGGCTGTGCCCGGGAGCGCTGCGGGGCGGACGGACGGGAAGGGGCTGCCCCGGGGGGAAATAACCTTCCCTTAAGGCACGACCGGGGGAAATCCCGGAGAGAGGAAGGTGAAGAACCCGCCTGTGAGGTCGGGAGAGAAAAGAACCAGGCCGCCTGTGCGCCGTTTCGCCCACCCCGATGCTCCAGCAGCCCGGGGGATGCGGGCACAGCCCCAGCTCCTCTCCCTCACCGCTCCCCCCCGAAGGGGTCGGCAGAGCGGCCCGTGCCGAGCGGGAGCCGGGGGAGGCGGCCGGGGTGCGGAGCTCACCGCGGGGAAAGTTGCGTTGCGCTCGTCTGGCACTTCCTGGCGAGCGGACCGGGGCTCCGGGCAGCACCGGGCTCTCCTCCCGCCCCGCCAGGCTCGCCGCGGGGCTCCGCCGGGCAGCCTCGCCCGCCCAGCTCCCCGCGGGGTGCGAACCGGCCCCCCGCATCACCCGCCCGGGCCGGCCCCTGCTCTGCCGGGAGCCTCGCCCGAGCGCCTTCCCCTTTTCGGGCTTTTGTGGCGTTCGGGTGTTTTTGGGGCTGATTTTTGTTTTTCTTTCTGTCTTTCGGGGAGCGTGCGGCCGGGCTGGGCGAGGGGAAGGAAACTTTCTCACCCCCCCAGGATGCTCCGGATATTTTTGAAAGGGCGGAAGAGCGAGAAAGCGGTTGTAAAGGCATCTCATGCTCTTGAGAAGGTCCCCCTGACACCTCGCTGCTGGGATTAAAGGCCGGAGCAAACTCCTCCCCTTCCCTCTGCTTCTCCCATCCCTCCCCCCCCACCCAAGGCCATTTAAAAAAAAAAAAAAAAAAAGAAAAGAAGGAGCCTGGAGTAACTGCAGCCGGTGGGACGGTGGGGAAAAGGGGAAGAGGAGCCGTCTTCTCCAGATCCATCGCCCAGCACCACGCCTGAGTGAAGGGATGGGAAGCACTGCCATGGACAAGAAGAAGGATGCCTCCAGCAGCAGTAGCAGGAAAAGCTCCAGCCAGAAGAAACTCATGCTGCGAGTGCACATCCCTGTAAGTGGCTCCTTGCTCTTCCTCCCCGTCGGCAGCTGGCGTGACTTGGGCATGTTTTTCTCTGACATGAAGCGCAGCGAGAGGCAGAGAGCTGGTTCCTGCCGCTGAGGTCTGGAGTTTGGGGGATGCTGGGCTGGGGCTGCAGCCCGTGCAACAGGCGGGTCCTGCACACCTGGGGTGGGTTGGAGCAAGGGGGGCTCCCCTAGCCTCTCCCCCCGTGCCGTGCTGCGAGTCCAGCGTCCGTGGCACAGAGGAGCGAGGATAACTCGGGCTGCACCGCTACTCCCCTGCCGTGGGCTGTGGGTTTGGTTCAGGATGTCTCATCCAGTCCACACGCAGACTTGCAGTACGGTTTAGCGGGAGGGCTGTTCGCCCCGAAAGCTGGTCTCAGCATCCCCCGGGTTGGTCAGGGAACTGTCCGTGCCTTGCGCTGAATCGGGGTGTTTAATCTGACCCTTCCCTCTCTCAAGACTAATCCACATCTGAATTTCTCAGGGCTGGGGAACCCAGAGCTGGCTCAGGTTTGGACACAAGCAGTCTGTTTATTGCCGAAAGAGCAGGAACTGTTGTATTGCCATGGTGGAGCAGACGAGCTAGCCATGCAGTCTGTTCAGTGCCTCTGTTCTGTGTTCACACTGTGAAGAAACATGCAAGAAACTATAGTATCTGGGTACAGAATAACCTCAGAGCACAAGTTTCTCTCTATTTCCAGGTGGTACTCTAAGTCCGTCTCTGTTTTGAGAGTTTACATGCCTTTAAAAACTTTGATTATTGTTTTTCTTTACTATTAGGACGTTCTTATCTATGTAAATGTTTATTTTTTTTTATTCTGAATGCCGGTGTGCTTTTGGTTTCAGTGCTTCTGGCAAGAAATTGTAGAGTCCCTGTATCTTTTTCTGCGCAATCTGGTGTTTGGTTTGGTGTTGGTTTTTTTAATAAAATCTCATTATATAAAAGTGGGAAACAGTCCTACACGTGTCTCTGCCAGGCCAACAGGGAGCAAAAAGATATTTCTGGTTCCAAGTTTTTCCTTTGTTTTAGGGAAGAATAAGAAGTCTAAGGAAATTTATTAGGTGTCTTGAGTGTGTGGAATAAAATGGAGGAGAAATACATGGCTCTTCCGCAGATTTCATTTTTTCTCTGGAGAGGAATGCAAGCCCAGGAGCCTAAGCCAAACTTCTGGAGCTCTGAGTGCATTCAGTACTAGGAGAAAAGGGTCTGTTTCTGCTAACATGGGTGTTGCCTATGCATTTCTGACTGGAGTTTTTAGGCAATAATCTTTGCCGTGTTACCAGTAGTACTTCATAATAGGTAAAATACCAAGAAAATAAAATATACCGCACCGAAGCGCCACTCACCCTTCACACCTTATTCCTTTCCAGCCTGCCTGCTGCACTGTCTCTGCCATTTCTTTCCAGTCCCCCACCTCTGACTCAGTTTACCCAGGAACTTCTGTGCAGCTGGGTCTCCACCTCTGCTCCCAGAAGCTGCATTTTCTGCCTGTTGAAGAGCTGTAGGTAGTTTGGGAGATGCTGCGGTTGCTGCAGGATTTTACAGGATCCATCTGGTGCTTTTGAAATACCTCCTGAACACCAGATAACTCTGACCACACCAGCGCTTACAGCAGTTTTCCCCATTCTACGGTTGTGAAGCTAAGGTGGAAAAAGTGCCCAAGTAACTTGTTCGCACTTAAGCATTATTGACAGAGGAAGGTTAATGCTTTTTCCTAATTGCCTCCCTAAGCCCACAGACAACCTTTCTTCATGAGCGTTGCCTTAGTTCTGTCTTGGATGGAACATCATTTGCAGTGGGCCATAATTTTTCATGTTCATTAATCTCTTGGCTTCTCTGCTATGCAGTTTGTCACCTAGGTAGTGGTAGTTACTCAGAGACAAGCCGGCAAGGCCTGTTACTGCACCGAAGTCGGCATGAGTTTTATTGTTCACCCAGTTGGAAGTAATTCCAGATCTGGTAATGAGATAACACCTTCCATCCCTCCTCTCCATCCTCAAAATATGATCCATCTGTTTCATTCTGCATCATTCTAGTGTTCCTGAAATGGACTATTGGGCCCAGGGTCTTTCAGGTTGTACTCACCTTTTTGGTGGTTTCTGTTATCTGGCAGATTTTAAATATGACTGTACTATAAGAAAGAACATTTTTCTCATTCTCCTCATTTGACAGTGGAATCTGCATTTGAAAAGATCCATTTAGACTGTTTTTTTTTCTCTTTCATAACGTTTTCTTGGCTGTTGTTTTGAAGCATCGTTCCTATTATTTCAGTGGCGCCTGTCAGTGTAGCTGTAGTTGTCAAGGGAGCTTTCACCAGACAGTAATTTTTATTTTGTTCATCCTCTTCTTTGTTTTGCTGTGAGATCATGTTTATTGCTGAGACATGTAATTCTTGCTCATTGAGATCTTCAAATTAGGAACAAGAGAAGGACTAACAAGGTCTGAGTAGGAGGGGAGAGAGGAGTCGATTCTGAAAGAGAAAGCAATGGGTCAGAAAGGTACTGTTGTGATGCAGGCCATCCTAAAAGATATTTATTAGTCACAGAGAAATGCTGACTGAGAAAGTAATAAATATTGTGGGTGTAAAAAAAAGGTGAATAATGTAAAATACGCTATAATTAAGTTAGAAGATTATGGAATAATAGGCATGTCTGAAATTTGTATGCTTTTCTTCCCGCACCTACATATTTTTAATTTTGGGGTTTGCCTGTGACTGTGGGAAAAAATGGATCGATTTAAGGAAGCTGGTTTTGTGTCCTGCAACACTCCAGGGCATTTCTCAGGTCCATCTTTCTCAAGCAAAAACAGGACATGATACAAAAAAAGTCTGGAAATGCTCTATTTTCACCTTTTTTCTGTGCTCAGTCTCCATTGGCACAAGTGGGCGGTGCCCACCCCTTGCTTCTGGGAACAGTGGTAGGCCACTAAATTCCTGCCAGTTGGGTTTCCTAGCTGCCCTCAACTTGTCGTTCAGTAGCCAGGAGTAAAGTGGGGGCCACTGTATTCTCTCAGTATGGCAGGGAAGTATGTGCTAAATTGCTGGACTGAGTGAACAACTTTTTGTTTTGCTTGTTGTTTTTCTTGTAAATAAACAAATGAATAACAAGCTAGTAATTTAGATGGACCATAATATAATTACAGGAGCCTTTGTAAAGTAGAGCTCATATCAACCTCTGTCTTTTCCAGCAGCACGTTCTGAAGTCTTGAAATTAGGGATGCCTAAATGGAAATTTCTGGTCCAAATAGCTTTGAAAACTGCTACAGATTGGAATTGAAACCTTTGCATCTAGATGTATCACATCTGTAATATGAAGGCATTAGCGTTATAAAATTCCTTTCTAAGCCATTAGAAGTTAATGCGTGCACACTGCGTTGGGCATTTGAAAAACTCTGTTCTAAGACGGGACGCAATTGTCTGCTGAGTAGGAGCTCACAGCAGTGAGATCAGTATGGTCTTTTGTCGTCTTGCAAAATCGATCTGTTCTAATGTTAACATTGCCATCTAATCCCGTGTTGCTGAAAAAAAAGAAGAGAGATTCTGCTCTTGCTTACTTTGAATTTCATCTGGGAGAATTCAGCCAGTGCCAGCAGAGTTATATTCTGTTTACAATAGCGCAACTGAGGGCAGAACCTGTCTCAAAAGCTTCACCATGGCAAGTGCCAAAGCACCTGCTGCTCCCAGCAGGTGCAAATTGCAGAACTGTCGTGGTTTAACTCCGGCTAGCAAAATACCACGAAGCCGCTCTCACAAATCCCCCTCCCCTCCTCCAGTGGAGGGGAAGAATCGGAGGAAAAAAAAGAAATAAGGAAGCTCGTAAAATTGAGATAAGAACTATTTACTAATTAAATCTAAATCAATATATACAGGTACTACTACTAATAAATACTTAAAATAGTAGAAAATGAAACATATAGTACAATATATACAATATGATACAATATGATACAATTTCCCACCATCCACTGACCAATGCACACCCAGATGTTGAGGAATGAAAATCAGACCCCGAGAGCCCGAGACCCACAGCCCGAGAGCGATCGCAGCCCGAGAGCCGCGGCCTGAAGGCCGGAGCCCGGGAGCCTACCCAGCAGATTCCGAGCAAACCTTATCACTGATAACACGGCCAGAAAAGTCAAAACAATCCACCAGCTCCCACACGAAGGAGCCAGCACAGGAGTTAGCAAAGCAGCTAACGCAGGAGGGTTAGCAAGTGCCCGGAGAGACGAGCAAGGGAGTAAGGGAGAGAGAGAGAAGGGAAGAGTAATGGCTACCGGACCCTCTTCCCCACCCAAAGAGACCGGAACATGACGTACTATGGAATGAAATACTTCCTTGGTCAGTCTGGGTCAGCTACAGTATCCGAAGCGGACAAAAGACCTTGAGTTCAGTACAGGCCATCCCCAGCACCAGCTGAGGCCTTATCAATGTTTTCACTTACTGTCCAGCAACACAGTTCCCTGACAACCAGAGTAAAGGGAGTTAGCCCTTTCCTCACTGAACCCAGCACAAGAACCTTGGCACCTCCTTGGATTTTTCCCAAATACGTTACAAGGTGACTTTGTATTCAAAACAACAAAGAGATTTTTTTTCACAATAAGGAGAAAAATAACATCTGCAAATGAATATAAAACCATCTTTCAGTTCAGTGAAGTGGCTGCTGCCTCTGGTACTTCAGCCCTGACAGCAGAGTGGATGTGCTAGAAGGATGCTCTTGGAGATCACGATCCTTTATTTTCAATGCCACACAAACAAACATCTCTACACTTTCTCCCATTTCTTTGTCAACCTCTCTCATTTTGAACAGACTCCTTGATGTGCAAATTTATTGCTGTTTCCAGGCTTGATGTCACGTGGGGATTGCCAGGCTGAAACATCAGATGCTTAAATAGTTCTAACCTGATAGATGACAATGATGTTCTGACAGCTAGTGCTGGCCTGGGTTCTGCCCCTCCATCCTGCTTTCCACACTTGCAAAGTCATTAATGGCTGCATGCCTAATAAATCACTGTGAAATGATTTTGTTCTGTCACAGTTTTGCAGGGTGCTTCTTGTCTCCTGGTAATTTCTGGGTGGCCTGATGAGAACAGCACTTCAGTCTAGCTTTAGGAAGCTGGAGATGAGGAATAAACTGGTCAGTGTTTTCAAAGATAATCAGGGAATCAGCTTCCAGTGTGATCTAGGAATGAGAAAAATGTTTGTTTTCTTGGGAAAAGGAGGTGAGAGAGGAGGAGAAAGAGGAGACAGAAATGTTTCCCTAAAATGAAATCTACAACTGTCCTCTCCCTTGCTCTCATAGGGCAGACTCTGAGTTGTCCTGAGCCTTTGCGGTCTTGAAGTTTAAATTTGGATTCTTCCTTAAAGGGCTGATATATTAAGGATCTGAAAGGGAAGAGGTATTTGCTCACGATTGCTGAGATTGCACTTTGTATTTACCTGAAGGGAAAAAGATTCACATTTGCAGTCATAATAGCTGCCACTGTAATTAAAGAAGCTCTTAGTCTTTTCGGTTTTAAAGCATAAGACAAATTGATCATCAGCTTATTGAAAAGTACTGCTTCTTTGAAACATCACTTTTTCTGGTAGGAGATTCTGCTCCTAAATGTCCAACATCCTTTGTTTATACCTATGAGCTTGTGAGGATTGTGGGCTCTGAGGAATGTGATTTTCTGTAGAGGAGTAAGTCGCGAATGTGGAAGGAACCTCACAGAAATGTGGGTGGTGAGACTTTTGGCCTCAGGGAAGGTTACTCACACCATGCTTGTATTAGCAATTACTGAAACAGAGGAACGTGTCATGCTCCTAGAGGGATCGGGAGTGAAGTGGAATGTGGTGATCTCCTCTTGGGAGGTTCTGGTGCCTGTTCACAGACCTGCAAGGTTCAATTTACACCTAGTTTCACCTGGGCACCACATTGCATTCAAGGGAGCTGCTCAGAAGTGACCAAAAGCAGAATTTGACCCTGAAGACAGGATTCAACAATCATTTTGTTGACCATGTGTGGACAGTCACGGAAGTAGGGTGGTGTGCCTGTGTGCTGGCTTGGCAGGGCTCATGGAAGTAGAAAGGAGCCAGAACTGTGTCAGCATGGCTGTTGGTAGTTTGAATTATGGACATTTATGTTGAGTCAAGTGCCACATATGATTCTCCTGTCTTTGAAGAAGAGCTGAATTGATATCAGAAGGCATTGCATACATAGGGAATAATGAAAGAGCAGAGTTGGTTGCAAGAGAAATGAAGCATCAAGGAAGACATCAGTAGCAGACAGGAGATGTCACAGAATATCTCTGTCTGTCATAGAAATAGCTCCTTTGTGGGCTACACTACCCTAGTCTGATCATCAGGCCTTGACAGCCCGCTTTCAGGGCCTGGTCTGGTTGCAGAGGACTGCTGTCTCAATTTTCTACTATTGTTTGCCCTGTAGACACACTGGAGAAAGTGTTAGGGCCTAACAAATAGGGCGCGTTATACATGTCTTCAAAGACAAAAAGAAAAAGCAGCTTGACTGCATCCTAAACGGAGTATGTTTTTTCTGTTGGAAAGAACTTCCGTATATACATGAATATAAGATGCCATCGGTAAATATAAAAGATTATTGGTGGTTGGGTGATGTAGTGCTATGCTACTACTGAATTATTTCTGGTACTAGCATTGAGTCAAAACAATGCTGTATATGACAATTTCTGCTGCAGAATGATTTTTGTGTTTATTCCTTAGGTAGTTGTAGAAACTGGAATATTATGTTTTGTTTCAGATTAGTGTTTGGTTCTGTAATACTGTCTCTCTTAAATTGCTTGCATATAACTACATATGAAATCTTTAAAGCATGAAAGCATTATTTACACGGTAGAGAACCAAAACATAACATGATACTTCAGTTTCTGACATTGAGGTTTCATGGAATGGTATACAGCATCCTTTAAATTTTCATGCAATTTAGCATGACAGTACATTGCATTACGGAAGCGTGACTTAGTGGGATGCATAGCAAATGCACTGCCGTATGTGTTTCATGGTTGTCATTTATATCACACACTGTGATTGTTCAGACCTTACGGTCATTATTGCAAAGGGTGCCTGTGACCTTCTGCTCCAAAACCAGCGCCCGTGTCGTAAGCTGAAAGCTTAATCTATTTTTGCAATCAGGGTGATAGAGGTATATGCCTTTTTTAAACTGCTGGAGAACACGTAGGTCTGGAGTTTCGTTAGGAGGAAGTGTGTGCATGGTAAGCATTATCTGCCATGTTATGAAGCCTTTATCATTGTTTATTCACAACAGGAATTGTGCAATTTTCAGTCATTTCATGTCGGTAATGCTGCTGGAACAAGGAAAATAAGAAAATACTGTGCTTCTGCAAGCTGAAGAAAGAAAAGTTATCTGAGTGGTCAGAGTGTTGGCTTACAGCCCTACAAAACACAGGCTTTTCCTGCTCAGCTGTAGAGTTACCAGTGGTCTTTTCTCAATGGCTGAAGTTCAGATCTGGTTTATGGAAGCTACACATCTGTTCATTCCTTTAGAAAAGTTTGGAAACATGTTTTCCTTGAAATTAGAGTGAAATTAGCTTGAAGAGCTGGATTAGGGGTAGAATTGGAATCCAAGCATGACGAAACATTTCAGTGAAGACAAGCTCTCCACAGAAAAGGTGTAGTTGTAAAAATGTGATGGACCGAACAGGTGCCTTTAGCATTGCCTATAGCCTGTCTAGCGGAAGACATGGATTGTTACCTGCAGGCCACTTATTTTGAATGGTCTCTACATGGAAATTGGGAAAGACACTTGGAATTATGCACAGAATCCTGAAGTGTATCACAATGACTCTATTTTTGCTATCTAGCCGTAATCTTTGACAAGTTTCCACAGATTCAGGACTGTTCTATGCCTTCAAATAGTTGGGCATTTAATATGTTTGCTAAGCCTGTGCTGCCTTGCTTTGGGTGATGTGGCCCTTAAAAGGTGTAACTGCTAACAAGTGTTTTTGCAGAATCATGGAATAGTTGAGGTTGGAAGAGACCTCTGGAGATTGTCTAGTCCAATCCCTTTGCTGAACCTGAGGTCAGCTAGAGCAGGTTGCTCAGGACTGTGTCCTGTCAGATTTGAGTGTCTCCAAGGATGGAGACTGCACAGCTTCATTGCTCTGGAGGAGTGCATTTGGATAAGTGAAAGCTCCTTGAGACTAAATATTGCTCAGCTACTACACAAGCACATTGAATTTAACTCCACAGTTCGCTGGATCTTGTCCCAAAAGCATAGGGGGAGTGGAACTGGATTTGGCCATGTAGTGTAGAGACTTCTGGGAAAAGCATGCTCTGAGATGGGAGTTGAAACTGAGGCACAATAGTTCCAACAAGGCAAGGCTTGTAGAAGAAAGGGACAGTAAGGAAGAGGTAAAGAAGGTGCTTAGTCAGTGTTACCACAATATGTTTGGGAGTTTGCCAGCTTCTCAGCAGAGCATTGCATCTTCTGGAATGTGGTTTTCATCATGCCTTGTCATTCCTTTTCTGTAAATTAATTAGAGGGGGATTTGCTGTTACTGCATATTAATCATGGCTTCTGTGTTGGAAGTGTGATCTAAACCCAGAGGCATGAGGAAAGACAGTTCAGGGAGAAGAGCACTAAATCACCACCTAGCTGTCTGAATCTCTATCTGCTGTATTGCCTGAGGTTGGGCAGAGGAGAGTCCTTGCTGTAAAATCTTTGCATTGCTGAATGGCTTAAGCTTGAGGTCCACAAAGAATAAATGTTTAAAGTGTCATAGTGCCACATGTAAACACTGAAACATCTTATGGGATGTTCTTTCCCTCCATGACTGAATGCTGCTGAGCTAGATGTCTATGCATGCATAAGGATACATGTTAGTAAAGACAAACTCTGAGGAATTTAAAGCCTTGGTAGACACTATAGACTGGAGGCAGATGAGACAAAATGACGTTGTCCCTGCAGTATTGATATTTAGATGGTTGGAGTTTAAGCAACTTGCCCCATGTTGTACAGGAGTGTGACAGTTGGACTCATGAAGTCTTGAGACCTAGTTCACCATCAGCCCAACCGTCTTCCTGTGTTAATTGTCCCATAAGGATCCAACCTAAGTCAGCAGTGATAGAAAGTATTTTTCCTTTTGCTTTTTGAAAATATGTGTAAAGTGGAAGGATTCCAGTCTCATGTCTACGGACAGTCATGCTGTGTCCTAAAATAACACTGTTAGGACTCTTTCGGCAGTCTTATCAGGAAGACCAAGGGTTGAGGGATATTAGATGAATTAGAGGAGACTATATTAACTTCCAGCATCAAAAGTGGTACTTTTGATGATGAGTGTGCCTAATTATTGCACTCTCCATGTGGTTCACGTGGTTGTGAAACACTAGTCTTTTTTGTCCTGAATAGCTGGTGGCACATCAGTTGTAGAATTCTTGAAACAAGGCATCTGCAGCCATTCAGAATGTAGTCACCTGTGAACTCAAGCAGATGGGTTTGAGGACATCCAAAACAGCACTTTACCAGCCACATTCAACCTACAGCACCCTCCGAAGAGTTTGCAGGCATCCTGTCTCCATTCCTGCACTCTACTGACTTGTCCTTCCAGCTGCTGGAGCAGGGCATTCCCCAGTACTGATGCCAGCTAGTGCAGGAGAGAGAATACCAGCATGCTCTCAACACTGTTCTTCTTGGATACTCCTTCCACTAATGCTAGATCAGCTCTGCATTTTTATGGGAAAATGAAGAGCTTCTGCTGTTTGGAAAGTTGAGCCAACATTATTCATAAACATAAGATTTAGTGTCTGAAATGAATGGGAGGTAGAAGATGTTATTCATCAATACTCTTTGCTCTTTTAATTAGCTAGTGGATGTTAAAGGTAAATACTAATATAATAGACCTCTTTTAGTTGGGTGACAATTAATTATACATTTTCCTTATATATTTTATGTTTTTGAGAATGACTGTACATGCTCTAAGCTATGCAGAGGCAGGAGGATACATGCCAGCATTTTTCTTTATAAGGTAATACCAGTAATTCAAAAACTGCAATTACTTCAGTTCTTTCTTCTGTATTGTGTACTTAGAGTTCTGGCTCCTTTCACAGTGGCAGACCTGTAGAGGCATCATCAGTTGGCATGCGAAAGTTGCTGTTAAATGAACTCCTCTGATTTTCAGCTGTAAACTGAAGTCAGTAAAAGAGGAAGCATGCCTTACTTAACCATGTACAGCAGTGGGCTGGTCTCCGTTACTTAGTAAGATGAAAGTGTGTTTCACCCAGTACTCATTAGCTATCCTGGTAGACCTCAACCAGTAGTTGCCAAGGCAAAGCAAGCTGCCGTTCACCAGCTGGCTTTATCAGCAGACTGTGTACATCCGCCTATCCCACCGCAGTGCTGAATAAAACACGTTGCCTTACAATGCCACCTTCGTTAGCCAACATGCTTTATGGTCATGGTGTATGCTGTCAGATAAAACAAGGGAGGGCTAACTTGGTAAGCCTTGGAAACTCATTCACTTCTGATGTTCATCTGTATAATCTGAGATCCCAAAATCTGAGAACAACAGATGACTCGTTTACTTGAAATGCCATTCACAAGATTAATCCTTGAGGAAAAAACCCCCAAACAGTGCTAATCACAGAATCACAGAATGGTTTGTGTTGGAAGGGACCTTAGAGATCATCCAGTTCCAATGCCCCTGCCATGGGCAGGGACACCCTCCACTAGACCAGGTTGCTCCAAGCCTCATCCAGCCTGGCCTTGGACACTTCCAGGGATGGGGCATCCACAGCTTCTCTGGGCAACCTGTGCCAGAGCCTCACCACCCTGTAAGCCTAGTAGTTCAGAGTGATGGGTTTTTCAAAAGAATTTAGGCACATGAGATGCCTTTGCAGGATTTGAAAATCCTACTCATCCACTTGCATCAGGATGTCCTTAAATACATTTGAAAATTGAGCGTTACATCTTTCAAGTTTTCAAGATGCCATTCTCCCCCCCACAGTCTTTATACGGAAGCTTATTTTTCTACTTTTCCACTCCCAGTAACATTCTCTTGCACCTGATAGCTAAAATGGAAAAAATCCACTCCATCGAAACCCAGTCAGAAATTTGCTTTTTATGGAACAGAGGTTGAAAGTAATACTAGGAAATAATTTGGGAAGAGATAAATAGCAGCTGTTCTCTTGATGATAAAGACTGAAACTCATACTGACACTGAGTGAAGCGCAATCCCTGTGGCACACGATAAAGTCTATGCACGACCTTATGTTTGACTGAGTGCCCAAGTATTACATGTGCTAAAGACTTCAGAAAGAAATTCCTTTTCTGTTCCCTTCAACTTTTCAATGTAACTGGAGAAAAAGCTGCAGTCATTTAAAATTTGAGAGGCCTTTTTAGTTACATATTTTTTAGCTGTGTAAACTTTTGAAGTTTAGCAAACTACTGTAGGCAGTATGTGTTTAAACTCGCTGTGGGTAGTTACTTCAAACTTACTTTCAAACATAAATGTTTTAAAAGGAAAAACATATTTCACTGCCATAATCCACATGTACTTTTTGTCAGCATGTTTGTGAAGCAGAGGTATTTGGGTTTAAAGGTATCGAGTTCTGCAAGCCAATGCCAATATTGCTTTGTGGCCTGCTGCTTGTTGAGGTCACTGGAGAGAGACTGGAGGACGCAGGGGAACTCCTCGGGTTGTGAGAAGCTGATGGGGTAACCAACTTAGTCTTTGAAGTTTCTTCATACCTATCAGTTGTGAAGAAAGCTTTTAGCCTTGACTGGATTTGGGCTGAAATAACTGAGGGAGAGGCACACACGTAAAAGCAAAGGCTGGTAGTATCAACGGCAGTGATCAGTATACAAACTTCAGTGATGGGAGTTGGAACGCACAGGCTGAACATCTGGGGACCTATGTCTGGGGATCACCTTCTCCTGGAGTAACGGTAGAATCTGATTTCCCTGGACTTTAGCAACAAAATGAGGGGAAGTGTTACGTGTACGCTCTAAGGAAACATCCATTTTCATGGAAGGTATTTCTTAGATTTCATTTTCAGAGAGCAGTAGGTAACTTGGATCCTGTTTTACGGTCTCGAATATTCTGTGCACTTGACTCAGTTAATGTCAAAACCATGTGAGGATACAAGTGCAGCGCTGGCGTGTGTGAAGGGAACTGCCCTGTGTGCAGCTGTTTACTATAAACTGAATACATTCAGTGTGTGTGTACAAGCTGGCGAGTTGCTCATGTTGCAGGGAAATGAACTGTGATGGAAAATGCAATAGATATTTAATTGTTTCAGAAAAAAACGCATTATGAATATGCTTCTGCCTGATGTTAAAACATCTGTCTTTAGTTTCTAGCTGTACTAAGATTATTTTCGATTTCATATCCTGTGTTTTAATGTCACAAAACAAGTAGAACAACTAGCTGACTTTGAATCTTGACCTTTAGCCTGTTTTTGTATCTGGTGGGACTTGGTTTTTTTCGTTTACAAGACTAAATAATTTAAAGTCCAGTCACCTGGGGTATTGTGCTAAGAGATTAATGCACATAAATTTGAGTCCTACTGGCCCAGATAGCTGTAACTGGGACTAACTTTCTTCTTCTTTGTTTCTGCCTTCTTCCCTGCATATGCCGTTTCTGTAGAAGGTCTCCAAGTCATGTCATGTCAAATAATGCATGGTCTTCAGAGCTCACTGGGGGAGAGAAAAGTCTGGGAACAATGTGAACAGGCACAGCCAGGCACTTCCACTAATTGTTGATGTGGACGATGGAATACAAAAGCAGAAGGAGGGAGGGGGGAATGGAAATGTGTCTTGGTGTGGAAACAACTGTATAAAAACAAATATGCCTGGGCTTGCTCATTGGGAATGTACGCGTTGCACAGGAGAACTCCCACAACAGGAATCCTCTACTTTAGTCTGCCCCTGCCAGATAATTTCAGGTTTCTTTTCTTAAATTTATTTATCTATAGAGGGATTCTCAGCTATTTAGGGAGGTAGGCTTCAGCAACCATGAATTGTAACAGGTAGTGGCAATTCACTGCTGAGCTAGCTTGAAATTATGTTAATTTTTGAGTCTAGTTATCTGGCATTGCTGAAATATTGGGAATGGGAAATTTTAATTAATTAATTATGAACGTAACATGATAGTGGCATTGCAAAATATGTTCTGCTGATCCTATATTCTAAGTTACTGTCTTCCATACTGTGTCCTCTAACCCAAAGCATGCTGAAGTGCTTTGAAGATCAATTATATAGAATAAATAAAATAAAATTACATATTTGAGTTTTTTTATTCATAATGAAAAACTGAATTTCCTCTGAAGAACTGTTGTGCTGAAAAATCTACACTGTATTTTGCTTAAATTCTGAAAAAAATCAGGAAAAGCCAGTGATGGAGGGGTGACCATTTGTTAGGATGAGCCTGAAAATGGAACATTTATCCTATAGGATTTGAGCTGTGTGAAATTATCAACAATTGAAAATGAAGCTAGCAAAGTTAGTGAGATTCATAAAGGAAGATGAATAGATTTGTACTTTATTACACAGTGGAACATTAGCTACGCAGGGAAGCTACCAGCCCATGCTGGGCTTCATCATCCCGTAGAGATGAAGAGACTTTACATCAGGGAAACAGAAACTACAAGTGATACACAGGGCACTTGCATGTTCATCTATGCCTAAGAGATCACCATACTTGCGCTGAAAAGTCAGTATTTCTGCAGTGAAATGCAACAGCTGCAATCAGTAATCAGCATGATGCAACACAATTGGTAAAAATCCAAACGCTTACTTTATCCATTTACTAAATGAATCACAAATGCCTAACTGAACCGAGCACTATTATGGGGGCAAGAGGAAAGGGAATAGCCAGCAGAAACGCCAATTTGTTGATTATATAATGGACCTATCATTAGTAACTTGATTATGCCAAGGCAATTGCTTTTTCTCCAAGACACATACTTGTTCCTACCAGGGCTGATTGATCTTGAAAAGCAGTCTGATTATGCCAGTGTGTTTTAAACGGAAAATTACAATTGGGTTAAGGAAGATGGAAAACTCTTTACTGGTAGAAATATAATTGCTGATATCATTGCAGAAAAGTGAGAATGCAGAAGGATAGGATGGTTTATCCAAGGATTTATCCCTTTTTAGTTACAATTATGTAAATTCAGTGCTGTGACAGTTATCACAAGGTCAGCCCTGAAGATTGATTTTTGCTCAGAGCGCAATTCAAGTTCATCATATAAAATTCCTCACGGCAGTCCATTGTGGCACTTCCATTTGACAGGCAGGATTGGCCTTCCAGCAATTACCACTGAAGATATTTATTACTGTAGTGTGGAAATCCAAATTCCTGGCACTGGGCTGGGAACTTCAGTTCACAGCAATCTCCTAAACACCTTTGCCGACTAAGGCTGATTTTGAGCGTGTCGCCAGGAGATCTTAGTTTCTCGGTCTTCTTCCCAGTCTTCCAGTTTTCACATCAGATTTCTCTTTATTATGTGTTCCTTTTTTTGTAATCCTCTGATTTCCAAAAGCCACTGTAGCCTCCTACTATGCAATTAGTATCCTTAGTAGTATCCCCCCAGCCAAAAGTGCTAGCTGCTATCTAGATGCAGTTTTTAAAACTGACCACAATCACAAAATAAACCCACGAGGCTCCTGCTGTTTCATGGAGGACACCCACAATTAGCATTTTAGGGCATTTAACAAACATTATTTTGGCTTAAACGACCTGTTCAGCACAGAGCAGGGAGCGGCTGAACCTGCTGGAAGAACATTTCCAGCTGTAGGAGCTGCTCACCACTAGATACGCTGGGTGTGGTTCTGGTGTCACTTGCCTTAGCGGGAATATTTCCCTGTCATCCCTGAAACCACTGTCATCGGTGGGGTTGGAGCTGGAGGCACTATTTCTGCACAAGGTGAAAATGTTAAGATTTCGTTGCGGCTCTCTGCAGGTTAGAGGGATGGGAGAAGGAACCCACTAAAGACAGCGAGTGTATGAAGGATAAATGAGCAGAGTATGGTGAACTGCTAAAGGCCTCATCAACAGATACCCAAATAGCAGGGACTTTTTCTTCAATTTTGCAATAATTCAATTTGACAAACATCTAAGTTTCTTCTGGATGTTCTGTTGAGAGCTTTCTCTCCTTGCAGGCTTTTACAGCACCGCTTACCACAAATCTTACCACATTCAAGAGGACTCTGCAAAATGCCTGATATAAAAGATCCGTGATGAAGATGGGAGAGTGAAACTGGGGTAGAGTGATAATATATGGCTAATGCTATGGTTCACCCTCTCTGCTATTCTGATTGTGTTACAGCTGTAATTCTGTAGCTGTGGTTTCTTCCAGCAGTCTAAACAGGGAGGCAGGTAAGGGGTGGAACTCACTGTGAGCCAGAAAACCTAAAATATCTCTATGAGTATTGGCAAGGTGCCCAGACCAGAATAAGTACGGTCAGCCCTTCTCTTTCACATCCCCCTTGTAGAGACAAAATACAAAAAGGCCAAACAGAATTCTGTCAAACCGTGTTTTAAATAGAGGCCTGGTAACTATATAAGATCGAGAGGCAGTTATAAGGGTAAGTAAGTCCTGTCCTTTATTTAAATGACTTATGAATCCATATAAAGTATGCCTTTGTGGACAGGCTGGGCGTTTGTAAATTCACAGAGTGTTTTGTATGTTTGCATAATATATGAGGGTTTTTATGTGTACTACGTATACTTGGATAGACTTTTTTTCTGGAATCATCATGGTGATTTAGTTAATGTTGTTTTCTGAGCATCACATCAGAATTTATCATGATCTATTTAACAGAAAAAACCCCGTCTTTTATCTGTCCCAATTTGCACACAAGGCCAGTTCTGAGGAAGGTTTGACTTTTCTGAGAAATTTCCAGAAGTTTCAAGAAAGGTTCATTTCCATCTGGTAATTAATTAAAAAGAGGCCTTAAGGCATTCATATTTTCCTTTCTAGGATATTCTGTTATTCGGGCCGTTCAGCACTGCTGTCCATGTGTCTGGCTGTGTGTCATTTTATAGAACTGCTTGGAGAAGGACCCGTGATACCAATGGAGGGATGGGACTTACCTGGGGGGGCTGGAGTTCTGGGTCTGGTACATTGGTTTGGCTGTACAGAGCAGTTATAACTTTGGGAAGGACATTTAATTATATGTCCTGGCAATAGCCTTAACACTTTCTTGTTCTTGACTTTTTATTGTTGGAAAACTACATGTAAAGCAATTGTGACTGGTGCAACATATTTATATATTTTATGTATTACTTCGAAGCAGAGCAAGTAAAAATGTTCATCTTGGTTAAGTCTTTTCCAAGTATATGTATTCATTAAGCTGAACCATAGAAATTCAGTCAAACGTAAACACAGCTCTTGCTGGTACTTCATTGACAGATTCATCTAAAACTTTGTCCAAAGCTTTAGTTTCTGAATCAGGTCATGAAAGCCTCGTTTCCGCACCAGTCCAAAAATACACAGTCGATTTGGTGGTTAAAGCCAAGTCTAGCCAGACTGCAGGCAACAGTATAACCTAACCACAAGCTTGCTTTATCTTGGATCCAGCTGTGCTTCTCCTTACACGTGTCAGGGCTGTAGAGGAAGAGGATATCCTTGAAGTGTGAAACATGGCAGCTTGACCCTAACACCCTGATGGCTTTGTTCTTGATCTTGAAGGGAGCATGTAGCCCAAACCAAGCCCTCGCTCCACTGATGATCTGGCAGTTACTTGGCTGGGTACAGAGTATCTGAAGTAAATTCTGGAACTGATACAACCCTTCTTGTATGAAAAGCTCTGAAGTGCTTTAGTGTTTTGCCAGGTATAACTGACATATAGATACATCTGGGATGCTAGGTGTTTCACTGGTGCTTAGCAGCACTAAGAAGATTTAGGCAGGAATTGAAAATCACTTCATCTGGAATATCTGATAGGGAGGACTTTGCCAAAAAATGCTGTGTATGGAACAGAGTACAGAGTCAAAATTAATTTTCTAAAGGAAAGTGTTGTGAGATCTTGAATGGACACAAGTGGTTTACTTTTCTGTGTCTAGAGAAAAACATGGTTTTGCTTATTCTGTGTAAACTTAGGTGCCTCCACAGCACTGCCTGCCTGCATTGGCCCTGATTTGGAGGGGTTTCTGGTGAACCAAGTAATGTCAGTGCGCTAATTACTCTGAAATGTAAAATCTCACCAATCATTGGACTGTTGATTCTTGGGTACGTGTAAGATCCTAATATTCTCTAGTCTCAACTTGTTATTCATATGCTATTCAGTTTATCCTCTGTAGTTGGTAGCTGATCAGATGAGCATACCCTCTAATATCAACCTTCTGTGCACTCAAGTTTTCACACCTTAAACACAGGGAGAACTGCTTTATGTGAACTTGGTAAACAAGTGGATTGTTGGAGGATATCCAAGTTTTTATTGATGGGGTATTTGATCCAAGCATTAGTTTTAAAACATTCCTCAAGAGAAAGCCTGTGAGAGTGCCAACGTAACGTAACAACCCTAACGCGCTGCCTTCCTCCATCTCCTTCCTTCTGCAAATTTCAAAATGTTTTGGAGACATGACTGAGTTAATAATATCCATGTTGCCCTGGAAGTATCATTATTTCTCATTTAAAGCTTGGAAAGCAAAAATACAAGTAACTTGCCCATGTCTGTAGCAAGCGGGAAGTGTAGCTCAATGGCTCCCTAGTCCTATACGTAAGCTAAAAAACCAGTCATGCTTAAAGCCAGACTGGTCTGGGTAATTCCACACTGGCAGATGCCTTGGCCCACTCTACTCCTGATTCTGCACTGAGTCTGTACAGAGCTTTTCATATATAACATCAGCTACAATGAGGCTCTCTTTGGCTTCAGGAGTTTACCTGTGATGAGGTCTGTTGCCAGACTCCTGCGTCAATAGATTTACTGCCTTCAGTTGTGGATGAAGTCAGTTTGACCCAGTTGAGGCAGAATCAGATAACACCATGAGCCTCTGGCTCCCCATAAAACATCCCTTCTCTGCCATTCATTGTTGTTAAGGCTGATGGAAATGAGCCAGTGTTAAATAAGGGGTGGGAAAGTATAGCCTTGCCTTAAACTGAGTACAGCTGCTCTTTTGTTACTCTAGTTTTCTGCAAGGGCAAGCAGTGTTTTGGCATGCTCTTGGCTCCATAAAAACACTGCTGAGGGAGCAACGGAAGTTACTCCCAGTATTTTAAAAGACAGGTCACCAGACTCTCAAAGTTACAGCAGCTGATGTCTCTGGAGAGCTGGCTGTTCCCGGAGCCCTGGGGAGAGCTGAGGAAGAGCGTATGCTGTGAAGGACACCCTCACCGTGGGAACTGTGGTTTGAACCTGGAAAGACGGTGACAAATCAGTTCAGCATTCTTCCAATGAGGGTCTGTTTTTTCTAGATGTGATAGAAGTAGTGTTCCAGGTGTCTGAGACAGGTGAAAATAGAGACCACGGTGGTGGCTGGTCAAATGCTCGAAATGCCGTTGCTGTATATTTCTATGTTCTCTTTCCCATCTGTTTTCAGGAAGTTTTTTTCTTTTCTTTTTGTGTCTTGTTTTACTTGTAATTTCACTTTAAAAGCTTTTCCTTCCTCTTTCTGAGCTTCTCTTTTAAATCCATTAAAAATAAATTTCTTTCCAATTCACAGGAATAGTGTTTGCTTACTTGTTTGTTTTTCCAGGCTATTTGGTACGTTAGGGAGATAACTTCTGCTTGTTGGTTAGTTTACGTGGGTAGGTTTATTTTCAGTCTCCTCCAGAGTCATTATACAGCTCTTCATCAAATCTTGGGGCATTTGAGACTCTTGTATAAACAGATGATACGTTTTTATGAGTCGTGTCCCCTGTTTGTCATGTGCATATGCATATGGGTGTGCCTGCATACACCCATATTTCCAAGCGTATTTTTGCATATAGTCCTTGCAGCACATCTGACGAGAGGTTTAGTGTGTTTTGATGCAGGTTTAGCGGAAGAATATGGTTGGCATACTCTGAACACTGAAAGGGTCGCTCTCTGACAAGTAGCCACATGTTGTGTACCAGACTCCCTCCAAATTTGGAAATCAGTTCATAATTAAACTTTCTGAATATTCCTATATTTTTATGTTGACCCTCACGTTATACATAGAATGACTCCTTTCCGGGTGTCTGCCGCTCTTCCTGGTCTTCCAGTCATTAGACATCTGAACTGTTCTGCAGGTCTGTCAGCTACCGGGTCTCCACAATAGGAGCAGAACTTCTTGAGCCTAGAAAAAAATGCCAGAAATAGTTGTTATTATTACTTTCCCTTTTTGGTCTGGAAGTTACATAAAGCAAGAAGGAGCAGCCTTTAACCTGCCATTTATTTCCCTTTTCTGCTCCTGTAGGAAAATCCTGTAGGCAGCCCCATCATCCCTTTCCTGCAATAAAAATCATCAGTCTGAAAGAGTGATGTTTCTTGCTCTCATTAGAGCTTTCATCCAGAATTTCACTCTTTCTTCCTTCCTAATTTCTAACCTAAAGTTATTCACAATCAGTTTCCATTTTCTAATTGCACTCACAAAGTGCCCTTTATCTCCTCCCTTGTTGGTGTTTATCCACCTTATAAAACTTTGGAGAAGGATCGCATACACTCTCAGCTGTCAACTGTGAAACTCTGAGCCAAGCTCTTTCAGACACGTCCTACAAGAGAGACTCTGTGTTCCTCTCATCGTCAAAATAGTCTTTTGGTGCACCTGTTCCTAGCTGAATTAACCTTTCCTGAGCGATGACCAGAACTGTACATGTTATTCCAGATGAGTTTTCACAGTATTGAAATACATACGTGGTATTAAAGCTTTTTATCTTCTCTGGAGGCTACCCAATCCATGCTCTAATCACCCGTGCTTTATCCATAGCAGCATTATGATGATAGCTTCTAGTTAACCTTTCAAGACAGGTACACTACAGTTTGTCTTGATCCAACTGTTGAATGTTCAAGTTTTAGACAAAATTATGGTCCATAAGTACATAACTTGAGGGATTAAACTAAATTCATTAAATTAAAAGTGATTATATTAACCTGATCTCTGTTCCTCCACTTGCTGATGTTATCCTGTCCTTCCTGTGAGATGTTCTGGTGTTAGGGAGTGAGCCCAGTAGCTTGGTATCATCACTGAGGTGTCTTGCTTAGCCTAAACATACTGAGGTTGTTTACCTAGGTTGCAACAGATTGTTTTGTGGGAAGTTTATTGCTTCTCTTTGCACTAGGACTTGAAATTCCTTGTTGTCCTCCGTGCTGCTCGGGATGCCAGCAAGAGAGAGCACAAGAGACTTCTTACTCTCAGCTCTGATAGCTGGCAATCGAGTGGCCCGGTGTGGCAAAGAGAAACAGTAGGAGGATGTACAAGGGGTAGCAAAGGGTTTGCTGTGTACAAACTAAATCTTGGAAGAATTCACTGAGAAATTGAGATCACTCCCACAGCTCTCCAGCTTACCACTAGGCTGGTGTTGGACAGTCTTACAGAAATGGCAGAAGATATAGACCTGTGTTACCCCATGAGACCCTACCAGATTTCACGGGCATAGAGACAGATCTTTTTGATTCAATATTGTGCTTTTTTTTTTTTTTAATTTTAACAAATAGTTTATTTTTCTAACTTTGCCTTTTTTATCCTGATTTTAGCTAAAACTTACCTTGAAAAAATGTACAAGTGGAACATTCATGAAAGTTTCTTGAATTACAGACCACTGATTATGTTTGCTAAGTACTTGTGCAGCATTTGCTATAGGTTGTGCAGCCTATAGATCTCTTGTTGCAGCACTATGAGTGAAAATAGATCAGCTTCATCCAGGAAGACAAGCTAATGATATAATCGAATTGTTAAGACAGAACTAAATGTGTTTAGGGCCACGTCCTGTCACCCTTGCAGCAGCGGTAGCTGCCTGGAGCTTTAAATTTACAGGAGAGGGAGTGATTAGGGCAAGTGGATGGGGCAGATGTTTTGTGGTTTGACTAAAGCAACATGACCTTTGGAGCTAAGCCTGCTTATACTTTGGTCTCTCTGTTTAGGGTAGCTTGCTTTCCACACTACTTACATTGACAGGGCATGCAGTTCTTGAGAGAAGCTGAGCTCATTTGAAGTAGAAGTTGCTCAGCCTCTGCTTCATGGTCTTCTCCAGCTGGCTTAAGAGGCTGGTTATGCTTGGAATAATTTTTAAAGCTTTCTTTCCTTTTTCTTTCTGCTACATCTAGTAACTTTTCTTATTTCCTGCTTCCCTTTTTTTCTCTGTTTCCCCCTACTTTTTGCTATCTGTATTCTGGTCTCTTTGAAGGGCATAAGCTGTGATTTTTCAGTGGTGACATTTAAGGGAAATAAAAGGTTAATACAAAATCTGGGCAAATAATGATTCGTTTCCAACAGAGCTACCAGCTGAATTGGCTTTCAGCTGCATTGTGTGCTGAAAACTGATGACTTACAATTGGCTAAAGCTGACAGTGGGGCTGGAGCAGCTGTGGTATAGCACAAGGACAGCAGAAACTTGCAGAAACAACTGGTTTTGTTAAAGCTGAAAAAGAATGTTGTTTTCCCCCCTTCTTGTGTAAGTAGGTGCTCTGAAGGTTTCTTGTGCTGTAGGTATCGCCTGAGAAACAGCAAGATTTCAAGGACAAAGCTGTTTGCATGTATGTAAACTAATGTAGTGAAATGTTTAAGTAATTTATTTGATATGCGTATGCTTTAGTAAGGATTGTTGTGGTGGGTTGTTGTTTTTTTTCCCAAGGGTATTTAATGCTTTTGGAAAAGTTGCTAGTTTAGCAGCCCTGTAGTAGTCCATTTATGCAGAGAGCAGGTACTGCCTAGCCCCTGGCCTGGCATTGCCTTTGG
Organism: Rhynochetos jubatus; assembly: GCA_027574665.1. Taxonomy (NCBI): domain Eukaryota; kingdom Metazoa; phylum Chordata; class Aves; order Eurypygiformes; family Rhynochetidae; genus Rhynochetos; species Rhynochetos jubatus. The sequence goes on along the minus strand of CM050653.1, from coordinate 7,598,085 downwards.
CTCACCTCCCAGTCTACATGCTCCTGACAGGATGCTGGCAGGTGCTTCAGTGGCTGTTCACCCCACCATCATCCTGTGGAGGTCTGAGGAGTTATGCTTTGCTGAAACCCGTGATGGTTTTATGTTGCAGACTGTGGACCATTTGAAATTCAACGAAGTACAAATTCATCTCATGGCAGCGAAGCTGGTTTACGAGGGCACTCCCTGGGAGGGCTGCATGGCATTTGCTCTGCCAAGGGAACTGCGTCTCTGTGGCTGGTGATTCTAGAGAGAAACCAGCCACTGCTCTCTTGATCGTTATTCCTGCCAGCTCCTCCTGCTCTGTAGCTATTAGGACCAATGTAGTTCTGCCAGAGAGGATTTCCTTCTGGGCAAATTTGTTTTTATACTATTACCTAGAATCTTTTCATCTATGCTGGCAATGTTACTGCTGCTTCTGCTGGGGCTGCAGCACGTACCCTGAAATGCGTCAGTGTGTTGCCATAAATGCTGGGGCGTTTTGTTGTTTCCTTAATCCGTGCTGACTCTGTCGTTTCTGGGTATTACCAGAAAAGTGCTCATCTCGGTAGCAATTGCGTATGGTCCACTAGCCTTCATGTTCTTGCCTGTGTCATCACATGCAGTGGTGTTAGAACTGGTTAGATCTTCCCTCCAAAGAGAGGAGGAAACAAAGGGTTAGAAAGAGCATAAGTGGCCCTTCTTATCAGCAAAAAATAGGATGTGTTTTCACAAAGACTAAGCTGCTAATGCTGAATGACATAAAGAAAGAGATAAGAGAGCTGCTAAGCCTCTGCGGAGTGTTGTGGGGACAAAGTATGCTCTCCAAGGAGGATACAAAAGACAAAACAAGGCAAAACCAACACAGTTATGGAAAGAAAAAAATAAGCCCCTCCAAGAGGAGGCTTAGCAGGGAGAATGGGCAGCAGGCAGAAAAATGGTGATGTCTGTATCAAGAAACCCAGGGCCAATGGAGGCTGGTGAAGATCATCCTCCAAGTAGCAGAGAGAAGATCGGTAAGCAACAGAAGAGAACTTTAAAATGGTAATTTTCCTTACCTTCCTTCAACATAATTTGCCATAGCTGCACTGCTTGGAAGAGTTACTGCATCAGGATAGGTAGTTCCTGTATAAACTTCACTGGCTTCCATTGATTAGTAACAAATAAGCTCCCAAGGCCAAACGTGAAAAATGTCTTCACTGATGTTGTAGTTATTTCCTGAAAGAGGAAGAAGTGTATGAAATACCAGAGAAAGATATGCAAGAAACAGTGTCTTTCTCAAAGAAAAATACTGAAGGACCACAAATGGGTTTGAGTCTTTAGGTGGGAAGCCTAAAGCATCTTCACAAAAAAAAAAAAAAAAAAAAAGCCATGTGATAAGGGGAACAGACTGAAATAGAGGCAGAAAACTTATCTCTTGGTTAAATACCCAACAGATTACCTGTGGAAAGTGAAGCTCCCAGTAAGAGTTGTGATGAGATACTTTGGTGTTCCTGACAAATCTGAGAACGCTGTAAGAGTCAAACAGGATGTCCTGGGTATTGTCCAGTTCTTTGTTGTAGTCATGAGTGGGACATGGTGGAAAGAACTGGTGGAAAAAGCAAGACCAGCTTGCTTTGGCATTCACCAGGGTTTCTGGAGTTGGTGATGTCTGTTAATAAGCCATTTACCTGGTTTCTTAACTTTTTACCTAGTTAGTGGAAATGGAGCTCTGAAACAGCACAGCCATACAAGGCCTTGTGCATTTTGTATTTTCCCCAAATTAAGCTTACTTTAGAGCAATAGAAGTGCCACTGATTCCTGGCATGATTTACCCTTACTCCTTGCCACAGGTTTTGCTACTTGCCATCCGAGCTTCTCGTGTGCTGGACAACACAAAGCAGGGCTGCTTCAAAACAGAACAGTCAACTTGTTATTAGTAGCTTGTTTGTTTGTCCTCAGGCCTATTTATAAAAACAGCCCCAGGCAGGGAATTCTGCCAGCAGCCCAACCGCTAAACAATTGCAGATCTTTTCTCAGAGCAGTGTGTTCAAATCTATGCAATAATTCAGCAGCAAACCACAGCCCCTGCTCTCATGTGTATGAAAGTTGCCATTTTTGTGTGCAGCACTATTTTTTTTTTTTTAAATTAAACCGGAATCTCAAAGAGCATTCATGTTAATGTGTATAAAAATACAAAATTTAACTTAATGGGATCACTGCCAGTTTAGTGAGACCAGGCCCACAAGTAAGATACGCAGAACTCGAAAGGAAGTCAAAATGGTCAAATAAATATTAATCAAAAGCTAAACGTAGGCTGCAAACTCAGACAAGGAATTCAAGGGCCTGGTACTCACAAAGGGCCAGGCTTTTCACCTCCCTCCAGTTAGGTTTAAGCACAAAAAAATAAAAGGAAACCCCTCTGTGAGGGAGAAGATTCACCTTATTTTGAAAAGACGCAGTATTATCTGGTTTTATTGGTGGTATCATAACTCACAGATTTTAATTCACGACTGTGACAGATGGTTGATTGGTTTTACACGGTTACTGTTGCAATGCAGATGAGATGCACTCTTTAATTACCAGAGGTAGAACTATAGGGACCAAATGATAGTCACTTGGTGGCAAAAACATGCTAGAACTAGGGGGAGGCTGAAATGTTTGGATCTGGCTTTTGGGTTTGTTCAGACTGCTGTAATAGCAGGATTTTGTCAGAATCTTGTGTTAAAAACAGTAAACAAGTCGAGTAAATCTTATGAAAGGTGGGAATGTTCAAATGAGACTTTTGGGGAAAGTCCTCTCCAATGGAGATTGCAAACTTTGCACAAGGCTGCCTTGGCAGCGTCACTTCTCGGTACGAAGTACACAAGTCATGAACCGGAACATTTCTGCTTGGAGAACGTGCATTTGTTAAACAGACTGATTGCGTTTCAAGTCCCTGGAATACTCTTTCTAAACTCGAAATATTTGTCCAGATTTGCTAAATGTGATGCAAGGTTTTGACAGTTTCACGTTTGATTTATAATTTAAGCCTTAAGGAAGACCTAGCATTTGGGGGTTAAACCCACAACCCTTTGACATTTGTTAGATCTTTAGATTTTTTTTTTTCTTTTTAAATGTTATTTTGTTTTCCCTCCAAGGAAGAATAGCGTTAAAAAAAGCAAGTCTGCCGGGCTGCCATGGAGAGGTGTGCCAGGGACAATCTATCCCTCAGATAACTTAGACCCAGATTATATAAATACACCTTTGAAACATTTAATCTCTCCATTGATGTCTGAAGCTGGAGACAAATCCTGAAGTAGCTTAAAAATCAACCGCTGTGCATAGGACAAGAGTTGGAAACAAACCCTGTCCTCTTTTCCTGTGTATTTCTGGAAAACGTGCTGTATTAAAGGTATGACACAGTCGCTGCATCTCCAGCCCTTACAGCAAATCGGAGGGATACGGATCATGGATGGTGGAAACCCACAGCATCATCTGCTTCTCCTCCCACACATCAGTTTAGTAATGTGACTGAGAAAGATTGTGTTTCAGGATGCATGCTCTGTCCCGGTTCACTCCTCAGGTTAATAAGAAAAGACTAAAGATGTCATACTTTGGATGCCACAGTTCAAAAAGGAAGTCATTCAGTATTAACAGTGTGTATGTACCTCTTGAACTAGGGGCTGAGGGAGCTGGAAGGAATCCTGCAGCATTTGTCTGAGCTTTGTTAATAATTTGTTTACTTTGTCACGTGCAAGCTAATATCTAATATCGGACTAAGGAACAGAGACAGATTTTAAAGTGCTAAATTCTGTGAAGTGAGTGACCTATTGTTTCTTTTTTCTTACACCTTTTTCCTTTGTCTTCATTGCAGTTTAAAAATGGGGAGCTGAGCAGAAATGTCGCTCTGCTCTCAGTTTCGGTTCCTCCTTTTTGCAGAGCCCATGTGGGATTGCCCTGATCTCCCTCCCCTACAGATTATTCAGCCACTGTTCTTTCTATAAAGGGTTAAGATCTGATGATGTTGAAACCAGTCTCCTGTTTACAATCATTGCAGAACTGTAGTATGGAAATTTCCATCTGCAGCAAGAGTAACAACAACAAAAAAAAAAAAATCCCTGCTGATTTTTGTGAACATTTAGATCCAAATAAAGAAATAGTGGCTGAATCAAGCATATTAATTCTGATTAGCACATACAGTGTGTTCAGCCAAAGAGGTCTAAACTAATAGCCCGCTCATCCTCTGAGGAAATCAGCTTGCTTTGCTACCACAGCCAGCCGAGGTTTTTCAGTGTCAGCACAGGAGCCACAGGTACGCTGGCAGAGGTATCTAAACTGCACAGCTCTGCTGATCTTTGCATTGAGGTCTCCTGAAGTGCAATGCTTCCTTCTTGAGGGAGATAGGATCAAGGTAAAAAATTATTGACTTTGTCACTACTGCTAGCAGTGAGTTAATTTTTCTTGTTACTTAGCTCTTCCAGCTGTTTGGGCGATGACAAGTACAAGGATCTCGATATTTTTGGAGAGTAGAGTTCATAGTGCAAGATGTCTGTGATAGACTTAAGTCTGATTTGATTATTTCGGGAAGGAAAAAGAGATCTGTGGCTCCTACAGGCCTTTTGAGGAAACTAGACCGTTGCTTAACTTCTCGAAAAGCAGGAGCAGTGCTGTCTCTTTCACACGCTGTGTTTTACGCATTTCCAGGATTACGAGGGGTGTAATTTCACCCAGAAATTGTGTTGGATTTTCTGTATCAGTTCTGAGCACGCACAAATAAAGCACCTATCTCCCTGCAACCACAGCAGCCTCTGCCGCTCCTGCCCCAGCCCAGCGGTGTAACAGTCACACAGGGGTTGCACTGGACACAGGAAGAGTACCCTGCTTCTGTTTAAAGCACTGAAAACTTTGAAGCTTGCATTGGAGACTCTAATATTTTCTATTAGCCCTGGAATTTAAGTTATTGGTGCTGTGTTAAGTTCCTGACAGTAGCACATTGGAGGAAGCAAACTTTACGACAAAACGCACGGTTGTGGTTTTGGGCAGAGGGTCTTTACCAAGTTGATGTTTTTAAGTTGCGTACATGTTAAGGTTTGTCGCTGGGCCAGCCTGAGAAGGAGCATTTGATGTGTTTGTGGAACCGTGTTGCTGGTCCATGTGCCGCTGAGAGGCAGGAATCAACTGATCCCGTTCTTGTGGGCTGCATGCTTAGTGCTCACTTGAGTGCTCTCGTACGCGGGATAATGAGCTTGGTGATCCTGGCATCTTCAATCTGCTCTGACTATTTTTTCATGCGAGCGAAATTGAGGGTGTTCTGCTTCCTCCTATTTTGCTTTTAGGACAAGTTCTAATTAATCTTCTCTCGCCTTTCTAAGCCCCAACCCAGAGCTCTGCATGAGCAATAATAATCAAGGTTAATAATTCAGCAGCATAGTGATTTATATTTTCAGAGGCCTTTACAAGCATTACACAGTTAACTGTCGCAACACTTTTGCTGTAAAGGAGGGCTGTGCCTATTTTTTTTTAGCTGGGGAAACGTCTTGCTGAAGTGCAGAACTGTGTGGAAAGCATGAGGGAAACAAATGGTGGCATTGGGATGGATTCCACCGATGCCTTTTGCCAGAATAATGTGGGATGCCTTGGGTTTACCTGACAGGGGAGAATATATGACAATAGGTAGCCTCTGTATGTGCTGGGAAGGGCAAGCATCCCCAGACAGCACTTGAGGGGACTGTACCGCACGTGTGTTTAACTGTGCACTGAGGGCTGTGGACGATCTCCCGTTGGATAGCACAGAAGATGCTGGGTCTGTCTCTGTTGCTTTGTTGAGTACAGTAGAGGTGTTGGCCTTGTGCTCGCTGGTGCAGGGCATGCTGGAACAGTCAAGCAGGATTTGCCCTGGGGGAATGAGGAAACACTGTAAGAATCAGAATTTGTTTTGAATCTGACCACCTTTGGGTGCCCAGTCTCCACGTGAATCATGATCCACAGCACAGGGGACCCTTCTGTGATTGCCTTTGTACTGTTTCTTTCAGTCATGGAGTGGTTCCCCTGGTGAGGTTCTTGTGGGAAAGGCAGGTGGACGTTGAAAACGAGAATGTGGAAGTGCAGATGAAATGCAGATGTGACTGTATTCCCACCTCTGCATTCACCTGGCTCTCACAGGTGCTGCCCTGGCCTTGGGGTGCTTTTCTAAGGGACACTGCAACCTACTGTGTGTCAGGATAACACCCTTGTGCTGTTCTTAAAGATGGAGTATGGTCTATCCAGCTGCACTGGTGGTGGGAAAGGCAGTGGAATGGGAGGAAGGCTTCTGTGTTCCTCCCTATTCCTACAGCCATGGCTTGAAAGAGCAGAAAATTGTTTCACAGCCTTTTTTTTCCCAGACAGTTCCATTGTTTTTGCTTGCGTACTCACTCTTCGTAATTTGTATGGAAAGAAAAATCTACAGTGGAAGAGAGAATATCTTAAAAACGAGACAAACCCCACAGCTCTGAGGGAGGTCACGCAAGTTTTCCAGGCTTTATTGTTGCAGAGATAGGCACTTGTAAGGTACATCTGGGTTTGCATGGTAAAACACGGGCATATCAGATTAAAGGCGAAATCCTGGCAGTGGTCAAACCAGTGGGACTTTTGCCAGTGATTTTAATCAGAGCCAGAATTTCACCCTAGGTCTATAATCTTGTGTAATCTCCCTTTGAAGTCACATGGATTTTTAACCAATGTCTTATATAACAGAGAAACAATTCACTATCCACCCAGTATTGTCTGTTTTCTGGCGTAACCAAACCAGAATGTTCCAGATGTGTTTTCCAAAAATGAAGATGATATAGAATTAAAAATCTGGGGGTTTGGGGTTTTTTTGTTTGCTTTCAGTTTTGAAATAGGGTGTTTGTGGATTCACTTTGGTATGAGTTTATTTTGCTTTTAACCCCCGGTCTGACTTCACAACTAAACATGCTTGAAGGTTGAGGTTGGGATAAAGATTTATGTACATCCATTCCAACCTGAACTATCCTCTGATCTTATGGACCTGTTTTGGATCTTAGAGAGATGCCTTTTAGACTCATCTGCTGAATAAGAAACTGATACGCTGCTGAAAATGAAGTTTGTCTCCTTAAAATGAATATAATTATCAACTGTAGTTGCAAGCAGGAATTTCTGGGTTTATGTTCATATCTGCGTACTTGCAGCCCTGTAGCTAGGGACTGGCTCTACTGAAACCTGAGGAAATTCCATCTCCAGCTTACATCGACCCAAATTTTCACTCGATTGTCAATACGAGATCGGGGAATTTTAAGACTGCAGGTGTGTTTTGAACCTGCTGGGCTAAAAGAGAGAAGGTGGGATGAAAACACCTTCAGTGCAATAGTATAATGCTTCCGTGTCAGAGTGAATTAGAGGAGTCGCACACAAAAACTTTATTTTGAGGCCAGAACCTCCTGTGTCATTTCGACAGGGAGTTGCTTCTCTCAGATCATCGAAGATTATGAATCTTTGGAGGTTTTCAGGACAAGACTGCCTAAAGCCCTGTGCAACCTGGTTGGAGTTGACTGTTGACCCTGCTTTCAGCAGGAGGTCGGACTAGAGATTTGGAAGTCGCTTCCACTCTGAACTGTTTTATCATCTTGAATCATGCACAAATCCCCTTAAATAGACTTTAGTAGAGCCTTGTCAAACATGGACTGTAAGTTATCAGGTGAAAGAACATCAGATAGCCTTTCCAGTGCAGATTGTTTTTAACTTCTCTACTCAGGGAGAACAGAAAGCTGAGTTTTTTGCTTTACACTTAAATTCCTTACCAGATTTTTCTGCCTGTTATTAATGTATTTGAGGCTTCAGTGCCAGTTACATTCAGAATTGGAGATCACTGGTGGAAGGGATACGACGAGTCAAACACAAGTGTTTAGGATTATCAGAGAAATTCCTGTACAGCCTTCTCTGGCCTCTGCAGAAAACAAACTACATGAGAAGAGTGACTGTCAAGGGATTTATGAATATATCTTTGTTGCTGCTGGCATTAAAATGAAATCCTAGTACTCTTGGTGCTAGGTCCCATATAGACCTACAGTGAAAAGAAAAATTTGCTCTGGGGAGTTTATATTATTTATGTTCAAAGCTGAGGAAGAGATTCTACAGAAACAAGCCTGGGAGAAATGACTTACCAAAAGTCAGAAGGCACATCAGCAACAGAGATGACTCTGAATTCAATGTCCTGTTCGTGTGATCTTCCAAGGTTTAGGAACTGTGATCTATATCTGGGAAGATTTTATACTCCCCAGCAACAGCATCTTAATTCAGGAGTAAAATTGCTGTTGAACCTGAACAGGTTTATATCGATATATTTGAATTCACTAATAGTTAAGGAAAACTTTCTGGTTATATTAATTTATCTGTATTGTCAATTTAACGAGTTACCTTTTTCAACCTTATATCTTGGTATTTTGGACTTTGTTAAAAATAATCAGCTGGCAGTTCCTGTTTCTTTGTGGCTTCTTCATTTGCGTGATTTCTCTCAACCACTCTTTTAACCATTAATTTCCTTTCAATTCTTCCCATCTTAAAAGAAAAACCTTTGCCTTTACAGATCAGTCAGGTTTGAATGAGCTTGCAAGTATGTGACTCAGGCTAAATTTGCTGTAGAGCACATCTTTTTAAAGCTACGAGTTTTATGTGGTGAGGGTTTTGATACTACTTCGAGTTGAAAGTTCCAGCTTGGGAATTGTTTCAAGTGGCAGATTAAGAGGTTTATGAAGAGGTTTGTCTAAAGTACTTAGGAATGCAGGATTTGCAGTAGCAGGTGAAATAATTTGTCAGTCAGTCTGGTAACCTGCCCCCAGCAGTTGTCAGTCTGTAATGCGGCGGTGGAAATTTGTTCTCTGTTCTCAGCCTTCCTTATAAAATTGGGCTGGTTATTTGCATAAGGCATTGCAGGGTAACTGTGGGAAAACATGGATTGTATTTTAAAAGAATAATTAAGCTACTTATACTGCAAATTTTGCCTGTATTTTTAAACTTTGAATTTGGTACAGAAAGTTGCAGAATAAATCCTGTTTTAGTTCTCCAAAAAAAAAAGGGGGGGGGGGGGGGGGGGACGACACACGGACGGACACACGACAAAAATATTTACCCTGGGGCCTGTTCTCTAATTTCTCTGAAGTAACATGTGTTTTTCTGCAGAGGTCAATATAGTTCAGAGCAAAACAATGAATCAGGCTTGGTGATGTCTCAGAGGACTTCTTTCAGACAATAATTGGTAAAAAAGTGATGACCAGAATTAGAAATCAGTGGATCAAAATTTGTTTGGTGGAAATAACGCTCCATTTCTAAATGAGAAGATGACCATGCTGCAACTACCACTTTCTGGCATCCATCATTGGTCACCAGTGAGTTAAAATCTGCATTTGATGTTTGGGGAGCTGGGGGCCAGGGGAAGCATGTCCTGGTGTCATGACTGCCAGCCTGCTATCCTCAACCTGCCCAGCCTGTCACCACGCTGGGCCTTCCTTGTCATCATCCCAAGGAACGTCTTCATCAGTCAGGGACAGAAAGATGGACATAGGTGAGAGGATAACCTCTTTGTCTAGTTCCTGAACTCCACCTAAACAGGAAGGATTAGGGTTTTTTCCCCCACCCCTCTTGTATCTTGTGTTTCCAGAGGGAGTATGGGCTGTAATCCAATCATGTGGCTTTCCTTTTGTATCACGACTCTCAGCACCTGAAGGAAAACCTGAAATTGCCAAGCATTGCTGTAAATTGGACAGGTTGCTGCATGGCTGGTTGGGCATTGTATCGTGCCGCTGTTTCTCCAGCTAAAAGCAAAAGGAGTTAAGAACTGTGTTGAAATGAAAGCTTTACATTTTTGGCTGCTTTAAATTCTCTTTTTTCTGCATCCATAATGAAACATTTTGAAAGATAGTGTTTACTGCTTTGACACTAATCAGGCACTAAACACTAATCAGTTTTCATATCTTGAAACTTCAAATCTTGCTTAATTATTAAATTTCATACTTTGCCAGGGTCGTATTTCACCCTTGCACCCTCAGCAGGACTTTCATCAGTGCTACCCAGCCAGCATAAGAAGAAAAACCCGTAAGCAGCAAAGCAAGCAAAGACAATGGTATAGCTTAGTGTTACAGTATGGAAACAACTGGTTCACCTCTCCCAGCTCCAGTCTTCATCTTCTCATGGGTTATGGAGCTGGTTGCCAAAGGGTGTGTTGGCTGAGGCACAGAAATGAGTCAGGATACTTTTTTTCTTGAATCTGTGATTGATTTTATGGTCAGTCTTGGTACCGTGTTCTCACCGTAAGTGAAATGCAAAGCGCTCGTGTGTTTTGCGAGAACGCTGAGATGTAGCTAAAGTGTTTGGTGAATGGCTTGGGCAGGATTTTAGCCTGGCTGGAGTATTTTGCAATGTAAACATAGAATTAAAAAAACAGTCCTGATTTCTTGTTCTCTCTCAGAAGTGGTTCCTTGGTTTTGCTGAAGGGAAGGTGCAGTTTGTGCCAAAATAATGCCATGTTTCTGGTGCCAAAGAATAGGGGATTTTGCAGACAAGGACTTGAGAGACACAAGGGTTGGCACTTGCAGGACCTTGCCCATTCACCATGGGAATGGAGGACTGGCTAAAACCCACTACCCACCAATCTCTATTAAAGTTCTGAGTGCACAGGGAAAATGGAGTTGATGTGGTTGAAGGAACAAACAAGACTGGTTATCAGTTTGTGTGTGTTCCTGCACTTCAAGGGTTATATTCTATGTTAATTATGTGATCTGTTGAAAACTATTGACTCTGCATACAACCTTGTCCATGGAAAGTTGTTCTCTAGCATGAATAGTTTGAATACAAAGGACTGAATGAAAGGGAAAAAAATAATTTTGTGACAGCAAGGTCATGTTGAAGACTATAACATGTGAGATAGCTCTTAGAGCCACTGAAGACCAAGACTATTCAAACATTTTTCTTGCCATTTGTGATGTGTGGTGAAAGGAACCAGGTCTGATGCTATAAAAACTGTATTTAATTCCTGCTGTACATCATCAGACAGCTCATAATTATATTGTCTGTTGTGGAAGAAAACAATTGAAACTAGAATGGATTCAGCCTTTATGAAATCAAAGACAAGGTTTTAAGATCCATCTACATGACACACCTTCTGGGAGTGTTGGCTTCTTGTGCTGGACCTTAGGACATCACTCAGTCCAGCCTCTTGCACTGAAGCAAAATAGGTGTAGCTAGACTGGACTGAGATCATGGGTGGCTGCTTGGTCACTCAGAGCCAGCAGGACTGATGAAAAGATGGAATGCCTGCAGAAGCAGCACATGGTGCTTCCACAACCAGCTCTCATCCTGGTTCTTGCACACAGACAGATGTATAGGTTGGATGGCTGCCTCTGCTGAATCCAGATGGGAGGAGGAGATGATGCTACAGCCTCCCGCACCCAAGACCACACTTTCCATGGAAATGGAGTGTATGGGATGTTATGAAACTCACATCCAGCCTGCAAAGCTAACAAGATCAGGCCACCTCTAGCTAATCCGTTTCTGTTCAAAGTTCTTACTGGTAGGGTATGCCGCCTTCCAAAGCAGCAGGATCTGCAGTATCCCTTGGTAGTCCCTTAAACTTTATCATCTTGACAGAAAATTATTCCTAATGTCCAACCTAAATCTTATTTCCTGCAAATTAAGTTGATATATTTTTGTTCTTGATTTAGTGACTATGAAGACTAGTTGACATCCTTATGACAACTACTGATGTTCTTTCTTGTCTTCTCTTTCCTAGTCTTGAAACCCTAGTTCTATCAACATATAGACCATACCCGACAATCCTCCTCTCGGACTATTTCATTTTGGGGCACCATGTTTTGATAAAGCTCTGGACCAATGAGATATAGTGGGGGACTCCGAGTCTTACAAAGTGGAAAAATTGTCTCTAATGCTGTCTGACAGCTCTCGTAGTGTACCCCTTCTGATACTTGTCCTTTTCTTGCAGCAATTTCATGTCAATGACTCATCCTCAAGTAGTTATCCCTTCTAGCAGCCTGCCTGTTCATATTTAGGCATTTCCTTCCTCCTTTCTCTAGCACTTTATAGTGTTTCATTTCACAGATGAGGATCACTTCTCCAGTTTGCAAGATCGTACTGGTTATTCTTGCTGTCCCTAAGACAGCTTAGAAACCTCTTGCAGTCTAAATGAAATTATTTCATAATTAATATGAATTATTTACTTTAATCTGTTCAGGTGGTGAATGAAATTACTGACTACAACCAACAGTAATGCTATGCTGGAGTCTTCCAACCTTAGTGGGAAGCCATTGCTAGTTACTAGTTCCCCTTTGAGGGCTTTCTGAGAGGGGCATTCTCACAGTGATTTTTATCTAGACCTTATTCCCCTAACTTGGTTATGAGAATGTCCTGTGTGGCAGTGTAAGAATCTTTACAGAATTCAAGGTGTATCCTATCTGCTGCTTGTTCTTCACTCAGAAGCTGTTTGCTGCTTCAGATTAGATTAGTTTGTGATTTATTCTTAAGAAACCCGTGTAAGATATTTATCTTCTCTTCATCTGGAAAGCTGCAGTAATCCATTGATCCCCTAAAAGAATCTTAAATTATAGAATAAGGTTGTGCCTCCTGCTCTAACTCCTTCATTTGTACAATTAAAATTAGCAGTCAGAGAGAAAAAAATCCCAATGTAGTCATACTTTTTATGTATATATGCATATATATGTGTAAACCCATAGTTTTGGATGCTTTTGTTTACTGCCTGTATACAGATGGAGAGAAAAGAGTTCCTCTGCACACCTCTGTGGTCATATAGGTGACAGTATGGCTGTTATTTGGGAAGGGTGGAAAGTGCTGTTCGTGCTGGTGGAGAGCTGAGTGTTATTTCATTTTGCTACAGACACAGTTGAGAAACTTCTATACACAATTTCTATCTCCATGCTTAAAAATAACCGACCGGTCATGTAGCACATTGTATATCTCTAGCAATATTCCCTAACTGGTGTCCATTCTGAAATCTTACAGCTTCTGTGTGTAAACCATGTTTTCTTGACTAGCTCTATTTTTTAATTCTTGTGTAATGTGCATATGCCGTTTATAAGTTTTCACTGGGTCCAGGAAAACAGAGGAAGGGTCTTGAAAAGACAACCTTGGCTGTTGATTTGTGACCTGCAGGGTCTGGGGTATAGGAACAAACCTGGCGAGGGGCCGTGATGGGGAGGAGAGCAGCCTTGTGCTGGTAGGCAGGGTGGGGTTATTGGAGCCAAAATGCCACTAGGTACCCTTCCTAGCAGTTTTTGGCAAAGAACCAAACACAATGTCTGGCTGTTAGTTTGAACACTAGTCTGACTCTGTATGTTTGTGTGTGCGAGACACGAACTGCTGAGCTATCTTGCCTCTGAAAGAGCAGTCCTGCTGCTCAAGGAGAAAGTTACTGTTTCCCAAAATCTCCTGGTGCGTTTTTGCCGTGTTGAACAAAGACTTAAGGAGCATGTGTACATCTTCATCCCTCTGGGCAGTTCTCAGCCTTCACTGAATTATGAGCTTTGCTTACAGTTTTCTTTGAAGTCCTTAATTCTGTAACAATCCCTAATCCTCACATTTCCAATTATCCAGGTGTGACCGTTTTTACTCATGAAGCAGCTCTTTTAGCAACACCGAACACGGAATGTTTGCATTTCTCTAAGAAAAATCACTGCCAAATCCAAGTGCAAAGACACTTCCTTGGGAAAGCAGCATCAGTGTAGGCAGTGAAGAGTTATTGAAGTGGAACAATGCAGTAAGCAGGACGTTGATTGGATTTAAGGCTCTAATCACTTTCCCTTGCACATGAGTCTCCTATCTGTTGTTAACTTTAATGAGACTTATGTGCCAAGCCTGCCATGAGAATCGGTCCTTAATTCATCTCGCTCCTCAACTGTTTCATTAGAAAGTGTTCCCGTGTCTTTCTGGTGAAATTCCAGTTGACAGTATTGACACAGGCACAGACCTTGCAATGAGGAATTTGCATCAGATCTGGTAGCTGCAGTGAGAAACGATGCCCAGGTAGATCTGAGAGACGTGTGCCAACTAGTGCGTGCCTAAGGATCAAAAGCTCGTTAGCGCCTGCTCGCTCCTGCAGTGACTCTGGGTAAATGACTTTCTCTGTTTTTCTTTCCTTAATTTCCAAAAAGGAGGATAATTTCTCCTTATCTCCTTGATAGAGCTGTTGTGAAGATGAATTAGAATGTGTTTGCAGAACTCTCTAGGCACGAGAAGTTTTATTTGCATGTTATTGTGAACTCTACTCTTTATTTACCCGATCAGCATTTCTCTGAACTTTGATGTTAAACTTTGGCCTACAAATATCTTACACAATTCCATTAAAAAAACTTAATACCAGGTGAGCATCTTCAACAACTGTTTTCAGTGGCTTAATGAGAATATTTATAGTAACAATCTCATAAACCCTGAATAATTGAAGAACAACCCACAGGTCAGTCACAGCCTGGAAAATCCTAATTTCTGACCACTTTCCCTTCATCTTCATAACATTCTTAATTTGTTGCACTTGTTTTTCATGCTAATTTTCCCTGGGTGTTGCAAAAGCTACTTCAGCCTGTTGGCAGCTCAGGAATGGGAGCAGACCTGTAGCTCCTTGGCAGCAGGTGAATGCCTTGTCCCTTGAAGAGTAGTCCAGATTCACGTTTCCCTGGCAGCCGGTGATTCAGCCAGCCCTCTTTGCTGCAAAGCTTTTTTGGGGGAAATTCCTAACTTTGAAAATAAGTTCTGAATAGCATTTTGGCTTCAGAGTTTCTTTCTGTTCTCAGCACCCTGGTGGTTTGCCTGCTGGGCTGCCTTGCCTCCAGAATTTTAGGCCTTTTTGACTTGAAGGTGGTATTATTTAACAACTGCTGAAAAACCTTACAACCATGTGGGACAGGCAGCAAAGAGAAAAAATGTACCTTTTTAACATGTTGAGGTACTTGAGGAAGGTAGGATGGTTTTTCCTGGAGTTGGTCTTAGTTGCTGTAATTGATGTAAATATTTCTTCAGTTTTATGTAATATGCTGCTATTTGTGGTTAAAAAATATTAATGGATATCAGTAGTGGAAACACTGTCTGTGGAGATTGCTGGTGTTGGCAACATAATGCAGATTCTTGACTGCTATTAGTATTTATACATGATATCTGGTAAAAGTACTTGAGTCATCAGTCATTGGGAGGTCTGATGTGGGTTTTTTTTGTTGAAGCACTCTGTTATTTGTGAAGTGACAGACCTGCTGGTTTCTGACTCTTCTCTTGTTCTCCATCCTCTATATCTTGTCTCATATTTTCTCTGCTTCCTGTCCATTCCTATGGACATTCTCTGAGCTGCAGCACCATATTTTTCCATATTGGTGTATTCTGTTCTCTTGCCTCTATTCATGGCCATTCTTCTGTCTCTTTACAGTGTTCTGTTATTTGCTCATCTATCCCCTTTGCGCCTTACCCTTTGACTTGTGCCTTACCCTTGCTTTATACCCTTTGTATATCTCTGTGCCTCTTTTTCACTCCTATGCTTTCCAGTCAGGCTTCATCTTCCCCCTGTTTGTCTGGGATCAGTAAAGGAAGCACAAAGAAAATATCTCTTTGACCTCAATTTCTGTGTCTGGGAATCCCTGATCACAAGAGATGCCAAAGAGCAGTTTAGAAGGTGAGTCCTGGCTGAGTTCTGCATCCCCAGGTTGGGATATGCAGAGTACACCAAATATAATGATACTTTTCTCTTTCAGTAGTCTAATGAGTTTGAGAGTGCTATGGTTCTTAGCGAAGATTTTTAGCTTCTTTTCTGAAATGCGGGATTTGTTCTAGTTTGGGTAGATCTCCAACATTAAACATCTCAAGTATTTTCCATGCTCAAGGCCAGGGATGGCAAAACCACAGTTGAATACAGAACATTTCACCTGCTGATTTTCCTAATGGCTTCTTCGAGCATTGATGTGTGTCAGGTCATGTGAGTGTGGGAAGGGCATCTCGGTGCCCCTTGTGTTGGATGACCTGTCTGATCGTGTGAAGAAGCGCACACATACGTGCTGCTTAGTGTGATGGGGCTGCCTGTAAGTTGGTCACCTGACAGCAGGGGACAGACTGTCCTTTAGTGGCTCTGTGAGTGTCCACATAGACCATCCTTGCTGGAAAAGATACAGCATCCCCTTGCAGGGGAGAAATTTAAGCTTCTGTACCCTTTTGTGATTAGTCTTACTGGCTTTTTTTTTCCCCAGTGTAAACTGGTAAGTAGTAAATCATCTGCATCTTTTTATTCTTTTTAAGCTAGCTGACAGTTGATTTCCTTCCTCTTTCTCTTTGAAGATCTGAACTCTTCTTTTGTAGTTGTTTGTTGAACTGTTGGCCCAAGGTCTAGTAGAGCTCTCAAACCTTTGCAGTTCTGTGGTTTCAAAAAGTATTATAAGATCTCAGGAACTGCAAACTCACGCTAGAAAGTAAACAGCTACGACAGCAGTACAAAGAGCAGGGGTTTCTTTATTCTTTTGGACACAGATTGGGATTGCCAAATATCCACATCAGGTTTGAAGCCTGAATTACCTGATCTTGTGTTTGAGATATCAAACAAAAATTGCTCGTGGTTAACGTAATGCAAAATATGTATAAGATTTCAGTTGCTCTCTTCACTAACCTTCTTGTGGTGCTTTGAGCTTCCTCTTTGATCTTCACAAGTTACATAAAGAGTTTTCAGTGAGTTTGAATTCCTCAGGCACAGAGAAACAGGAGGCAGAGAAATCAAGCTCAGCTGGCCTTGCTCTCAGTGACAATCTTGCCTCATTATTGGCTTTCAGAAACCATTTGTTTGTCCGTATTTGTCTTTAGCGGTTGGGAAAACGAGCTCTGGGCTTGCTTTAATTGACAAAGGTACCTATTGGTTGAGAACATTCTGTGCATTGTGTATGCATGGTGATGTTTTAGTGACTATTACAAATCAAAGAGGATTTGTATGAATTTCTTTAGATGCTTCTGACTATCCCAGTCTGAATTAATGTATAAGGACTTTAATACGCATATGCAAGAAGCATTGAAAGGCTTTTGGTAAGGTTACAAAGCGCCTCAAAAGTTAGGAAATGTTTGGATGCGAGTAGTTGTCCAGCTTTAAATTCCTGTCTTTTCTACAGATGCATTAAGATGCCCATATATAAGCCTGTAATAAACCACTGGAGTGGTGCTACTTCACCCTGCCAGGCCTTCAGCTTCCTTGTTGGCACATATACTCCCGCAGGGCTACCAGCTTCTGTTCTGTCTTTGGAAAGGATATGTCGGTCACAAAGAAGAATAACATATTTCCTGCAAAAGGATGCCAGGCAAATTGGTGAAGTTTTCTGTAGTCATGTGGAGAAGCTGTGGCAGATGTCAGCCCTGTGTCTTGTCTTCTGTTGTTCCAAATGGCAATAGGGATCTCTGTTTAGGCAACTGAATGCCACCCTTTATTATCCTATGAGTTTGAACTTTTGGTCATACGTAGACACCTGAGTTTAGGTGTCTTAATCTTAGTTGACCCCTGCTCATAATGTCAGATGACCCAATCCTATAGCTTCACTTTCTTTGGGAGGAATTGATTCTGTTTGGGTTTTTTTTTAAAATGGGCAATAGTGAACAGATTCTTCTCCCCATTCCCACCAAAGCTGTCTCACTCCCATCCTATGCCTTCAGCCACTCTGCACTGTCTCTGCCTCATGACTGCTTCTTAATCCGTTTCCATTCTGTGGATGTCTGAGCTCCATCTCAATCTCCTAGCTCAGAAAGTGTTAGATTCTGTCCTCTACCTCTCAATCCCTTGCTCCTTTTGAGGTATTTCCAGGCACTGTGTCTGCTTACTATCCCGTATGGCCAAATTCTCTCCTATACTCCTTCTCTTTCTTCTTTTTGGGGATGTCAGTTTTTCAGTCTCACTGCTGCCAGTGCTTGTCCAGTTGAAGTGTCAAAGTCCCTGCACAGAGTAGCTGAGTTTAGGTGCGTTTTTTAAGGAGAACAGAAAAGTTTGCCTGGTGCAATCTGGCCTGACAAATCTTGGGCACAAACCAAGGAGGAGTTAGAAGTCTCCCTCTAAAATTCACCAGAAAATTGTTTCTTATACAAAAATGCCATATTTTCTGCATAATTTTTTAGAAATGGCTTGAATATTTTAGATGAAGTTTTCCCAGCCCGTCCCTGTTTGGGACAGATGTGGCTTTGGATGATTTCTGCCCTTTTTCATTAGACTTTGGCAAGGCTTAAATGCAATTTACACCAGGTTGTTAAATTAGGAATTGCCAAATAGTAGATTCAGATGCAATCCCTGTCCTGAGCGTGTGGCTGTAGCTGAAGCCATATATCAAGTTCATGACTTCAGAACTAGTTTTGTAAGGTATTAGAGCTTCTGACTTGCTGTGCAGCTTTCTGAGTAGCTGACGCAGGAATTGCCTCTTAGTGATTTTTATAAACTGAAGAAATGTAGTAGTGGAGTAAGATCACTATGGGCTGTTCTGTATTGTCCTGTTACCTCATTTCCTCAATAAAAAAAAGAGATTAATTTGGCCTGAGAACTTAGTTGAAGCAGCTGAATGTTTGTGGTTACATCTGGAGGAACAAGCTGCTCTGGTGGTTGCTTAGAACAGCAAGAGTTTCCGAAAAAGATCGGTGTGCAATGGCACTTGCTGCCAGAGAGCGTGTTGTCGTGGGTGTGTACACGTGTGTGAGAGGCGGAAACTTGAAGATACATCCCCAAAGTGCTGTGCTTGCTTTTTGTTGAACATGAACGACTCCAGTTCTTTCTAAGAGGTGCTCATCTGTCAGCTTGGTACTGGCCACCCCCAAAGGTGTCGTGCTGGAAAGATCTACAGAACATTTATCACACATTTCACAGCTTCCAGTAGCAAGGCTTAGACCTGTCATGACAACCAAAAGCCACCATCATAATGTGCTACTGGAAAGGGGCTGGAGTAATCGAGAGTGTTACCAGCTTTTTACTTTGAAATTTATGTTCCCGGCAGGAGGAATTTCTTAGATAAATTTCCCAGGGGGCCTTGGAAAAGGGACCACACATAAAAAGATGAAAACCAACCAACCAAAGGACTTTCACACTGGGGCAGGAAGGAAAGAAGAAAAGGAAATCCCTCCTGTCCCAAACTTCTCCTTTTGTTTTAACCTTGAGCATGTGAATCGCCTCTTTTCCCAGTGTTCCAATATTCAATCCGTGCAGGAACATAATGTTTGTCCTCTCAGTACGTGATCATCAAGCTCTAGCACTAAGTTAGAGAAACCTATTTTTTGTGAAACGGAAATGAGAAATGGATCCAGGAAGAAAGTTGGCCATGTAATAAATTAATGGACGTTCCTGGGTTTCAGTTTTCCCTGGATGACTCTGAATCACTTGTCTGGGCAAGCCATGGCTTAGAAGACCACAGCTGAAGTTATCACAGATGGATAAGGAAAGGCTAGGAGATTGTGGGGATACTGGGTGAGCTGCCTTTCAGCTGGGATGTAGTCTGGAGTCTGACAATGATAGCTGAATTGTCATTGACTGAAGTAGATGTTGGTCTTGGTCCGGGGGAAGGAAATTGCACCTTGAAAATGCACTGCTAATATTGCTGTGGTGGTGGAAAAAAGTGACAGACCTCGACATTCCGACTGATGGCCACATAACCCATTCTGCGCTCCTGTCAGCATCTGAAGTTGCCTGGGGTCACTCTTTGGACAGGATGCCTGTTAGGAACAAGCTTATACAGAAGAAAAGGGGAATAATTATTCTTGCCTAAAAATAAGCCCAGTATTAGGCTTCTTAGGACATTTGTAGTACCAGCCAGTGGTCACTTCCTTCCATGACTTTGTACTCAGGCTGTTACAGGGGTCTGATTTTCTTCTCCCAGTTCCTTTCTGCTTCCCTTTTTCCCACTCTAGAGAAAATAAACCAAAGTAGTTCTGTGTGTACCGATGCTTGAGAATTTGTCACTATATTACACAAAAATCTGAATTCACAGTCTAGCTTCCAAAAGCAATGAAAGACAATATTGCAGAGTTCAAGTTAGTGACATGTGTCTTACTCCTTTCCCAGAAACAGTGTCTGCTGATAAAATTTCAGTGAAAATCTGTACTGAGGGTCCTAAGAGCGGTATTCAGGCTCTAACACACAGGAGTGAATTCTGTAGAGAAAAACCTTGCGTAAAAAAGCTTTAGCTGAGGTGGAATACAGCTTATTACACATGCCTGTGTGCTGTCAGAGTTTTAGCAGGTCCCTAGGGACCTCCTGCAACTTGTTAAACACGGGCACTTCAGGAGCATTAGAATGGAAGGCTGAGGGACTGGAAAATCTGTTTTCAAAAGCTCAGAAGAGGCAATAGTCCTGGGGAAACAAGTATCTCAAGCTGTAGGATTGAAATGTTTATTCTGTTTTAGGACATTGTAACTGGTGTATTATGCCACACTCTTAATGTTTTAACTTGAAGTGGTAGGAGGGGACAATCCAGGAGTATTCTGTAGCTGTGATTCCTCCTATTTTTTTTTCTTCCAAAATAGTTGACAACTTGTGCATTCTTGAATAAAAGAATACTGCTAATAATAAATACATATAGTAATTAACATATTCTAATGTAAGTAAAATTCTCCTTTCAGACTATGATAATGAACTCTGGGGGAAGGTTATCTTTGGCAGGAGCACAGCAGAGGTATCCAACAGCAAGGGCAAGGTTGAAAGACTTTGTGGAGTGATTTGCATAGCCCTCAAGAACCAGCTGTTTGTTGATCAGGATCCAAAGGTGCTGTGTTTCATACTTGCTCCTGGTGTTGTGGCTAAATGCTCCCTCAGGTTTTTTTATTCTTCCTTATTTAATGCCATATTACTATTTTTATATCATAATCACACCAAATGATACTTGTTTCTGTATCCCTGGCTGTCTTCAAGGCCAGGCTGGATGAGGCTTTGAGCAACCTGGTCTAGTGGAGGGTGACCCTGCCCATGGCAGGGGCATAGGAACTAGATGATTTTTAAGGTCCTTTCCAACCCAAACCATTCTGTGATGCTGTAATGTGCTGTTAAAGGCAGTATGTCTGATAGTGTATAGTCTAAAGAAGCAGCAAAGAACAGGAGGGGAGAAATGAGGTGAGGAAAAAGATCATGTATACAGAAAAGATGTGATAACAGCCATTAATATTTTTTCCTTTTCATGATAAATACAAATAGAGAAGAGCTCTAGTCATGCCGCCTTGTTCCAAATTGATACTCTGGCATTTTGCAAAAGTGGCTGCACAGCCTGCTGTGGGAAGGTGATTCTTGCTGATAAATCAGTGGAAGTAAATAAGACCTGCCAGGCTGAAGTACACTTTTGCCCGGGGCCATGCGAGGAGCCAGCTTAGAGACTGGGACCTGCATCCACCACCAGCTGCCTGGTCCTGTTGGAAAATGTGTATAGACGCATAAATACTAGAAAAGGAAGGAAAAGACATTTTGTCAAACCCATAAGAATGTGCTTTATATTACTCAATGTTGCCCAAGAAACAAGATTTTAGTCTCCAAACTTCAAGAGAGATGACCCTGCTGTGTATGGGACTTGTTCCTGTTCAGAAGCTAACCTAGTGCTGCCAGCTGGAGGGAAGCCGTTGGGCATTTGCAGGGTGATTTCTGTGAGCTCGGAAGCTTTTAGACATATGTTATCCAACACAGCCCCGTAACGTAGGGATTAAAATGCAACCTAAAAAGTGGAATCTTGAGGTATGGAACTGGTTTTGCCAGGAGGTTTTGAAGATGCGTTTGGACAGGGTGTTAGATAATCTCATTTAGGCTCCCTTTCCACAAAAGATTGGACCAGATGATCTTTTGAGGTCCCTTGAGCTATTCTGTGACTTGGGGAATGTTGGATCAAGTTGGTTAATCTTTTAAATTGATATGACATAAGCTAGTATTCTGATTGCAGCCTTCAGTGTTTGTGCAGCATAATTATAGGGGTTGGGTTTGTTGGAAGTGATGAGAGATATGAAAGTGGGACATCTGTGCCAACTTCTGGTTTTCTTCAGGACTGGCTCTCCAGCTGTACTGCTTGTTGGATGTCTACAACTTCACAACGTCAATGGTAATGTTCTCGGTGCAATTTTAATAATGGCACACCTTGTAATCACAAACACTATCCTGGGAGAATGACAGTAAGTGCCAGGAATCTTCAGTCGAGTAGGCTGGTTGGATCATATCTGTAGACAATGAGGAGCAGCTGTTGAGTAGTAAATTGAAAATGGTGAAGCCTGAAAGACAGAAGTCCCTGTGAGCAGAAAAGGAAAGGGCTTAATGACTTGCTAATGTTAATATTCTGTTTGCCAGTTCACATAAACTGGTAGACAAGTCCCACATTTGGTGCAGTAAACTATAAATGATAGATAAATAATGAACAAGAATATTGAAAAGGAATTTTGAAGGGAAAAGTGGACAGCCAGGCTATGGAACCAATGGATTGGAAATACTGCTGGTACCCTGCCAGCCTCCGTGCCCCTGCTAATTTGAAAGGTTTTAACATTGTGTTTTCTTCTTCACACATAGGCTCAGCTCCCCAGGAAGACAGTGACAGTACAGTTATTAATATCATGGTGTGTCCCTTCCTTAGTTAGGAAGTTGAACTCTTCTTAAATAAACCTAGCCAAGATTTGATTGAGAGACCTGTCAGCCTTCAGGGCTTGCCGGCGTTTATCCAAGTGGTGGCTGGGAATAGAACATGGATACCCTGCCAGCCTCAACCACACAGCCATCTTTCATTAGTTAAAATATAGATGTAATATGGACTATGGGCCATGGGAGGTGGGAAGACCTAAAAATATTCATGTGCAATGCTAGCTTTTATGTATGTATCTATATATGTATAGATTTTCAGATAGGTATATAAATTCACACATATTACTGCTATTGATCAGGATCAGGGTATGAGTAAGGTGAATCCAGTGACAGTTTACACCCTGTTCTTTGTAGGGTGTAAAGGTTACAGCCTTTAAAAGACTTGTCCTTTTAAATGTCATGAACCTTTTAAGTGAAAAAAACCTGGGTTTTATATATGCTTTAGTGATTGTTTTGTGTGCAGTGCTGTCCTAAAATAATAAACAACCCAAGGGAAAAAAAAACCAAAATCAACCAAAACTAGAATGCTAAAGAAACGGACACAGTGATCTTGTATTGGATTTTTAAAATTTGGTTGGTTGGTTATTTGTTGGGTTCTTTAAAATCAAATTACATACACTTTTGTTTAGGCAAATTTTGTTTCTAGGATGTATTTACAGTGCTGTTGGCTGTGGTCAGAGACTTTAAAAGCACACTTTTCTTTCCGGTGGGGGTAGGTTATTTTAAATTATTATTGACGTAGCAAAATTAGGAAGTAAAACCTCAACTCTGTGTGTGCTCTTATTTGTTTGGAGTTTTTGTGTTTTGTATTTTGTAAGTCCCTGTGGTGGAAATTAAATATTTAATCTTAAAATAACTGCACTCTCCCTGGGTGCATCCTATATCCAGAATTGCTATTTGCAAGCTTCTGCCCATTAAATAAACACTGAACTTTTATCAAAAATGGCATCTATTTCAGAGCTCATCACCACGTGGCGTCCACTGTGCTAGCGGATGCCACAATAGAACAGCAGGGCTTTGCCTCCAAGCATCTTGCATCCTTTTGTGGGGGGGGAATGTGGCTCTGATGAGAAGTCCCTGAGCTCCATCATCAGCAGAGGGATGCTGGACACTCCAGTCACCAGCCCTTTCCTATGTGGCTGCTCTGCCAACAGCCCCAGCCCATGCTGGAGCATCCTCCCCTGAGAGCTGGGCAACCCATTGGTACTGTGGCAGCAGACAAAACAGCCTGACTCTCAGGTAAATGGTCCATCTGTGTTCCAAAAATCCCTGTCATCATCTGTAGTTACAGTCTGAAAGTCTGACTGCTCTTTCCAATAGGAATTAGCATAATATTGTGGATGTAACTGTTCCTGAAGCGTTCATGCCAGTCTGCAGGTGTCTGTGTTCCTTGTACCCACTACATTCAGCCCCCAAACGCAGCATGTGTCTGTACATGAAAATGGGTAGATAAACTGGTTTGTTTGTATTTGTCAGCTTAATGAAAATAATCGACCGCATTCTTTATGGTGAATTTGTGGCAGGTTTCTGCGTCACAATGTACTTATTTAGAAGTATTTATTTTCTGGCAATGCTGACCTACTTTAAATGCTGTGGGGTGCTGTTACCTCGATGTTTTCTCAGCAGCCAGTTGATAGCATCAGAGAACTTTGTACTTCAGCTTCTAAATCCTTGACATTTTAACTGCTCATTACTGTACGTAGGCACCCACTTTATCCTTTTCTAGGTATGCTCTTGCTTCAATCCAAAGTTAATGGTTACTATTTATTGCATACTTTCACCTTGCGTGCAGCAAAGTTGCTACGTGCACATAGTGCCTTAGAAAACCCAGAATCCCCAACATGAAGAACATACCGTCCCTAGCCAGGCCGTGCAAAGGTGTGAGTACGTGGGTGATTTACTTGTGTCCTGGAGTCACAGGGACAACTTAGATGAAATAACTCAACGTCTAGCACGACTGAGTCCTGAGATACGTGACAAATAGTTATGAGGTTCAAAGGAAAAGCATGCTGTGCAGCGTGCGAGAGCATCTTAATTCCTGGATAGTTGTGCTGTGATGTTATTGTAGTGGGATGTTTTCTTTTGGGTAAATAATTAATGCTCTCCAGAGAGCTGCAGATGTGTATAAATAGCTTTATATGTACTCAGTCAAACTCTAAGCCAGACTTAAAATATTATAGACAGTTTGAGTGTGACTGGTTTTATTACCATCATCTTTTTCTCCTTGCTGCCTTATTGTTCCACCCCATTCCCCCAACTTTTTTGGCGCTGACTCCCCCATCCCTGTTGCTGCCACAGCCCCCAAGAGCAGTGCATGTTACTGAGGGAGCACGAAGCTGCCCAAAGGCAGAGGGATCAAGGAGGCAGCAGCAGAGCTGAGGCATCTCCGTTCATCCAGGCTCCTGTTAGCGTGTCCTTACAGAAGTGCTGCTCCTTAGATGTCCCAGTCTGGGACCAGTGTAGCTGGAAAGTGATATGGCAGAGTACATGTTTTCATAGATTCTGATAAAGTCTTGGGTACACATACAGTTACATGAGGATTTTACGCTGAAGCCCATGGTTGCAGCTCTTAACCCACCAGTTCCTACTCCCATGTCTGGATGCTGCAGTGTCATCCTTCTGTTATCTTGTTGGGACTATTTCTGTCCAGCAAGGGTGTTTCTCAGCCAAGCCCTCAAGGAGTACACTAAAAGCAGGGTATGACCCACGTCCTGGCTTTCAGGACTTTAACAATTCAGTGCCTTTCACAGGGAAGGAAAGTGCTGGGCTCCCTGAGCTGGCCCATAGGGTGTAATTCAGGTCATACCAAGTCACCAATTGTTACCCTTGAGTTTCACACACCTCTGTTTCAAAACCTCCCAGAGCATCGCTGATACCAGTGTCGCAGCTCCTCTGAATGCCTCAGGCAAGGCTGAATGAGGGATCACTGAGCCTCCAACAATGATTGTTCTTTCTGATTTATTCTTCCTTGGAGATCAGGACACCTCTGCGGGACTTCAGCCCCATCATAGAGGGTTACAGTCCGAAGTGTCAGTCCTTCCCTTTGCCAGTTACTGGGTGCCCAACCCCCATAATTCTGCCCTGTCGCTCAGAGACCTCTGCTGACCCCAGACACAGCACAGCTCTGGGCTGGCTCCTCTCCAGGAGTGCCTCCAGCCTCCTCCTCCCCCCCACCATGATATGGGAAAGAGGCTCCATCCCTCCATCTGTGTAGCTCTACACAGGGGGACAAGGTGGGAGAGGCAGTGGGAAGGTGTGCAGTAGGGCACAAGGCTGCTATTGTGCAGCTTCCCATACCGACATTGTATGGAAACATAATAATTTCAATATCATTTGCATTTAGTAATAGATGTAAATACTGAGAAAAACCCTCTGCTTTAGTCCTGCTGAAGAACTAGCATGCAACTACCCTGCTTTTGGTACCCAAGCTGGCCAGGATGTCTCTGGCACAGTGCAATCCACCTTCGTTGCAGAGGCTTGCGGCGTGCTCCCTCCCCCAGGAGAGATGGGTGCTTACTCACTGGGGTTTGGTGTTTCTCACATGGATGCTCGCCTTCTGGCTTGTCAAGAGTGAGTCAGGAATCCCAGCTATTCAGTTCATTGCTTGGTAGATCACGCTGAAAAATTGCAAAGAAAAAACTGTGACTGTTTGAGATGAATAGAGGAATGAACTGTGGATTTTCATCGATAGATCTCTCCGCTCCTCTCTTTCCATTTTGTTCTGTCTCCACCACCCTGATGTCCAATTTTGCCTAAGGTGAGGAGGTGGACTCCACAGTTCATCCCTATCTCTTACTCTTGGGGCTTAATACCTTTTTTTTTTTTTTTTTTCCTCCCTTTTCCAACCCTTGCAGGTCACAGCTGTACTTTACCAAACATCAACTCTTGAGAGACTGCTTTGAGTGTCCTACTAAGAGCTGGTGGTGTTTATAGTGTAGTTCAGGAGTTTTCTCTCCCCATTTCATCTTTCCATTAGGCTTTGCTGGTCTTCAACCACTGCTGTCTTTTCCAGCCCTTCGAGGAGTTGCTTCTGTCACCCAAACATCCCCCAAGTGCGTTGGCTTCTTGGCTGCAGGCTGCCGTGGCGCACATCTGTGTTGTGCGTCGCTCTGGGTTGCTGCTCCCCGCACTCAGTAGGAGCGAGGATAGGGTAACCGTGAATATGATGACTGCTTTCCTTGTCAAAATATGAAAAATCTTGCGTAATTACGCACCAAACAAATGCCCTGCTCTGCCACGCAGAGCTCTGGCTCACCGTGTGCTTCGGGAATCGTTATATGCTGCCATGTTAAGTGGTACCTTTACAGACAGTAGCTCCATTGATTCCATGACACTGCTTGCTCAGTAAGAACAAGGAAAGAATAATGGAAACAGACCTCATGAACTCATCTAATTTATGTAGTGCTTCCAAAACCACCAGATCTTGGTGGAAAATTACAGAATATAAATAACACCGACCAATAGCCAAGCATTTTCAGTCTCTTCTGGGAAATTATGGGAGATTGCTTTACTGCTGGTTTGGAATTTATGAGACTTTAGGCTTGTACTTGGACAAAAAGATGAAATAGAGTTGATGTTTTGGAACAGCTCGAGGGACTTGTGCAGGAATTGTGTGCAACCAAATCTGAAGCTGATTGAGGGTCTGGCTCTGAATTTTTGCAAACGAGAATTGTTAAACTGTTCAAACGGAAAAACAAGATACAGCTGGTACAGCACTGACTGTTTCAGTTGGGCAAGACATTTTCTATCTTTATCCTGGTGAAAATGCGATAGTTATGAATCTGCTTTCCTCATAGTTTGGTCTTTGGACCGTGGGTGAGTGTTGGTTTCACTGTCAAAGGCACAAGTGAGTTTTGGTGATTTTTCTCCCCCAGTGTTACTGCCTGGTGAAGTGTGAAAATCGGATAGGCAGTCCAAATATGTGATTGAGCTAAAAGTGCTCCCAAATTAAATCTTTTTTAAAGACATATTTTTAACATGAATAATGACTGCTGAGCTTGAAGTGCAAAGACTTAAGAATTTGAAGAAAAATAATTAATAAATCTGTAAAACCTATTTGTATGAAGAGTTGATTATATAAAGCATTTTCTGGAGGCTTATAAATTGTCCTTAATATATAAGGAAATTGCTAGACTTCTGGATCCATTTACATACAGAGTCTGAGAACTTGTCAATAGGTACGGTTGAAAATGTGATTTAATAACTTTATTTGGGTGATTTCACATGTTGCCCCGTCTTGTGCAAGATTTTGTACAATAACTCACTGCTGCTTTTTGTCACCGAGGCTGCTGTGTTTCAGTCCTGGGCCTCAGCGTCTCTGATCAGAGCACGTGCACTTGAAATCTAAATTTGAAACACGGTACTTATTTGGAAATCAGTTTTGCTTTCTCTTAGCTCTTCACTAGTCACCTAGCCAGCCACATCTAAGCACAGGTATTGGATCTAGGAGTATTTCAGTCATAAGAGAGGTTTTAATTAATAAAGCATACATGAATATTTACATAAATGTGATTTTGACCCCTCAGGCCTGTAGATTCAAGAGTA
Source organism: Rhynochetos jubatus (assembly GCA_027574665.1). NCBI lineage: Eukaryota > Metazoa > Chordata > Aves > Eurypygiformes > Rhynochetidae > Rhynochetos > Rhynochetos jubatus. Next base: position 7,569,983 of record CM050653.1, on the reverse strand, counting down.
GCTTGGTCTTCTTTGTCAGGACACATCAGCATAAATGCGAGTAGTCATTAAATAATGGTAAGAAATGATAACAATAAACCTCAATGCCTGCTTTTCATCCCTGAAGGGTGAAAGAAGATGGCGAATTATTCAATGTTTTTCATGGATGTCAAAAACTGGACAGAATCCAAAATCTAGTTCAGCAAATACTTATGACACGGTATCTAAACCATTAACTGTTCTGCTTATCTGAGATGGAGTTGTGCAATCTGTTTCTCCTGCTTCGTACTCCTTATCCAAAGGTGGGGGAGGAAGAGGCATGTTTTTGAGGTAGAACTTGTGCCAAATCAGACTTTGAGACCAGAACCAGTTTTGAAGATTAATTTAAAAAAACACACACACGCACCCCACCTTAATAGGTCTGGGTGATTCTTGAACTTGGCTGCATCGAACTGAGCCCTGTGACTGATTTGAAAAGGATAGGGAACATTTTCCTGGCTGTTAATATCCCTTTTATTTGATCCTATCTTTAATCAGAATAATCCTTTTAAGTCAGCTGTACGAGGAAGCGTTTGAGCTGAACCTTGCTTTGCAGTCTGGCTTGTGGGAGAACGTCTTTTATTCCAAGATGAATCCAATCTTCCTTTTGCCTTCTCTAGGTCAGCCACAGATGCCTTCCTTTCTCTTACAGCTTGGATGGGAGGGACACAAACGCATTTTGCTTGCTCTGGCTGGTTCACTGGTTTCTCTGGTACCCCTGAAATAAAATTTAAGAGGAAGCTTGTTTATTTTCCTAAACCGTTTGTATATTCTGCATGCATAAAATATTCATTTAGCTGGGGAAAAACCTTCTAAATGCTAAATATTTGTTCATTTTTGTGTTAAAAAGTGTTGTCACTGAGCTTGTCTTAAAATGATTGAAGTAATAGGTGCCATTTGTGAGTGAACAAGGGACTGGTTTTACCAGATGCACTTAGCACCTGAGGGAGGGGAGGGCTGTGGCCATTTCCCGGGACATGCTCACTGCCTGGTGCACAAGGGACATCCGCTGGACCTCCCCTCTGCTGCTGCTGCAGAAAAACACCTGCCTGGCTTCAGTTGTATTTATTATTTGATTTATACGCAATTAAAGGCAGTGTTGGTTTCACCCAGTTGCAAAGGGGTGCGGGGTCCTGCAAGGAATAGGATAAATAGATCGAGAGTGGTGCATAAGCCAAGCCCATCTCACTGTAATGATTTAGTGACCCATAGCCATTAATTAAAGCAAACCCTCCACGTTAAGAAGTATTTCAATACATCATCACAAATGTTATTTCGAAATGGCCAAGGAAGGCTTGGCAATGCTTCGTGGCTCAGGATCTGGCCACCTGCTTCTCCAGAGAGGTGTCAGTTCATTGCGCGAGTATTTTGATGCCTTTTGTTAACATATTGGAAGCTGCAGAGATGATCTTTCTGCCTTCCTGGCAGCTTTGTTCTACCAGAGGTGACCTCATCCGTGGCAGCCTTCGATAGCGTCTTGGCCAAGGGTATGGCCCCACAGTCTGGGGGGTGATTTCTTTGCCAGTGAAGAACACTGTGAGATTGGTTGGTGGTTTGGATTCAAAGCTGAATGTGATTGCATTACAGGACAAGGGGTAATGTGTTTAAATTGAAAGCAGGGAGATTTAGATATCAAATTTCTTCCTGGAGAGGGTGGGGAGGCACTGGCACAGGTTGCCCAGAGAAGCTGTGGGTGCCCCATCCCTGGAAGTGTTCGAGGCCAGGCTGGATGAGGCTTGGAGCAACCTGGTCTAGTGGAGGGTGTCCCTGCCCATGGCAGGGGGGTTGGAACTGGGTGATCCTTAAGGTCCCTTCTGATCCAAACCATTCCATGAATCTATGATAACGGGGATTTTTCAAATAGTTCTTGAAGAAGAAAACTCAGATCCCCACCATCCTTCAGCTCCCACGGGGAGAGTCTGCATTGCTCTCCTAGCAGTTGCTCATGTGGTACCCTTTCCAAATCTCTGCTATTATTTGTCATGTTATATTTTGCACTCAGCCACTGTTTTCCCAGTGAGATCTTTATAATAAATTAGAAAGTCAATTAAGTCTTTCCCTGTTGGTGCTGCAGATGGGAAAACTTAAGCCCGGAGAAAGAATGTGACTTTTGTACAGCTTCAAAGTGGACCTGTGGTGAAGTGGGGAGTAGGGTTGTGATGGTGCACCGGCTGCTTTGTGCTGCCTTCCCCCAAGGATTCGATGCTGATGCAGATGCAGCCTCAGTTATCTGAAACTTCTGCTATTGAAAGCAGGATCCCTTTTTTCTGATCACATTAAAAATGTCTGTGGTTATTTGAACTCCCCAACTTCCCTCGTGTACCCGCACATTTCGCTAATGCAACCAATGCGGCGCTTAATCACCTGCCTGCGCCGCCCGTGCGCCGCTGGCCCCGTCAGAGTTAATGTGGCAGGTTGCTGCAGTCGTGCAATCCAATCTTGCGATGCCTAAAGCATTTTTGGCAGGGAGCCTGCAGCGAGGCAGAAAACCGTCGCCTGCCTTCTCCCGAGTTACCTACCGCTCCTGCCATCCCCTCGCCGTGCTGTGATGGGAAGGAGGAACACACCCAGCCCTGGTCCCCATCTGTTGCAGCATCGGCTTCAGTAGCAGAGCCCGAGATGTTTAAATGCGCTTGCCTTTAGGGAAAAGCTTTGAATGCAGTTCTTCAATGGACGTTTCCAGCCAGACTGCAGGATTTTTCAGAGCTGTAAGTCAGAACGGGGCTCCGTTGTCTGTTGTTTTCTTTGGATTTGATTGGTTTATTTTTATTTTTGTTAATTTATTTATCTTAGGAGGGGAAATAGGTTTTACATTCATGTAGGTGGAGTGCACTGCAGGACTCTGCCCAGAGGCAGGCATTCTTCAGGCTGTGTAAGAAATGCAGGGCTCTCCCCTATTTTGGTTTTCATCATGTTTTGTCTCTTTTGCATGCATGGCTGGCATAGAGCTGTTGTCCTGTTTCTAGAGCATTTAATTACAATAGATACTCCAAGGCTGAACAAAATGTTCTTTTATCTAGTCAAAGAATGTAGCTTGGGTGTTTTTTTCTTTTCCTTGCATAACTTTTCCTTAGTGTTTTGGAAAGAGAGATTATCTTTTGGGGGGTGTTTATTTAATTCCAGCCTAAAACCATCTGGTCTCTGCATCCTGTAATGCCAGGTTTCTCATACTGCTCATCTGAGAGCAGCCCGAACTGCTGGGAAACTAATTGCCATGGCTAGTCACTGCAAACCCCAAATCGCAGGTTTTTGGGAACTCCTGTTTTGCTTATTGATTTTAATTTGAAATTTGATGAGATTTGTCAGGATAAAGAGGCATATTACAGGCTTCATGTGTTCCTCTTGCAATCTTCCCTTTCTGCTACCAGGCTTAATGCTGAGCACACACAATTTGTGCTGCAATTAATGGACCTGTGAGATAATTAATGTGCAATAATGATGAGGCTGACTCTTTCCTGGGATCAGACACAACACCTGAAGGGTTTAAAGATGCTGCATTAGTGGAGTGATGGGAGGGGTTTGGCGAATAGTAACTGAAATTTATTGTAGTATATATAAAATGCAGGGGGTTTTGCAGCATCTTCTGTGTTTTGCTTGTTGGCCACTGTGTTTTAGGTGCTGTTACAGGCCACAGGAGAGATTAGGATATCTGTCTTTGGGGAAGAGATTTAACCCTCAGCTATAACCCCTGTATGGGCTGAAGAGTTGGGAGTCTGGGAGAGGCTGGAATGCAGAGGCTGAACTGACTTTGAGCAGCCCTGGGAGGTGAGAGAAACCTGAAGTTGCTGAAATTGGGAGTGTGAGGGGCAGGAGCATCTGTTGGAAGATGGAATGATGGGCTGGAGGAAGAAACGGATCCCTGCTGACATGGGGCCAACCCTTGATCCAAAGGGAGGCAGTGGGAAACCGAGCAAAAAGAGGACTTTGTTGCACTTCAGTTTAGTCCATTTTTATTACACAGAGTGGAATAAAAATATATTTGTTTTGCAAAATGCCACAGTTTGAAATAAACACCAAAAAACCAACTCCTCCCTTCAATCTGTCCTGGGATGTCTCACAGTCATGAAGAAGAAATTAGGAGAATTAAAAGCAACATTGCACCTTTAGGTTGCAGAGTTGTGGAAATCACCTGTAGCCAGACTTTGCTTCAGGCAGCAAACAGCCGCTGGTTTTCCATCAGGAGAAAATCCCTGTGTCATTTCAGCATGTTTAGCCACCCAAGTAGTTCCAGTGACGAGCTGATTTGAAGCCCAGAAATATTTAATCATCTTAAATTTAAAAAAAATGACAGTTAAAAAACCTATGAGCTTGTTATCCTGTCTGTATGTGCACAGTATATGATTATATGCATTTAGCATGTATATTCTATATGAGAGTATATTTTACATGTGTGTAAAAAAAAAAAGATGCCCCGTGAGATGAGCACTAGCACGTCTACATTTGGGAAGACATAGTCACTAGTGACTCTTCCGTTTTCTCACTGTAGGTGCTAATGCTTTTGCTTTTAGAACTGATAATATGTTTTGATAAACTTACCCTCCTGCTCTCATGTAAGAGATGCTTTTCTAATAGATGGTGGACGACTTTTAGAGCCTGATTGCAGTTCAAAGTCCAATTTCCATTCCTAATAGGCCTCAAAATAAATGTTAACAAAACCTTGATTTAAGTGCATACTAATAGCTGTACTTCTATTTAATACGTAATGATAGAAATTACCATTTTTGACAAGAAAAATATAAACAATTTATTTTTAGGGCCATGTTGCATGAACTTAATTTTTGGTAGTGAGGGAAAATCAGTATTTTTCTATGGAAATAAAAATCAAAGCAAAAATTAAAAATGTTACGCTGAATCAAGGATTTAATTCACCTTGTGGAAGAAAAGATTGGTTTGGTTGTCTTCTGCTTAGTTTTATTTCCCACTTGGATGCTTTTGGTGATGCTCCTTGGCAGAGTGGGTGTCCGTACCAGGGTGAGCCGCAGACAGGGGCTCTCCCTGTGCCTTGGTTTGGCAATTCCAGTGTGAGCTTTATTTTTTTTGTGACAAATGGCTTTGGACTGTCTGCCACATGCCTTGCAGCAACAGCCAGTTATAAAACGGCCTCTCCCATGCCAGGCTTGTACTCTGCCCATCTGTCACCGTGTCCAGGGTGTCCTGCTAACTTGGAAATGTTTCCCACACTTTCTGAGAAGGATCAAATGCTTCTTGTCACATTTTGATGCGCAAACTTCCAGCTAAATCAAATGTGGATTTGCCTATTTCAGCTCACTGGTGTCTGCTGGGCTTCAGAACCATTGCATAGGACCAAAAGGACTTTGGCACCGTGTATGTGTAGGTATCAAGCTTAGGTTTTAAACTGGATTTACCCAAATGTATGTTTGTCTTTTCTCCACAGCATATGCAGGTAGGGCCATTGTCATCTTGATGCTTAATTGGGCACATGAAGAATAGGATGTTGAAAATCAGAAGACTCTTACTAAAGGATATGGCTCATGAGTAAGGGTTTTTCCTCTGTATTGCTTCTAAACTAGGAACAATTTTGAGGGGGAAGGAAAAAAAGTAGATACCAATAAAAGCCGTAGCCCTTGAATGGACTGTTTAAGGGAAATATCTCCCTTAAAATTTTAGCTTTGCATGTACAGTAATTAGAAAAAAACCTCAGTGTGTGCTATTTCTGTTCTTCTCTTTCCATATGAAGATTATTTCCAAACTGGATTCACTGCAAAAACTTGATTTCAGTAATGGCTATTTCAAGGGAGAGTGAGTAATCCCTTTGTTGCGTTCTTCCATTTGTCTCGTTGTTCACAAGATTTTCCAGATGGGTAAATATTTCACCCATTTTTCTTCCAGAGATGGTCATTGATGTCTTCTAACACTTTTTTCTGAGCAGAGCTGTGATGGTTTTTAAAACGCATTCCTTGAGGGAGTCTCAATAAGTGGCCAGGGCTTGGTCTGAGGAGGCCTGGAAGTGTGAGATACACTATCCCTTAGACTTTTCCCTTAGATCATGCCAGTGCTTTTAACAAACATGCTTTTCTCACAGGTTGTGTAGCTGGCCTGTTTTCTTAAAATTTAAATTCTAGTTGTTTCAGTTGGACACAGTGGGTTCTTCGTTTTCATTCCAGTGGGCACTTACCTTGTCAAAGAGTTAACTGTGTTTTCTACGCAGCAGCCAAAGCCGGGTAAAGAAAATGTACGTTTTAGTAACACTTAAAAATGCCAACAGAGATTAGGACCTCATTGTGCTACCCTTTGTATGGATGCTTAGAGTGCTCTAGACTGCAAGTGCAGACGTGATTGAAGCTGGGTTTAAATTAACCCGGCTGAGTCCTGACAGCCATACGACGGTGGGAGCGAGGACCTCGAAGTAAGCTAAATTGCTGGAGTATTTACTCAGCCTCCCGCGGGGATTTCGCAGCCTACGCTAACCCGTGTGTTGTCATGGCTACACTTCTATTGGAGCTGCGCGGAGATGAGTGAAAGCGAGCTGGTGTAAACCACGCTCGCGACTGCCGTGTAGACATGCCTGTAGTAGGACACAATCCCTTGTCTGGACAGTTTGCTTTATAAATGAAAGGAAAACAAGGAAAATAATTTATTCCCACTTTATAGGCAGTAGAGAGGGAGAGGTAAGCGGCAGGGTTCACTTATCCTGTGTAGGATCATACAAAGTTAAAGCAAGTTATCTAGCCTCTCCCATAGCAGGGGAATGGGACCACGTTACCCATTGGAGGTGCTGGTTTTTCCCTGCTCTCTAGGCTGGACAAAACGTGTGTGGTAGATGACTAGTGTTTTGGATGGCTGAAGTGAGGTGACAGATATCCTGTCCTTGATGCCTTCTCAGAGGTAAACCAGAAATTTTGCCGGAGCAAGCGATGAAAATCTCATCACTTAAGTCCATCCATGAAGCTATTCTGGACTGGATATGCCATTTGTAAAGCAGTTTGGATTCCCACAGGATGAAAGGCATAATGTAGTTGATTAGTACTGCATGGCACTGCTAACTGGAAGAAATAATAATGGTACCAAATCTCAGCATCTCTCAGCTCAAAGCCACGGGTGGGACCTGAAGGACATAGGAGCTGGATTTAGGGCAGAGTACAGTACTATGAATGTGATAACGTTTTCTAGATTATTGCTGAGAATTTGAGCTTTCTTCTGTCCTTGGAGGATTTTTATGTTGCCAGCTTCAGCAAAATGCACCTTTAAATAAAGAGATCAGAGGGTGAAGAATGTAGACATCCATTTTGGGGGGAAAAGGAAAAAAAATTAGCCTGTGCAGTAAAGCGTATTGTGTACATCAGTCTCTTTTTACATGGGGTGCTAAAACTAAGAAACGGTAGAGCGAAGTGGCTGTAAACTTTATAGACATGAAATTGGTCTCTGCAGCTGCAGTGACGTAGGAAAAAGCAACATGAAAGCATCAAGTGGGGAATCTTCCCTCGTTGTGGGCTCCATGTGTAGTCCCCCTTTGACCACCTGTTCAGGTCTTCAGCACACCAAGACCAGAGCCATCCTGTGCTTCCTTTCCTTGCCTAATTTCCTCTTTGCTTCTTTTTTTTTTTTTCTTTTTAGTCAAGGGACTGGTTGATCAGAGCAGGTCCCTCACTTGCCTGGCTTTCTAGCTATAAGCTTTCTTCTAATTGTTAAGATTATTCATGGTTATTAACTGACAAGAATGTAAAGAGGAGGCAACAGGCAGCTGTCTTCCTAAATGCAGTGAACTGGAAAAAATAGTTGCAGTTCAAGTATTTATGACGGAGATTTTCTGCATGGTGTGAATGCCACCTTTTTTTAGTCATATATATGCAAGGGAGAGCCCTGCAAATCCTTCTTGGATAAGGCCATCAGCTGGAGGTTTTCGGTTCTGATTTTGTTTAGTTTTACTCTTCCTTGGGGAAATGGCTTTTGAAGAGACTCTGCCTATAGAGTGGGGAGGAGTGGGGGGGAAAAAAACCATAAAAAAATGCAAACCAGTGACATTTAAAGTAGCTGAAGTGTAGGGATGATTTAGAAAGCCTCATGATGATCCTTGCTTTGAATCCCCTTCAGATTGCCCTCATGCAATCTCATGCGTCTCAAGTGTTTTCATTACATTATGCCAAAATCCTCTTTCGTGTCCTGCAGTTCTGCTATTTCACTGTGGCCGAAGCGATGCCTTATAGCAAATGCGTGCTTTTCTCTGCAGATGCATTGGGATCCTGTGTCTCGTTTATGTAAGACAACCATAGAAGTATTGGAAAGCAATTCTGTTGGCACTGAGTTTGTGCCATCTGAAGGGTAACGTTTCCAGCCTCCTGCAGTCCTTCCCTATAGTCCTGTCTCTGTTGTTTCTTAATTTCCTCATCACTCATCTGATCACATTTTTTAGGTCTGAGATATGTTATCTTCTGCTTTCACCTTGTGTGTCTGCACTTTGGGTGCTTCTTGGAGGAAATGCCTCAGCAGAGAAAGGTTGTCTTCAACTGAGCACCCCAGAATAGCACTTATTAATGAGGTTGTGTGTAGATTGTGGTGTCATTGTGTGCAGATTGTGGGAATATTGAGGGTTTTTTTCCTTCACTGACTTGCTTTCTCTGCCGTTCTTTCACTTTCTCTCTTTTTCTTTTTTTTTTTTTTTTTTTGGTAAGTGACATTCTGCTATTTACACGTTTGCTAGGTTGTCCATCTGCCGTTGTAATAAACATGCTGCCAGTCCCCATGCTGGGTGGTTCGTGGTGTGAAGGAGCTGACAAACCAGGCTGTCGTGTGCACGAGGATTGTATCCAGGCTTTGTCAGAGAGCCCCTACTGGAGGTCTGGGATTTACCGGTGAGGTGGAGAGCAGTACCCTTCATCACAGCATTTCCATGCAGCCCTGAGCTCTCTGGACATTATAAAGATTATGGGGCTCCAGGCAGAACTGATTGCATCCCACGCCAGGCTATCTGGGCTCAGCTCATCTGCAAAGGCTGAATCACCAAGAAGATACGGTGGTGTTTTCTGGCAGGGGAGCGCAAGGCTTGAAAGAAAATTTCATTTTTTCCATGAACAGCGTAGGAATGTGTTTTAGTGATTTAAGTCTGAGATTGAGAACAAAACAAAAAACAAGCCACAGTCTCTTGGCAGTTTTTGTTGATGAACCTTGTCTACAGCCTCAGAACTAAAAAGGTGAATTTGCTGTACACTGCTGGAGATTAGTGTCTGTCAGGATCAGTCAGGAGGTTTAGAAATGAAGAGGGGTGTGCTGGAGGCTGCTGGTACCCCATGGTCAGGATAATTCGGGAAGAACAGCTTGGAAGACAGCTGTTTTCAGGGAAATGTCAAGGTCTTGTTGGCTTCATGGCTCTGTCTATCCCGTTCCCTTTGAAATTCTTAGTTTTAGCAGCTCTTTCTGGCCAAGTGGTGGCAGTCCAAGCCGGGCGACACGTGGATGAGAACAGGGTTCTCATGGATGAGAGTCATGGCTTCAGTAGTTCTGTAGTACTTTGCTTGTTTCTTGTTGCAGCTGAAAGAAATTTCTTTAAACCACATGTCAGTGGTTTTCTTACGCGACATTTTCGAATGCGGGTCTTTTGATGCAGGACATTGAATGGATGGGGATGTTCACATACTGGGATCTGGGTTAGATTTCAATCATCCATTACTCCCTGTCTTTTTAGATTATGTCTCTTTGGGATGGAATATTTCCCATTTCTTCCAGGCATATAATTTAGGGTGATTTACCCTGTGTTATTTCAAATCTGATGCTGTACCCACCTTGACATCAAAATGCGCATAGCTGGTCCTGCAGCGTCACCCAGGTGACTCCTGGACCATGCTGCCTGTGGCATCTTTATGCTGTGGACAAAATCAAGTCTCTAAATCTCATTTCTACCATCTCAAACTCTCCAGACCCACTCAGTTCTTTTTTAAACATAATTAGCCTTACAAGTAATAGCAAACAAATAAATTGGAATAGCTTTGTGAAGTACAAAGCTGGCTTGCACAAATCTAACCAGCTTCGTGCATCTGTTACTGCCCACTCCCATTGAGTCATACTGAGACTTAGTCACCAGCATGCTCAGTCTCACAGTACGACTTGATGTAACTGTCTCCAAAACACATGCTGCAGTCTGGATGGCATGGGGGAGGGAGAAGAGCTAAGCAATGAGCAACCTACTCCTAAAGAAATAAAGCAATGTAGCAAGTCGTATTATACTATACTATGACTAGTATATCAAAACAACAAAAATAAAAGGGCAGAAATTCCTGTGTATGTAAGTTTTGAATCTTTCCTTGTGCAATAATTGAGTGATTTGCTATAAATCCTCAAAGGCTTCTAGATAGGATTGTTCTCAAAATAAGAAATGTTTCTATTCAATCAAAACTACCAAGCCATGCCCTCTATTCCACAGAGTTCAAACTTTGGATTCTGCTCTCAGGCTATTAGCATATGTAGTGTATTTGTTATTCAGAGTTTTACGTAGGCTTGTCATAGGTTCAAATCCAAGGTTGATCTGAAAAAAAACCTGCTGATGTGTGAGTTGAAAGAAAGCGTTCACAGCTAATGCTAATAAAAATCCTGACTTTCTCTGTCCTTGGTAGGATAGTTGAAGTGCTCATGGTTCAGTAATGGTAGTGAAGGAGGGGACCCCAAAAGCCATGTTAAGGTGTGATGCCGATGGGTGCAGCTTTTAGCAATTTTTTGTGAGATCGGGGTTCTTGTCGGCACTCAGCTTAATTTCTCTGTATCTTGTTTCCTTTGTTTATTTTATTAAAGGAGCTGTCTCCCCATATGGAAAAGCTGTCTTAGTAAAGTGTCACCTCCTGCTTGAGTTATGTTCTAAGAAGAAACTGTAATGTCTGGCAGGCATTTCGCATCCTTAAATTTGGTGCAATCCTAGCACATATATAGAACTTAGTGGAGCAGAAGAATAATGTCTCATAGGTGATACCATCAGTAGTCAGGACTGTGTGATGCTACCTGTGCTAGGACCCCAAAGGTGCTTATAGCTGTGGAACCCAGCCTTTCGGCAGATGAGCTGTGGGGCTGCCATGAAGCCATTCTGACCTGTGTCACCTCTGAAACATCGCTAAAGAGTTGACTGTGTTCATGGCTCATAAACTCACCACCACGGCTACAGGACTTCTCCTAACCATGTTGTTGATGGCCATGTCTTGCGTTTGAAGGGACAGTTGCGAAGGATGGCAGCAGGGAGCCGTTTGTGAAATATTCTTTTCATGCCCGGCCCTGGAACTTTGGACCACTGCCGAGCAGGGCCATAAAACCATCTTACTTGGATCCAAAATACCTTGGGAATTGGTCTCTGACCTATCAGTCACAGCATGCCCCAGAGGGCCTTGCTGGCTTATTGGCTTCGGCTGTTGCAGAGAAGCATTATCAGCCAGGCTGCCAAAGTAGTCTTGAAACAAAACAAGAATTAGAAAAAGAATCCTGTTTATTCTGTCTCATTTACTGGATTCAAGGATTTAGTAGTCTGTTATTTAAGCTTGCAGCCTCTGCAACAGAATTGCTGGAAGCCCTCTTCTGACACCAAGGTCTCCAACTGCAGCAGTTTCCAGACTGGTGTGTCTGGGCAAGCCTTTTTGGCAGGAATCCTCCCCAGTAAGGAAAAGGAACAGTGAAACTGGCTGGAAAAGGTGAAAAATGGTTTGGCTAACCAGATCTTCCTCCTGTTGCTATTTGCCTATGCTGTGCCAGCCAATATATTTGGGTTTTATATCATGAAATGTGGTTTTCCTTCCTATTCTCCAAAATAGTTCTGAGAAAAGGTTCTTTGTTTTCCCAGGATATCAAAGAACAAAAATTTTATTCTTCCTTCTTTTCACATAATCCCAAATATTCTGATGTAAGGGCTGTGAAAGGAAAAAGAGCTGGAGTTAGGAGGGATCACCCTCTAGATTTAGGGGTAACCCAGACAAGAATCACCTCAGACTTATCCTTGCCTTTGGAGGAGAAATTAGTGTGAAGAATCTGTAACCTTCCTGAGACCTGTTTTCCTCCCAGAGGAAATAGGGAAGGTGGTAGAGAAAGTAAGTGCACTTGCAGACAGAATTATCCTTATGCCCTGCAAAAACTAAAGCAGCAGACAAGCCTGTTAAAAACCATAAAGTCTATTTAGTTGCTTTTTTAGATCTATTAATATCCTGTGGTATCAATAATAAAAGTGCTGGAAAATCGCCTGTTGAGTCGGTGTCGTGGGATATCCCTGGGGCTGTGTTCTTCAGCGAATATAACAGGAGCTGCCATGACAACCTCTTGTAAATAAAAGTGGATTGAAAACAAAATAAATCTGAAGCTGCTTTGTGGCTGTAAGTAAATCTAAACTGCTCAAGAGGTCGTTTTTTCTAATTGGGGGTGGCAGGAGTGATGTCTGGCTGGCAGACGGCGCTGAGCGATGTGCAGGACTGACTGAGGAACAGGAGTGTGGCAGGGAAGCTAACAAAGCTTTGCAAAACAGACTCTGCAGACTCTTTAATTCCACGTTAGCATTACTAGGAGCTGCAGTCCCTGGTGGCCTGTGTTCCGCACAGGGATGATCACAGACTGTGGTCTCTATGGAAGTTGCCTGTCCAAATATATAATGCGGGACTGATGGATACAAGGAGCGATGCCGTTTGTTCTTCAGCCGGGGCTCTGTGGTCTCAAATGAGAAGGGCTTTTCCTCATACCAAGGTGTCACCGTACTCCTTTGACGGAAGTTTTTTAAATGTCTCTCCAGAACCACGTGCTTTTCCAGGGCTCCTATTCCAAGTGCAGTAAAGCAGAGCTGGAGGGCAAGAAAGCTGTCTAAGAACTGTTTAAATCACAGGTTAACGGCAGAGTGAGCCTTCAGCGTGTATCTGTTGGCATAAGATCAGAGCAGTCGGATATGTGATAAGGCCATTGGCCTGCCGGGTACTGGGCTGTATTGCAACACTTTTGGAGCAGGTTGGGGGTTTTTTTGGGTTTTTTTGTTTTGTTTTTAAAGTGTTACTGTATCATCAGCTGCGTTGTCACATGGCCTTCTGGATGAGGAGGAACACAAGAAAGAAATAGATATCTAGGTATCTGTCAGTATTCTGCACAGATACATGCAAAGAGAAGATAAGCATCTGATATTTCCTTGCTTTTCCAGCAGGTTGGAATTGAGGGAGCAGTATTTGCAGCCTGGAATTTGGCACGTGTTATTTCTCCTTCTGTAAATGGATACCTTCGCATGTAGAATCCCGTGAAGAAGTGAAAGATGAAAAAATTGTTAGGTAGCAGCTACAATTGCAGACTTTATCACGGGACTTAAGAGTACACCTATTATTCTGTTTGAAATGTTCACCAGCGCTGTATTAACAAAGAAAGGTCTCGTGCTGTGCAGAGAGGTATAGCTCCAGTTGTTTCTGCTTACAAGTCTCCTGTTCTGCATGGGAAGACAGGGGAAGTTAGCCTATCTCCGTGATATCTGCGAGTTACGCATTTGCACAGTCATCAGCTGGGTTTCATGATATGTTTAGGCTTTAGAATTTAATATATACATGTTTTTAAGCTTAGGATTGTATTTGGGAACTGAAATTTAACTCCTAGAAAAATAGTTGTACCTACCTACCCCCTCCTGTGCTTGAAGGTTTCTGCTCAAAAAAGGAAGTTATGGTTTCGTTCCTAGCCTCTCCACATTTTCTGAACGGCTTTTTCAACCCTGATTACTACGTATGGATCCCCTTAAATCCAGCGTCGTCTTCCATCCAGTCTTCAGCCTTCCTAAGCAGCAGTTTTTATCCCTGTGTATTACAACAAGTAGTAATATAGGGATGCTAATATGTGGAGCTCAAAAGAGGTTATTTCCTTGATTTGCTCCATGGAAAATGACTTAGCACACATCAGATTCCAGCTTCTGTACTACCAAAGATGGGAAGAGGAAAATGTTGGTAAATCCTTTGGCTAAATTAAAGTAAACACAAGGAGATATGTTTTTGTGTAACTTTCCATTAGGCTCTTAAACTTCTTCACAGAGATTCTTCACTTAAGTCCTGCAGTAACATATGAAGTAGGAATAATAATAATGATAATCCATTTATTGCCAGTGCTTATAAATTCCATTTATGCCTGAATAATTTTTCTATGGAGTATGTAAGTCATTTTGGTCTTAAGTAATTATAAGAATAACCAAATTAACACAGAAGCTTTTCTTTAAGGTGCTGCGATGCCTGGTTCAGCCTCCATCAATTCCTGATAATAGTGAAAATAGAAACCAAACAAATGGTCTTTTCTTTTGGTTTTGAGATTTTCCTTATGTTTTTATTTGCAAATGAAGTTGATGTGAAACACGAATGACAAAGCACAGCCATGAGGGTGACTATATAGTTGGGTTTGTGCTTTGTAGTTTGGGCCTTTGTAGAGAGTTCCCACTGCATGTGCATAGATAGAGCCGGGAGCATATTAATTTGTCATGAATACTTCGGTTTGTGGCCTAATGATTTGGGGCCAGCTTGGCCAAGCCTGGCTGCTGCTACTTTTTTTTTTTTTTCCTTTCCAACTTGGCATGAATTACTCCCATGTGCTTCAGTTCCAGTAATTCAATATTTTGTTCCTTATTTTTGTTGTTCGTTATGTAACAAGAATATTTTCAAACACTTGCAAGGATTATGCCAGAGTTATACACATTTTTGAGCATATTTTGGATTTAGTATGATTATACAATGTGATTAGACCTGTGGCTGCTCTGAATTCTGAAGGCAAGCAAGCTTTGCAGAGTTCCTGGCCGGTGCTAATTTTTAATTAAGCTCCTATTTATTCTCAAATTAGGTTTACGTGAAATTGCTGTTTATTTATGTTTTGAACTATTTTAAATGGGATGCAGATGTGGTGGCAGAGAAGTACTGATTCATTACATGGAAAGGGTAATGCCTTGCATCTGGGATGTTCTGCGCTGGGGAAGTATTCCTGACATTTAGGTGAAGATTTGGGATCCAGGACTCAGTTCTTCAGCACACAGCACACTCTGTGCTTTTGGTCATAGAATTACCCGTTATCTACTTGGCTGATCAGATGGATGCTAAAGTTGACACTAATATAATTCTTTATGCATGAGGAAGGAAGCTCTGAAACCCTCATGGCTGGAACACCAAGGAGCATAAACAGAACAGACGGCAGGAGGTAGAACAGAATTGCAGTTTGGTTTTGTTAGTTAAAGATGAGCATGTGTGCTTTTTTAATGGCGTTATTGTCTTTAGTCACACAGCATTGGGTGCTCCTCTCTCATTTGCGTAAGTGAATTGGTTATTTCTTCCCCAGGCACCGCGTCTTTGTTTCCACCCTATTTGTTATATACCTTATGGGTTTTTCAGAACTCACATTTCTCATTCAGGTTTTGTTTATTGCTATAAATACTTTTTAAACTAAGATTATACACCCCGCTAGAGACAACATAGACCATTTGCAGAGCAAGTGGCTATATTTAACCTGAAATTTTCTACACGTTTTTCTCTGGGATTTGGGTACATCCCTTTGAAAGTTTTAGCACAGGACTTTTGACATTGGCTGTGGAGCTGCTTTTTCATGGTGATGCAGTGCAAGCGTGGCTAAGGGCTCCCTATTCCCCGTTACTTACACCTGCCATTGAGTTCACAGCCAAGGAGAGTGATCCGCAGTCGCTAGGGGTAAAGCAGTGGGCACTTTGGAACCAAAATCATGGACTACAATCATGGGATGCTCTGATGGAAGAAGACATTAATGTAGGACATCACTTTTTCTTCTTTGTCCTGGCAGGATCTCAGCTCATTTGCCATGCCATTCTTGGACGGTGATGTGGAGAGCACAGACAAAAATGCTTCTCGCAAGGTAGGATATTTCCAAAGCTTCACCCTCGCTGTAGTGGTTGAGTCCCTTGGTGGTAAACACGATTTATTAGGCTTAAGAAAGTCTGGGGTTTCAGTCTTTCCTGCCCTTTCATTAACCTGATGGGTTAACCACTAGGGCAAATGCAGTGACTTTTGCAGACCTTACCATGACGGTGCTTATGCAGTATAACCTGGAAATGGTGCTAACTTCTGGTGGTATTGCTTTAAATCCTGCACATGTTGTGTGTAACACTGTTATACAGTATCACTTCATTGAATTACAACTGTATTTTCAGGAAAAATTGCGGTGTTGCTACAGAAAGACAGTGCCCAAAAATAGGTGTGTGTGGCTGTCAGTATGTTTTCCTGGAATTGCTTCGTGATGACTGCTGGCTGGCTACGGAGATTTAACTGTTCGGTGCCCTTGATCTGTCTGTCCTTGGCACTGGCAAAATGAACTGCCTTCATTTGCTGAAGCTGTAGCGGTAGGGTCTTCCCATAAACAAGGTGGAAAGGTTCCTCCTTGATGTGGGGTTAATTCAAGGTTATCCTTCTGGAGGCATTGACGTGATTGTTTCTCCAATGGCCTGTTATGAAATTAAACCAATACTTTCACAGAATTTGCTTGCTTTAAAATGCTCAGCCGAGCATATTCAGTGGATGACATTAGGGATGGTTATACAGCGCCTACATGTTCTTCAAAGCAATAAAAATTGTGGGTGGGATCTGTCATCCTCAGGTCCTGGCCTCATTATTTTTACAAAGTGTTGAAGTACAAGCTGGTCTGCTAAATGTAAGCCTCCTACCAGCCAAGTTATGGGCGTGGTGAAAAGAGAGAGATACTCCTCTGAGCAAACCCCCAAAGCTGATCTGTAGCTGCACAGCACACCAGTTTGACTTGTCACAGTATTTACAAGGCTATAGACCTCTGTGAAGTTTAAATCTGCTACAAGCCATTTGTCAAAGAGTCTGCAGTTATAGTTCAAGGCAGGTGAAGCAATAAATATCTCCTTAGTGAAGCTAATCTGCATCTAGGACAGTAATGACTTAGCTCTGTTGACAGCACGAGTTTCTACTCCTTTGCACCTCACAGGAAAGGATAGTTGTTTAAAAAACATCTGTGATCTGTCAGTGACTGAATACGTTTATAACATTGGCCTTGTTCTTTTCTACATTGGACCTTTTAAGGCTGATGTAGGAGTCACTGACGCAGAGGAACTCTCGTAGGTGCCAGGGAAGATAAAATTTACGGTGTTAGGTGCTTGTTTGGTGGGTTTGAATAAAGTGAACAATGTGACGGTTTTGGAAAGGGTTGTCATGCTGGAAGAAGGCAGGGGTTTCTAAAACTTGATTTTTCCATTTATCACCTTCTTTGCCCAAAGAAAGGTGAGAAAGCTGCATGAATCTGTCCTGAAGAAAAAGATCTACCAAAGCTAATCTCACTCCCGTGTGATGTTACGTGATGTCGTTTAATGACTTCCACTTCACCCTTTATGAAGCCTGTTTTTCCCCTTACTGGTCTTGACACCGTCTTTTGAGGAGTGCTCGTCTTGGGGAGAACTGAAAGAACATTTCAGTAGCTGCCCCTTTTTGCAGATTCAGTAAATGCTGGGGGTTTTTTCCCCAGACTTGGATCAGGTTCTGCTTATGGAAATGCAATTAACTTTGGAATAACTATGCAACTGGGGCTTAACATCTGACATTTCTGTTTTAACTGACCTTTTTGGTGGAGTGTGTAAGACACAGAGTTGTTTCTAACAAAAACAGAAAACAGCTGGCAGTGCCCACTTTCTATTAAAATCCATTGCCACATATCTCATCCTAAATACGTTGTTTCTTAATGTGAAGGATGGGATCTTTGCTGCTGGGGAATGAGGAGTAGCATCAGACTGCAGTATGCATTGAATTCTAACTAAAAGTTTGCCAGTCACTGCTGATACTATGTAAAGAAGTTCCCAAGTTACTCCTCACTTCCTAGTGAGAGGATTTTGTTTTGTTCAGGTTTGAACAGACAGTGTGGTGTGTAACGTTTTGTGTATTAAAAGTATTTCATCAGTAGCGTGGGGCGTGGCTTTTCCATTCACCCCACTTGTTGGAGACTGGCAGTTCATCAGGGATGTCTCTTCCTGCACTTAACTCTTCTGTCACCTGGGCTATAGATCAAATAGAGAAGAGTAATTCACAACCCGTCTTTCCAATCTGCCATTAATTTAATTCTCCGGTCCTTTGTGAAAGGCTTTAAGAAACTGAACTAACATTTTTCAAAGAGATACTCAGCACTTTGCCATGCAAGTGTCTCTCAATCATTATCTTGTGACAACAGTCCTCATTACACAGCTGGGAAGCTCAAGTGCAGAACTATTTGGTCAGGTTCACATAGGAATATTTTGGCAGCAGTGGGAATGTGGCACACATTTCCTGAAATTTAGCCTTAATCACTGCTCATTAACTTGGCTACTGTTATAAATTATGTATTCCTCTTTCCTTTATGGCCAATGGCAGGAAGGACATGGGGCTATTTTTCACCTTCCCCTGCTGAAGGTGGAGAGTATGATATTCTGAAGACTTTCGTGTAGATGTTTTTGGCATAATGTGGTGTAGAAAGGTAGCTCTTGTATCTGTGGCAGGTATTCTGGCCCTTCTTATTTCCTGAAAAAAATGCCTACTAGCAGTGCTGGTAGCTTTGTCTAGAACAGCTGGTATTGCTGACTGCCCCATGCTCAAAGCCAGGGCTCTCTAGAAATTACTTGAATCCTTCCTGCAGAGAAACCTTAGAGGATCATTAAATACAGCAGTATAGACAAGGATAAACGGGAGCTGAGAAGCAATTGGATGCATCAGGTTTCCTCACTCTGGGAAATGACAGTGGAAAAGGGGTAGTTCAGATGCCTGGAAAATCATGGCTGGTGATGTGGAGCATCATTCTGGTACGGTGTGGCAGGGCAGCAATCAGGGATGACTGCCCCTCTGCACCCAAACGGCTGTGTCAGTTTTAGAGGTCTTAACACCTTGAATGCTCATAGATCCTTCCTCTAAAATGTAAGTTATAGGATAAGGTGTGGAAATTATAGGAAGCGATAGCTGTTGCTATCAGCCAAAAGCCTGGGATTGTAAATGAGTAGCGAGAAGAAGACACAGGAAGAAAATTGTCCGTGGGGAGGCAGCTAGCAAATTATAGATGGAGGAGGGAGGAGGAGGAAGAAAAAAAGTTTGAAGAGTAATATTGGTCTATTCCTTTATGGAAATAATAGAATTGTCATAAAAATTTAGAAGAAAGCTTGGAAAAGAAGTGTGCATTAAAAATTCTTTTCTCTTCATGGGGAAACAGCAGGTGAGATGTTTATCTTAGATGGCAATGGTGACTCTGTCCTATTAATGACTTAGGTGTATTTAAATCAGAAGGTGCTAAAGCTAGACATTTTAAAATTAAGTCCCAACAATTGTGAAAAAACACCCCTGAATGAACTGACAGAGCTTTCTCTGACTAGTGCCGATTTTGAATAAATCTTGGAGCAGTGATGAAGTTCCGAAAGATTAGGAAAAAAGCAATTACTGCGTGAATATTGACAGTGTTTGCAATTAGGATAATTTACAGGTTTGTCAGTCTAACATTAGTCCTGGGCAAAACAATGAAATATCTAATGTTGGATACTTAACGATGCTGTTAAAATAGACTCATTTGGATTGGAACAAGTGGTAAAGCGTTCTTATTGAAGAGATGTGGGGTTTTAAATGAATTATAAATTTGGTTGGAACATATCATAGTTATCAGTGTTGTGTATAAAAAAATAGCACAGGACATTTTGATTTAAGAAACTGGAGTGATACTGAATAAACATGGAGCCTATTAAATGAATAAATATCTGGCTGTTAAAATAAATTGAGACTCATCAGTGAAAAATTTTGTTTCTAGGCAGACAAAACATTCTGTTGCTATACTATATCATACTTTATCAGTGACTTGAAAGAAATACAGACTCATTACTGATACAATTTGTAATTCATACAAAAGTGGGGGAAGAGAGTGTTAAATTCTGAGCAGGAACTCCAGTGCAGAATGACCTGAATAACTTAAAAGATGTTTTGCAAACAAACAGCCTATCTCAGTTTGGCCAAATTGTGATTGGTTGCACCTAGGAGCAAATAATGCAGACTTTACTTTTGGGAAGTCTTTTGCAAAGCTTTGATTAGATCTTCAGAATAGCTGTAGGTAATCAGCTGTACGTGGATTCTGGATGTGACATGGTGGTTAATGGATTAGTTTGTTTTTTGGATGTATAAACAAAGGAAGAGGGAGGAAAGTAGAGGTTTTATTATGACTGCATTTGGCACTGACTCACAGTTCTGCTATCAGTAATGAAGGAAAGCATTGATGAACTAGATCAGAAAACATCTGAGGAGTGACTCCAATATTGAAAGACTCCAAGGAGCACATTGTCCTGCTTCTGGTCCCAGCATTGTTTTTATTTTGTCCAGTGACTCATGAAAACTGTGCAAGCAACCCCTGGAGCAGGGAGGAGAAGCAAAAAATACGCTATTTTTGATCCCCCCTTCACTGGATAATAAATCTCCTTTGGATGTACTTTTTCCCAGCCTTTCAATTACCCATTTCTTTATGAGGATGGGTATCTTGTCCTGGATGGTGCCACAGCCTTGGCACGGGGCACCTGCAGTGGATACAGGGAGCCTCAGGGCAAGGATGCGTGTGCCAACCGCTGCACTGCCGTGTGCGTGGCTCCTTCCCGTCGCTGCTTTGAAATAAATGCAGTTAAAGGGTCAGGAGATGGACCTAGAGCCAGCCCTGCTTTCACCTTTCCTCAAGCCTGCTCCTGCTTCCAAGCAGCCCTGATTGCTGCGAGAAACCTAACCCCAGCAATGCAGAGCTCCCGGAGCCTGCCAGAGCAGCCAGCCGCATCCCATGGTATTTCAATCTGGGGAAGTGTCATTGTACTTCAGTTTTGGGAAGTGACATCTCTGATCCTGTAAAATACGTTGTCATCTCAGTTGTTACTGCTCATGCAGAACCAAGGGAACTAATAGTGGTGAATGTGACCACATGGTGCCTGGGAGAGTAAGTCCTTCATTACCTTTCAGTCTAATGAAGTCAGCTCTTGTGTGTCTGTGAGCTCTTTTATCCCAGCAGAATGAGAGAATCATCCAATTAACTTTATCAAAGCGCTTTTTTATTGAGATACAGTAGAAGGGCAGGAAACAAGTGCAGACATTTATCTGGTGTATTGTGTCTAATTGTGTTTACTGTCCCTGTCAAGGATGGTGGGAGGCAATTCCTTTTTTTGTTATTCGCCTTTCAAACTTTTTTTTAAGTGAAGAGCCAAAATAAAGGTCAAATAACTCACTGTTGTAACAGCAAACAGAGCTCAAATGTCCTAACTATTCGGAGTTGGAGAAAAAGGAGCGGAGCTCTGGAGCATTTAATAACTTTCACTTAAATTCAGGAGCATTTTGAGAGGCTGTTTAGTTTCATCCCATTTGTATTCCAGACAGGTTTGTTTTCAGACTGTTCTGAAAAATGAAACGAGAAATGGTTCTCCTGAACCGGAGCTAGAGATTTTTCTTGGAGGGAATCCTCTGGGGAAGGCTGCGTGCCCAAGAAAGGACTTGTTGCTGGAGCACCCTGACAGGGGAGCAGAGGAGGTGGCTGCAAAGAGGTGCTGCGGCAGGAACACAGGCAGTGCCTGGATTTCCCTGGCTCTGCTACACTCTGTTCTGCCCTGAGGGTTTTCTCAGCACAGCTCAGCCATTTTTTTGGCCGTGTCGCTTTGGCAGGACATTTCTCTTCCCTGCAGTTAACTGGTCCTTAAATTCTAGGTTGGGAGCAAAAATGGCTTCTTGGAGTGGAAGGTGTCCCTGCCCATGGCAGCGGGGTTAGAACTACATGGTCTTTAAGGTCCCTTCCAACCCAAACCATTCTGTGATTCTATGATTCTGTGACTTTATTTGGTAAAACAGATCAGATTTTCAATACAAAGCATGGGAAAGAAAACTAGAAGATTGGGAAAATTCTGTGAGTGAGAAGAGGCAGGACTAAGATGGATGGTGTGGGGGTGATGAGGGACTAGTGTGTGGTGAATCATGAATAGCTTGGTCTCAGCGCACTGCGTTGGGATTATCATACAGTAGTGATTAAATGCAGTGCACTTTAATCTCTCTTGTAAAATAAGATGAAGAATTGCGAGTCAGGTAAGAAAACAAAATTATGGAATCATAGAATATCTCAAGTTGGAAGGGATCCATAAATATGATTGAATCCAATTCCTTGCTCCTCACAGGTCTACCTACAACTAAACCAAATGACTAAGAGTGTTGCCCAGATGCCCCTTGAACTCTGACAGGCTTGGTGCCATGGCCACTTCCCTGGGAAGCCTGTGCCAGTGACTGATCACCCTTGCAGTGAAGAACCTTTTCCTAAAGTCCAATCTGAACTTCCCTGACTCAGCTTCATTCCATTTCCCTGTGTCCTATTGCTGGTCACCAAAAGAGAGATCAACACCCAGCCTCCTCTGCCCCCCCTTGAGCGAGTTGTAGACTGCGATGAGATCACCCCTCAGCCTTCTCTTCCCCAAGCTGAACAAGCCAAGTGACCTCAGCCACTCCCCATAAGTCTTGCCATTGAGACCTTTCAGCATCTTGGTTTCCCGCCTCTGGACTCTTAACAGTTTGATGTCCTGTTGAGGTGGGGCCACACCAGATCAGCGTGGACAGAATCCCCTCCCTCAGCCAGCTAGCTCTGCTGTGCTTGATGCACCCCAGGACACGGTTGGCCCTTTCGACTGCCAGGGCACACTGACTCATATTCAACTTGTCATCAGTCCTTGTCATCAGCTTCTCTTTCCGTGGGGCTGCTCTCCATCCCCTGGTCCCCCAGTTGGTATGTATAACCAGGATTACCCTGTTCCAGGTGCAGAATCAGGCACTTGCTCTTGTTACATTTCGTATGGTTGGTGAATGCCCAGCTCTCTAGTTTATAGTAGTTCACAGAGTGGAAGGGAAGGATGGCTGGCTGGTATTGAAAGGGTGAATGTTGGGTGAAGGGACAGAACTGGTGGGGTTTCCCCACGCTCAGTCCTTGCACTGGTCTTTGCTAGTAAGGCTGAGATGAAAAATGGAAGCATGCTAACCAAATTTGTTGATGATACTAACAGAGGAGGGTTTTGTCGTAGGAAAGGGCATTATACAGTGAGACCTGGGTGACGTTCAGGATGGATAATTCTTAACAGCATAAGAGACAAGGTTGTTCAACAGTAAGAGTAAATAAAAGAGCTCAGGGAGCCTTCTCTTGGCCCAGAGATGAAGGGCTTGGGCACATTCATGCTGCGGAGCCAAACTCTTGCACCCACTAGGGCAGGATGGCCACATGCCACCTGGGGCTGTCCCTGCCTTGGGTGCTCCCCGAGCCCAGGCAGCATCTGGGGAATGCTCAGGGCACAGACTAAATACCCATCAGCTGGTGAGCGAGCAGGGAAGCCATATGGACCACTGCTCAATGGTTTGAGCCTGTGTCCAGCTGTTTCATACACTTTGTCATATCTGCTAGATAACAAGCACTGTAAGATGAGGTCTTGTTTTGTTGCTTTATTTTCAATAGTGGCCAGTTCTGGATGTATTTTAGAAACCTAACTAAGGTCTTTTGGTGTATACAACAGAAAAACCTCTCCCTGGTCTGCAGCTGAGTATCCTTTTGTGCTCTGAAGTATGAAAACTGATAGTGTCTTAGAGCATTTTAGGATGTTTACTCAGTCCTATGCAAGGAAATCAGTTCAGTCTTGAACAAATCAGTCACTAGAAACAGCACACCTGATGTGGCCCTAGGCTCTGCTTGGTTGCTTAACCTCACTGGGGAGCACATTGCTGTAGGCTGAGGGTAGGGTTGAACGGGCACTATTACCAAGCTCCTCATTTAGCCCTAATTTAGCCCCATTTTTCTGCAAATATCAGGAGCTGACATTTCTCTCAAACATAACCAGGTTTAAGGAGTCCAAGGTTAGGCATAGAGTTCAAATACCCCATATGTGCTCTGCACAAAGCCAACACAGGGAATGTTTTGTTGTTGTTTGTTTGTTTGTTTCATTTTAATTAGATGAACAGTCTTCATACTTAGAGGAATTTTTCATTTTGTTTCATTAGACCTTGTTTGAGCACTGATTTGTATTGTACTTTCATTGTGTTTGGATTTCTTATCTCCAAGAGACAAATTATCCGGTCAGGGTCAAACGAGCCATATCACCATGTGCCTTTATTAGGTGTGTTTCTTGCTTACCGCTTTTTCTGGAGCAACACCAACTGATGTACAAGGGTTATCAATGTGGAAACCAGGGTGCAAGACTCTTTGCTGCTACAGCTCCGCTGGAGGAATAGTTATCTTTCCAAAGCACATGTGGGAGTTGTCTGCCTACCTGCCTGTCATAGCTTCAGGAAATTAGTCCAAAAAGCATAAAGAACAGGCTGATGATCCATCGAGCTGTGTAACCTGCCTCCAGCACCACTGCTGGAGTCATCACAGCGAGTCTGCATAGGATGCTGGGGTTTATTCCACAGCGGAGGTTTGTCCATGTTCCCAGCTGCAGCGTAAAATTAACATTGCCTTGTGACTTTTACATATGCTGTGATAACTGTTGTTGCTGCTGATTTTACTCATATTTTACTCAGAAGTGCCTAATCATCTTTTAAAACTCGCGATCCATTAGCCATTGTTCTGAGAAAGCAACACTGTTGTAATTCCCAAAGCAAAATCACAGGTATTTATCGCTTTGGTGGTGGGTGTAACCTGTGTATAATTAACGTGTGGAGCGGCTGGGGGAGAATGCAATGTAGTAATTTCCTTTAATTGAGTAGCTTGCACTTGTGTATTTAGCAGCGTGCCCCTGGTGCTCCGACAATTAGCTAATTCATCTGCCTGGCACAGTGGAGAGAAAGTGACTGGTTGTGATTGCAATAAATAAAAACATCCTACTGCTCGGAGTTTGAGAACAATTTGCTTTCGTGTCTGACTTGTGCGTACAAGGGAATATTGACGTGATTTGACAAATTGTTGCCTGACATTTTACATTTCTAGAGTTGCTTTAGAGCGAGAGGGTATCATAGTCCTTTAGAAGTGTCTCATTGCAACCAAACAGCCATGCAAAAAGGGTAACGTGAAATATTGAGGGTGGCTCCAGAATGGCGCCCTTCTCTTAGCTTTACAAATGTCCTGGTTTGTCACTTTAGGAAGAATTATAATGAAATTACCATCCTGGAAACAGTCCTAAATTACAGTAATCGTGGCAGATTTCTATTATGATTAAAATGAACTTGAAAATACTCTTACTCCCCACTTGCAGGCAGTAGATTTGGCAACAGACCTCTTCAAATCGCAGTGCAAAAGGAGGTGCCGTTGCTAAATGGTTGTTTCCTGGATTATGTAGCTGTGAAGAGAACAACGTGTAAATAGTCTCAGATGATTCGCAGATGATATTTTAATAAAGTTAATGAGCTTTTATGAAAAAGCTACCACTTTGGGACCATTTACCTGTGACAAAAGTGCTACTTGTTTATTAATTTACTTATAGCCTGGTTACTATTCCAGGTCTCAGTTGAGGGTTTGTGCCCTATTTATTCTTGATAAACACTCACCAGGAGACTGTCTGTGTGCCAGAGAACTTAGAGCGGGAATAAAGGAGTTACGTTCCTCACAGCACTATAGATGTGTTATATGAATGGACTTTTCAGGATCGCCCACAGAATCCGTGATGGAGTCAGGAGGCAAACCTGTGGCTCAGGCCACTGCATTAAGCTTGAAACACTGTTTTTTTCTTCTCTGATGGATACTGACACAGTGTTTGGTACCCAGGGCTTCAGTTAGAATTGATTTATCCTTTCCAAAAATTTCCTCTTGAGGGCAACTACCCCTCTGATTCTTCTGCAAAAGGACAAGTATATTTTTGAGATATTTTTGTCCATGCTGTCAAAAATAAGTGTGCAGGTACAAAAAGCAGTTGTGCATCTTGCCAGACGTTCTGTGCTGTGCAGAGGAGCACAGTGCAGAATTCATTGACTGTCCAGGGCTGTGCCGTGCTGGCGCCTCTCCATGTGACCCATGCTATTTGTGTCCATCTTCCAGACCAAGTACCACTTGCCTTTTTGCTTAGAAACTGTCTTAAACAGGAGACCACATTCTCTGCAGGCCCTTCTGCAGTCCCCACGGAGCAGGACCAGCTGTGTCCCATCCCAAGTGGAAAAAGGAGCCGGTCCAAAGTGCATATGCAGGAGGCAGAATGGATTACAAGAAGTGGGATCCTGTGTTATGGAGGGAGGAGCTATTCGGCCGTTGTGTTCCTCGTACATATTTCTACAAGTGCTTTGGAGCTTTGGCTAAACAGTATTTTGAAAAGGGAGTTAATTGTATATGTGTTTGAAAGTCAGCCTGTTTTAGCTGGATTCACATACACAAACCCTTCACTGACCCAGAAGAGGGTACGTATATGAGGCTTTAATTTATCTCTTCTTTCATCTAAGTCATCCTAATAAGAGATGCTATTTTTCACTGCACTGACTCCCTCGGCAGCAACACCCATGCCTGACTAGGCTGACACACATCGGGTGGCGTCTTTGCAGGTAGAAGTTGCTGTCTGCCCTCTACCTCCTGATTTGTGTCGCATGATTGGGAAGAGAGGAGCAGGGGTGAAAAGGGCTCGAAACTCAGTGGCACACTGTGCCCATGGGCACATATGCTATGGTCTTGCTTACACGTTCCCTGGACACCTGGAACCCACCGCTGGCTTCTGCCAGGAACAGAGCCCTTCATTCATGAGAAATGCCCCCAGCTAAAAACACAGCCTCATACCCACAGAAGTACTTTGTGCTTCCAGAAGGAAATAAACTCTGTGTATGGCACAGGCAAATCCCACGAAGGTTTTACGTCAGCTTCTGTTAATTGGATGCGGGGAGAATTTAATCTTTGCTCCTTATTTTTGTTTGTTTTTTTCTGGATATTTATCCCCCCCCCTTGCTGGGTGAGCACACACAGTGCAGTGCTGTGTTCTGCACAGATATTCACGCTAGCTGGAAACCCAACACAGGTCCAAAGAGATACGGCTGTTAGAAAGGTCATACCCAACCCTGGGGACGGGATAATTAGCAGGAACATCATCGCTCCAAAATGGTTCCTTTATTTTTGGGACTGGGGTTGCAGTACCACGATTGTGGCTGTGGCCGGTGTTGGAGAGCCCTGTCAGGTGCTTGGGAACTTGTGCGCTGTGCTGTGTCACATGCGGTGGAGGTTTCAGTACTGTAGATGGGTGCTTAAATTCAGGAGGAAGACTTTGGGGCTCTGTGTTTCTTTAGTAGTGATCATTCATTGCCTTAGATAAATTCATTGTCCATCATCTTTTAGTTGTCCGGGGTGTGTGGCAAATAAAAGCAGTAAAGAAAATCCTGTATTTTATGTGTGATAATAAAATGTATGCGCACATGTTGATTTTTTTTTTTTTGGTGAAATTCAGAGCATCTTTAAGAGCAAGGGGGAGCCTGGAGCCCAGGGAGGTGGCACACATGTATCTGCGTGTCAGTGCAGGCAGGCGCTGGGGAAGTGAGGTCTGGCTAATCCACCACCCTCATCAACAGGGGTTGACTGTGTTGAGACAAGTTCAGAGATCCTGATGGCCTGAGCTGAACTGAATTAATGGTGTTTTTTCTTTTTTCTTCCTTTTTCTCTCCTCCTTAGGTGGAAGAAAGCTACTCTGCTGGCAGTCCTTCAAAAGGTCTTTTCTCAAAAGGGCTTCAGAACCGACCTTCCAGCCCCGTTTCTGCCCCTGTGAGATCCAAACATAGCCCTGGCTCACCCAAAACAGTGTTCCCCTTCCCCTACCAGGAGTCTCCCCCACGCTCCCCACGCCGAATGAGCTTCAGTGGGATCTTCAGGTCCTCCTCCAAAGAGTCCTCCCCCAATTCTAACCCGTCTACCTCTCCTGGGGGCATCAAGTTTTTCTCCAGATCAAGAAAAAGTAAGAAATTGCTCATGTTATTTCAGGAAGATACACGGTACCTCTGGGCTTGGCCCATTCTTTACCTGCGGTAGTGAAGTAAGTGCAGATGAGGCATGTGCTAATTGTTTGTTATCACTTTCGCTGACCTTGTGTTTGGGGTTTCTGATGTTCTGGCCGTTAGGGTATGACGCGTGTAGAGCCACAGACGCAGACCTGAGGAGGGAAATCACGCTTCAATCCTTTGCTTAGAAATCCTCCATCCACGTTAGTGAGAGTTTTCTGGGTGGTTTCACCGAGGCTAGTTGAACACCGCTGCCAGGGCTGGAGGGCAGTTGGTGGGGTTGGTGGTGGAGTTGGGCATAGAAAGGACATCATCTCGGGAGCTAAGGGAGACTCGCCTCTGTAGACTCTACAAGAATTTCAGCTGTTTTTAAATTGATTTTTCTTTGCCCTATTGTAGGGGAGTGAAGAGAGCTTTCCTGGATAGAAGTAAATTTGAGTTTCCAATCAAATGAGCAGTAAGGGAGTGTTTGAGCTTCTCTGCCAGAAAATGAAAGGCATCATAGACCTCCGTGGTTCAGAGCACTTGACTGCTTCATGACAGGCATAAGTTTTACTTCTTCAGCAGCCCGTGGCCTAACACACCATTAGGACTCAGAATTGAGAAAAGGCTGTGCTTTTAAAACTTTCTTGCGGAATAAAGGCTCCCAGTGCTGGTCTGCAAACCCAGTGTGGTCTACCCAAGGGTTAGTGGCTGCAGGAAGGGAACAGAGTTACAGGGGAACAGTATCTCACCACTGGAGGTACTGGATCGTCAGACCACAGTGAGTTTTCCTTCTGTGAACAGAAGCAATAACTCAATGATAAATTGTTGCCAAATCTTCTGTGATAATGTAGATACAGAATTAGTTGTGACGTGCATACCCACGTTTGGCTATATGTTTCCTGCAATGTATTGATAGCTTTCAGTGACTTTTAAATAGTATAGAGGGACCTTCTTGTTTTTATTCATCAGAATTTCTCTTGAAAATGTTGATTTTAATCAGAGCAAGTAATTTTGTAGTGACTTTTGTGCACAAGACCACAGCTATACAAACCCATATAGGATTTTTCTTTATGTTTATGAGAAGTTTTGCTGCAGCTTAATTGGAATGGTATGTTTTCCAGTTCTTGCCTCTCTCTAAAACACCTTCAGGAGATTGAAAGTAGGAAGTTCATTGTTTCTGAAGGACTCGAAGTAGACTGTGAACACCATTTCTGTTCAAGGACATTTGGTTTTCTCTGCTTAAAGTTCAAGTATGCTATTTATGCTCCCCTCTTTTTCAAGCCTCACAATAATTAAAGTTCATTTAAGCTCTTTTTGCTAGTCCACATAGGTTTAAATATTGCATAGGCAATATGCTGCTGATTGAGTAGGCAGAGAAGGGCTTGCTGCTGCATGAATAACAGCAATATACACTGCACAGCAAAGCCATCTTGGGAATTTTTAAGCAAGTTATCCAGGCAAATGATACTGTTGAAGTCCTAGCTAGGTATAACAGAATATTAAATAAGGGAATCTTCCAGTAGTCAGCAAAATCCTTTTGATAAGGTCACATCACTGTCGCAGGAACAGGCTGGAACGAGGCCATGCTATTTTTGAGCTAACAGAAGATACCCATGACCCTGCTGCTCCAGGGAAGGTTGCAGGAATTGCGCTGGGCTTGGGTGCTCGCGGTCTTTTGTTTTAAGGCAGCAGGGACAGACTCTTGGAAAGAGCATGGTGATTAAAACTGGTCTTTAAAATGGTAAGTCTTCCCATTTTGCAGCTTTTTGCAGAAGAGATTTCTTATCATGTGCTTTCACATCATTTAGCTCTCTTATGGAGAGACTAATGCAGGTACATATCCTTCACTACCATGTTAAAGAAGATTCTATTCAGGATGCGCTATATGGCGCTCAGTAATGAATTTTACTCTTAGGGTTTATTATATTCATTTTTATCGAATTTTATTTCAGAAAAAACTTTTCAGGACTTCAGGAAATGTGTGGCTTAGCATTTCTATTGTATTACGAAGCTTTTCAGAAGCGAAACTTTTCCATTCTGCTCCTTTGCAAGGAAAGAATAACTGCACGTATTATAAACCACTATGCTAACTGGTTACGTCCTACTCAAAACAAAGTCTCTGTGGCTTGAGCCGCATTTCCTGAGTGACAAGTCTTCTCAGAGACTCCTCAGACCAGATGTCTCAGCCCTTTGCACAGATGCTGCACTGAAGAACTCTGAGAACAGCTAAACCAGCACACGGCTCCACGTTTCTGAAGGTGCATAAATGCTTCACTGCTCAAAATTGTCACAGCCTATGTGATTAAAGTCCCATTTTCTCAAGCAGCTTGGGATAACTGTGTTACAGGTGAATGGGACTCAGGTTGCTTCATAGAAATCAGAGGGACTTGCTGTGCTTGCCTGCCTTTACAGCCCCGCTGGTGCTGGGTTAACAGTATTACAGTGAAAGTTAACTCTGTGCTGGGCTGCACTAGGAGGATCAGCACCAGCAGGTCGAGGGAAGTCATCCTCCCCCTCTGCTCAGCACTGGTGAGACACATCTGCCCTGCTGGATCCAGTTCTGGGCTCCCCAGTACAAGAGAGGCAGGGTCATCCTGGTCCAGGGAGGGGCCACTACGTTGGTCAGGGACTGGGGCGCCTGGTGTAGGGGGAAGAAGGAGGAAGAGACAACCTTTTTGCTGTCTTCAGACACCTGGCGGGGTTATGGGGAAGGCAGTGCCGGACATCTCGAGGACGCCCAGCAAAAGGGCAGGAGGCAGTGAGGGAAACTCCAGGCAGGTGTAAGAAAAACGTTCTTGATGGGAGTGATACAGCACGGGAGCAGGGGTCCAGATGGACTGTGAAATTGTTGCCCTTGCAGATTTTAATAAGTCAACTGGACAAGGCTTTGAGCACCCAATTTAATGTTGAAGCCCTGCTTTGAGCAGGAGTTGGACCAGGGACCTGCAGAAGTCCCCACAGCCTCATTTACTCTGGGAAACTCTGCACAGGAGCCTTCCCTGTGGGTTTACAGCAAATCAGCACTTTATCCAGGCAATCTGCAATTAAAAAGAAGCACCAGGTAAAAGTTCACAGGGTTTGGGTTTTTTTTTATCCCCACTTCACCTGGAATTGGTCTGTGCTACATTCCTTTCCCTGTCATCATGGAGCAGGATGTGGGGGAAGTATATGCTGTCTTTGTTTTAAGTAACATACCCCATCTTCCCTCCACTTCCTCCTCCCACACGTTGTTCAAAACACAGACTAACCTGTTACTCTGCATATTCCTTGTTTTTCTTGGAAGCAACTTCTTCCTAGCTTGTTTTCATTTTAAAGGCTATGTGTGGTATTCGGAGCACTTTGTTTCCCATGTAGCTGCTCTTTCCCAGCTGTTATTTTGCCTTTTGAATATATGCAGTGTAGGAAGGGCATTAATGGTTAGGGTAGGACAATATTAAAACAGAAAGTGATTTGCAGACATGAGGCTTAAGACATTTTCCACTTAAGGCTGCGAGTTTAAAGCTTTTGCTCATCTTTAATACTGTATCACTTGTTTGACAACAGCCAAAAGCTTGGCTTTGTGTCTTTTCCCTTTGGTTACCCCAGTTGAGCATCTGGTCATATCCCCACGGGTCTGATCTGACAAAAGATTTGCCTTGAAAGGAACAGTACCTTCCCACAGCGTGTGCTTGGCTGCCCCCCACTTCAGGTAGTTTGTAAGTACAGCTGCGAAGTAGTAAACGGCTGGTTGGGGCTTTGCATCCGGTGGCCCACCTTTGGAGAGGCAACAGATCCCTGTCAGGCCTCTCGTGTCAGAGGCTCTACGAGGACATTTTGGGTTAAGGGGTGTTGGCCACTGGTGCAGGCCCTTTGGTTCGGGAAGTTCACCACAGAAAAGTCCAAGTCGGCTCTTTGCGTGTTGGGTTTCTGTACAAGCACTTGAAATTCTCTGCTTTTTTCCTGTGAATTTCTTTGCACAGCACTGGCAGACCGATAATTGAAAACTGACTATGGATTTGGGTTGAATTAAGCTTGGCTTTGAGGTGATGGAGATGACTGGCTAGTGCTGCCCCACGTGATGAAGCTGGGTAGATACAGTCCCAGCGCTGCCCACCTTGCATCTCCCAAAGGCAGGTGCCTTCTGCAAGCAGAGACTTGGCTCTAGGAGGTGTAGAGTTCTGTACCTGGGTTTTACCCATTGGTGTGCATGCTTGAGCAGCTGTGGAACGTTGAGCAATTACATTTTAATTGGTTACAAAAAAAAAAAGAGTAAATTGGAGTGACCTGTAGCTAGCAGGAGGCTTCTACAGAGCGGACACCTATTTCCTAGACATTTTTCAGGGACAACAGGAACAAAGGATGGGTGAAGACGTGCAAGTTGAAGTTTGAGGTGCTGTGAAAAGTGACTTCAAAATTGGCATTGTGGAACTGCTTTCCAGTTTTTCTTGGGTTTGCTCAAAACTGCATGAACTGCTCTCACGAGGAACAACTCGGGATCTAATGCTCTAAGATGTTGAGTCTTGGCTGTGATGACAGTGTATGACTCCTGTGTGCCAGTTTGAGAGAGCAGGTATAATAACGCCGAGAGAAAGAAGTGGCACAGATTTAATCGCAGTAAAGCAAGCTGAGGTGACCCTCAGTAAACGCAGGAGGACGACCTGCACTGGGAAAAAACACAATTCAGATTACACTTCTCTTGCATGAGCTCTCCCTTCAGAACCAATACATACACAAATAAATGAGAACTTAATTTTACCAAGTCCAAATTAGGGAGCTACCCCTGCAGACAGGCTAAAATTAACTACCCTGAATATTTTATTAAAAATAGATGGTTGTATGAAATTAAAGTAATTTAAAATACAGCTTCTTCCATGGGGCTGAATGCCTCATTTGAAGGGCAGCAGGGCTTTTTCCAGTCCTGCTTCCCTTTTCAAAACCCATCAGTTCAAGTAAAAGCAATACTCATGACACATTGATGGTGCAGCCAGTTTTAACAGTAAAGAAAATCAATTAAAAGGTTTCCATTGACCTAAAGCTTTGGGCTGAGGTGGATGGAATCAAAAGATAAATTTAGCTCAGAATTAAAGGTTGTTTACAGTACTTTGAATCAAAAATTATGCAGCTTCCAAACACCTCGAAGCTGGTGGTCAGATTTGAATCACAGTGAATTTGCACTATTTATAAGGAAGGAAATGTTTTTCAATATAAAGTTTCAATTTTCTGTCTTTTAGTAATTTTTCTCCTTCTGAAATTCAACACTATTAACTGTGGTGCTTAAAATAATCCATAGGGAGGGCTCCTGGTGCTCAGATAATGAAGGACCATATAGTACTTTTTTCAGAAGACTGTGAGATGCAATACAGAAACGTTGTCATGTATTCATTCTAATAATTTATTTTCTTGGAGAACAACTTGTGCTTTGACTATGCCCTCTGTAAGAAAACCTTATGACTGTACTAATTTTTACCCATAGATGGAGCAAGTAGCTCTCATTTGCAATAGCCCAGAGAAGAAAGGGGGAAAACCCTGCAGAGTTTGGTGTTGCCACACTCAGCTCTGCTGCCTTGGAGGTCTCCTGTCTGGCTGATTTCTGCTAAAGCTTTTATTCAAGCTGTAAGCTGAAATCATTTCCCCCCAAGGTTTTACTCCATATTTGTGATATTTTGGTGACAACTTGCAGTGAAGTGGAGTTTAGTCCGACATTGGCTGTTGTGGAGGGTCGGCAGCCAGGCACAGGCATTTCGGGTACTGTTGGCTCAAGCTATTACTCTTTAGGAGTAGCTTCCCATGACACACGGTGCCATGCGATGCGATATTGTCCCTCGTGTCAGCTGCTGAGGTCTATATTTGGATTTTTCTTTGCTAAATCAATAAATTCATCCCATAGTCTTGGACCCTCCCAGCCTTCGGATCACAACTGTGGAGAACCATCAATTATAACCTGCATCAGGGCTTGGAATAGCTAAGGCCACTTCCATCTTCAGTTTTTCATCCAGCTTCACTGCTGGTTGTCTTTGCGTCCTTTGATCAAAGAGAGGTCTGCAGGGCAGTGCTCTGTGCAGATGGTTTTGTTCCCCACAGGTAGTAATGTAAGCAGCAGTAAAGCTAAAGAGAGTGTTTTGAAGCCTCAAGCTGTCTTATCACAGGAAATCATTTGGAAATAAGCTGTGGGGTTTTTTTTTTTTTGGTTTTTTTTTTGGTGGTTGTGGGTGGTTGTTTTTTTTAAACTACCTGTAGTTTAAAAACCCAAGAATACATGTAGGAGCAGATTTTCAACATATTTATGTGCCTATTTTCCACTTAGATCAATCATTTCAAACTCTGGTCCCTAAGCAAGTATTTGGTTGTAAGTGCTGGAGAAATCCAGCACTGGAAATTGCAGTTTGTTCACACATTTAATGTAAAGTACATTGCTTTATCTAAATCTTTATGAATGCTTGTCATGATCCCACTGAAAATGCATGGTGCACCCAAGCTCTTCTGATATGTGGTTAGAGTCTGAAGTATTATTAATCACTTAAGGTATCAGATCCAAGCTTTACACATATCAGGTTCTCAGTTTCTTAGATGAAGTCCATGGAAAATGCCTAAAAATGGGCTGAACAAACATGGTAAATGTTGAATCAATCCATTTTCTGATCTGGAAAAATGTGGTATGAAAGAACGCGATCACAAGACAGAAAAATGCATGGTTTGAGGAATACAGTCCGCAATTTTGCTGCTGCTGGAATTGGTCCAGCAGCCTGTAGCTGTTACATAGCCCTTGCTGGGTCAGCATGAGTTTTGACTGAACTTGGACTGAATGAAAACATTGATTTTAAAAAGAAAATAAAAATCATAGTAATGATGCTAAATCACTGTGCATTGTGAGAGTCAGTAGGGCGAGGTGTTGATCACTCTCGTGTCTCCATTTATGGGCTCTGTGGAAATGAGCCTTTGCTTTATATGCAGCCTTTGGGGCTGTGAAAGCATCTTGAAGGAGAGCCCTGGTGATAAGCAGAGGTTCGGCTGAGAGGGTTTTAAAGACTTTACATGGACTTTCCTACTTGCCTGTGTGGATTGCTAGATTTGTTCCCTGGTTTCACTTGTGTGTATATTGTATATTGTCTGCTTGAGGGTATCATAGAATCACAGAATGGTTTGGGTTGGAAGGGACCTTAAAGATCATCTTGTTCCAACCCCCCTGCCATGGGCAGGGACACCCTCCCACTGCTCTAAATGCAGGTTGGTTGTTACTGGGATGAGGAGATACGGAAAAGCAAAGACTTTCTAGTAGAAAGCTCTGCCTGGTGCCAGGTTTAGACTTATTTTTCCCCCATTGCCAGTCTAAGTCAAATATCAATCTGAATTACATCTGGCAAGAAGCCACCTTCTACTTGCAGTTTGACAGAGATGAATGGGCTGTGGAAATGGTGTAATACCAACATTGTGTTAACATCACAGATCTGACTAATTCCTGTACTCCTGAATCTGTGCGGTGGAACTAAGTCTTTCCACGCAGCGCTCTGTTTGACTACAGTAAGCTCACGTTGCCGTTGTCAAAGCAAAGGAGAACAAAGATGCCACTTTTTCAAATGAATTGCTTTAGGATTTTCTAGCCAAATTAATTAATTGATTTGGGTTTTGTTGTGCTTAAAATACTGAACACATCAGCTGGAAAAGGCTAGAAGTCATGTTCTTAGTTTAAAATAAAAAGAGGACAGGGTAGGTCTTCTACTCATGTCAGAAAGTGGGTCTTGGGTCCAATTTTTGGACACTAACCTACGAATGGTTCCCATCCATCCATTTCTTTCCTTTAAAGAAATTTGTTTGATAATCTGCGTATTGGGAGCCACTAGCTGTTATTGCAGGTGCTTTAATAACCCAGCAGTAACTGTTAGTGCAGGTTAGTGCAGCAAAACTTCGGAGAGGCTTCCCTGGCACAGAGTGGGACATACAGAATGAAGGATGACACCATGCAAAGGACTCAATGCGGGTTCATAAAAGCATTTTATTACTCCCAGGCACACACATACATGTTAGCTGGAGGTTGTCACTCCCCAAAGATTGCTTCATTTTTGAACTTTCAGGATGGGGGTTGTAAAATGCTGGGGAGCTCCGTCTGTGCTGTGCAAACAGGTCTGTGAAATGGGTTGTGCTGCCATATGGGCATGTGTGGACGCTCTACAAAGCAAAGTGCAGAGGATGGGGCAGCGAGATGAGGATTCACGGTGGGTACAGTGTGAAGCTGTGGTAAGCAAAAATATTGTAGGGAATGTAATTTTGAGAATATAGATGTTTCTGAAGGGAAGATTTTAGTCTGTAGAGTCACCTGTACCCTACTAGCAATAATCTGTAACTGGTTTTCTCCCCAGATTGCTTTCTCTTTTGTCCACGTTCTGGATGTTAGAATTTGATATCCAGCTAAACAACTAAAACAGAAGATCTACAAAGCATTGCTGGAAAGGTCCAAAGGTCAGGACCTGATTTAGGACAGTCCTAAAACCAGTAGTAATGGGTGACAAATGACAGACCTAAAGCCTGTCTGCAGTGAGCTTGCAGAGGTCCCTGCGCCTGGAATCTCTAGGATGGATTGATAGACTTTCAGCTTTAAAACAAAAAAATGCTTTGTGGATTGTTTGTTGGTTTGGGGGTTTGTTGTTTTTTTTTTTTAAAGAGGAATTATTTTCTTTATATGCTTTCTGCTGTGCCCTTTGCTGTCACAGTTCACCCAGTATTTGGAGACTTTTCTCTATCTTTAAAAAAGTGCTGTCTTAGATTACAGAAAATATTCGTCTGTGTGTGCTTGATATGTGAAACAAGTACTCAGGGTCTTTGATGATCAACATTCAAAACACCTCAATTGCTTAGCTAAATTATTTTGAAGCTTGCCTTGGGGTTCCTATAAGCAATTTTGTTGGTAGACATCTGTGATGGTTTAAAACAGGGCTTCTTTGTAGTTTGCTTCTTGCAGCGGCTCCTGCTGCTTACGACTCTCATAAGTGCAGCTTTGAAAGCCCCGCGTAGGCGTGTGACACAGGACTGTGGTGACAAGTGCGTGCGGGTCGCTGTGCCAGACAGTGCCGTGCTGTGCGAGCCCAAACTGCGTCTCCTGGGGAGCTCCTACATGACTGTGAAACGTAGGTGCCCTCCTGTGGGCATCCCATTGCTCATCCTGGCTGTATGGAGAGGCTGGGGTTGCCTTCCCTGCCTGGAGATGCTTTGGTTTAGGTTTTGAGCAGGATGCTAAGCATCTTTTATTATGTTTTCAGGGTTTTTTTTGCTTCTAAACCTGTTCATACAGCGGCAGCTAAAGCATCCCCCCCACCGACATGTGTAACAGCAATAATTTCAGCAGTTGTTCAGAAAACCAACTTCTTGTCTCCTTGTCCCAGGAAGGTTTGCCATTGCCTTCAGGTCAGGATATGGACCTCAGTATCAAGACAGACATTTAATTGTGTTGACAAATGCACGGACCCTAAGACAATTCATTCCCGCTGGGGAAGGCGTGCAAAGATAAGCCATTCATCGTACCTTCTTCACCAAGCGCCGTTATTGGGGAATCCTGAGTGTTTTGTTTCAGGGTCACTGTGAATGTGTCTGCTTCATTGCCTGCCTGAGCTGGGCAGAAGGTTTGGTGTCAGATTTGTTTGCTTAACCTCAGTGTAAGGTTTCCATAGCTCTGCATGTTCGCGGTCTTTTCATGCAGCTGTTTAATAGTGAGTGAACTGTGCTAGGCAACCTGAGCTCTGCCTCCAGCAGGATGATACTGTTTGCAGTTATACAGTTGCTCCAATTCCTTTTGCACGCCGATGTGCCCCCTGTAGTCCCGAGCAGCCAGAGGCCAAAACTGTCTTTGATCCCTGCAAAATAAAAAAAAAAATCCATGCCCAAACGGTACGAAGGTCAAAACTTTCTGGAGAGGAGGTGAAAGAATTGCGTATGAACTAATGTTCAATACCGAAACGAGAGTAGATGCAGGTGGCAAATAGTGTCCGTGTTCTTTATTCAGTGTTTAGCATCTGTACTGAGTGCCTGCCTCCTTCGTGCTTCATAGAATCATGGAATGTTTCCAGGGTTAGAAGGAACCTTTAAGGGTTATATAGTCCAACCCCCTGCGGTGAGAAGGGACAAGTTGATTCAGACCAGATTGCTCAAAGCGCCATCCAACTTGACCTTGAATGTTTCCAGGATTGAAGCATCTGCAACCTCTCTGGGCAACCTGTGAAAACCAGAGTTTGCTAGAGAAGTGTTAGGCTTGGCCATGTTACGTGCACCTCCAAGGATTTCTGAAAGAAAGTAAGCATGAACAGTGGCTGAAACATGTAGCCGGTTAATAAAAATGGGATTTTGGCACAGGAATCCCCAGCAAGGCAGTGGCACTTGATCACAGCACAGCACTGGCCTAAACTTGTTTGGGAGAGTGAACCTCAAAAATGAATTGATGCAAACATTTAGATGAGCAGGGAGCTGAATTTTTCATCTTTCAGAAGAAAATATTGCTCCTTCCAGTGAAGCTGATTAAAATGTGGCTTCTGCCCAAGTGAAGATCAAATTCTGCTATATTATGTGTATTTCATAGAATCACAGAATGGTTTGGGTTGGAAGGGACCTTAAAGCTCATCCAGTTCCAACCCCCCTGCCGTGGGCAAGGACACCCTCTGCTAGACCAGGTTGCTCACAGCCTCATCCAGCCTGGCCTTGAACACTTCCAGGGATGGGGCATCCACAGCTTCTCTGGGCAACCTGTTCCAGTGCCTCGCCACCCTCTCCATGAAGAACTTCTTCCTGATATCTAATCTAAATCTCCCTGCTTTCAGTTTAAACCCATTACCCCTTGTCCTGTCACTCCAGGCCCTTGTAAAAAGCCCATCCCCAGCTTCTTTGTAGGCCTCCTTCCGGTACTGGAAGGTGCTGTAAGGTCTCCCCGGAGCCTTCTCTTCTCCAGGCTGAACAACCCCAACTCTCTCAGCCTGTCCCCATAGCAGAGGGGCTCCAGCCCTCTGAGCATCTTTGTGGCCTCCTCTGGACTCACTCCAACCGGTCGATATCCTTCTTATGTTGAGGGCCCCAGAGCTGGACACAGCACTCCAGGTGGGGTCTCACGAGAGCAGAGTAGAGGGGAAGAATCCCCTCCCTCACCCTGCTGGCCACCCTTCTCCTGATACAGCCCAGGATACGATTGGCTTTCTGGGCTGCCAGCGCACACTGCCGGCTCATGTCCAGCTTCTCATCCACCAGTACCCCCAGGTCCGTCCCCTCAGGGCTGCTCTCGATCCAGTACTTGTACTCGACCCAGCCTGGACTTGTATTTGGGATTGCCCCGACCCAGGTGCAGGACCTTGCACTTGGCCTTGTTGAACTCCATGAGGTTGGCAGTGGCCCACCTCTCCAACCTGTCCAGGCCCCTCGTGGTTAAATCAGATTTAAACACATCTGATTTACTGCATCTGACTTTCCCAGAGTCACATGGGAAGATTTGACCATTAGGCTCTGAACAGAGTTTCCAGAACAACTTCTAAACAGTTTCCA
The DNA here is from genome assembly GCA_027574665.1 of Rhynochetos jubatus. Taxonomy (NCBI): domain Eukaryota; kingdom Metazoa; phylum Chordata; class Aves; order Eurypygiformes; family Rhynochetidae; genus Rhynochetos; species Rhynochetos jubatus. The sequence goes on along the minus strand of CM050653.1, from coordinate 7,530,657 downwards.
GACTAGGGTACCTAAAGTTAATAGTATAAATCCTTGCTGAGACACCTAAGAAGTTGACTTGGAAAAGAGAAGGACTGTCTTATTAAACAAAAAACCAAACAAACAAACAAAAAAAGGAAATCTTTTGAGTAATTTCCACAATATTTCTCATCGTCCTTATGAAGGTGGTAAGCAATAAGGAATACTTTTCCTGTGTGGGCATATAAGTGCTGGGTTTTGTCCTGTAAAGCCAGAGGAAAGCCCTTACTTCCGATGCAATCAAAGGCACTTTCATTGACAAAAGCCTAATTATGGCCCTTCCCTCCTTAAAAACGTAACTAGTAAGTAATGAGGATTATCGCCGATCTGACATCTTGTATGGTCGCTGGCATTCGCAGAAAGCTTTCAGGCAAATGTTGGGGATTAGTGCAAACCAGTTTGTACAGCTGTCTAGATTCTGTTCAATCAGAAGCCCAGTCTGCAGAAAAAGATGTGGATTATCAGCAAATTCTTACTTGTGGTAAGGAAGACAGGCAGGGATAGATTCTGAATTTAGCGAAATGCTCGAAGCCACGGCTGTGGGGTAACTGATAGGGACTCTGTTGCAGTAGTTAGGAATATTTTTCTTTTTTCCTGGCTGTTTTTGTTGTAGAAACAAAGACCAAGAAAAAACTCAGATTTAGCATTTTTCTTAATTATATTTAATTAATAACCATTGCTTTGATATTCCTATGTGACGAGCCATAATTCCTTCATATTTGCTTGACAGAAGTGGATTTATGCGCTCGTATTATCCAGACCAGAGCGGTTTCTCTCCCGGGCCCCATGGTGATGTTTTTCCTTTGAGCACAGAGTTTAGGGCAGATAAAGGCAGCTGAAATCTCAGATTTTTTTTTTTTTAGGATGGACACTCAGATATTTTTTTAGGACTCAAGGATGGTGGCTACTCTGGGATTGTTCCAAAGGCATCTTGTTACATGTGGTTGTTGTCAGGGTCTGGAGGAGATCTAGGTAGCTGCAGCCACCTTAGTGGCCCAGGAGAGCTTTTGTGGCACTGGAGAGGGCCACACCTTAGAGGATGCAGGAAGTGAAAACCCTTGGGAAATGGGCCTTAGGTCAGCTCTTGTTCCAGCTGCAGTTTCTTGGCATGGCTCTTGTTATTAAAGACTTGCCACCGTAATTAAATCACATTAAAGTCAAACAAGCTGATGATGGGTGCTGGTCAGAAGTCACATTGCTGTCGAACTGACCCATCGTTTGGGGATGAGCTTTGAGACAGAGTGTCTCGAGTAGCTGGAAGCCACCGTGGCAATCACAGGAAGCCCCCACAGCCTCTCCCTTTGGAAAGCTGAGATATGGCTAGAGTGAACACTGTCAGTGGAGGAGCTTACAAGCAGACAGCTGTGATGCAGACTGGGAAATGAAGCTGCCTGGAGAGCCCAGCTACAAACCAAGAGAGGGAACGCCGACAGAACATGGACCTGCACCAGCTGTGCCACTTCTTTAGCCATAGTTTGGCTCTAGTATAGCTGAGAGAGTCAAGAGAGGTCTGGCTGAGCTGGGGTCTCACCTGTGTTCGGAAAAGAGACTTGGAGAGCATGATCCTCAGGATTCACACCATCATTTTCATTCTTTTATTGCACTTTGTATTTAAGAAGAGGCGTGGAGTTGGGAGGAGGCAGTTTTTCCCATGCACTCCTGGGTGTTCAGTGTGAGCATCTTGGCACTACCTCCATGCACTGGCTTTTGCATCCTCAGAGCATCCAAGTGCCTCCTACAGTTCCCAGCCACAAGACACTTGGGGAAGGAAATAGAAAAAGGCATCGCCACAAAATGAGCCTGGTGAGCTTGTTTTTGCTTCATGCTCTCTGTCTTTTAACAGCATCGATAGTTTTTTCCACGTAAATTTTTTTATCAGTGGTTAAATTGCAAGATTGGGAATGCTTCAGTGGGAAGGTATCTTCTCATCCCTGCAGAGCTGTCCACAATCTCACACCTGCTACTGTTATGATGAGAGGAGAAACAGAACTACTCTGCATAGATGAACCTCACATCTTCACTGCTTTGTGGTTGGCATCGGTTGGAGGGAGTTAGGAGGCCATTGTGCGTGTTCTGGTCGTGTTCAAGCTTTATGTAATTTCTTGAGATGATGCGATCATGATGTTTAGTGCTACGATACATGGATATTTTTTCTGGAGGAGTGATTGCAAGGAGCAGGGGAGTATGCCCTTTGCTTCAGGGTGGCTAAACTGAGTCATTCCCCCGTGCAGAAGGGCTCTGCAGGAACGGGGCACAGATATTTGTGATGGGATTGTTGAAGGAGAGAGTTGGTTGCTTGTGTGTTCAAAGCCTGCAATGTTATTAAGTAAATAAAACAAGTGGCACTAAAGAAAGTATCCAAACAGTACATCATTTCCTTTGGAAAATAACCCCACAGGGTGCTGAAATCTGCTGCTGCAGAGCACTGGGGTAGCTGTGCATCATTCCTCACGTAGGAACCATGTCAGGGACCAGACTGGAAAAATGCTTTGCAGTGGATTGTTTTTTACTTCTCTGTCCTCTAGCTGCCAAGAAGAGGAGTTTTGTGCTGTATTTTGTATATGCACTTTGGTTCTGTTTCTGTTTTGCCTGAAGCTCTCTCTCAGGTCCTTCCAAATTCTTTACCATAAAAGATAATAAAACACTACAGCACTTCGCTAAACGGCATCCAGAACTCTTTCTTCAAACATTAAGGCACAAGTCAGGCTGGGAGCAGGACAGCAGTAACGGCAAAGACTGGGGGCAATTCACTTCCCTTCGGAGTAGCTGGATTTTTGCCATCAGTGAAACCTGGAATCCACCCACTGTAACAAAAAATTAGCAGGTACTTAATTCTTTTATTTTCCCAAGGCCCTGTGGATACAAACCAGTGATGATATACTGTAAGCACTCCATGAAAAGCAATGTTAAATCTTGCTGCCTTCTGCTTTGGAGGTCATGGAGAGATGGCTGAGCAAACCTCAGCAGTGGCAAAGGCAAAGCATAAAATACTGTCATTGGGCCATGGTAAAGAAGGAGCCAAGTCTTAATCACATAAACAGATTCTCGTATACTTTCCCCATGCTATTTTATAAAGTGCTTATATAACTGAAAAGATTAAGCTTGGAAAAAGAAGGCCAGAAAAATATTTTTACGGCTTCTTATTTATGGCTTTACTATGATCGAGGAATTAGTTTACATTTACAGAGCCAAAAAGAGGAGGAGGAGGAGAGAGGAGGAGGGATCTGAATAAGGAGAGGTATTTGCACAGCTCCCAGAATATTAAAGAAAAACTAAAATCCCGAGGAGTTACTGCTGTCCAATGCAGACATGCGAGCAAATCCTAGGCTGGAGGGGGACTCAGTATCCAGGCAACGTCAACTTTCTTTGTTAAGCTACTGCCAGCGCCGATGACAGCTTTTGCCACTTTATGGTCATGTTAAAAAACGAAAATGCATGATGTCACTGAAATTCTTAGAAATTAATTTCTCATCCGTCCAGCGGATGCAAGGCTCGGCAACACGTGGCACGTGCACGTCTGCACAAATTCAGCGGGAACAAGCCTTTGATGAGTTTACGGCTGGGAAGGTGTGTGGTTCCTTGTTTCTCTGTAATCCTGGCACTTCGTTTCCCCCAGAGTTTCTTATCCTCTCCTTTGGACACAGGTACTTACTGTGCATTAGGGAATGGATCACATTTGATTAAGCCATTTATAAGTAACTTAAAGGGAAATGTTGATGTAGCAAAGCTGAACCTTTTCTTGCAGCGGAGAAGTTGAGGAGCCAGCCTTGTTGCTGAACATGAAGATGTTTAGCTCGCTCTCACTAAGTTGCTAAGCACCTTAGGAGGGGATGCAGGGGGAACTGCTACGCTGCAGGAAGTCTTTCGGGTTCTGCTGGTGCCCCCCGCCTTCCCTCCCACACCAGGTTTGTGCGGTCAGGGAGGGTAAGGGCTGGGGCAGGAGCATCACCCTTTGCTCCCAGCTCCCCCAGAGCTTCATGCACGACCCTGAGCAGATATTCTCCAGGCTTTGAAGTTTCATTCATTGCTGTAGTTTAAGAGTGTGAATTTTGTAGTGGGTGACAATGAATAGGGAGAGCTGAAGGGCATAGGGGGAATTGGAAAGGACTGATTAAGGCTGATGGTGCTGAGGGCTGCGACTCAAAACAAAGACCAGCAGGACCTTCCCTGTCAGTGCTGCACTTGATACAGGAACTCGTGTTACACCTTCTAACACATTGTGCAGGAAAAAATAACCCACTCAGAAATTAATATAAAGACTTCTTGAGAAGCCTAATTTTTCTGGCAGTGAGCCTGGGTTTTTCTGCTGAGGCCAGTAGGAGTTTGGTCTCTTGGGCTGGAGGTTGATGCTCTGTGCCGTGCACTTGCATTGCTCCACTCAGCAATTCCTGAAGACACTGGGATTTTGCTGTTGACCTTTGAACACATAGGCTTGTAATGGATGTACTCAGCAAATAAACAGGAAGGAAAGCCAGAAACCTGTGATCATAGTAAATATCTACTTCATCTGCTGTAGGTTATTGTTTTCTTTAAGATTTTTAATTATCTTTCTGGTTAATAGGGGTAGAAAAGGGATTGGTCAAGCACAAGTCTCTTGTGGTGCAGTACACACAGCATGTGAAGATGGCTTTTCATCTAAAGCTCTCACAGAGATGGTGTGAGTTATCCCTGGTTAAGCAGTGGCCTGGTAGCGGAGGTGAGAATAAACCCAAAGTCTCTAAACTCCGTACTCAGCCCCATTTCAGTGTTCCTTCCTCCCCTCCTCTGCCTTATTGGTGTTTTATTATGACTGGAAACAACGTACCTGGTTTACAGGAATATGTAGCTTGGAGCAATAATTTGTTTGTGTCTGTTGGCACAGAGGTTTTAATATTTTTTGCTCTGGTGACATACTTGCAAATAAGAGGATTGTCAGACTTGCCAGGCCTTACTGCTAGCTGCCAAGGTGGTGACAGAGTAATTTTTCCCCACAAATATGTATTATGTAATAATAACAAAAGCATTCAATCTGTAACACCGATAGGTTTTACAGGCTCTTTTGAGCAACCTTGACACCAAGAGCCAGCATTGCACGAGGCTGCATTAGGGAGAGCTCACAGGGCTCTGTTGGAAACATGTCCATGAAAACAGAGACACTCGCCTGAAGGACTAAGGATGCAGGATGCTTGCGGGGCAGACCAAGATATTCAGGAGTTGGACTTTGTGCTGCTGGATATATCCAGAGCTCTGTAACCATAACACTGAGTTTTTGCTTTGATACTTGATGTGGAATTTAAACTGATTAATGATGTTAGAGCTACTTGGTTGAGTGCTTCCTACTTTAAGCAGTGAAATCACTGCAAGATACTGACCTTTGCCAAGATTTGGGAATCTGATGGCACTGCACAACAAGTTCTGGTCATCCATGATACTAGTTTAGATCATTTTCAAATGACTTCACAAGGTACAGATAGCAGTGTGGTTGGCCCAATGCACTGCTAAGCTAAGTCACCACTAAAAGAGATTTGATGGCTCCAGAAGTCTCTCCTTGATCCTGAGGCTTGATGTGTTTTGAGGAAGTGAACAGGGAAAGATACTGGCTGCAGATAGTGTCGGCCTGAGAACTGTGTCAAGCTGGGATGTGCCTTAGCACTGGTACCTCTTCTCTGATTCACAAGAGCATCCTAAAACCTAACTAATGAAGAAAGTGTTGTGCAAGGAGTTACTGTGATGTTGCCTCTTCCCCACTCTGGCTTTCAGGCAGTCACCCCAAGGACACAGTTGACAGCCTTTTAGTCTCTTTCTTTATCATTAACTGTTGTGTAAAGGTTTCAGGCTATTTTTTCTCCTGCCAGATATTGTGCATGCAGACTGGCAGGGTTGGCTTTTCCAGGAATATTCTTACTGCCTTGTAGCTCCCAGGTTTCCAGCTCTTCCGTCATCTAGGCATAAAGACGCAAAAAGCTTTCTCTAGTTCATGTCTGCGTTGGTCCCAGCCAAACCCATTGACATTTTTCACACAATCCTAAATATAACAATTCTGAACTTTACAGTGCTTGGTGTTTTGACTTGCACAGTGAATGAACAGGGAACCTTTTGGCTCCCACAGTCACAGCAGCTTCCCAGCTCAATGCTGTGGATGTGTCAGATGCTGTTTTCCAAGTTACCTGTCTGCCTAGTTACAGAAATGGGTAGAATCATCAAGAAACGGGAAATATTGGAGCTTGAATGGTTTCTAGCTCATTGTAGGTAGTAAAGCAATACCAGCTTTCCCTTACATGTCCACTGTCACGGTCTTTGTCCCTTCTGTAGCCTGGTAGAATGTACCTCTGTTACCATCTCAGTAAGCTGCAGGGTCTGCCTTTCTCACTGTGCTTTCATCTCTCTTAAAAAGTCAGTAAAGTTTCTTTTGCTAAAAAAATTGCTGTTTGATCTGGGTGAAAAAAATCTCAAAAAAAACCCCAACCCATGAAGGCAAAAAACCAACCTGGAAAGAGAAACCAGGAAGATTTTGAGTGTTTTCTCTTCCAGACCTCATGTACGTGATAACAAATGTTTCCTCCTCTATACTCCCATCTGCTCTGGCAGATCTTCCATAATCTGGGCGACTAATTCTAGTAATCTCTTTGGAGCTGGGGCATGTGAGACAGCCACCTCATGCACACAGTGCTTTAGCGCAGTGTGAACAATATGTCATGTTCTTGCAGAGGAAGGAGCAGAGCCGTTGAGTCCAACAGACCTCCGTCTCGTTCCGTTCCTCGCCAGCCTCGTGCCAGCCTGCTGCACGGGGACTTCTGGGAAGTCACTTCTTCCTCTGCAATGCAAACCGTGGTACTCATCCCCCTTCTGCTGAAGATGAAAAGGTGCTAGATGAGATCTAGCTGGTGGTCGTTCCTGAGATGTTTATTTTGGCAATATGACAGAGCTGGTTTGACAGTTGTTCAATTATTGTGACATTAAATTATGCAACAGTACTTGGGTTTATTCCTTTGCTTACAACTAACAGTGCTTCAGAATCATTAATTCATAGGAAAAGTGAGAGTAGAAAATGAAGATAGGTCAGGGGGGTGTGGTGTTTGTTTTGTTTTTAAATCCCTTGTGTTGTTTAACCACCAGATGAAGGTTTGCTGTATTTGTTAGGGGTGACTTGAACAAACAGACTGAGGAAGCTGGCTGCAATGCAAAGAAGCTGTGCAGCGGTTTGATTTCAGTGCAGTCCCTGTCTGCACATGGTGGATTCCTCCCTTTCTATTATAATCCCCTTGCTGGAGCAATCCCACTTGCAATGACAATGCAGTGTTGGGTGATCCTTTAGGAATTTCCCCTCTTGGCACTACGCCTGTGTTTAGTTCATCAGACTGGGATTCAGTCCTGTGTGATGTCCTTAGTCACTCACGTAAACGTGCTCTTTTTGACTGCATAATAAGTAGTTAAAGCCCTTCCTATGGATAACCCAGCTACTTACTGGGATTCTGTGAGCTTTGAGTCTGAGTTCAATGAACAACGCAGCTCACCACCGGTCTAATGGTACAAGACCCTTCTTCCACTGTCAACAAAACAACATTTGCAACAGTTCATGGAAAATGTTCATTCTGTGTAAACATCTGGGTTAGATACTCCTACAGGTAACCTGAACGTAGACCTCAGGCTCTCCAGCACCATCACAGTGGCTAAGAGCAGGAGAGGTTCACGTATGCAAACTCCTTTGTCCTTGAGCTTTGGCAGACTTGTGGAGTTCACAGGGAACGGTCCATGCCTCTGGAAGTTGCTGCGGTCTTGCAGCTGAACAAAATGAGGCCCCTCTTTCATCACTGAAGTACATCAGTGAAGCTGCTGGAGCCAGGAATGAGAAAGGCTTCTCAAGCGTTAGCTAAGTGGTTAGCTTTTCAAGGTGTGGTTCAGTTTTCTCTTCAGAAAGAAGATGATGATGAGTGTCATCTCATATGTTTAAGAGGCTGCTGCTGACCACTGTCTTTAATTTTATGTGTGTAAAATATAATGCGTAGTACATATGTCTTTATTATATCCACTGTGGCATAGGAATGGGTCATATGTGGGATGGCTGTCAGCCCCAGCATTGCATTATCAGCAATTTTTTGTTGTTAGGGAACGCTTAAGATTCTTTTCAACCAAAACCAACAGATAGTAATAAGACCAAGCCAGGAGAAGAGTGTCTTTTTTGTCTTACTTTGTGCATAAGCAAATTTCTCGGCTTTTTCTGTCAAATTTGCCTCTTATTGTGGAAAGCAGAGGGATACAGAACTTGAAATTATTTTGAAATCTCATCATCCTGCCTAGATTTTAAGATGAGGGCATTGCTTCCAGCGTGCATATTTGTCACTACAGTTGTCTTTTGTGATAACCACACCAGTGTGAATGTTAAACTGCAGTGAGTGTTGTGAAGCTGCTTTTCTCCTGATACTCCTACTAGCTTATGAATTGTAAATGTATGGCTGTGCAACGGAGGAGGCTCGCTGGGTCTGTATAGGGTTGACATCCGAGGACAGCTGAGGATTGGTGCAAACCGTTGCTAATTCCTCTCCAAATAAATGTCCTGAGGCAGAATCAGTGGAGGACTGTATTTTTGTGGAGTCAAGGTGTTCTGATTTTTAGTTTCTTGTGTTTCAGGGTGTTCACTATGGGATAGTGGTATGAATGGCACTCTTCAGGTAGTGGCCACCCCCAATATATCACTTTCTTGGAGTAATTTCTGGCTTTATTCATTTGCTTTCATTCACTTTGCGACTCATTCAGTGCTAGTTGAAAGACTTTAATTTAAACGTCAGGGGATATTCTGTTCAGCCCTACGTTGCCCATTACAACTTTAACATCATTTAATCTGTTCCAATCCCGCATGAGGGAGGAAGTAGGAGAGGAAGAAAAACAAGAATAGGGAAAAAGAGAGTTTTGTGATGTTCTGGTGAATCCTATCGCCTTCTTGGGGTTTTGTGGAGGATATGGTTGACAGACTTGATAGAAACAAGAATCACAGGATCACTAAGGTTGTAAAAGGCCTATAAGATCATCCAGTCTGACCATCAACCCAACACTACCATACCCACTAGACCATGTCCTCCAGCACCATGTCTACACGTTCCTTGAACACCTCCAGGGACGGTGACTCCACCACTTCCCTGGGCAGCCTGTTCCAGTGCCTGACCACTCTTCCAGTAAAGAAGTTTCTCCTAATATCTAATCTAAACCTCCCTTGATGCAACGTGAGGCCGTTTCCTCTTGTCCTGTCACCAGTCACCCAGGAGAACAGACCAGCACCCGCCTCCCTACAGCCTCCTTTCAGGGAGCTGTAGAGAGCCATCATATCTCCCCTCAGCCTCCTTTTCTTCAGGGTAAACAACTCCAGCTCCCTCAGCCACTCCTCATCAGACTTGTTCTCCAGACCCTTCACCAGCTTTGTTGCCCTTCTCTGGACATGCTTCAGCATCTCTATGTCCTTCTTGCAGTGAAGGGCCCAAAACTGAACACCGTGCTCGAGGTGTGGCCTCAGCAGCGCCCAGTACAGGGGCACAATCATGAAGAAAGAGAAGCAAGAAGAGATGAGAAAAGCACAAGTGGAAAAACACTTCCACTATTTTTTGTAAAAGTTACAGCTGAGGTGTTTTGCCTCAGCTGAGAACTTACTAAATTTTAGGAGTTGTGTTGTCACAGCAGACATCCTGTACTTGCTGGATGAAAAGCTGTTTTTCTGTTTTGAACACCGCCAGATGGCGGCGTATATAAGAACGGTTCCGTTTTTCACATTACAAACTGAAATTGCTAAAGAAGTGAGTGCTGGAAACATGCACTACAGTTTATTAGTATAATGTGGAGAAATGATAAAATTATCATTTGGATAGGATTGTAGTCGACAGTCCCTGCTTATCGGTCTTTTGGGGTAGCTGCTCTGAGCCCGAAGTACGGTGTTTTTCTTACTAGAAGTCACCAATACGCCAACACTACCATCACCGTTATTCCCATCCCTGCTGGTTCGTATTAGAAGCTCTTGAAAGGTAGAACAGGAAAACATCACAGAGACGCCAGGATGTAATTTATAAGTAATTTACCAAGAGTTCTGGGGAACCTAGTGTGCACCTTTGGGACCGCTAAAAAGAAGTAAAATTAAACTTTCAGATTTTTCAAAACCAATTTAGTGCAAACTTGACAACTTCAGAGGTTGAAATCTTTCTTCATGCGCAGTGAAAGCAGCATGAAGTAGTATAAAAAAGAGGATAAAGACAAAAACTCATTACCGTGAAACACTTGGTTATGATTATGGGACGTAATTGAGCCCAGCTTGGAGTCATAAACTTGCAGTTCTTTTATGGGGTGTGAGCTGGACTTGGACCAGATGGAGAAAGTGGTAGTTAGTATTTCCCTTTGAAAACGCAGGCTGCATGCTCTGTTCAACCAGCCTGCAAACGGTGTTCGGGCAAAACAAGCTTTTTGTTATTGTGCATTGCATCACTTGTAGTCTTGAGCGGGTTTTTTTTAGACCAAAGCTCTCTTTTACATATTTATTTGCACGTTATTTTGAAATATTTTCCAAGTTTTCTATTTATATGAAATAACGGTTGCAGTTAAAATCAGGCTGATGTTACGACACTTGCAAGTGTGTCCTGGCACCACTGCCAATGGTAGAAATGAAACATAATATGCTATAAGTAATTGGGGAGACTTTAAAGTAGCTTGACAAGAGTCCATTTCATGGCTGCTTGGAAGGGATTTGTGTTTCCAATCTCCAGAACATAGATGGTCCCAAAGGAGCTCTTTGAAACCCAGCTTTTTATTATTAGGTTTATAAGATCCTTCCACTGCAAGAAGATGTAGTATCTGTTGTAAATGTCCTAGTATCTGTTAGACCATTAGCTGTGGGAGACAAAATGATCATACTCAAAGCCCTTAGTGTTCTTTTTTTAACGAATTACTGTGAAAGTCAGTTGTTAAACAGCCTTGTTTTGTTTCCTGGTAGCTCTGTGCAGAAACGTTATGGTCTTGTTGCTTTCCTTAATAAGGGGAAGCGAGCCCTCCTGGTGCAATGGCCCTGCTTGAAAAGGTCATCAGCTATTATTTATCCTTGGCCTCTATCAAACGGGAGGCTGTTGCCGTGCTGAAGCAATACCAGTTCTTCCCTCATTAAAAAGGGATTTAGATTTTTTTGTTTCTGATGGCATTAAGTCATTCTCAGCACTCCTTTGGCCACTAAAGAATGAGGAATGCTTTTCCAAGGAGGGGAAATTTGAGGTCCAAATTGCATTGGTGTCGTAGACAGCATTTCTTGTGTCTTTGGCCACGTAAAGACTGGAAAGTGAACTGGATAACTTTCTTCAAATATGTCGAGGGCTGCTCCGGAGCAGAAGGGAACAGTCTGTTCTCCATGTGCATGGTGATTAAGACAAGAAGAAGAAAGTCAAGAGGGGAAAGGCTGGGGACAGTCTTTAATTGTGGTTCCTAATAACTTGGATATCAGTGAGAGCCTTGTCTGGAAGGTAATTAAGTGTTAATAATAGGATTATTTTGGTCACTAGATGGAAGAACAAGGATACCCTCTGTACTGTCTTCTTCCATGTTCTCCAGAGGGCAGCCTGAGGGAAGTCCCTGGTAGCTGAGGATGAGAGAGGAACCTGCTCTCATCTCTGCATCTTCTCTTGGATTCCCTGAAAACCTGGGACATCCTTGCATTGATGCCTTGGAAAGGTGTCTTTCTGAAAGACCAGAGCTTGTAAGGTATCTGTGTTGTTAAAGGTCTTTTTTACAGTATTCGTGGCTGTTTGGTCTTTGCCATTCTAATGATATCAACAACGTGATTGCTGGGAGCAGTCATGGCACAAAGAAAAAGGCATGTTTCTTTGTGGAGGAAAAAAGGTAACACGACCTTTAACTCCTCAAAAGATAAGACTCTCATTATTCATAGGAGGTTTGATTTTTGAAAGATCTGTACCTCAAGTTCCAGTAATGTCCAGAAGAAAAGCTGGTGCTCTGTGACTTTAAAAAGAGCTTTTAATTTGACAGAATATTTGCTGTAATCTTAGGAAGGTTGGCTACAATAGTTTGACCACGTCTTGGTTTGTGCTTGCACCCCTTTCCAGCTGCACAAGACCTAGCCCACACTGATCAACCCTTTCCTAAAACAACGAGCTCTCAATGTACAGACTCAGAGCCTAACACGATGCACGCCAGCCAGCTGGGATGAGCGACAGCCCCGTGAATGTTTGTCTCATCGAAAAGACCACGAGGTGGATTTCAATTGTGTTACAAACAGCTGTCCCGGGTGCCTTTTGCTTAGCAGACAGCAAATTTGAATGGAGAAATCTATGCAGAGTGTATAGATACGCGTAGCAGTGGGAGGGCACGTTGCTAGACAAAGTCCAGCCCATCACTCCGGGTACAGTTTCCAGAAAGTGTCAGCCTTCTTTTTATAAGTTGGCAGAAGCTCGTTCCCATTAATCCATTAATCATTAGTTGCAGAGGGCCGGGCGTTTCAGAGCTCATCGACAGGCAGCTGGACTGTGCTGTCGCTGCGAAGACCCAGCACGCATGAATCAAAATAGTTGGGTGATGTCATGTCACGGTGTGAGCGTGCCCGGGACGCTCGCTGCCAGGAATTGTCTGTCCAGGGGTGGTTTCCTTTTACAGCCTTTTTAAAGAGTCATCATGCCGAGCTGCACATGACAATTCCCTTCAAGAGGGCTTGTGGCTCCTTTGCATAGTTAGTATTTTTTAAACGACAGAGCTTATCAGGTGGTTCCTGACCTTTTCCGCATGAGCTGATCCGCTGGGAAATGTTGCTTTAGTCTCCGAGGCTTCTGACGGCTGACGGATAAGAGCTCCGTGGCTGCAAGCTGGGCAGACATTGAACTTCTCCCCGTATCCACAGATACTTGCAGGCGAGTTACTGTACGCTGGAATTAAGACTGGAAGTGCCTGGCGTGTGAGGTTTGGCAGCCTGCTGCAGAGCAGCTCTTCACGAAGACCACAACCAAGCGCCTCGGAGCTGAACCACCGGTGAACCGGACTTCTTTTGCAGCCACACGGACTTTCTGGAATTCTATTTTCTTGGACCTGGGCGTTGGGTGTAAGCGACCCCTTGCCTTGCCCTCCGTGCTGCTTTTTTTCTTTGGTGTTGGGCATGACCGACAGCTGCTGCCGCGTGAGCGCATGTTGCAGCTCATGAAGCGTTTTGGTAGCTTTAGAGGGAGCAAGAAGAGAAAGGAGCAGTGCAAAAGCTCGGAGAGATGCCAGTCTGATCCTCGTGGCCTGTTCGGTAGGGACCCTCTGCGTTACCCATCTGAAGAGGAGGGACGTTGGTCTTTGGGAGAGGGCAGGAAGTGGGGGATAATGAATAATTGAGCAACAGTTTTGTGCTTCCCAGTTTAATTGACTGAATCGTTCTGTTGTTACGAGGAGGTTATTTCTGTGTTGGTTTGCACCAGAGATGAACATCTGAGCTGACACCTGTAACACACATCAGATAGAACCGTTAGCAAAAGAGTGACGGTACAGTAAACCCTACGAAATACTTTGAAAAGGGGCTGTTGACTAATGTTTCTTTAACTGAGGAATAGTAACTAAATGCTGTTAGGGCTAAATCTGTGTACTGAAAGATGAATTTTAAGTAGAGAAAAATTGCTTATCAATCTGATAAGTAATGCATTTTAAAACATATCTTTCTGATACTGTAGTTGCCAATATAATTGTGTTTGAGTTGCAATTAAGGACCCTTTTCTATTAATCAAAAGCTTTTCCTAGTCACTGTGTTGACTCTAGCACAGGTGCTGAGTTGTGTGTGTCGGAGAGTCTGTGCAGGGATCAGCTGGCCAGGAGACAAGGGGTATTCCAACAGGATCTGGATGTATTTCTTAAGAATAGCGAGTGAAGAAATGTAATGTTTAAGGTTCCTACGTGGACTAATAGCAGCTGTTTTACAACTCTCTGGTTCCTCAAAGATGATGAGTGCTGCTGAGACATACTACCCTGTGACTAAGGGGTTTAAAACTGGTGTTACACTGAATCAGCCAGATAAGGCAGAGTTTAGAGAGGCTGAGTTGTACAACTGGTAGGCAAGGCTCTTTTTTAGTCTGTTGGTCAGGGGTCACTGCGTTAAAGCCGGCAGAATGACGAAGGTATGAGTTGTGTTGGACCACGTGGATGGTGCGGGGAGATGCATACAGATTAAGTGATGCAGTGTTGCTGTTGAAGGATGGGTGGCTGCCATCCTTCAATAGCAAGCTCGTTTTTCTATTACTTAATGTTTTGCAATTTATTTAGTGGTTGGTTGTGGTGTTTTTAAGGTGTCCTTCTTACAAATGCTTCTCCTTTTGTTCCTGTTTTGTACAGTTAAGTGTTTTTAAATCTGAGGAACTGTGGCTTGTTCTGCGTTCCCCTAAACCATTCTGAGGGTTTCTGCTGGAGCGGTAGTGTAAGATGAAGGTGATGGGAATGAGGTGTGACCCAGGTCTTTGTAGTTTCACAGTGTCCGCAAGATGCACAATGACAGGTAACAGAATTTATGCAAGAAGAGGGGTAAATGTAGATCACAGATTTCCCAGATGTAAAATTCATTCCCAGATTTCTAATTAAAAACTCTAAATTCTCACATAGGGAGAGATTTGTTGCAATTTGTTGATTGAGTGATTAATGACACTTTGAGCCATTAATTCACCCTCTTTGTGGTTTCATCCACGGGATGGGAATAGCCAACAGCTGCAAAAGGTTTCGCTACAGGAAAGACCAAACTTAGTGCTGCAAGTCTTCCTGGGAGTCTGAACTCCATCCTTATCTTCCTCCATGGAGAAAATAATTTGTCCTGCACTAAGAGTACTCGCTATATGAACTCTAAAGTTTGTGATGGTTATAAAAAAAAGGAGAAAGTGTAATGCCAGAAATGCCAAAAAATGTGCTCTTCTTTATCCTCATTCCCATTAATCCAGCTCTGTAGCCCACTGCAGTGGTACACCACGAGCATTAAGCAGAGTTTTCCGCACAGTATTTACAGATTTTGCAGATGCCATTCTTGTAAGAGCTGACCAGGTCAGCTCCCTGCAGTGCATTTCATGAACAGAGAGCTACCAAGTCGCAAGAGTGGGACAAAGCAAACGGGATGTGTCTGTATTACTGCCTTGCGCAGATGTGCTGCTGCGGGGGTTGCTTCTGCCATCCCAGTGGAGTTTGGGCTCCTTTCACGAAACAGGATAACACTTGGAAATACTTTTTTTTTTTTTTTTTCCCAAATGGCATTAATTATTTGCATGGAAATGTCAAAACAAGAGCTTTGCAGTATTTGCTAGATATAATCTGTGTCTTGTAGCTATTACGCCTTACTAAACACTTCCTGAGCAGCTCTCAAGGGAACTGCCGGCGCTTAGCAGGTTTTATGATCAGTATTAGTGGCGTGCAGGAGCGTTGGTAGCAACGAGATTGGTGGCTCATCAGGTTTGATCACACACTGGTGCATCTCCTTTAGTTGCCGTCAGTCATCAGGGAGGAGAAATGAATGACACAATCCAACATGAGAGTTATCACCCCACTCTCCCGGGGCAGCCATGCTGCCTCCCTGTTGCTGAATGAGCTTGGATTGTATTTAGAAAAGAGGTGGAAAAGGAAAGAAGAGGGAAAAATCCCCTGATGCCCCAGACGGGTGCTCTGTAAGCTAGTTGAATTCAACTGGCTAGTTGAATCCAGAATTTCTGGGGTTTCTTGGCCGTCTCTGTAAGTGTTTTAAGAACAGTCCTCTGGTCCTTGTAAATAGGGTTGGGCCAGCGCTTCTCGTCTTCCTAGGAGTAGATACCATCAGGCCACTGTAACTAAAGTTATCAAGTAGTACTTTCTTCTGTGTATCGATCGAGCTAAACCCCATCCTTCCTCTGCTCCCATGAAGAGGTTCTCACCCTGGTAGAGAAGTGGAGGGTGGCGTTCCCAAGAGTGGGCAGACCCATAGCTCCCTGGTTTTGAGCCTCACAGTCCTTTCATGCCAGGTGGAGACCTTAGTATGGCCAAACAGAAGCAGAGAGCACAAAGAGAGGGGAAAGAGAAAAGCGTGAAGGAGCAAATGAGAGCAGGGAGAGCTGAGGGGCGAAGGCAGAGCGCCGCAGCTTTGCTCCAGGAGAGGATCAGCCGGCAGAGAGACCTCAGAGCTTGAGCTATCCACCGAACAGCAGGGATGCTGATTTATGAAATATGATTTTGGCAGGCCTGAGGACTGGGACTACCCAAAACTCATCCAGCCTCTAGATCACCACCACAGTGTTTCCTCCTTCCTATTGCCGTTGCTGCTGGCCTGTGCAGAGTTGCTGGCAGCTTCTCCACCTGCCAGCTCTTGCTGCGGCTCAGTGCGTTGAAAATAGATAGGTTCAGTGGCATTTCTGAAGGGGACAACTTTTTGGCCCCAGCGAGGCTAATTGCTCTGCCCTTTAAAGGACGGCATCTATTCCATAAAGGATTGAATGACACATGCAAAAGGTATAATGTTAAAAGTGATTCTTCCCTACCCGAGCTGTGAGTGCCCAGTGAAGGAACCGCTCTGCAGCACATGTGGCTGCTGTGACCCCTGGTGCTGCCTGATGCCCAGGCATTTATAGAATCACAGAATGGTTTGGGTTGGAAGGGATCTTAAAGACCACCCAGTTCCAACCCCCCTGCCAGGGGCAGGGACACCCTCCACTAGACCAGGTTGCTCCAAGCCTCATCCAGCCTGGCCTCGAACACTTCCAGGGATGGGGCATCCACAGCTTCTCTGGGCAGCCTGTCCCAGTGCCTCACCACCCTCTCCGTGAGGAACTTCTTCCTGATATCCAATCTAAATCTCCCCACTTTCAGTTTAAACCCATTACCTCTTGTCCTGTCACTACAGGCCCTTGTAAAAAGTGCGCCCCCCCCCCCCCTCCCGCTTCCTTGTAGGCCCCTTCAGGTACTGGAAGGCTTCAGTAAGGTCTCCCCAGAGCCCTCTCTTCTCCAGGCTGAACAAGCCCAACTCTCTCAGCCTTTCTTCATAGGAGAGGTGCTCCAGCCCTCTGAGCATCTCCGTGGTCTCCTCTGGACTTGCTCAAACTACTCATTTTGGAGGCTTTTAGACATACGGAAATGCCCAGGAGCTTGTCCTTGCCCAAGCTGCTCCTCTTGGGATTTGTTGCCGTGGATTTTAATCATCAGGGGCCAAAGCTGAGCCCCAAGAAGCCAGCTCCAAGGGGCTCCAAGCAAACCTCAGTGCTACCCTTGGCCCCAGACCTGTCCCATCTCAATAACACTCGAGGACAATTTCCCTGCTAGCTGTTACTTAGGAGCAAATTAGGACTAAATTAGGAGGGAACCTTGACTTAGACCCCACTGCATACATGTGCAAACATTCTTTGCCCCCCCCCCCCATGTACACAAATCTGTCAGTCCTGAGGCGAAGGGCAGGGGCTTTTCCCCGAGTCACTCCATAACTTGCTCTAGCCACGCTGGTGGCAGTTAGTGTACGTGTTTTATCCCATGCCCCTGCAAACCGCTGTGGAATGGAGGGCTGCTGAGTCTCTAGAGCAGATCTGGGAGGTGCAGTATTTTAGAGTATCTTTAAATACTCAACCCAAGGGGAAATGTCTTTGCACCTGAGTCAAAAACGCACAAGTCTTCTTCCATAGCTTGCCATGGCCCTTCCCAGACTCCTGGAGCTGGGGGTGCGTGTGGATCATGTGTCACGCAGAGATCATATTCTTACTTTCCTGACAGTGGAGGTGTGGTGGCTGCACTCATCACTGTGTGGAGTTAACGTGCCATAGGATGCGACCAGCTCAGACAGCAATCCCTGGACAAGGCCTCACACCAAACTAAAGAGCAGGCTGTTCACAACCCCTCCGAGTGCAAATGGAAATCCAGGGGATATTTCAGCCTGGCTCACATCCTCATTTATTGGCACAAGCAGGGTTGTGGATAGTTGCACTGAGAAGAAGGGACAGAAAATGTGTGGGAGGAGGATGGAGAAGTGATTGCAAAAGGAGACAGGACTTGATCTCCTGTTCCTCAAGCCTGGGGAGCTGCAGCTCACCAGCGCTTTGCCCCAAGCGGGTGATGATGCCTGGGGGAGGACAAGAGCTGAGATATTTATTTTTTCATTCTGGTGGGATGGTTCTGTTATGATGAAGTGGAGGAGAAACCATGGTGAAAAGGGTTCTGGAGAAAAGAATGAGAGTGAGGGGGTCGCTGCATGTTCCAGAGGGTGCCATAAAGCACCTGAAAGAGCAAAATCCTGTTGTTTCTGAAAAGTCGCTTAAAACCACCAGCATCAGAGGCTGGGCATGAGAAACTGAGACTGATTTGGTTTGTTAATGATTTTCTCTGCTCGTTTTCATGCTCTGTTGAGCTGACAGTAATTTTGGAAAATGTGCAGCCCTGGCTGATCAGTACCGATTAATGTACTACAGAGAGCTCCGAGACCTGGAAGCTGTGAAATTTCTGTGCCTAGTTGTGAGAAAGAAGAAAACCAGTTGTGAGCCTGATGTAATGTTTGAGACTTTTTATTTTGCCATTTTCTGCTTCCTTATAGTCACTGTGCTGCAGCTGTCTGGCATAGCCCAGCTTTGTATGCAGCTTTGGAGCATTCTGAATGGGGGGGGGGAAGCAGTAAAATCAGCAGGATATTTTCAAGCAGGTACCTGTAAATTCAGATAATAATAAATGACAGAAAACCTCCAGTGGTGTGGTGGAAATTGAAGTGGAGCTATGTTGAGCAGAGTGCTTTGCCTCAGACTCTTCCCATGCTCCCTCCCTGGTGCAGAGCCCAGCAGCATCCTTCTTCTGCAGCCCCTTGTGGGCTTAAAGATATAGATTCTTTGCCCTCACATTGAGTTGTCCAAGAATGCAAATTCTCCAAGTACTTTATTTTCAAATAAAGTTATTTTTGTCTGAAGGGCAGGTTATACACACAAAAATACAGTATGTTCTCTTGAGGCACAATTTTACGGGTCGGTGCTGCAAATGAATCTGCCCACCGACACTTCTTCCCAGTCCTGCTCCAGACAGCTCTGTGCATCTCGTCACAAAGTATGATCAAAAATACCTATGTCACTATAAATTACTAAATTACTCAGCACTGTTGTCAGCAACGTGGTGGGTGAGACTGGCAGGGCCAGCCTCCCTTTTGGATGGCTATTTTACAAACCCTTTGGGATTTGGGCAGGGAGAGCCCCCATCTGGGAGTCCACGTGGTTACGGTCCTTGCTGGTGCTTGTGGGTGCAGGTATTTGTCCCCCAGACACAGCAGCAGCATAGACGCTTCAGGTTTTTACTGTCTCAAGGATATTTTTTTAAAATCTGCTACTATTCAAATGGTAGTTTTTGGAACAGCAGGGTGAATGTTACTCCTGAAAGGCGGAGAGAAACTACAAGCAAATCTTGGGGTTGAATCTAGGTAAAGCTGGGAAATGCAAGTATGAGGAGGGGTTCATTGAGGTGGAAAAGGAGAAACTGAGACAGAAGAGAGGGACACTGACTGTGAGCAAAAGTGGATCTTGACACAGTCTATTTCTGAAAGCAGATGGTATTTATGTATTTATCAGGATTTCCTTTTTCCATCCTCTACTGTTATCTTCAAATAACAGGTCACTTCTGATATCTATATAAGGCTGGAACACTATCTCGGTTACCTTGTGATTCATTTTTGAAGTGAAAAGAAAATAAAATGGATATTATATGGAGATTATTATATTATATACAGATGTATAGATCTCATGTATTATATGTAGATAAGGCTTTCATATACGACATCTCACTTTAATGAACGCTGCCTGGAGTGCCTTCATGATGGGTGCTGGAGGGTCATAACCTACGTTCCAAAAATCACTGGAGTTACTGATTTCCAGGCATCCGCTCTCATCCTTATTGCACCAGCTGTAAGTAGCGTAGGAATAATTTTTTTGACCTGCTTCTTTCACTTGTACTTTTCATAGGCCTGACTTTCAGAATAATATCTGGATGACAAGCCGTTATCCTAGACTGACTTTCTACTTGATTTGAATGTGCTAAGCTAGACCACAGTTTATTTATACTCCCATGCATCTATATCACAAATCCTGTTGCCAAGCTTTAAAAGCAAATTTCAAGCCCAGATCTGTTTACACAGTCTAAAATTCCACTTGACAGTAGCATATAGGTAGGTGGGTAATTTTGTTTAATTAGAAATCAATGTTTTGGACTATTGACTCCTTGCTCAAAGTTTCAGTGAATTGCCCAAGAGTGCATTTTCAAAGATGTTGTTAAGGCAGTGTGCTTGTCAGGTTTATTGGATCAGCAAATCCCAGGAATTACCAGGATTCAGCTGTTTTCTACTTTCACCTTTATTCTTGTCCAACCTAAAAGCAGTTCAAGGACTTAAAAGTGCTCAGAGTGAAGGGATTTAACGCCTCAAAATTGTTTTAGCCATTTTATTGTCATTAGAGAGTTGTACCGAAACACGAAGGCTTAGGTCTCGAGAGATGAAGGGCTGCGCTGTGAGATATCATTGTGTGGCTGGGAGGCTCGGCTTAGAGGCTTGAATTCTCCGTGCCAGAAAGGTCACGCAGCCTTACTTGGTTTAAGCACAGACCCCAGCGCTGCATCCCGCACGTGCACTGAGGAGTTCCTGTCCTGACCTTGTTCTACTCCTCCTTTGATAAAGTCGGGGTGATTAGCTGGAGGAGGGATGATAGCATGAACTGACATTAATCAAGAGCATCCTGTTGTTTCTTCAGAGCTTTTGCCAGGCGTCAGAAAACAGCTGCTTCCCAGTGCTGTGTTCTCTGTGGGGTGACAAGGACCCTTTTGACACGCTCAGAGCTATAGTCACCGGATTGTTGAACAGATCCTGCCCATCTGGCTCCGCAGTTTTATTTCAGTCAGTGCAAGAATTACAATACTGTATGCAGGATTCTTGTGATAGTCCTGTCGTTCCTGGCGGGCAATGCTGCTGGAGAGGAACAGATGATTTGTCACATCTCTGCTGCTTGTATATAGTATAATTAGGGATAATAAACAAGAATGAGGCAAGAAATCAATTTAAGAAATACAGAGGAGGGAAAAATTAAATGGAAAGTCAACCAGAGACATGAAGGAGATGAAAAGTTGGCAGTGGAGAGGTTCTTGCTGCAATAGTGGCAACAAAAATCTGTGGGTGTTCAGAGGCGAGAATTGTACCAGCCTCCTCGAGAGGAGGACTGAGTTGAAAGGACGAGAAGCTGGAATAACGTTGACATTTCCCGCAGGACATACCTGAATTAAGGGATGGTCCACACCAAGGGATCAGTATGAGGACTGATAATGTTCGTTAGTGACGTGGATGGTGGGTAAGATGAGCCTGTGCAGCAGTACACACTGGGCACTGCTGGCTGACTCCTGGTGAGAAGGACTTGAGGGTTGTAGTGGATCATCTGGAAAATGATCCAAAAATGTGCTGTTATTACCAATGGGGTGAACCGGATACTGGGCTACATCGGGAGGAACGGAGCAATCCAGTCAAGGGAGGTTATTGAACCTTTCCACCTGGTGCTGGTGGGGCTGTACCTGAAATAGGGTGTCCTATTTCTAGTCGCCCTGTCAGAAGAATGTTGGGAAACTGGACAGGGTTTCCCTGGAGGACTACCAAGATGTTCCGGGACCTAGACCAGATGTTTTGGGGTCTATGAGGATAGGTTGAGGAAACTGGGCTTTTTTTGTCCAGCAGAGAGAAGGCTAAGGGGCAAGCTAACAGCAGCCTGCAACTACCTAAAGGGCAGTTTCAAAGGCAATAGAGCCAAACTCTTCTTGGTGGTGGCAGATGGCAAACAAAGGAATTAAAGATAAGAGTTTGAGATGGATCATAATGGATGTTAGCAAAAACTCTCTCAAGAGAGTGGTGCAGCATTGGCACAGGTAACCTTCAGTTTTGTTCTCTCCATCCTTGGATGTTGTCAGGACTCAGCTAGCCAAAGCCATGCCTGCTCTGGTCTTGGTTTATACCACGCCTGCTTTGAGTGGGACATTGGAGAAGCGGCCTCCAGACATCCTTTCCAACCAACATTTCTGTGATGCTCAGCTGTTAAGTTGCAAGGAAGGCTGAAGTTGAAAATATCTTTTCCCACCCAATTCTCAACATTTGCATACCATTGCTCTTGTTCTGATAAATTTTCAAGAGCAGAGTGACCTCAGGTCGAGGCAGCTAGGGCCGCTTGTAGAGCTGATCTGTAGCAGCAGAGCAGCAGAAGACCACTGCAAAGCCCAAGACCAATACTGACTCATTTATTGGGCCAAAAAAGCAGCAAGATGTGTGTTTCCTACAAAAGGTACCCAGGCTGCCTTCTGGCCATTTAATATACATTAAGTGTGACCTTGGGAGTCCTGGACACTCACTAATGTCCCCCTGAGCTGAGCAGTGTCTGGGCACCCCCAGCTGCTGCCCCACTTTGGGTACTGTTCATTTACCAGCTGGAGGAATTGCAGTGGGGCTTGGGTTGTCTCAGCTATCTGTCACTATAGCAACTCCTCGCTTAACCAGTCCCTGCGCTAAAAATAGATCACCTTGATCTCAAGGAAGGAAAACCAAAGGAAATCAAAAGGGGCAGTGACTCTGAAGAGTCAGCTATTGACTGGAGGCTGGAGCATTTGAAACCTCTTATAAATAATCTATCACATAAAACAAGTATTTGAGGGGAATCTATTTAATCCAGAAACCCCACCATGTCAGTGGGTTTGAAGCTTTAGCAAAGGGCATGCATGACTTCTTATCAGAGGGATGTGTTTGCAGTTATCACCCAGCACACAGGGAATGCTGAAAACCCTGTGGGATGTTGTTTAGATTGGTTAAGACGTGTAAGGGATCTTATCTTTTGAGTAAGCAGCTCTGCAGCTCTGTCATTAGACCTGATAGCCCTAGTATGCTCTCGGGTGTAAGTTATCAAAATCCCTACTCATTAAGGAAATTGTTACTGGAATCTGCACAAATCTGTGAAGGACCCAAACCTGCAAAAAGTTGAATGCTGTTAGCGAAGTCACCGCTCTCTCATGTTGAAGGCAACGGGAGCTGAGTGTTTTGGCACCTGACAGGGACAGGGTCCTCTGTAAGGGAAGTGCAAATGATATTTGATCTTATTTTTCCTCCAAACCCAGGTAGTGCTTACAGCCGAAATGAATGAAATAAATCCTTGTGAAGATAGGGCAGTAGGTGTGAAGGCAAAATAGCAACAAGATGAAAAGCTTGTTGAAGAGATACTGAATTAACTGAAAATGCCTTTGATAAGGAAAGAATTCAAATTGCATTAAGGCAGCTGTGAAGATATCCCAGGCAGTATGTATGATGCTCAGGAAAGGGTTAAATTAGCTTCCAGAGATGGCTGGAATTAGCATCATGTTTTCAGCAGTATCAGTCAGCAAGAGTTTGCTCTTGATAAAAGGCCAGATTATTTTAATGACCTTTTTGGGCTGATAATTTGCAGACATAGCTGATACTGAAATGTGTAGGCACTTAACTGCCCCTGCCCTGTATATTCCAATTCTTATTTTCATTTAAAATTACGAATTGTATTTTTTACCTTTAGTTCCTCTTCCTAGAACTAAGATAAGCAGCTTTTGATAGTGACGTGCACCATCTCAGGAGAATACTTTGCAGAGGAGGTAGGTGAGAGATACTGCTGACTCCCAACTCGCACCGTTCTTTTCAAGCTTAAAGCATATTACTACAAGGCACCAAAAAAAAAAAAAAAGAGTTATTAGTTCTTATTACATTTTTTTACCCCAGTTAGGTTCCACTGCTTTTACACCCTCTGGGGATCTGACCCATATTCATCACCTCTTCACTGGGTGCTCTTTTTAATCAGCTTTGGAGCTAGGGAGGAACTGCACTGCAAAGTCATTAGAAATCCTAAGCTCATTCCCAAACAGCAGACAGGGAGGTGTGAAAATAGATTCATAGTTCTTTTCAACAGAAAAAAAAAAAAATTCATTGAAGAGGTCCAGTGATGCAAAGGCCGTAAGTCTCCCCCAGGCATGACTCTCACCCTCTGTCACTGTATTTTGGGGAGCAAGAGCTTCATCAACGTGTGTTTGGCCGACTGTCGCTGATGCACAGATGAGAACAAGTGAACCTTGGTCACTGTACGTGCTCATTCAGACTTGTGCATTCATAGTCAGCAGTCTCCTGGAGGTGCAGTTACCATTACTGGAGGTGAGAGCACTACATACACCTGAAGGCAAAAACTCCCCCAAAATTGCAGGAGTTATTGCCAGCCAATGCCCTATATAGTGCTTTTACTCCCAGCTTCAGCCTGGCAGCATATTTGGCATGGATATGAAATTTACTGTAGGAAGAAGCAGAGTTCCCAGTGTTAGTGTTCTCCCCATATGATATTTTCATGCCAGTTGACTGATTTTTACCTCACTTAGCTGGCAAGATGGTTAGAAGGGCTTCCTTTGTCTCTAAAGAGGCTGCTGCTTCCACTGAGCTGCAATAAAAATCTCCTCCTGACCCCAGAGCAGGTGACACCTTTCTTTGCTGTCAGATTTTGGTTTATTTCCTTCCTTCCTAAAAAGATACAGAGATTTCCTTTCAATCAGTCAGGTCCTGCTTTAAAACTTTATGGAGATCCTTCCTGGCAGTGGTAATAGGAAAACTAAAGACTATGTGAAGTCTGTTTGAACCTAAAACTGAAGGGTTGTAAAACAAGGGTTTTATTGTAAATCATTACGATTTTTTCCCAAAATAAACACCGGTCCGGTACAGAGCACAGGGCGAAGCAGCACATTCCCTACAAGAAATCTCAAGAGAGCAAACTAATGTTGAGACGTAGGAGAGTAAAACAGAAAAACTGTAATACTCAAGACTGTTGAAACTAATCCTCACCGAGGAGACTCAGAGAGAAACGATCATGTTATGGGGGTGAGGCACCAGCTGAAATGAAAGCCTACAAGAAAAGCCACGAGTGAGCAGTGCTCTAAAATTTAATTACAAAACTGAGAGATCGAGATGCTGCTTCTCTGTTGGAGGGAGCTGTGACTGGTCAGGACTTGGCATGATTCGCTTGGTGCTTGCTCTCAGCTGAGCAGTACAGCTAGGAGGCTGCCTGCATGGAGGGGAAAGTCAGCTCAAACTAGAAAAGAATTAGACTGAAGAAATCCTAATAAAAAGGTTTTTTTCTTCGTGCAGGGATGAGGAATAGCATGAGTCTCATGCAGCTGAGTGGCTGCCAAGGTATCTTCACAGCACTGTCTCAACCCTGGGTGACCACAAAGACATGAGTGTGCCTCTGCTGCAGTCCCTGCTGTGCAAAATAGCTTGATGGAAGCCAACTTTAAATTAGCTAATGGCTAATTCAAAGGAGAATAGCAGCTTTCTAACTGCCCTCTAATAGAGTTCGTAATTTACCTTGCATCCCAGGCAACTTTTGCAGCTATGCTGACATGGCTTACACAAGGGTTGTGTTTAAAGGTGACTTGGATGCATCTTCTCTGCATTGCAGGCAGTGCAATTCCAGCTTACTTTTTCTGCCCTACCTTCTTTTCGGATAGGAGTCAGGAATCCACCAGGTTTGATCCTGTCACTGGTGTTGCAACATCTCATAACCGTAAACAGGCCACGTAGGTTTGGACTTGACTCTTCACGCTTCTGAAAACAGCAGCCTGAGCCCCCCTGGTCTAGCTTCCAAAATAAACACATAAAGAACAATTTGACCTCAAAGGGCACTAAATACTCAGCGGCTGTTGGTGCTTCTCGAAATCAAATTTAATGCCTGCTGTCTTTTTACATCTTGTTTTAAGGCCCTGTCAGAGACCCTTGACTATTTGGACTTGAGCACCGGCACATACTGACACACTAAGGTGGCTGAGAGGTTCCCATTAGTACCATGGGTAACTCCTTGTCACTGCGCTGTTTGCTCAGTTGTAGATCTTGGAGTATCTTTAAAAGATGGGCACAGTTAATATCATTTTTACAACTGATAAAGTTTAGGCTATAGAAAATGAAGTGCTATATCGTAATCATAGTGTGGATCGTACTAGAATAAAGGCACCTTCATGGTGTGAGGTTAGATTACTATTTTTACTGCTTTGAAATTCATTTTCAGTTAGAACACAAGAACAAATGTAGCAGGTCAGGCCAATTATCCATCCAGATCAGTCTCTTTTTGTGCTAGTTGCCAGTAACAAAGGTACAGGGAGTGGTGTAAGAACAGGACAAGAACATAAGGATGTTTTCCATTGTACTCTCCCAGCCTCCAGCACTTCGTGGCCATGTCCTCAGGCAAAGCTGGTGTTTGGTAGACCTTGACAAGTTTTTCTTCCAGGATCTTGTCCAATTGCATTTCAAAACCAAAATTCTAGCACCTACAATGGCACCTCTTCTGCTGTTATATATCAGAAGTATTTCCTTGTATTTGTTTTGAGCCTCCCACCTGCTGCTTTTATCTGATGCTCTCTTCCCTGTTTACCATCTCTGTCCCACACCTGATTTTACAGGCCTCTGTCATATCCTTGCAGTCATCATTTCCTAAACTGCAGTTACTCCATACTTTCCATCAACCTTATCAGCCTTTTTTGCATGTATTCTAGTTTTATTGAGTCCTTTTTGAGGTTGGTCAGCAGAAACCCATTGTCATCTATTGCAGTGTATAGCTTCGTCTCAGTCTGCACCTCTGTATTATGAAGCGCCTTTCAGCACAACCCACAAGTGACCGGTTGGACAGGGCAAGGCCACCACTGATGCCACCCTGGGGCCTGGCCAGTAGACCTTGACCCAAAAGAAGGACATGTTTATTCTGCAGTCCATCCACTTCTCTGTGTAGACTGTCCACTCTTAACCAGATCCCTCTGGCATGTAACCAGAAGACATCTCTTGGCCACGCAAACCGCTACCTACCTGAAAAGACGTGTACTTGGCCTTTGTGGTGTAGTTTTCTCCTATACTAATTACAAGTAATGGGTACATTGGCATGGTGGGACATGTATACAAGGGGAAAAGCATTTCTTGGCACACTGGTAGGATTAGGAAGGTAGCTTTGTAAGAGCTGTAAGAAGGATAGTCAAGAATAGTTCACTGTCTTACACATGGAGAAAATCATAAACCTGAAAAGTGTTATCATAGAATCATCACAGAATCACAGAATGGTTCGGGTTGGAAGGGACCTTAAAGCCCATCCAGTTCCAACCCCCTGCCATGGGCAGGGACACCCTCCACTAGACCAGGTTGCTCCAAGCCTCATCCAGCCTGGCCTTGGACACTTCCAGGGATGGGGCACCCACAGCTTCTCTGGGCAACCTGTGCCAGTGCCTCATCACCCTCTCCATGAAGAACTTCTTCATGTCCAACCAAATCTCCCCACTTTCAATTTAAACCCATTACCCTTTAATTATGATATGATTCATCTATCTGAAGATTTAACTCAGTAGCTGGAAATTTTCTTTGCAAAGAAAGGACAGAGATCCAACAGTGACGACAAATTCAGCTGTGCACACAGGAGCCTATGGTAAAATAATTCGCTGAGGAGTGGGGTTTATTATTTCCTTGGCTTGCGTCTAACTATCTAATCAGTCTTTGTACATGTCAGCAGCACATCCATAATAAGAAAGTGCTGTGTGGATTGTGTGAACTGGAATTAGAGATGCGATAATCAGCCAAACCGTTGGAGACAATGTAAAGGCTGCACAGCATTTGCATTCCTCTAGGCAAGGAAAAAACCCTTATGTGTGCAAATGAGTTGGGTTTTTTCCTTCCTGATGTGTTATAACCATGGGCAAATAGCTGTTGGAACAGCACTTCCCGGACAGCATGCCAGTTCACACTGGGGTGCTCCATGCCTGGTTAGAACTCTTCCAGCGTGGTGGTGACAGCTGTGCCATATTCAGTTACTGTGTGAGGTGATGTGGCAGACACAGGCATATAGATTTATACATGTCATGGAAAAATTCACTGATGTATAGGTAAACACAGTTTTATGAAGAGAAGACCCCAATTAGGATGAGAAAACCTATTTTCCCTTCTGTACAATTCTGATCATATTGATCCACACCATCAAGATATTGTGAAAGTAACTGACTACAAAAGGAGCCTCCCTCTGTGCTCCTCGTGCTGCCTCGGTGCTCTAAATTGTTATCGATCCCTTAAGCAGGCAATCTGCCTGTCGCCCGGGTGTTCTGGCCAGCCTCCGAGTTTTCTCTCTAAATCCTCCTTGACCCTTATCTTCCCATATTCTGATTAGCATCACGGTTATCAAGGTATAAGGAGAGACTGAAAGCAAAAGGCTGATGTTGCAGAGGGAAGGTGGAAAGTGCTGAGCAGATAAAAGCAAGGTTAGAAGTGACGAGTAGGACAAGTTTGGCAGAGGCTGATCTAAGTCTCAGAGCAGCTCTGTATGGCTACCATGTCTTTGCTGCCTGGAGGAGGAGAAAGCTTGGGTAGGGCACTGGTGGGTTGCAGCTCAGTCCTCATGTTGAGCCCATACCCAGTGTCCCTGCTTGCTCTGGCAAGAAAATGAGGCAGAAATAGGTGAAACTTGAAAGGCAGAGCTTGTTCACTTTAAAGGTTTTTGTAACAAGAGCTGTCCTGACATACACCTTAGGGCCGACGTAGCTTATCAAAACTGTTTAGCATAGACAGTTTTAAGCAGTACCTGGAAAAATAATGATCTCTATTTATAAATGATATTGCTGTATACATGGAGAGCATTCTCCTCCCAGAAGTTATTACTTTTAATTGTTTGGATAACTAAAAGAGAGATTAAGTACCACTTCATCTGCAACAGAGCAGACTTCTGCCCCATGTTTGGTTACGTGACCCAGCGCACGACCCTCCTGCCATGAAATGCTGGATGTTTGAGTTCTCGGGACTACAACCTGAGAGAGGGAGACAGAAAAAAAATCCTATGTGGAGGTCTAAAAGCATATGGGACAGGTCTGTTTCCCCTATTTGGTTTCCAAAATCCCTTCTCCCAGACCAAACCTACTCACTGCTTAGACTGTACTTAATGCTGTGTGTAAGCGGCAGGTGTCAGCTCATCCCAGCTCAACTGTCACCTTGAAGAACAAGAAGTAGGAAGGGAGCTTCAACGCCTGCAGTTCAGGAGGCGGTTTGAAGAGCACACAGTTAGGACACAAGAACACACTGTTAGCTGATGGATTGGAAACAGGAACTTGCATGGAAATCTTGGATTTATTCCATTATCTAGCAGCAAAAGGAGCGTTTCAGGACAAGAAGATACAGGGGAAGATGATGATGTTCTTTGTAATAATGTTCATCAAAGACACTGAGGAGATGCCTTCTCGTTAAACAGAAATACGAGATGACGACTGCAGTAACACACTGGAAAAGTAACACGTCCCAGCTCTGTGTCGCTTACTCTGGCGTTCTGAAGGGGGTGGAACAAAATAGCTGAACTGCATTCAAATGCAATATTTTGCAGGAAAGTGATATGATGATGCAGACTGTTTCCCTCCTGCCCTCCGTCTCCTAGACCTCTTTTGAACCTTTAGAAAAGACTTGACAAAAGAAACCTGACCGATGCAATTGTCAAACCTGTTCCGAGGGGTTGTATGCGTTGTTACAAGAAGAGGAATTGTTGTGGCAGATGGAAATCGGAGTTGTCTTCGCTGCACTGGTAGCTGGAGTTTCACCCCGGCTGACTCCCACTCACACGCAGCAGTTTCTAACTTAGATTAAGAGCTGCTTTAAAGCTGAGCTGCTTTGCTCAGCGGGGAGGGGGTTGCTGCTGACATTCAAACTGTGGGAGGGAGGGTGCAGCTAAATCACAGGGGTGCTGCTGCTGCTCAAGTCAGTAGGTCTTTTTTTGCTTTCATTCACAGGGAAGAAATCAAATATAGTAAATCCTGGCTAAGATTTGCAGCCTCTATGAGAGAGGGCAAGGAGCACAAGTAGTCCATTTCCAACAGGGTGAGAGGGTAACAAAGGGACATTATGGGGAACTGCAGCAGGACCGTGGTTAATTATAGCACAGGTTGAAAAAGACTAATTGGATCTACATGTAACATTGTTAGTGTTACTTACACAAAACAAATTTTGCCTAAATATTTCAATTAGGGAGGTTTTATTGTGGGAGTTTTAAGGAGTCTTTATGATCCATTGTCTCTATCTGCCATAATGTACCATGGTCTGGGATATCTGTAGCACGTTCAGTCTTCATTCCACCTTTTTACAGAAGATGAGCCTGAGCCACACAGAGATGAGGTAATTCAGCCAGGGTGGATGCAGTGTCAAAACCAGAACTGAAATTTTAAATTTGCCATTTCAAATTGCACTTCTCTGCTCAGACGAAGGGGACATTTCTACTGGCTGCCTCCCCTTCAACAGTTAGTTTATGTGGAACAATTGCTCCTATTTAAGTTAGCATTGATTTCCCACTTGTGTGTGTTTCCATCATATAACTCATTTGCTCTGCTTGTTGCTTGAGAAGACTTTTGAAGGTAGGCCAGGCAAACTGTATCCTCCCCTTGGGTTACAAAGAAGTAACCCAGGGGCTGATTAGCTCTAGGATGCCTTCAACTGCATCAGTTTTCTGTCTGCATAACCAAAGACACATGTTTTGTGCTCAGTTCTCTTTATCCACCTGACTATCTTCAGGTCTGCCATCAGAATGTGTTTCACGTGCAGGTGCATTTGCAGAGGTCTGCTCATTTTTCCAATTAAAATAGTTTTGTGAAGGGTAGAGGGACAAATGCTGACTTCCTGCAGAGTTAATTCCTGATTTAGTTACTAGTGGTAATATTTTGGTGATTGGAAGGTCCTTTTTTTAATTTACCAAATCTTCAATAATTATGTTCTTTTATAAATAATTGGTTTAGCTTGACACTTTTGTGGAAAGGACATAATTTCAAATAATGACTAACTATAGCATTAAAAGGAGAATATCTTAGTTGGTTCATTTACTTTGTTCAGATTATTTTTCTCTCCTGACAACACTGTGACTGTTCATCTTTGTAAAAGACCACGTGCGCTGACCCATTTGGTCCGATTTACCATAGTGGGATTATGTTCATGCGGTTGGTCTGATCCCAGGTGCTCAGCACCTTGAATGAGCATGGGAACATATACACGAGAGGAACATGTATATCCAGCTGTCCTGTAGCTCAAGCAAATTCACTGGAGAAATCCAGAGTTGAATTTAGATGAAGTTTTAATTTCTGTGCAGATCTTTTCTGGAAATGTTGAACGCATTAGGAATTTGTGCAAGCCCAAGGCTGTCTCTGCTGTTGTGGTTTAGGCCCAGCTGGCAACTAAGCACCACACAGCCACTTGCTCACTCCTCCCCCAGGTGGGATGGGGAGGAGAAAATATAAGGAAAGGCTCCTGGGTCAAGACAAGGACGGGGAGAGTTCACTCACCCGTGATGGTCCCTAGCAAAACAAACTTGAATTGGGGAAGAAAAATCAATTTAACTTATTGCTAATAAAATCAGAGTAGGATAATGAGAAATAAACCCAAATCTTACAAACACCTTCCCCTACCCCTCCTCTCTGCCTGGGGTCAGTGATTTCCCTACCCTGTCTCCCAAAGCAGCTCAAGGGGACAGGGAATGGGGGTTGTAGTCAGTCCATCACACGCTGTCTCTGCCACTCCTTCCTCCTCAGGGGAGGATCCTCACACTCTGCCCCTGTGTCCCTTACACAGGGAGCAGCCTCCTTCGGGCCTCCCCCTGCTCTGGCGTGGGGTCCTCCCCGGGCTGCAGGTGGGTCTCTGCTCGCCCATGACCCTCCATGGCTGCAGGGCACCGCTGGCTGCACCACTGGCTTCAGGGAAACCTCTGCTCCAGCCCACCTTCTGCACTGGCCTGGGTGTCTCTCTCCACCACAGGTTTCTTTGTTTTCCCTTCTTAAATATGTTAATCACAGAGGCTGCTGGGGGAGCTTCTAGCAGCTTTTTCCCAGGAGCCACCCCTGTGGCTCCTTCCCAGCTACCACAAACCCCACCACACAAACCCCACACACTCCGCATATTCATAAACCAGTGATCTGGCTCAGCCATAGCTGGTACGTGTGTGCATGCACACACACACACTCCTACGTGCACTGCATCTTGTGTGCAGGAGTAGTTGCCCATTCGGGAACTTCTCATCATTGATGAGAAACAGAGAAAATTATGACTATTTCTGCTTATGCTGCTTATTAGAAGATAGAGGTGAATGCAGTAGAGGAATGAGATAAACAGTGGAACTGACTTGGTGGTAATAGTTCATGTGTAAAACATTTTGTGTGTCATGGGTCAGCTCCTTGTCTCTGTAAATGCAAACCCGGTACAGACTCTCGTCCAGTGGATTCACAGTTGGGTCCGTTATTGTTAGGCTCTTTTTCTCAATTGTCTCCTAAGACCTTCATCCAGGATATTCAGAGCAGAGATTTTTTATAATTTTGAAGACAGGAACATGTGGATGTTCCAGGTGCTCACCCAAATGCTTTGCCGTGTGTTGTGCTCTCGGCTGTATGCGTCTCTCCACAGTCTGTTACTGAAAAGGGCTCATTTTTAGTGCTAAATCCTTATTCACAGTCCTTGTCCCAGTCTGAGAAGTTCAGTGGGAAGGACTGGAGAACCAGATGTCTTCCGAGGCCAAGCAACCTAATAATACTGTCCCACCCTCTGTGAGGAATCTGGAACTTCTCCCAACTGACAAGTGATCAGATAAGAGGAAACGGCCTCAGGTTGCGCCAGGGGAGGTTTAGATTGGATATTAGGAAAGATTTCTTCATGGGAAGGGTTGTCAAGCATTGGAAAGGGCTGCCCAGGGAGGTGGTTGAGTCACCATCCCTGGAGGGATTTAAAAGAGGTGTAGATATGCTGCTTAGGGACATGGTTTAGTGGTGGACTTGGCAGTGTTAACAGTCAGACTTGATGATCTTCAAGGTCTTTTCCAACCTAAAAGATTCCATGATTCTATGAATCTGAAGGAGAAGTTCTTGGGGACACTCCATCCTCTACACAGCTCCTGCTGTCTCACACCACCTTCCTCCAGCTGCCCTGCGAGGACGCAGAGAGGAGAACATGGAACCCTCTACCTTGGCCAGGCAGGATTTCAATCAGCATTCCTTGTTGGCGTTAAAACCTTACCAGTAGTAGCAATGAAAATTGTATTTATTTTTTAATCATCTGTTTCAGGAAGAGATTCTGAGCACCAGAATGGAAGAACTGCAGTTAGGGTCTGTGAGAAAGAGAAAGCCAAAAAAATAATGAGGCCTGCCTTGCAATGAGAGCCCATCGCTAACTCCAAGATGAGCTCGCATCTCTCTCATCCTCAGAAAGGCCACCCCCACTTGAAAAGTTACTGCTGCTTTCTCGCAGAAACGTGTCTAGGACAGAAAACATTAGCAGGAAGCCTGTCTACCCCTTGTGATTTCACTGCGCTGGCCCATCTTTCACAGGTGGGTGCACTGATTTTTGGGTGTTTCACAACTGAAGGGACAACTTGGAGTCTAGGTACTCAGGACAAAAAAGCTGTTTCTGGTTCTATAGTGGTTTCATATCTCACAGGTATTTTTTGTGAGGGTGTTTCCCATTTTAAAGCTCTTTCCGAGTTCACACAAGAAAAGGGGAAAAATAGCAGGATTATGCTTGGGAAATGGGAAGAAAATCCAGAATAAGTAAATTGAGAAAACCTATTTCGCTATACTGTCTGCTGGTTGTGTCAGAATGGAGAGTGGTGAGTAAGAGCAAGGAGAGAAATTCTGGCAAAATGGGATTTTTGTGGGTGCCGTGTCCCTTTAAATGTGAGATTATATTTTGGGTTTGGGAAAAACAGACAGGCACGTGGAATAATCCCTAATTTCACAACAACGGCAGATACTGCTGAACAGACTGGGAGGATACCAGCCCATTTTTAATTCACTTAGGTGGCCTGATGGATTGTGTGTCTGTCTGTGACACGCTGCGATTCCATACAGCCACCTTGCAGGTGTACAGAGGAGGCTTTAATTTGGTTAAATCAGGTAAGCCTGTGGCAGGGAGCTTGCAGGCAGCCACCTGCATAAACACCCCAAGGTGCTGGCAGGCTCAGTGCCTGCATGGTTGCAGTTTCACATCTCTCGGTCGTGGTACAGGCATGTTCCTTATTGCAGTCAGCATGTTGTTTGCCCAGGGTTTTTTTTCAGTTGTGAGGTTTAAAAGGATGCTCAGGAAACTATGCTGCTGAATTTCAGATGACTAGGATTGCCCTATCAGATCGGGGTGTTAACATGAATGCTGCTTAGAACAAGAGAGAGGGGAAATTAAGGTTTTAGATGTTATTCCTTGATCAGAGCTTGCTGAGTGATCTTGGATAAATCAGATAAAAATATTCCCATCCAGGTGCTGGCAGTTCACTTCCTAAAGCCCTGTGGTGATGCCAAAACAGTCTTCAAGTGGTACAGGGTGACCTCAGCAGTCTGTGCACGCAGTGAGCGCTCAGCACCTTAGCTAAGGTATTTGGGCAATTATTTAAATTAATTCTATGGATTTGGGTGCCAGGTCAAGTTTACATTTCTTGCCTTAACCTCTCTGTTTACCCAGCTGGCAAAACCCATGGAAGTAAGAGCTCCCTGCTGCAAGGCTGCGTTTGGTAAGAGTGCTAAACGTGGTGGGAGAGCCTCATTTTGCAAGAGTTGCCACCAATCTTCCCTCATTTAATTTATCTAAACTATCACCATCTGATGCACATTAATATAGGATGCTGATTTGAAGATTCCTTGATCTGAGCTGAATATGAAATGCTGGCTGATGCGCTGTAATGCTTTTGGAAAAGGAGCTGGTATTTGCTCTCCTGTGGAAATCTGCTGCATCCCCAGTGAGTTTGGAATTACCCTGCAGTTCTGGGAATGAGCCTGCAAACCCAGACCTTAGGGGGAGGCAGCTGTGCTGGAGCCCACGGACTTTATCTTACCAACGCGGTCGCTGAGGGAGAGGCAGGATGCACAGCCTAGAGTCAGAAAGTCAGAGGTGTGCTGGCGCTTCCAGAAAGGAGGTGTTGGTAGCACAAGTACCAATGCAATGTGTCACCAAACAAAAAACCACAAGAACTTGTTTTCCCTCCCAGAAAACAGGTTTCTGAGACACTTCTGAAAAGGGGGAGGAAATGTCAGACTCCCAGAACTGGAAAGAAAGGGGCAGAAACTTTGAAAATGTGATTCGTTGGGGTTTTTTCTGTTTCCCTGATTTAATGGTCTGTGCAAGGTGCATGGATGAGTTCTGGCCACCTAATACAGCTATGAAAATCCTAACTGGTCCTGTCAGTGCTCAGTAGCGGACAGACAGCTTTCTTCATTTCAGCCTTTCATTTCCTGATAGAAGAGGTTTCCAAGAGAGGCCTCTGCGTTCGTTTTCCTGTCCTGCCTCCTTCGGCACATGTCGAGTGTGACTCTTCCAAAAGCAGTGGAACGGTCTGGGTTTGGGGAAAGTGTGGATCAAGCTTACAGAGTGCTTGAGCACTGGTGGGAACCTGAAATACATGAGCAATGGATCACAAACCTGTAGGCTTTCAAGCTCCTGCGGTTTATTTTGCATACAAAATATATGTGATTAGTCTTTCCTGTTGTTGTATGATTTAAACCCAAATAATGTGCCAGATTAGGCACGGTTTCTTAGAAGTGTTCGAGAAATGGTGCTTTAACTGGTAACGCACGCTAGTCTAAAGCAGTGTGGCTGTACACAGGTTACTGGTGATGGGCCAGGTTTACGCCATCTAGTGATAGGACCCATTGTGCTTTTCAGTGAGTTATTCTGTATCCGTGTGTTATTATTACTGTAAGGAAATGTAGGTTTTTATTGTATTAAAAAATCACAGCAGATTTTCTGGGCTTGGCTTTTCAAACACTGTAAATGCTTCGTCACGTGAGTAATTCGCTGAAGGACTGTTCACAGCCATAACTGCTTCTATCAGCCCAAAGGATTTCTATTTTACTTTGCATAAACCTTGCCATACAGATAGGACAAGGGAGCAAAGCATCTGTCCTTCTAACACAGCAGAATTCAACTTTTCTAGGGGATAATACTGAAATACGGGCGTGGGGGCGGATGAGTCAGCGGTGATGATCCGCAGAGGGACTTCAGGGCAGAAACGTGTGACTGTTTCCTACTCCAGAATCACATTTGCCTGGGATTGCTGTTATGCCTTTTTTCCCCCAGAATTTGTAACGGGAGCTGAATTTACTTCCCTGCTTGCAAAGCATCAAACCGTACTTTTCCTCCTACATTTCCACTGCTGAAAACCAGCAGAGTTACTTTAACCTTCTGTTTTTTTCAACCCTTGTTAAAAACATGGGGTTTGTCAGTCTGGGTTTCAGCATTTTATAGGACTAAATGTTAAATTCTTGGTACTGTTTGGAGTGGTCAAGCCTGGCAGTTATCTGCAGATGCCTGACGAACACTAGCTTGTCTTCAACTGCTCTCACAAGCAGCTTTGCTGGATTTCCATGAGGGGTTTTTTGGCAGCCACTTAGATCTAAGAATATGTTATCAGTCTCTGCCCAGATCCCCGTAACTTGTAAACCAGGCTTGCACCCGGGCTATCTGGAGGGAGCAAAGGGGAGAATCTCCCCTGCGGGCTGTGGAGCAGCAGCAGCAGCAGAGATGATCCAGGGCCGTGGCGAGCGTTTCAGCAGCTGTGGTTGTCTCTGTCCCTTCGTGAGAGTGTCTGTAGCCCACCAGTGTGGACCCAGTGCAGCCGTGAAGGTGACGGAAGGAAAAAAGGTTTGCTGAGGCAAAGCTGCTCCCCATCCCAGGAGCACGAGCACCCAAAGGCCTTGCTAGGGAAGAGGAAGGTTTGAATTCATCCCTCTGGCCCTCAGCCATGCTTTGGCCGGTTTAGCCCATCTCTGCCCAGGTCCTTGCAGCTGCGGAGGGCACCAAAGCCCCTTGCAGAGCCCCTCTGTGGCCTGCCCTCCCCAGACTGCATTTCCCGGGTTTTATGGAGGCCTTTCACCTCTGAGTCTGGTGGGTTTGGCTGTGGCAAGGAAGTATGTGCTAAGTTCTCAGCGTAGAACAAGAAATGTAAAAGTCAAAGGTTTAACCCCAGGATGCCTCACCCGGGCTTGCTCTAAGCCCAGGTGTCTCTTTGCTATGCAGTGGCATCTTTATCCCGCTGCAGCAAGGCTGCCAAGCCGTGTGGCGTGGCAATTGGACATGCACGCGGATTATTCTTTGACGTTTTTAGAGAGGCACACCTAGCAGGCATCATGTTTGCCCACATTTTAAATAATCTTGATTTAAACAAGAGGGATTAGAACATTCAGTCTTCTGTCTCAGGATGGAGGAGTGATTTCAATTAATGACATGGCACCGGGACAAGTTTGGGAGTTGCATCAGCATGTAAAATCGAATATAAAGGAGTCACGGAAAGGCATCTCAGTGCGGCTGTGAAATGAGTGAGGTGCCTTCAGAGCCCTGTTCTGCTGTGCATTTAGTGGTCAGGGTTTAGAGCAGTGCTGTTCTATGTAGTGGCAATCAATTAGATAAATATTGTATGAGTTCAGTAGTGTTTCCACTGTTCACAGGATTCCTCTTGCTGACTCCTTATGGAAGTGAATTCCATAGTCATTCCACTAATGCACACAAATACTCTTTGTACTGGCTGGTGGGACTGGAATTGCATCTTCTCTTTCTCCACATTATTGGTGCATAAATGCTTCTATTTCCACTTGTGATGGTCTGGTTTTTTTAAATATTATAGGCATTAAATCTACCTTTTTACTTCACTTTCTTTAATACACCTTTGGGGATATCAGAGGGAATGGCTTTGTTCTCCTTTTCTTGGACATGGCTTTATACTGAAGTCCCCAAAATTAACTCATTCTAAGACACAGCAGGGTTTTACTCATAGGAAATCTGAAAGGTGTCCAGCCTGGGGTTTTTTCACATGTAATAGTTGCAAATCTGGGCTCTAAAAACCCAAGTTATGATTTTTTTTCCCTTAATTTGCCCATGTACATGTGTGCATGTGTACAAATACCCACAGGTACAGGTAGCTGGAAGTTGGCCTGTAAGTCTGGTGATTAATCAAATGTCACAGCCAAATGAA
Source organism: Rhynochetos jubatus (assembly GCA_027574665.1). NCBI lineage: Eukaryota > Metazoa > Chordata > Aves > Eurypygiformes > Rhynochetidae > Rhynochetos > Rhynochetos jubatus. Next base: position 7,492,708 of record CM050653.1, on the reverse strand, counting down.
AATACTGTCCCTGGCCATAACCTGGGTAACAACACACATTGCTGTAGAAACCTAACGCATGCATGGGAAAGACCAACCATACTTAAGGAGGGGAAAAAATCCAGCCCTGAATACAGGAGTTTAAGTTCTTTGGAATTTTAAAATATTGGGGAGTAAAAGTGGTGAAGACTGTGCAAGTCAGGTGAGAACAACTTTCTTTAGAAGTTACTCAGAGGCAGGAGCTGCCTGAGCAGACGCTTAGAGTAAGTTGTTAACTTACTTGGAGTCCAGGTAAGGTTCACTGGAGGTGTCTCTGTTGATTTGTATTGGGGATTAGCTCAACACCTTTGCTTATGAGTGAAGGAATCAATCACAAACCATTTCCCTCTCCTGAAGTACAGCTTCACTTATGAACAACAATTAGCCTATTGCCACTTGTCCCATCAATTTTGAAGAAGTAGAGCACATATTTCAGTGTTGCTAAGATGATGTAGCAGTCTATTTTACATTTTCCTAATATTTTTTGTGTAAAATTCATAGTGTCACGTGGCAATTCATAAATCACGGCTGTGTGGTAGGTAAGAAATGTCCCTAGCATTCGCAGAAAGGGAAGTGGAATCAGAAGAATCTGCTTATTTGCTTGCGGAGCTGATAACCTTTTCAATTTCCCTCCTTTTTATCACCGATACCATTATTCCAATTAAACATTTTACAGGTATTTGTGATGAGAGATCTTTGTGATCATAACTCATAAATACATACTGGATTTACGATCATAATAGGTAAAATCTAAGTCTGATACTTGCTTTATAAATAGGTACAACTCAGAAATAAGTTGAGATACTTCTTTTTCGTGTGCATGTATAAATGAGAAATCAGAAGCAATTTACGAATCAGAATTGCCAAACCTAAATTTATTACAGGTTTCTGGATCCAGAGTTTCTGATGTCCCTGGCTTCTGGAATCATGTCGCTCTATAAAAGCTTTCTTTTTCTTTCTGTAAAAAAAGGAAATGAAAAAAAAAGTGTGGTTTTCTTTCTTCCTTAGAATTTTATAGCCCCTTCTGGGTGCAGAGAAATATTGGGAAGATTTAATGTCTCAAGAAAGAAAATGCAAATAGGAACCCTGACATTTATAGGCTTAAATACCAGGACACTTTGAGGGTTTAGCTGGTGATTCTCGTGGCATTTGAAACCAGTGTCACGGATGAATACAGTATGTTGGCTACAGCAGGACCATGTGCATTAAAACAGCTATTTTGTCACAGTGTCATCTTGTTTGCTTAATCCTGGGACATACCAGTGGAAAATCAAGCATAGAAACCAGAGGTTAGCTTCCTTAAGAGCTGCATTGCATTGACTTCACATGGGGAGCTTTAGGCATGGTACTTTGAAAATACTGGCTCGTTCTCGGCTGTGCACCGTCCCGGCAAGGGAGCTGAACTGCGTGTGACGCCAAGAGATGAATGAGTTAAAACTGGATCGGCTCGTCAAACATCTACGTCTGATCCAGCGTGTTGGGAGCTCTGTGGCCATATCAAGGCCACTTATAACGACACCGCTATTGAAACACTGGGTTATATTTACATTCTAGATGAGGAACAGCTTGTTGGTGTTGCTGTGGCGTACTCAGAGGGCGAGATGCAGCGTTTGTGCCAGCTCATCTGACCATACCCTGAGCAAAACAAGGTATTGGGGCGCAGGTTCAGCTTGGCCTCTGCGATGTTACGGCCAGCAGAAGCCACACTACTCAGAAACCATGGTCTGCCCTTCTGCATGTAGTAGACACCCACAGCCTAAGAATCCAAGCCCAGATTAGTTGCATTGGCTTAGTAATGTATGAATGATCACCTGTGAATCCCAGACGGAATTTTTGGGGTGAAGTGTTAAACAAGGGCAGCAGCTCAGTTTGGAAATCACAGAAAAACCCACCCTAAACTTGAGCAGAATAGCTGGGGAGATTTTTAGGCCTTCTCACAGAAGCAGAGGGAGACCCCAGCATCCTCGGCCATAGAGGATAAGGTCTACATTAAAGGCAAGGCATAAAAATTCCCGGGGTAGGGCTGGAGTGGAGGAAATGAAAATAGCAGACGTGCTTTATTTTTGAGATGTGTATGTTTTACAGATGCTGATGTCAGGAAGGTTTCCTGACATTTCAGTAAAGTTCAGCCTGTCTGCTTCTGTCTTCAGTGCAGACCTGAGCGCTGCAGCTTCACGCTTGTGTGGGAGAGCGGGGCAGCCCTCCTTGGAGTAGGGGCGGTCAAATGAGAATGTCTTTCATTATCCAAGAAGGATGAAATATATAGAAGATGGAAAGCAGATCAGATCTGAAAGCTCCCTAAAGCAAGAAAGCTTGGCTTTAGGAAAAAACGCCAACCAGCAGAGCCACAATGCAGACTAGAGACACCCCATGTGTTACCATCATGATAAGCATGTGCTTTTCCCTGGACTTTCTGTGCTTCATTCCATTTACGCGTTATCTGCACGTCGGCCGCTCGTGAAGCCAAGTATTTGAGCAGGAGTCCTGTCCCTGGCGTTAGAGGGGTCCAGTTAGCTACTGCAGGGCAAACAGGGGCAGCCGAGTCTGATGGCAGAGGTTGACCCCAGCAGCCTGCCAGGAAGGGGCAGCTTCACATTCCAGCTCGGCGCGGTGGGAACTCGGCCAGCCCTGGCTGCCCAGGAAGAGTCATGAATTAATGCATGTCTGCCTAGGAACGGGGATGTGCTGATGGCATTGCCGCGGCCTCTCGGAAAAGGAAGGTAATGGACTCGTTAGTGCTTCTGCCCCCTGTTTGAAAAGCAACTTTTAACCACTGGGAGCATATAAGTTATGGTTTAATAAAAGGAGATGTGTAGGTTGTTATTTTGGCCTACATCTTACTGCGGATAATGCTCTGCATATCTGATGTAAATGATACAATGGGTCTGACTCCAAAAGCGAGTGTGGGATAAACTGCATCAGTGTTCTCAGGTGAATGGGAGATGCTGCTCTGATTAAGTCCAATGGAAGCTGCTTTCTACACAGTGCCATGTGCAGCCCTGCTGCTGTCTTGCCTTTGTTGGCTTTTGGTTTACATTATTAATTAACCATACTGCTGCTTCCAAGCACTTGAGACCCCGTTGAAGTTGCAGTTTGATCAATTGATATGCAGTGTGCTACAGGTATAAACAACCTTATTGCATTAAACTGACACTGAAGTAGTTCTGCGGCTGGAGAACTTACCCAGGAAGAACAACTCAGTGCTGAAGCACGAATCCGTGTTGCTTTGAGGAATCCTCCATCCAAATGTTGGCTTCTGTCTTTCAAAATGTCTGTTGTTCTAAGCAAATTATTATCACTTTGAAGAGATAAAACATTCACTGCCACGTGTTTTAAAGCAGTTGTACCGGCAAATAGCTTTCTCTCCACAGAACAAGAAAACTGCAGCCTGGAAGGGATCTGTATAGTGGTTAATAATGTGCTGTTGCTCTGTCGTGAGGTTTTTGGCTATGTTTTTTTCTGCAAAGTGCTCAGTAGTCTGGGATGGGAAAGCTGATCCATGATAATATTACAGAGCTGAACGGACACATTTGTATTTGATGCCAGTTATCCTGGGATTTGCAGAAATCTGCCTCTGTGCTTTGAGCTGTCTGACCTTCCTGTGCTTTGGCAAGCGCCAGCTCACACGTAGGGGATGCTCCCAGTCGCAGGGAGGGCGATGGAGAGAGGGTGCTGCGCTCCTGCATCCTCTTCCCCAGCAAATAACGGGAGCAGGAGCACCATGAGTGCCGACACGCTCCCACAGAGGAGGGGAAGGAAGAGGTTTGTTAGCTGAGTCCTGTAATCCCCACGGGGATATAGGAGGACATAGCAAAGTCAGTATTTTCAGCACAAATCGGCCCTGTAATCTTCACGGGGGAATGAAATCCCCCCAAGGACAGCACCTGGCTCCCAGCAACGTCCCCGTCTCTGCTACTGGTGTTGGCAAAGACACTTCTGCCACTGCAACTGCATGATTATTTCCAAACTTAGTCCTGAATTTGGGTCCTGTTCATCGGGTGCTGGAAGAGGGATTGCCAGATGAGGAGGGATGGGGAAGAGAAGTACTGGGCAGAGTGCTGCTCCAGAAAGAGAGGGAAGAGTAAAGAAAAGCCCTTCTGGGGAGCCAGAGAAAGCCCTTGGCTAAACATTTTAGATCTGCCTGAAAGGTCTCTGTGAGACCCTGGAGCTGAGCAAAAGAGGGATGAAGTGGCCGTGGATGGCTGTGAATATTGAGGCGTTTCCTGCACCCTTTGCTTCATATATATTGCTGGCAGATAGTTTCCTTGTGTTCAGCACGCGTTTCTCCTGCCTTGGTTCAATTTAATTCAGGTAAATCCCCAGGGTCAGCCAAACCAAATGGCTCCGAGCGCGAGAGAGGAAAGCCGACAGCTCCTTAGGGAAGGGGAGGAGGAGGGGAAGGAGATCGAGGGAGTGGACTGAGCCAGTTTTCCTTGATCACATTATGGCACGTGACCGGGAATCACAGGGTTGCCGGTGGCGTGTCCCCCCTCTAGAGCAGCCGTCCACATGTCTGTCACACTCTGACACTGGATCTGCAGCAACTGTTGCTTCAGCCGGCTGCTGGCGTGTATTTATCATCAGTGGTGTTGAAAACAGAGCCAGAGCAAAATGTCATTAAAACTTCAGCTCTGGACATCAACAAGAGAAAAATGGAGAAGGATTTATCAATGTGACTGAAAGCCATGTGATATGGGGGTTTTTTAAGCACAGGTTTTGGATATTTCCTTTTGGATTTTGATTGATTTCAGGTGACAGGTCAAGGAATGAAACAAAATATAGTTAGTCATGTAGCCTGTTGTTCCTGCATGGGTTTATTTCTACCCATTTCTTGCACGCTGCTATAGTACGTAGGTGTGCTGGGAGCACTTTCAGCACTGGTAGGACATGGGGCGTGGGGAAGCAAGGTCACCCCTTAGCGCCGTCGTGTCTCAGCAATGACAAAGTTACGTAATTATGTCCGTCAGGGATCCTTTTTCTACTTGCATATTGCTGAGGGACTAGCGCAGATTGTGCCTTGTTTACCTTGGCCATTTCGGTGGCTAAGCCTGCGCTGGTTGCTATCCGTTTTGTTTCTGTAGCGCTCAGCTCCTCCTGTGGCCAGCTGTGCCAGAGCCCCCTGTCCAGCTCCGATTATTTTCTGTCACACTAAGCAGTTTTGATTCGCTGTCAGAGCCCTTTAATTTCATTGCAGCTTTGTTTACCGAGATGAAGCAATGCACTCAGAGCACGGAGTAACGCAAATAGTTGTAATTTTGGTGAAACTGCCCCGCCCCAGCTCCTGAGCTCTCAACCTTCCTGCTCTGCCTGCTGACTAGCAGTGGTACCAGGACACCCAGCTCCTGTCTCGTCTACGTTTAGACTTATTACCATTCTTGCTGCTACCACAGTCGAATGGAAGTCAGTGCCTTCTTCAAAAACTGTTTGCTGTTCTTAACCCTGTAAAGTTTCAAGTCTGTGCTAGGAAATTGCTTTTACCCAGACTCCAGGACTTTGTGAGGTGGCAGAACCTGGCACAATCTGTGCTTGGAACAGGGCTGAACGCTCCTTTTGCATCACTGGGACAGACAGGGCTAAGGCAAGTGCTGTCAGAGATCCCACACTTGGCTCCACATAGTGTGAATACCTTGGACATAAGCTCTGCAAGGCTGGTGGCCAGCCATGTGATGGTCCAGAGGCCTCAGCTGGCCTGGGCTGGTGTTCAGCTTGTACCAACCACGGTCCAGCACTGATACAGCTGACTTGTTCTAAGCTGGATCCTGTTCAAGTTCAGCAGAACTTCAGGGTGATGCTTCATGTCCAATCCTGCACCAAGAAAAAAGTGTCAGCTGAATACCAGCTACCTTCCACAAAACAGTGATTGAATTGCTTTACAGTGGTGAAACTTGGGCAGAGTCTATCTGTTTAATCAATGCAGTAATTAAAAAAAACAAGTGTGGAGGAAAAAAACGCTTCTTGGGGTCACAGCTTTACAGTGTGACAGAAGGAATGGTGAAATGAACTTCTCAAGTCCCTTGATGTGACAGGAGCCTGTAAGGGTAAATCTCAGGGAAACATCTGGAGAGCCATGAGCATTATTCAGTACTATTCTGTCCTCTCTTGAAAGGAAAACGTTACAGAACTTCCTGATGTTTTTTGCAGTCAGTCTGTAAGCTCTTGGTTGGTAGGAGTTAAGGGTCATATGTTCATGCTGTGTCATCTTCTATTTTTCTGCAGGTGTCAGGAACATAATCAACTGTCAGAAAAAATAGAGGCTCGGGAAAGCAAAGGATGTGGTTTTCTTGGCAAGTACAGTCTCCTCATCTTATATCCTCTGAATCTGGACTGGAAGGATTAGACACCAGTCCCCTTTCATGACTGGTTTTTGCAAGACCTGGCTCAGCTAATGAGCTGTCAGCCACGAACCCTTGCGTAGATGGCTCCTTAAAGCAGCTGGTCTTGTACCAACCGACTGGTTCGTTTGTGCTGAGCAGCAGGAGAGGACTCTCAGCATCAAATGCATTTTCGCCAACATTCAGTAAACTGGGGTAACACATAGCAGTTTACTACTTGCAGAAGTGCCCGAAAACTTGTCACGGTCTGTTTGTGAAGGCAGATTCAATCTATGTGGCTTTGAGTGGGAGTCCTGGGTATCTAGGGGATATGCAGGGATTGATGTAGTGATGCTCTCATCCAGAGCTGCCAGTACTTCGAGGAACAGGTTGCAGCACTGCCTTGCTTTAACATCTGAAAACAACCAGCTTTCCAATGCAATAGTTACTTGTTACAAGGAGAAAACAGCTCATTATTTATTTTCAGAAATGAGGTCAAAATAGTGCGGCTGGGGAGGGAAGTGACTGGCGCAGCGGGTTGGTAATGAGATACAAAGCCTTCCCCTCCCAGGTTAAATCTAGCTTCAGTCAGCAGTGACTGAAATCTTTCAGCATTTGACAGTTGTTCACCACGGCCTTTATGGCGTTGGCTCTGCTCCGTGACATCTGAGTCAGTACTTGCATAACCAGCACCCTGCTCGGCTGCCTGCGCACCGCACAGACCGGCACCGCGGGCCGGGGGCAGCTGAGCAGGGCAGCACCCGCTCCTCGCCCGAGATCGACACCTCCTGCTCCTCAGGAGCTTTTGGGTTGTGGGTGCTTTCTGCCTGGTTTAAGGCCCTGAGCCCCGTCTGTGCTTGCTGCCGGGGCGGTGGGGTGGAGATTGCAGTAATCATCTGCTCCGAGTTGAGCAGCATTAGAGCAGCTCTGCCAGGGCTGTGGCAGCAGCCTCACCGATTGCTCCGTCTGGTCCTGGCTGGTGGAGTCATCCCTTCCCCACAAAGTCTGGTCCTGCCCTCAGGTTCCCCCCTCGGAAGCCCCTCTCCACGTCTGCCCCTGTGTGCACAGATTCCTGAGGGTTAAAGGCTTAGATAAAAGGGCATAGGTGTACAACTTCTGTACAACCCCTTCCGTGACCATTGTAGAGCTGCAGATAAAAATAGGGCCGGTGGTTAGATCAGTCCCACAGGTTGTTCTCGACAGCAGAGCTTCTTCGAGTAACGGGTGTAGCTTTCTTGCTGAGGGAAGGGTATGTAGACCTGTCCATGCTTTTCTCTGGCACTTAGCCAGTCAGAGTTGTTCTGCCTTTTTCCCCTGACAGTATATTAGCATTCCTCTTGTAGACTTTGTCTGCATCTCTTCCGTCCAAGCTTTCAGGTGTTGCCTTGTCCTAGTCAGAGAGGTAGCAAACGGACCCCTTCAGCCGTACCTGCTCGGAGATGCACGGAGCTTTCGCCTGATGCAATGGAAGCACCCAGCACCCTGTTCGCCTTACGTGCTTTCTGTGGCTGCCGGATTCGCCTAGCTTCTGTCACAGTCCTCTGGGTTTGTTACTTAGCTGTCTTGTACGACAACAGGCATGGCTCAGCCTGAGTGAGTGAGGACTGAAGCGATGGCTGTGATATCCCTACCCTGCTTTAGAGTATTAGGTATGAATTAAGGATAGTTGAGAGTGGCAGTGTGAACTGCCTTTCCACTGCTGATGGACTAAATCTCCAGGGACTTAGGGAGACACCTGCAAAAGGAGAACTGGTGTCATGGGAGGGAAAGGCAGAATGAAAGGGCAAAGGTTCTCTTTAAGGAGATTGGATTTCTCCACTGAACGAGGGAAATCTTTGTCATGAAGGTGTCCCCTGCTCCGAAGAGTCTGCTGTTTAGGTAGTCACTCTCAATGTGCTGAGTCTGTTGGCTCCTACTGTTTTCATATGCTTTATAGCAGAATGACAACTCTGAGGAGTAAACCAAGCCAGGAATGTGACTGCTGTCATGTGCTGGAGGCATGCTGTCATGGTGACCGGGGATGGGCTGTGGGGTGAAGCTGGGGTTGGATGACAAGGGAGGAGAAGGATTTCCTGGAGAGGAAAATTGCCTGGCCAGCCCTTTGGAAAAATGTAAGCATGCTCTGCTGAAGGGCACTTGTGCTCCTTCCTGCCAGAAGCTTGCAGCACCTCTGAGCTGGGTGTTGAGAGGAGGTATCAGCTGCAGCCTGTTGTGCAGCCAAGCAAAGGAAGCCAGCCTGCGACATGCTTTTGGGGGCTGGTCTTGCAGGTGCTCTGGTGAGTAGGCAAGTGGATGAGGAAGGTATAAATCAGCCTGCTAACAGAAGGCAAAATAACAAGGGAAAAGGAAATGTGTGAGGAATTTCTCTAACTTATTCTAACAGCATCAGTCTCTAGTGGACCTGGAGCGTCAGATGTAGCATTTTAGCAGGAAGCGTAGAGAGGAGATGCTGGGTCTGCAGAAGGAGGAGGCAGATCGGGAGTCAAGAAAGCATACGTGGCTGGGAAGGCACAGGCCAGCCTTGTGTCATGTGGTTGGCACAGAAATATCAGAAATGTGGGTGGTCAGTATAAACACTTGTCAATAGAGATATAAAATCAGACCAGGTGTTGGTTGATCCAGTGCAAAGGACATCACTGAAGTTTAGTCCCCTCCCATGAGTTTGAATTTTACACATGGGCAGGTAAGAAGCATAAGATGATGGAGTTTGAGGGGGCTTGCAAAATGACAGGATCACTGAATGTTCCATGTGACTGATACTTATCCAGGTATGTGTTTAAAGTTCCCCTTAGGCTTGTGTTAACAAAGTAGGGATTCCTTTCTAGCTGAACACTTTCTTTAAGCAGGATGGGCCCAAGTGTTGATGGATCTCTTGAGCATGTGGCATGCTTGCTAAGTGTGTTCAACTTCCACAGTAGGGCAACACCAGCATCTAAAACTTTGTAGACGTGCCTCTTAGTATACCTGGGATAGACACACTTCTTAAGGTACCTCCTGGCTCCATCCTGAAGTTTGGACATACAGATGTGATATCGTTGCTCTTCAGCCACATTTCATTGCTAGGTATCATGAAGTACTTACTTTATTGGTAAGAGTGTGGAGAATCACAGCAAGAGGACAGGGTTGGTTTCATTTGATTCTAAGCTTACCCAGCTTCTGTGCTGGGAGAATAAAATAAGATGGTAACTGATTCCTCAGATATGGAAAGCATGGACTTGCCAGTGGTAGGTAAGTTCATCCCAATTCAGGGCATATTTTAAGTCTTCTGATACAGCGGTGGGTTTTGGTACATGGCTCTGCAGCTGCCCTCTCCCCTTTCTTCTCCCTTGTGCCCTCATCCAGATCCTAGATGGACAACTCTGTTCAGAGCCATTGCCGGAAGAACTTGGGCTGCAGTTTTCTGTACACTCCAAGTAGCATAAACCAGCAATGCCACTGTACAAAGTGCTTTCTTCCTGGCCCCCTTCCCGCTGCCCTTATACTTGTGCCAAGACGCGTGTTTGTACTGCGTCAGGGAACTGGTCGGTACCAGAACTAACCGGAAGGACAGAGATCTGAGGTTAGTTGTGATCTACATCGCTTGGAGAGCTAATTGCGAAAGGCAGAAGAAAGTCAGTGTGGTGTGAATCACTTCGCGACGGGAAGGAGAGGGCGAGTCTCTGAGCAGGCCGGTGTCTAGAGAAAGCATCCGTTCACTGCACTGATGTTCGACATTAGGATGATCCAGTGCCAGTGAAGGAAATGGAAATTATACTACCAAGTGGCATGGGGAGCGGGAGCAGGCCCATAGCAATTTATTTTCAGTCAAAAAAGAGCCATGAAGTCATTAGTTATTTCTTCAGAAGGCTTTGGTAGGTGTGCTGGAGAGCACCGTGCTGTCTCTGCTGTGCCATATGGGCACAAAAAGATTAATTCCCAGGTTAGCAGGACAGGAATTATGATGAGACAGAAGTCTGAGTCAGACTCAGTGGGGAGAGGCAAATGCCACAGGCTGAAGCAATGCTTGGACTTCTGTTGAATTTTGAAAAGAGATAGAATGAGGGAGATTCTTTTGTTCTCTCAATAAGAGAAGAACGGAGGTTTTGAAAAACATGAATGTCAGAAGCAAAGAAATTGCAAATTACAGCTTCAGTCTCTAGCTACAGCTTTCCCAAGGATTTGGAGGACTTGGCAAATATTCAGTTACTCTCACCTCAGTGCCCTGTAAGCATTGCAGAAAATAAACAGTGGTAAACAGTGCTGCGAGACCTGCAATCCGGCTGTAACTCCAGTGCCTTTCCTAGCCCCTCTGGAGCTTTCTTCATTGGAAGAGTAGAAGGTGAGGCTGATAGAAGCTGATAGATTAAACAGAGAGCAGGACCCAGCACCTGAGGCCTGGAGACTGCTCTGACAGTCTTCAAACTTGCTGTTCCAGACCTCGGAGGCTGAACGCTTGCCGTCCTGCTGCGCGGCCCTGGCTGCGCGCAGCATTACGGTACGCGTTCCCCTGGCACCAGCCCCGGGGCTTTCACGCCTCCGCTGTAAGGGGCTATCGAAGTGGTCTTTATGTGCATTAATAGTCTGTCGCTCGGTTACACAGAGAGTAGATGTACTGTGCAGATGAAATCACCCACAGTGCTTTCAGTGGGGTTCTGAAGGCTCAGATTTAGAATGTTCTTCTCAGTAACTTGCATCTCTAATGAGATAGTTGTAAAATGTTTGGGATTCTTTTCAGTGTCCACAGGATGTCCCTCTGCTTTAGCGTGTTACGGAAATAAGGTACATGGTTACGGCACTGGTTAGAGCAGGTGAGCTAAGAAAATCTTTGCCTCGATACCCTCATTTTTAAAACGTACGTTGGATGAACATATCATAAATCACAGGGGAAGCAACAACTTGCCCCGTTCTGCAACCCCCCCAGTAGCTGCTTTTAAAAAGCTGACATTCAGTGCCATAATTAAGTATGAAATCCGAAAGTGTGAAATTAAGCATCAGAAGCAGCAAGTTATTACTTCCAAACTTGTCTTCATATTTTGTGTGTAGAACATTCCCCCTCCCACTCTTCTCCCCTTGCTTTTCCTCCTCGTTTCCTTTGCCTGTCAAAATACACACCCTTCAGGTCAGGGCCCCTGGTACCTTTTCTGTGTGTGAAGCAGGCTGCACGCAGCGGGTGCTACCAGAAGCAACACATGGAGGAGGAGGAGGAGGATGGTGATGGTGATGATGGTGGTGATGATGATAGTAACTGTGGTTTGGAAGCTTTGCTGTGCAAAGCCAGGGAGAGGCTGCCGGGGCAGAGAGCAGTTCTGGCAGCCTCTAGGAAAGGACAGGGTGATGGAGAGACCGGCAGTGCTGGCTGCTGGAGTGTCACCAAAGACAGGCCGTTTGCAGCGCTCCGTCATGGCAGGCGAGCATTTGGCTCAGCTTGGCTCTAAACAGCAAAGAAAGCCTAGACAGGACAACTGAGGTTAATGTGGAATGAGCTGTTAAATGTTAGCTTTAGCAGCCAGATGTCTTTGCTGAAACAGAAAACAAAAGTTACTTCATTAAAGCCTCTGAACGCAGAGTACTGTGTGGAAGTTCAAATGCCAGGTGGTGTGTTAAGTAAATAAAGTCGTCCTGCTGTAGGCATCGTTTCTCCCGGCAGCCGGCTGCAACCAGCACGTAGGAGCGACCATGTGAATCTCTGCCATGTGATGCAGTGCTGTGCCCGGCTACCGTGGGGCTGGGGAGTCAGGGCAGACCTTCTTTCAGCAGTTACCAGTGTGTTGATAAGAGCCAACTGTTGCATGTGGCTTATTTGCATGGCTTGGCTGACGCTCAATTAGTCATCTGGTTTGGATCAGAGAAAGAAACTCGGGGCTTGCACAGATGTCATGTCTTTCCAGTGCAGTTTGAATGAAGGGGAGTGACTGATGTTCATTTTAGTGACTTGTGGGATGGCTGTCGTAGCAGGGCACGGTTAGCTTTTGTTACAGCCCAGCAGTTACCCCCCGGCAGCCCTTGCGGAATGTCACATCCCATTATCCGCCGCCTGGCGTTTGCGCACAGCAGGAGCTGTTTGGAAGGTGCACTTTTGCAGTCCTCTTGCTCTGCTGTCCGTAGCGGGGTTGGAAAGTTAGCCAGGACGTCAGGACGTCAAAAGCTGGTATTTGCAAGCTGGTATTTTAGGAGGGTAAAGCTTTCTCTGTTCACCTGCATGCCCAGACCTCCTCCTCCTCCTGCGTCTTGTGGTTCTGCAGGATGGTTCCCCATCGTGCTGGTACCTGCTGAGCATCCCTGTTAATCCTTTACTCCTGTCACTGGCACTCGTGCTGGCAAGGTACACGTTGCCCGAGTTTCTGACACTGCGTGCTAGCCACAGCCATATGGTGTCTGGTAAAGTCTTGGTGCCGAGTCTCTCAGTTTAATTACCACGCTGAGCTAATTGCTTGTGCCTGGCTCAGGCACTTACTCAGTGACTACCTCAACCCTTACCAGGACCTCTGCCTTTATCCTGCCAGGCTGTCAAACATCACTGGAATGTGCGTTTGGCTGTCTCAAAAAAACAACCCCCTCCAAAAGCCATTCTTTGCCATCAGGCTTGTGGGTGATTTGTTTCTGTGCTATGAATTATTCGCCCATGGTATTCTCTCCAGTATTTGCAAGACAAAGGAGGAGGGGTGGCAGAAAACTGGGAGATAGATGCCAGGCTGGAACCTTCCTGCCAAGGAGAACTAGGAAAATCCCATTGGGAGGGATGCTCTACACCAGGACTTCTGGTCTCTGCTCGCTGTGTTTGGATCCCATGTATTTATTGCTTTACAAACAACAAGATTGTAATTGGGCACATCTCTGGGTCCTGTATACTACTTCTGCAGCTCGCCCATAGCCCTAAGAGCCCAGGTTCACAGTCCCCGACAGCACCTCTCTCCGACATTCCGGAAGGTGGGTATTTGAAAAGCTGCTCTAAGGAATGACATACTCTCAGTTACGCTCTGTAAGCCATGCTGACATAACGTGTCAGGTCTTTCCAGGCTTTTCAAGTACATTTAACAAATGTAAGATAACCAACGTGGGATTCTGGGCAAGGTGGAAGATCCTCTGCCTCTGCAGGAGAAATCTGCACTAAGCCTTGCAGAGGGTACAGCGTTGGGAGGGTGTTTCTCCCCATCAGCCTTTTCTCACAAAGGGGCCTCGAGATCTTCAGAAAGAACAGTTCCCAAACTTTCCTACTTAGACTCTTCAGCTCCTGATTTTCTCAGTTTTACGAGGAAAAGGTGTTGCATTGCAGATTCCACGGATACGAGTGTTGTTTATGCACATAAATAGACCGCGAGTGGAAGAGGCTGAATCCTGGAAACTGCAACGGCTTTGTCTTTGGTTTTACAGAGTGAAATAGCTTCTAAAGCAAAAGTTGGAGCTTTCAGGTTCAGGTATTTCTGTGGCTGAGACCACTTAAGGAGTGGTTTCCTTTGCTATGTTGGAACTACTCTAAAGAAATTAGATTTTTACTGCAAAAATATACATTTCCCTGTGAAACATTTCAGACAGCCTGGGATATTCTAATGGCTTAAAAGGGTGTGTTTTTCACTTCCTTTGATTAATAGAAAAATCTGAAAGATGTTTTGGAAACTAGTAAGCTTCCCGAACGGTGTACCGGCTACAAGACTGGAACAAATGTGCTTACTGCTGGAGCTAGGATGGATGCTGCGCAGCCAGGCCAGGGCGCTCAGACGAAGGACTGGAAGGCCTGGCCATTAGGGGAGTGATGCACTGGTGGTCACAGATACAGGCGATGTGGTTCGCCCATAGCAGCTGTAGTTCTTGTATGGAGGGAGCCATCCTCAATTGGTGTGTAACCGACAGTGCTACATATGGCAGGAAATTTCCTGGTCAGTAGTTGTCATATTTTTTGGTACAATAATTCTTACTGAAAAAATTACTTTTCAGGCTCTTTTTTTTTAGCTAACAGGTATTTCACAGCATTTAGCGTCAGTATCACCAGTACTACGGAACAGAAACAGCCAGTAGCCATGTACCTGCTTATGGGTTCATAGTTTTACTGCCATTAAGTGGCATTAAACTTAATTTCACATAATTTGCATCAATTGGTTTATGTGTCAGAACGAACATAGTCTGGTGTCTAAAGAGTGAATCAGCTTAATGAACAGCCAACTCAACTCAGATTCACTTGTGCTGCTACTTAAAATTCAGCAGCCACAGCCTGCCGCCTTCTCTGTTTCACTGCCAGCTGAGGAATGGAAATGAAAGGACAGCGTTGTCCTGGGAAGGAATCAGACATAAAGTGTCACATGGAGCCACTGCAAATGGAAATTCCTTTTGGTTTCCCTGTGTGTAAGTTTGGAAAGCTGTTTCAGCAACAGTTTTATGTGTTAGCAATGGCATTATCTGCTTGAGGATGCAGACAAGAAAATACTGCAGTGTGATTCCTAGGAGGAGGTAATGTGCCAAAGCGGTTTCTCTTTCGTGGCCAGTACTCTCACCAGTTTTAGCAACTTCATCTCCAGCGCACAACACAAAGTTTGAGAGCAGGCTGCTGGCTGTATCGTTGGGCCCTCAACGGGGGAGCGCGGCTCTTGTCCCAATGCCGGCCTTTTGCACAGGAGCATCAGCACATCCCTGAAATCCCCAGCAGCATCGCTGTGCCACGGGCTCCACAGGTTCATGGGGGCAGGGGCTGTTTTCTTTTCTGGAAAAGGGTTGATCGGAGCCCCGGGCAGAGCTGGTAAATAAAAGGGAGGCTTTGGCAGGAATCACTGGGCTGTGAGCATCCTTCCTCCCAGAAACCACCAGATGCATCCTGCCAGGTCAGCCATGAAATGTAGGTGACAGAACTAATTGAGGGTGTCACCCAGGGAATGTGGGAAATTTAGGAGGGCAGCCACCCTTCTTCCCTTGGGAGTAGGCAAATGACAATGTAGCGCTCTATCCTTTCCTGTTATGTATCAGCAGAAGGCTGGTTTGGATCAGAATGCCCAAGTGGGTGGGGAGCTTAATGCGGTACAAAACAAGGCTTTATTTAACAGAAATAGTTGCAGTTACCTAGAGAAATAAGTGAAGGTAGCAGCATTATTTCTGTATGTTTATGACCAACTAAAACCAATTAGTGTTGTGTGCCCATTTGGGCTGAAGCTGTGGGCGCTGCTGTTCCAGCCGTACCTCCTCAGGGCTCTTGCACCCACTCTGTGATGTGCAGGCAGACCCCGTCTCAAATTCAGACACGGAGTTGCGTGCTGGGCCAGCGCTGTGTGCCGTCAGAGACAGCACTGTCACGGGGAGAAGGCAGCTGGAGACGGCCCTGTTTTGGTCAAAATTAAGACTAGCGGCGTTTAGTTCCATTAGGATCTCACATACATATTCTGAGTAAAGAAACACTGTAATATAAAGTTGCTTCCTGGCATTGATGCAGTTTTGCACCACGTATTCATATATTCTTATGAGTATTCTTATTCATATGCATATTCAGTTACGCAAATGTTAGGACCTCTGATTCATCAATAGGGAGACCACAAAGTTACCCTCTTTTTTCACCCCCAGAAAGGAAATGTCAGGATGAATAAGGGCCTGTAGTGACAGGACAAGGGGTAATGGGTTTAAATTGAAAGCGGGGAGATGTAGATTGGGTATCAGGAAGAAATTCTTCACAGAGGGGGTGGGGAGGCACTGGAACAGGTTGCCCAGAGAAGCTGTGGATGCCCCATCCCTGGAAGTGTTCAAGGCCAGGCTGGATGAGGCTTGGAGCCACCTGGTCTAGTGGAGGGTGTCCCTGCCCATGGCAGGGGGGTTGGAACTGGATGATCTTTAAGGTCCCTTTTCCAACCCAAACCATCCTGTGATTCTATGAATCAGACCAAAGTAGAACTCTTGGAATGGTTTAAAAGCTGGTCAGGGACAATCAATAGAAACACAGAACGAACCCTTGTGTTAGCCAGTGACACAGTGACTGAGTGCCTAGATTTTTCTCTTTTTTAATTATTTTTTGTCTAAAATCTTGGTTTATATTATGGAAAACGACAGATTTAGTTTCTTCACATAAAAATATCACATGTAATTACGCATTCCATTGTCTGATGAAAGAAACATTAGCATAAGAGAAAATTACTTGCCGTATCAGTTCATCTTGTTATCAGAATCGCTAGAGTTTGCGGCCAATCTCAAGGATTGTTTCTTCTCCAAAATCCTGCAAACATACCGAGTTCTTTCAGCTTCATTACAGAAAACTCTAGAGCTGGCAGCTAGTTTTCACTGTTGAATTGTTTTATGCATACTTCCTCCAAAACGAACTCTGTTCAGCCACGGGCTGGAGTTGTGTCTTCTCTCTTCCAGCGACCCCTTTTGCAGCAGAACGGGGCAGCTGCTGTGCATACCTGGAGCTGTGTCTTCACACCAGTGCTGCCTGTTCGGGTGGCAGACCACGGGGATTCAAGTTAATGCAAAGTTCTGTTACTCCCCAGCTGATTTTGGTTTGGCACTTGTATTACTTGTATTACAGATTTTCGTTCTTTCATGTGGCAGGCTTTTCTAAAATCCTCGGTAGGGTTCAGGATGTGGAGCGGTATCACAGCAGCCAAAAGTATTTTGTTTTAATAATCATTAAAATATTTAACATTTCCTATGGGATTATTCCTTCAATCTCAGTATTGTACAAACGTAAATAATGTAGATACCACAATAATGCTGTGAGGTAGGCTTTTAAATACCCAAGATTGAAAAGCTTAATTACATAATTTAATCAAATTCCCTGCAAAATAATTATAATTTTCCCTCCAGAAACTGAGTCACGGAAAAATTGCATCTCAAATGCATTAGGGTGTGCCTCACATTGAGTACTTGATGTTTTAAGTGCTGAGTGGAAACAGAGTGCTGAGGCTCAGAGTGCTCCCAGTAAAGCTGCGGGTTTCACAGGCGCTCGACATCCCTAAAAACTCACGCCAAGTGTCCAAGGCTGGCATCCAAAAGGAGACTCACCACCGGCAAATGTTCTGATAAACTGGAAACCATGCTGGCTGTGCTGTCACACATCTGTGAGGTGGCAGTACTTCTCACAGGATGTCAGAGATGTTACTTCCTTGGTCTCCTTTGATCCACACCTTCCTGTGTCCTAAGGATGTCCTCACCCTTCTTAGGACAGGGAACGTGTGGTTTCCTTATGTCTGGTAATAGCTCTTTTGGCAGAGCTTGTTGATCCTGAGGTGGCTTTTGCAGGCTTGCTGAATATATTAGCGCACAAGGAGCACATCCTGGCAGCAAGACTTTAAGATCTAATGGTGGTTTTCTCCCTTTTAGTGGTTTTACATTTGCATCAATTACAGCCACCGTCCACCTCAGACCTCAGTCTGAGTGCTCAGGGAACATCTGTACATCCATAAACACACAGAAGATAAGAGCATCTTCCCCAGAGCCATTTATCTAAATTTGTCTGTAAGCCAAAACCGAGCAGGCAGGTTAGGTGTCCCTTTAATCCTTCAGGATGTGGAACCCTCTTCAGTCCCACTGCAATTAGCAGAAATTGAGGACATTCAGAATACCATGGTCATTCTTCTGGCCTCGCCCCATGGCATGTCACATTAGCCAACATTTATGTCTGCCTACAGCACCCAGTCTCCACTGGGTCTGCAGTTATTGCTGTCTGATTCATAGAATCACAGAATGGTTTGGGTCGGAATGGACCGTAAAGCCCATCCAGTTCCAACCCCCCTGCCATGGGCAGGGACACCCTCCACTAGACCAGGTTGCTCCAAGCCTCATCCAGCCTGGCCTTGGGCACTTCCAGGGATGGGGCATCCACAGCTTCTCTGGGCAACCTGTCCCAGTGCCTCCCCACCCTCTCTGGGGAGAACTTCTTCCTGATATTGAATCTAAATCTCCCTGCTTTCAATTTAAACCCATTACCCCTTGTCCTGTCACTACAGGCCCTTGTAAAAAGCCCCCCCAGCTTCCTTGTAGCCTCTTCAGGTACCGGAAGGCTGCAATAAGGTCTCCCCAGAGCCTTCTCTTCTCCAGGCTGAACACCCCCAACTCTCTCAGCCTGTCCCCATGGCAGAGGGGCTCCAGCCCTCTGAGCATCTTTGTGGCCTCCTCTGGACTCTTTCCAACAGGTCAATATCCTTCTTATGTTGAGGGCTCCACAGCTGGACACAGCACTCCAGGTGGGGTCTCACGAGAGCAGAGCAGAGGGGGAGAATCCCCTCCCTCGACCTGCTGGCCTGATTGGCAGAGCTGCAGGTCTCTTTATGAAATGAAATGGAAGTCCTTGGAGGGCAGCTGCAGTTTTGGAAGAAGACTGAATTAGGGGATCCTTTTTGATCCCAGCAAAGCTAAAATTCTCAGTGAGTTAGGATTTTCTTTGAAAGAAATAAATGCATTACACTGCACCACTACACCCACTACAAATAAAACACATTACAGTGTAACTACTTTTCAGGCTTCTTGATGAGTGAATCTGTCCTCTTAAAGTTAAGTCTCTTCATATGTAAAAGCCACCAAGAAAGGTTGTTTTCAAGAAGAATGATAGCTGAAGAACAGTTACCTAAATTCCTTATTAATTCCTTTAATCACAGGGTATGGTAACTTCCCCAGATATGTCAGGATTCATAGTTTCTTCAAGTAATAGATCCTTCCCTCAGTTGCTGGATTTCTAATCTTCCGAGTCTAGCATCTTGGTTATTCCTGAGTTTTGTCATGTTCTCAATGACTTGTTTGAATGCCTTGGGATTTTATGCTTATTAAGTGCTACCATCTGCTCCCTTTCGATGGACCCAAGGCCCCTCTGGACTAAATGATCACCTACACAGACCTCTGGAAGTACAAGAGGGGAACCAGATTCAGAGATCATGTAGGTGCCAGCAGCCCTCTTAAAAATATGTAGCTCTGGTTTTATGCATTTGAGTCTGTCCTGATTTACGCTGGCATGAGAGAATCGTCCTTTGTTTGCTGACGTACATATAGTTATAACAAGAAACACAGGTGTTGTAACTGGAATTTTCTGATTGGATGTGGATGTCTCCTGGTTCTTAAAAGGCTAATAAATACAGCTTAAATGATCCGTTCGATCACAATTCAGAATGCCTTAAGAACGTAACCCAAAACACAGCTGGGGTAGGTACATGTGTCAAGTAAAACCAGGATGCTCCCAAAAGAAATGATCTGCTGCTGATACGGATTTTCAGCAAAAGATATGAATAAACTTTCTCCTCGGAGGCTGCTGACAACAGTTCTGGTTTGTATAAAGGCATTGCCAAGAGCCTTGTAGAAAGAAAGCAGACTGAGGCTCATAGGGAATATGCCCTGTTTCTTGTTGCCTCTGCTCCTAATTTTATTCTAACTGCTTGCTGAGGTACCGTTGAAATAATGACAAAGAAGGCAAAGCAACCATTAAAGCTCTTGAGCCATCTGCCCTGAGACAGAGAGCATCCCAAGACTCACGGGGGTAACAAAATTCTAACAATAAAGTAACACCATCGCTTAGGATCATTTTAGAGAGGACCGATCAGGCAGGAGGTTGATACCTCACGAACCTCCCGCAGTCCCGTCTTGCCACGATGTCTCCCTGTAAATGGATCAGGCAGTTCAACCAGAGGAGGGATTAGGAGAGTTTTAACAGCGGTTCCAGTTCAGAAATGAGGAGGTGAGGTACACACTTAGAGTCTGGGGAGCTGTGACGAAAAAATAGAGGTTTGCTGCAATGCTGAGCTTTCTGTCTGCTTTTCTCCTGAACTGACTTTGGTCATTATTCTTGTCCACAGCCTCTGGGCTCTCCTCTTCTCCATCTACCCCAACACAAGTGACCAAGCAGCCCACGTTTCCTCTTGAATCCTATAAGCATGAGCCTGAGAGACTAGAAACACGGATTCATTGTTCTTCACCTCCGGACACAGGGCAGAGATTTTCTTTGCCTCCATCTCAAAGTGCAGCCAAGCCTCCTGTCATGACACCAGCTCCCTGTGCTACCTCAAAACCAGTAAGTAAAGCGTGCGTCCAGTTTGCCACTGGGAAATGTCCGGGGTTGCGTGTAACTGTTTCTTGTATTACAACCGAGGGGCTACAGCATGTGTGTCCACAGCACAAGAGCAATTTCATGGGCCTTCCACTTCAGACTTGCCTCAGCTTCTCGCAGAATCCCGCTGACCAGGCGCTAGGTTTTGCAGTGGCTACAGATCCCAGCATACATTGCCGAGATGCCACCTTAGAGACGGATACAATTTTACTTAGGATTGTCTTTTATCTCCCTTAGGAGAGCTGATGGGAGAGCTAGCAGCCAAGGGGAGCAGATCAAAAAGAAATTCACAGTATGAGCTGCGGGGATTCTGAGTTCCAGCTGCCTCCGGAGTCTGAGATGACTGGGAGAGCTGGGGTCTACAGGCACTAGTCGCTATCACGCCTCCTGCCCCGGCTCAGGGAGCGGAGGAAGAAGGGCAGCACTGCCGGAGTATCATCCAGCCCCCCACCTAGTAGAGGGTCTTCATAAGAGTGGTTTCTTCAGCTCCTGGGAGTGCATGAACTCAGCTGTTCCTGGGAATACGTGACTTCCAGCCTCTGATACTCCCCACCGCAGCATCCGCACTGCATGCCAATCTGCCTCCTCCCCTCTCCCGTGGCCAGCCCGAGCCACAGAGGCATCACTGCTCTTCTCTTTTTGTGCTCCTCTGCTTTTTTGCTCCTTCTTTCTTTTTCACGTTAATTCCTTTGCAATAATCTTCTCTCTCCATTCAGCCCGCCCCTGCCTCATGGAACTAACAGACTGCTCTGCTGCCGGAGTTAACTACCCTGCACCTGGCTTCCCCAGCTTTTCTTCCTTTTTTTTTCCCCTCAATATTAAATCTTTTGACTTTTTCTGTATCTGGAAATCCAGAACTGTACAGGACACACAAGGTTCATGAGGTCTGTTTCCCCGTTGAACGACTACAGGTTGTGTTTGGTTCCAGTTCCCAGGGATTTATTTAAAAGCAGGAAGTCTCCTCCCACTCATCCATGGGAAAGCTGTTCCAGGATCTGGCCACGCCAGCACAGCAAGCCCCAAACCTTTTGCTTTCCTGTTAGGTACCGCCGCAGCAGCAGCCATTGTTACGCTCAGCGTGTTTCGGTACTGGATCAGTGTTCACGTACGACTTTCGAGCCGTTCACACGCATCCAGTACAACAGGTGCCCTGTTTTTCCTTCTCTAATGGTTAGGAAGTCTCTGCTTTTCAACCTCATTTTTGTCGTGGACAGGTTATGACCATTTGCTCTGACAATGAATAGCCGTTTTCATTCATTGTTACATCCTGTTGTACCTGTAGCCAACCTTTGTCTTTCTAGATCGAGCATGCCAGAGTCTCCCTGCAAAATACAGGCTTTCTGTTCTGCTGCTATGCAAAAGTAAATAATTAAAGTATTAAAATAAATCCTCCATTTATAATTCAGGAACTCCAGCAGTAACTTTTCTCCAGCCAACTCGCTGCCTTTCCGTGTAAGCAGTAGTCTCAGGATACATCAACTCTGAAACTCAGAGGCTTGTAGGAGAGAGAAATATTTTAGGTAGGTTTCAGTCAATCAGTCATATTATTTGCATGTGTTTATCTGGGGTATGTAGCTACAGAGGAGTCTTTTGTACCTGTCAGAATAGAAATGGGGAAACATCACATTCTGAGCACATTCTGTTACCGAAAGCTGACAAAGAAAACTCTGTGAAGAATAAAAACATCGGGCCTGTAACAATTCCCCTGACCCAAAGACTGAAAAGTTTGTTTTGTTTTTAATTATTTGCTGATTCAGACAATATGAAGTTGAGTAGAAGATGCCAGAATAAAGAAATAGAATTCTCTGCAAGTATTTATCAACTGTTACGGTTGTATATACCTACAAGAGAGAGTCTGGATGGAAACTCAGTGTGCTGGACACGATTATCTCCTGTTCAGAAGAACAGAATTGTGTATGTTAAACTATATAGGATGCACAGCACCTGATTATCTTTGGTTTGTACCCTCTGTACTCTCGTTTATCTGAGAACAGTGAGCATGCAGGGCTGCTAGTGAATCATTAGGTTTCTGCTTTACTTGGGAACAAATGCCAGCAGCTGCAGATCCGTGAGGAACAAAGCCCTGGATGTTTAATCTTCAGGAGAGACCAGCGAGATTTGCCATGCTGTCCTAGTAGGAGAAGCTGTTTGAGGAGAGAAGGGCAGAGTTTCTGCAGAGGGGCATGAATCTGGACCTGATGGGTGTTCTCTCAGGAGTGCTGTGTCTTCTGATCCCTGCGAGTTACTTGCCTCACATTCCTTTACAAATACGACAGCAGTAGGCCAACATTCCTGATGACCCGAGTACCGCATTTCACACACATCACTTGTTCTGAGCTGTTTGGTAATAAATACCTATTTTCACCAAGCACATGCCATAAGCAAATCTGTAAAAGGCAAACTGAATTTCCTGTTTACTCAGATCACCATTTCTTGGCATAGCAATTCCAATTATCTTAAAAACACTATAAAATATATAATAAATGGTTTCATAGTGGCTGTGCTGTTAGATGATCAGTTTAATGACAGGGAAGCTTCTTTGTTGACATCTGAAACGAGAAGTTGACGCTTATCTGTGCGGCTCTGTCAACTTAAATCTCATTTACTTATGACATTGTTTAACTGTGATGATAACGTGTGAGATCCCAGCCCTGTCATAAATGATTCATGGCTGCTGTATGTATATGGCAGGAGCAAAGAGGAACCCTTGGATCCAGAGCTGGAATTACTATTAAAGAAACCCCAGAGAACAGCAGATAACTGTAGGAAGGTGCAGTAGTAGGACTTGGAACTAATCTTAGCCCATTGTTATAATTAACTGCATTGTGTACTTGGGTTTTCTGTGGCTGAGACCGTGGTGCAGAATGGTTATGTTTGTGCAGTAAGAGAGAAGGCACGGAGGAAAGAATACAAATATTTATTTCCCAGCAGATGGAATCAAAACCTTCGGTGTTTTAGCAGCACTTAGAAAAGTGTTTATTTTGGTGTGATTTTTAAGGCTTAGGTCCTGGTGAGGAGAATAAAAAGTGGGAGACAGTTCCTGACAGAGGGACATCCTCCTTCAGCGAGCATCAACACAGTGTACGAACCTAAGCAATTAAGCTCACGCTAAATGGATGTCTGTGGTAATCACCAAGGTCTGGATTTATCCCACCTAACTTTAGAAACCTATCTGAGCTGCTTAAGTTGAGAGCACAGTAGCTCTAGCTGTCTCTGTGTCCCACAGAGAGGCATTTGCAGGGGGTGAACCACCTCTTCTGTGGGCTGAACGGCCTTGTGCGCCGATTATAAAGGGAGTGACTCCAGGTGTTGCATTTCTAACTGAGGCACGTTGTTGGGTGCCCAAAGCTAGATGTGATGAGGCTGTGACACACCGCTGCAGCAGCTCTCACAGGCTTTCCTCTGGGTGTGTAGGTGTTCCTGGTGCTCGGGTTAGAAGGTTATAATGAGAAGTTCAGCTGATAAGAGATCAAAGCTATACCAGCAGATTGCTATGCACTGCATTAAGTGGGGAAGGAGCAATTTGGTTTTTCACAGTGCAGTTCATGACGCTGTACTTTGGCCTTTTGTTGTTTGGACTGTGTAACCCTCGGGCAGTAAGTAGTAAATGATAACTCTTCTGTAATGTGACATTACTAACCATGAAAGGAATGCAGAGAGGTTGCAAATTCAGTAACGAACATGTTTGTCCTGTTTCTGCTCTGCCCGTATTTTAAAGTGGAATGTAGTATGTTGAGCTAAATGTGGTTGTATCCTTTCCATGTCATCCTTTCTTCTTCCGTAAGACAGTGTGAAAACAGCAGCATTCGTGTCTCCTGAAACACAGGCATTTTTGTGGTACATCATTTCCTGGCCTTTACGGGTTTTCCCTTTCCCGGCATGAGAGGGGTCCAGGCCAGAGAAAGAAGGTGCTGGCTCCCAACGGCGAAGTTGCCTTTGAGTGCTCTTTGGGTGAAAACCAGGTTTGGGGCTTCCTCTGCCCAGAAGTGGCAAAGGCAGAACGGGCTTAGAAGTGCCCCTCTCCATGTGAATGTGTAGTTAACCACTGCTCTCCAAGTAACTCCTGAGCTAAATAACTTCCCAGAAGGTTCTTAAAAAGCCAGCCTCCCAGCCAGAAGGTAGCCTGAGACTTACTCTGAACCTGTGTGAGCAAGTCCTGTTAAAGCTGCAGATACAGCACACGGCAAGAACTGAAAGAGTCCAGTCTGCATCCCTTTTACACAGTCCTTGCTGCTCCAGCATATGGAAGGAGAGAGACAAAGTACAGCTGGGACTCTCTTCCAGTCCTCCATACAGAGAGGAAAACAGGGTTGTTTCGGCAGCTACCTGCTTGTTAAACAGTAGCCCTTCCCTGCCAGGCTGTTCGTGCTGCTTCTTAGCCAAAACGCAGTAACCTCAAACCCAGGGCTGTTAACTTGTTCGGCGTGAAAGACTATTGCATCACGCCCTGCCGCTGGCAAGGAGGCTGGGAACCAGGCTACGTGCAGCAGGCCCTTCAGCGTGGCTCTCTCCAAAAAGCAGTGCCGCCTATCAGAGCTCTGCAACCCGGCTGGCTGCCTCAAGAGATTGAAATCTGGTGCAGGGAACAGAAGAGTGTTCATTGGTTCTGATGTTGTCTTAAAAAACCAAAAAAGCCCAGGCTGGGAAAAAAGGAATCCAGTCTGCAAAGGTACAAGAACTTCTTCATTCGGCATTCGTGTGGCTTAAGGCAATTTATTACCGTGATTCGGCTCTGGTTTACCCCACAGCAAACTGATCACAGAAACTAGAGCAGAAAGGCTGCTGTTCACCCGTGAGGAAAGCTCTTGCAGTGGTGCTGTGCCCCGGCCAGTTCAAAGTGCCTTAATACCCGTGTGGGGAGACGACTCTGTTCTCTACCAGATCCTGCGGGCTGTACGGAGCCATCACCATTTAAACATTTCTCCCTGCTGCGACTGTCGCTGTCCAAGTCAAAGTGTGTTTAATTTAAAAATGGTCTGTTTGTCCAAGAGCTGGCACGTTACTGACGAGTTGCAAACCTAGTCAAGGAATAGCTTCTTGATTAACTACATAATGAGACGCGATATTAACGGGAAAGTGTTTTGAGCCCACCTGATTTATTTCGGTCTCCTTTGACAGAGCATCACGGTAGCGCCACTGAGCTGAATACAGGCTCACGGGAGAATTATTTATGTGGTCGGAAGGTCCACAGTGAGGTTCAGTGGGACGTAAGGAATAAATGAATAAATGAACCAGTAAACTCACCTGGAACTGAACATCACAAAAATAGAAAGCTTCAGCTATACCACACTGCTACTTTTTAATTACAGCTCCCATTTTATTAATATTCTGTTCTCCTACTTCACCTTCTCCCCTTTTAGTATTTAAAATATGCAACAAACATCTTATTAGCCATTTTCTATTGGTCAATTTGCTCTTTTTAAAAGCTACTTATTTGGTTTGGAAGAAAAAACGTCCAGTCACAACCTCCTGAAACACCGGTTTCCTAATGGATTTGTAGTCTGGTTGCAGCGTCCAGATCCATGGCAATCAGTCTTAGGATGCAGGGAAGTTGTATTGCGTAACGATGATTTTTCTTCTGCCCTAAGGAGATGTGTCTGTGTCAGCTTGTGGCTTTTTCTGCAGCCACAGAGATAATTTAATTGACTATCTATGGATTCGCTCAGCGGAGAATTTATTTTAACGGCACAAAGTCCTACAATCCCGTTCCTCCTAGTCCTAGATCATGAGGAGAAGGGCTGGAAAGGATGAACAGCCAGAATGCTGAGTCCGATCAATTCCCG
The DNA here is from genome assembly GCA_027574665.1 of Rhynochetos jubatus. Taxonomy (NCBI): domain Eukaryota; kingdom Metazoa; phylum Chordata; class Aves; order Eurypygiformes; family Rhynochetidae; genus Rhynochetos; species Rhynochetos jubatus. The sequence goes on along the minus strand of CM050653.1, from coordinate 7,466,618 downwards.
GCTGCTTTGACAGCTCTCATAAGACTCGAAGTACCTGAGGCACTAAGGCAATTAAAACGAGAGCATCTGTGAGTCTTTTTAAGATACACATTGGTACCGAAATCATGACCCCAGCGTCCTGAAGACAGAGTTAGTGGCTTAAAGTTAAGTTACTGTTATCACCGTAAGTCCTGCGCTGTGCGTGGTATAAAAAGCCTAAACCTAAGGCTCTGGCCTCGTGTCTGTATGAACAGGTATCTTCAGAATCAGTGACGTGACGTAAGAGGGTGCTTTAAGATTGACAGCCTGGGTTTACCCATTGAACTGATTCCTCATGGCAGAGTTTATTTGGGAATTTTAGACTCGTGAAGTTAATGAGCCTCCTGTTACTTTAAGATCGGAACTTCTCGTAAGAGTAAGCTCTGTTAGCGGTGAGAAGCCAGATACGTACGCTCGGATTTAATGTAAAGCTGCAGCTTCACGTGGGATTGCTGACAGTGTCTTACCAGCCGTATCTGGGCAATTTTGGAACACACGGATTACTTACCATCCAGTCTGTTCGTTCCCAAAGCAGTACGGATTACAGACCAAAGTCTTTCCATGAGAATGGGACGCACACCGTTCGAGCCTGCCCTGGTGCACCGCGCCTGCTTATGCATTGGACTAGAGGGAGAATATTGCTAAGAGCAGGCAGAAAAATGCCAGCGGAAGGGAACTCTGCGAATTCCTCACCATCTTCATCTCCCAGAGCCCGGTGTTGTCTATATTGTTTTTAGATACGCTGTCTTTAACGGCCAACAGAGCGTTAAAGCATGTTAAAAGCTGGTTGATACCCAGAGGAAATGGACCACATAAAGCAGTGATACTCCTTTCTCAGGTCCTTACAGCATTCCCCAGTCCCTCCCCCTGACTGGGTGAAATAAACTGTTGAAGTGGAGAGAAGAAAAGGGGACATCACAAACAACACTCGCTTCTGAAGGGCTCCTTTCTGCCAGCCACCCTGTTTTACAGTGTCACCACATGAGGAGAGCCATACAGCTCTCTACCAATCCACCTTCTCCCTGTGGGTTTTTTCTTTCAGGATTACAATCAGGCACGTTTGGCCATTTGAAAGTCAGCTGCACAGGCTGCTGACTCAGAGGGGGACCAGATACCATCTTGGCAGCAGCTTGGAAAAATGTTTCCATTGTGCTGGTGAAATGAATGCAAAATATTTATTCTTTGAGCTTGTTCACAACAGCATTGTCCGCTGGAACGGAGGGCGGGGCCACGTGGAAGCCCTTGGTAGGGAGACAGTAATGATTTGCAGTGCCCAAGGTACTACCTACCGAAGGACAGGGCTCCTACCATGTGGGGTTTGTAAGCTGAAGTGTGAAGGCAGCAGCAGCCAATGAAAGAGAAAAGGTAACGGAGGCAGAAGGTTGGCAAAAGAAGGGGAGGGGGCAGAATTCCAGAGGGAGGGTTTAATTTAGTCTTTCTGCACGTTTAGGGTCACAGCAAATGGACGAGTGATACGGGTAATACCTTAGATTTGCGAAATGTTTATCTGTCGTCGTTTTTCACTTCCAGCTGCACAAGCCAGCACATCTGTGGCATGTGGAAAGTCTTTTTCCATGTACCTCAGAACAAAAGGTTACTACTTGCTATTTTGTGGTGTATCAGCACATATGATTCAAGCAGAAAAATAAACATCATTCCTACCCTGCGGACCTTTTTGTCCAAGAGCCTGATCTAGCCAAACAGGCCAGGCAAATTCTAAACCGGTAAGAAAGCATTGGCTTCAACAGGCTTGTTCCTAAGCACCACTTCCAGTATATGCTGGCGGAACAGGCTTTAGGTGTAGCCATAACACAGCTAGCAGTGACAGAGGGCATTGGAGAAAGGTAACCTGAAGGTTACAGCACAGAGTCTGGTTGAGGTTGCTATGTATTTATGTTGCTCAACCTCAGGTGCTGTTGTGTTTCGGTTGATGTCAATGTGATGACGGCCTTGACCCAGGAAAGCACTTCAGTGTGGTTCATTTTAAGTATATTGGTAGTTCTGCTGGAGTCAACAGCACGAGAGCACTTAAAGGCACGTGCATGCCGAGTCACTCTGCTGGATCAGGGCCTTGGTGCAGGTTTTACTGTCTGTTAAAACACGAATCACTAGCACAAGTAGTGAAGATGAGAAAGGAAGCTGGTGGACAGACAGGAGATGGGGAAAAAAGAACTGGGGAAAACATCAAGTTCAGAAAAAACCAAGTGAGGGAAGGCTTGGGAATCAGGAAGGAAGAGAGCTCCGGGTGACAGTGGAAAATAGCTCATCACAAAGTGGTAGGGAGAGCAGCAGCTGCAAGATTGCTATCTGCCTGCTGCTGTGTGTTTGGCCTTCCAAGCTTTGGGTGTCGGGACTGCATTTACGTGGAAACATTCGTGGTGTGTACTACCCCAGCATCCAGTCCCTTCCATAAATGGCTTATGAGAGAAGACAACAGATGCCTCTCCTGCCCCTTCCCTTAAGCATGCTGGTAATGACCGCAGGAGAGCACTTCCCAACAGACCTGTTGCACGCAGGTACGGGACCCTGCCAAAGCTGATTTCTTAGGGAACACTGCGAGGAATGGTTTCCACGGAGATTGCATGACTTTCCTTCCTGGGATGTCTTCAGGAAGATAGCAAGATGCCACTGAGCATGGCTGTGGTACAAAAGAACACAGCACAGACTGGTCACCAAGTAGCTTCTTCCATCATCCATGAATTTATAGGTACAAAGGTTACATTTTGAAGAAAAGGATGTCTTCCTCAACCTTACTTTTTTCATGGCCTCAAGCACTTGGCTGTTGCTGTTTTAGAGAAAAAATCTTGGAATTGTTGCAGAATCATTAAGGAAAATGACTTTTAAAAGGGGAAAAATACAGTGCCAGTGGCTGGGCGTGGTTTGGCGATCAGAGAGAACTGACTGCAACCACCTGCCCCACCAGAGACCACTTGTGCAGCTCTGTCACTTGGTCTCCCAGTGCCTTGGTTTCCCATTTCTAAAAAAATGGGGTAACACAACTCCAAGTCAAAGAGATGTTACGATGATAAATACATTAGAAAGTTCTACAGAACTCAGATATTTTTTGAACCGGAGCTGCAAGTGGCTCAAGATAAGTTAGACATAGATAACGTGTTCTAAAGTTTGTAGCAACAGGCGTTGACACTGCAGACTGTAATTGTGCCCAGGAAGCAATCGTGTTTTCAGAGCACATCAAGATTTACACAAAAGATGACTGTAAAGCAGGCTGCTCTTCTGAGCCCTAGGGAAGCATGTCAAGAAATACGTTCAGCTCTTTGCAGACATTTAACTTCAGACTGAATCTGCATCTAAACTTAGGTGCTGGTGACGCCCTGTTTGCCACTCCCACACTGTAAGCATCCGCTGCTCATGAACACGCTTTTGTATCTGCCTCTCCACAAGCTCTGCAGTAACACGAGCATGGTGGCAGGCGTGCTGGAGGTGTATCCCTCGTCCTTAGTGTGGAACTCGCTTCAATTTTTTTTCAATTCTAGTTCCTGGAATACAGGAAAGAGCCTTACTAGGATTTCTGTGTCTCTTTATGATCTTGTTTGTAGTCATAAAACATTTAGCTCGGACACTTGATATGCTTCTGGCTTAGCACGGTCCTTGCCTCAGTCCTTCCAGACGGTGTCAACCCACAGCAGCAGCAGAGAGGACGATCTGGTTTCGCCTGTAGTGTACCTGAAATGATGGAAGGATATAGTTAAGAGGCTGTCACAAGAGAAAGCATGCATGGCAGAAGGAAGATATCCATTGCATCTTGCTGTCCTTGCAGATTTCTTTTGTGCATGACAATAAAAAAGAAGCAGTGCACAAAAATTAGGCCTGGATGATCAGGAGTAGATCTGGAAGTAATTCAGGTTAGGTTCCTCAAGCTACCCAGATTTGGTGCCATCTCAAAACCAGCTTTTTGTCAATAATTTATTTGGAGATTACAGATCATCACTAGGCTCCGTGCTGAAGGAAGTTTTTTTGGCCCATCCCTGGAAGTGTTCAAGGCCAGGCTGGATGAGGCTTGGAGCAACCTGGTCTAGTGGAGGGTGTCCCTGCCCATGGCAGGGGGTTGGAACCTGGTGGTCTTCAAGGTCCCTTCCAACCCAAACCGTTCTGTGATTCTGTAAATTTATTAATATATTGGTTGTCTATGCATAGTAGCTACTCTGAGAGGGCAGCCTTCACAAGCTCACCGGGGCCACGGGTGGCCCTCATGCCTAGAGTTTGTCAGCCGAGGGGTGGGCTTGGAATCTAACGCAAACACACAAGCCCCGGGTGCTATGAGGAAGTCCTTCTTAGGTGTTTAAAGTCCTCCTAGAACTGCACTGAAAAATACTTCATTATCTTTGCCTGCCTCTTTGAGACAGCTTTCCAGTCCTCCTCCTGGAGTCCTACCGATAGGGAGATCCTCAGTCGCGATCAGCTCTGCAGAAAGCGGCCACCGAGAGCGCAGCTCGCGTGCTCCGTGTAAGCGGCAGTTAGCTGCTTCTCAGTGCAGCTTGTGCCACAGAGAGAATGACCTGTTCAGCCCAGCTCTGTGCAAGTTCTTGGAGTTTTGTTGAGACTGTGGATGATTCAACCCTGAGCTGAAGGTTAGCTCTGGTTGTCGGTGAGCCACTCTTGTAACTGACCTGCATCATCCCGCTAATGCCCAGGCTCAATAGATTTCCTTCCAGCCTTTCAAAGCTGCTGCTATGAAAATTACGTTATAATGGTAGGCCACTAGCAGGCTACTAGAATTTTGCATGGTTTACTCAAGCCTGAAGGGTGCTGTCCATTAACTTCAGGCTTCGTTAGGGAAAAGGTGCTTCATTTTAAGTGCAAAAAACATCATCACTGAAAGCTGGTGCAGGAAGTGTTTGCACAGTGAGGTCACGATCCATGGCCAGGGCTTTGATATACAACACTGAGATGAAGAAAGCGAAACGGTGTATAGTAAATGTGTTTATTTAAATCAGATTTGGCTCTGAGTATTTTTTTTTAATTTGTTATTCTCAGTGGCCTCTGTTCTGCAGATTACTCATCAGTACTCTGGCCTCAATGCAGCTGAAGTGCTTAAGTGCGTGCCTAACTTTAACTAACACAAATAATCCTGCATTCAGTGCCGGTAATCGAACACCCGTGTAAATGTGGGCTAGCACTTACTCTTCTCCATTCACTTCAAATTACGGACGTTTACCTGGTTTTTACCATTAGTATTATCCTAATCTGTTCTTTTTTTTAAATGTACGTTTGTCACCACAAAATACGTGCTGTAATCACGCTTATTACCTGGCTACTGCAGCTCTCTCCAGCAGTAACTTCCCCTCGCCCTTAACCGTGCCCCTCAGTGTGACAAGAGGAAGATCCTGTGTCAAACAGCCTAAGGAGTGCTCGGGCATACGTGTGAAAACATCTAAAGCGTCTCTTCTAGAGCATACACAATAACAGCCATTTGAGACAAGGACACTTAGAAAGTGGGGAACAGATTAAGTGGCCTCCCAGTGTTTGCAGAATCAGGCAGCGCGCTTCTAACATCAGTACTCTGAGGACACTCAGGTTAGTTCCTCAGAAGGACTTAACTTTTTTGAACTCTGTGTTCAAAGGGACAGAATTTAAGTTGTTGGGCTGTTTGATTAAGAATTTGTCCTGCTGATACTGACTCAGACTCCACCCGTATTCTACATGAGTAGTCTGGGGAATGAATATTGGCCACACAGGCTTATGTAGAGAGGACCTCTGACATTCCTGACTCAGAACTCCGCCTTATCTGAGTGGCAGTGATACAGGATCAGACACAGAGATTAGAGGTTATGTAAACAAATCCTGCCGCTTCTCCACTCCTGCCTTGACTTCTCTGTAAGAACTTAGCTGAGATCTAGACTACTTCTTGGTTTTTTACTTCCTTTGAAGGTTGTATGTTAGACGTGCTTAACTCTTCTGTCACTGGTACCTTTTCTTCCCTCAAAGCGAGGTGCTGCAGGACACTGTGCGTGTATAAATTAGGTTCTCTGTTTCTGGTGTTAGATCAAAGGAAGTTTTGTAAATCTATCCTGTTTCTCAATTAAGTCAGTGACAGAACTCGCTGGGATTAAACCGCAAGTTCCTTTCCATAGAGCAGTATCTAGGGAGGGCTCTCCACTGAAAATGTGAACTGACTCTGCAGATTCAGTTCACGTCTTCAGGGTAAAGAGATTTCAACACTCCGTACTCTAACTGCAGTGCAGATGGAGTAGAAATGCAAGTTGTCCATTTCATCATCTTTCCTCATGCTGAATACACTCCTATATTCCTTTATTTTTCTTTAGGATTTGCCTAAATTTGGTTGTTGTTCCATGTATGTTATCCATTTAACCTACTAAAGATCCCCAACTGTGCCTGCTTATCACTAATAATTAACTCTGCAAAGTAATTAATATTATAGCTGCTGTTGTGGGAGAGGATACCTGCAGTGGGAGGCTAGTTACTAGTTACAAAATGTAAAAGCAAGATCCAGTTCTGTATTCCATGTCGAAAGACTCCTGCTTTGGACCACTGGGCGAGCCATATTCTGATGGTACTGGGATGAAGGAAAAAAATCCTTTCAGAGCAGAGCAGCTCTGTTCGAGCTGTTTTAAAATGAAATTAGAGCCACCCTCAGCCTCACCATACAGTCTGAGAAACACATATGGAATAGATACACTTGTTTCATCACTTTCACACCTGCTGCAGGACGGTCGTGCCTGTAACGCATTGAGGGCCTTGCAGATGAGGGACAGAGCACCGCACTGACACCAGTAAGGGTCCAGCAGAGAACATCAACGCCCATACGGAGTGCGTTCTCAATGCCAGGTTTTGTTACGGGACTCGCTGCGTGGTAAACAGACTGTAACCTCTGAGTTGTCACCACGCTCATTTATACAGGCAACACACTAACATGATGATGGCATTTAGTATTTCAAAAGACAAGACTAGAGCAAATTTTACCGCATTCCTTCCAGGTACAGGAGGAAAAAACTTGAATCCAGTATTTTGCATGAATGAGGTGGCCCCTTCCTTACTAGTTTGGTGCTGGAACAGAGGTTCCATAGAATACACGGTACAAACTGTAATTCCTGTGCCTATGCTGTTCACCTCCCGTTTTGAGGTAAGGAGGCCGTTGTGTGAGACCCAGGCCCAGAGCTCTTCACTGGGGCTGACCATGTTCCCTGACCCCCTAGCAGCCCCTGGGACTGCCAGCCCACAGTCAGTCTTTGCACCATGCAGTGAGCATTATACGCAGAAGGGATCCGAGATGGGATCCTAATCCGAGCCTCACCACTTGGAGTGTTCCCAGCTGTGGCAAACACTGGTATCAGCTATCACACTCCAGCAGAAAACAAGCAGGAGTTTAATTTACAGTTTAACCAGCAGATGAAACCTTTTTTTTCCTGATGATAACTTTTTTTTTCCACTTCACGAACCAGACTAAATTAAATCAAACATGAGCAGTAAGTGTTTGAAATTAATTTTGCACAAACGGGTTGCAACAGCACAAGCCTATCTGTGACATAAATTTGGAAAGACTCGAAGTTGTTCGTTGGCAGCTCATCAGGAGAAGAGCTGTTCACTGCTCCAGTGGTGGAGAGCTGTAATTGTCCTAAGGAGCACCAGCAAATGGTGGGAAAATTACCATTTGCAGTGTACTCTTGCATTCAAAATGGGTTTGCCTTGATTTGCATTTAGATGGGAATTCCTGCTTGTCGCTCCTCAATCCATTAGGTTTTATAAGGTAAGTAGCTTTTTTTTTTTTTTTTTCCCTTCTGAAGTACTTCGAAGGACGTTCAGTTTCACTGCTGAGCTGTGCCGGTGGCACCCCTGGCATATCGGTATGAAATCTCCATTGATCCGAATGAAAGGAGGAGTAGAAAAGTCAGTAAGAGCTTTGAGAAAGGCGGCCTTGAATTTCCCAGGAAATTCCTATTTCTAAATAAAGCACAGGTAACGTTTTCGTCGCAAGGCGTGAATAAGTCTGTTCCGCACAGACTTGTGATTTGCAGCAGCGTTTCTGTTTTTAGGTGGTTGTTTTCTTTTCCTACCCAGCCGTCAAAGACTAATATGTCATCTTTGTTATGGCTCCATATTTGCTTTAGAACGGTTCTGATTTAGAACTGAGCCTTCCCGGGGGGAGAGGGGAGGCAAAGCAAGTTTACATTTGGATTAGATTGTTAGTAAACTGGCTCTGTACAAAACAGTACGCAGGAAGGCTTCTCATTCAATTATTACACCAAGAGGTTTTTTTCTAAAGATTGGACAAAAACAGGGGAAAAAAAGTCTGTGAAGGACATTAACAATTAATTTTCTCCCCACAGCACAATCAACTCCGTGTAAATAATTCCCAACAGGTTTTTTTAACCTGTTGTTAGAAACCTCCCGTGACAGGCTTTACGGTTTTTTCCCCGCAGCGAGCTGGTGCTCACTGCTGTTGCGTTCAGAAGTTCTCTCAAAGTCCAACCTAAGCTTTTCTTCCTAACGGCTAAGCAGATAACTTCTTATCCCTTAACCAGTGGACCCAGAAGATAGTTTATCGCTTTCCTCCTTGCAAAAACAGCCGATATTTGGAGATTGTTATTATAGTCTCCTTCAGTCCTCCTTTTTTTCCCCTGGACTGAGAACCAGACCGTGTTCAGGTCCTTCACAGGCCATGTTTTCTCAACACACAGATCGTTGCTGTTGCTTTTCTGCGGACTCCCCTGGTTTGTTCTCGCGTTCAGTGCCCCAGACTGAATGCAGTGTCCCAGCTGGCAGCTAACCAGGGAATGTGCAGAACAGATTCTCCGTGTCTCACCTATAATACATTTGTGGAGAGGGTGATTTTTTTCCCAAGAATCTGCCATTGTTGCCTGACATTTAGTTTCATTCTCAGGTCTTTTCCTTGCATGACTGCTGCAAGGCAATCCTTTCCCATTTGATTTTTGCATTTGATTATTGTGTAACGTGCTCTCCTTACCCATATCAAAGCGCGTCCTGTTTTTCAAAGCACTGCAGCAATTCTCAAGACTATTTTAAGTTCTAAGGCTCTGCCTAGAAGAGCAGCGCCTCTTGCCATCGAGTCATTTGAAAATGCAATCAGGTTATTCAATATTCCTTCATCACTGGATGATATTAGACAGAACGGAGACCTGTGTGGAACGCTTTCTTAAACCCTTCCAGTTAGATAAAGAAATCTTCCTACCTTCCTGTGAATACTGTTGTGACCTTTAGCAGTCATTTCATCTAGACTATCTGGCTTGCTTGCTTGCGTGTCACTCAAGATAGTGTCAAAAGGCCTGCTACCTCATGTTGCGTCTGCTTACCACAGGACTTGTAGGTTAACGTGCCTGAGATTGGCTTGACATTTATACACACTGGCTGTTACTGATGATCTTTCTTTCCTCCAGCTGCTTAAAATGGGTATGTTTTTTCACTTATCCATCTTGGAATCAGTGCTACACTGAGTACTTTATAGTTTCTTGGCTCCCTCCCCCCACCTTCGCTTATGAGAGCTCTGCTAAGCAGAACGAACCTGACCGAGTGGAGACAGAGAGCGCTCGTCTCTGCTGGGGCTGCAAACCATTTTCTCCCAAGCAGTTGTAAACCAGCCCCTGTGAATGATGTCCTAGAAATGTTTGTTTCTCCACTGGCTGCAGAAGCAGCAGCCTAGGCTAACTTGTTCCATATGAAAAGCTACACAGTAAGTGTCATTCAAAGCGTTTAGACATGGCTGGTCTGATGACCGAACCGATAGATCCCTATCCCAATGGATGAGTTCCTGCTAATTCAGGGAGGCAAGGTGGCAGGAAGGTGCATCAGAAATAATCTTCTGCTGATGCTAGTTGCTGCTCACATCCCTGAACCGCCCCTACAGTTTAAACACTTAGCGTGTTCTTATGAAAATAATGGGATTCCTTCGACAGGACTAAAAGGGACTCCTTGAGGATGAGATAGGGTTTAACACAGTCATTATAAGCGTATCTATAATTTACAGGACTGACTTTATTTCTGCAGAGCATTAGTCACTCCCTTTAAGCTAGAAAGCTAAAGAAAACAGGCAGAGACAAAGCAGTTACCTATTGAAATTCACATTCTAGCCTTCCCAGGAGTCTTAAACCCTCTTTTCTTTACATCCACCTTTTTATGACTTTTGCTGTTGTAGCAACCTTGAGCTGTTTCACTTTGCCTCTACAAAGATTGCTGGCCCCGCTGTATTAAGCTTCTGTATCAGCGTTATGTCGCAGGTCTGTGGGTTTTGGCCTAAGCAACACCCCTGTAAAAACCGAACTGAAACCTGCCAAAGGAATGTATTCAGGCCCTTTTGCATACATTTGTCTTCTAAAGTTTTATATATGTCATTTGTTTCGCTTAGCAGTATTTACTATACAAAGTACATACTGTCTTGTCACACTGGGTATCCCAAACAGTTAAAATGGGTTAGCTGACACACTCTGATAGCAAACCTTTAAACCATAATCTAGACCAATCCCGTGGCTATAATTAATGAACCCTCCTGTGGCAGTAAAACACACAGTCACAATAAACAGACATTGAAATGTTACAATATATAATAATATCACCTCATTGGGAATTACAGGTCCCTTGAAAGACAGATCTCTTCCCACTCTTCAACCAGTAATCCTTTTGTAAACGTCAGGCAGGTTGTAGAGAGACTTAATACTTCAGACTGTTAAAAATGTCTGCTATTTTGTCCAGTGCTGTCGTAGTTTACAGCGAACAAGACGATGTTTTCACCATCCATTTAAGCTGATTTCAGAGTGGGTTGTTGCCAGAAGGTGTGGTCCCACCGTCACTCCTCCCCTTGGCACTGCTTGTGCCAGTGCTAGCTGACACAACTGCACAGTGAGTTGGATCAGGGACTCGTCTGGGTGAAAAACAATCTTTTCTTTTAGTGCCTTTGGTTTTCAGCTGCATCAGTTTCCTGTTCTGACTCACTCTGTTGCCTACAAGCCAAAAGGAGCTAGGATGCAAGTGAGGAGCAAAATGAACGCCATGATCAGCAGCTCGTTCCAAAATCGGTTTAAACAAATCGTGAGACTGCAGGCAGAGTGAGGGATGGAGTTACAGCCTTCAGTTCTCCGTTGCCTTTGCGGGTTTTGAGCTGTATGGATGTTACAACATAGCTATAATGTTTCCACTACAAATCTCTGTTAGATATTAAATCTCTGCCTGTATATTTTCTGGAGTTCCTCACAGCACTCTTGGTCTGGATGCAGATTCTACCACTGTAAACCCCTGATCTTGCAGTCGTGGCAGAGGTTCATACCGCAGTGTAGCTCCTTGTAGGAAACAGCCTTACCTGACTCCTTATGAACACATCCGCGTGTTGTAGCAGGTGTGATGCAACGCGCACCTTTGAACACTCAGTGTCACTTCCAGCTATGAACAACCTCGGAGCCGTGCTTCCTCGTGGCTTGTGCTTATTCGATAATGATGACAAGTAAATACTTGTTTTTAAAAAAAGAAACACAATAATGATGATTACTTTCAATCACATACGCCATCTTATTCTCTTCTTTTGGTCAGCAAAAAAGGTTAAAAACTCTTATCACGATACATGACATGGAAAGTAAATTACTTACAGCTTATAAAGATAGTTCCCAGAGATAATTAAAAGCATCCAAAGCATTTTAATTAGTAGACTGAAAAAATTAATATGAACAGCGTTGGTATCTACTGTGGCTGGTCAGTTATTTATTGAAATCCTAGAAGTCTTTTAAAATGAAATATTTTAGGATTTTCTTTCCAGAGGATCTTTACAATAAAGAACAACTGGATATTGTTAACTTCTTAGTCTATCCTTAAAAGTGTCCCTAGAAAGAGGCAGATTGGGAAAAAGAAGCTGTCACCAGCAGTTAGCTTCCTTGCTTGAAACTTCTCTGCAACTGAGAAATGACAGCTTCCCGTTTGCCTATAATTTTTGGCTCTCTCTTTCCATCACAGCTTTAATTATAATTAACTTTCCTAATTTCCTACATTATATGGACATTACTGTGCTATCCTAGATCTAGTCAACCATCGCTCCTTGAAGGACTTTCTGAACTTCTGAAGTTTGAGCCTCTCTGTAGGGGCCAACAGATTTTAAATGTTCTCTGATGGCTCCTGTGACTTCCTCAGAGCTCCACGCGTGTCTGCCCGCAAGATCTGTTGCCACTGCCAAAGAGATCATCTCTTTATCCACCTCTACAGCGTCTGTGCCTGAGCTGGTCTTGCTGGGCTTCCTGAACAGTCAGTGGGGCCCTATTCATTACAGCTGAGGAAGCCTAGCTACAGCTTACCACATCCCACTGGCTAAATAAATCTCAGCGATGAATCTCTTTCAAGTATTTCCTTCTTGATTCTGCTGTAGCCTGGCTTAGCAGCTCAGACGCTGGGTGCAATACACCCCAGCCTCGGGAAGCCTCCCATGGAGCAAACTCCATCCTTCGGGCACTGCCAGCAGGGAGCTCGGGTACGCGGGGCCAGCCCGGGGCGTTCCCCTCACCTGTGCCTTACCAGCTCCAACGCCGCCGCTACCCTCTGCAGCCACCGCAACGGCGGGGCAGTCACTCTTTATTGGTTCTTCAAGAGTTATTTTTGAGTCATCTCGTCTGATCTGATGCACGATTAAACGAGAGTTTCACTCACTAATCCCCGGGTCAAGTCCCCCCCCAACTTCTGGCAGCGCCTCCGCACCTCAGCCAGGCCGCCTCAGCGCTGCTCCCAGGGCCGGCGCCCTTCATGAAGGCGCCCGACTTACAGGGAAGACGCCGACATTCGGGCTGATCTTGAATTGTCACCTCTCGGAACGTTTTAAATGGAAAGGAGCGCGCCGGTTCCCAGGGCGGGTAGCCCGGGACGGCGGCTCGGCCCGGCGCTGGAGCGCCCCGTCACGCATGGGGGAAACCCCCCTCGACACCCTCCCCCCCCCCCCCCTCCCGCGGGGCAGTGGAACTGTCGGAGTCCCCGCCGCTGCCCTGCAGGTGAACGCGCGGGACCGTACCAACCTCGTCTCGCGGGGGGAGCGGAGGGCTTTCCTCCCCTCCGCCCCCTCTTGCACCGCCCTAGTCCAGAGCAGCCAAGTGAACAGCCGCTCCCGCAGAGAGGGCTGCGAGCGGCGCCTGCCCTGCCAGAGCTCTGGGGGCAGGAAACCTCTCCCTCCCCCCCTCCTCCTCCCCCTCCCTTTTGCGCGCGGCAGTGGTAGTTCCCTTCCCCTCCCGCTGCCGACCAACGGGCTTGACTGCAGCAAAATGGAACGTACCAATCCCCCCACCGGCGGCGGGGGGGGCGGGAGTGGCGGCGGCGAGGTGTGGCGGGAAGCGCCGTCCTGCCGAAGGGCGCCCGGCGTCCCCGCGCCCCTCACGGCCGCCAGCGGCAGCTCCCTCCGTGCCGGGGAGAGGCGGCGCCTCCGGGGAGGGAAACCGGGCCGCGGGGAGCACGGGGGCCGCAGGGTTAATGGGCTGGGCGCAGCCGCCGCCAAGGGGGGAGGAAGGGCGAGTCCCGGCCCCTCCCCCCGCGGGGTGTGTGTAAGAGGCAGCGCGCACCGAGCCGCGCGCGTGCGGGAGGCCGAAGGGCAGCCGCTGCCCGTCGCCCGGCCTCAGCGCCGTCCCGCCCCGCCGCGCTCGGCGGGAACCTGCGCCAGCCGCCCCCCTCAGCGCCGCCGCCGCCCCGGGCTGCTCCCGTGCCGCCGCGGGGCCGGTGAGCCCGCGCCTGGATGCTCATCTCCTTCTCCTCTCTTCCCTCCCGCAGGCGGCGGCAGCGGCACCGGCTCCCTCGCAGCTCCCGGCCGCCTCCGAAGGGATGCTGGAGAAACTAGAGCTCGAAGATGAAGGTAAAAAATTCAGGCGAGAGGGGAGCGGGTCGGTGGGCCCCCTCACACCCGGCGGGGGCTGGGCAGGGGGAAGGGAGCGGGGTATCCCCGCCGCGGGCCGCCCGCCTTGCCCGTGTCCTTCCCCCCCGGCCCGGTCCCTCCGCGGTCCTTTTGTCCTGGCGGGCGCAGCCCGGGTCGCTCGCCGCCTCGTAGCGGGGAGCAGCACATGCCAGCGCCTCCCGACCCGCGGCAGGGCCAGGCAGCCGGGCACCCGGCTATCGAGGGGAGACCGCCTTCATGGCATCCCCTCCTCCTCCCTTCCGAACGCTCGTTCTCCTCGAATACGCCAGCCATACCAAATATAGCCTCCGGGAGCGAGGGGCGAGCGGTGGTGGAAAGCGTTCTCGGCTGAGGCTTCCGCTCCTCACGGGTGCGCGTACGTTGGTTAAGTCGGGCAGCTGTAAGCCGCGTTTGCCTTCTGTGGCCGCTCTCCTGCGAGGTTCTTAGCTGTCCTGTTGAGAGCTGCAGTTTGAACAGTGCTGTGCTTGCCGGGGGAGCTCCTGGCAAGTTTTTGTATCTTGGACCGTGCTGCGGATGTGCATGAACGTGGGGTTTTCTCCAACTTGCACGAAGCGTTCGCTTCCCTCTGGATGATCCGTGTTGAGGATCTCCAGCCTTCGTTTTCACACGGGATTAGGTTAGTGGATGCAAATGTGGACGCACAGCTAATCTCTACGCTCGGGATTGTAAAGTGGCTAAGACTCCCTGGGTTGTGGGCTTCGTTTTGGTGGTTGGTGGCTGCTGTTGTAAAATGTAGGACAAATATTTCAGGAAAACTTTGAGAATAGTAGGCTGAGTCATTCTGGGAAAAACATCGAAGACGGTGTGTTAATAAGCCAGCTTTTTGGTCACTAGCATGCTTTCTACAGCTGCCGGACTGGTCTGAAAAAGTAACACCTTTTATTTTAAGCTTCTCTGTGTGAGAAAAGGAAGCTCCGAACAATTGGAGTCTTTCAGCTTTTTTTTTTTCAGTCCAGACAGAATTTGAATGGCAGTGAAATACTTGTGCCTTTTTGCATCTTGAACATGATTAAATATGAATAGTTGGTGCAAGGGATTTGTTGCTAGCTTGCAGCTTTTCTTCACAATGTTTAACTGTTTTTAGTCAGGCCTTGTTTTAGGCTTATGGGGAGCTAGGAAGTTACCAACTTCTCTATTTCTTTTTACATAAAGCTTGTTAGTGCTAGATAGATCTGAAAACCTGCTGAATCACTAATCGTTAAGTCACTTTAAAAGCTAGTTTAAACATCTTAACAAATTCGGCTATCTGAAAGGGATGTCTGGGTTAAAAAAACAACACTCAGTTTTGAGGCAGCTTTGCAAATTTACCAGTGTAGTGACACTGCAGTAAGATAACCAGAGTTCTTCAGAAAGTTTGGCAGTTTTTAATTTCTTTCCTGGTTTTCAAGCTTCTGCTTTGCTTTGTCTCTCAATTTATTTAGCTGTGAAGCTGAGGCTTTGGGTGGGTGAGAGCAGTTCAGGGATCTGTCAAAAGATAATGCCTCCCAGCAAACCTGTGACCAGTTGGAAGTAGTGTGTGAATGCTGAAAAGAAGCAGTTGCCTTGCTAGCCTTGCAGACTTTCTGAAAAGCTAGTTTTATGCCTAATTTTGAAGCAGAGTGGAGAGGATGTAGGGTGCTGTATTCAGAAGGTAAGGTGTAAGTAAAATTAGGGTGTGGATGTCAGACCAAAACTTACTGTCCACAATGCTTTGCTATGAGGAGGCCGATAGAAGGAGAATCATCGAAAATCGAGATGCAGGTAGAAATGCAGCAGCTTAGTTGCAGAAAGTGTTTTATGACCTCAGCTTTTGCACTGGTTGCTGTAGTTGCATTTGTGCTAATACTGGGGTTGGGGGTGTATAATGATGTCTGATGGCAGTCACTTTTTTTACTGGATGGCAAGTACTAAGTGCTCAGAAGTTGAGAAACTTCTTGGAAACCTTGATAAGATTTCATTAAGTGGCTGTAGCCGCACAGTAACTGGTGATCTTTTGTCAGACTCGAAGTCTCCCCTGATACCTAAACTGTGAGTTAAATGAGGAATTTGAAACTTGTTTTGAAACTGCTTTTCTGAGTGCCTCTACTTTTGAGCATTTCCTCTTGCTAGCTTTCCAGTGTCTCTATCCATCAACAGTTGCTAACTGTCTTGTGTATCAAATTATGCTGCAGCTTTCTTGAAACAGAGAGCTTAATAAAGAGTTGAAAAATGAGGCTCAATGTGTGCACTGAATGCCATCAGTATGCTGAAACACATTTTTGTTTGTCTTTCTCTCCAAAGCTTACATAGATGAGAATCTGAAAGCACAGAAGGCATTCATTTAATTTGGTTTCTAATTAAGAGGGTTACAATGAAAAAAAGATAGTACTAGAAATATTTATAGTCTGCAGTACCATAATGATGTATGCAGAGTCTAGCCTGATGCTGTGCTTCCTAAACAGAATGGTACTGTCAGCTCAAGGCCAATTTTTTCCCATTATATAAAAAAAAAGTATGTAAACTATTTTGTACATATTTAGTGTGGACAGTATTATACATGATGCTATTGTCACAGAAAGAATTTCTGATCATATTTTCAATTTAAAATGTCTTTACTTCGTATATATGGCTTGATTCTTTAGGATCAGTGCAACTTGCTGGTTGATTGCTAGTTCTGTCTAGCATTGGCTTAGTACTGCTCTTGTGGTGTGGAAGAGCAGGTCTTGGTGAGATGCTGTTAAACAGCATTAGCTGTGCTACAGCTGAAATAGGACGGACTGTAGGCTGATTATGTGCACAGAGGAGAAGGACTGGATAGGCCAGTGGGTATTTGTTTTATTTAGGACTTCCCAAAGGACCTCTTTCTAACAGCAGTGGGAGTAGGAAGAGGAAAAACTGTCATGTAACAAGTCCAGTGTCTCTTTTTTAACTAAAGGATGCTGTGGAGTAAGATATTCTGAACTCATCCTGCACAGTAATCCTTGGATGGGAATGACCTGCCAACAGTTCCTCAAAGCATGAAAGCTACCTGTTGATGGGTGTGGAGTTCCTCATTGTAGCCTGGAATAGATTAGTGCTGAGAGACCTCTCATCTGTGTATGCAACCGATCAAAACCTGGTTGTCTTCATCTGTATTGTGGGTTTGCTCGTCAGCTCCAGTGTTTCTGCAGTCAGGTTTCTGTATGAAGGTTGTCTTTACTCCTCATCAGTGTCAGGAGTAGTTCTGGGGTTTATATTATGGAAGATATGATGAGCTTGGAAAAGAGCCAGGAGAAATTATTGTGAAGATCTAATATGAAAAAGGGCTGTAGTTAACAATTTACACTTAGTAGTTTTAATTTGTGGAGCTGGAATTCCAGAAATGGTTGTCTTCCAACAGCTTCCTGTGCTGTGAGAGGAGAGACTGGTTTGGAGTAGGAAACGTGCAGCAAATGCATGCCTGTCAATCGTATTGATTGAATTATTATAGTTTTAGCGTGTTATTTTGGAAACTAGCTTTGTTGCAGTCTTGGCCCTCGTCTGTGCTAATCACTTCCATTTGCTCAGCCTGGGTAGTAAAGTAGTAGCTGCTGAAAGCAGAATGAACTACTCTTCTATAGCATCTGCTAACTAGGGGAGTCTTTCCAAAGTATTTTCTGCAGACAGTAAATTGCAGGGCTCTCCTGTATTTGCTCAATTCCTAGTCTGGAAAAAGGGATTCTGCACACTGCATGCATCAGTGTCATGGGACTGGTGCGCTCGCTCTTGAATGCTCTACTTCTCTGGATTGTCGCACAAAGCAGCGTTTAGACAGTTATTTGATAAACAGTTTGCGTTAGAGTGGAATCTCTCCTAGTAATGCTCTGGCCTTCATCTCACCCTTCCTGTATCATCCATCTCTTCTGTCATGTGCCGGTTTCTGGCTGTGTCCTGAAATAGGCCTTCACCAGTGATTGCACCTCCTCTTAACTCATTGTTGGGTCCAGGGTCGTTCCTTCCCTGCTCTGCAGATTTTCTTACTGTTTCTTACTAAAAGTAGTTTCTCACTGAGCTCTTCCTGTCTGCCAGCCCCCTGCTGTCAACTGAATATCTGATTCAAGGTGTGAGAACAGATTTTGGAGCCAAAAATACTTAAAAGAATCTTTAATAAAATGCACGTTAATGTGCATACTAGATTTTGCTTGATTCTTAGGACTGAAGGCTCAAGTGCTCAGGTTAGGAGACAGTAAAGTTAAGGCATTCTTTTGCAACTGTAATTAATTTCTAATAAACAGTCATTATGTGATTGTTAAAGCTGATGCTCTCTGGAGTACAGAAATGTGCTTTGGGATATCGGGGTACGTGGTGATAGCGATAGGGGATGTTTTACATGAACTTTTTCACAGCAGAGTAGAATCCCAGGTGGACATAGCAAGAAATTATCAAGTGGAGATGGTAATTGGTATTAATAGACTTTATACAGTCTTAGAGTTTCAGATTATTTTCTCTTCCTGCTTTAGAGTTACTTTGTGGTGTAATTAAGAGACACTGTAGCAGATTCTAGGAAACCTTAGTGCTTTTTGTCCTGGCAGTGTGATCTGAAGTGATTCTGAACACTTGCGTCTCAAAGTACAGGCAGCTGCTTATTCCACTGTCATCTTGCAAGAAAGGATATCAAGGGGAGGATGGGCTTTCCTGTGATGTACTTTCCAGAGTTTTAAAGAATAACATACCTGGAGTATTCAAGTGTTCAGCTTTATTAGCTTATACAAGAAATTACAACTGAGTGCCCTGCTGCCCTCAGCAACCTCAAAAACCTTGTCAAAGTTGAAAGATGAAAATGATGTATAAAATTACAGGTAATAGAAAGTCTAAAACTTTAACTGGTGCAAAAGAAGCTGTTTTGTTGCCCTAGATGAAGACTGTTCACACAGTCCACGCACACATCTTGTGCAAGTACCGCATGTGGTGGTTCTTGTCAGCCCAGTGCTCCCTATCTCCAAGCAGTCCTAACTGTGGTCCTGCTCCTACAAAAGAAACTAGTATTATTAACATGGTATTTAGTCTTGCAACAAGGAAAGCCCTATTCTGTCTCGGCTAGGAAATAACCAGTTCATAGCAGCTAAAGCATGCAGTCTTTCTTGGGAAACAAAACTTCTTAAGCCTTACCAATCTGGGAAGAGATGTTTTAGTATAGGAGAAGATAGAGCACACCCTGCGTAACAGGGCTCTAAAACTCTGCTTTGGGTCTTGGGGGATGCAGTAGCTTCTCAGTGGAAAAGCTTTCATAAAATTAACTTGCTCAAAACATTTGTTTTCCCTAACTTGTTCTTGGAAACAGTGAGACCATTCTGGCTGAGACTTTCTAAAATAAGATATGGAAAAACGCTTACCAGGGCAATAAGGCCAGGTCATTGCTTTGGCAAAGCTGTGAGCAACTGGAGAAGGTTTTACAGGAGGTGTTGGGGCTGATTGTGTCCCAGTAGTGTGGCACCTACGTGCTCAGAGGGCTGGAGCCCCTCTGCTGTGGGGACAGGCTGAGAGAGTTGGGGTTCAGCCTGGAGAAGAGAAGGTTCCAGGGACCCAGTACCTGAAGGGGCTGACAAGAAAGCTGGGGGGATGACTTCGTACAAAGACATGGAGTGATAGGACAAGGGGTAATGGGTTTAAACAGTCTAAATCTACCTTTTTGTTGGATATCAGGAAGAAATTCTTCACAGAGAGGGTGGTGAGGCACTGGGACAGGTTGCCCAGGGAAGTTTGTATGACCCTGGAAGTGTTCAAGGCCAGGCAGGATGAGGCTTGGAGCAAACTGGTCTAGGGGAGGGTGTCCCTGCCCATGGCAGGGGGGTTGGAACTAGGTGATCTTTAAGGTCCCTTCCAACCTAAACCATTCTAGGATTTGCAAACATACCTTTCAGGTGAAAGCCTTTACTGGCCAGCAGCCGTCTGTGAGGAATACTAGGACAACTGGCAGTTCTTCTACCCTTGAAAAACATTAGTGCTTCAGGTCTGTGTGTACATGTTGGTATCTGGTGGGCAGCGTGAGGTACTTTTCGACAATAACCCTTCCTAGCCACTCTTGCTACTGCTGTCATTTCTGTCTGCATCAGATGAGGGACAACGTCAACTCTGCTAATAACCTCTGTGCAGAACTTTCTTGACCCAGAAGCTGTCTGGTTTGATAGTGGGCTATTACGGTTGGTAGACAGTGGCTTGATAGAGGTCGGCGGCTTTGAATGATATCCTCTCTGCTTCCAAGTGCCCCAGGAACCCCCTGATTTAGAGGTATTGGGTTTACAGCATCACACGCTTGAGTAATGATAGACGTGAAGGATGTGACAGGATCAGTGTTACGGATGGCAACAAAATGCTGTTATTAGTCTGCGGCTGCTGATGGAGCAGGACAACTATAATCCTTTCCTTGAGAAACATCCTTGGTGGTGATCCTCAGTGTTCTGATAGACCTCCCCTAAGCCCCGCTATACAGGGAGCACAGTATAGATGAAACAACACTATTGGCTTTGCTAGCTTGATCACCCCAACCGTTAAATTTGGCGGTCATGGTCAAGTCAGTGCTCTTGGAAAACAGCGCTGTGGGGCACGACAGGACGGAATGAAGGTGACTTGGTTTAAATTGAAGTAATGATAGCACAATATTTGCATAAATTGGCTCAATCCAACTGTTGCTAAACAATTGTAAGAGATGTTTCTGCTTCCTAGTCATCTGCAACAGGTGTGACTGTCCGTAAAGATGGGACTTTCTGTAGTGTGTACTTTGTTTTCGATAACTTGAGGGTGGATGATCACAGGGCTTTGTGGAGCCTTTCTTGGAGTCAGGCCACTACACCAGCACTGCTTTTTCTTAGGAACCTACTCTTCAAGCAGCACTTAAGCTGTCTGCAGTTACGTTACAGGTTTGAACACTTTGACTTGCAGAACTTACAACTATGCTAGCATTGCATGGGTTTGGGGAGAAGTAGTTACCTCCAAAACCTCTTGAGGAATGTAGCGTTTCCAGCGGGGAACAGGGATTGATGGTACTGCTTTCCATAACAGTTCTTGCATCCTGAGACAAAACGCGCCTCTCCGTACTGAGTCTGTTTGCCTCGGGATGCGTGTTGCCGTGGGCTTTCCTGTGGCTTTCCTACGGCTAAAGATGACTAGCGAAAGGAAAATCTGGGAGTTTGGGGGAAAATCCTCTGTAGAAGGGTTGCACTAATGGTGAGTATTAACATACAGCCAAAGCAGTTTAACACAAATATAAGCATAACGATGTTAATGCAAAGTTGAGTTTGACATTAGGGTGCCCAACTTGGCATCTAGATGGAGCTTTGGAAAGTTAAATAACCCAGTCCTAAGAGTGAACCACTCTGACGTGGATATCTTCAAGGTAGCTTTTGAGTAATCTCACTTGGTTTGAGAGGCTCTCCTCCTCTGCTGAATTTTATATGCATTTTGCTGTTTTGTGTGAACCAGTTAGGTAGCGGATTCTGCTGTTAGTTGAACTTCGCCAGTTTTGTCTGTGGCAGAAATTAGATGGCACTTCTACGTTTTTTCTAAAAGCAGTTTTCATGTGCTCTCAACCAGTGGTTTTATTTGAGATGTGAATTTTGGTTTAGTCTTTTTTTGGGGTATGTTTTTACTTTTTGTGGTTTTTCTTTTTTTTTTTTTTTACTGTATTTTGCTTTTCTCTGGGCATTGTGGCTGTGTATTTAGCTCTGACACTGGGCACTTTCAGAAACAGAATGGAACTTTCTTTTTTTTCCTACTGTTCCCTTACACTGTGGTATTCTTTTCTGCTGCCTCATTTGTTTGATGAATTTCTGCTGACGCAAAGACACAGAGGAAGAAGGTATCTGAGGTGCTGGAGAAGGGAGCAAACTGGGATAGACATAGAAAAGGGCCATTCATGAGACCAGGAATATAGAACTTGCATTAAAGGAGGAAACTAAAGGCTTTGCTCATTTAGCTTCGTAAAAGGAAAGGCAAGAAGGGATGTGATAACACTGTATGTATGAAAACATCCTGTAAGGGGTGGGAAGGGGGTAAACACCAAGGAGGAAAAATAACTGAAGGACAACATTGGCACAAGAACAAATGGATGTGGATCTTCCTATGTGAGCTTTGAAACAGTATTTGGACTCCCAGCAGAGTTGCTACAGGAGTGAGTTTGCTGAGTAGACTGCTAATGCTTTGCGTCAGTTCAGGATGGAGCGGGATCACTCAGTGAAAGGGGTTGTGTGGTTGCCTGAATACTGTAGTGTAGAAGGTGAATGCTCTGCTCTACACAAGCAGTTGCAGGTATCTCTCCTGCCATAGCCTTGCTTGAACTCCCTAGTATTTTTGAGTTAGTTACTTAAAAAACACCCAAACCTAGTACTTTGTATGGACATTATGAGAGTTTGGAGGAAGATCAGCTTTGGGTGAAGTTGCAGTTTATCTCTGTCATAGAGAATGGATCAATAGAACTTCTAAACTAGGGCCCAGAAAACCATATCTGAATATATTTGTGTGTTGGATCTTGCCTACTTCAGTTAGGAAACTGCTCATTCTCTTTCTGTATAGCTTCAAGCTACACCTGCCATTAGGTAAATCTCAAGTGGCATATTGAAACAGAACTCTTCATAATCTATGAAAGTGTGCTTACAGATTCATAAATCGTAATACGAACTAGCAATAATAGCTATTTAGAAAATGCTGGTGTGCATAAGGAGGGAAGGAGAAGGCTGGTGTCAGGGGAGACTAGAGAAATGAAAATGTAAATATGGAATTATTAAAAGCTTCCAGTTAAGATATTGTAAGTAGTCATTCAGGATTTGAGACCAAGAGTTTATTAGACCCAACAGAACTTTCTCCATCATAGTCTGATGTCCTTAAGACTTAAGCCTAAAAACTGATTTCTTCCTTAAAGCATTATGTAAATGATGCTGTGGGCTTAGATTGTTAGTCTTCAGCAGTGGAAGGTCTAAAGATTAGATGCTTGCCCTTTTCAGTGAGGGTATGACTGTGGCTTGTGAAGATGTTGTGTACTCAGTTTGTAAATGCTTGCCTGGTGAATAATACTTTGGTTAAGCTGCTCGTTTAGGGTTCATCTTGCAGCAATTCCTAAAAGACTCTATGTAGGAGGACTTACGCTTGCTTTAAAGAGATGGCAAAAGTTCAGGTTGGTTACCGACCTCGCAGTGTGGCTGCTAAGGGTCCAGGCTGTTTCTTCTTTCACTAATCGCATACCTTAAACTTCTTTTGAATTGATCTCTCCAGTCTGTGGTTCCTGATATTAATGTTCAGAGTCCTAAAACCTTTTTTAGCTGCTTGTGTTTTGTGGCCTTCGTCTCTTGGTCTTGAAGAGCATGCCTGCATTCCAGACAGGCGACATCTTAAATTAGATCTTTGTTTGGGATGCTTAGGGAGAAATCATAGTGCCTGTTGTCAGGGGAAGATCTTGAACATGCTTTAGAAAATTCTTCGGGTTGATTTATTCTTTATTGTGGTGAAAATCTTGGAAGCATTATTAGGTTGCAGGCTGAAGTTGCTACCTTTATTCACAAAACCACAGTGATGTGCTTTGAGGAAAGCTACAAGTCTTCACCTTTGACCAAAAGTTGATTTAAGTGATAGTGGACTGTTGTGAGCACTCAGTTGGGCTCCTGATACTGTTTACCAGTTAGTCCCTAAACAAGGCAGCTCTTGCTTGTAAACAAATCGGTTTCTCTGCCTGCCTGGGCAAGAAAATTCCGTTACTATGATTAGCTCTGGAATGTGAAGTTTCTTATGCTGCTCATCACTTTTTTGGGTCTGCCTGAAATCTCACGTGATCATTTGCTTAACCACACTGCTGGTGGAGAGCTACAGTAAAACAGACGTGTTAACTTCTCTGCCCAGAGACTTACTAACTTCAATGAAACAGAGTTTGGTGCAGGAGTTTGAAACTTGCTATGGGTACAAGGAAGATGGAAAACACAACCTGCATCTTTTGTTGGTTCAGGCAGATATTTGTATTAGGCTTCTCTTACAAGTCTTAGCTACTACTGAGGTTTGAAGTAGAGGTGTTTAAGCCTCAAAATCAGAAAAGTGGGTCTTTTGAAGAATTCTCAGGAACTAATTGCCTCTTTTGTTCTTCACTAAAGCAGGGTGTGCTTAGGTAGTGGAGGGCACTTGCCTCATTCTGTGTTTAGGACCTTTAAGGAAGGAGACTGTACAGTGGCCTAAGATGGCTTTGTTCTGTCTAAGGAGCTTCTGGAATGTGTTAATAGCTCTCTAACAGCTGGGGTGATTTTCTGTTTGGTTGTTGAAGTAAACTGCCTTTTCCCTACCACTACAGCAAAAATTCTTTCTCAGTAGTTTTAATTAGTCACTCCTAACTTGCACTCATCCTATTGGCTGTTCCTTTCTGATTCTGGTGCTCTCTGAAATATCATATTAACTCCAAACCACTCATGGATTCAGTTTGAAGTCTTGCAACCAGTCTAACTTACTGCAAACTCTTTGAAGCATGTTCTATTCCTGGTTTGAAGATCACCAAGGAGAAAGCTGAATAAAATGAAGCCACGAGCCTCTGAGGCTCTTGCAGAGTTTTCCCTGTGAACGATCAAGCTACTGGTAAAAGCTCTTCCAGAGTAGCTCGTAGAAATTTTCTCTTGTCACTGAAACCTAGTTTCCTTGCCAGGTTCCTTCAATAGTTCTTGAACGTGGTGATCACTTTCAGCCTAATTGCTCACAAGTCAAGGTTTCAAACCAGACCTGGGTTCTGCAAAGTTTGGGGAAAGTGGGAGGAGAGCGTCCTTAACCTCCCCTGTACATAAGAGCTGTAGCATGAAGTTGTGTGCCATGCTGCACTGCCTGATCTGCGTAAGGTGGACCTTGCAAATGTTCCAGCTTAGGACCTGCAGTTCAAATGTTTCTCTATCATCTTAAAAACACACAGTGTGTGGTTTTGCATCTTGCAAACCCATGGAATAGCTTACTAGTTTTGCTGTAACTGGGACTGCTGCGTATGCAGCTGCCTGCTGGTGATTCTGCTCTTTTCCACATGCAGTAGTATTCAAGCTTGTGGGTCTCCAGCGTACTGTGACTTTTTTGTGTATGTCCACCCTCTTCTCATCTAGTTCATTCCGAGTAAAAGCAGATTAGTCTGAACTGTTCTTGACACAACCATTATTGGCTTTCTTCTGTGCTTTTGATGAGCTTCTTTTGTAGGTGCTTACAAATACACGGGGTTTTAATAACTTGCTTTGATGTACACCTAAGAATTCTGACTGGTTTTGAATTTGTTTGCCTCTCCTTTTGACTGGTGTTGTATCTTCATGAACTTGCAGAGTTAAACAGGTTTAACTCTGATGGTTTGGAGTTAATACGATCTCTCGGAGAATACCAGCATCGGGAAGGAACAGTCAATAGGAGGAGCGTTTAGGAAGTGTGGGTTAGATGAGTTCACAGGTGGATTGAGAACTGGCTGAATGGCAGAACTCGGAGCGTTGTGATCGGTGACGCAGAGTCCGGCTGGAAGCCTGTGCCTAGCAGGGTTCCTCAGGGGTCAGTACTGGGTCCTGTTTAACATCTTCATCGATGACCTGGATGAAGGGATGGAGCGTACCCTCAGCAAGTTTGCTGATGATACCAAACTGAGAGGAGTGGCTGATACACCAGAGGGCTGTGCTGCCATTCAGTGAGACCTGGACAGGCTGGAGAGTTGGGCAGAGAGGAACCTAATGAGGTTCAACAAGGGCAGGTGTACAGTCCTGCACCTGGGGAGGAATAAGCCCAGGCACCAGTACAGGCTGGGGTTGACCTGCTGGGAAGCAGCTCTGGAGAGAAGAACCATGAGCCAACACTGTGCACTCATGGCCGGGAAGGCCAGTGGTATCCTGGGGTGCATTAAGGAGAGTGTGGCCAGTGGGTTGAGGGAGGTCATCCTCTCTCTCTACCGTGCCCTTGTGAGGTCACATCTGGAGTACTGTGTCCAGTTCTGGGCTCCCCAGTTCAGGAAAGACAGGGAACTACTGGAAAGAGTCCAGAGGGCTATGAAGATGAGTAGAGGACTGGAACATCTCCCTTATGAGGAAAGGCTGAGAGAGCTGGGTCTGTTTAGCTTGGAGAAGACTGAGAGGGGATCTCATCAATGCTTAAATATCTAAAGGGCGGGTGTCAAGAGGATGGGCCAGACTCTTTTCAGTGGTGCCCAGTGACAGGACAAGGGGCAATGGGCACAAACTGGAACACAGGAAGTTCCACCTGTACTGGAGGAAAAACTTTACTCTGAGGATGACAGAGCACTGGAACAGGCTGCCCAGAGAGGTGGTGGGGTCTCCTTCTCTGGAGATATTCAAAACCTGCCTGGACTGGTTCCTGTGTGATCTGCTCTAGGGGATCCTGCTCTGGCAGGGGGGTTGGACTAGATGATCTCTAGAGGTCCCTTCCAACCCTGACCATTCTGTGAGTCTGTGTGACTCAGGAATGGTTGTTTTTAGCTAGGGTGACTCCTGTTTACGCAGGTAACAACCTCCTGTCTCTGCATCAAGCAACTCCTTGTGGCAAGGGGAGAAAACACCTTAATTACCTCAATGATCTAAGGTGACTGAACAGTTGCACAAACGCTAGAATTCAGAAGGCATACTAAGACATGCAGAAAAGTGCAGATGCAAGCAATCCTGAATGTTATGTTGGAAAGTGTCTTAAGCAATTAAGAATATAGTTCTTGAACTGAAATGTTTTAAGATGTGTTATGGTTTCTTTTAGCTTGTCACTATTCTTAATGATTAACCTTTTTCTGAAGACTGGCAATAAGACAGTGTGCATGTTTCTATTTGTTGTTCTTTACCTGTTAAAGTACCTATTCTTCCCTCTTACCTGGTGTACCTCTGGACCCTCTCCTGATTTGTAGGGTGAATTACAGTTAGCAGGGTAGAGCTTACTCTAATGTTGTCCCAGTGTGCTCAAACTTAAAATTCTATTCTTCCTGTCATGTCATGTATTCATGCTGTAATATGTAATTGAATTAATCTTGGATTGCCGAAGAAGCTTCTGATACTGATCTCTAAATACCCTTCCTATCATTTCTTTGTACCAGAGTATCTTATATCTGTAAACTTACTATGGTCTGTCTTCGGCTGCCAGCTCGTGCATTCCTTTAGATCAGGGTGGGAAATGTTCAGTCTGCAACATCCATATCTCATCGCCCATGGCTGCATGAATAATGCTGCTGTGTAACTTTAATGTGTGCTTTGCCAGGATATTTTAGGGCGCTGCAGCTTTCAGGAAAAAAGCAACCCCTTGTCTGTGTCACTATATTCTCTTTCTTGGTTCCTTGCATTTGAAATTTTCAGCTGTGAGGAGTAGTCAGCTCCCATCACTGTCACCATATTGATTCTGTTCAGTAGACTTTAGACCTGTTTTGTTTCTTCCCCTCTAAAACTGGAAGTAGTCCTTTGCTAGCCCTGGTTGCCATCTTGGCAACAAGGTTGTGCCGAGCATGTTCTGAAATTTTAATGATGATTTATCTCCTGCCACTTAGAGTAGGCATCCTTGTAACCATCTCTACCCACCTTTTCCATCGTTTTTTACCACTCAGTCTTGTCCTGTGACTGATTACATGGGTGGTTACTTCAGTGTGGGGTTCTTAGGAAACTTTCCTCTTGAGGAAACAGGAATCCAGTGATACAGTACAGCATCACTTCTTTTCTGTGCTTGCCCTTCTTAAACTATGTTAGTATTCTCCTACCAAGTCTGACACTGATTCAGCTTCTGTTTTCTTGTTTCTGGTCCACTGTTTTCAGTGTTCTTGGCTCTCCAGCAGGCAGCTCAGCAGACTGAAGAGTCATGCCCTCTTACTGCGTTATTCTGTGACAGAATTAGTGTTTCTTGTTTGTCTCTCAGTTCCCGTGCTTTTCGCAGGATATACCAAGTACTCTTTGATTTGTCTGTGCACCACCCAAACCCATCTAAAAACCTTAGCAAATTCATTGTATTTCTCTTACAGAAAGCAGGTTGGAGTAAAGCTCTTGGCTTACGGTCACAGCAACACACTGTACACAGTGTAGTGCTGGATTCCTTTCCAGAATCTGTTCCTGGCTGCCCCTTAGCGAAGGAATGCTGGTCCTACCTGAGCATTTGACTCCTGAACATTGTTCTTGAAACCCCGAGATGTCTGCTCCCTTTAAAAATCAGGTTTGGGGCTGCTGGGGAGCTTGTAGACACTGCTGAAGCGTAGTTTGTGGTTCTTACTATGTTGGGTCACTGTTGCTCTTGGAGTGGATTAACTATATCCATTCTAGATGTTTGTTTAGATCTGGTAGAGGTGTTGTGTTAATGATGTACAGTAGAACTACTACTATCTGCTTTGTGAAAGTTGTGGGAGAGGCTGTTAAGGAGCTCCTTCAGTAAGTTCAGACTGGGGATAAACAGGAGCTTTATGGCCTGTTTTGGTGGCAGCTTTCAGATAAAAATGCAGGCAGAAGAACAATTTACAAGGTTAATGATGGCTCTTACTGTATACTCTGCCAAGGGTTATCTATAACGGTTGGGAGAAAGGGTAACTTGTGCTGGCTTGTTTAAGTGATTAGTCACCCTGCTGTCTTTGGCACCATTTCATGTAGCAAAGCTGATCTAGTGGCTAGCTGCCACAGCAAGGATGGTGTCCTTGTGCTGTATAGCTTCCAGGGGAAGGGACGGGCAGGAATAATCTGCTCGCCACATGGCTAGATAGGGGAGCTGAATAGACCTACAACCGATACAGTCAGGAAGCTGGTAACTTGTGACAAATACAGCTTTTTCCAGCCCGTGGTTCTGTATAAATCCAGGAGCAGTGTGAGGGAGGCAAGAGAACCACACTGAAGGGATCAGCTGCTGCTGCTCCCATGCTGTGCTGCTCCTTATGCTGCTGTGGAGCCACATCTTTAGACCTGGCCTTTGAAAAGGGAGAGTCATTTTGTTGTTTGCTGACAAAGGAGTGTTGGCTAGGGATGTGAAAAATGTCTCTTTTAAATTGCAGCTTAAGCAATACTAACAATACTACTACTAAGACAAACAATCAGGTCCCAAGCAGTGAAAGCCCAAGCCTGAGAGCCCTCAACCCACTAACAAAATTAACTGCCCCCACGGCCAGCAACTGTGCCAACAAAAAAGCTAATGACCCAGCTATGGAGCTAGCCCAAGTCTTAATGACACCCCCCTCCAGCCCACTTCCCTCCTCAGAACTGCGCATGTGTCTGACGTACCGTGGAATGAAACATTCCCTTGGCAGCTCTTGGAGGTCGTTCCTGCTGAAACCAGCGCACCTGGGGAGTAGGGGTGCACATGGAGAATGTCCACTTGCACAACAACTTTCAGATGAATCTTCAAGAAATAACCTTTCATGGGTGAACGCCCACATGGAAATACATTCAACTACTAATTAGTGGACTCTCCTCCTCTGATTCTGCACTAGATTAAGGTTCCTCCTGCTGAGAATCTGCTTTGTGAGCCAACTGTCTTCCACACAAGCTGAGGTTTGGCTGGAAGCACTGTCCTAAGTCTTGGCCTAGACCTAAGTTAAGGTCCAGCAGAGCTTATCTGCAACTGCCTTTGTCATCCCAGGGACACTAATCATCTAGTGCCATTCCATCTTCCCACGCCTTGCAAAAGTTGTTGGAGAAGCAGTGTGGCAAAGGTATGCATCAGGCATCTGATGGAGGGAGAAGGAATACAATTGGCAGGAATGTCAAGGGCAGGCAGTGCTTAGCACTGTTGCAACTCCAGCTTCCAAGGAGGAGGACTTAGGAAGTCCCAATCAAAGAAGTCAGGCTGTAGGATGTAGACCTTCTCTTCTGTGGCCCATTGGTGTGACACAGCTTAGGACATATTAAGCATTGAAATAGTGTAACTAGGGCTTCTGTAAAATGAGGTTTCTTAGGCAAATCTAATTTTGGATACCTCAGTCACTACCACAAGCAGGAGCAGAGATTTTATGTCACCTGTTGTTGATGAAGTACGCCATTGTCATAGTAACATGCTCAGATGTTGATGACTTCATGGTGAAAGAATGGCCAGTGTATATTCATAGCTCCTGCATGTTGGGCAGATGATCTCCTATGCAGGTCAGAGGCGATGTACAGAGACTGAGGGAGACTTCTAAGCTGAGCAGAAAGGCATCTGTTCTTGTCCATCCAAAGGGAGTACTGCTTTGCAGGTACTGGATAAAACTGCAGAAGCTTAATAGTAGCCAGAAAGGATGAGCATTTATTTGAAAAACAACTAAGACTGGAACTAGAAAATAAATAGGTAATAAATTAGAAGTATCCTAATGGAGATTAGGGTGTTTATATTTGATTATTTGTTTTTGCGGCACCATGGTGGCTGGATACAACCAAAAGCAGTAAGTCTGTCCTCTGGAAGGTGAGAGGAGCTGTAAAGACAACTGTGTCCTGTCCAGTTGTGCTGTGCAGGAAAGACGGGTGTGAGCGCACCCCAGAGATGTGCTAAGCCTTCAGCTTGACAGACCTTTTCTCCTTTGAGAAGCTGCATGTACATAATGCGCATACAATACCTGTACAAAGAATTAGGCATCTGTGTAGTAATCCCAAGTAGCAGAAGGCGTAAGAAGGTCTTAAATATCCTTTCCAACAGACACTTGGTGAAGTCATTTAGGACATATGAATTAGATCAGTGCTGCTGATGTTTTGCATGTTTAGTTCCTAGCTAATAAAGCGGTGCATTATACTTATTTATAGTATCAGGATCTTCTGTAGAAATAAACCTCCATTCCAGCTGGACAATTGGATCCTTGTTCAGATCCTGCTTAGAGGTTCCTAGCTGTTTACATGGGTGTTAGACTGCTCACAGATGGCGCTCTCATGCTTCTGAATACTTTTAACTGTAACTTCCCAGTGTCAGTCTGGGGAGCAGTTGCTTTGTGGTGCCACCTCCGAGTCGGAAGACAGCGTAGGGTGAGATAACACCTAGCCAATCCCATGCACAGAGTGGATGAGGACTGTTGAGGTCCAGTTTAAATTGTGTTTGGAGAGTGGGAGTGGATGAGTGAGAGGAGAGTTTATAGGCACACCCTCACTGCTGGTCAATACAGATTTCTTAACTGTGCCTTAACAGCTTTACCTTGTTAAATCTGGCAATGTGTCCTGCTTCACAGTTACTGCCCTTGTTAAGCAAATTTAATGTCTTACACTGATTGTCGGTAAATTGGCAAGACTATTGAGCAACGATGCGTTCTGCTAAGAGTGTACTTTTTTTCACCTAAAAATAGCTGGTTGTTTCATAGTTTATCAACTATTTGAGGTGTTCCTGTGCTTGTTTCTACCTGTAGTATTACTTTATATACAACTAAGTATATTGATAAGGCAGTAGAAAGTACAGATTCAGAACTAGAATACTAACTTCCAGGGTACATAGGCTTGGGGTAATTTCTGGGTACTTGGTGAAGGTTTTGGAGAACCTCTCTTCCAGTCAGTGTGAGGAACGGGCTTGGTCTGCAGGTGATGCAGATCTGTTGGACCACTGTTATGTCTTGGTGCAGCAATTGGAATGTATCTAAGGAAAGAGGCAGGGGACTAAAGCTGCAAAAAAACTAGTGTCATCCTGGTCTGTAGGCTGGCTGTTGTGGTTTCTGCAGTGCTGGGGAAAGACATGCCAGTGCAGTGTCTCTGGTTACTGATCATTTTAGTAGCCAGTCTTATTTACTGGTGGTTTGATACAGCATTTCCAGTGCAGTTCTCAGTGTACTGTCCCATGGAAAAAGTTGAGATTAAAGTAAGGACTCTGATACTGCACAGGGGAACAGACTGCATTTATGGTTGTAGAAGCAACTCTAACTTCCTAAAGATCAGAGTTCACAGTCTGTCAGTAAATGTGCTTGTAATATTGTTTTTAATGCTTAGTGTCTTGTCACTTCCTCATGTCTAGTTTTTGTATTTAGAGAAAACAAAACAAAACCAAAAAACCCCAACAACTCACTCGTATCACAGGGCACTAAAGTAGTTCTGTACAGACAGCAGCTGTTTGTGCTATTGCAGAAGTTGGAGGGTGATGTTAGTATATTGCAGGGTTTTATAGAGGTTTCTCTGGCCCAAACTACCCTTTTTAACCTCTTCTGTGCATGCCCTTGACAAGTCAGTACCAGTTCCCCTTTGGGATCATCTCATAAAGGTTGTTTCCCACCAGCATTGTCCAAGTTTGTCTGACTACTGCTTTCCTTATCAGTTCACTCACATGGCTTCCAAACCTCTTGTCCCTCCTTCCTAGCTCCTGCTGTTGTCACTTCTGGGCCTGACCTTTATAGGAACATAAATTCTACACGTTATTTTCTTTCTTCTGCTTTCTCTCAGTTGGACTCTCCTCTGTATTCCTATGGAACTTCTGTTACACATTGCTTGTGTTTCAGTGGGGAAAAGGCCTTTTTTTTTTAAGAGTAATGAGAGTTGGAGGTGGGTGTGCTTAGTACGTAGAAGAGCCTGCCGGTATCCTAGGGGAGGTCCGGCTTTGGTTCTGTAGAGTGGCACTGCAGAAGGTGTGCTGAGCTGCTCTGTGGGAGTGACAAGGAATGTGTCCAGTGCTAGATGAGTGATTTGGGCAAATCCAGCACATGAGGATTTTGAGGTTTTTAGCTTCCTAATAGGAAGTTCTTCGGTGATCAGTAGGTATTTCAAGGGGTTTTGTTTGTCTTCTTTTTCCTCCACTCTTCAAATATTTAACACATGACCAAGTTTGTGCATTGTTATAGGGTCTAAAGGGCGCATATATGATGGGGGGGGAGGGGGGCTAACCTTGACCGAGTTCTAAGTACTTGCTGGAACGAATGGAGGGCTGAACTGCTTTAAAAAAAAAAGCTGACATACCTGAGCAGATCTGAAGCTTGTATGCCTATGCATCTGAACTTTGACAAAGTAAATTTAACTGAGTGGGAATTAGATGGCTACAGAAATGCCACACAAACCATTCCAGCCTAGTGGATCCCATTTTTGTAAGTAGTGTTGGATCTGTGATGCTGTATGTGAAGTAGCCTGAAGAGAATGGAACTGGTCACGTAACTCATCTGCTGCCTGTTTAGAAAATACGAAATCACTATGTGAAAAGTGGTCTGGACAGAGAGGAGATTGGAGAAATGTTAATTTGAGAAGCTTGAGTTAGTCAAGCCTGATGCCACTTAAGCTTCACACTGGCTGTCTCTGCATAACTAGAGTTCAGATGCATATTCCGGTAGTTTGCTGTTAGGAAAAACAAGATCTGTTTAAATACAACTCTCGGTATGGAAGTCCTTTCACATCAAGGGAGAACAATGCATTCTGTCTTTGTTCTGTTTCATTTGGAAGGGGAGCTGGGTCTGAAATGCAAAGTGCGAAAGTGTGGCTGTCAGTCCCGATCTGAAAGCGTGAATTGGAGTTTTGCTTTAGGGTTGGCCTTCTGCAATGGTGTTCAGTTGATTTGGCATGTTTTTTTACTTTTTAAGGTTACTTAAATAAAACAACGTAATATTTTTACTTACAGCACTTGAAGAATCGGAAAGTGATATTTATGTGCGATTCATGAGGTCACACAAGTGTTATGACATTGTTCCAACAAGCTCTAAGCTTGTTGTTTTCGACACTACGCTACAAGTGAGTATTCTCCTTTCAGTCTGTCTTTGCTTGCCGTTCATTTTTAAATGAGTGTTTCCGAAGTGTTGAATGCAATGTGGGCTCTGGAGGAGAAGTTCTCCCGCAATGCTGTGCTTTGCCTGTACAACCTCATATTGTTTCAGCTGTATCTTTCATGTTATGTTAGAGGAGGAGTTGGGGGAAGACTTCCTAGCAGAACAGAAAGAGAGGATGTCGTTTGTTTTGCAGTCGGAATCAGTATCTAAAAAACTTTCAGAGGAGCCCAAACTTACATTGTCTCTGTCGTGGCTGTCAGAGTTTAGGTAAAGACCTTTTATGTAAAATCCCTGTGTGATACTTTAGAGCGTGCAGGTGTTCTGAGCCTGTGTCTGCTACATTGGTGAGTCAATTTAGGACTAAAATGGATGGCTTAATTATGCAAATTATTACTTTCTCCAGAAGATTTTTGTTTTCAGTTTCTCGTTTTTGCTTTTAATCAGTAAATTATCTGCTAGATTCTTGGCTCTGTCTGAAGGGTTTGTTTGCCAAAAGAAGGCATTAGCTGCCTGCTATAGAAACGGAGTAATCTGTTCTGCAGCGTGGTAGAAAGCTGTGGCTTTCTTTTGTTTCCTGGATTTTGCAGTGGGTGTGTTTTGGCTTGCTTTGATTTTGTTTGTTTCGGTGTGTTTTTCCTTTTAAAGATGCTCCAATTCCATCATAACTAAGCGCATTGAGTAGTTTTGATCTGGAGTGTACTGCTCAATCAGACAAGCTTTCTGCAGTCAGAGACAACCATGTCACAGATATTAATCCCAAAACATTCACACTTGTGTATCAGATTACCATATATAATGCAAGATTGAGTGCTGTGATCTAGAAGGTGGAAAGCTTATGTTGCACAACAGGCAAAGTAATGGGGTGGATGAAAAGCATTGCCACACCTATTGGTCTTGTTGTACGATGACCAACAGCATCCTCCTTGAGTTCTGCAGCATGGCTAAGAGCACTGGATCTTCAGTTCCTGCTTGGTACAAAGAAAGCACCTATAAGTGCAACACTGGACCTGCTTTGATTATCCGGGCATCTTGCTAGCGAGGGAGTTTCCTTCATCTCCTGACTCTGTTTAGACTCTGAGCACACTCAGGCTTCAAGGTATTGCATCTGATACCTTGGTTGAGTCCTCAGAGGTAAGTATCCTATCCAGTACGAGTATTATATTAAAACCTGAGCAGGGCTGAGGTGAAGATTCTGCAAAGAACCTCCTGCTTCTAATTGATCTGGTAGTTGAGAAGGCAGTGCTGAACGTAAATTTGTCACCAGTGTCTCATGTCAGATTGTCTCCTTTAGCCATAAAGCCAGACTTCGAGTGTTCATCCTTACGCACCTTGGTATCAGTGGAACAGTCACTTGATTTTCCTAGGGTTCTTGCATGTGCTTTACTGGACACTGGATTCTGTAGTGAAAAGACACGTGATCTGTGATTAGAGATAGAAGAAGGTAGCCTCTGGTCTTAGAGGAAGAGCTTTCAGGTGCACAGATGTCAGTCCTACAGAGTTTAAATGTTCCCTTTGTGATTTTCTTTGTATATTCCACTTCTTGACTGGTCTGATATAGTCTTTCTACTGCACCTGTTCTTGCATTTCACCAATCATGTGGACTCTGCTTATTCAAGCACTGTAAGCTCTAGTGAGTATCTGTTATGTTTAGATGCAATACTAAGGGATACTTCACCCTACTGTGTTTTGCCACCTTCCTTTTCAGAAATCTCTGTCTCTCAGAAGCTTCCCTCTTTGGGAGGTTGATTGTGTTGACTTTTTCACTGTCTGAGGGGAAAAAGTTGTGCAGTTTTTCCTTTCCTACGCCTAAAAGGATGACTGTCAACTCTGGACTAAAGAATTCAGACTGCTTTGACCCAAAAGGTCAAATTTGGGGTGGCAGCATTAACTGACAGTCCTTCAGCTCTTCTCCAAGACTATTAGCTGTCTTATGATTCCAGAGGACATTACTGTCATACTGTGAGACAGTCTGTTGGCAGTTGGTACCTGCAGCTTGTTGACAAGACCCGCAGCCTGTTGCATTAGCAGCTGTCAGTGGTTACCTGGGTCAAGGACTTGAGCTTGGTCACTGTGGCAATTGGAAATATGAATTTTCTTTATTTCATTAATGGGTTAATCTTGGGACCATTTGGGCAGATCACCCTTTCCTTTTGGATTCCGCAGATCTCTTGAGTTACACAGTCATGCTAGGTACCAGCTTTCATAGCATTATCGCAGCGCAGCTCTAGCACTTAGCCGG
Organism: Rhynochetos jubatus; assembly: GCA_027574665.1. NCBI lineage: Eukaryota > Metazoa > Chordata > Aves > Eurypygiformes > Rhynochetidae > Rhynochetos > Rhynochetos jubatus. The sequence continues at coordinate 7,430,969 of CM050653.1, read as the reverse complement.
AAGTTAACTTCATCTCCAGGTGGAGAGCCAGGCTGAGGTGATACTTGGAGAAGCAGAGTGTGAACCTTGTGAATGTTCACCGTAAAGGAAAACAGGTAACTTCATGGTGATGAAGTATTTTAACCGATACTTCACTAAAACCCCTGTCTCATTTGAAATCCCTAATAAGGATCAGGGGTTACAACTGGAGAAAAAGACATGCCTTGGTCTGGGATCAAGGGGTCGTATTCTCAGTCTGCTTCTCCAGGTATTTGAAAGTGGTGGTGTAGAAGGGGAGTCTGTAGTTATTCATTCAGACTCTGGTACGTGACATATATGAACCATAACTTGAAGCTGGATTACAGGTGAGGAGCTTTTTTTAGCCAAACTGCTTTTTTTGGACTTTGCACTGTTACATTTAATCCCAGTTACATTATTCTTAATTTATAAAGTCATAATATTGTTGTAAAGCTGTAGTCCTCTTCCAGTATTGGCACTGTCTTCCAACTTTGCAGGTTTTGCAAAACTAGTGAATTACAGGGTTATTTAAGAAAACAGAAAAGTTGATCTGAATGCTTGTTCTGGGCTACACTAGGAGGCCGCCTAAATACCTCAGCATTTCCCTTTGCAGCTCTTCTAGCTCCTTGTAGTAATGTTCCACCTTCAGTATCTTCAAAACACGTATTTCTTCAGCTTGGTAGTGTGGGTGGTGCGCATGCGTGTGTCTGAAATATAAAAATAGAGTTGGGATTTTGTGAACAGCTAAGTGAGTACATGGTGGGGAATGTACCTGAAAAGGGTGGTCAGATGAAAACTTCTAAAATGTGTTCTGTGTTTTCATTTTTAATATACATGTTACTTATTTTCAGGACTTTGTATCAGTTCTTGTTTTGAAAACGTAGTGTGCAGTTTGGAAACACTCAGTGTCTGTGAACCCCCTCAAGCAGGATTTTGCAGAGATTTGTCTTTCCTGATCTGTTTCACCCCTACCCAAATCCAAGTTTCTCCTATAAACAAAAAAAGCCTTGTGCCTTGAAAAAGTTCTCCAAAGATTTGATTTCAGATTTTTGATAGTGCCAGAGCTAGAACAGGATATGTAAGGGCTGACTTTTTCCCTCCCTCTTAGTGTAAGCCAGTAGTAGTCAATGGAAGGAGAAAATTGAGCTGTGCTGTGTTCTCACAGCATCCTTTGAAAGACTCTGCCCCTGATTTGTATTTGACTGCAGTATCCCGTCTTCCTCTACCGGCCAGCGATCACAGCACACATCACATGTTTCTACCCTGGAAAATTATTCATGAGATCTTGTGGAAAGTATTCTAAAACTGCTGTTAGCTGTGGGAAAACTGGAGATGTTAACTTAGAATGTGGCGCAAGTCATACCGCTGAAGCAACATCTATTCGTAGAAGTAAACCTTTAGTCTCGGTGTCTTTGAGGGAGTTAGTGTAAAGATTGTAAGGAGTCTTGTTTTAACCCTGAATATGAAAGGAGATGGTAAGGTGCTGTCACTGGAAACAGAAGGGCTCAGAACAGCAGCAATAGTGGCTGATAAAGAGCAGGAATGGGCTGATGGTCTCTTCAGTCCTGCTTATTTGTCAGTGAAGGGAGGGGGGGGGTCTTGATTCCAGCAGCTCCCAAACATCGTGTTGCTTCCAGAGCTAGCACACCAGCGTGGCCTTGTGTATCAAGAGTTCACCCGTGCAGCTGGCAGCTCCTTAAGGTATTGTGAAAGCAGTGGTACTGCTCCTGTGCTTCCGGTAGACATCAGTTCATGTGGTAAGGAAGAAGTGTGCTGTGCTTAGCTGGAGACTGGGTCACTTGGCACAGACTTGAGAAACATCTGTACTCAGTAAATAAAATGGTCTGAGCCAAGGTCTGTTTACCAGCTTGAGGCCAATTGGCACGACTCAGTTTGCCTTAATACATCTTAGCTTGTGTTTCCCCCCAAAAAAGAGTATCTGCATTTAGTCTGCCTACCTGAAATGGTCCCTGGCCTATGCTGAACCCTGAGAAGTGGCAGATACTGTCTGTGAGAGCGCTGGCTGGCACAGGTCTCATGGTTTAGACTGACAGCGGACTGTTCTTCCACCCTTCTAGTTCACTAATGCAGATGTAGCCTGGAAGTATTTGCTTCCCATAAATATTTATAGAGTCATGTTGAACTCTGCTTCAGTGCTGGCTTTCCCCTGCCTGTGACCCATGAATATTCCTTGTTCGTGACAAGCTCCAGCCTTTTACTTTTCCCGGGGAAGATGCTATCTTTGATTGACGCACATGAAAGAAAACTTCTGAAAGTCTGATCAGAGCAGGAAGGGAGTCAAGAGACAATTAGATGTTATGAGCTGTCCTGTGAAGTTTGGAAATTTGGCTTTGTGGATGGTGTGGAAACTAGGCAAGTTGCAACAGCGTGCAGCTCACAGTGGATTGACTGTCTCTAGAATCGCTTGCGCATCTCCCAGGATGCAGACAATAGGAGTCAAAGGCTTCGCAGCCCCTCTGAGGGGGTTAGGAGGGTTGTCCCCTGAAGGGCTCTCTGTGAATGAGCAATCACTTATTGTTCCTCATTCTAATTATTCAATAAATGCATCTGGATTATCTTTATAATGGACTCCAGGAGAGCACTGGGCTGACTGCAGATTTCCTGGTTACCCCCTTGTGTCTTCAGCACAGCATTCGAGTCCTCTACAAGTGTGAGTGCGTGCAATGGGGCAGTGATCTGGGGAAATAAGGTGACATCCAGATCTGCCTTTACTTGGAGTGTTGGTTTTAACTTGTATCACGTACATACAGTGACACAGCAATCTGATCTTTGCCTTTGAAAGTGATACTTGGAAGGAAAACAGAAATTTTGGTAAATTCCCATATTATACATCAAAACACAGCATGTTGCTCGCGTTCCATCAGTCAGATTACTTTTCTCTGGTAATACTATCTTCATCTGCTAAAGTGATTTTGCTATTTTCCTTGTTACTGCATACATTTGACTTTGTTTTCTTTGGACACCAGTGCGTTTCCCCCCCATCCTGAACTCCATTTGAATTTCTGAGAGACGGCTCTTACCTCGGTTGTAGCAGTCTCTGAGCTCAGCTCTATACGCTTACTTCAGGCCAGAGTCTTGTCTGGCCTTCCAACAGATTTACTACTTAATTTGTTTTGACTTTGCCCAGCCTACGTAAAGATGAGAAGGATTAGCTTAGTTTGTAGTGCAGAGCAATTAACTCTCTGGGAGGAATGTCAAAGGTAAGTACGAGACTGGGACTTCCCTGCTCCGTAATGAGCAGCAGTCTGTAGTCCCAAGAACGGCTTGAGTGGCTGTGTCTTGTGAAGTCTGTGTAACCTCTTGTGGGCTGAAAAGCTCTATCTAACCTTTGGCTAAATTAGATTCTTACCTGTTAAAACCAAATTTGTTTTAATACTAAAACATACGTACCTTTTGCTCACCATGACCTTTGAAACGAGTTTCAAGTATTTGTCCAGCACTTCTTTATAAACTAATAAAGAAATCTTGTTTATCTGGAAACAGTCATCAAAATAAGCTTTTAGAATCCTAAAGACTCTTCCCTTTTATATCCTGAAGAAATCTTAGACAATTTTGTGACTTGAAGGTTGCATTATTTACACTATTGCATTCAACTGGAAGGTTAAGTTGGCAATGGACCAGATGTTGTCACTAATGTAGCCTCTTGTCAGTAACTGTCACATGCTAGTAAGAGCTCAGATACTACTTATTCTACCATAGAACTAGAGTAATATTTGGAACAATCTTCTGGAAACTTGAGCTGTTTAATGAGCTGGAATGAAACAGGGCTTCTGCAGAACATGACATGGATCCCACATTAGAGTGGAAGAGGATTTGTATTTCTCTTCTGTGTGTTGATGCTATTCAGTAAACGGGTTTATTATTCTTGTTCCCTCCAGATCATTCTTGACTGGGGTGTTGCCTCTCTCCAAGGTAATGGGATAAACCAGACTTCCAGGAAGAATGCTCTAGAATCTTTTGGTTTCCAGAAGCACATGGCAGACTCCATGTCTGCTGTCACAACAGAGCTCTCACAGCTTTGTGAAAGGATTCTGTTCCTTAATTGGTGCTGACTTTTTTTAACTCATTGAAGTTGCTGGATTTAAACTAATATGCTGTCTGCATTTCTGAGGAGTGTGAACACTCCTCCTTGCTTTACCCATCCCACAGAACTGTATGAAAACATAGTAATTTAGCTTCTAACTGACATGTGGGCTGAGATCACGCTGGAATCAGTGGCATAATGCAGGAAGACTCTTGTGACTTATTTTTTTCAGAGCTGCTCCTGTTGCTTGTACATAACAAGCACAGGTGCTTAATTCCTGCAGCTCTCAAAACCAGTAGGAAGCTTGGAGGTAGATAAATGAGTTCATTGTACCAATGAAGCAGAATTTTTTGGTCTGCACAGGGCGTAGGTAAGGCGTTTGCATGTGGCTGAGTGTAAGTCAGGTGTTTTCTTCTTGGCTTTCCCACCTGTCGCCACTGTTTCTGATAAGCTCCTAATCTGTGAAGTAACTTCTGTACCCTTCCCAGTGGCTCTGCCCGTGAGGCTTACTTAATGTCTTACTCTTGGCCCATTGTGGTGTGAAATCTAGCAGCAACGATCTGCCTTGAAGTGTTTTGACTTTTTTGTCCCAGAAAACAGCTGTACTGTTGTTTTACTAGAACACTTGGGCTCCCCTCAAACAGCTGGTGGGAATGTCTGGGCAGAATACCCCATCAGGATGGAACAGCAGGGTTGACTGCAATGGGAGCACATTGACACAGTATCAGTTAAGCTCTTGGTTTGGTATCTTTGGTTGGATTGGGACCTTTCCGTGTGGTGGTGGGGGGATTTCTGCATGTGGACGTAGGACCTGCTTTCCGGGGAGAAATCCAGAACTTGTGCCTGCGTACTTCAACTTAGGGATAAGACGTTATCAGTTATTACAGGGCTTTGGCTTGGGTCTGAAGCGTGTTACTCCATCAGCTCTTAAATTTTACTAAGCGCTCTATGGCTGTTAGTAGTACCTCATGTACAAGGAGTGTTCCCTTTTCATCTCCTGTGAAGGGAGAAGACAGCTGAATTTTGCTCTGGTTTCCTGTAAGCTTTCCAAAATTCGGTGTGAGCTAGAGGAGCTGCTTGTGGATGTTGGCTGGTTGGGGTTTCTCAGATGTTAAAGCAAGTCTGGCTTAAACAGTTAATAACAGATTTGTCCAACTTTTCTCTACTTGACCTGAGGGTGTGATAAAGGTCAAGGAGGAAATTCGGAGACCTGCTTGGCTCTCTCCCTAGGCTAAAGTCTACTGTTAAGTCGTTAAGTGGCCTCGTTTTGTCAAGATGGTCCTTCAAGGGGGAAATGCTTCTGCTAAGTTCACAGACCAAAGAAAAAATAATTGGAAAATAAATTGGAATGCGACAGTCATCATGCTGAGAGGGCTGGTTGTAGTCTTGCATACTGGTTTAGCCCCTCCAGACAAGCCAGTTTATGAAACTGGACCATATGTACTAGAAGAGGTTTAAACTTTTCAAAGTAGCTTCTTTACATAATGATAGTTTTCTGTAACTTAAAAAGATGTCTGGATTGGACATTACAGCTTCACTTGGGGGAAATTGCAAGTTAATATTTAATCTTTCCCAGTATTTCATTGGCCACTTTTTGGGAAACGTAAAGACCAAGCAAGTAATGCTCCTCTAAAACGGGACATTCCTTGCAACTGTTTCCTCACAGTAGGTCTCATCACTGCGTTACAAGTTAGGAGAAGTGTTTTTCAGTTTCCTCGTGACTGCTCGGAAAGCTGATGTGGAGATTCTCTGGAGCAAATGGCCCACCTCCCTGGAAATCCCTTTCCTTCAGGTCTTGTGTTTGGGAGGAATTATGGTCTCCTCAGTTGAAGGTGTTTAAACGTCGTTGCCACCCGGGTGTGCATGGCTTCAGAGCAGTGTGCGTGCTGCATTTGCGGAGCGTTCACCTTGTACCGCGCTTGTGTTGGCAAGGTGATGCTCATGGGATCGGAGGACGAAACTGTAGTACTTCAGTTCAGCTCACAAAAATTTTCAGGCCACAGAAACACAAAATTTGAAGATGATGCTGACAGTGAGGAAGAGGAGGGTTGCCCAAAGAGCTTTCTGTGGCAAAGTTAGAATTTCAACTTGGTATTGTGGGCTTGTTCCTGTGTTCCCAAATACACAAGTCACTGTTCAGATGAAAGTGGGGTGGTTAACCTTCTCCAGCGGGCTGTTTTGCATTGCCTGTGATCCACAGGCTTTCAGTAGAAGCTGAGAGTCAAAAAGGGGGTGGAGATACAGTGTGAGCACCTCCAGCCGTTGTTAAAGCATATTTTTCAGATATTAAAAGATGATAATTTGCTGGACCTGGCAGTGGGCTTGCACCCGATTTGACACTGGGTTAGGATGACTTGAGCAGTTAGTTACCTTGTTCTGCTGCTTCACTGGCTGCGTTGTCACGCAAGTACCCAAAAGCAGCGGTGAGATCTGCCTTACAGCCTCTCCTACAGAAGCACTACCTGCAGCCCTGGGGATGTGAGGGAGTAGAAGGGGGGCGTGTTATCAAGCTGCCTTATTGCAGCTAGATCATCAGGCTTTGCCTCTCCCTCACACGCAGTGGTTGGGACTCTTAATTATTTTTTTTTTTCCTCTCTGAGGTCTGCCAAGATTTTGGCAGCCAGAGAACTTGCCAGGATACTTGAGAAAATAGTCCTGTTTATGCTGGGCTAGGAACCATTGCCCCATTCCTTGGGTTTTCACATCAAAAGCATTTGAGAGTCAGTCAGCTCAAATGCATTCAGACCAAGGGAATGAGGTGCGGGTTGCCCAGTTCTGGTGCAGTACAAAGGGCACAGCAGAGGCCTGACAGTTTTCATCTTACAACCCAAACCCGTTGTACTACTCTTGGTGGTCTTGGTAAGAAGTGTTGAAATGCCAGTGTTGAACCTCTTAGAGAAGTTTCGGAGTAGCTTTTTCTTGTGCTTTCATGCTCTTAACAGTGAGAACGCAGACTATATTCTAGAGCAACTGTGTCATATTTGCTCACGCTCTGAACATGTGTACGCTGTTATCCCTTGGAAATGCAAAACTTCTCCTCTTTACAGGGGACCTGCTGAGAAGGCACTCCAGGCCTTGCTGCTCCACGCTTAGGGCATATGTGGGTGTAGGGGTTTAACCTTCTGTGATATTGCAGCTTTTCTTACCCAGTTTGCTGGGGCTGAATGCCTTCCTCTTGCAAGTTTTTCAACTGCATATCAAACTTGGTATTTTGTGATGCTCGGAAGGGTTATTGTTTCCCAGTGGTGGCCTGAAAGATTTGGGTTTGATGCTGTTGTCCACGTGGGAATTTTGAGAGGTGTTTCTTGTAAGTTCTGTAGCCCTTAATCATCCTGAAATCAGACCAGGAATTCATCAACTTTTACCCAGTGAAGATGATGGTGAATGTTTTAGTGCATCTTTGAGCATCCATCCATCAGGAATCAGAGATGATGAGTGTCAAGGATCACCTGGGTCTGATACTGCTTTTGTGGGAGCTCTGCAGAAAAAAAAAAAGGAGCTTCTTCCATTCTATTCTGACCTGATAAAATAGACATTTCTTGGGCTTCTCAGGGGTGTAAAGCTAATGCCCTTGTGTTGGCTTATGCAGTGAAAGATGAGGTGGGAGAGGTACACATCCTTCACCTTGCCCTTGGGTGGCAGCCATACCATGGAAGTTCGGGCAGATCTTTTAGCACTGTCCAAACTACCACTCTTTTAGCATCATCCTCTTTGTGCTGCCAGATCTGAAGGTGTTCCATCGCTTTTCTTACTTTTGTTGTCTTCCAGTTTTTACCTTTGGCGTTGAGACAATGGTGCTGAGTTGTGTCTTCGGCACCGTAGTGTTCTCTACTCCCCTTAGCACCAGGAACTGTGACAGCTCTTCTCTGAATGTCTTGTCAAGGACAGCCTTTGGGGAGGCAAATTAAACAGGTGATTGCAACAGCAGCAGTCACCCTCCTTCCTTACCGCACGGGTCAGTCCTGGAAGACAAGTTTGAGACCCACTGGTCACTTACACATGCAGTTATGTTTTTCATAAGCTAGTGTTAGGTGAAACAAGATAAGTGTGTGTGTGTACACATGCTGAATTGCTGGAAACAAGCTCGTTCTCAGTTTTCCTTTCAGATGCTTCCCTCATTCCCAGATGTTTACTTGAGAGAGCATTTCTGCAAGGGCTTACAAGTAATGAGGAGTGTCCTTTTCAGTATTTCCCCTCAGTGAGGAAAAACTTCTGTAGTCTGAGGTTTTCTGCCTGCTACCATCGTTTCTGGTGTCACTGCCTGGTAATCAAGCTATTTTGGAGCTCACTAACCATAAGGAGCAAGGTTTTCCAATATTCTTCTACATGAAAACCAGGACCTCTTATGTATGGATCTAACTCAGCCTTCCTTGGTAATGACTGTTATGTTGAAGAGGCTGTGTCCCCCTTGAGGCTTGCAGTGGAAACCTTGGGATGGTCTGCAGCAGCAGTGACCTCCAGAAGCCCTGTCTAACCTAAATTCTTCTTATTCAGCATATTCACAGTCAGTGTAATGAGTTCCTGCAGGAAGAGAAGCGTGTTTGTTCTGCTTACTGTAGTGTAACAGCACCTACTCTTGAGGTGATCCAACACATGTAGGACTTCACTGGCTGTGTCCTTTGCTGTAATACGACCCGTTTTACGGGACAGAATGTTGCTGTACACAACTGTCTAACTGAAAATGTCTAGACATCTGGTAGTCAGTGGTGGGGGAAAATGGCATCAGTGGGATACAACCTAACCCCCAGGCTGGTGCGGCATGCCGCAGAAATGGCTGTTTCCCGGGGTTGCCTTTGGAGAGATGCAGTGAATATCCAAGGTCAGCACATATGGCAGAACAGCCCCTAAATTTGGGCAGATAAATCCCATCCTTGAGGGTTCGTTGTGTTTGTCAGGACTGCTACGTGGTTAAAAAGAACAAAAGTGCTTTGTTTAGAGAATATTTGGACATGGTGTTGAGCAGCAGCAATCTATGGGATCTGGCTGGAGAACAATGGTTTTGTGAAGGTCAGGCCAGTCCAACACTCAAGATCAGAGAAGGAGCGGCACTGGTGGGGCTGAGACTGAAAGCGCCGTTGGAGGTCTAAAAACAGGGCATGGTAGAAATCTTCAAAGGCTACAAACTACATGTAATCTGAAAGGAAGGTCCTTGTGGGTATTTTCTGCGTGAACATCACTGAAACATCTAAATGTGCTGGATGGAAGCCCAGCTGCACACCCCGGAGCTTTGGCTGCCCACCAAGCAGTACTTTGGGCAGCTGGAATTGGTAAGCCACAGAAACTAAAGGAAAGTGTGAGTGGGTGCTGGTGCTTGCAAGCAGCTTTAGTGAACGAGAATGAAGCTGGCTTTTTGCTTTGTAATTTCCTTATGTAAGTAAGAGACGGGTATTAATGTTAAGGACTGATGGCATTGATATTTTATTTAAAAGGTAATTGTATAGCACTTTCTGCTATAAAACTGAAGAAAACATTAGGAATGTCACTTAAGCTTGGCTCAGGTATTTCTTGACTAAATTTTAGTGATTTATTATGTCAAAAACTTGATATCCTAATACCCAGGCTGGACTCACTGTCCTTTATGAAGGGTTTAAGTATGAGCTATCTCAGTAGCTGTCTGTACTCAGTAGCACTGTTTTTCCAAAATCTGATTTTTTAGAGCTAGACAAGATGGCATCTAACAGAAGGCTCTTGGAGACCAATAACTTGTGAATAAATCAAACGGAATCAGGGCAAGAAGTGATCCTTAGAGGAAACTTTCTTTTCCTTCTGGATTGTGTACAAGCTCAGCTTCTGGCCTAGTGTATCTTTGGAATTCTCTCTTGAAGTGCTGTTTCTGAATCTAAAGCAATACCTCAGTTTTACCATCTCAGCCATCTGAATGTTGTGCTGGGTGGTGTTTGCTGCGGCTGTGTCTGAGAGAGCAGCAGTAGCAAGAATTTGGAGGTTGACTGCAGTGTTACAGTTGGCTGGCTGTGTCTTTTCTGCTGCGGGCATGTTTCTGTGCCAGGTTATCAATTGCAGACTTTGGTAAAGCTGCTTGAGGAGTTCTGCTGTGTGATTACTGTCTGGAATAAAGTTATTTTACCACTTTTTAATAGGTTAGCTGTTACTTTAGGGCTCTGACGCAGCTTGCACATCCGACTCTTGCAGGAAGCTGGGGTTGACAGTGACTGTTAACTCGCGTGATAGCTGTGCTCATGGAGGGAGATCAAAGCTGAAGGCTCTCGGTTTCAGGCAGTGTGAGTGTACTTCCCTCTTCCTTGATGAAGATTGGCTAGAACTGGCTTTGCCCCAAGGTGTAGTTAGCCTGTGTGAACTCACTTCTGTCTGCTATCTGCTCCCTGAATAGCTCTCTGCTGTTAGCCCTCGCTGCACGGACTGCAAGTGTGATGCTGTTATGTCAGAACGCGCCTGGAGGGTTTCTTTGTGGTTTCAGTCTTAGTTAGGAGTTAATATGCTCCTGGGGTGGATTAGGTGATGTTTGTTTTACCTGACTGCTACCTGTGTCAGTGAAGTGGCTGAACACACCTGGGACCTTTCCATTTAACCATTTTCTGGATGAATGCTGTATGTGTATCTGAGGGTCTCCTCTGGGCGGGGTGGGTTTTCCCCCCCGTATGGTTTCTTCAGTTCTGATGCAGTTTGGGAGGGTGGTGGTTATGCAGATCGTGACTCCTGTTTATTGATGACATGGCAGAGGCGTCTGTAAAGACAGGAGGCAGCTCTGAGAACTGTCATCTGCTGGGGTCAGCAGAGTAGACTTGCTTCTCACGATCAGAGGGAAGCAGTCGGACCACGCAGAGGTTACAAGAAGTCTGGATTGCTTTCACAAGTTTACAGACTGGAGTAGGGTAGCAGCAGGTGTTGGAAACGGGCACTGCCAATTACTGAAGTGTGGACAGTGTGATGTGCTCTCCTGTGGAGCTGGAAGTCTTGGGAACGTCTAGAAACTTGAACGGCTACACTATAACACTAAGCAGAGTGTAAAGGAGGTTCTGTTAAATACTACATGACACTGGCTGCTGTATGGATGGCTCTGCTGAGAAGGTTGCAGCTAACAATGGCAGACAGGATTTTTTTTTTTTCCCTGCTTAACACTTTTGTTAGACCCTACTCTTTTGGATGCTGATTCATTGACTGTAAAGCCCTTTATTCCTGACTCCGTTGTGGAGAGGAGCCCCTCAGCACATAATTTCAAGTAGAGCCCTGAGGTACCACTGTGTAATCGTGGTCGGTTCAGACTGCAGTCATCAAGCAGTTGCTCCTTCCGTGTTGTTTGCACCGAGGAGCTGTTTCACAGGTGTAGAGATGCAGATTGGCTGTGCCCTGGTTTTGTGCCAGACCTGGACAAGGACCGTCACTTCTGCGTGTGTTTTCCACGTGATGGCTATTTAGGGGTGTGGGCGGGACAGGAAGGGTAACACGCTCGAGCACATGATCAGGAGATCAGGACTTGGAGGTGCAACAGGGCCTGACTGCTTCGTGCTTCAGAGGCTAGTGTTCACGGAAGTTACTCGTTTGAGAATGACACTAGAACCTTACAACCTCTGATTCAGAAATTGGGGAGGGGTAATTAATTTAAAACAAACAGCCTGAAAGGATTTGGTTCTGTTTCGGTAGCAGCAAATCAAGCTAGATGGTCCTTTTAACTGTTGGTTGTGTTTAAAATAATCAAACAGTCCCTTTTCATTGGTGTAAATTGTGGAGAGGAAGGGAGACTTTTATTGTTTCCTTTATGCAACTGTTGCTGTAGTGAATATTGAATATAGCACAGTGTTTGGGTGTTCAGCTCTGTCTGTAACCTGGGCATTTGTGACAATTGTTCACTGCGGGTTTAGTACAAATGGCATCGTTTAGGAGGGTATAGCTTACGGGTCATGTCAAACAGGCATACGTGTGATGCTAGCGAGCGTACCTTTTCAACCTGCTGTTCGCTAGAGGCTTTCACATGAAACACCCACATAGCTAGAGCAGATCTGGTTTTCTTTCAAGGTTTTAATCAGTTCAGAAGTAAAAGGCTTAAGGTTTTTGTGTGTGGTTTTTGTTGGGTTTGAGTGACAGCTACCTGCTTCTAATGCACTCTTCCTGGTAACTGGGGAAACCCTTCTGTTGGTGTTTGGTGTGCTAAATTAAGAGCAAAGATGAGCTCATTTTTCTTTTTGCAGGTGAAGAAAGCCTTCTTTGCCTTGGTGGCAAACGGTGTGAGAGCAGCTCCGCTGTGGGAGAGTAAAAAACAGAGTTTTGTAGGTAAGTGGTTCTGACGTTATTCAGGATTACTTCAATTTCCAGGTGCTTTACTGTTGCAGAAGGCGGGCTGGGGCTGGCCGTGGTCTGAAGTCCTGGAGTTACGCTGGCAGAGAAGGTTCTTTCCCCTCCTTGTGAGCAATGAAAGGTTGCTAGCTTTCATAGCGTTACTCTACTTTGAGAACCGTGATGATTATTTTAGGTCCTGAGCTTCGGAAATTTGGTCTCTGATGTGCATTTCACTGTGTGTTTCAAAGTAAAGGTGATGGTCACAGAGAAACGAGACGGTAGAGACAACGTAAAGAACAACTTCGTGTTAGTGCCCTAATGTACAAGCGGTACGAGCACGCCTCTGCACGTCCAGGGTGCACTGAGAAATCCTTCAGTGCCAGAGCCAATGTTGAATGCCACAGATAGGCCCCACGTTGGGAGAAAACCACTAGATCTACGCATCGATTTTAAAGTCATATAATTTAACTGCTACAATGGTGATATTCCAAAGTTAGGTCTCTGCTGCAGTTAGAAAACAGGGTCATAGTGGCAATTCATGTGTACTTGGTGTGGCCTGGAATGTAGACTGAGGATGCTTGGAAATGAGTGGTGGATACTTTCTAAAGCACTTGTTGAAATATTTTAAAACCAGGAGGGGAGGAGGAGGAGTTTCATGCAATCCATCAGAGAAATGCTGTCTCTTATATTTCGTTTCATTTTCTGTCTCTGAGGTCTGTGATTTAAAGCCGACCTCTAGATTAATTTTTCCCTGCCCTATTTCTTAGTTTCTTCAGTTCAGATGTAATTGCCTTGCTGTTTCCTACTTTGTCTTCTCAAATGTAGAAGTTGACAGCTCGGAGATGAATGTTTTCAGCCAACTGAACTAACCATCAGCATTACGTTACACCGTTAGGTGTAGCGGTGAAAATGCGTATGCGGTGGTTGCACTGTCTCTTTTAAAGTCGCGTCTCGGTTCGAACGTTGAGGGTTGCCATGGAAGTGATTGAATGAAGTTTTTTAAGTAATATTCAAGCAAATGCATTATACTGTTCCTTCACTCGAGTCTGAGACTGCTTGACTTGGCAGTACGTAATGACACTGCGTCCTTTTGAAAAAGGAGTGAAAGGCGAGGGCAGACCTCCAACTTTTAAATGTGCTCTAAACCCCTTCTTCGCTTTCTGTGCTTCTGGAGGTGGATGCAGCCTGAATTCAAGGTTGCCTTTGGGTCAGATTGAAAGAAGGGAGAAGCACACAGGTTATGATTTTGAATATTAATTCAGATGTACGTTTTTATTCTGAAATACTGTGTCAGTGTGAAAGTGAGTAACAGTTTAGGAGTTCCACTGATCAGTCCAATTCAAATACTGTGCAGCATGGATTTAATGTTTGTTAAATTGTATGTTGTGAGTATAAATAGAAAGTAGCTGGAAGTGCTACATGTTAATTATATATCTGAAGAATTTTTTTGTCGCTTGTTACAGGAATGTTAACAATCACAGATTTCATTAACATACTGCATAGATACTATAAGTCTCCAATGGTAAGTATGACATTAAGCTACACTTTTGTCATTAGCCATACAGTACTGACGCTGAAGGATCGATGAGGATTGTTTATGTCTTTGGAAGCTTAGCTGTGTCATCGGTGTACTTACTGTAGGGTTTTCCTGAAGGACAAGGTGGCTTTGTGAGCAAGGTAATAAAGCTGGGTTCAGGTCCCAGCTTCAGCCATGACGGTCCTGTGAGCTTGGGCAGGTAACGTAATCCATCTGCTTCAGTTATACATGTATAAACATGAGGAATTTCCTTAATGAGTGCTACCATTTATTGTGTGGTGTGTACCATAATGATAGCCTTCAGTGTGGGTAGTGTTGCAACTGCTGACTGATGCACTTGGGACGAAGGCTTGACATACTTATGAAAACTAGATGTGACATAAAGCGTGAAGGGAAATGCTTGAATACTGATCTCTGGATGTATTTGTGTTCAGGCTGTTTCAGAGCACATACTTTAATAGTAATCAGAGCTCTGTATAAATGGCAGACATCAGCCGAAAACCTTTGGGGGCGTGTGTGGCTCAAGTTACATTAAAAAGGTCATTGTCCTTAACAATCGAGTACGTAGCTATGTGTGGATCGTATGTTTATGTAATCTTTGTCTCACAACTAGGATAGAGCTATTCCAAAAGGAGCATGTGGAGTTAAGGAGAATGCTAGCTTAGTCTTGGATGCATGAAAAGGTTCTTGGAGTAGAATAAACAAGTTAAACTAGTTAATTACATGCAAATATTATAGTTCCATGGTTGAGTTGCACAATCAGTTGGAGAGCTGTTGGCTTCAATTAACTGTAATTTAAAATTCCCACTGGCAGTCAGTTGATGAATTCTCTAGCTTGCATGTCCATGCAAACCTTTACATCCCTCTCTTTTCCCAGTGAAATCACAATTCCCTCTCTACCAATGGAAACATGTACTATGATTTACGAGCTAAAAAATGAAGAACAGTTGGATGAAGCAGACACCTAATGTTTTAGGCTTCTCGAAGCTCGTGTTAATTTTTACAAAGTGTAGTGAAGTTCTTGTCAGATGCCAGTAGTGTGGTGCACTGTTCTTTCTTGTCAAAGAGCTTTCTTCTTTCCCCTGAGATGTACAGGGCCTGGGGGGAGAAGCAAATGAAAAGCGATTGCACACTGGGAGCTCCCTTGAAATGATGTCTGTATTGTAATGACCCTCGGCCTCAGCACTACCAATCTTTCCATGCTCCTTTCCCTAAGGTCTGACTGCTGTCACTCCTGCTTACCCTGACATCCTGCTCCGTAGGTTGTGTTTGAAACGGCAGTAGTAAGGGGGAGTAGCTGAGAAGTGGCATTTGACTGAAGTGACTGATGCAGTCTTCTGTTTAAAAAGAACAAGTTCCATCAGGGAATGCTCTTGTCTTCATAGGTACAGTGATGCTGAAAATGATTCTGAAGGATTTCAGTCATTCTTTCCCAGTGCATCATCATGGGACACAGTGTGCAGCATGTTGCTGTTTATGTACTAGATAATATCTTTAAATGGGTGAGGAACATCGAGGTAGTTTCTCCCTGTAGCGTGACCCAAGAACTAGGTTCAGCCTCCTCTCACCAGTGTCTAAAGCGCTCTCCTGTTCTGCTGATCACTTCAGCAGATCTTCTGCACTGTTGCAGCTGCCTTTTTGGTCACGTGCTCTGAAAGGTGATTTAGCTATGTAGGTACTTCTTGTGCCAGCCAAAAATGGTGTATTCGAGTAGTCCAATTACAGTTTATCAATTTAACATTCCCTTATACCCTTCAAAGGATGCTAATTCCAGAGAGAAATCTCCGTGTAGTTTCCTTTAGCTGAGAGAGAAGTGTAGGTGGCTTTGTGGAGACCCCCCTACCCTTTACCCGTAAACTCCTCAGCGGCAGCAGTGTTCAGAGTCCGTGCCAGAGCAGAGCTGTGGAAGGGATGACGGGCTCCCTTGGCCAGAGGTTGTGTGACCTCCCCACGGCAGGTCCTTCCATCCTGCCGATGGTTGTCTAAAAACACCTGGGACTCAAAAGGTGCCCTTCTCGAAAGGTGCCCCTCTCGAAAGGTGCCCGCCAGCCACTTGTGCGGGTAATGGCACTCATTTGAGCTAGGCCACAGAACTCGGAGATAGCTGAACAGCAGGAAGCTGGAGATGTGACCATCTTGTTGGTGCTGGGTTTGGGTGGGGTGTTTTAAGTTCAACGATTGGATGCTGGAGAGCGCTTTGTTACTGCTGATCTGATGCTAAGCCGCCGTCAGAAGGTGCAGACCTGCCGCATCCTTGTCCAGCATCGTTCGCCTGTCCTTCTCGTGTGCCAGTTAAGGAATCTACACCAGCAGAAAGCTAACAGTGTTTTGGTCACTCTTTTGCCTGTTTGGTTCCTGGGACCAGCTGAGCCACGCTGCTGGCACAGGAGAAGTGCTGAGCGCATGCATGGCTGAGACGCAGTGTCCAAAACCACTTGAAGAATGTGACATCAGTAAAAGATTCAGGTGGAAATACAGTGTTGGTTCTTCTGATTGAACCGAGCACTAAAACAAGCACTCTACTTCTTTGTAATCAAGTCACAGTAAAATTCCTCTCTGGGCATTAAGTGGTCAGGGTAAGCTCTTTCCCAGGCTCGCGTGAGGAGTCATCAGGGGGTTTACTCTGGCACGATTGTTCTAAGGGCACCCACAGTACTGAGGAGATGCCTTTGAGTCTAGAAGAGATCAGCCCCACAGACCTAGGCAGGTAAAAGATCTTTCCTGTCCCCTGGGATCGTAGGTCTGGGATGGTACTCTGCATTGAGCAGGATTGCACCCTGTCCTCTTCTTGTTGGTGCAGAGAAATGTTATTCTGGACTGTTCTTCCTCTTAGATTGCCTGCAGTTAAATGTAAGGAAATTATTCAGATATAAATATTATTAATGATTTGGGGGTTAAAATTAATACTTGGAGCTGAACTTTCCATCTCCCCATTGTAGGTTCAGATTTATGAACTGGAGGAGCACAAGATAGAAACCTGGAGGGGTAAGAATATTTACTACTTGGTTGATAATTTCAATGTTCTAATGTTTTTCCGTGTAGTGGGGTTTTAATTAATCAGAGACTTAGCTTGCCTCTCTCCACATACTTCCTAAGGAAAGCAGGAATATTAAAAGCTTCTCCGTTGGCTCCTGCTGCTTATTTTTCTCCCTGAAACAGTACGTGGACTAGTGCGATCTGGGCTGTAGATGGCACTTTGCCACTTGTTCGTGGTTAGCGCCATCGTGCTCTCTAAGAAAGAGAAGGAACTGGAGTGAGGTGGCGAGTGTGACATTCCGGTTGGTGGTTCTGTGTGGAATGGAAACGTACCCGAGCCAGGATGCAGAACGAACAGATGACCCCCCGTGTTGAGTGAACTGATGGATGAGCAACAATCTATGCCCGAGTGCGTTGCGTGGTGTGACTAGAAACTGCTGGGTGGGAACAGGAGTGCTGACTGCTGGGAGGAGGCTTTGTGCCTAAACCAGGCTGTGTGCCACAAAATACTACACACAAGTACTCTCTGCAGCAGGCTCTCGGACAGGGAACTGGTCAAGTGTTATTTGCTGTTGTAGCAGGGACCCCTGGTGGTAATCGCTAGAGTCCTGCTTCCAAATCCTTTGTTGTCTTGGTATTTATGTAGATACTCTACCACTCACACACCTTACTCTTAAGTAACTATACGTTGCTCGTTCTTCTGCTTCGTTTTGTACAAATGAACTGATGAAGTGCTTTCCTAACAACGCTGACCGTTTCACGTGCAGTGGTAATGGTCTGTTTGTTTCCTATACGCAGAGCTTTATTTACAAGAGACGTTTAAACCTTTAGTGAACATCTCCCCGGATGCAAGGTAGGATTCTGCTTTTCAGTTTTACTTGAAATAAGCCAACTCCAGCTCAACAGTGAATTTAAGACAAAAAATGTGTATTATAACTAGAGTGCAGTAATGAAGGTCTGTCTTTCAATCTAATTAAGAAGGTGAGAGCCTTGTATTGCAAGTGAGGACTTTAATTATCCAAAGAGAATTTCTGTTTTAACTTTTGACTTTTATCAGTTGTCGTGGCTTAACCCCACGCAGCCACTGGCTCCCCCCTCCCCAGTGCAGGGCAGCGATCAGCACATCAGTGTAATGGTTCTGGTAAATAAACTAGAAATGGATCAAAATTTATTGCTGAAAAATATGCAGAGGCGGCAACGTGAAGACCCTTCAAGTCTGCAAGTTACGTTTGCTCCATGAAAATCAAAAACCTGGACAGGGCCTTGCAGCCGTCTTGTCCTCAGCAGTCTCAGACATGGAAAACTTACAGTACTCTTCAACACGGGGAACGTCCCTTCCCTAAAGGAAAGGCAGTGCCTGTGCGTGGCGTCCTGCTCTATTGCTCGGCTGTGTTCCTTACAATATGAATGGCTGTCTTCTTCTTGATAGAACTGGAAAGACCTGGGGTTTAAAGTGCTGTTACACCTTATTTTCCAAAGGTAACTTGAGGGAGAGCTTTAGTTGATCCCTTAACTTGAGTACTGCTTAGCCACCGGACCAGAGGTTCTTGCTTTCGGTGTGTGGGGCAGGATTGCCCATGCCCTGGTGAAGGGAACTCTGGCGATGACCTCGAAGCGATGATATGCTGTACCCTCAGTAGAGTCGCCACTAAGGCGCAAGTTACTCGGTTAAGTCACGGGGGCTGTATTTGGGACGGTAGCTGGTTGCAAGGAGTATCATTAAGACCGCAGAACTGTAGAGTCGCTTTCAGAGCCGCAGCAAGAGAAGTGTCGCAGTAAAGAAGATGCGGTCAGACGTGTGTAAAAGGATACAGCAAGTCAGCTCAAGACCTGATCCGGAAATGGCCTTGGGTTCTGTGACAATCAGCCTGCAGCACTTGGGAGTTGTTAAGTGCTTACTCCAGGAGTAGAGTCTGCAGTGGAGCGGTGGGAATCTTGGCTCCATGTATATCGCACGGGGATGGTTCATCCCTGTAACGGGCTCAGAGCATGCAGTTTATTGTGTGTGGGAAGAAGCCTACTCCAGCAAGCAGGCATTTATCAAAGTCCTGCTGCCTTTATTATCTACTAATTGGTGGTCAGCTGTGTTATCATAGTCTTACCGGGACCGCGGGGGGTGGGGGGAAGGCGTTACTTGCAAGAAGAACAGACTTCCGCAGCGTGGAGTATTGCTTAGTTGCCTGCGGTGGCCGTTTTGGATCTCCTGAGAATAACTTTTTACCCATCCCCAATGATAATTCAGTGAAATTAGATAATTGTTTTGGCTTAATTGCATATATGCACTGAGCCGTAAAACTGGGCTTCCTAGAAAACGTTAGAGGTTTGTGACTGAGATGCACTAAGGGCAATAACACTGTGTTTCACTGTCTCTGAACAGAAATACCCGTTCCGAGTGCAGGGCACTCGCTGGAAAAGCAATTTACAGTTGTGCAGGAATATTTTTGTTGTTCTTTCTACCACAAAAAGTCACTTGCCATCGTATTGTCTTATTAGTGTTAGATATTCATGAGCATATTGTTATGGATCTGTTTTACCAGCTGCCAGAGTTGATTTGAAATCCCTTGAATTCTGTTTTCTGTAACTGTGAAGATGATCTAACGAGTCGCTCATGAGGTGTACTTCATGGGGGTTTGTCAGTGTGCCATGTCGCTTGTCGGTACTGACTGTCAGCTAGAATGCATCTTAAAAGTTAACGTTTTTCTCCTCAGCCTTTTTGATGCTGTATATTCACTGATCAAAAACAAAATCCACAGATTGCCAGTTATCGATCCCGTCAGTGGAAATGCACTTTATATACTTACCCATAAAAGAATTCTCAAGTTCCTCCAGCTTTTTGTAAGTATTTAAAGTTATGCTTTGCTTAACTGATTTGTGTGGGGTTGTTTTCCTCCCTGGTGGACGTCTTTAAGTCATTTAACCCTTAGTACAAAACGTTCTTGATGAACTTCCATGTTCATTGTGTCTGCGTGCATCTTCTTTTGGTAACAGAGAAGTTAAAGCTTGGTGTAGGACCTGTATATTACCTTTTACTCTGGTTTAGTCACGTAAAGAAACCTAAGCACCACGGGCTTGTACTGGCTACCTGAGTAGTTTGCTGTCCTTTCTGGAAGATCTGCTCGGCTTCAGGAGCGTCACAAGAACAGAGGAATGAGTTGTCTCCGATGCGACGAGCATTGCTTGCTGTAGCTGGTGATAGTCACCGGAACCAATAGAGTTCAAAACCAGCATTCAGTGTGTAGGATGCTTTGCTGTATTCTCTCCCCAGTTTCAGTGGGAATGACATAGCTTGGGATCAAAAGCTTTGAGTGATGGATCGCTGCAAAAATAAAGAAATGAGCAAAAAGTGCAGTTATAACCTTAATTTAGAGCTGCTCTGAACAGAATTAATGCTTCTAGATCTGAGTTTGTGTGGGCTTTATGTTAATCTAGCAGCAAATTACTGTAACCATCATCTGGAGCCTGTAGCTGTATGAGTGAACACAGGTTTCCTCATGCATACCCCAGCCATACAATCACAGACTGGTTTGGGTTGGAAGGGACCTTAAAGCCCATCCAGTTCCAACCCCCCTGCCATGGGCAGGGACACCCTCCACTAGACCAGGTGGCTCCAAGCCTCATCCTGCCTGGCCAGTTGTATGGAAACGTGGTAGATGTCCTGCACTCTTGCTGTGGTTTAACCTCGGCTAGCAATTAAGTGCCACACAGCCGCTTGCTCACTCCCCCCCCTCCTCCAGTGGAGCAGGAGGATGGCAGGCAAAGACAAGGGAAGCTAAGAACTATTTAATAACTGACTATAAATTAGTGTTTTAGTGATGCTACTAATAATAATTAAAACAAAACCAGTTATACCGTTGCTCACCACTGCTGTCAATCCATTTGTTCCGAATTCCCTAGATGTCAGAGATGCCAAAGCCTGCCTTTATGAAGAAGAACCTGGATGAACTTGGAATAGGAACTTACCACAACATTGCCTTCATACATCCAGACACTCCTATCATTAAAGCCTTGAATATCTTCGTAGAGAGAAGGATATCGGCATTACCTGTTGTGGATGAGTCAGGTGTGTGTTGGGTCTTCTGTGCGCAGAGATGGACTGAGAGAAAGGGTGCTGAACCCGGGATTGATGGGGCGGGGGGGAAGGAGGAGACAGTTAAAAAAAGGCAGTGGGAGAGAGGGAAAATAAAGACATTTATGCGGGATGTAGGTTGATAAGCTTGGAAGAATTTCATGGGTTGGTAGGTTGTTTGGGGTTTTTTTTTTTCCATCTTTCCTTCTTGACCTGTCTCCTTTCTGTGTAATCGTAACAAATAAAAGCACAAAGTAAGAAAACAAATTAGGTATTTTAAGCCCTTTATTAACTTTTGTTTTTCTCTGTAGGAAAAGTTGTAGATATTTATTCCAAATTTGATGTAATAGTAAGTATATCTCACATTTTTTTCAATATTTTATATGCAGTAAGCATTTGCAAATTAATTTGTTAATATGTCAACTTTAGCTATTTTGTTCCTTAGGCCTTAGTTAACAAACTGAATAAACCAGATGGAATTCACCCTGCCCAGCATCTCTTATTGTATGTATTTAAGCTGTCCCTAGTAATGCTGCTTGCACACGGGCGTCTGCTGCTCTGGGTGTTACCCAAAGTTAGATCTGGCTGTACCCTGACAGAAAGAGGGCATAGGTGTGTTATGTTTGTTTCTGGTTTGGAGAGAGGATTTTCTTGTCCCGGCCATTCCACAGTCTGTTTGCAAAGAGAATGCACAGTCCTCCATGTAGTCTGGGCACTTTGCACGACTTGACCTTCTCGGTGAATTGAACTTGGCCCGTTCTTCTGTGTGAGCTCTGACCCCGGAGTGTTGCACGTGTGTTTCTTCTGGTTTAGGTGTAATTCAGGCGACTGTTCCTCGTTTTCCCTTAGGAGTGCGACAGCGTAGTGGGATTCGTGCCATTGTTTGCCAGCCTCAGAGAGCGAGGGCTCTTCTGTTCTTGTGATCTTGAGATACTTGATGATTCTACTTAGTTTCTTTTATCCCCTCCCAGCTGTATGCACCTGCCTTCTGGTCAGAACTTCTGCTAGCTACGCTGTTTTTCAGAGATTCCGGTGCCCAGGCTGCTCATTCCACCAGCAGCCTGCTAGTGCTGCTGAAGAGTCCCGATGTCTGAAACGCTGCGTAGGATGCTCTCAGAAATACAGAGAGCAGTCCCAACTGGGAGTACTTCATGCTCATAAATCTCTCTGCCTGCAAACAGTGCTCGTAGTACTGAAAACTGGGATGTCACTGTCCTTGCCTGTCTTTCCTAGCTGTTCGGTTTGTTCTTTGGGATTCTCTACTGTGTAAGACCCTGTTCTGCCATGAAAAGCTGATCAGCAAACAGGTGGCAGCTGTAGGCAGAGTGATCTGACATAGCAAAGGAAATGGAATTTCACAGCTGGTTGGTTCAGGGTTTCAACTGATTTTGTTCCTGTGTTAGACTTGGAGGCAGGACATGTCTCCTTTACTTCCTGTTCTTTTTCATAAAGATGCCAGAAGGAAGATGGCTCCTTATGTTTTTCACTTCTTTTCGCATCTTAAGTGATGACATGACAAAAATTAGAAGATTTTGAGATGTCGATCATTTCTTTGGAAAATACTATGTATTGGGATCAGGAAAAGAAAGCCCCACAAAGGCTTTAGGATATAATTGTTTGCTCCCAGCTAGTACCTTGGGGAAGGGTTAGGGCATCTATCGATTATCTGACACTTTCCTCACACAGACTAGTTTGCTTATTAAACAGAGGATAAAGGTTGTTTTCTTAGAAAGTCATCTCTGAAGCTTCCAGTTTTCCATGAGTCTGCTTCCACCTGATCTTCAAGCTCTAACAGAAAAGAAGTAGAAATCTGACATGTATAATCTGATCTTCCTATAAAAATAGATCTGTGAGATGCAGCTGGTGACTTCGAGCTTCAAACCGTGTGGCTGCTGTGCTTGGTTAAATCTGTGGTTTAAGCCCTGCCGCTGCATACAGCTGGCTGCAGGTGATAAATTCCTTCTCTTCTGCAGTTCCCAATTCATGTTCAGGTTCTCGATGGGAGAAACCTGGAAGCGCTGTGATGGCAGAGAAATGGCTTTATGTTACCCTAGTTATTGCGGGTGGGATCACTTCAGTTTGCAGAGGCTTTTCCATTCTCCTAATGTCCTTCATTAGGAATTAAAGACACTAATTAACTAAAACTGCTTGTACCTTCATGACCATCTCAAACATATCTTGTCACATTCAGTCAAACTTGACCCATCACAGCAAATTCTAGCCAAAAATTAATTTCATTTTAGTGCTTGGCCCAGTGTTTCCATTTTAGAGGTGTCTCTGTTCTTCCTTCGGTGCTTCAGTACACAGAATCAATAGGGTGGGATGTGCCAGCGCTATCAAAATGGTCTTGCCTGCGAAGAAAGCTGCTGCTGGCCTGGACACAGTCCTCCTGCTGCAAGCACGGTCCTGTCTTACACTGAAAGCTGAGAGTGTCGGCCTTCGAACTCTCCATCCTCTCGTTGTCAGCAGTGCTGATGGGTTTTCATTTATATGATGTTTTTATAGTACTTACTAACGTGTGTATACACACGAAACCCCAGTTGTCAGATGGCAGTGCCGGTGCAGTCCAGGAGAGGGAGTTTGAGCCCACAAATAAGGTGCTGAAGAAAACCTTTAATTTGTTCTCGGCGTGGATCTCCTTCACGGGCGGTGTTCAGAGCAGTTGGTGTTCAGAGCAGTTGGTGTCCTCCCCACGCCGATCAGAAACAAACAATAAAATGTGTATATTAAAATATATTCTGTGCATTCTAAAATCTGTAGAACTTTACATTTTCTGCTCATGGCGAAAGCAGGATGAGTGACAGCAAGCCAAATGTCAGAGAGCAAAGTGAGATTTTCCTTGGCCTAAAGCGTATCACAGAAGAGCCTTATCAATTAACCCACTGTCATGTGGTGTTTAACGTATCGGCATGGCTGACTGTTCCCAAAAACTGAAGCTGAGGAGCATCTGCTTTGGTTAATGTGACTTGAGTCTCTTCCAGTTTACACCAGAAATGTGTATCTGCTAGACGCCACAACGTTTACCGTATTGCAAGTACTGAGATGCGTTATGTGCCTTGGGTTCTTTCAGAATCTCGCTGCTGAAAAAACATATAACAACCTAGATATCACAGTGACGCAAGCCCTGCAGCACCGTTCTCAGTATTTCGAAGGTGTTGTCAAGTGTAGTATGCTGGAAACACTGGAGACCATCGTGGATAGAATAGTGAAGGCTGAGGTGAGTTCACTTTCTAGTTTTCCCTTCCCTGTAAGTTAAAAGTTGTTTTACCAGACTAACGAATAGCACAGATTTATCCTTTCTAAGCTGTTTTGGTTACTTGGTGAAAGTATCTTTTTCCAGCTACATGTGTTGGGTGCCAGTTTGCTTTACAGACTTGTGCATCCCTGTAAGTGCCTATAGTCCAAAATACTGTTAAATAAAAATATTTGGCTGCTTCAATTACAAAATACATTTTTACTTTTGGGGCTGTAACCACGCATGTGCTTAATATGAGTAAAACTACCACTGTTCATAACCCCTCAGAACCTCCATTAGGCGATTCTTGTTGTAACTTCCTGCATCTGCTTCTCCCAGAAATGGAAACGTTTCAGCGTGGCTGATACACAGTTTTCCACTTTGGATGATTTTATTACCATCTTAAGCTTCAGACACCAGGTTTTAAGAACAACTCCCACCCTTTGGCTCAGTCTAAACATACTGGGATCATGTGTAAAAACGAGTCAGTCACAACTCTAAGCTCTTTTTAGCTGCCAGACAGTGCTTGCTCTTACTGGAAATGAAACAATTACATTGTCCATTTTTCTTTAATCCATTACACTGAGAGAAGAATAAAATTATTAAATATGTGCGTATGCAAAAACTAATAACCCCAGCTAAAACATCAGCAACATTGCTTCATCATGAAGAAAATACAGCAATATTTTTCTCTCCTTTTACCTCTTTTTCATTTCTCCCTGTGCCAGGTGGGCATGACTGTTCAAAGCTCCTCTTGTCTTGTGTCTGACTAACAATGAAGGGGTTGACCCTGACCATAAATCAACATGTCTGTTAACCGGTGCAGCTTCCTCGCTGTCGCCTCTGTGAGAAGATGAGAAATGCTTTTCACTTCACCGTTATGTCTGATGATCTGAACGTAAAATAGTGAAGAGAGAGAATTCTCGTAGTAAACACATAGTAGGCTGTCAGTTTTTGACAAACAACCTTTTTAGGATCGCTGACTGTGAGCTGGTTCCGCTGTGATGAGGAGGTTATACAACTCTGCCCAGTTGCAGTGGGCTCTGGAGCCAGCGCTGCCATCCTGTGCCTGCAGTGGCCTCTCGCGGCTGTATCCTGCTCTGGCCCGTGAGCCTCAGGGTACAGGAGTGTCCATCTCCTTTCCCTGCAGTTAGGACAATGGTTTTATAGTATGAAATGTTTCCTGGAATAGTTTGGTACGGATGAGATGGATATTTACAAATCCAGTCTTAGTGTTGATGTCTTCCTTCTGAGTTGTGTCCTTGTGCTTATTAACCTCATGCAAAATGAGGATTTTCAAACCAGTCTGGCACTCGGTTTCAGTCGTGTAGCCCTGCGAGAAAAGTTAGCTTAAAACCAACTTGGACGTGTCAAGATACAACAGGTTTTAGTGCTGTGCCTCTCTGAGGAAGCATTTTGCAGAAGGAAGCCTCGTTTTATTACTGCTCTTATTTCTCGAGATCGCAGGCTGGGGTGGGCAGAGCATGTGAGTTGGGGGAAAGTGTTTGGTGTAAGGGCCACCTTTTGAGAGCAGAAGTATTTTTAAAGACTGCTTTTTGCCTCTGTCTTTGCTTTTGCCTTTGTTTTCTCTGCTTTATCTATTATTTTAACTGGGACAGATATCTCAAACTACTCTCCCTGCTTGCAGGTTCACCGGTTGGTGGTAGTGAACGAAGCAGATAGCATCGTGGGTATCATCTCCCTGTCTGACATCCTACAGGCTTTGGTACTCACCCCAGCAGGTATGGACGCTGCCTTCCGAGCTCTGCCGTAAGTCATGCCGCGGCGTGTACACCCTGCTGCTTCCCGTTTTATTTGGCAGTGCCGAACGTTTTCAGCTTCTGGAACTGCTGGCTCATAGTTCCTACATACACTTTTCACTCCTCGTCAGGGAAAAGCTGGCGAAATATAAACTGTCAGCCTTCTCGCTGAGGAAGGCATGCAGAAGTGTCATGAACGGTACTGCTTTCCATATCTTGTCAGGGAGAAAGGTCTTGATGAATGTTTTGACAGGAAGAACAGGATGCAGCTGAATGTTGCGTGTACAAACAACATTACAGCAGGGTGCCTTCCCCACCTTCCTGGATTTCTGTGCTCTGGCCAAGCGCCTCCGGTGTGGATGCAGCTGTGCTTTCTGCTAGCTCTGCAAACCCCCTCCTGGGAGCCCTGCAGTTGTCCAGCTGTGCTGTGGGGTTTGGTGGCACAGCTGTGTCAGATGTCACCGCAGGCCATCGGAATTAGTCCAGTGGAAACCTCTAGTGCATTACTAAACATGGCCAGGTTCCTCCTAACGAGTGTCCCACTGCAGGCTTATTTCTACTCCTTTTACGTTGATTTGGTTCTGGTTTTGTTGTGGCTGCTTTTAAGTTCTGCCCGTGTTACCAACCTGCTTTATGTGGTCAAAGTTAAGTTACAATTAAGAACAAAAATGACTTCAGCGTCACAACTGCCAAAGCAAAGCCCTCGTCTGGCCTTCTGAGGAAGGCAAAAAAATGTCTTGAGGATTACCGTTTTGCCTCAGATATCAGAGTAAACAGAGCTGGACACGTCCTCAAAAAGAAAGTCTAAATGTGAGCTGAAGTGGGATCTCTTCCTTGCCGCGGTAGATAACATGGCAGCGTAAAAGTCCTTCTCGTCTGTAGATCTAAACCTTCGTGTAGCTCTTTGGAGCAGTGAGATTTCTCCTCTGGAAAGCAATAACCAGCGATAGTGCTGGCAGGGCTGTGTCAGTGCATCTGCTTCCTTTGAACGGCCTGCAAGAGCCAGTGACCCAGCTTGCAGCAGAAGGTGTGGATGAGTATGAGAAACCAGGCGTGGGTCAAACGGGCTCGTTGCTGGGCAAGAGAAGGGAGAGGAGATGTGAAGGCGGGCAGGCGGTGCCTCTCCAGGCAGAGGAGGTAGTTTCTCCCAAGACTCCACGGAGGGTAGATCTTACTGTTAATGGAGCCAGGTTTAGAGAGAAGAGGTGAGTGATGGATACCGACAAACCAAGAGCTTTGTTACGCTGTAGCTACATGAACACTTCAGTTGCAACCCGGAGCTGATAGAACACAGCCCTGTAATTAAAAAGGGCAGTTCCTGCTCCCATACTCTAGGCCAGGCGCTTCTGGCATTTAGTGTGCGGCAGCACCCACACTCGGGAGGTCCCTCTGTGAGCTGCTCTAACTCGGTGATCTAACAGGAACCTGAGCCAGCAGAAAACCTGCGGAGCTTTGACAGTTTGGCTTGCTAAGCTGGCTCACGGCAGTCGAATACTGATTGCGGGAGTTGGAGCAGGAGGAGGGGCAGGATTATGCCACTGGAAGAGGTGAGGTGAGGGAAGGCATTTTTGAGGAGCAGTTAGGTGTTGTAGTTCCACAGGCAACTGCCTGATTTTAGATGAGGATTTGTCTCGTGAAGACAACGTAGATCTGGTTTGTAGAGTCTGGAGTGTGATTTACCTCTTAAAGTGGATGTGTAAGAACAACCAGATAAATCCTGCCCTAAGTGTCCATTTCTCTGCACAGCCTAGAAGGGACAGTGTACTGTCAGGAATTAAGAGCAGCCTGAGTTAGGGGAAAAAGCATCGGTTGCGATGGGAAAGCTGGATGTGTTTAATGACTGTCAGTGTTTGGTTATTCATAGCAAGTATTAACTCCAGGTTGCTGGCAAGAGATTCTTGCTCGCCAGAGTTGGCTGCCGAGGCCAAGCTCACTGTAGGGTCCAGTTGTTGCCCAGCACGTGGCTAGTTTGAGTACACGGAGAAGAGGCAAGATGCTCTGCAGTCCTGCTGAACAGGTCTCTCAGATCCCCGCTGTCAGCAAAATCAGCCTCTGAGCCAGGAAGAATGGGTCCGTCACACAGTGTAGTTAGTTCTTGCGTAGCTTACTCTCAAGCAGGACTTCATTTTTCGAGGCTGTTATAATGACTAAGCTTAGCCTGGAAGCTGATGGACGGGTTTGGGGTGTGGCTGTTTGGTTGGGGGTTTTTCTTAAATAATTTTTTGCCCTGGGGAGAATCTTCAAAGCCGCTTTCAGGGACTGCCCAGGAGTTACCTAGCCTGCCCTGCAATGAGGTTGGGAGCAGTGGTGGTCTGGAGGCTTCCTCGCTCTGCTTTATGCCAGCGTGGCGCAGCCCTGCAGTATACTCCTTTGTAGAGGGTATCCAGCACTGATTCTGGCCATGTGGTCAGAGTCGCAGCACTCGGAACGAGCCGCGCTTTTCCAGGAGCGCCGCGCACAAGGAAATCACGCGTGCTTTCCTCTTCTGTTGCCAGGTGCCAAACAGAAGGAGAATGAAAGCGAATGACGGCTGTGAATGTACACACGTTTGTAGGAGAACTTGAACAACGTGTCTGGGTCAAGTTTGTCTCAAGAACAGTGACTGCAATAGAACGGAGCAGGGTGGTTGAGAAGGTGTATCGGGACTTAGTGATGGATGACGAGTCTATTCCCCCAGTGATGTCGCAAAAAAAAACAAAAAAGCAGCATGACAAAAGCTTATGTTACAATGCAGGCTTGTATTTCAAAACGTCTTCAAAACATTTGCTGGAAGACTTCACATGATGTCCTTCATTACAATGCACTGTATCCTCCAACTTTGTCATTTGGTATCTGACAGGAGTCACTGGTCAGCAATGGATATGTGTGACATAAGGCAAGTGTATGGCATATTCATATCATAGTGCCTTATGTCGAGACAGCAATATGTCATCACTGTTGCCCATCACTGTCCAAGGAGTGTTGTGCTAAACGAGATGCTGTATTTGAATGTGAAAGTCTTGAAACCTAAAACCAAATCAGTTTCAGTTCTCATTAGATTGGTCATAAAAGCTGTAATTGGGATATCGGTAGACTTCTTTAAAACCTTAATGACAGTTTTGTGTTCAATGTCGCATTCTGAACCGAGATGTAAAACAAGACTGATTTTAAAAACAGCTTTATTTATTTTTACTTTCATGACAATTTTTTACACATCTTTGGTGGATAGCTAAAATTTCACCATATCCATTAATAAACTGTTGATTGTTATACAAACAAGTGGTAGGTTTTCTCATTATTTAAAGCTTCGGAGTTGCAGATGCTGTGGCCTGGTGATCAGTCCGTGTTACCTGAGCTGAAGATTCCGGAAGCATGGATCGAGGGTGCGCTGTCCGGCAACACACAGGCACTGTGGAGGAAACGAGGTGCCAGAGAAGAGTGTTTTCAGCTGTATTAACGTGTAAGATGCTGTTTGTGCAATAGAAATGGGACTTTTTACTGTGTATGACTTGCACAGGAGCGGAGGAATGAGGAAAGCCGGGGGGTGTTTGCTGATGTGGAGTTTGAAGATGAGACTTTTATAACTGTAGATCCTTGTAGGTGGAAGAAATTAAACCCTACAACTTGAGCTTGGTTTTAGCAGTTCTTGCCAATCCTTCTGCACGTAGAAGTACGTGCATTCTGACTGGCGTAAGCAAGGCACAGGAGCGCTATTTCCCTTTGGCTTTAAAGGTGGCTTATGCCAATGGGATGATGCAGGTGGTACTTCTGTTTCCAGCCCGCACACTGTACTGGAGTAATGGCATTGACCTGTTCTTCCCATTTATAAACACTGAGGTAAAAGGTTAACAGTTTTCTTATAAAACGTGACATTTTTAATAGTAACGAGAAACCTATTCAGAAGGGGTTTTCCACTTTTTATAAGGATTTCAGTTTGGAAGTAAACGTGTGGAAAACTTTCTTATTCCTGGCATCTTTGATGTATAAAAATATCCCTGTAGTACATCCTGGAAACAGTTCTCTTTGACTTTATCTCACTTCCTTACTCCGTGAAAAACTCTGTCAAGCCTTCTCCATCACCCTTTTAGACTGGGTAAATACCAACTGTTCCCTGCAATTTCGGATGGGTTTGACTCGAAATCGCTGTTTGGGCCAACAGCAGTGCTCTTAGGGTCTGGTGCCGACTGCTGCCATCAGAGACATCGGCACAGCTCTGATCAGCTGTGGTGGGGAGATGGAGTGATGGAAGCTACAAAGAATGACTCTCGTTCTTCCTGGGGTGTGTGCAGAGGTTAGATTTGTGGTGGGTGAGAACTTCATACTGAGGGTAGGTGGTCAGTGACAGATGTGCTGTGGGGAAAGCCCAGCTACTGCCCCAGCCCTGCAGCTTCCTGGGAGGTGGGATGGGCGGGAGCTGCCCAAATGCATCCCGAGATCCCTGCCTGTCACTTGTCTGCGCGGTGAGTCTTTGTCAGCTCTATGCGAGGTATTTTTGAAGATGAGGGCTGAGCCGCTGACAGGCACTCTTTGATACGCTCCGTTTTGGAGCACCAAGTCTTTTGGCCCCGCTCCATGCGGACAGCTTTGGGCCTCTGTGAATGAATTGGTGTGCAGAAAGCCACAATCAGTTTGCAGGTTTTGAACAACCGTGTAGAGACTTCCTGTTCTAACGCTATTACACGCGCCATTCATGCGCTGTGGATGCAGGGCTAGCAAAACCGTGGAGAGCAGCCTCCTCAGGGCTGTATTTAGGGGTGGAAATTCTCTACTTTCTGGTATTCGGTCCTGAATTTTGCATTCGTGAGAAGCAGAACGGCAGTGTGACTCCACCAGCGTGAACAAACAGCAGTGCTGCCCGAGGCACGCTGCTGCTGCTGGCGCAAGTACCAGTGCTGGTGCAGCGACCAAAGCTGAAGAAATCACGTTAATACAGACCCGTTCACCACACAGCCGGGAGAAGACGTGTTCCAGTGTAAGGGACGGACAGGAGTAAGCGAACGGGGGTAGAGAACAGAGGGGGGGACTCGGCAGCGCTGCCGCACTTACCAGATTAAGGTACAACCACAGCTTTGATCTGGGGCCCTTCACAGGGCTCGTGAGACACCTCAGCCATGGAAAAGGATGAGTAAAATGTCCTTAAACTTAAGTTCTTGCATTTTTTTTTTTCCTCTGAGTAGGCTGCAAGCAGTACCTATAGCTCTGAGACCACAGCAATGGCTCCAGGTGCTCACCTGTTTTTTGGGGGGAAAAAAACAGGACTGTGCAGCAAATGGAGACGACAGCGAGCTTCCACAGTGGCTGCTGAAAGCGTGTCCAGTAGCGCAGGTGATCTGTCCAGTGGATGTGAGATGCTGTAGAAATGTGTTCTGGTTTAACCCGCAGGACCGTAAAACACGTGATGGATTTCTGTGCAAGGTAATTATTCTAAAGCGCATCTTGGGAGCAGATCAAGTTTGCTTTTCACCTACTCCAGACCATTGTAGCTGTTGAGGTGTAAGAAACTCAGCTCTCACTGTTTTTCAGCACCTAGAGAGGCCGTGAAGTAACTTAGGAAAATTATCCTTTGCTGACATTGACCAGCTGACTGATGAAAAGTTTCCTGGTTTACTTCTGGGATTTTTGGTTAAAAGGTCTGAGATCTTTAAGCCCCCTCAGACAGTGTTTGCTGTTGAGGAGGAACTGAACTGCAATTGTTGTGTCTCCGGGGCCTGTTCAGCTTCTTTTACTGAGTATTCTGCTGGGACTGTTGGGGCAACACAGAGAGAACCAGCCCCACTTTCTGAGCTTTGAGCACTTGTCCTCGCAGCAGACGAGGGATCTGACTGAAGTGGTTCCAAGACAGCACAGTGCTTTGGGAATGCTCTGTGCCATCTTTCGAGAGAGTGTAGGGTATGCTGGAGTCTTTCAGCTTTGGCCCAACTAGAAGGGAAACCACATGTCCTCAGTCCTGCTGCACAACTGCTCCTACGGAGCTCTGCGGTCAGCTTTAGAAGCCAGCTTGCTTCAGAGGTTTCTGTGACCCTTCACCTCTTATGCTTCTGTATTGAACACTTACTAGGGGTAATTTCCAGAGGGAAATGTCATTCTGATGCTTTAATACTACCCTTTTATTCTCACAGTGAATCACGTGTTTTACAGTCCTGCTGGTTAAAACAATCCTCTTCTACAGAAGGACATGGACAGGCTGGAGAGGTGGGACCGGGCCAACCTCATGGAGTTCAAAAGGCCAAGTGCAAGGTCCTGCACCTGGGTCTGGGCAATCCCAGCACAAGCACAGGCTGGGCTGAGAATGGATCGAGAGCAGCCCTGAGGAGAAGGACTTGGGGGTACTGGGGGATGAAAAGCTGGACATGAGCTGGCAGTGTGTGCTGGCAGCCCAGAAAGCCAACCGGATCCTGGGCTGTATCAGGAGAAGCATGGCCAGCAGGGTGAGGGAGGGGATTCTGTCCCTCTGCTCTCATGAGACCCTACCTGGAGTGCTGTGTCCAGCTGTGGAGCCCTCAGCTTAAGGATATTGACCAGTTTTAACGAGTCCAGAGGAGGCCACCAAGATGCTCTGAGGGCTGGAGCCCCTCCGCTGTGGGGACAGGCTGAGAGAGTTGGGCTTGTTCAGCCTGGAGAAGGCTCCAGGGAGACCTTAGAGCATCTTCCAATACCTGAAGGGGCTACAAGGAAGCCGGGGGGACTTTTTACAAGGGCCTGTAGTGACAGGACAAGGGGTAATGGGTTTAAATTGAAAGCAGGGAGATTTAGATTTGATACCAGGAAGAAGTTCCTCATGAAGGAGGTGGTGAAGCACAGGAACAGGTTGCCCAGAGAAACTGTGGATGCCCCATCCCTGGAAGTGTCCAAGGCCAGGCTGGATGAGGCTGTGAGCAACCTGGTCTAGTGGAGGGTGTCCCTGCCCATGGCAGGGGGGTTGGAACTGGATAGTCTTTAAGGTCCAACCCAAATCCTTCTGTGACTCTATGATTCTGCCAAGAGAACATTCTGCAGACACGGCTCTTTTAATTTCAGGTCTTAAGTTAAACGCAGTTTTGAAAAGTCATTAGTCTTGAAAGTCTTCAGCCTTTCTTAGTCCCCATTATTTTTTGATGACGGCAGTCAGACCTGTTCCTGCTGCAGTGAATGGGACAGGAGCTGACCAGTGCTCACACCTCAAACTCATTCCTATAGCATAAAATACTTACGGAGTGTGTCCCTGCCAGCTGCAGGCCAGGGCCTGCGGCATTACCCTGTGATGGCAATAGCCCCTGCACTCAGTTCATTAACTTGATTCTACCAACGTTTTGCCAGTGAATATTGGAAAACATGATCATTGTGAAAGTGCAGGAGGGAGCAGAACAAGTGTAAGATTGAAGTGAATGTACTTTGTAACCTCTGTGGGCAGCAAGGTCAGTGCTGTCCACGTGGAAGCAAGCCCAGTGCAAACACTGGACACAGCAAAACACTCCTTGGGCAGAGCAGGTAACCTCCCTGGTAATTGCTGTGACAGGAATTGAATGTACAAGTCAGAGCTGCTCTCCATTTGGAATTGTGGGCTTTGTAAAAATACTCAGACTGTTGAGTTATGTTTACCACATGAAATTAATCAGACTTTTTCCTCCGTCACAACAAAGCAGATGTAGGCAACCAAAGGAAGATGTGTTCCCTTTTCTCAGCTTTCCTTATCTGTGCCTGATCTCGCTGCTTACACACACACTTGGTGCTTGCAGTTCTCCCTTCTGGTATTTTCTCTTTCAGATGTGTTGCATTCATTGACCACATCTGTTAAGTCATTTACAATAAAATTAAAGTAATTTATCATCTGAACTGATACAAAGGCTACACTTGGTTTGAAGGAGTATCAGGTGAAGTGGGCCAGGAGCACAGCCAGCCCGTAGGTGCGTGGCAGGCGTCACTTGTCCCAAAGTTCTCCAAACGCCTTTGCAGTCCACAGCACAACTTGCAAACCCTGTAGGAATTAAGAAGCTGGAGTAGGACCAGGGAACACACAGATAAAGCCCTAGTGCTACTGCTGCTAGGGAATGCTGCACTGTAAAATCCCTACCTGAACATCACCGATGGTTAGAGGGGAAGTTTCAGGAAAAGGTGAAGCTGGTCAGCCCCAAACAGTAAGAGTTCCAGTAAGGCACAGTGCCCTGACGAGACATTCACATCCAAAGGTTGCTCTCCCTCTGCACCAGATCGTGCAGAAAGCACAAGAGAAAGGCAATGACAGCCTTACTCCAATCCAGATCTTCTCATCCCGGCTTAAGATGCTACCGCTTGAGTAGCAGTGTCCCAGAGTGCTCTCTAAGGCCACTCGGCACCGTCACCAGGTCCTGGAGTGCAGAGAAATGACAGAGTTCCCCAAAAGCTCTGCCTTTGCCTGCGAGTGTCCCAATCAAGACAGAAGGAAGCATGCGTGTGACCCGGATGGAATAAGGATTATTAGCCACTACCTTCCAAAGAAACACTGGAAGCAGAGAAAGTCACAGGGTTTTCTGCAAGTTTAAAAAACCACCAGTGCCCAGGAAGGAGTTCTGTGTTCCTGCTGCAACCAGGCTGAGCAAGCAGGGAGGGTGTCCTAAGGTGGGACAACCCCGCTGCAATTACAGGCAGCTGAAAGGTGGGAGTGGAAACCCTGCATAGCGAGCAACTGCAGGGTAACAGAAACAAGGTAAACAGACAAGGGTCCAAAAGGCAAGAGGGTGTAAGAAAAAGGAGAGGAAGGGAAAGAATCTCATCAACAGAAGTGGGGTGTCAAGGAAGGAGCAAACCCAAAAGCACACATGAAAAAAGACTGATGCTTACTGCTTTGCACACGTGGAAGGGTATGAATGTGTTTTCTGAAAATGCAGATTAGGTTTCAGCACTGTGAAAAGCACAGGGCCCAAATACAACGGGCAAGTAATAACCACTCTATGGATCTGGAAGTTTAAAGCGTAACTAACAAAAACTTCCCCTATGTTTCCAAATCCATCTATGTCATTGGAAGGTGACACCCATCGCAGTTCTTTCAGTCCTCTGGGTCAGTCAATAACCCAAATTCTGGACCATGCCACAGTTCCAGAGGGAGCAGCTGCAAAGATAACAGCAGAGCTGCTCAAGGGATGGTCCTGCAGCATTACAGCTACTGCGATCCTCATCTCTTAAAACATCAGATCATGTCTTGCTTGAAAGACATGTCCTAAAACATGCAAGGCAAAAATGAATCGAGTGATCTGCACGAGACAGGACTGTCCCTCCACACCTCAGAGCTGTGAAGGCAGAATTTCTAAATTCTCCTCTTTCCTCAGTCCCACCAAATCCATGTGCATGGTAGGATCACACCAGTCTCTGCGGTGACAAACAGAGCTGTGACAAAGTGGGAATCCAGACTGCAGTGAGTGAAAAGAGGGGCTGGACGTGGGGAGAAAGAGCATACAGGATGACATCCACCACAGCCATCACCAAAGTATGTAAACCCACCGTTTTCTAATGAAATAACTGTCTTGTCACCATGTACCTGTTCACTCAAGGTCATCACAGCTGCTCAGGACTCAGCCTTTAAGATCCTATGACCCCACAGATGAGGGATACAATCATGCAGACACCTCCGTAACACTGGTCTGCTTGTGCAGAAGCAAATCGCTTTTGTGTATAAACGGTTTTCTCTTGCTTTAGCTCCCTGCTGTCTTACAGGTCAGACAAATAGGAATGAAAGGTTGAGATCAGGGAGGAGAACAAGACCCATCTCCTCCGATGTCATCAGGCAGTTAGGGTTGGTTTAGTTGTGTCAGTCAGTTGTACCCCGGTGTAACTGCACTTTGGATATACAAGTGCAAGCCCAAGAAGGACAAGATGCACACAGGAAACGTGATTCTTCTAAACAGCGCTCATTTGTCAATAAACCGTGGAATGGGTAAGTACCACCAAAGGTGCTTGCAAAGTAAGTAGCAGAAAGCGTGGAAAAAGGCGAGTTTCCTGTTCTTCACGCCTTTCTCCCTTAACCTCTGCAACCCTGAAACGTTAAGCCACCGTCAGCACCTGCAGCACTCGCTTTTCTCCAAGCCGGAACCCCGGCACCGCTTGGGTCCCGCAGTCAGGTAACACTTCCACCCCTCCCCCTGCACTTGCCAGGGCTTCCCAGACGTTCCGATCCAGCGTTCCCGCAGAACCACCACGTTTATCTGCGCGCAACGCCGTGAAGGTGGTTTGAAACAAACGCCGCGGCCCGGCGGAGCTGACCTCGGAGCCTCCGGTTCTAGGGACTGCGAGCGCGGGCCGGCAGCCCGACAGGCACGCCGGCCGCCACCAACCACCTGCAGCGCTCCGGGTCACGAAGCGGCGCCTCCCACACACAGCGGCAGCGCCGGGACCCGCTCCAGCGGCCGGTGGTGCAGTCGCCTTAGCGGGGAGGAGCCCCCCGCCTCAGGCACGCGGCGGCCGTTGGAGCCCGCGGCGCGAACCGCAGCGCCGGCCCCTGAGGCGGCCGTGCCTTAGCAGCGGTGCGCAGGCGCGGTTTTCGAGCGCCCTTCCACCCAATCCGCGTCCCCTCACGCCCTTACCGGCCAGCCCCGCCTCTTTCTTTGAACCAATCGCCTCCCGCGCCGCCGAGGCACCGCCCAATCGGCGGGCGAGGGGCGGGGGCGGGGGAAGGCATGACGCAGCGAGTTTTTCCCCTCGCGGCGCCTGGCGCCGGCTCGCGGCGGCGGCTCGGTGGCCGCTCCGGCCTGTGACGCGTGACGCACAGGTACGTGAGGGGCTGGCGAGCCCGGCGGTCACGTGGGGCGGGTGCCGCCGCTGCTGCCAGGCGCCGCGGATCCCGTGCGGTCGGCCCGCCGCTTCCCCTCCTTCCCTCCCTCCTTCCCTCCCCCCGCCGCATGTCGCTGGCGGCGCGCCCCGCTCCCCGTCAGCCGCCCGCCGCCCACCGCCTCCTCCACCGCCGCGACCGCAGCCGCCGCCGCCGCCCTTGATGTGGTTCGGGGCCGGGCGGGGGAGAAGATGCCGCCGTCCAAGTCCCGCAAGATCGCGATCCTGGGCTACCGGAGCGTGGGTGAGTGCGGGGCGCCGCCGTGAGGCGGGGTGTGGCTCGGGGTGGGGGGGAGGGTGGCGGGCCGGTGCGGCGCCTTCCCCCGGCGCGGGCGGCCTGTCCCGGGCTCCGCAGCGCCCCCCTGCCCGCGAGGGAGCAGGGCCCGGCCCGGCGGCCCCCCGCCGCATCGCCCTCCCCCGCGCCAGCAGGTGCAGCGGCGGGGAGGGAGGGGAGGGCCGACCCGCTTCCCGCCGCCGGGAGCGCGCAGCCGCGGCGGGCGGGCGGGCCCCGCCATGGCGGCGCCGCAGAGCGCTGCGGGCCCGGGGCTGCGGGCGCGGGGCCGCCGTGTCCTTAATAGGAAGTTTCACACCCCCCCCCTCCCCCCCGCTGCCGCGCTCCCGGCCGGGCCTTCCCCGAGGGCCGCGCGGCCTCTGGAAAAGCGGGTCGGAGGGGTGGGCGAGGAGGCGCCTGCCCCGCCGGGGGGCTGTCGGTGTGCTGGCAGCTCGCCCCGGCCGCTGCCGCTCCCGGGGAAGCGGGTGGGTCACGCCGGGCGCTCTCGGCGGGGGTGGGTGCTCAGCCCGTGGGACGGGGAAGGGATGCGGTGCGGACCGGGAGCGCCCCGGTCCCGCTGGCTCCGGGAAGCAGCGATCTAACTCCCTCCAGACGCAGCCCTGGGTAGGGTTTAGAGCCCATTTGAAACGCAGAGGGAAAACCAGGTTGATCCGTGCCCGTTGCTGCCTTTTTTTGTTGTTGTTCTCGCCTCCGGAGAGACTCTTCGCGGCCGCATCGGCAGCGCGGCCGGGCCGGCTGTGCCCATCGGGGCCGTGGTGTTGTGCTGACCCTGGGCTGGCCCCGGCACGGGACCGTGTTGCTCTTGCAGGGCGCTGCTGGTACAATCCAGCGCGCACTAACCTACGGGGAGGAACTTCCTGGAACCGTCCAGCACGAGTCTGCAGTAGCTGACAGGGTTTGTTCTCTAACTGACCACACCTGTGATCCTTTCTCCTCCTGCGTTCACCATCTTCCATGGAAAACACTTCCACATGTTTCAGCGTTCGGGCTCTGGAAGCTCGGGAGGCTGAGCCCCAGTACAGCAGTGCGAATCGATCAGACCTAAAAGCGTAGATCAATGTTGAAGATAATGTGCGGTTGGAAAAAAAAAAAGGAGATGCTACAGAGAGATACTACACTGCTATGAAAGGGGTTGTTAGGATAGTCTTGGCTAAATCAGTAATCTGTCTTTTGTCATGCACTCGGCAGAAAGAACTCTTAAAGCTTTTTTTCCAAGATAAAAAAAAAAAGGGCTAAATAAGTGGAGATGTTTCTTAGATTTCATACATAACTGCAGCCTGGCTTTGAGACGGGGTGATGCTGAATTTGAGTAGTCCTTAAAAGGAACAGCAAGTAGTGGATTAATCAGTTGGCATAGTATATTTGACATCGCTTGTCGCAGTCGGTTTCATTGTCTGTCGTGTGTTTTCTCTTTTTGTTTGAGTACTGGCAAAAACAAGCAACAGGCAGCGTAAGTGGGAAGGAAGAATGCTTGAAATTCTGTCCTTCGGAAGATGGTGATGAGGACTGGGTTTACTGTTGAGCTTTGGTCTTCTGCTGACAGTGAAAAGCAGCAGCGAAAAAAATCGGTTGATAGTAGGATATATGCTCATTGGAGAGAAATAGAAGAAATCATTTAGTCTTGGTGATGTTTTGAGCAATAGTACTTGTACAGAAAGGATTCTAGAGAGAGATTGGGCAGAAAGTTACCTGACGTCTGTTAAGACCTACGGCTGAGCTTTTTTGGCTGAAGTCTTTGG
This sequence comes from Rhynochetos jubatus, assembly GCA_027574665.1. Lineage (NCBI taxonomy): Eukaryota > Metazoa > Chordata > Aves > Eurypygiformes > Rhynochetidae > Rhynochetos > Rhynochetos jubatus. The sequence continues at coordinate 7,392,314 of CM050653.1, read as the reverse complement.
AGACTAATGTGGCATTAGACTTGATGGGACAAGATTGGTTTTATCAGGACACCTACAAGTTGTAGGGACATGGAATTAACAGGGAGAAAAAAGTCTGGTTTACTGTAGTTTTCCTTTCATTGTCCTTGACAAGTGTGTGTTACCTCTTGGGTAAAAATCTTGCATGTTAAAACTGCAGAGTTAATTTTAAATACAGCAGCATTAAATTTCTAGGCAAATACTGATGTAAAAGTTTAAGCTGGAGAAACAGGTCACTGGGGTCTTACTTTGATCTTGTAACACTGTTAGAAAAACAGGAAAGCTAAACTGTGTGGTTTAGGTCAGATCCTCTGCCTACCCAATCGTGCCTCTTGAAGCCTGGGAGGTTAGCAACTTCGTTTGGCTTCAGAGAAACTTGTGAGTAAGTCTCGTTTTGGATCGTGATGAAAAGAACATTACTAGAACCCTGAGTAAGAAAGGATCTAATCTCTTTAGGACAAGCTTTTTGGGTGGTAGAAAATGAATATTTCTTCTAGGGACAATGCAACACTTGAATAGAGCTGATGTTCATTAAAGTGGGGAATAATTCCAAAATCTGAAGGGCTGGAAGGAAATATTTTCTAAATTTCCTTTTATAATTAGAGAGCTACATTCCTTAGCTATTAACATTATTCTTGACCCTGGAATGAGAGTCTTTAACTGCGGTAAATTGTAAAACTCTACAGATTTACAGGTTAGTGTAAGTGCTTAGGTGATTGCTCTGAAGCTGCGTGCTCTCCTTGTCTTGTATGGTGTGTGACACGAAGCTCACCAGAAAATGGCGAGCTTTTTTTTCCTGTCTCTCTTTCGGTTACGTGTTGAAATAACCAGGTTTTGATGACATATTTCAAGCAGTGAGCTGTTCCCTACAGTTGATGATTCAACGATTTTGCGGATCTTTCAGGTTATGAGCGGGTATAGTAATGGACAGGCACGTCCTCCGTGGGGATTTGTGAAACTTGTCTGGATGGTGCGCTGCCTTCGTGCTAAGCCCTTGCTGCTCTTACTTGTATTGAATTTTATTCTAATCCCAGTGCTGTTGTCAGATGGACTAGAGGTTGGGAGAGGTATTCTGATAGAATAGTTCTCGGAATGGAAAATTCAGGAGTCTGCTTGTTTGAATACACTCCCTCTATCTTTCAACACCACCATCAACCCTTTCATAGGCGTTGCTGATGGGAGAGATCACAGGGGAAGCCTCACGGTTCCCAGGCAGAGGTACTTTGAGATGCAGACAGGGTATTTGCCAGGAACTTGGGGATTTGTGTTTTGGTGAGGAAGGCCAATTATGTGTGGCTATAACGCACAGGTTGTGGCATGACTCTAGGCAAAATCACACAAGAACGTCTCCTTTGGGCTTTGCTCTGGGCTTTGCTCGTCTCCTTTGGGCTTTGCTCGGAGGGCTTGAATCGGTCTAAAAGTTAAATTCCTTTGGGTAGGCATGCTTGTTTCAGTGAGGTTCAAAGTAGAAATCAGATGGGTTTCATCCCAAAATCTGGTAGTTTCACAATAGGAGGAATTTGATTTTGGTTAGTGTTGTTTGATCAGAGTGGGCCAGCTACCTGAGATTTGATTCGGGAAAAAAATCTGTCTTACGAATGATGAAGCACAAGATTTTTAAAAGTTACTGCCTTCACTAAATAGGATCTTCATAGTTCTGTTTTGGTCATAATGTAATATATCCTAAATATAATTGGAAATAATGGGTTTGCATGGAAATAAATCAAGACTTTGATTTTCTGAATCTCTTCAGAGCTAACAGCTGCTCTAAAAAGCAGCATATGGCTGGCCAAAATGCTGTGCTCAGTTCAGTCCTTTTTTTTTTTTTTGTAGAAGAAATATGTAAATTCAGACTACAAATGCCTCTATCAAAGAGGAGGTTTCTTAGATCATCTTGTGAAGTAGCTTATTACTGGGATTCTCTGTACGAAATTGAACTGATGGATTTAAGATAAGCAGGGAGGTGGTGTTCAGATCGCCTGCTTTAGTCGTGGGTCACTATCTCGGCCCGGTTTGGGTTTTGCTGTTCATACAGCTCATGCTGCTGGTATTACAGATACGCTTGCAGGAACTGGAATTCTGTTTCTGAATTTTACTTATTTGGACTGGCGATCTGAAAACGCCCTCCTGGGCAATTTATAGCTCCAGTTAAGTTAGTGGTGGTGACTGAGCCTGTTTTCTTCCCCGGCTAAATAGTGACTTTCAGGTTTAGACGTCAGCGTTTTTGTGTCGGTGGAGAGCAGTCCGTACTGCAGGCAGCAGTAGTCGTGGTCTGTGATTGCGGCGTGCAGGTAGCAAAAAACCAATGGTGGAACAAAATTATCTGCCAAGGTTAGATAGATTTTTATATGGAAAGGCTTCCAGGTGGTTGTGTTAAGCTTAAAAAAACCCGCTACCTTACCTGAAAGCAAGGAAGGCAGGAAAAGCAGTACCTTTAATACATACTTGTAAATAGTCAAAGTAATTGTTAGGACAAAGCGTAGTTACTGGGTTTGAAAATGTGATTTATGTGAGTATTAGGTGGCTTGTATTGTAAAATGGAGTTGAGGCTTTGCTTTTTGCCTCTGAAAGATGGCATCTGTTCGCACAGTGGTGTACCACCCTGAGGAGGTATCCCTTTGATACTGGACGGAGGGAAGTGGTAATTTTAGCAGGCAGTAAATTGCCCGTGTAAATGTCAAGGGAGAAGGAACGGAGAAATTACTGCTGTTGTGTGCTGTAAGTTGTTTTGCAGAACTGGTTGTGTCTGACACGTTGGAAATCCTGAGATTTTACAGGAAAATTGAGTGGTTCAGGATCCAGCTGATAGACCTGAGGTTAAAATTTTGCCGTGTTCCTAATAAGTACGCGGATTATTTTCATGCCGCTTCTCTCGCTGCTCTGCCAGGGTGTGGCAGTGCTGCTAAAAGGAAGGGTTGCAGCTACCAGGGGACGGGAATGAGGCTGGAAATGCCAGCTTTAATTGCATTTCGATGTGACTGACTGCGCCGTTCAGCAGTGAAAGTTGCTGCGGCACATTTGATAGCAGTAGCTGGAAGCACTAGAGGCAGCATGCTCAGCTGTAATATCAAGGCACGTAGGGTTATTTGAGGACATCGTTCCAGGGTTAACTCTTAAATTGCCTGCTCTGATCTCTCTTAATGGTAACACTTGCAGGTTTTCCTTGTATATTTGAGTGTTTTGGTGTTTGGTTACTCAACTTAGGGTTAATGCCGACAGGAGAAACCAAATGAAACGTAGATCCTGTAATTTATGAGTTATATAAAGTTGAGCCTCTTCATTTAGATATACAACACTGCCTTAAGTGTAGGTTCTGGGTAAACCAGCCACCTCTGCGGTACACACTGCTGCGGAAACTTAGCGTAACCACGCATTTGGGATTGGAGGAGCAGGCTAGAATGTGATGAACTACCCATTATGATTAACTTCCTGTAGCTCTCCTGAAGGTGACATTGAAGGGCGTATTCTGTCGGAGGGTGTCCCTGTCCGTGGCAGGGGGGTTGGAACTGGATGGGCTTTAAGGTCTCTTCCAACCCAAACCAGTCTGTGGTTTTTAAAACTGCTCGACTTCATTGTGTATTCAGTCCAAAATCGAAACAGCTTCTCTGTGGGATGTTCATAATGCACTCAAGCTCTGCGAATCTGTGTGAGTCAAAATTGCTTGGTGTCAGCCCAAATTAGCCTGAACCGGAAGCTGCAGACATGAAGCACGGTATGTAAAAACACGAAGCTGCCCTTGTCGGTCATGGATCTGTCTCCTTAAGGACTTGAGAGGCTTTCCTTTGTTTTCCAAGGCCTATATTTGACGTGAAGGGCAAATTTGTTGTGAATTTGATACTGTGAGAAGCAAAAATGTGCTTGCCGAGTTTGGGGGGTGGTTGGTGCTTAAAATTTTTCTCTTCCAATCCTGGTCAGCACATTTACTTTCCCATTCAGTTCTTGCATGCTGATGGCAGCTGTCTTGCAAATGAGGGGGTGTGGGATGGGGAAAAAGGGAATTGTGGAGAAAATCCATGTTATACGTTGCCTAGCAGGTCTCTTAACAGGTTTTGAGATTATTAAGTTTACCAAAAACACATGAATGTGGCTGTTAAAAATTTTATTTCCTCCTTGAGAAACAGGAAGTACAGTGGAATTGGGATGTTTTGGGGAGGGGGGAGAAGATACTTGTATTGAACTTGTAACAGGGAAGTAAACTGAGGCAGGTTTGGACTGTGTAAAAACAGGCTTTCAGGGGCAGCTTTTCTCAAGATGTCTCTGCCACTTTCTGTTTTAATTGCCGTGTAATGAAGGCAGGTGCAAGTGGGGCTTCCCTTGGCAAAAGTTGAGCTAATCTTGCACTGTGGCTGGAAGTTGCACCCTCCTGTCCTGGCGCTGGCACTGGCATGCTGGAAGCCTGGTCACCAGCTTGGGGAATTCATCTCTTTCAGAAGGATATGCTTGCATCTCGTTCAGCTGGTCAGCTCTGCAAGTACAACCCTGGCAGGGGGAACAGGGTCAGGAGCGTGAGCTGTTTGGAGCAGGGTGTAGTAGTCTCTTCGTGGCCATGCAGACTTTACTTCAGTCAGACCGGTATGAAACCACGTCTGTAAGTATTTTCCTCCACTGCTCCAGATAAGCGTTAATGCTTTTCCATGATATTTCAACAGCGGGCCTTTTGAACCTGAGTTGGTCTCTTGATGGAAAAAGATAACCTTGTAAAGGTGGTGAACTGTGCATAAGGGAACCATGAAGAAATCAAGTTTTTCAAGATTCTTGTTTAAATAACCTTCAGTAGTCAAATCTAATCATTGCATGTAGAATCGAGGAAAAGTAAGGTGTTTGACTTGGTGTAAATCTACACCTTGTTCTTCATATTCAGATGATCCTTCAAGTGATGTGATATCTGCTGGAATTTTCTGGAGATCTTCAGTAGTAAAGGTGCTGCAGTGGATCAGAGCCAAAGGTGCAGACTATCCAATGTGCAAGGTGTTCAGAATCACTGATTGTGATCCTACTGCAGAAACTAATGGAAACAAATAGAAAGCCTGTGTTGCTTTTCAGAGCAATCTTCAGTGTTTGCTAAGATATCCTGCAAAATAACTATTGCCTACAAATACCGGTTGACGCTGCAACTTGGTTGACTTGCCCTTTGGCTGTAAGTGTTTATATCACACGAGGTGTTCCCCAGGGCTCAGTGTTAGGGCAAGTTCTATTTAATGACTTTATCAATGACCTGGACTAGGGGATCAAGCAAGTTTGCAGATGACACCAAGTTGGGTGGGAATGTTGATCTGCCTGAGGGCAGGAAGGCTCTACAGAGGGATCTGGACAGGCTGGATCCATGGGCCGAGAACACCTGTATGAGGTTCAACCAGGCCAGGTGCCGGGTCCTGCACTGGGGCCACAACAACCCCCTGCAATGCTACAGGCTTGGGGATGAGGGGCTGGAAAGCTGCCTGGTGGAAAAGGACCTGGGGGTGTTGGTTGACAGGGGCTGAATATGAGCCAGCGTGTGTCCAGGTGGGCAAGAAGGCCAACGGCATCCTGGCCTGCATCAGGGACAGTGTGGCCAGCAGGACCAGGGCAGGGATTGTCCCCCTGTACTGGGCACTGGTGAGGCCACACCTTGAATCCTGGGGTCAGTGCTGGGCCCCTCAGTGCAACAAAGACACTGAGGGGCTGGAGTGTGTCCAGAGAAGGGAACGGAGCTGGGGCAGGGTCTGGAGCACAAGTGCTGTGAGGAGCAGCTGAGGGAGCTGGGGGTGTTCAGCCTGGAGAAGAGGAGGCTCAGGGGAGATCTGATTGCTCTCTACAACTATCTGAAAGGAGTGTGCAGAGAGGTGGGGGTTGGTCTCTCCTCTCAAGTGACAAGACAATAGGAAATGGCCTCAAGTGGTACCAGGAGAGGTTTAGATTGGATATTAGGAAAAATTTCTTCACAGGAAGGGTTGTCAGGCATTGGAAGGGGCTGCCCAGGGAGGTGGTTGAGTCACCATCCCTGGAGGGATTTAAGAGATCTGTGGAGGAAGTGCTTAAGGACCTGGTTTAGTGGTGGACTTGGCAGTGTGAGGTTAATGGTTGGACTTGATCTTAAAGGTCTTTTCCAACCTCAAAGATTCTGTGATTCTACTGACAGTGTTGCAGTATAGAGGTTGTTCCCAACTACTTAATCTGTTCAGGTGCACCGGCTCTTCGTGAGTTTTCTGTATGCACTTTGATTGCTGTACATGCAAGTTTGAAGTGTATGAAGGATGTGGGATGAGACAGCGGTGACAAAGGTAGTGGTATAATCAGATGATGCAAGTTCTCAAAGTGCAGATTTTGGATTGTCAAGCATGATGTGCCAGTCAAAGTGCAGGTGAGACAAGCAAAGAACAGCTTTGGAGCCTTGGGGCCTCCTGCAGAAGGGAAGACTACTTGGAATTTCTTGTGGGACTTCTGTGAATTAGAGAATTTAGGACTAGAACATGAGGAGGAAACTTACAGCAGTTTAATTTGGATGAAATCCTTAAGAGTTTGTGGATAATGGCCTAAGACTAAGCAGTGTTTTCTGAAGGACTTTAAAGGAACAGAAGAACCTAATGTGTGAGACTCAGGAGAATTGTAGAGGAAAGTTGTGGTGCTTCTATATTAAATAGGTATGAACTGAAAAAAACATGAATCCCTGATAGATTATGCTTTAAACAGTGAAGTCTCAGTTCTTTTTTTTTAATATTATAGTAAAGTCTTAAAGAATGAGTGGTTAATACTGCTGGAATGGTTATCTGTATTTTAGATTCCAGGAGCTAGAACAGCACGCGTGATAAACCTTAGCTAGTTATTTGTATTCTGTGGGGTATTGAGATAAATTAATTTCAAAAAAGAGAATACGTAAGTGGTCCTCAGCGTGTGGGTGTGAACATGTGCAAGTGTAACATGAAATTATGACATGCAAGTGTCTCTTGACAGCATTGTCTCCTGAGTTAGTGGGATACATCTGTCTAGCTTCAACAGCTTGTCAGGTTGTATTGCCAAAACTTCAGTCACTATGTACGACCTCTGTTAAAGGTACTCTTGCTATATGCAAGAGAGCTGGGGTGCATAATACGTAGGAAAACTCCGTTAAATCTGTCCTACAACCTGTCAAAATAACGAAACACTTGACATTAGTGCAGTAAAGTGTATTTTGCTTTAAGGCTTGGTCCTCCATTAATAAATTCTTGGTGCTCTAAAATCTGTTTCGATATTATCATTGAATTAGAACTGGAAGTTTCTGCTTTGAAATGTGCATATAAACAAGCACGGTGTTTCTTCGCTTGCTGCAGTACCTTCTGCATTGCTTTCTAGGGAATGCCTGTTTCTAACAGATGCTCGGCTTCATCTCTGTGCTTCGACACTGCTGAATAATTTCTGAAGTGTCAGTTTTAACATTTTTTTTCTTCTATGTGTGGAAGAAAAGGTGGTAAAAATTACTGATAAACCTTTTGTTGGTTGCTAATCTTAAATCTAAAAATTCTTTAAATGCAAGCTAAACCAAGTTTTTCTGAGCAGTAAAGCTGGAGTGAATAAGGAGTTGTCTGAAAGTTTCAAACTCGGGTTCTTTATACAGACTGTATCCAGGAGTCTTAAGTCACCTAGACTGTTTGTTTGCTTATCCTTCTTCAACTGTGGAACCTCTTTTATCCCAAAATGTGGTGGCAGGGCAGAGGAGCTGCTGAAGTGTTTCAATGACTAGCTTGTTGACATTTCTGCAAGGTGAGTGTCTTGGGTGGTGTTCCTAAGCCTAGCGTTGGGTTGTGCTTGTGTCACAGCAACTGCTAGGAACGTACGTTAACGGTAGTCCGGAAGAATAAGAATTGCATTTCCAGGCCAAAAGATTGTGATCTTATAAAGCTATTATCTCATACACAGTTTATAGCTAATGATGAGACAGACTGTAGGAGATGTTTCTTTTTTCTGAAGATGGTTGTATGAACATCCCATTACTTTGGCATCCGGCTGCTTATGTGGACATGGGCTGTACATCCCAAGGTTGAAAGGGTTTAAAGGTGGAGGTTGGTAAGGAGAAGAAGGGACAATATGAGAAGGGGTGTACAGACTCAAGTTTTAAGGGCAGTTTATTGTGGGGAAAGTTGGGCCGTGCCTCTCCCTTGCTTACAACGTGGAAGTGTGGAAGCCAAGATAGAAGATACAGGTTGTTTCCCAAATAGCTAAATAAGTAGGCAACTTCTGAAAAGCTTTGCTGTACTTAGGATAAATCTTCGCCCTTGACCTATTTGCCTGTCATCGTTCACATTTTATCCATTTCTGCTAAGTAGATGTGATGTACTTAATTTCTTAGATATGTTTGAAATCATCTTGAACTTAAAGGCTGAGAGAGTTGGGCTTGTTCAGCCTGGAGAAGAGAAGGCTCTGGGGAGACCTTACAGCACCTGAAGGGGGCATGGCAAGGAAGCTGAGAGGGACTTTATACAGGGGTATGTAGTGACAGGACAAGGGGTAACGGGTTTGAATTGAAAGTGGGGAGATTTAGATTGGATATCAGGAAGAAGTTCCTCATGGAGAGGGTGGGGAGGCACTGGGACAGGTTGCCCAGAGAAGCTGTGGATGCCCCATCCCTGGAAGTGTTCAAGGCCAGGCTGGATGAGGCTTTGAGTAACCTGGTCTAGTGGAGGGTGTCCCTGCCCACGGCAGGGGGGTTGGAACTGGATGATCTTTAAGGTCCCTTCCAACCCAAACCATTCTATGATTACAATTAAATTTATGGTTTAACTGAACAATGACATATTAATAATCACGGTTGCACGTTGAGAATTTTATTTGTGTTGATAGGCAGAGTTGTGCAGCACATAAATACAGCAGGCTGCTCTGTTGCTTGAAGGTTGGCCTGAAGTTAGGTTGCCTTAACTGTAGCTTGTCACCCAGTTGTGTGGTTGGGCTAGTGCAGTGCAGGGAAGTGAAGAATCCAGCTTTTCTTGGCAAGTGCTTGCTCAGGTGTTGGACGTGGACTAGTTGGAAGACACTTATGAAAGAAAGTCTACATGGAAAAATAGTGTAATGTCAGGTTGCAAATGTCATGCTCAGTTAGCCCTGGGCTATTTTCAGTTGAGGAGTGTGTGTGCTATTTGTTTGGGTTCTTTTTGTTGTTCTTCCTTGCAAAGAACACAGTTCTGTATTGTGACCTTTTTGTACTAGATTGTATAAAAACTGAGAACAGAAAAATATGATTCCAAATAGTTTTCGGATAGAAGTACCTTGTGAGCCAGCACACTGGTTAGGAAGGTAAGAAAGCCAGCTGGCTGTCATGACAGGCAAGGACTGTATACTATGCTGTAGAAAACAAGGGTTACCCACTCTATCTTTGCTGTGCTGTGGCAAAACCAACTATGTCATGTCATATCTGATGGTTCTTTGGCTTAAATTCCCTTATAATTTCCCCAGGCTCGGGGCTCTAGTGATTCTTCTGGTACCCTGCATGGTGTCATCCTTACCCTAGAGTCTTTTTTTCCTGGTATCTTAACCCACGTCTGTCGTGCTGCAGTTCTGGTATGTTACTACTTTGAACCTTTCCTGCTGTTCACAGGTTGTTCTCTGTACTCAGAGGTGACTCTTGTGTTGGTGGAGTAAGTGCGCAAATGGAGGCGGCTTGCAGTCAGAGTCAGTGGGGAGGGGTTAATGACTACCTCCAGCTGTATAATGTGCTGTGGTATCAAGATAGCATTTAACAGATTGTGGCCTTCTTCCACCCTCATTAATAGAGGGAACTTCAGATGCTGAGCAGAAGGAACATGGAAGATGCCTATAAAGTTAATTCAGAGAAGATCTAGAATTGAATTGCGGGAGAGACGATAGTAACATCAAAAGATGGTCTGAATCTGATGGGGGGAGACGGTTTTTGTAGAGGAAGGTAGCATTCAGGCATACTGTTTTTTATGTTGGCATGGTTACGTATAGATCCACAGCAGCCTTATGCTCCTGCAGGAGAATTAAAGGCCAAGGCTCAACCGTACAATCATTAATCAGTACTGTCTCACTGTCTGCCTATGCATCTTCTCACCGAGATGTGATGGAGTTGACCGTGTCCTGCTCCACTGGTGGAAGTGAGAGTTAACACAGGTCTCTGTCAGGATCCCTAAAGACCACCTTCTTTCTTTTCTGCCAAGTGATGTTAGTGTTGTCAGGGTTTGCACCGCAGTTCCTGATGCTTCGTGCAGCTTTGGGAACTTCCAGCAGTGCAGGTCACGGCAGGTGACTAGTGCTCTGTGCCGATGTTGACTGCCGTAGCAGCACTCTTTCCACGAAAGTCGGGTTTTTGGCTGCCACGTGCATTGCTGGCATTTGTTGACATCGCGTTCATCAGACTTTGAACCATCAGTGGGGGCACAACGAGCTTTTTACATTGACCTACTGCTTCATAATCAGGTACAGTCTGCAGGCTGGAGCTGCCTTTTGTTGCTAAGATCGAGTGATTATTGTGTAGTTAGACTGAGATATTTATGTTTAATATGTTGTAACAGCAGCCTGCCTGTGGCTGTTGGAACAAATCAGTAATATCCTCAGGTTTTACTAGAGGTTGGAAAATAGCTCTGTGGACTGTCAGAGTGAGGCTGAAATTTCTTATCTGTGGTTGCTGGGTATATATCGCACTATTTGCTTGGTAGTGTTACCAAGACGGGATATTGCCATTACTACCGTGGCAGAAGTTTGCCAGGTACCTGCCGTCTGTCATCCTACAACAAGGAAGAAAGAAATGCATCTCTTATTAGTGTTCTTGCAATTCCAAGAAGGTCCTTGAGGCCCTGTTTCATGTCCGTTTCAGTAGTACTGTCAAGAGGGTCCTTTTCTCACCATTTCAGCTGCATTTTTTGACCGTTTACTTGGTGTTATGGTATGCTCAGGGTCAAGCTTCTGGTCTTACCTCTTTAAAATGATGCCAGGAAAATTTCACTGACGTTTTCAGAGACTAAACCCTCTGCCTGGTGGTGGTTGTGAGCAACGATGAGGTATGGTGGCCACAGCATTGGCAATGCTCAGTTCTCAGAAAGATGCTTATAAAGCAAGATCCTTAGGGAAGACCTAAGCACTGTCATTTCAGTGGAACAGTACTGATCCGTTGAAAGGCTGGGGTATTTCGTCTTGGTATGGTTCTGTGCTGTTAAAGCTGTCTGTTATTGGTGTAGATCAGGTGGTCTGATAACGTAAGTGAGGCCTGCAGGTCAAGGAAGAGAAGAGATTGTCCTGTTTTCTAATAGAAATGTTAATTTGTACCTCTTCGCTCTGGCTTGTTCAATGGCACGCTGCTTTACAGGTGATCAGTAGTAACCTGTGACTTCATGCAGCATGAGTCGGTTGTGTAGAGGTTATAAAGGAACATGATGGCTGCAACCCCCTGGTAAACCTAAACAGCTGCTTTATCCCATGTTCTGTGCGTCGAGTTCGTTGGATTCTGCTGTTCAATTCAACTGTGCTGCAAGTGTGGTTAAGACAGAAGTTTACGCCGTGGATGGAGAGCTGGTGCTGGTAACTGCAGCTGGGAAAATCCACTGGAAGAAGTGCTACAACCTGCTAGTCCTGATGCTTATGCCCTGCAGAAAGGCAATTTTAAGTCGTGCACCCCAGTGATCTTCAGCATCAAGAAAGAACTGACTGGAAGTTGGGAGCTCGTTCCCTTGTGTTGGAACTAAAACCGTGGAAGATGGAGAAGGGGAATGCATTAAAGCCAGAGACACTCATTTTTATTTCTGATGGCATAGCGTTTTAAAACTGATCTAATGATGAAACAATGACAGCTACTATAGAAGTATCTTTCAAAGACATTTCATGTTGTACATGTCTGATGATCCAAGGAAAGGTCAAGTTTATTCAGATACCTAATTAGCTGCTTGAAGTATGTGCATGGGGAGAGAGGACTTGGCTTCTACCCAGCAGGACAAGTTGAATTTTGCCTCTTCAGGGGAATAAGTACGAAGTTCAGGCTCTTTCCCTCTAAATGTGTCATAACGTGAAACATTAGGGTCTGGTCTTTAAGCTTAATAATCTTCCCGTTAGAAGTGCGGTGTATTAGGTTGTACTGCCTAACTTCTAGTTCAGGAATACCTTTGCTAATTAGGCCAGCAGCGCAAGGCAGCAGAATCCTACCACCACTTGAAATATGTTGGGCATGCTGCTGCCGGGAGGGAGGTGGGAAGGTACAGCCAGGGATGCACAGTCCCTGCAGGAAGCCGGAGGGGAATGCAGAGGATGGTATTTGAGCAATATTGGTTGATTGTCTGGGATGTGAATGCCTGAATTTCTCTTGTGATGAGGAGAGCCCAGGATGCAGTTTCCCTGACCTATTTAAAGCATCTTGGATGCAGCCATCTATGTGTGTACACCATGGCCAGGTGAGACGTATGCCACAAAAGCTTTCTGGATTTTTTTAAAGCCTTGTAACAGCTTTTCCATCTTTGATAGTGGACACATGGAATTAACATTGGTTTGCCTTATTAAAAGGCATTGTCATTATCAGGAAAACTATGGCACTCTGTTTCTGCCAGCAGGGGTAACAAGCAGAGGTAACTGGACTGTGCACTAAACTAAATTATTCTGGCAATGCTTTGCTGAGGTTACTGACTAAATAGGAGACAAAAGGACACCTGGAGTTGGCAACTAAGCTGTTGCAGGAAAACACTGGACTTTTTTCTCCACGTACTTGCCTGGACAACTAATACATGGCCACAAAGTGCAGGTGAGCATTGAGGGATGAGCACTGCTGCAGGGTGGAGCAAGCTTGCTGTTACGTATCAGGGAATAAGGCACGCGCTCTCCTCTTGCTCTCCATACAGAGGATACAACCTAGATAGCATTATTAGGACTCTTGGTTTGTGTTTTGAAGGCTCATTGCTGCCAGACTTTCAGGGCCTGCAAATAGGTTTGTAAGTTTGACTGACTTCTTTGAAATCTGAAGAAAATAAAGGAAGCCATCTGACTTCCTTTCTAAATGACTGCTTCTCTGATTTCTTCTGGCTTGCAGAGGAATACCTTTGATAAACCTCAAGAAGCTTGTGCAATGCAGAAGGAAGGGAAACAAGCATGAGTCTCTCCCTGGAGGCTTGTGTTCTTGCTGTTACAGACTGTCATGTGAACCTCCTACAGCCAGAGTGGTTGTTGCTACAATATCTTGCCTTAGACTGTCAAATTTCCTTATATCCTAATATAAAAATAGTTCAGGAGAAGGCAGAAAACAGTTGTAGCAACAGGACAGAGTGCCATGAAGTTGAAAAAGAGCTTGTGTTGTCCTGAACTGCTGATCTGCTGTTTGGCTTGTCATGAAGGTCTCTTCTGTTCTTGAGGTCCTTCACTACTTTACCCAAAGATGTCTCATTGAGGTCCTCAGACTTTTGCTCTTACGGGATTTTAAAGGCAGATTCTTTAGTTTGTCCTTCAGAAAGCTCAGCATTTTGGGAGAGGAGTGCCACCATTCGTTGTGTTGCAAATCGAGCATGAGTATCATATGAGCAAGTGCATCACTTGCGCTCTGTAGGTCGGTAAAGAGTTTCCTCTCTACGCGTAAGAAAATTATTTTTTTAATCCTGGTGTCGTAGTGTTGATGTCACAAGGAAGTCACTACAAAATAGATAAAACTACATCTCAAAGTAGGTGTTCGTAAGTGATAATTCCTCATGGTTAAAAGTCTAATAGTAGTATTAGGTTGTATCAGAGTAAAACACAAACTACTCATTGTATCACTGTCTCCAGAGGTTTAGAAACAGAATTCTTTATTGATGTATCGTTTTTATAGTCTAATGTTTGAGTGATTCACTGAACTACATAGCAGTTGTCAGCAAAATAGCAACTACATAGCCATAATTAGTACCTGGGGGAGAAAATCTTAATTAACCGTAGCAAGTTGCTAATGACAAAGCCTGAGATGAATGATGAGCTAGCGATTGGTTCTGAGATCACCTACTATCTTGTGGAAAGGCTTTTGTCCAAGAGTGATGCTGTAATTCCCTTTGCTACCCAGTTAAACTTCCATCTGCTCCAAGAAGTCGTTCTGTCACGCTCCATGCCCTGAGGACAAAGAGGTGATCTGCACTGTGGAAATGCTGGTGTCTCCTTTTTGTGCACCTTGGTACTCTGAATCGAAGAAGGTGAAGATCAAGTTAAATCGAGCGTAACTTTCGGTATGACGATGTCATCTCTATGAAGTGTAGTAAGTTGAGCATAGCTGTGTGGGAGATACTGAAAGATGCAGTAAATCTTACTAATTTAATACGACTGACAGCATTTCATCATGAAATTTCTTGAGCCCTGTTGTGACAAAACCCAAGTAGTTTGTTCTGCACGTAAGACTGAGTAGATCTACGTAGAGACTGTTAGGTAAGATGCTAGGCTTATGGTAGGAGTGGATTAGACGGTGCCGACTGTGAAGTGTTTAATAATTAAGCAAAATACATAAGCAAAAGTTTTAATGGAAAAAGATGGGTTAAAGAAACTATGCGTCTAAAATTCTAACAGAACAGAGAATTGTTACTCTTCAGTAGTTGTTCTTGACCCCGTCAAACTGTTTACTGATGGCTTGTGCAGACAATCTCAAGTATTGAGAAACTCTTCCTGTTGAGATAAGCTGCGCTGTGCTGCCAGTGGCTGTCATCATGGAGATGCCACGTTAGAGGGCAGCTGCGGAATCGAGCTTGCACAATGCCTTGCTTGTGGAGCTGTTGCTTGACTTATTCTCTGGCCAGTTGCATCATTTCTATCTCCTGGGTTTGGGGGGAAGTTGGCTTCAGATGAGAATTTCATCTGGGCTTTCCTCTGCCTGTTGCAAGAAGGATGTGGGGAGGGGACGGCACGGCGGGCAGGTGGTGGTGCACTGAAGAGAGGGCATGGCATCTTCGGGGCGGCCGGCTGCTCACCAGCCCACCCATGCTCGCTCATCTTCCTGGTAAACTGCCAAGTGTTGTAAAGCTTGAGTTTTAAGGCCTGATTAAATACCACAGCTCTTGTCCAAGAAGTAAAAGAATGAGTAAATACTCAATTTGGCAATTGTTTTGCCTTGACAATTGCAATGGCATTTGAAGGTGATGTGCTGTGACTGCACATGTCAGTGTTTATGGGATGCTCTGCTTTATGTAGCCAGCGGTCTATTGTATGAACGGAAATATGGCAGCTTTATTTTTTGAGATGGCTTTCTGTCTGAAAACCTGTTCCTTTTCTGGTTTGACACTGGAAAACTCTTTTTCTTTACCACTCTCACGTAATGTCATAAATAACGAATTGTGTATGCAGATACCCTTTGAGTTCATCTGGACAATTTGAGCGGAGCTTTTGGCCACCTGGGACTTGTATTCTAAATGCCTGTAAAACCCATTCCTCCCAGCCCCTACCTTGTGTCCTGTTCTGAGGAGAGTGAGGGTGGGTGAACTTGTGGGGCTTTGCTAACAGCTCGTGCCATGGAGTATCTGGTGCTTTGAGTTGCTAGAGTAAGTACAGCTGGAGGCGGCATCCTGTTGCCCTGCCCCAGTGTTGCCCTTAGTTGATTCATTTACTTCTTCCTAGTCATTTTAAGCTCTCTGATTCTAAAACGATTCAAAAGGTTAAACCGTAATCTTCCCCAGTAGGGTTTTGAAAATGCTTTTTCATCTTAAAATCACAGGTCTCTGACAATTTAGTGAACTGCTTCCAGCAGACTCTGCCCTACTTCTTCTCATGACACTTCTCCTTTTGGTCTCAACATGTTTATTTTCCTAAAACTTGAGGACAGTGGTTACACTAAAAGTACCAGCGTGGAGGATGCTACAAGGAAAAGCTTAGCAAACTAAAAAAACCATTGGCTGTTTGTAGCAATGAGGGCATATTTAGAACTAAGCTGTTTTTGAGGTATGCACCCTTAAGTAATCGATTAATTATGTCTTTGTGGCTGATGTTGGGCACTCATCCATTCAGGCTGAAGTGAGCTAGCAGCATATGCACGTCTAGGGTGCGGCGTCTCCCCGCATCCTCTTCCCTGCGGTGCTCTGAGATGGAGTTAACACATCAGCAGTTGCACGCTGTTCCTTGGCCCATGCCTCATGGACGTTCTGTTTATGTTGTAATTCTCTCTGAAAATGTTGCCTGATCTTTCTGGGGAAAAAGGAGATAGGAGCTAAACTGTCAACTTAATTTTCCTCTCCGTCCATGAGCATAGGTCAACGGCCTGGAATAAAACGTGGGACAAAGTTCAAGCCAAGCTGTTGTTTACATGGTCCCGTGTGCTTCTTGGACATGGGCTGAGACAAGCCAGTGGGGTGTTAATGACTTAGGTTTTAAATGTCTTGTGTCCCCTTTGGAAACCTGTGTTTAGTGCCATACTGTTGCGTGCCTTTATCCCGAGGGGGTACGTGGGGGAATCCAAGACTGGAGAGCTTCCCTGTGGCTCATCTAGGAAAGCAGGCATCCTCGTGTGTCACAGACCCATCATTACTGGAAGGCTTGTTACAAAGCTTGGAGGAACATAGGAGGAGGCGTTGGAACACCGGTTTTGTCTGGGTTCGTTCCTCCTCTTTCACTGTAAGGAGGAAAGCAGTAATTAATACAGCTGGATGCTAAATGCAGCGTTTTCTGTTGTCTCCGACTTCTTTCTAGTATTCCGTTTCCAGACTTAGCACAAACGATAGCAGTCATGCCTTTCGGTTAGTTTAGGATCCTTCTTAGGAAAAATGTTCAGTGATGATCTGTGCTTAACTTAGCTCTTCTTATCTTGAAGATACAACATCCTAATATAGGAATCGTTCACTTTGTTTTAAAATGGTGTGCTTAACGTGCTGGCGTTGGCAAAGGGTCAGGAAGCATGAACTCCGCGTAGCAACTTCACAAGCTTATAGCTGAAAAAGAAGGAGCTTGAAAGTTCATTCACCCTGTAAGGGGTGTCCAAAATACACAGTTTCAGAAAGTTACTGGGATGCACAGTCTAAGTCTGTCCCTAGGATCATTTCAGATGTGCACGGCTGCCTTTTTCCTCCCCTCTCCTTGCTGGAGCAACAATTTAAAGTCCAGTCTTCTCTGTAAAATCACGCACGTGTGACGCCTTTGGTTGCGCTGTTAGATCTATCAGAACATGGTATCCAAGAGCTCGATCTGAGAGAAAGCGACTCATAGAAGGTTGTGTGCTGGTTGGTCTTTTGAGGGGTTGTCTGGGGCCTTTAGGCATTATATCTTGAATAAACTGACACGATTGATAGGAGACAGCAAAGGGATGAGCATGGCAGAACTGTGCAGTGATGTTAAAATAAACCAAGCGATGAGTAGATGAAGGTTAAGGCTGTTGGGAACCCCCAAATGCTGATGCCTGTGTTAACATTTTCTTCCTCCTGGAAAAGTAAATCCTGGAAGTGCTGCAGTTATAGAAGGAATTGACTGCACATGTAATTCTAAATATTAAGCCAAACTTCCCTTGCATCACTTTCATCTTTTGTCTGACTTACAACTTTTTAGAATGTCTATAACAAAAGGACTTGCTAAGTATGCTGATGATAATAATAAAAAGTGAAAAGTGAACAGGTCAAGAGCTTTGTGTGAGGAAGCAAGAACAGGGGAGGAGCTGGAAGATGATGCCTGGTTTTTAATATCTCCTGAAGGGATGCTTGGGAAAGAACTTTTTCTACAGCAAAGTATAAACATAGCAGGGTCTAAGCCCTGCAAGCAGGCAATCTTCATCCAAAGCAATTCTTGAAAATACTGTACTGCAAACTACTTCATCCCCAACATTGGTTGCTTATGATGTCATTGAATGACTTCCACAGAGTAAGATGGTGTTGAGTCACCATTTTAACTTGAGGTCATGTTTTGTTTGTGCTTCTTGCTGATGGAAGGAGCATCAAGGAGCACGAAGAATACGCTCATGTGAAAAAGCAGCTAACATGCTTGGCAATCTTTGTAAAGAGTGTATTTGTACGGTAAACATAACGTGATAGGATCTAGCAGGTTCCCAAATGCAGAAATTGTGTGAAGACCTCAGTAATGCTTTGAAAAGTCTCCAGTTGCAGAGCTTTAAAGGTGTGTTTATGGTCAGCGTATGTAATTCACTTTTGTCATCTTCTAAAATCTTACAGGACTAAATTAGCTTTCATTTCTAATCTGCCAAGTACAACGTTTCGCATTTCTCTTTATCGGCGGGTGTATGATCAGATCGGCATAACTGAAATTGGGAACGTTGTCTGCAAAAGTAGCAGTTAAATTGCTTTCAAAAAGAAGAAATCCAGTGATGCCCCCTCAGTCACTATGCTTAAAATCCAGCATCCACCAGTCTGTTGTGGTGGGCATTAAGAGGATTGATAGAAGAGGAGAGCATATTGATCTCAATTTTCAGATCATCCTTTTGTCGTGGACAAGATGTTCAATCTCCTAGTCAAGCCAAATGTGGCTAATTTTATCCAAGTTCCTAGTTTTCTGTGCGGTGACTAAAAATTATTTCTACTTTTTCTTGCTTCTCAACAGATAGACCTTCCAAGTATAACAGTTTGTTAAATTTAGTTTTATGAGGATTGGACACTGCTATTTTTAGATTTGTTTTAAACTGGAGGAGGTGCTTAATCTATGTTATGTTAAAGCAAAAGCAGAACACGTCAAGTAGCTCATGCACTATTTTTATGTTCAGGAGACCCAGTTACTAGGAATAGGCACTTAATTCAAAAATAGGTCAGTTGTCATGTATAGAACCATACAAAGCTCATACTGACTCTTCCAAAAACGTTAGTATATCTACTAGCGCGTGTCAAGCGGTATCATCCTGAGGACTTGTTTCAATACGAATTACCTTTTCCTTGCTTTACAGGAAAATCTTCACTGACGATTCAGTTTGTGGAAGGACAGTTTGTTGATTCGTATGATCCAACCATAGAGAACAGTAAGTAACTAACTGACAAGCTGCTCTTCCGTACCTAACTAGCTTTTATTAGAAGGCCTTGTGGTTCTACACATTACTGATGCGGGTATTTGCGTATTAACATTAAAGCTCATTAACTGTTATGATTTGTTACTGTTTTAAACCAATGCTTACCAGGCTTACCGCATCACAGTGTGGAAATCACTGTGTGCATACTTCTCCAAACAGCTAAGCTGGCTTTTAACGGTAAATGAAGGAAAACCTAATCAATCTGACTAAAATGCATCTCCTTTTTGTATTACATGTATGCTGTTGGACATCTGCTTCCCCTAGTGCAGTCAGGGCACTTAGATTAAGTATGTCATACCTATATGAAAGTGTGCCGCTGTATACAGTTATTCCAAAGTCTCAAGTGTCTCGTTTGCTCAGTATGTCCAGGTGAACACAAAGCCAGCCATACCAGTCAGGCACAAATGACTACATTAAAGGTAGCCGTGCTGTGGCCATGATAACGTGATAGCTGTTTAAATTTCTCCTTTCCGACTGCTTGATAACACTTCAGCTTGCTGCAGATGCTGGGTAACTGACTTCTCAAGTGTCTTTTTCTCATGTAACAATTTATTTTTTAGTATTAGTGGCTTTGTGAATAGCTAGTGTAGCAGGTAAGTAAAGATACTAATAGAGAAACGCTGCCAAGAGCAACAAGTCATTTGGGAGGCGGGTTTCCTGGTATTCGGTACAATCTGACCACCTCTTTCTGAGCTAGCGGTGATCATAAAGTACTTGAGGGCTGTGGTGCTAGGCTGAGTAACTTGATCATATTGGTTCACTTTATTCAAATAAAGCAAATGTAGCAAATAGAACTTTGATTTCGTGATCGTAACCTTGGAGTTTTTATATTTTAATGATTTCTGAAATGCCGGCATAGCACACGTTTTTACTGTTTGGAACTTGTGCAGTAGGATGTTAAGCTTGTGTGAAACGTTTGAAGTAATCGGCAGAACAAGGTTTCTAAAACTGAGATGCTGCTTTTTGAAGAAGCTGTAAATTTGCTTTAGCGAGTCAAGGAGGATAATTTGCCCCTTGGCCTGAACGATCTGTTAGCCCTCATACAGGTGTCATTACACTTTCCATCATCCCTTTATTTTGTTAGAATTATAAATTAAGTTTGCTAACAAAATATTGGGGATTAAGTTTCTGTGTTTTAAATATTAATATCAGTTGGGACAGGTTATTTTTCACTGCCTGAGCTATATAAATGCAAAAATATTTAAAGTAATCTTTTAGTTTTATGCAGGTATATGGGAATGAATAACACTTGAGACATGGGGTCAAAGTCCCTCCAAAATACTATCTTGTTTTAGGATTTTGACACCTTGGTACAAGGTTGTTTCATCCTTTACAAGCTCTTGTCTTTCACAGAAACCTCTTGTCTGTAACTGCTGTTAGTAACTAGTTACTAACAACTGCCTCACATGGGTGTCATTTCTTAACTATAAGAAAATAGACTCTGGATGAATTGGGTGCTTATTTGACCCTTGTAGTCTGCCCTGCTTGCTTGATCTGAACTCTAAACACTGAGCATGCCATGAACACTTTGTTGGGTGGGGGCATCTTGAGAAGATTCAACTTTTCACTTGATTTCTCACTTGTTTGGAAAACAAACACATTATTCATTTTCTCAAAGTCTTGTGATCTGCGGCATGGCTGGAGGAATTCGCTTTCTGAAAGGTAGAGAACTGAAGGGCCCTTCTTGCATCAGAACATATTGCTGGGAAAGTAAGGCTTGAAACGTCAAAGATGTGCCCTGATGTTCAAAACAGTAGGAAGCCTGTCCCATCCTTAATCCCTGTATGTCCTGATAGAATGATTCAAAAATGCTTCTGTGAGGAAAGGGAGAGGTAACACTTTCAAATTTACCACTGAAATTGAAAATGTGTTGAAGGTGTGGGGTTTTTTTTGAGAAAGACATGTGAAACTAGTTTTGATGGGATTGGTGTGAAATCATTCTTTTAAGTTCTTAATCTGTTTCAAATGCTTCTTCTAAATAGAAATCCTCCATCAGTTTGTCTTTTGACATTCCCAGCTGGGTGTTTCTGATTCTGTGCAGGCTCGTTAGACAGAAAGTATGTAATCAACTCTTGTGTTGTTTCCCTAGCTTGTAATTTCAAATCTGGTTGACAGTGGGGTTGGGAAGCCCAAGTTTGTATACTAGGGGCAGTGTTGGAGAATGTTGCGTTTCTCCAGTGCTTTATAGAAGGTTATAAAACCTTTTCAGTTTCCTCTAGTGATTGTGTCTATTTTAGTGTCGCAAAACTTGGAAATTAAAAAAATTACAGGTTAAGGCATAGTCTGGCCTAGGTGATTGCTGGTTTGTCTCCAGAAAATTGTTACGGATAACTTATTGTAGTATTTGCCAGCACCGATGAAAGGAGAGAAAGCTGCAGTACTGCTGGTAGCTTGATAATTTTTTGTCTTCAAATAATAAAATTTGCACAATAAATAGAGTCTAAAGCAAACTTGTATATCAGGCACGGTATAGTTAGGCTCTTAAAGGACCAAGTTCCGTAGCTTATAAAGCTTGAACAGCAGGAATACGACCTAATAGTCTAGTAGTTTCATTTTTCCAGTGTAAAAATCTCTAGCTTCTCTGGAAGTGGTAAAGGGGAAATGAGCTGCCTCAGAATTCAGTGTATTAGTCAACACAGCTTCACTGCTGCATTTTCCTTTGCCTACATCACATTAGAACCAGAGAAGTTGGCTTATTTAAGCTGAGGATCGTGTTGAATTCAATTGCTTCTACTGAACTCACGTATCAGTTAGCGTAACTTGTAGCATTTTGTGGTGGCAGCAGGGGTGAGTGTTAATTGCTTAGCAAGATAGAATTTCCCTTTCGGAATGCCCCAGCAGGAGTGACACCATGATGGTGGCTACTCTTGGGACAGACAGGTCGAGAAACTAGTGGAAGGATCACTTGCAGGGTGACGGAAAGGGAAGGAAGATCCTTGCAGAGCAGGAGCGTGTGGAGGGAAGCCGTGCGTGCAGCGAGCTGGATGGGGCGCTGAAGGACAGATTGGCACAGATGAGCTGAGACCAGAACAATCTAAAACGCAAAGATTTGACTGGAAGAAGAACTGGAATCTTAATTTGGAACTCAAAGCAAATAGATCAGAAGGAATTGATAACAAGGATGTGCACAGGATTCCCCCAACCCCTATCTTTGCAGGGATGTCTTTGGTTATCGTGCATTCAGTGACTGTGTTGCAGGACAGCTGACTTGACTGCCTGAGTCTCAGAAATCCTGTGAGGCCTGCCTGTCTGCTTTTTGCTTTTCCTTGCAGTTTTGAGAGGCTTCTATCACTCTGCCTCTGCTCTGTGTTCTTCCTTTCACCCCTGAACAGGCTCAGTAGCTCCCTGGAGGGGAGGAACAGTCTTCCCCAGGGGTTTCCTGCCTTCATCCCATGGGTTTGAATACAGTTCTGAGTAGAAGCATATTAGAAAGGGGGAGGGGGCTGGAGGCACCCTGGTAGTTGTGGAGGGGATACGTGTAGTTTAGATGGGTCTGCTAGCAGCACCTTTAAGGCTGAACTTCCCTGCATGCCAGGGCTGCCGCTGGAAGGGTGAGGCATGCGCTTTCCCAGGAGTTGCTGATGAACAGCCTTCGCACGGGGTGGAAATGAGGCTTCAGAGCAAATTAAAAATAGCTCTGTTGCTTTACACATCTCAGCTTCATAAAAGTTGTCCTGACAGATTAGTGACAGGCATTGCCTTTGGAATGCAGACAAGTAGAAAGGGATGCAGAAGGTAGGAACCGAGGAACCCTTACGAGGTGGCTGTATTTAGCCACCAGCCAGTAGCTCCATGGGAATGATGTTACACCACTCTCCTACCTTTACTCAGTAGCACTGTTGATCTGAAAGCCTGCATTTGCATGCCTGTACTGGTATTTTTTTATCACAATGGCTTGTTTTCACAGCAGCTGTCGTTTGAGTTGCATATGCAAATTACTTCATTCATGCTAGCCTAATTGAAATATACTTGATCTTAGGGTAAGGGGAGCAGCAGCTGATGGAGTTGCTGCGTAAGTGACGCTTCTGCTGAGCTGGAGCAGCATTCAGGGCTGTGCTCTACATCTAATTTTACCAGATTTTTTCCTGATGGCAAAGCAGCTTTAGTTCATTCCCAGCACAGCTGTTGGCTGCTGCACCCTCAGCCCTACACATCTACCTGGTTGGTGCTGTGCTGTTCTTCACTGCAGCACCACGTTCTCGGAGTTCCAGCAGTACACCAGAACTAAGAACAACTGTAGGGGAAGGTGGGGATTGCAGCTTTCTTCCTAGAGCTACGCTGGAGTGACGCACTGCAGACTGTAAGCACGCCCTGTTCCGAGATCTCTGTGCTTTGTGGAGCTAGACCCGTGCTTCAGCCGATGAGCAGCGTTTCTGAGATGCTCACGTTGCGGCTAGGACTGCAGAGATTGTTCTGGGCTGCTGAAATCTGTCCTTGGCACACCAGGAAGAGCCATGCTGTGCCGTGATGGTGTTGTCGGTTGTGTTTGCCTTGCTCATAGGGGCAGCAGTGGGCAGTGTGTCCCAGGGTGATAGGTGATGGCATTGGAAGTGAAGACTTCCTCTGGATCAACGGGACATGTGGATCACTAATCACATTTAATACATGGCAGGTTTTTCCCAAAATGAAATTCTTACCAGGAATATTTTTAAAGAGCTTCAGCAAAGAAATGGGAGTCATTAATTATGACTGTATCAAAGCAGATTTGTGTTTGTACAGTGGGCTGTTCCTAATGCTAAAAGCCTCTGCACTGAACTAACAGTTCTCCTCACCCAGGCTGTGGTGACTCCTCCACTGTTTTCCATCCCCCTGGCTCTGTCACACTGCTTCCAGTACCGGTGATGATGATGTCTTCACTAGGTCTATTCTAGGCTTCTAGAATAGTCTGAAAAAACTGCCATCTGTCCCTTTTTAAAGATTAACTTCGTGAGGCTCTTGAAGCGACTTCGATTGCAGAGAGCTCTGATGTGTCAGGAGACTAGGAGAGACTGGTACTTCTGATTTACCTGCTGATGCAGCATGTTGATGCAGCATGTCTCCAGATGAGGCTGTTTGCCCTCTGACTTGGAGTGATACTGTGTATAGCAACGCTGCACGCTGACATCTGTTCAAACAAACGGCTTCGCCTGTCCCCACCACCGTATTCATCCAAGGCAACGAGCTGTTGTGGATTCTGGCTTCGTAACCCTAAAACGTTGTGCAGCGACGCGAGAGCAGCGCACGTGTGCTGAGGCAGCTTCCTTGGGGATAGGCAGACTAAGGGTAGGAGCTCTCTGAGGCTCCGTTTCAGTTTGCACTTGCCAGCATTGCGGTGGAAATTGTAGGTGCGCTTTACACTGTTTATTTAGACCTTCTGTGTTGGTTTGGCTTTGCTGTTGAATTGCTCCTTTTTTCAGAAAAGGATGCTTTGACTTACTAGGTGGGTTGAAACCAGCAGTTTCAGATATTTCAGCCCACTTACTCAAGACAATACTCGTATTGTGGAGACTTGACAGGGCAACGAGCATTGGTGGGGAGGAGGAAAGTTGGCCAACTTCAGCTTCTGGGGGACCAGAAGGCGTAGGCAGGGAACAGCACAGCGGGATTGAGAACATTCAACTTGGCAGCTTCGGGAAGCTGTTGGACAACTTAGAGTATGGTGAGCAGGTCACTGCGGTGTTAAGCTATTCCCCTGCTCTTGGCTGCAATGGAAGATTAAGCTTCGTAGGACTGTTAGTACTTGGGAAAACCACCTCAACCAGAGGACGACCCAAACTTTACTCAGTATATCAGTACTCTCCAGTAATTGTACTTTGAGTGCAGCACAGGCCAGAGTGAAGCTCTGAAGCCAGGTCTGTGTGCGCTGCTCGGTACACGTAGTGCTCAGTAGTACATTATTCCTACAGGAGCTGTGACACTGCTTTTGCAGTTGCACAATATAAACACTGAGTAAGATTCCTCAGCTCACGGCCCATTGGCATTTCGTGAATCCGAGGGAGAGAAACGCTTCTCATCGCTTTCAGGGACTGTACTTTCTGACTAAGGGACTAAATAGGCAGGTAGCAACATGGTGAGCTTCTAGCTAAATTCTCATTATGTAGGTTTAGTATATTTGTAAATTAGGCTGCGTGTGGTTTAACCCCCAAAGAATTTATTGTAATCCAGCTCACTGACCTCATGGTATTTACATTTAGGAAACTGATTTTGCCAAACAGCTTGGAAACTGAGGAGAATTTCCTGTAATAGATTCTAAGTTAACTTTGCTGCTAATTGTATGGAAGTGTCTTGTGTTACCACAAATTACAGTTGCTTGGAAGTGCCTTAGAACTTGTCCTAGAAATGTATGTAAAAAGCCTTTTTACTTTTTCCTTTAAGTAAGGGAGAAACTGTTGCATCCAATGCGAGAATCTTCTGAAATTTAAAATAAATTTCTGAGTTTTGTTATCTGCAATATGCTGGTTAAGAGTGCAGCCCCCTGGTCTAGCTTTTTACTGTTACTTTAAAGCCTATAACTAGCCTAATTTCTCTTTTTGTAGTGCTTTGGTTGTCGATGGCATTGATGAGTGACTTCTGATCCCTTCCTTGTGTATAATTCTGACACGTTTATGTATTTCTTGTTTGTTCTAGCTTTTACAAAACTGATCACAGTAAATGGCCAAGAATATCACCTTCAGCTGGTTGACACTGCTGGCCAAGTAAGTTATCGTTCTCTCTTTCAATCTTTCTTCAGAATTAAGACAACGGATATTCATACTCCTGTAGAGCTAAGTTGGTAGTGACCATGTGTTCGGAGGTGATGGTGATCTTAAATGATTCTGCCGTGTTGTTTAGTCCCCAAAGAGCTATGTTTCTGTACTGCATGTAAAAGTTTTATTGTTTTGGTTTGGTTTTTTTCGTTCTGCCCATGGAACGTATGCCTAAAAAGGTGAGGAAGGAACTGCTTTAACTCTAGTGTACCAAAAGTTCCTAAGTAGTTAGCTTGATACTTATGGACTAAACTAGCAGTCTTGCTTTAGTTGGAAAACGTCGCTTCAGTAAGCCATGTAGAAGTTTTTCATTACTTTTTCGTATTTGTGTGCTCCAGCTACGCCACTGTGACTTGTGCCCATGCAAGAGTCACGGGGAGTAGACAGAAATGCATATAGGTCATACTTATTGGGCTACCAGTGAACCACGGTGGTTTGATTACATTTTTAAATAAGTGATGATTAACGCGTGCTTCTGAGCCTTCACGTAATGACGAGGAGCGCAGAATCACGGAATCACTAAGGTTGGAAAAGACCTGTAAGATCGTCCAGTCCAACCACCAACCCACCACTACCACACCCGCTAGACCACGTCTTCAAGCGCCGTGTCTGCTCGTTCCTTGACGAACAGGGGGAGACAGCGAACGTGTGTCCCGTAGCTTCATGAAGTACAGTGCTGCTTGGCTGAACGTGCACCGCCCGTTCCATGCATGGGAGTGCTCTGTCTTTTGAAAGACTCTGTTAGGGAAAAACACAACAAGGACTGTTAAGCCCCTGTATTTTTATCCTGTGCTTGTTATTGCTTACATATTCTTACCTTCTGTGAGTTCTGTTACTACGCCTTTGGGTTTTTCTAATCTATGAGTAGTGTTCACCAGTGTTAGTGTTGTAAAATATGCTGCCAGGACTCAAGACTTCAAAGCTGCAGGACACTTGCTCATAGCTGGGAGACTCCTCGTAAGGGTTGTAACCTTCTAGGGATGTTTGATGACTGTCTTTGAAGAAAGCTACATGACTTAAGACTAACCATGCGTTTTTATGGTGTCAGCTTGTGGTGCTAATCAGCAGCACCATATCCACTTGTAACCTGTCCGAGGTGTCTGAAGTGATTAGAAACACAACACAGGTGACACATGCCTGGACAAGATTGTTTGAGGGGGAGTATTCTGCAGAGGAGAGCAAGGTTGAGAGGTGGACAGGCTGAGTAGCGTGAGCAGCAGAGCAAGCTCCGTAGGTTTCACTTTGTGCCAATGTAAGTGTGCTTGCCTTATGTCTCCAGTTGCAGTGTAGTGAGGGAGGTGAAATTTCCCTTTGAGGAAGGAATGGCTGCCTGGGAAGGCCGTGTAACCCCACCAGTAACATACCTCTACTGCTGAGGTTTATTTTCAAGGTTGTTTTAATGGTGTACAATAGTGTAAAACCAAAATAACTTCTTTCCCAGCCTGTGGTTGTCTTCAGCTTTGATTCTTCCTATGAATGACTTGAACTTGGAGCTCTGGTTCACAGGGTTAGAGGGGAGAGATGATGTTGGGTTATGGAAGGTGTGCCTTGAACAGATTTCTTTCTCAAGTCTGTCTTGCTTAATGATCCACAGGGA
Source organism: Rhynochetos jubatus (assembly GCA_027574665.1). Classification (NCBI taxonomy): domain Eukaryota; kingdom Metazoa; phylum Chordata; class Aves; order Eurypygiformes; family Rhynochetidae; genus Rhynochetos; species Rhynochetos jubatus. The sequence goes on along the minus strand of CM050653.1, from coordinate 7,365,100 downwards.
GTCCTCGTGTGGATACGGCATGGCAAGGATTATACTGTGGATTTGTTAGATACTTGAAAATGTGGTTATGACTTGGGAAGTTGCAGATAACGTTTTATCACTTGGCAAAGTTCTTAATTTGACCCATAAATTCCAGGAAGCATAGCAGCTTTTCTTCCTCCTCCTAACAAGCTAAAAATGAAATAATGAGTTATAAACAGTTGAGGCTATGGCATTTACTTTTCTTGGTACTCCTCTTCTGTCCTGTGGCTCTCTGCCTTTCCTGGCTACCTGTGCAGAGTTGGTAGCCCGGTTAAACAGGGGTCTTGGTTACAGGGTTGCAGAAGAGGGGTGCAAAAGGAAATCTTACCTAACGCTGAATTCCAGCTGGGGCAATCCTGAGAAATTCCCAGTAAAGTCAGACAACTACAGAGTTGCACTTTCACCTGTTTTACACACAGACTAGCTCAGATCCCTTCTGTATTGACTTTGGGATTACGCAGCCAACTGAAGTGGCGCTTTGGCATTTCAGTGAAGATGGGGGAGGGCTGCCCGCTGTGTGTAGCAATAAAGGCAAACCAGGGCATCTTTTGTCAAGTGTTATTCTTTCAAACTTTTTTGGCTGGATCTGTGGGGTTGATTTATAAAGGAGTTTTCCTCATTTGCCGGTTAGGGAAGCTTGATTTCTTTTGGCTGTCTGGATTTGAGCTGTGTGATAGCACTGCCCCATCTGTTGAGTCATGACAGTAGGCAGAGAGGTTATGTGGGTTGCGTGGTCTTAAGCTGAAGTTAACATCTGAAGAACCATGGGTTTAAAAGTTTGAGAACTCAGACGTTAAGAAGTATGGCCCTTATCAAAATGTTTCCTGGGAGCGCCTGTTAGAACAATTTTGATTTTTAACATGGGATTCGCAGTAGTTGTGTTGCATTTCCTGCAATATGTCAGCCTGTTTTATTTACCTATTTGGTCAGTTCCCTTTCTATGGAGGTTGTGGTCAGTTTATTTGGGTGGTTTTGTTTGTTTTATTAAACACTTGACATACAGTGTAAACTTCTAGTTGTTGTAAAGCAACTGGTAACTATTCCTCACATCGGGAGTTGATAAGCATTAGTTGCTTCCTGACAGACCCCTTAGGTAATTTAGGTGTGATCGGTGCCACTGGAAATTATGCCCTGCTAGATCCTGTCATCAGCTGTTGGAATTAGGAATCTGAAGTGTATCACTAGCCAGATAAGAGGTGTAATTGCTAATTAGTGGTAGGAGAGAGTGGATGTTTTGTACTAATATAAACTGATAATTAAGTAGGGTAAGAGGATTGGGGATAGCTTTAGCTGATCCATAGTCTTAGAGGGAATAAACCAAAAAAGCTGGAGATTAAATTTTAGAGCATACAGTCTGACTTAGCTTTCTCTTAATTTGGTAAAGATTCCACATCTGGCATTATGATGAAAAAATGTAAATCTGAAAGTACTACCTGTACAAATTAGCCCTGCACCTCATGTCTTGCGTCTAGACCAACTTAACCGCTGGTCATCTCCCAGCGTTAAGTTCTGAACTGTGGCACTAAGTAATTTTACATGCTGTGTTCCTTCTACAGGATGAATACTCCATATTTCCTCAGACGTACTCCATAGACATCAATGGCTACATTCTTGTTTATTCAGTCACGTCAATAAAAAGGTAACAAAATCTGTTGTATTCTTCTGGTTCAGATTTTAACCAGATACATTCTGGGTTCAGCTCCTGCCTCTGTTGTGTTTTCTTCACCTGTTTTTATTTCATTGAATCTCTCTCCCTTAGAAGTACAATGGAAATCAAAAATAGTGTGTTTTCAGAAATTTCCCCCAGATCCAAATGTCACAGGTACTTTACAGACTAGAATGCAAGGTACCATGTAGGAAACAAGACAGTGCTGAACTCCATTGTTCTGAGGTGTAACTAAAAGTACATAGAATGATTTCAAGAATAAGTAGGGTTCATTGCTCGAGCATCAGATACAAAGGCAGACTTAGATATGAACTGAAAGGGCACTGTTCATTTCTGTGAAGTACCCAATTAGCTGCTAGATTGGTCCCTCAGCCTTGTAGCTTGGTAGAGTGCCAAGATTTCTTTAACTTCTGGTCTTGGATTGTTCTGGTTAACCACCAGAAACTTCCATATCAACAGCAGTATAGCAATAGATGACTTTCGGCCTGTAGACTCACTCTTGCCATGCTGCAGCAAGTATGTTATTTGAAAACTTTCCCAAAGTATCTATTTCATCCCTGCTGTTGGCTGCAGTCCATTCTGACATGGGGAGAGTCCGTCGTAGCTGGAGTCATTTATTGCAAGAAGCATCTCGGCCTTCGTAAGGTTCTGTTGTCTTCCATTATCTTGTCACTTCCGTGCAGTCATCTTGCTTGGTTTTTAAATACTGGTCGTGTTTGAAATTACCTTGATTTTTCTAGTGTTGTACAGCATCTTTGTCATGACAAGCAAAATAATCCTGTTTCTTAACGTTTTTGTTTGTTTGAGTAAAATGATTAAGCCTTTAGGCCTTTCACTCTCCTCACGTTGAGGCTTCCCTTCTCGCAAGGAAGCTGATGAGTTTTTACAAGTGCTGGAGCGTTCCATGTCTTTTCCTCTGAAGCAGGCAAAGCTGATCATCTCAAGTGTTCTTTAGTAGACTGTCATAAAATACAGGTAGAAAAAACTTGCCTGTTGGCTCTCCTGTGCTTCTCAGAGAGAGGATATGGTCTCGCTATAGATTTCCGTTGCTTGCAAGGTCTTTAATGTTGAACAGGTTTTGGCAATCCTTCGTTCCTGGCTTTCATCTTCAGTTCTGAAGTAGTGAAAGGCAAGCACGTGTGATCTGGAGGAGATGCAACAGAGGTTGGGCTTTCATGTGTGTCAGGAGACACTAAACTACCTCTTTCTGAATCAGAGCTTCATTGTTGGTGATGAGTAACTCCTATGAAATAGGAGTTAGTATTCTCAGCCTTAAGTAGACTGACCTTCACTTCTGAAGTGAGTAGAAGAATGTTCACTGGTATGTGGTCCTGTGAGGACAAAACTCTGACTAAATTCAGCGTAGATCCTTGGAGACTTCTGCAGCTTGTGCTGTTCCCTGGTTGGCAGCTAAAGGACGTGCTCTTTTTCAGCTACTCCAGTTTCTGCCTCGTGATGATCTGTTTTCTGTGGTAGCATTCCCTTGGTTAAAATAGAAACCAAATTATGGTGAAAATACTAACAGAACAAGGTATGTTAAGACCGTAGACAGATAGTATTTTCATCAGTACTTTAGTTTTGATCTGTTAATTGCAAGTTTTTTGTTTCTTCCATGAAATTTCGAAGTATCAGCGATCCTGTCTTGTTCAATTCCTTACATTCGGTATCAGGACAGTGTTAGGCGATAGGAAAGATCTTCCACAACACTCCAGTAGCTTAGATGACTTGCCCAGGCAATGAGATTACAGTCACCATTTGTCTTGACTTCTGACAAAGTGCGTGTGTTGATCCAGCAAGGGCGAGAGCTGTGACAGCAGATTCAGTAGATGTGCCTTTTTAAAATTATCATCTTCCCTGCTGACCGCCGGTGGGAAGTTTAAATGGGATTTGAGTAAAAGCTAACACGCTGCGTTGTTCATAGTCCCTGGCTCTTCAGCTGCAAGGTTACTGGAAGGCTTTTTTGCACTACTTCAGCTTAATTAAATTCCAATTTTGTACCTTGCTAGGTTCATGAATTTGTGTAACACGTTTATCTGGCAGCTGGTAAGGTGCTGTATTTCACACGTTGAGCTGTTTGCTGTAACCCTATTTGCTTGTCACAGCTGGAGAGGACCTTGTATGGCCTCCAGCGCTCTTGCTGTTTCACAACTTGGTTTGGTGATTGTCTTTTTGGATTGGTCATTATCTGTCTTAAACTCTGCCTCTGCTCCTTCTAGCCTTTTTAACTTGGAGAGCATTCTGGAACATTAAATTGATCTGGTCAAGCCAATTCCATTCTTGGCAGTTCTTAGCAACTTGCTTCTGTCCGAACTGTGTTTGAGCGTTAATAGCACTTCTCTTCTGGGTTCCACCTTGATCTGTTAACAAAGATCAGCTGTTTATTCTTAGTCTTTTTACTAAAAATGGAGCTTGTGAACTATACTGGATAAGTAGATACATGGAATTGGAAAGGAAGAGCCTGAGTTGAACAAGAACTCATTGCAGCACTGTGCACTGGAACCTCAGGTGGGGGCTCGCCGGGGTGCTGTGCCATGGCATGGCTTTTCCTAGCTGTGCTGGCAACAGCAGGCCTGACAGTGGAAAGGAAACAGTGATTGTATTGTATTAGTGATTCAGTTGACCCGTGGCTAGTATGCTAGATCTTTCCTGTTGCTTCAGACTGAAAAAACAGTTTTGTGGTCTGTAGCAGATTTTTTTGGTAGCGTTTTTATTCCTCTTTCGGTTTGCAGTGTCACCTAGTTTTAGATGTTGCAATGCCTCTCAGCTTTGTCACAATCAAGCTCCACTCAACTCTTATTTTTTAAATAATTAGAAGAATGAAAGTCCAAGACAAGATCTCAAGGCCAGAATTTCACTAATACCTTTTCAGCATAAGCTCTCTGTAACCCTGAAGTCCTTTCATTGCTTCCACATTTATGTCATCTGTAGTATCATATTTGAGTTAACTAATAGTAAGTTGTGCGAGAGTAAGTCCTGCTTTTGTTTGCAAAGACATCGTTTTCTTGATAGGGTATGCTGAAACTGTTAGCTGAACGTGCAGTGTTGTGTTCTACTCAGTCTTGAAAATCACTGCTGAAGTCGGACAGGTCGACCTACCTGACGGAAAATCCTTCCTAAATGTGGTGGCGTTTACTGTTCCAGAAGGGAGAAGTTGCAGTGATTCATATAGCTTGAGTTAGTGGGTTCAGGCACCAGCTCTTTCAGAGCTCTGAGTTGGAAGCGTGTTTGAGTGCTACTGTGTTTTTAAGAGTTACATGCGATGCAAGTCAAGACAGGGCCTGTAGCTGACAACCTTGGAATTTCTGGTCACTTTTTCGATGCGCAGTTGTGTGCCTCGTCTGTGACCCTGTGCCTCTCTCTTTCAAAACAAATGCGAACTGTGCACTTCATGTACCAGCATTTTTTCCGTAACGTAATTAGAGGAGCACAACATCTGCTCTTCGACCCCGTTTATAGCTTGTTCTCAAAAGCACTAAATGTCAAATGCAGTGGATCTTGTTAGTGAGGTTTCTGGCTTCCTGGCGTTTCACAGTACTGCTTCATCTCCCATCACGCCAACTTCATGGACACGGTAGGTGAACAGACAACAAGGATTTGAATAACCACTGTGTCTGTACCATCTTGCAGATCAATTTACTCACTTAGGCAATTAGAATTTAGGCTTATTTTGACTTTCACGTGAATAAAACTAAAGAATTTTCTACGAAATGCGTGTTCTTAAGGTAATGTATTCTTTCAAGATGGAGTGTGCGTAACTAAATCCTTTGTCTTTGAAACGGCTTGAATTTGACATGCTCATCCAGGGTTGGACTCGGCAGTTAAATACCTTGCTGCAGACACAAACCAGAGGGGAGGTGGGAGGGGCTTTTAGTGATCCTGTGTTAGGTGCATCAGTCCTGGGTGATGTTATTTATTTCTGCAAGTGTCCCAGCTGTAACGGTAGGCGTAGACTAGGCTTGGCTGCGGCTGGGACCGTTTTGTCTGTTGTACACGAATCGGTAGCACTTGAGCATCTTTGTAGTTCTGCCACACGGCAACCTACATATGCATTTAATTGCTTGTGTATTGGGTATTAAGGATAAACATCGGAGTGCATGTGTGACTTCATCCCTTTATTTTGCAGTTTTGAAGTGATAAAAGTTATCCATGGCAAGTTATTGGATATGGTGGGAAAAGTCCAGTAAGTAGTGACACTTTCATCTCATTTCACTGCAGGCATGTTACTAGTACTGTGTTCAGTATACTATAACTGTTCTGAAGTTCTGAACTTTCTTTCACAGAATACCCATTATGCTGGTTGGAAATAAAAAAGACCTGCATATGGAACGGTATGTGAACTCCAGTGTGTGTGAAATAAAAGGCAGCAGCCGGCATTCCTGTGGCTGCGACGCGCTGGTTTTGTTCTTGGCTTTCTGGAACTCAAACGAAATTGTAGGTTAAAATAAGGTACTGGCAAAGGAATTGTGTCCAGAATGTGAACTGGGAGCCATGAACTTTTGTTGTAATGTTGACTTTTGCTATCAGGTTCCAGGAAAGGTCATTTATCGCTTTTACTTGTTTGGAAAAAAAACCCAACAGAAGTGTATTTTTCACAAGTGTAAAACACCAGATGATATTACAGATTATTAAAACAAAGCCATCCTTCGGGACAACTGCCCTTCTGGGTCTCAGCAGTTTTACCTGCAGTTACGTTTTGCCCAGCAGTGTATTTGAGGGCAGCCAAAAGCAAACGCTCCGGGTCAGACTTCCCAGAGCATTCGTGCGTTTATGTGCTTCAGTACGCTGAGGGTTTTCCTCAAGTATCAAATTCCAGTTCTCTTGCAAGTTATAAAGAAACATAATTTTTCTCTTTGGTCAGGGTGATCAGCTATGAAGAAGGGAAAGCTTTAGCAGAATCCTGGAATGCAGCTTTCTTGGAATCTTCTGCTAAAGAAAATCAGGTAACAACGGATTTAAGATTCGCTTTATCTGAATACCGGCGTAACGGAAAGAGTCGAGGTTTCACTTCATAAAGGAAGCGACAGTATTTGCATGTACTTTGCAGTTACTCTGCGTAGAGGGTTGGAAACAAATGGCTGTCTGCATTCAGGTTTATGTACGCAAGTTTTTCCATGTGAGTGTAAAAGGGAGGAGGAGGAGAAGGACTGAAAGTGGAGCTTCACTGAACATAGAACAGTTAGTGAGGAACTAAAACTCAGATCCATGTGGTGGATGGAACAGGGTCTGGGGTCGGCTGCAGTTACCCTAAACAGGTCACCATGGTCGCAGAGGAGTGAGTTGGTACAAGGGGACAAACCTTGTGTGTTAAGGTGCTAGGCAAGGCGTGGTCTCTAGTGTGGGGATTAGTTGTTTTGTGGGTCCATGAAGAGGGGTGGGGGGAACCAACAAGACAGCCAACAGAAAGTGTTAGAGCACAACAGAGGCTGTCAGATGCTGCTGTCATACAGCTGTAGTGAAATTGCGCAATCTGACCCAAAACTAACTTTCTTTAAAATGCTTCCTAGAGACATTCTGATACGTGAGTTTGTTCCTGTGGCTGTTAATGAAACTTTGCCAACTGTATCCTGGGCTGTATCGGGAGAAGTGTGTCCAGCAGGTTGAGGGAGGGGATTCTCCCTGTCTATTCTGCTCTTGTGAGACCCCACCTGGAGTGCTGTCTCCAGCTCTGTGGCCCCCAACATGAGAAGGACATGGACCTGTTAGAGTGAGTCCAGAGGAGGCCATTGAAGATGCTCCAAGGGCTGGAGCACCTCTGCTGTGGGGACAGGCTGAGAGAGTTGGGGGTGTTCAGCCTTGAGAAGAGAAGGCTCTGGGGAGACCTTACAGCACCTTCCAGTACCTGAAGGGGCTACAAGGAAGCTGGGGGGGGGCACTTTTTACAAGGGCCTGTAGTGACAGGACAAGGCGTAATGGGTTTAAACTGAAAGCAGGGAGGTTTAGGTTAGATACCAGGAGGAAGCTCTTTACAGAGGGGGTGGTGAAGCACTGGGACAGGTTGCCCAGAGAAGCTGTGGATGCCCCATCCCTGGAAGTGTTCAAGGCCAGGCTGGATGAGGCTTGGAGCAACCTGGTCTAGTGGAGGGTGTCCCTGCCCATGGCAGGGGGGTTGGAACTGGATGGGCTTTACGGTCCCTTCCAACCCAAACCATTCTGTGAGTCTGTGATTTGTCCTTGATTTCACACCTTGCCTCTCTAAGCTACAAGAGCCTCCTACTTTGGGCTTGAAGTGGAGGGTAACTGCTGCAGACTGGGGGAGAGGGGTGTCTGGTTTTTTCCTCCTATCTTTTTTTTTTCTCTGTAGGCCTTGATAGCATCAAAGCTTTTGTCCTTGTGACCTTATCATATGTCTGATTTTCAAAAAGCACAGTCAGGCCTGTTTTAAACAAATGGCTCCTTGTGCAGAAGAAACGCTTACATTGTCTCACATTTAACCTGGCGTCACATCCTTGCCCTCCTTGATAACATCAGCACAATCAAAAGGGCAGTGCTGTCGTTAGGATGGCACCCGTTTAAGCAGCCTTTCCCTTTATGCTGTCTCCAAAAGCAAAACAAATAGGTTTTGTCCGATGTGTGTTGTCAACGGTTCTACAGGTGAGTTGAGTAAAGTTGGACTTTCCCTGGAAGAAGAACTTAGATAGTTTTTTTTCTCCAGATAAGGAACCCTTGGAGTGAGTTTATCAGTACTCCTGTTTCTGGCCGAGACTTGCATTAACCTTGGCAAAATTGGGCATGATGAAAGCACGGAATTTCTCAGTATCCTCTCTGTGCTGCTGGAGAGCTTCAAATGCAGACACAAGGAAAATAAATTTTCAGTGTAAAGTGTAAACCCGTTAAACCCATCTGATTTTTTCCCCCAGTCCTTTATTTCAAGCAGCTTAATATTTCTGGATTAGGCAGAGCTGTTGCCTGTACTCTTTTCTCTTGGCACGTGTTGGCAGCGTGTAACGGCGTAGCAGTTCATCTCTAGCAGAATATCCTACTGATAACTTTACTGAAGTTGGTATTGTTCTTGGTTAAAAAAAAAAGTGAAGAAGCTACAAGCTTTGTGTGACGTTTGGCATGTCTTGCATATAAAATTGCCGTAATAAGAGTCCCATCGACTGCCGTGTGTTTGTGTCTGTTCCTTGGGCTCAGACTGTGTCAAGCTATGCTGCCCGCTGACACTGATACAGCAAACTTCATAGCCTCCAGGGAAATTGGAATCACAGTTGTGTGTCAGATATTCAAAATGCTGTACAGACCTGTACAAATTCCACAAATGAGACTGTGTTCATTCTTGTTGTCAAAGTGTCTTTACCAGATGATTTCTTCACCAAATCTTCCTTTCAGCAGGATCCTTCAGAATAGGGATCGCAGGTCTCGCTGTAAGTTCTGTCCCCCTGGAGTCAGGTGCAGGCAGTTAGAGAAGTCAGTTCCTCCTTCACGCCTCTTATGTACTGCGCTTGGTAAATTTGTCTGGCCTCAGAAGTTTGGGAGATGCCACGTCACTTCTGAGGCGGGTGCCCGCTGCGTGTGACCATCTTTCAGGCTCTGGCATGCTTCCTTTGGAGCCTTGGGATGTACGGAGGAAAGCGTGAAGGAGCCTGGAACTGGGGCAGCTGCCGTAGTCCCCTCACAAACGGTTGCGGAGGAATGCTCACCTCTGAAGAGGTGGAAGGTTGAGCTTTGACAGCAAAATGTGGAGTCGAGAGCTGGAGACACCAGACATTGCACCATCCCTTCCTCTGAGTTAGACCAGGAGCGCTTCTGAACTCCTGCGGGTTTTTTCCTGTGAACCCTAACTGACAGGATCAGACCAGCTCATCTCTATCAAGACAGGAGGTCTCCTCTTACTCTGAAAATGTCTCTGGTTTGCAGGGGGGAAGGGGTTTATTTTGGACTTAGTAACAAGGTGTGTTGTCGTTCTCATGTTCACATTAGGTAAGTCAGTATTACTGGTAAAAGAAGTCTGTCGGCACTTTTTCTCGGAGGTTCATCAGGCTCTTCCCCCTGCACTGGCTTGGTACAGCAAATGCTACCTGTCCTGTCAAGATTTAGCCTAAACTCATTCCAAAACCGCTTCAGATTCTGTGTGCTGTACAGAAAGCTAATTTGAAGCTGAAAAGGATGAGCTGTGGAATTGGGAATTTAGAGCTTAACAACTTCAGCAGAGAGCTCAAACCTTCTGGGGAGGGGGCGGGGGGAAGTCTGTGAAGCCTTTCTCTCTGGAACCTAGCCATCTGTATGTGGTGGCTGTGGAGCACAAGCGTGACAATTTCTGGTCTGAAATTGGTTTGGTACATGATATTCTTCACAGCGGCGAGGAGAGTAGGGCTTGCTCCAGGGGTTAGACCAAAGTTGATGGGCTGCGTGGCCCGTCTCCTACAACAGCTCTGTGTGCAAGGGCCTGCTGGAACCAGGGAAGGTGTTCCCTGGACCCTACTCCCTAGCATGTTCTGATAGCAAAGGCTCCTTTCCCGCTAAAAGGGTGTGGGGCAGCATTGGCTCTTCTCCCTTTGTGGTTTGGCCAAAAATATGAGATCCTTTCTGGAACGTCTCGGAGAGCCCTAGGAGCACAGCCCTGCTGCACTGGGGAGCTGAAATGGATTAACGTAAGCAAACTAGTCCTGTCCTGCCGGGAGTTACTAAAAGGTACCACATTCCAGAAACTTTGAGTAGATGGAAGGCGAGAGAGGCAAAGATCAAAGCTGCAGTGAGGATAAATGGTGGCAGCTGGCAAGAGTTCCCAAGGTCAGATATATTTGAGGCTGTTCCAGACAAGGGCGAGCTGGTAGGGCTTTCGGAGGAGCCTGCGTATGAGCAGCGTATCAGTCGTGCAGGGAAATCCCTGGGCTTTGAGAAGGCAGTTCTGAGACTTCGTGGGAAAGACCTTTTTTCGATTACTGATGGGCTGTTATTGTCACATCAAGCTGCTTAATTACTGCCAGATACGTGGAACCGCTTAGGCTAGCTTTGAGCCTTTCTTGTGGGATTCCCTACTCTGTTTCACCTAAGCCTTCGCAAGTACTTCATCTTAATCCCAGCACAGCCATGTGGTAACTGTTTGAAATACAACCAGAATCCAAATTGGTCTTAAACCCAGTTGAAGCTGGGAGCCAACTTTTACTGGAAGAATTGAGGGAGTAACGAGCAGCCAATTTGTGTTCATACAGTTATGCAAAATTCATTAGATAAACTTGATTTAGAAGGGTTGTCCCAGGAAGTAGCAAAAAATGTACTTGTGGAGGGTTGGCCCTGGCTGGCAGCCAGGTGCCCCCTGCGCTGTGTCACTGCCCTCCTCGGCTGGGCAGGGGAGAGGAAATGTAAGGAGAGGCTTACGGCTGGAGATGAGGACAGGGAGAGATCACTCGGCAATTACTGTCACGGGCAAAACAGACTCGACTTGCGGAAAATTAATTTAATTTGTTGCCAATCAAATTGGAGTAGGATAATGGGAAAAATAAAAACAGATCTTAAAACACCCTCTCCTGCCCTCCCTTCTTCCTGGGATCAAATTCACTCCCAATTATCTCTCCCTCCTCCTCCCCAGCAGCGCAGGGGGATGGGGAACAGGGGTTGTGGTCAGCCCATCACACGCTGTCTCTGCTGCTCCTTCCTCCTCAGGGGAGGATCCTCACACTCTGCCCCTGCTCCAGCCTGGGGTCCCTCCCATGGCAGACAGTCCTCCAACAACTTCTCCAACATGTGCCCTTCCCACAGCCTGCAGTTCTCCATGAACTGCTGCAGCGTGGGTCCCCCCATTGGGTGCCATCCTTCAGGAGTGAACTGCTCCAGCCTGGGTCCCCCCAGGGTCACAAGTCCTGCCAGCAAACCTGCCCCAGCCTGGGCTCCTCTCTGCATGGGGCCACAGCTCCTGCCAGGAGCCTGCTCCAGCGTGGGCTGCCCATGGGGTCACAGCCTCCTTGGGGCATCCTCCTTGGGCTGCAGGTGGGTCTGTGCCCCCCCTGTGACCCTCCATGGCTGCAGGGCACAGCCGGCCTCACCATGGGCTGCACCACGGGCTGACAGGGAATCTCTGCTCCAGCACCTGGAGTACCTCCTGCCCCTCCTTCTCCACTGACCTGGGGGTCTGCAGGGCTGTTCCTCTCACGTTTTGCTTGCTCTTTGCTGCAGAATGCCCCTATCTTTTGTTTCTTTCCCCCTTCTTCAGCATGTTACCCACCACCATCCCTGATGGGCTCAGCCTTGGCCAGTGAGGGGTCCCTCTTGGAGCCGGCTGGCACTGGCTCTGTCAGACCCAGGGGAGGCTTCTGGCAGCTTCTCACAGAAGCCACCCCTGTAGCCCCCAAAACCTTGCGGTGCAAACCCAATCCACTGCTACTTGCCAAAACAGAGCTCCCTTAAAAAGCAATTGCTTGGGCATCGCGCTTTTTCAGGAGTAAAGTCGCCGTCACTCTCAGAAGATGCAGCCCTCGGTCCGAGCTTCAGCGTGGTTTGGGATCTTAGCCCCCTTCCGGGGCTCTGACACGTTTACCTGGGAGAGTGTGTTGACTTGGCGGGGGGGAACCACTCTGCCTTACCTGACCCGTTCCGTGCCAAGATAAACCAGTAGCACGAGCACTTGAGAAATAACACGAGTTGCGTAGCTGAAAGCTGCGACATCCCAAAGGACTGTGGCAGCTGCGGGCTGGTTTGGGTGTTGTGAACTGCCTGTCCCGCTCGCGCCAAGGGGCACATCTGCCGAGCAGTTGAGCGTCTGGTGTCTCCCGCAGAGCGCGAAGCTTGCAGGCAGCATACAGCGCGCGGGCTGACGGCTTTTCTGTTTCCTCGGGGCGGGGGGAAGGTAGAAGAACGCCAGATGGGCTTTCTGTAGGCTGGGTGTGACCCACGTTCCGTAACTGGGCCGTGTGGACACAGATGCACATGGCGTCTGGCTGCATTCTGCATTCCTTCTCGCAGAACACAGCTTCCTGCCTTGTTTAACACACCTGGGCGGTTTGGGGCTGAAGTACAAGTTCCTGAGGGTTAATACGTATGCTGTGCGAAGTGAATTAACGAGCCCTGTGAACTCCTGCGTCCTAGTTTTTCAAACAGCCCGGCTTTGACAGGGACTGTACGGGCTTCTTGGGTGACGGAATAGACTGGGGAGGTTGTTCTGATGGGTGCCTTGTAGAATTTATGCACTGAAACGGTTGAAAATTGGTGCAGTCTGTGTGTAAATGGGTGTATCGCCAGGTTTCGATCCAGGGAACCGCTTCCTGAGTGGCACCAGCTTGATGGCAGCTGCGTTCCTGACCACGGTTCTCCTACCGTCTGATTTGCCCCGGGAGCGGGTTACGTCATTACTGGACTAACGAGCTGCTTCTGTCAGATTCCGTTGGGATTGCAGGGAAACTCCCTTACGTGAGGAATACTCTGTTTCCAGCCGATTAAGTCTTTTAAATAGTTCCGTGGACAGTACTGTGAGCAAATGGTATGAATTTGGGCAACTCTGAAACGCAGCCTGGTCTCGCTGAGATTGCTGTAAGGGTGCCGTGCAGCTGCTTCAGTCATTGGGATTAATTGGGAAGTGATCCAGTTAAAAATTATACCTTGTGGAGGCAGAAAAACATCTGTCAGGTCAGAACAGAGAGGCATAAATCACGTGGTGCTCCAGCCTGCTGATGGAAACCGACAAAACCCCCTTTGTGTCCTCTTCCCTAGCGTGGCCGTTTCATGTAACGGATGTACTTGCCTTCTCGCGGAGCGTGCGCTCGGAGCTCGTGAAACGGGCGGCTGGAGGGTAGATAGCTCCGTGGCGTGTCTGAGGCCATCAGGAGCCCGTTGCCACGTTGACGATTCACGTGCTGGAGGTCGTAAGGTGACTTCAGCTGAAAAACACCGCGGAGAAGAAAGGCAGTTTGGAATCGTCCTGGGCTGTGCTGCACACGGGTTGTTCTCAGATTACTTCTAGACGCCGCGCGTTGTGGTTTCTGCGTGTTCCGATGAAGGGGAAGCGTCGCCCTTCTGAGCCCACGCGCTCCGTTTCATCGCCTGGAGCTTCCGTAGGGGAAGAGCCCCTTTTCCCCGGGCCGCTGCGTGCGGTTCGCAGAGGAGCCTGGTGGATTGCTGTGCGTTCCCTGCGGTCGGGGGGTGTTTGCGTGAGCCTGACCGCGTTGGCGATGGCTGCCCTAGAGCTCCCGCTGTTGAAAGAGCTGAACTCCTTCTCTCAGAAGGACTTTGGCAAAATGCTGAACGATGATAACCGTGGATTCTGCTTGGCGGCTCGTTTGGCTCGTGGTTTCCCTCCGTGTCCTTGCAGCGTGTCTAATACTGCTTTACCGCCAGCTGAGATGAGGAAATAGGGGATGCTGAAGTAGCCCTCGCCCTGAGCTCTGCAGCGGCTGTTCAGAGCTGGGAAAATGTGGTGGCTTTTGGAATTACTGGGAACCTCAAAGGTTACGTAGGGGAAGTGAAGGGGTTTATTCTCCGGGGCAGCACAGCCTCGAAGGCCTCAGTGCTGTCGGGCACTGAGCGTTTGCATAAAGCCGAGCTCCGGCTACGGGCCCTGTGCAGGGCTCGCTGCAGCGGCACGGGAAGAGCGGAGGGTTGCTGTGGAGAAGGAAGGGGGTGACGCTTTTCTCCCGGAAGGGGATGTTCGGAACTGGAAGTACCTTATTTGCCCTCTTTGACTTCAGACGGTGTTGGGCGTGTGGTTATCTGCCGCGGCAGCCAGTAAAGCACCTAACGTGGCTTTTTCTGACCCTTTCAGTAAGCGGGCAGTGCCTCCTTACCTGCTAATCCTCTGCTCTCTCTGCAGACTGCCGTTGACGTTTTTAAGAGGATAATTTTGGAGGCAGAAAAAATCGATGGGGCAGCTTCACAAGGGAAGTCTTCGTGCTCAGTAATGTAATTCCACTGCAAAACCTGAAAACACTGGGAATACATTCTACCTGAAGGAGCAAAACTGCCCATTATCTTTAAGGATAAACTATGCTTCTTTTTTTGTTTTGTTTTTGTTTTTTATTTTATTTTTAATTTTTATTTTTTTTCTTCTGTTAACCTGAAAGATAAACAGTTGGTTTGGAGCCTTTCCCTTCAGATTATGTTAAACTCTGACTCCTGTGCAAATGGCTTCACTTCCATTTTCAAATTTTAAGCAATCATATTTTCAATTTATATATTGTATTTCTTAATATTATGACCAAGAATTTTACTGGCATTAATTTTTCAGTGTAGTTTGTTGGTTAGAATAATCATCAAAACGATGCATATTGTTACACTACTATTAACTAGGCTTGGATATCAGTGTTTCTTTGTGTTAAATGTATACTTGTAAATAAAATAGCTGCAAACCTTACCTGTGCCGGTGAGTTTGTTGTTGATTATCCCTGTCAACTTCTAATGTGAAAAATGTTCGCTTGCTGACCTTACGAGGAGGTGTGAGACCCTCGGAGCTGACGGATTGTTTGACTTGCTGGGCAAGCTGGTTGTGAGTGAGCCGAACCGCTTTTGGGACTGGGAGTCCCGAGTGGCTCGGCTGTGCTCTGCCCGTTGGTGGGAAGGAGGCACGCTGACACCCTTGATTCGGAAGGGAGGGCTTGGGTTTTCAGTCAGACAACCTGCCCTGTGCTTTTCCTCTAACGAGGAGTTACAGAGTAAAGGGCACGTGGCTCTGTCCCCGCTAACGGGCCGGCGTACACCTGCGCTACAGCCCGTTCCCGTGGGCGTGCGGCCGGGATCGCTCTCGGGATGGAGTGGCTTTACCCAGCTCACAAGCGCAGACCTGCGAAGAAAACAAAGATGTCACGTGAAATAAGTTGCAGGTGCGGAACAAATTGATGCGGGTCCGTTTACGAAGCGTTCCTGAACGTCTGCATCCGGACAGCGCCGGGAGAGGTGAGTGGTGTCCTGGCACCTGCCCGCTCACAGTGTCGCATCCCAGTGCGGCTCTGGCAGCTTCCCCTAACCAGTTGCAGGTGTTTTCTTGGCTTTTGGAGTAGAGGCTTAACAAGCCTCAATCTCTGAAGTCTGGAAACAAACTATTTTAACCATGTATTTTTAAAAAAGTGAGATTTGACCTACTTTGTGCTTTTTAAAACCAAAACAAATTCCAAAACAACAACAAACGAGGCTGATTTGGGGAACAGTTAATTAAATGAAACGTTTCTCATGCTTTTTTGTGTCCATTTGAAAACTTCTCTTTCCAGCAGGGGTAAAATGGAAGAGAAACTTGCCCTGTTTTTGCAACCAGAATTAGCTTCTGCGTTTTGGCCTGTGCTAAAAGGCCCAAATTCACCATGGCTCAGCTTTTCACGGCTTGGACAGTGGTTCCCTCCTCTTACAGATAAGATTGAACCCCTCAATTAACAGCGCGCGTAGAAAAACACTAATTTCTTTGGTCACCGTGCGATTAACTCTTGGCAAAAAAAGTTGCTTTTTTCCTCTCCATTTAGGATTTTGCCCAGAGTTTCCGAAGGCTTGTTTGTTACCCGCGTTTTGATACCCTGTGCCGAACGCGGCTGCCGTAGCCGGAGGACGGTCACGCGTGGGAGGTAGGTCCCTGACGCACAGCCGGGTCGGGGCGCTCGGTCTGGGAAACCAGCACACGCTTTCGTTTCGCCGCCAGCTGCTCTGGGGCTGTGCAGCGGGTTTCCTTCGCAAGAACCTGCGGCGCTGGAGCGAGGGGCGTTCGGCTGATGACGAAGTGGCCGAACGCCTGTGGGACTCGGGGCAATACGCATGTTGGCTAGTGTCCTTCGTTGCCTCGTCACGAGGGGGCGGACGAGTTGTCGCATGGCCGCAGTCTCGGGCATCGCGTCGTGGATGCGTCACGGGGGCTGCAGCAAAAGGAGGAGGTTGTGGAATACCTGGAAACTTCGGAGACGACGTTTACTCCGTTTTTTTGTAAGGTAGTGGCCATATGCGTACTGACAATCAGTCTAAAGCCTGGAGCAGCTGCTGCGTTGGTGCTTGAAGTGCGCCAGCTGCTGAGGCTTTAAAGGGGATGGACGAGGAAATGTGCAACTTGACAATCCTGGGATAATCAGGGCCCTGTTTTCCAGGAGTGAGGCTTTTCAGGAGAGCTTAACGGCCAGCGCAGGTTCTCTGATGATTTGCAGCGGGAACTTCCAAGATTTCGTGTGCTCCGCACCGAGAAGCAGGTACTCTTGCATCCTCTGAGAGCTGAAGAATTGCGTTCACCGAAGTATGTTGTTTCCTTTCGCCCATCGCTGGCTCATCCAGCAAGAAACGTGAATTACTCCGCTCATCCAAGCCTCTCAGCTAGTAAGATGCAAAGCCCAGCCATGTGCAAGAGTCCTGCGGCTTTAATGAAAAGCGTAGTCAAGCGTGATGAGTGAACTGCGTGTCCTTCGCTGTGCAGAGCTTGCAGCTGGTGTGTGGGATGGCACCTGCCAGCAGTCGGAATCGTAAGAGGCTGGGGCGGCCTCGTGCTTCCTTATACTTGGGAGCTGGCACGGGTTAGGTGCTTCACCACGAGAGCCCTGAAGTGGGGGGTAGGGCACAAAGGGAGGAAGTTCTCTGGCCCAGGCGAGGAGAACCTGAGGTATGCTCAATAGGCCCCAGCGTTTCCCGTAAGGGATGATCATTGGCAGAGCTGAAAGCGCAAAGATCCTTTTCCTGTTGTGGAAATGAGTAAAAAACTGCCATAATAAGTCGAGCTGAATTCCCATTGGCTTGGGTGGGCTTAAAACGTGCTGTTCTGGAAGTGACTCCTGCCTCGCTTGGGCTCCTGTCCGACTCCGTGCTTTGCTGCATGAAGAGAGAGAAACCTCTCGGATTCCTGAGCCCGAGAGACGGAGCTGCCCATCTCCCAGCCTGCCACGCGTGGAAGTGCTGAGGACGAGGGAAGCGGTGGGGCCGGAGCCCCTCGGCAAGCGGAGGATGGACTGGAGGCGGAACCTCGATACGTGATCCTTTTTCCTGTACTTGTTCCTACGCATAGCGAAGTTTATCCCTGCCTGATTAACTCCACGACGGGGAAGGCTTGGAGGCACTCTGCTTTGGGTCTGTGGAGTCTTCCACCTCCCACTTCTTCCCAGCTTCTGTGCAGGGCTGGGGAATGCACGCTGGAGAAGAAAAAAGCTGGAAAGGTGTTTTTACTGCTCCCTTGTGTCTGCAGTAGCTGTATCGTAGTGCCTAGACCAAGCAGCCTTACGTGGTTCCTCAACCAAGGGCGGAGTGGGCTGAAATTGGACCTCACCGAGGAAGTTCTTGCACCGTTGGAGACAGTGGTGAGGAGTTCAGGTGTCCTGTTTTCTAGCTCCTCTCAACAGAGAAGTTTCTACATCCAAACTTGGACCCCGGAAGTGAACAGGGACATCGGGCATCGCTCTCGCAGTTACCCGTGTGTCTGGCGGGGGGAGCGTAAAACGCAGGTGAGTATCCCAGCTTAGGATCATAGAATCACGGAATCTTTTAGGTTGGAAAAGACCTTTAAGACCATCAAGTCCAACCCTTAACCCAACGCTGCTGATACCCCCGCTAAACCATGTCCGTAAGCCACCTCTCAAACCCCTCCAGGGATGGTGACTCCACCACCTCCCCGGGCAGCCCGTTCCAATGTCTGACAACCCTTTCAGTGAAGAAATGTTTCCTAATATCCAATCTAAACCTCCCCTGGCACGATTGGAGGCCGTTTCCTCTTGTCCTAACCCTTGCAACCCTCTCCTTTGAAGCGCAAGAGGGGCAGCAGCCCGAAATGAGAAGGGCAGCCCACGTCATGGTGCGCATCGTGCTTTTTCACCACCTTTAAAGAAACGTGCAGTCTTACCCCTTTGCTGCTAAAGAATTTGCGCTGCTGCTCAGCGCAGGTGTTGCAGGGCTGCGCGGTGCCGTAGGAGCGTGGTGCAGAAGGTGACGAACCACCCAGGCTTGCTGGGCTTATCCCGCTAATTAGCACTGTCGTAGCCTCTCGAGGAGAAATCAACAGGTTCTAATTAGTCCTTATGTAATCGGCACTGCTCATCTTCAGGGTGTTTGGCTAATACTGACTAATCTTCACAACCTCATCTAATGAGGTCAAAATTAGTCCCCATTGACAGCTGGGGAGGGGGAGTGGGACCTTTGCACAGACGCCTTCCATTTGTAACACAGCAGAAACGTGGCTAAACTGGGTCTGAGAGATGATGTCCTCAGCATCCAGCTTTTTCCAAGGTGTCCTTAGGCTTCCCGGCTAGAACCTTTCCTTTTTGAAATAAGATGAAAATTGGAAGGATTTCACCCAAAAGCCTGGGCTTTCTGATGTTTTCCAAACTCCCACCTCAGTCAGACGCTGTGTGATGAGCCGTGCTGATTCCTCGGCAGAATATTACTGAAAACGAGCTTTTGCAGATTTTTTTTCAATCTCATCTCTGCAACGTTGCTAATAAATATTTGGCTAGGCCTGCCCCGCAGGTCCCAGCTCCAAGGTGAGGAGCTGTTTTTCCTAGCGGGAACCTGGCCGTGTCTGAACCATCGTTCTGTGACAGGATTTGGTCCGGCACGAGGAGTGTTTTTGGAGTCTGTACTCCACGTGGGGTGACGCGAGGTGTTCTGTGGCAGAGGACGGGGTCAGGGTGTGGTGTGGCCACCCTTGGTAGAGGTGTTGCACAGACTCCTGGTGCTTCTGAGATGAAGACAACGGGTTGCCTGGCAGCTGGTTCCCATTCTAGCGACAGGTGATGTACTCTGCCAGTGGAGAGGCACGTTGGAAGCTCCTTTCTCTGCTTGGATGGTTTGCAGAGATGTCCTGGTGAGCTAGGTCTTGATGGGGCAACACAGGTTTAATACAGAAACACCCCCTTGAGTCATAGGGATGGTTTCTCCCGCAGGTCTGTTGCTGCTCTGGAGGAGCCCACACAAGATGTGCTCAATCTTTTCAGCAGCGAGGCAAAAAATTTTCCATGGGAGGGAGCTAGACCCATGGCTGTTCCCTAACTAACCAGGCAGAAGTATCTTGTCCTAAGGTACGTGAAGAATCTCTGAGCTTTTTTAGGCAAGATGGCCTTCTCAAAGCCCCGAGATGTTTCCTGCACCAGGTCTTGCGCCGCTTTGCAACCACTAAAAGCGCCTCCAGAAGCTGGAGCGTGGCCGTTTCAGAGGGTGTGGTGCAACTCCTTGGCTGTTACTCACTTAATTATCGTTTGCACAGGGTTGTGCCGGCCGTAGTAGGTGCCTCTGAGCAGAACGCAAATCCTGCTCAGCCTCTTGTAAGAAATGTTCCTCTTAGCATCAGCGAGGTCACTCCCGAAGATTCACCGCCGTGGAGTCACGCCCCGCTCTCTTGAGGAAATCTCTGCGTCAGAGAAGGAGCGAGTTTGGCGTCTTCCTACCGTAACGCGGGTAGTTCGGCAGCGTCCTCCTGCCGGCACCACCTAGCACCGCAGATTATTGCGAGACACGTTGCTGCGCCGGACACATCCGATGGCCAGTCTGCTGGGCTGCAGGGAAAAACCACCCCTGCAAATCCACGTAACACCCTGTGGGAAGGGGTGGGGGCATCTCACGGCTGCGTTTTGAGCACAGCCAGCCTGGGCTCTTTTATGCCAACGTAACCTTACTCGCAACCCCTTGGCGTGTAACGGAAATCACTTTGGAAGAGGACAAGAGCTGTGCCCAGATCCTGCGTCTAGGTGGGATGCGGGGAGGAGTGCGGGACGGCAGCTGGAGCCACCACGTTTATCCAGGCAGAACGTTTTGGTCCTGGACGGGTGAGTTGTGTTTTCTAGCGTGGCTGGGTCTGTCGCTGTGACTGGTCTTGCCACCAACAGTGTCCCGTGGCACTGGGTCCTGAGACAGCGCTGGAGGAAACCAGGCTTTGCAGTTCCATAAAACCTCCCTCTCTGGTAATACTTGCTTTACTGGGTACTTCAGGGCCAGTTTGTGCGGGAAGCTGCGGACCTTCCTCCCCAGGCACCCAACTGCTCACGGCCGTTACGATCCCAGTGGATCGGAGAGTCGGGTCCCAGTGCCAACGATGGTGCCACCTCATCACCCTGGTGCTCCCCACCGTGGCTCAGAGGCACGTCTCCTCCTTCCTTCCCAGGTCACCGAGTGCAAGGCCACGAGGAAGAGCTGTGTTTGGTGATGCCGCTACTGCCCCCCGCTCTGGCTGCCGCTCTTCTAAGCAGGTCTTTCCATGCGCTGTTACTTTTCTCACACCATCTGCTGACTAATTTAGCACCTAGAAAATAGCACCAGCATTTCAGTGAGGGTTTGGATGGTTGTTTTAATTAGATGAGGCTTTTCTTCATTATTTCCTGCCTCCCATCAGAACATGTGAATGTAAACAGCGTTCCTGCGATGCCAGGGCAGGTTTACTTGGCGTCAGCTGAAGGATGCGTTTCTCCTCCAAACGCAATGTGCCGCCTCCCTCCTTCCTTCTCCAGCGCGTCCCGGTCAACGTGACGTCTTCCAGCTCGGCCTACGTGTGCGTGTGCGCGCGCTTACTAACTTTTGCATCTTCATTGAAGGGGCGGCGTGTGTTTAAGCCTCAGTAATGACATCCTTTCTTCCCAAATGGTCTTTAATCTTGAAACGAAGCGGTGAACAAAGGCAGCGGAGCGGGGTTGCCAAGCGAGGCTGCTGGCACGCGTGCGGACGGGAGCGACCTGCCAAGAAACGAGTTTTTAGGGTTCGGATTCAAAGCGTGTGCCCGACCATCCAGGAAACAGGGCAGCGGCGGCGGTGGTGGGGAGGCGACGGGGGCCCTGTGGATGACGAAGAGGAGGATTTGATGAGTAGGAGTTGAGTGTGAGGTTTCTCCCAGAGCTATTAAATAGCACGGTGCCCTGGTATGTCTCTGCGTGCTGGTCCACAGGCCACCCCTGCGTTCACCTTCACCTCTTCCCAGCCTGGTTCGCTGTTGTAAAGAGACAGGGTTTACAGGCTGGGGCTTTCCTTGCTCTTTGTCCTGAGAGTAAGACAGTTGGTTGAAGTCTCTGGATGTTAGAGCACGGAAGAGGGGAGTATGAAGCCAATTCCCTTGTGGTGGCGTTCGAGCTGCCAGACTGAGGGTCTACAGCCATGAAGCAGTAATTGTGCTGTATCACACACAGTACTTTATGGTCAATGGTATGGCTTAAAAATCCCTCTAAACCTGACTTAAACTGTGTCTCGGTGCTTCAGCGCTGAAAGGTCAAAACATGCATAAAGATGCTGCTCGGGAATAACGTCGGGGGGTTTGCGAGCCCAACCTTTGCGCTTCGGACGGGATTAGGTCCTCGGCTTTCGGAGATGCGATTTAAAGAGGTTCGAAGGCTGAACAAGAAGCCATCGCTTAGGTGGACGGAGCGCAATGTATTACTGGTGCGGAGGCTTCCAAGGACGCTTGCGTTTGGCTGCCACGCCGCAGTCAGCGAGAAGAAGCTGGGAAAAAACAGCAGCATGATAGTAAAAGGAAGCAAACTCAACACGGAGAAACTATGTGCCATGCTTAGAGATGCTGCCGCTTCCTTAGTTACCAGTCTGTTCTAAGGAAAAATGGGAAAAGGGGGAGGGGAAGGGAAAAAAAGAAATATAAAGGAAAAATAGGAAAAAAGGAAAAAAATAAAATAAAAAAAAAAGTCCTTCAAAAAGGAGCAGTAAATGTGCACCACTAATTGACCAAAGCCCTGCCAAGCAAATCTTTTGTCAGATCGTCTGCCCGAAATCAAAACCCCGGACTCAGCAGGCCCCGTTACCGACGGTTCTGCCTACGAAGCAGGAAAGCGCAAAGCCCCCGGTTCCCGCCGCTTTGTTAAAAAGCCCTCGCGACACCAGCCCCGTCTCCCCCCTTCTCCAGCCGCTATATAGCGGGGAGTCCAACGCTTCTGTCCGTCGCGGTTTTGGTTTGGCTTCTGCTTTGGGTCTTGGATAGCGGCCAGCAGAGAATGTCACAATATTCAGGAAAAGTAAGTAGCGACCCAACCGCTTCCCTTTCAGGCTGGGTTCGGAGACCCCGAGCATCCTTCGGGTAGAAGGAGTAGGTTAGGATAATATCCCGGAGGATGCGACATGAGTGATAATACCGGGAGCAAATTTGGTAGCAGGGACGGGGAGGGTGCAGCAGAAGGAGCTGTGTTTTGGGAGCGGAGTTTCCTGTTTAAACATTCCTGCTGGAAATATGTGTGAGCGAGCACGAGGCGGAGAAGTGTCGTAAATGCGGGATGCGTCGCATTCCCAGAAAAAACAAACACGGCTCTTAAGAAAAAATGCCAGTGATGCTGTGCTCCTCTTGCTGGAAAGCAGTTAAATAAACCCCAAACCCCACTAAAATGATCTATCTGCAAGAGATTCCCATCTGCTCGAAACGGGGGTCCGGCCGTGTCCCTGCTCCTCACGGCAGGCCTGTTCTCCATCTCCCCAGATCACTTTCTACGAAGGCAAATGCTTCACGGGCAGAAAGCTGGATGTCTGCGGCAGCTGCGGCAGCTTCCAGGACCGAGGTTTCCTCAACCGGGTCAACTCCATCTGCGTCCAGAGCGGGGCTTGGGTCTGCTTCGACCACCCCGACTTCCGCGGGCAGCAGTACATCCTGGAGCACGGCGAGTACCCCGACTTCTATCGCTGGAACGGCCGCAGCGACCACCTGGGCTCCTGCCGGCCCGTCGGGATGGTGAGTGGATGCCGCTGGCATTTCGCTCTCCCGGATGGAGAGCTGGTGGGACGGAGCTGCCGTTGGGGTTTAGTTCTGTGAGCCCCGTGAGTAAGTGTAATAAAAATCTGCGCCTTTTAGAAATGATACATCCTGTTGAGAAGGAAATAGTCTCCCAGGGAAGGTTTGGCACCCCTTGGAAGGGTCTGCACAGGCCACAAAGCTGAGTCGTGGTTTCCCGTGCCTCCCGGATGGGAGAGAACACACGGCCTTCCCCCCGCAGCGCGAAATACAGGGGCTTTAACAGGACGGGATTTTCCCATGTGTTTTCAGATGAGGTGGCAAGGTCCTGCCGGCGTCACGTACTTCTCCATTTTAATGTGAGTCACTATGAAATGCTCACAGGGGAATCACAGAATGGTTCGGGTTGGAAGGGACCTTAAAGCCCATCCAGTTCCAACCCCCCTGCCATGGGCAGGGACACCCTCCCCTAGACCAGGTTGGTCCCAGCCTCATCCAGCCTGGCCTCGAACACTTCCAGGGATGGGGCTTTAAGGAGGGTCACTGCCAAGTTTGAGCAGCGGTAGCCCGGCCTCCCCTTGCACCCGGAGGGTGAGCAGCCAGCCCGAGGGCTTTCCCAACCGGACCGTGGGGCAGCTGGGCTGCTCCTAGCAAGTTGTAGCTGAATTCTCTGCTGGTGCACCAAAAAACCCCACAGTAATCCCAAACTAAGCCTACTTTTTTCCCCATAGTAGATATCCCTCCCCTTATGAAGCTTTCAGAAGTGCTGCTCAGGGGAAGGTTTGTTTGGGAAGATTAAAAAGTAGCAAAGAAAAATGAATCTAGGTTAGGGCTTTCCATTCGACTCTCCTGTCCCTCATGAACCCCAGGACAATGACGAAGCCACTTGGAGCTGGTGGGGTTTCTTGCTGGTCCCAAAGCTGCTTTTCAGCACAGCACCGGGTTTGTTTCAAATCCTTTATGTCCTTCCCAAAGCACCTCTGTGATCCGTACACGGAGGGATGCTCTGCCTCGGGCCCTGGAGCCCAGCCGGCAAAAGGACATGCTCCCCCCTCCCTGGCCCATGGTTTTCCCTGGGAGATGCCAGCGAGTGCTTCGAGGCATTGCTGCAGCGCGGATTCCCGGAGGAATGTTTGCTCAGGCACGGTATCCGCTCGGCTGCTGCCGGCAGCCGCCTGCTGCGGGCTTTGGCATCACAGCCCGGCCTTCTTGTGCATTAACGTTGTTTATTTGAAAAATGCAGTTAGGTATTCTTTGAATTTAGCTTAAAAACATCCTTTCAGCTCGCTCTGTCCCACACAGCTCTGCCCCAGGCGGCAGAAATCTCCCGGGAGGAATTTACGCCGTGCCGCTCTCAGGGGCTCACACAGCAATGACGATGCTGGGAAGGTTTCTTTTTCTTTTCTCTTAATTTTTCCCTTAAAGGCAGGCACAACAGCTCCCACCAGGACCCACAGCTACGCGTGGAATTGGAGCCAGGATAAAGTAGTTTAGGGAAATAGTCTAACATCTTGGTACGTGCTGGATACGTATCCTTCTTTGCCATGGGAGTGCCTGGAGAGCAGGGGCTGCAGCTGATGCTCTATTTGGGGTGGAGGGTTTGTGAGCTGGTAGGGGGGATCTCCAGATGCGAGAGGGGCTACGTGAGCCTGAGCACACAGATATTTGTCTTATAAAAGCCAGGGAAATAATTTGCTGCTTTTGTTTTCTGGTTGACCCGAATCCCTTTGTCCCCAGCACGGCGAGCATTACAGGATCGAAATATTTGAGGGGAGCCATTTTAGAGGTCCCAGCCTGGAGCTGACGGAAGATTGCTCCTTCCTGCAGGGACAAGGCTGGGACAAGACCTGCGTCAATGCCCTCAAAGTGTACGGCGACGGCGCGTAAGTAACCGTGCGCGTCCCGGGGCGCAGCCGCTGTGGTTCTCCCTGGCCCGCGTGGCCTTTGTACCCAGCTCCGCGGGGCAGCGAGGTGGCTGCGGAGACTCCCCCCGTTGTGGAAAAGCTTGTCAATGCCGGGGGTGGTTTGGAGAAAGCCTGAAAATGCGAGTTAAGCCTACGGTTTAAAGAGGGTTTTTGGTGCCTGTCCATTAAGAGCTGCTTCAAAGGAACATGTTTTGGGAGAGTGGTAGCTAAGCACAGGCTACAAGAGCGCTGACCCACCTTTTTAAGGTGCATGAAACAAGAAGCCTAAAATCAGCCTTTTTTGCCTTTTTTTTTTCCTTTTTTTTTTTTTAAACATTTCTGTGCATGTTTCCAAGCGCATCTTTAAAACCCGCGCAGAGGCTTTCAGGGAGGGCAGATGAATGGGTCCGGGTGATGCAGGTGAGGCCTTTTGCTTTGCAAGTGGCTTCACCAAGGCTCGCTACACCAAGTCACCACCGCCCTGGGCAACAAAAAATGAGGCAGCATCGTCTCACCTTAAAATAAAACCCTGCCTCTGCAAGACAGGGGTGGGTGGTGATACACAGCCACCCTGTTGCGGGTTTTGGTCACCCTTGATGGCCTCTGAACCCACTTGCAAGCTGCATTGCTGAACCTCAGCCCCATCCTCCTGCCCCAAGATGTTCCCAAAAGCCTCGGCAGGATGGCAGCTTTGCCTTTTTCTTGCTGTTGGGTGGCAATTTGCATTGTGTTGATGATGCCCATCCATCTTGGGGTGGTTTTGCTCCACTTGGGAGAAGGGTTGTAATCTAGTCATCTCCACTTTCCTCTGCCTGACAACTGTATTCTCGCTACAAGTGTGCTGGGAGCAGGGGAATGCCTTAAAATCCTCCCAGAGCAGGAAGAGAGTGGCACGGGGCAGAGGGGAGCCCCTGCAGAGGAGGGAGCGCAGAAACGCTCTTCTCCACCTGTCCTGGGTACTGTGCATCTCTCCTGTGCCCAGCGTGGGATGTTGGACCCTTTCTGTCCAACAGCCATGTTTTCCCAGAACAGGAAAAAGGCTGTTACCATCCAAGCATCCTGACAGCGAGTGTCCTGCAGGACCCTTTCTGATCCCACCGAGACCTCTCCCCTTTCAAAAACCATGCTGATGATCAGGCAGTGGCAGTTCATTCAAACTGAGGAGCAGAGCTACCAGCTCCGGATGGGCAGAGGACTCTGTCGGTGCTGAGCATGTGAAGTAAAAGGCATTTGAGTACCAGCACTGTAAAGCCAAGAGGGAGCCTGCAAGCACTCTGGCAAGAGCTTTAGGGCCGGTTATTTACCACATGTGTCCCTGTAGTACAGCCTGGAGCTTGAGAAATTGGGAAGCTGCCCAGAAACTTTCAAGCACTTAAATTTTTCAGATTGATTTTCCCCCCTCCCTTGCAAAATATATAAGGGGCACAAAGCTTGCTTTCCCTCGCATGGGAGCCTAGACTGTTTGAGTTAACATTACGTGTCTTCTCAAAGGCTTCGAGTTACGATAAAAAAATAGAAAAAACTTAAATACCGGGAGGAGCGTGGTGAGAAAACTTGCTGAGTATTGTAGCATTACAGTCAGAACCCGGGAAGATGGCTGTTGCAAGCACGTGGAAGGCTCTGTAAAGGCCATTAAAAGGCAGGACAGTGCAGAGGAAACCTGCTGGCCCTGGGCTGCAGGAGGAGGGAGGGAAGGAGGAGATACTGCAGCAGAGAGTTGAGATCAGGGAGGAGAGAGACCCCACAGCACTGCTTTTCTCCTTTGGATGGACCATGTTAGCCCAGGTGACCCCAGAGGTGCTGCTGGTGTAGCTGGTGCTGGGCTCAGCCTGGCAAAGCCCTCGCAGGACCCATCTTTGACCATCTGAGGAGCAATGGGGTCACCAGAGACAAGGGGAGTTTCAGCCACAGGCTGTCTCCAGCACATCCCCAGGCTGACAGTGGGTCTGTTCTACCCTGTGCGTGCTGAAAGCAGGTGTAAAGCAGGATATTCCCGAGTTCCTTGCCTGCTCCCAGTAGCGCTGAAGTCTTGATCTGCAAATTTCCTCCTTAACTCCTGCAATGTGAAGTCCCATCTGGTTTCTCGGTGGGGCCGCGGGTGTCCGGCACCTTCCCCGCTGCCCTTTTGGGGCCCTATGCAGCCAGAGAGGCTGATGATAAAGCTGTTAAAGCCGTGCTGGAAATGAGCTTGCTATTTCCGAGCAGTTTGGAGATGTTACCGCCTCCTCGGAAGCTGTTGCAGTTTGCGTGGTGAGTGGCTTTGCCCGTCCCACGGGCAGAGCCAGCTCCTGTATCACATATGGTATCATCTGGGTTTAGATAAAGACGTGCTCTTCTTGTCCTCCTTTGTGCCTCAGCCACTCCACAGAGGATTGCTTAGAAATAACAACTTTAAAAAGCTGAATTTGTTTTACAGTTGGGAGAGAATACCCCAAAAAAGGGCTTTTCTAAGCTACAGTGATGTAACTTGAAGGAAGCAGAACAACCATTTGTTCTGCCAAAGCATTTATGAGCATTTGGTAGGTGTTTGGCATCAGGCTGTGAAATATCAACCAGAACAGGTACCCAGACGTTCGATAACGTTACTGGTTTCTCGGCAGTGGCGATAGCTGCTCATGGCACTGCTCACGTCCTACGTGGAGAATGAGTGACCTCGAGCCCTGCTGAAAGCATCCCGCCTGGTTCAGGCTGAAGCTGCAGCGCTCCCCGCTCGCTTTTTCAGCACGAACAGCCAGTGTTGGCTTTCAAGACTTGCGCTGGTTCCATGCGCGTTTTATTCCCGTGTCCTCTGGGTTTATGTCCTAATGAAACGCAGCACCGGGCTGTTGGAGGGCTGTGTGCCATGTGCCTGGATCAGCTCTCCCATGCTGGGCTTGGGGACAGGATCGTCTTCTTTTTTTTTCTGGGCTCCTGACTGACTTGATTTTCTATCTTGCTGATGGTCTCAGAGAGCGTAAATTTTAGGCAATAAAGGAACAGCTAAGTAAGCCATACAAGTCGTCACTCATCACCTTGCACTGCCAATACACTTCACTCCCAGCTTTCTGCTATTCCTTTTATTCCTCTGTTTTGCAGCCTTCCCCTAAGCAGAGGGACAAGCCGGGGGTTTCTTATCACCACACCAGGTCATGCTTCCATCTCCCCCAAGGCCTGTCTCATTCCCTCCAACTGACTGTGCAGACACATCAGCCTTGTGTCTCAAGAGAAATGCAAAGGTCTTGGGAAAGAGTAAGGGGTGCTGTACTCACTGCTCTATTCTCCAGGGTCCAGCACTTGCTGAAGGATACCCTAGAGCAGAGCTGGAAAAACCACCAATTCCTGGTGGGCCAGCAATGCCCCGTGAACACCCCTGTCCTACTGTCATGCAGTATTTTCAATAACGTTAGGTATTCTCAGCAAGAGGGAGTGACTGGAAGGTGTGGCAAATAGGACTGGGACCTCTTCTCCGAAGTGCTTGAGGGAAGAATGGTGAGCTGATGGAGAAAGAGGCCCATCATCGGTCAAAAATACGGAGAAGTGCATAGAAGCTGAAGGAATGGGGTAGCAAAGGAAGAAAGCCATGCATGTCTTAGGAACAGGCTGGGGTGTTTCTAGAGAAGGATAATTTTGTAAGCTGATCTTAATTAAGCTGGAGAGCTGAGCACGCTCTCCGATGGTGCGCATCAGGATATGTGATGGGGGGCCGTGGCTTTAGGGCAACCTGCTGTTACGCTCACATGAGCAGCGGGCAGCCTTCTCCATGTGCTGCAAAGTGAGCTTCCAAGGAAAAGTCTGAGGACGACTTTGTAATTGCAGTTCACATATAAACTGGCTGCATAAAGTGCCAAGAACTTGTTTGTTTGCAGGAAACGCTTGGGGTCCAAATGACTTGCCTGAGCACATTGCAGCGATGCTGCAGAAAAGGGTTGTGCAAGCGCGGGCAGCAACGCGGAGAGGGGCACCAGGCAGGTGCGGGCTCAGCCTGCCAGTCGTATCAGTGCACAGGCAGATCGTAGGAGGAACCCACCACAGTCCCACCTGGTGTCCTCTCGGAAACACAAAATAAATCCAGACTTGTCCAGGCTTGACTAAATACCCTAACATTTAGCTTTTTTTTTTAATAATGCCCGTGGTTGGCTGGTTTTATAAAACAACTTTTTTCCTAGGCCTCTGGCCTTTTGCTCTGGGTCAGACTGATCTGAGCTCACCCGCTGTGGTCTGACCCTGGCGGCCCAGCAGTCTTTGACCCATCCAGTACTTAGAGGAATTTCTCCCTGGAAATCCCACATACTGGTCCCAACAATCTGGTCCCAACCCAGATGTCACAGCTGAATTCCTGGCAAAGGATAGACCATAGAAACCAAATGATTTAGAAGATTGCATTTGTGTTCCGTTGTCATTGCTGAGTCAATAGATGGGACAAGCAGCAGAGATGCTTATAAAATCCTTAAAAATGTTAGGAAAAGAAGGATGAGGCAGAGATGGCAATTCGGCAGTGATGGGGTGGAAACCTGGCTGTAAAACTATCAGAGCAATGGCAAAACTAGGTTAAAAAAGCATGGGCGATTTAAATAGCAGAAAGAGGACTTGTGGCCACATTAATATCATGGCACAGTGTGTGCTGAAGGGATGAGCAGCAAAATTTCTTCCTCTTGACTGTCAGAATTGTTCCTGACTTGAAGACCTTCCAATAGGGAAAGACATGCCAGGAGACACGCCAGCGGAGAAAGATGAAGCCAAGCTAGGTGAAGAAGTCAGGCATGCCAAGTCACCAAGGTTGTTGTTTTGTCTGTTTGACTGCACTCCAAGGGAAAGTTGTTGTTAACCCTGGACACAGAGATAAAGTGAAGACAACCGAGCCAAGTCCTGCTTTCTGTTGGAAAGCTTCAAAGTGAGGCCATTGAGAATTACTAGCAAAGAGAGAAACTATCAGATATGGTTCCCATCATGAGTGAGTTCAGAGAGGTAAAACAGCCTTCAAGCGTTGCACATTTCTCCTTACAGTCAGAAATGGGTTTATCCAGGGGCTGAGGGGACTCCTGTCCTTCTTTAGCACTTTGAAATGCTATTAAACTTTCTGTTGCACATGGTGAAGCTCAGAGAAATCCATTCCTACGGTAATGTGAAGCGGGGAGCCCCTGGTCCCAGCCTTCATCACTGGTGTAACCCAAAACAAGTTCTACTAAAAACAAGGTACAATCTGGCTGTGGATAGGTGCCAGGCTATGCTGGAAACAGGGGGAAGTGCCAGCACTTAACTCCACTGGGGACGTTTCTGTGCGCAGGATGGGACTGGGACTGCGGAGGGACCATCGGGCCCTGGTAGTTTGCAGTACTGCAGTGCCTAAGTGCAGCTGCTCAACGTGGGCACAAGGCCACCTCGCGTGTCCACATTGTTGGGATCCAAGTAACCCCCCTCCTTTCTGCTCAGGTGGGTGCTGTACGAGGAGCCCAACTACCGAGGCCGCATGTATGTGGTGGAGCGGGGTGAGTTCAGCAACTTCAACGCCTGGCAGGCGCGCAGTGCAAGCGTCCAGTCCATCAGAAGAGTCATCAACTACTTCTAACTGAGCTTTCGTCGTACCAGCCTGCTGAGACTGGGCATCACCCTCCTTCCCACTCACTGACCCATGGAATAAATTGTTAAACACCAGGTTTTGGCTCTAAGTACTTTTTTTCCATCGCTTGCATGAGTCCAAGAGGCAATGGACTAGCAACCTCTCTAAGCTTGATTTACAAGCTATGAATTTGCCTTTTTATTCTGCACTGATTTGTAAGGAAGACATGGGGGTGATGGGCCAGAACTGGGGGTAACAAGCAGTCCCGGGAATGCGTTCCCCAGTGCGGCTGTGGTCTGACACGTGTTCACTCTGCCCCATCCGGGGCCACCGTGCGATGGACCCAGCTGACTCCTGATGCCTGGAGGGGTCACGTTGCTGCACACGTGCGTTGTGAGCACAGGCACTCAGCCGTCAGAGGATCTGCTCGTGCCATGTGAGGACACACGTGAGGATCATGTCAGGTTCTGACTGACTTGCGGGGGTCTGTCTGAGCACGACATGCTGGTCCTGATGTGAAGGTGATAAAAATCATTCATCCTGAGTTACTATGACCTTAGATCAGTGCACATTAAATACATTTTTTTAAAAACCCCTAAAGGCACAAAACCTGAGCAATCTTTTCTTTGCTCCATGATTCATAAGCCCTTCAGCTAACAATGACATTCGGAGGGGGCGGCAGCAAAGAAAGCCAGCCACAGCACTGTCACTTTCTGCACAGCCCTCTTCCCATCCTCCTGCCCCTTCGGTGCTCCCAGTCCTTCCCAGTTGTTTTGGTGCCCCTGAACCCCAGTTGATGCTTGGCAGCTGGGGCGGGAACAGCTCTGCCCGTTCAGCTACGGACTATCCACTACACCCTGGGTGCTACCACTTGCGTTCAGCACCCAAAAGTCAGGTAGCCTCCTCTCTGTAAAATCATAAGCTGTGTTCAGTATTAGCTAAGTGTGTTGCTGGCTATTCCAGAAAGGGGTAATTTTATTATTTTCACTCCGTTACTCTATTAGCTGTTAAGGCTTGGCTGTCTGATGGATCCTGACAGGCACAGGCATGAGTGCCGGCAGAGCTGCAAGGCTCTGTGTTAATCCAGTGGGAAGGCTGCTGATCTAACCACTGTCCCCAGCCCTTCGAAGGGACGTGAGTGAGGCTGACAGGTCCCCAGCACACTGGAGCCCGAGGCGCGTGTCCCTCCAGGGCTGCTCTGCTTTGTCAGTCGGCAGTGGGATGGTGCCCTTTGCAGAGCGACCGGGAGGAGCATGGGTCCGTGCTCTGTGTCGGGGCAGGGGGTGGTTGGTCCCGTACTGCGTTCTGGTCTGACACCAGGTCTGGCTGCCGTTCAGTCAGTTCACGCTCATCCACCTTGTAGTTCACTTTTCCAGGTAGAGCTTCTTGGCTCCCTGTGGCTCTCTACCAGTTACAGGACTGGGGCAATTGGTAACAACTGTGCCTGTGTGAGAAGGACTTGTGCGGTTCCCGTGAAGTGGTACCGTTGGTTGAGTTGTGCCGATTGAGCTTTGCCCCAGCTACACATATGCCATATATGCGTTATGGGGGTATGGAAATACAGAAAACCCCACCCTACTTTGTGAATTTAACAGTAGTTTGGTGATGTTTGCCTTCGCAGTGATACAAACAATTATGTCCTTCAGTGGACGGCCTGCGGGCTGGGTGTCATCCTCTACTCAAGCCATTGCAGAAGCACTAGAATTGCACCAGACCAGCTCTGGACTTCAGCTGCCATGTCCTCGGTGACTTGTGGTGACATGTGGTCCATTGGAGCCGTACAGATATTTAAGCATCTTTAATGGATTGCAAGGTATTTCTGTGTCAGAGAAGAAGGCAGGGAAATGATTCATTCGTTGAGTGGGATGCACAAATGTACAACTCGTGCATCAACTCTTGCGTATTTCATTTTCTTTTAATTAAATGCAGCTTACGAAAGATTTTAGGAGCCCTTCCAGGATTAGTGTTGCTCTTCCTTCATGAAGGCTCTAATCGGCTCCTGAGCTCAATGGGCTCTATTAAAAGTTAATATTCAGTCATACGCCTTACTCTCTGTTGTGACCTTCTGGGCATTAATGTGTTAAAAACCCCAAATGTGGTCCCAGGGGAAGACAGGCATTGCATTGTGAGTAGCTTTAAAGGAGGGTTTTCATTCATCTGAAGCACGTTCAATGTCACGGTGCAGCATGAAGGATAAAGAAACAAAGGCTTTAAAATATACGCAGTCTAGAATCCCAGATGCTCTAAGGCAAAAGAAAAGAAAATAAAGAGCAACCATTCCCCTGAGAACAACAGTGTCAGCCCAGAAATCCCCACACCTGGGGTTCTCGACATGTGGAGGTTGGGGTCAGACCCGTGCTATCACAGCTACTCTGCTGCACGGCTTCCAGTGCACCCCCTGAGCAGACCAGCCCTTAGAGGGACCCACTGATGTCCCTCCCCATCCTTAATGGGATACGTGGGACTGTGCATGTACACACAGATGTACAGGCTGACTCCAACACACAGCCACTGTGTGCAAGCCCACTTCATCCATACCCTTCAAACTCATCGTTTGTTTATCTGCTCTAGTAGATTAATATTTGTTATTGAAATTGTGGAAGTACTTCGGAGCCCCAGTCCTGGGCTGAACCCTGCTGCGTGCTAGGAGTTAAAAGCACAAAAAAGGCAGTCTGTCTAATCGGTGCGGTTGCGTGGAACCCTGTTTGTAATCAGCTAGTGTTTAGCCACCTATAGCACGTTTTATGCATATCTGTAATGTGCCTACAGACTAAATACTCATTTATCAACATCTGATATCCCATTTGTGAACACACTGCCAGTGCAAAGAGCTCGTCTCATGTGAACACTATTTAATAAAAAAAATCTTCTGTACGCAGAAGGCTAATACCGCTAAAAAGTGGCAGCGGGGAGTTGAATTTCATCTATTTTTTCTTTATTTGAAACCTAAGTAGGATGGCCATGGGCCTAATCCAAACACTGGTGCTGCAGGAATATGCAACGCGTTGGCAGCGGGGGGATGTGCCGCTCCTTCTCTTCCTTTTCCCTCCCCCTCCTTGCTAAATCTGCACTTGTTTAAAGGACAGAACGTACAGATCCCATATGTTTGCTCGTGGTTAGAGGATTTTTTAAAGATTATTAACATTGCTCTAGTATGAAATGGTATGATTCATGAATTTATAGCATATAAAATATAAATGACAAAAATGCCAGCTTGATGTGAAGTGGATGTGGGATTGCGCAGCAGAGATTTGAGCTGTACGACGTTGAACTGTATGGCTGAATGAGTTCTGCTACGTGCACCAAGAAGGCAAGCACTGGAATAAGTAAATTGGAAACTATTCTACAAAATGTTAGAGGTAAAACAAAGCTTCAAAAATGAGCAAAAGGGACAAGTTATTAATTACAAGAGAGAGAACTAAATGAAATCAGCTCCATCTGGAAAACCAGGAAAGCCCTAATAATCAGCATTACTGGGCTTGGCCAGGCTGCTGCAGTGTAATATTCAGAATAACTTCGAATTACATCTGGCCCCAAAGCAAATAGCTCCTGCCAGAATGCCTGCATACACGAATGTCCTTTCCCTGTAGCTGGATAATGTGGGAATTTGATGGAATGTCTCTTTTAAATAAATACTTGGAATATATCTGAGCAACTGCAGCACTTTTGTATTGCTGTACTACCTAGTGCATGTATATCTAGTGAAGGAGAGGAGGAAACTGCCTACCCATCCACTGTTGGCATGTTTGATGTTGTCACAGCTCAAATGAATCTCTAAGTGCTTACACAGTCAAAAGGGCTGCCCAGCCACCTCCCTTCCCCGGGGAATTCAAGAGGCGTTATCCGACTGTTGTGGCTGCCCAACCTCACAGCTTCCTGTGCATTGACTCCCTTCCTCCAGAGACACCCCTCTGGACCTGGTAAAAATGTATTCACTCCCAGGTGTCTGCTGGAGCTGTTTTATTAGTTCATTAAGTCTTGCTCAACACTGACCTCTGATTGCAGAAAGGAATGGAACAGCTTCAGAGGACATCCCTGACCTCCGGCACCAGGAGGAGAGCCATGGTCATTGCAAAAGCCTAAGCAATGACAGGGTGAAAGTGTAGAGGGGACACATCTTAGTACTATGGAAGTACTGACAGATATCCTGGCTGCCCTGCGTTGCTGGTTTGGTTTTAGCTTTCTCTTTCCTGTTGTGTTGAACTCAAGAGAAGATTATCTTGGGTGAAGACAGCCTTGAAATTTTTTCTCTCCATGGGCTCAAACTCTTGTCCAGGAGTAAACCTGATGTAGCTAACAAGTCCTTGAATCAGATGATATCTGCCTGATTCGGTCAGCACCTTCAGCACTGCAAATGGTCATTTGTTTTGGTTTTTAATTTTAAATCATCTGGTTTATTGGCAAGGTTAAATTCCGTTAAATCAACCTCTGGTGGCTGGGGCTCACGTAGTCAGTTGTCCTCTTGTTCCAAGAGCAGCCATTCAGTCAGCAGAGGTGGTGCGATAACATCTCACACAATTCAAGCTGTTCCCATATTTACCGGTGGCTATGAAGGAAACCAAACACACACAGAAGAAAGTGGAAAAGGACAGAAGTAAAATGTGTATGGATTTTCCGTGGAGCAACAGAAACACTGAAGAAAGAGCAAATGGGTGCACCGTGTTCCACGGAGAGCTGACCATCTTTCTGTGGCTCAGCGTCAGTCTGTAAGCAAGTCAAGCTGTCCGGGTTTAAGCATGTTAACATCTGGAGGGATGTACCAGTGTATTCAGTCGAGTT
The DNA here is from genome assembly GCA_027574665.1 of Rhynochetos jubatus. Classification (NCBI taxonomy): domain Eukaryota; kingdom Metazoa; phylum Chordata; class Aves; order Eurypygiformes; family Rhynochetidae; genus Rhynochetos; species Rhynochetos jubatus. Next base: position 7,329,677 of record CM050653.1, on the reverse strand, counting down.
GTGCGTGAAGGAAACCTGAAATCATACTGACATTGTTAATGTAAACTCCTTCTTTAAATATGATGGTCACAGGTGGGTTGTGGTAAATCCACACTCGGCGTAGGCATTCACACCGCCCCTCACGCAGTCCAAAATGCACTGAATGCTTCCTCTCAGTCTGAATGGCTTCATGTGCTCCTGCTAGGATACTCCAACGTCCGGGATGGTGAAGGGTCAGACCCTGCTATTCCATGGAAAAAATGCAATTTTTAAAATTTTGTTTGGCTCATTGCAGCAGTTTTGGGATGCCACCACTCGGTTTGTTTCGCCTGATATAAACTAAGTTGTTTTCTCACGTGAGTAGTTCTTGGTCATCACCATTGTTGCTCATCAGCTGTGAAGGGGTAAGAGCGCAGCACAACCGCAAGACACCACACCAACACCACACCAGGTAAGACAACCCGCTCACAGTCAGCACACGTTTATTCATGTCTGGGGAGAGGTGCTTTTAAGCTCTGACATTGCTGCCCCGTGGTCATGATGGCGGGAAGGTGGGTGGACGATCCTGACTCACAGATGGGCAAGAGTCTGTGGTTTCAGCTGACTTTCCCTTTGCATCTTTTGGTGCTGTTGGAAACCCAACAGCTTAGAGAGACTGATAGCAAAAGGGTGTTCTTGGAATGGACCTCTTCCTTGCATACCTTACTGAAGGTAGCCACCACCAGGTCTCGAACCAGTGCTATGCACTATATATGCCATGAGGTACGAGCGCGTAACAGCCTCTTCTGACACAGTAACATGCCTAATACTATAAGCTTAGTTCAGCTCTGCGGGGTAGGCTGTACATGAATCCTGCCCTTAAATCAAGCTAAAGTTTTCAAGAAGACAAAGCGCAGTGTGGGCCAGTCCACACGCAGAGCTGACCTGCTGAACTATGCAAGTGCAACAGCTGCTCCAGTAATGTAAGTGGGAATCAAAACTGCTGAGATTTGCAGAGCTTTATGTGGTTGTCAGTGGTTTTCTTGGCTGGTAATGCAAGAAGAAAATAATAAGATTTGAGTCATCAGAACCTACCATAATAATAATAATAATAACAGGATTCCAAAGGTTTTATTTTGTGTGTATCCTGCTATTATTGACTTGCCCTTTGAAATTATTTTTCTGAAAATAATAGAGCTGCTTTTTTCACTGGGCTCTGGGGCCAGATTCATTTGTCAGCTACCTTTTAAAAAGAGAGAGAGGAAAAAAAGCAGGCAAGCACCACTTTGACTTCTGGTATTTATCATTTTAGTTCAGGTCTAACTACGGAGCTGACAATCTGCATTTCAAAGGTTTCAGACTTCTCTTCTTACAATGTATTAATAAATGATATTTAACAGTCAGCTCTCTTAACAATTAAGGATCTCACATCCCTTCAGAAATAGGAACTTCCATAGTACTGGAAAAAAATCTGATTACAATGAATGATTCTTCTTTTCAGCCGTATTCAGACAATACAGGTTTAGAGACACCAGAAAAAAATGTTCTGGTAAGAATCCAAAACCTCTGTAACAACCCCCCAGGCCCGGGATTTGTCTATAATTTGCTATTAAAGAGTTTGTTGGCTGGAAAGAAGTACCAGAGTTTCCCTTGTTCCACTTCTTGAGGTGTTTTGGTTTGGGTTTTTTTCCTTTTTATTTTAAATTGACACTTGACTCCAGCACAAACTTCCTGTCAAGGTGACGGAAGCTCCAGGGGAGGGCATAAGTTACCCCAGGTTCTCAAAGCTCACACTGATTTCTTGCTGAAGGTGTTCCTTCCCCAGCACCGCCCGAGCGGGACGGAATAACAACAGTAAAAATAATAGTAACAACAACAATAGAAACATTCAGATCAGTGATTTTTCCATTTTGGTCCAAATGACCCCTTGAAAGAAGCAGCAGAGCACTTGAGCTTACATGGAAGAGACCCAAAACCGAGTCAGGAGACGTCAGTCTGAGTCCCTTGGCTTTCTTGATTTCTGCTGGGCGCAGCAGTGACCGTGAAGCTCTGATTTCTCCCGTGTCAAAGGCAGGCAGTGCCAATTAGCGTGAATTTGGGCAGACCCAGAGCTATGTGCTGGCTACTGCAGTCTGTAGAAGGACAAGAGCTGGCTTAGGAGCCTGGTGCAGAACTGGCTCATCAAGCAAGCCAGGTAGTTCGGTCAAGTTTGTTTAGCCTGACTGCCCCGATTTACTGCAGCCAAATAGCTGACCCACAGCATGTGTACATTCCTATGTGGTTGAAAGTCATTCTCCACATTTCCTTGTTGAAGGGCTCCAAGAGTGCATCGCTCAGAAGCACCTATGCAAAGAACCTACTGTCTTTGTCATTTCAGTGGTGTAGCTGTGAAATTCAGGCTTGAAGAGCGGGGAGAAAAGTCCCCAGTCAGCCAATCAAGGTAAACAGCATCTCCTCTGTCCTGATTCTTTTGTGCCATTGTAACTCCCTGGCAATCCACCTCCATGCTTTAAACATCAGATATTCACAAACAGCCTTGTAAAGTGCTGACTAGATGAAAATGGCGTATCAAATTTAAGGCTGGAAGTGAATCAAGGCCAAGGGTTTGATCAGCTTCTCCTTTGCTTCACCAACACAGAGATCAGGAGAACGAGCACCTTTCTCATCAGCAAATGTCAGTGGAGACCATAGCTACATTTGGAGAGGAGAGAGGAAAAGTGTATTCCCTAAGGTTAATACCCTTAGCTAATGTCGCTGGTTTGGCTTTATCAACACCAGTTGTAGGTAAAAGTGGGCTCTGAAATTTTTGCTTCCTCACGGCATGATTAGGCCTAACGGGGATCTGAAGGGTTAACAGCACAACTGCTAGTCCCCTTTGTATTTATCTGTATGACCATAAGTAATGCATATTTTGAGCAATTGCATCCAAAATGAACAGATCTGTGAGAGGAGATGGATCACTTACAGAGCAGAACAGGAAGAGCCTGCAGCTGTCTTCCAAAAGCACACGGGGTGGTTATTTTCTAGGTCCTAGTGCCGTTCCCAGCATATCCTGAGGCTCCAACACTTAATCAGCGTGATTATCATCGCACAAGTGCTGCCAGAGAGTTTGATTTGCACATTTACTTTTTTACTAAATAAATAACCTTTTCAAACCCCCGTGATCTTTGAGCCTCTTGTCATAATTCTTCCGAATTTTGGACACCTTTCCTGCCTGCTTGGGGTTTGGCGCTTGTGTAAAGAGGTGCAATAAGAAATGTTATTCTCAGGAGAGCGTAAGATAAAGCAGGCAGCTCAGCCTGATTTAGCTAAGGCCTCATCCTCCTGGGGCTGAGGCCTGGCCATGGTGCGAGCAGATGCAGCAGCTCCTATTGCTATTTCAGGGGGAGCTGTATCTGCTTAGAACAGGGAAGGGATTTTATTCCGGGCGAGCAGATGTTTTGTCGAAGTGGTGTAAGCTGCAGGGGACTGCTCTGGGTCTGTGTATTTTCATTGTCCTTGGATCTCAGTGGGTGCATTGCGGCTGCTTTGCGAGAGCCTTCCTTGTTGGCATGCTCAAGGCCAAATTCTCCGGGAGCCCGCCCTGCCTTGGTCCCAGAAGTTCCTGCTGGCGTGACAACTGCCCAGGCCGAGATTTATGGGGGTGTCTCAGAAGCACCCTCCGTTTCGACAGTCTCAAAGTACCTCTTTGGGCACAGGGAACAGCTAACAACCAGTGGGCGACTCGGCTAAGCCTCCTGGTCCTGGTTTTGTAGCAGAGGCTCTCTTTGCCTCTCTTTGGCAGTGGGATGAGGATGACCTGCTGCCCTACACCCCCAGAAGCAGTGCCAAGCCCCAGGTCACTCCAGTGCTTTATGCTCACCCCTTCCCAGAGCTCCATCTCTGCTGCAAGGGCTTCCCAGGGCATGTGTGCATGTGCCTATTTTCTTTGCCTCAGCTTTCAGTTTATGCTTGAGTGCCACCAGAATACAGCACCGAGCCTTCTAAGGAGCCCAGGGTCCTCTTCCTCCCTTTACAGCCTTGGTTCTTGGCTTCTCCTCTGAATCACAAAATGTCCCTTTCCCTGCAGCCAACTCACTGCTCTTTCCCCGTTTCTTCTCCATTTCTCTCCCTCTTTCTCTTACATAGTTGGCAGGAGGCCCTTTCTTTCATAACTTCCAGTCATTTTTGCCAGGTGACCCTGTGAGTAACCTCCCCCAACAAATAAGCGAAGGCCTGGTTGAAAGACCACTTCTGGCAGAAAGCACATTCTTCTTTGGAACCCCCTCATTATTCTCTCCAGCGGGTCTCTCGGGCAAACAACACAAAATCCAGATCACCCGCATACCCAGACCAGACACAGCTCTGTGGCACACGCATGAGGTTCTTATTTCCCACCCCAGTGAACGGCTCTGGGAAGAAGTTAACCTCTTGAGGCCAGGAAAAAGGCAGCAGAAGGCTTAATGGCTTCAGTGATTCACACACAATATTCCATCAAGTGGCACGGCAATTGCCTTTATTCCCCAGAGCTGCGCACACCAATTATTATTTCTTTTTTGGTCAAGTTTCACCCAACAGGCATCTTAAATATCACGGTTTATATCCTAGATGAAATTCACTTGCGAGTGTTGTTGCTAAGACAGACCATATTGTGGCATCAATTTTTAATCAGGCTGTTCCCTCAAACTCAACAGGGAGTTCTGCCTGAGAACTGCTGGTGGTATAAATCAAGGAGTTGTGCTGTTAGCATTTTTTATTACTCACTTTATGCCTCTCTGTGAAAAGGAAGGAAGATAAAAGGAGAGGGAGAGAGTTTAACTGAAAAATTAACCAAGTATTACACTCTTTCTGATGAAATCTCCCTACTTTACACCCTTGGAAGTGCAGCATCAGCCCCCCCTTGGAATTCAGTTTGTTTTTCCTCCCAGCACTTAGATGCTTGAGTTTGGTACTGCTGACATTTGCCCAGCAAGGAGCTGGATGCTTGACCCCAAAGTCTGGCATGTGCTGGGGAATCAGCAGACTGCTCCTCAGCCACTGTCTTTCTGACTGTGTCGTGCCGATATCTGCTCCGTTTTCCAGGACAAAGCACACTCCCTGAATCTCCCGGCCCCACCTAACCCTTCGCTCTGGACATGGTTCAAGTCCACACTGAGTGTATCAGTGCATTGTTTTCGTGGGCAGCTGGAAAACCTCAGGAATGAATGGAAACAGGCAGCTAAAGACCAGCTAAATTGCACTTCTCTCCCCTCGACAGAAAAGGACTCCAGTCGGGGTGGCTCCCTAAAACAAGAATGGGACAAACACCACTGCAAACCCGGTGGGGGAGGGAAAAAGGAGAACAGGGATGAGGGAAGATTTATTCACCAAACAAGCGGTGGGGTATTCTCAGGAAGTGAAAGCAGACTGACATCTCGTTACTTTCTCTGTCATGCTGGTACCAGTTCACGGCATCAGGCTTTGCCATGCTACTCCACAGCTGCCATTTGTGCCTCCCCAGCAGAACATCAGTCATCCTCCAGACTGTTACAGCTTCAGCCTGACATCAGTTTCAGCAGGATTTTGCTTGGCAATGGCACTGTGGGCCTGGTGAGGCTGCTGCAGCATGTTCCAGCTCTATTCAACCCAACAGCAACAGGTAAGACAGACCATGCCCACTGGTGAGCCCAAAGTCTCACAGATCATGGATCACATAATTTCTGGTGGGTAGAGATTGTTGCAGCACACAGTTTCCCTGAGCAAACCTATGTTAGATCAGGTAGAAGTAAAATCCAGTCCTAAGGGTGAGAGTATTTGAGATGGCAGAGCCACGTTTCTTGTGAGGTCCAAGTAAAAGGCACCTTATAAAAAGCATAAAGAAGTGTCCAAAAAATAAAAGAATAGGTGCATCGTGAATATTTTCTCTATGAATCCCACCTGGGATGCTTCACTGGAGCAGCTCAAACTTCAGAGGTGCTAGTAACCCTCATGGTAGGCTGAATGCTTACCCTGGTGTCCTCTTTACCAAGTGTCACTGCGGCGTTCGGTAGAGAGAAAAAATGAACAGCATTGGCTCCAGACAAGCTCTGGCAGAGACACAGAAGAGAGCAGAAGCTTTAACATCTCCTGGGTTGGTACTGTTTGCACCCACCGACAGCAACACTTGTCTAAGCTCTTTCCTGCCCTTCTCAGACCTCCTGGAACAGCCTTGCAATTCCTGCGGTACCTGTGTCAGGAGCAGGGGCAGTCTGTCCCTGGAAGCCTGGCACAGAGCTCAGTCGAGGCTGTAAAAGACGATTCTGTTTTGGACAGTGGCGTTTGAATCAGTTGTTCACGTAACTCTCTGAGAAGCGATGAGCTGGAAGAGAGCACGAACGTCCACCCTTACCGAAGGTAGCATAGCGATCTGGTTGTGCTAACAACGAGGCAGACAAACAACTGAGAAATCTTCCGGAGGCCAGATGTGAATGCAATTGTTAAAATACTGCCTAGGTCACCGGTTGCAACTTCAGCATTTTTAGAAATTTGTTTTTGTACCAGTGTCAAAGGCACTGGGGCGCTCTGCTTGCATCAGTACAAATCTGGATTAATGCAGTTAAAGCCAGCAGAGTTGTATCCGTGCAAAATCAGTTAAAATGGGCTCAGAATCAGATTCAGAAAGTTACCCTTGTGTCATTTAGCAAGACAGATTTCTTTTGGCTTCCATTTAGATATGGTCCTTAAGGAGCCTGTCATAAGAGATATATGGTCTGGGCGAGAGGCCAACTTACCGTCTGGAAGAAACAGCAGGGCTCCCATCAAAGTAGGGAACAGGGTAAAATGAGCTTTTGACTATTATTTTCTAATTTTGTAAATATTTGTAATTTTGAATTATGCAGTAGAGTTCCCACTACAGAGTGACATGACGGAAGGGCCTTGCCATCTATGGGCTACACGAGGGGGAAGCTGTTTACAGTAATTTTTGAAACAGCTGCTGTGATATCTTATGCTTTCTGACATGTAGCATCTTAAAAATTTCTAGGAAATTGCATCTGCTTTCCTAGCCAGAGAGATAAGATGGCTTCACAGCAGTGGTTTTTTCACCTATCAGCTCATCACAGCAAAAAGTTAATGCAATTCCCCTCCTCCAAATTCATGGCTGAACTCCCACTGCCTCCAGGGACTGGTATTTGGGTTAGGTACTAGGACCCCACGGGTATCAACCAGCAGTGTTACCATCACCTAACCACTCGCTAGGTCATCGGGTACCACGCAGCAGTGGGCAGCAGAGACGGACGTGGGCTTTGCAGACAGGTACGCTTGTTCCAGAGGTATTGGAAACCTAGAAAACCAAGTATTGCCAAAAAGAACTAGTTTGGAAACGCTGCTTCATATCTGATTAAAAAGCAAAAGAGCTTTGTAGATGTTTACAGGAAATCCTAGGGTACGTGACAGTTTCCAACCATTTTGCCCTGTAGGGGAAATTCCTTAAATCTTTATACCCAGGCTAGACTTCTGAGCACTCTGCGACATTTTAAACTGCAAGGGATCCACAGTCCCATGAGGAAAGGAAGAGCGGTGTTGCCTGTAACAGAGGTCAGTTGCAGAGGGGTCAGAAGGAACTGCAATTCTGACTGAAGTCGTGCAGTTTGGGTCTGGAGTGTGAAAGGATAACTTCAGATGGTGTGCAGAGCTGCACATACAGGCACTCTGCCCAGAGCCTCTGAAGGCTTTTGGATGACCCTGGGAGCATGCATGAAATTCCAGAGTAGGCAGATGGGGGGGGGGGGGGGGGGGGGAGGTGTCTCTACGCTTTCCAAAACAGTTTTTGGTGTTTCCTAATACAATTGCCAGTGCTACTTGTCTATGTATCTTCACATGTGCTTCTCCAGTCCTATTCCCAGTGGCGCCTCATGCACTGGTGCTCTGTGGGTTAGATTTGTGAAGCCTGGTTCTGCGCTCCAGCTACAAACTGACACTGTTAGGCACCACGGTGAGCGGTGCAGGCATACACCATCCCCCTTGCGCTGCCTGTGTGGGAAAAGAGCCCCAGCACGCAGGCTGGAAGGGAGCCATGGTGTACTCCAACAGCTCTTCTAGTCTGAGTGGCAAGAGGACTGCTCTGAAGATCATGTGGTCCCATGTGTCGACACTACTATGAGAAGATGATGGCAGTGGATCAAACCAACCCTTGCTTTCCAAGAGGCCTCAAGCAGTATCACACACAGCCTAGATTTAATGTGTGGTCACAGCCTTCCCCTGCACTGTGACTCGGGTGCAAAGCCCCACATGGACCTAGAGCTACATGGTGGTCTACAATAGATTTTGAGGGCTGGCAAGGTCATACTGGTATGGATTGTTAGGGAATTTCTTTGTTAAACGCTTGGCCGCAACAGCATCCTGTGGCAATGAGTTCCCCAGGCTGATTACACGTTGCCTAAAAGGTATTTCCTTTCAGAATTGCGAATTATCTGGCTTCCATTGACTTGCTCTCATACTTGTGGCATCGCGATGGGAAATCAAGACATTTTATCCTACAAAGCTATGCTGTGGCATTTGAACACAAAGCTCTGTGCCCGTCTTTTAGCTGAAGTATGGCTCTGCCAGGAAAAGTTGAATGTTGCTGTTACTGGACTTCCCAAAGGATGAAAGGAAGAGAAGGAGAGGGCATCTTATCCCCTCCCTTCAGGCATTAGCACTTGCTGGATCTGTGGAGCAGGGCCTGGTCACATACTAGTCAAGAAGCTCTGCTGACTTCCGCTCCCTCATCCTCACTTCAGGGTAAGGCTACATCTGCTTGAGTTTGGATAATTAAATCCATGTAAAATCAACCTGCCTTCACCAATGCCAACTCTTAATGCAAGTGAAGCTACTTAGATGCTGATAATGTTTTGAATTAAATCAAACTAGTAGAAGCTACATTTAAATCTATTTAAGCTTTAATTTTATTTACAGTATGCCATTCTAACTGGATAGGGGTTTTTTAAAAATCAAATTTAACCCTACGAAGGCAATTTTCTTGACATAGACTAGGTTTGCTCAGTAAGGAACCTGGTCTCTGGAGACACCATGTAACATGCTTTTGAGGCTAACAGGTCTCATTGACTATAACGATGTGGTTGATTCAAAAATGGATGGGCTGGCTGTCAGTGAAGGATATGCCACTATCGATCTTCTAGGCCCCTGACAGTAGTTTTGAGAGAGTTAGTTGGCTTTTGCAATTTTCTGAGGTGAAGAAAGAGGAGGCAATACCTAATTATCATCAATTCTGATGGTGATTGGGGTTGACAGCCCAAAGCAGAGCAATGATGAAAGTGAAAAGATGCTGGCAGCCAGAGAGATCCTTCTGCAGGAATAAGGAGGGGTTGGGATGACAGAAGGGGTTAATTATCTGAGAAAGATAATTTGCATTGCTGCACACTTTATTCTTTTGTTTTTGGTCGGGTGAGTGGGGCTCTGGGTGCTGACTTCTTCGGGGTGTTATTGGCTCTGCTTCTTTGACAGAACAAAAGAGCCTTTGTTGTCCATCAAAGACCATTGCAATCCATCCAGATACCCAAAGCCCCAGAAGGGGGAGGTGAACGTGGAGGAGCTGCCTGTGTTCCTTCCCCCACAAACAGCATCAATAGAATTATTGAAATCATTTGCATCATTACTGAAATCTTATCAAGGGAAACGTTCTTCAGCATTTACATTGGTGCAGCTACTGATGTAAATGCTGACTTAAATATGACAGCAGGGCTGCGAGCCTACGCTGTAGGTCTGAAGGTCTGTCAGGCAAGTCTAAAAACAATAATTTGGGATGAAGTTGCTCCCAGAGGCTTTTGCACTCAATCATTACTCTCCTGGGGGTCAGGATTTATGGAGTCTCCCTTCACTGTTTTGTCTGTGGATCAGAGAAGTGATAAGAGGTTGAACGTGTGGTGGAATGAAGGTATGTTTTACAGAAAAATGTCCCAATTTATCCCACTTAATAGGAGGGAATTAGGAACCTGCTGATGCTGGACCCCTGGCATAGTTACGGTGAAGGATAGAAGCACCCCTCTCCCCTTGCAAAAGACAATGTAGCTGACCTAAACTCCACATCCTCCATTTACTTCTGGTGGCTGTCAAAAGTGTTTAAACTCGAGTCCAAACTTAGCAATAACCACTAGATCCCGCAAATCATGTACTAGGAATCTAGCCACAAACACCTAGATACCTTCTCAAGGTTTTATATTTTTCTGGATGTTATAGGAGCAGCTCATGCATCTGTGTACATACATATCTAGATGTACATAGCAAATAGAAAAGTGTTGGAGAATGACAGGTGAAATGTATACCAGCAACCCCGAGTTTTGGACTTGCGCATCCTTGGGTGTCTGGATGAAAGAGGATTCATTGCAGGATTTGGGCCTTGAGGAGCAAAATCAAACAGCAAATAACTTTCTTTTGCTTTCCTCATTGTACTACAATTGAAAAAAAAAAAAAAAAGAGAACACATATGTAGTAAAGAAAAATTATCTAAAATTCAGGCAGATAAAACCAATAGGAAAAAAAATGTAAAACCCTCAAGAAAATGAATAAATATTCATTAAAATATTGAAACGCTCAGATGCTTTCATCAGTTACCACAGGAGGGAAATATTAATTTGAAATAATGATAACAAACCTTGAAAAGCCTCTTAAAAAGGGGGAAAGGAACAGCACAACCTCTGCTCCCATGGGTTTCCGCAGCCAATGCATGGCTGAGCTGTGGCCAAGGGCTTCCCCTCTAGCTCAGCCTCCCCTGGAGATTTAAACTGCGTGTGTTTAAAACACGCACACCTGCCTCAAACCTAACAAAATATCCCTTCCGTCTGAATTTTCCCTTGCGCTCATATCACAGCAGCCTAGGAAAATAAAAAGGAGTGCTAATCTATCCTACAGTTTCCCGAACAAGGACTCCGGGCAGGGGTTTGTGAGTGGATTTGACAGATGTATGAGCAGATGGTGAGGGACACTCCCTGAGAGCAGCCAATTCCCAGGCCTCCATGTCCAAAAAAATATCTTTCCACAGATAATGTGATTTTCAGAAGGATGAAATCCAGTACTCACGCCTCACACCAAAACTTCTCAGTCATTTCTTGAACGTGCAGAGGTTGTGCGAAAGAGCCTGTCTTCAGGAAAGAGCTGGCTGGTAACGGTACGCCACGGGGCTCGACCTGACCCTCGCAAAACCCGAACTCGCAGCCCGACAGCTCTGACTCGCAAACTTCTCCAGGGTTGCGTGGCTACAACCAGCAGCCAAATTGGGATCACCTCGCGTTTGTGTTGGGTGGGACGTATTAGGCCTGTTTCGCCTCTGCCAGAACGCGCCGTGCAAAATAACATATCCCGTGAGGCATCCGTTTAACGCATGCATTTCTGTACAGCCCACGCGCTGAAGTACATCACGCGGGAGCAGGCCTGATGCCCTGTTTAATGCCTGTGAGCGCCTGGTGAACCCCTATACTGAACACGACGGTATGAAACGGAGCCGACGGGCCTGTTTTGAGGCTGATGATTGGACACAAAAAGGTGCTTTTCTGATCAAACGAGGCGAAGTGGGTTTTGTGATTTAACCTGCCACTGCTGGCATGTTTTTAGCAGCAAAGCAGCTGCAGCTTCCCATTTCTTTTGAGGGTGATCCACATCAGCCCCTGCCCGTGCATCGCTGGGGTCTCTCAGCCTTCTCCTGTCACTTTTTCCAGCGGATTTATCCTTTCTCCATTTAATTACACCACGGTGGGACAGGACCCTTTCAGCCCGTGTTTCGCACAGCTCCGGAGGCAGCGGAGCCCCCGCTTCGGAGCCTCTCCACCAAGGCACCCTGCCATGTCGGAGCCCTTGGCCAGGCGGCTTGGGGCAGCATTAGCCCAGCTCATGAGGTACCAGGTGTGGAAGAGGCGTGTTAACAAGAAACAGCCCAAAAAAGCTTTCGGGAAGACGCAGAGCCAGAGAGGGGGTTTGGGGCTCCCGTGTGGCGGTGCTCCTGAAGAGAAGTTTTGCCGGAGCTGGCTCGGGGACGGAGGCGAGAGGAGAAACAAAGGCGATGGCTCCCCTCAGAGCCAGCCCCTCGCTCGGCAACACCAGCGGCCCCGTCCCCGGGCAGACACCGGCCCGAGCAGCCGGCGAGGCGATGCGGCTGCCCGCCGCGGGGCCGGTGCCCCCGGGGGGTGCCCTGAGGCGGCGGAGCTGGCGGAGCCGCGCCGCGGGGCCGGCCGGCAGCCTGAGGGGGCGAAACGTGCTGCAGGAAGCGCTGCCTTCCCCGAGGACAAGCCTGGGGACCCCGCTGAGGGTTTGGGGGTGTTGTCGGGTTGTTTCGGTCGTAGGGTGGTTAGAAAAGGGTTTCCAGCCGGGAAAGACCCTCCCGCTCCTCAAGGCCTCCCCCCCCCCGCCGGGTGACTGAAAGGAGGTAAGGGGCGGCTTCAGCCCTGGGCAGGCGGGCGGCGAGAGCGGTGGGGGATGCCCCTTTCCCCCGAAAACGGGGGTTGCTGCGGCGGGGAGGCCGTCCCGGAGGGGCAGAGCTGCCGGGCACCTCCCGGGAGGACGAGGCGGAGAGCGGTAGCACCGAGGAAGCGGAGCGGACGGGGGGAGGCCGCAGCTTCCCGCCCGGGAGGAGGGGGGGGCTGCCTCGCTTGGAGCGGCTCTAACATGGAGGGGGAGGTAACGGAGGGAGGGCCGGCGCTGGGGGTAGGGAACCGCCCCGAGGTGGCCTGAGCGGGGCACGGCGGCAGCGGGACGCCCGCCTCGGCCCGGCGGCGGAGGCGGGGAGCGGTGGGGGTGAGCCCGCGTTCGGCCCGGCGCTGGCTCCGGCCCCGCGGCGGGAGGAGGCTCCCCCCACCCCGGAGTGCGGGAACGTCCCGCCGGAGACGAGCCCCGCGCCTCCACCCGGGGCCGTGTCCGGGGTGGTGAGTAAGCGCCGAGGGCGGAGATGCCGGCGGGCCGTGCGGGAGGGCGGGCGTGGGGGCCGCTGAGGTGATCCCGGGGCTGCCCCTTGGGGCGTCGGGGGCCGCCTGAGGCTGGGCTTCCCTCGCTCGCAGGCGTCGCCCCAAGCCAGCCTTGAAACGGCTTGAGAAGCAGCAGCGTGCCGGCAGCCTCAGAGCGGGGCACCAGGTAGCGGTACTGCTGCCGTGTTCGGGCTGGGTCATCTCCGGTACCGACGCCGTCCAGGCTGGGTCCCCTCTGAGGGGACGGACGTACCGGTGAGCGTGCGGCTGAAGGGCCATCTTCCACGGTAGGGCTTCGGTTCCTGCGGAAAAAGGGGCACTCCGTGGCTTCAGCACACCCCGACTGAGAAAGCGATGTGTCCGTGGGGAGATGAAATGACTTAACGTGCTCTCCTCTTCCTCCTTTGTGTCCCCTGCAGGAGTGTGGACTACCTTGCTGATGGTTCAGAGTTGAGGTAATGGCGCAAGTTGGTTGGTGGGAGACGGCTGGAGGCCCAGAGCGCAGTCTGAGGGTCTCACAGTGCCCGTGATCTGACCCGCACGCTCTGCCTTCGCTGGGGCCAGCAGGATGGGGAACAGTGGCTCAGCCGTGAAGGTCTGCACGGATCACCAAGGAGGCATCAACTGGCTGAGCCTGAGCCCCGACGGGCAGCGCCTGCTCACTGGTAGTGAGGATGGCACCGCGCGGCTCTGGAGCACGGCCGACAGCCAGTGCCATGGCCACTTCCAAGGTACAGTACCTTCTTTTCGCCTAGGTTTTGACTCTAAAGCATGGTACAGGCCACACAGCATGTTCAAGTCTCTTTAAGTCCCTGCAGCCTGCCAGGCAGCCAAAATCATGCTTGTTTTCTTTTGTCGTTTTTTTTTTTTTTTTGAGTATTTGTTGCCGTAATGTTAAGCAGAAGCTGTTTCAACCCAAACCAGGTTACCAGTGCTACTGAATGCATGGATCCTTTTATCTCAGGGTGTGGAACATAGCAGTCTTTTAACTTCTGTTTCTTTCTAGAAGCCTTTCTTTCAGATGAAATACTGACTTTCTGTTATTCTGTCTCTCCTTTTTCTTTTTATTTATTTTTTTCTTTTTAATCATCTCATTTTCCAATCTTTATTTAGAACCTCTTGACCCAGAAGTCTGGAAAGAAACCTTACAAAACAGGCTATTTTTTCCCTACATTTGACACACAGAAATGTTAATTGCTGGGCTCTTTCATTTTAAATGGATTCTGCATTTTAAACGAAATCTATTATCCTTAGACTAGCATTTCAAAAAGGAAAGGAGAACTGTAGGAAGTACAGTCACGCAGGAATCAGATGTGGACTAAAGATGTTTGTTTTCTCACTCACTCATGTTCTTTTCCCTTAATACGGGGGGGTGTGTGGGGGAAATAGCTCTTAAATTTGGAATTTCTAATCTTTTTTTCTTCCAAAGAAGAAATCACATTGCTGTGATTCTTTTGTTATTGTTGTTGATTTGTTTGCTTGCTTGCTTGTTTTTAACTATGGAGTATTGTCTTTTTTCCTCCACATCCTGCCATGGTTCTAGCTCCTGGAAAATTCACTCCATTTGAATTTAGGCTTATAAATCCCTTTAAGACGCTAATTAACTTTTAACTAGAGAGAGAAATGTATTGGGTAATGCTCAGAATCTGGCGTGTGTACTGCTGGTGTTAAAGAAGGTTGGCTAGATGGTTTGTGAACTGTCAGTCGAATTAGATAACTTCATGTATTTTATATTTGTGCATGCACACAGTTGTGTGACTTTGGATTGTACAAGCTATAATTACTTATAAACCTGTATCTATAACAGTTTCAAGCTTCCACCACAGCATAACCAACAGACTTCTGTGGTGGCTGCTTTTGACCAGCCCAGCACCTGCCACAGCGGGTTTTGGCATCCTTCGAGTGGCTTGAGTATTACTGACGGTTAAAATCTGACTGACAGGCCTCGGTGCAGTAACCAAGATGCTTTTCTGATCGTCTCAGAGCGGGATTACGTGATGCTCTGAGAAAAATCCTGGTAGTTGAAACCTGTCCCGTTTAAGCTGCTTTGCAAGAAGTTTTCACGAAAACGTGAGGACGGGTATAGTTTTGCTTACAACCCTGGTGATCTGTTTAATTTTTGGCATCGGGTGAATTTGCTTAAGAGGAAACAAGATGTGTGTTTGCAACGTGGATTCTGGTTCGCTTTTGAACCACAGGAGTTGTGGTAAAATGCGCATTTTTGCAGTCAGTGAAACAAAATGTTTTACTGGGCAGTCTGCTTTCGCTCATTTTTTTACCATCTCTTTATTCTACAACGTTATTCTGGTTTTCTAATATCTTTGTCCATTTGTTTCTTTTTAATCCCATTTGTCCTTAATTTTTTTTCTTTCCTCTGCAAAGAAAAGTTTTATTTAAATCACAGTAGGGCCCACCAGCTTCTATGAAAGTCTGGGGCTCTCTTGTCATAGTTGCTTAAGAGGAAACAGTTTCAATCTTGAAAGCTTACAGTCTACATAGAACAGAAGAGCCCAACGGTTAAATAGATGACAACAGTATCACACAAGAGATCTTGGACACAGTTGGGACTTGAATCCCAAGGTGGTCTTTAAATACATTGCATTTAATGATACAGTAGAAAAATGACACAACAAAAGGTTAAGGTGGTTATACCGATTTCTCTTTGCTTGCATTACCCTGTTTTTCAGCAAGAAATTTTTAGAGTAGTGGTTGTGTCTATTTTTATTGTAACAGTAGAATCCCAACATACTCTGAATACTGTATAAATAATCATGCTCTTATTCTTTCTTTCTGTGTCATTTCCTTAAAGGTATACTGGTGTTTTGAAAATTGTGGGGTTTATTCATGTTATTAGTCGGAACAGGGAAAGTATTGGTTGACTTTTTACCAGATATGTGTGTTTATTTGTTTCATTCTGCTTGGACAATGAAACTAAACTTGCTGGTAAGTTCGTATTGCTTCCTTTTTTCGTATTTTTAACTAAAAAAAAAAAGAAAAAAAGCCAAGTTTTCACTGTTTTTGAACTTTGGTAGTCTGAGTTTTATTATAATGATATTAATTTAGCTCGTTATAGTTTTATAATACTTTTTTGTTCTACCTGATTGGTGGAACTGTACTGCTTTACTCTTTCACTGAATCCTTATATCAATGAAGCAGACTTTTCTGCTGTTGATTTAAAATGTGTTTTAGACAAATCCTTAAATGTGAAGAACATGGCGGTGCATGTAAAACTAGAGTTTTGATCCGTTTGTGGTATTTTTCTCTTCAGTTAAGGTGAAGAGCTTGACTAGTCTCTCCTGCTTGCATGCACAGTGATTGAATTAATTTCCGTTGTTATTCCTAGGACACGAAAGCTACATCACCTTTTGCCACTTAGAAAATGAAGCTGCCTTCACGTGTAGCGCAGATCATACCATCCGAAAGTGGGATGTGATGACAGGTCAGTGCCTGGCCATTTACCGAGGACACACATCAATTGTTAACAGGTTGGTTCCGTGGAGTTCTTCCCTTGTGTTCCTGTAATCTATTATCACATATATTGCCATTTTACTGCAGTTCTCTATTCCTGTGCTAATAAAATGGGTTGTGTAAAGCTTTGAGTTCGTGCTACACGTGTTCTGTGCTGTAATGATTAGTTTTCCTAGCAACAGTGCTGACACATCCGTAGACAGCAGATAGCAGAGAAATGAAAGGCACACAGCAGGGGAATTGAATCCAGGGCTAGGAATGAGATTCCAGAAGAAATTATTCAATTGATAACAGATGCTTCTGATAAATAGATTAAAAAACATCACGTCAAGGCTTTGTGTCAGTAAGAGGGATAAAGTCAGGGCTTTTTCTGGAACTACTATTCCTGTTTGTGCAAATGAAGTTTAATATTAAACTGATGGTGCATGACTGATTGGCCTGTCAGTTTAAAGTGCCTCTTAATTGTTGGACTGGATTTAATTAATGACAAATAGAGCAATCAAAGATTGGGTTGTTCTTTTTCTTACATTTCTCTTTCAGTGGGTGGGTGGATTTTTTTTTTTTTGTTCCTTACTAAACTCAAAACACATACAGTATGTAGCTAGATTCTGTAAATAGTTAGGAAGGCTGGCTCTGTCTGTATTTTGGCACTGGGCTGATTTTTGCTTGAGTCAGCAAATGGGAAACGTGTTCCCTACTCACATGACTGTTGCCAATTTGAAAGGTTCCAGAGGACCAAACTCAGCTGACACAGAAAACAGGTTATGACATTCCCTATCTCTGATTTGGAAATATGAACTGTAGAGATTTTTCATGTCGTTACATGTTTGTGCAGCTACAGTTCATTGTTTTGGAGGCCCAGTTAAGTTGAATTCTTGAGCTGTAATCTCTGATTTGCTCTTCAGTTATGTAATAAGTGGGGTGCTCTTTGCTCTAATGTTTTGAGATCCTGGGCTAAGTGAAATTAGGTGTGTATTTTTTTCCTGCCCTCTCCCTGTTTGATGATGGAAAGATGATTATTGCACACAGTTACAGTTCAGGTTCTTTGAATTTTTGCTGTTGTTGCTATTTTCATAGGTCAGTTTCTAAATAATTATTTGTATGAATAGTAATAAATAATTACCAAGAATGAGTGAGTTTGTTTTTAAAAAGAAACCAAACCAAAACTAACAAAGTCTTTGGTTGTATGTGTAATTTATGAACGGTACATAGCACAGCTGCTGGAAATGATTTTATTAAAACACACGTGCCCAATGTTACAATGCTATAGTGTAAAAATATCTGTATCAGTGTACCGGAATCAGGGGTCTCAATTTTAAAAATAGAAACAGGGCAGTGTTTGGGTTTTTTTCTTTTAAAAAAAATAAACAAAACCCATTCATAAATACTGTGTATTGAACAGAGGCACTGAATTGGGGTTAGATGTGTTGTGTTCATGCTACTGTTTCTAACTTCAGGGTGCTTGGCAATGGAATTGTGACCAAAAAATGGTTATGTAAAAAGAACAGTACTGCTCATACATGTGAACTTGATTTTCTGCAGGATCCTGGTTGCCAAAGATTATCTCTTTAGTGGCTCCTATGACAGGACGGCCCGCTGTTGGAGTGTGGACAAGGAGAAACAAATCCAGGAATTCCGGGGCCATCGGAACTGTGTCCTGACTCTAGCTCACTATTCCTCCAGGGATGTTCTTGAAGAAGAGGAGGAGGAAGAGGAGGAGGAGGAGGAGAAAGTGAGCAGAGACCTCCTGGTGACAGGTAGCACAGACTGCACTGTTAAGGTCTGGTGGGTGTCCAGTGGGCGTTGTTACCAGACTCTGCTGGGACACACTGGGGCTGTCTTATGCCTTATACTTGACGCACCAAACAGGGAGCTGTTTTCTGGCAGCACGGATTATACCATTCGAACGTGGAATATTGTCACTGGTGAGCAGCTGAAAGTTTTCAAAGAACATCAAGGATCAGTAATTTGCCTGGAGGTAAGAACTGAGGCTTCTTCAAGAGCTGTTCGCAGGGGGTATCCATATCCTAACTCGTGTGGGTCTCGTTGTCTTTTTCATTCATAAAGAAGCTTTTCTGAGACAGGTTATAAATGGTAAGCTTAAACCTTCACGTAATAACAACATAATAGTGCTCTGCAGTCTTGAGACAAATCCTCTTCCCCTAAAACACTTTCTGGTATCCAGTTGGCTGCTGGTGGCTATCCTGGTCTAACTTCTAGCTCAGTTATCTATTTAAATCCTCCTAGGTCTTGAAACTCATGAGTAGGTTTGCTGGGAGGACTGTTCATCTGAGTAGGATTGTGTACACAGGATCACCAGACTTGGAAGAAAAGAGACACAGGGTGAGATAACTTTAAAAAGGGGAGGGGGGGAAAACCCCAGAGTAAACCAGTAAACCCCAAACAAAACCCAACCCAGAACTGTGGGCAAAAGATAATAGGAAAGCATAAAGCTGAAATAAGTCATGCTTTACAAACCACACGGGCATAATTTGAGAAAAGAAAGGGAGAAGGAGATGGCCAAGGCAAGAAAATGGGCAAGGAAAATGGAAAAGAGAAGTAGAGCTTGGGGGAAAGAAATCAGGAAATGATGAAGGAGAGAGGGGAAAAAATTTAATGTGACCTGAAAAACTATACCCTGTTTTTCTGTTTGCAGTATTTTTCTGGTGAATGCTGCCAGGTTTGTTAACGTTGCGGAGGAGAGGAGGCGGTTAGGCCGATGAAGGAAAAGGGGAGCTATCGCACAGGCCCTCATCCTGTCCTCTCCATTGTCCACCAGAAAATGCTAATGGTGTATTTAAAGAAGGTGTATGATGGTCTGTAACTTAGTTTCAGGTCAGCAAACGTTAAGTGTTTATAATGTATGTGTCTGACTGAAGTTAATGACAATAGTTTTTCTCACTGCTCTCTGTAAGTGCTTTTCCTTTACAGAGGCTACAGGATGGCTTTTTAATAGCTGTTTAATGAACGTTGCCTTTGTTTCTGAAGAAGGTAGTCACAGCTGACACCAGCAGACTAAAAACCCGATCGTACTGAAGGAATTCTGTTTTCCTTCAGTTTGAGAAAGGAAAAAAATGCCCACAAAATCATGTTGCCCTGGAGTAATGTTTGTCTTGCTCGGGTAAATTCTCAGCATTAAAGCTTGTTTTTATGATATTGTGGTAATGTATTTTGAGGGTGTGCAAGTAAATCTGTTGCTGTTCTTAGTGTTACGCTATGTTTTGCAGTTCAGTTGTAACCCTTCTCCAAGGCACAGATTGGCAACAACAGGGCTTGCTTTAATTTAATTGGGTTCTTGCTAAAATTGTTACACAAAACTGGCTTGACCCTCTCCCAGAAGCCTGGGAAATTCAATTACACTCTTTGAATGCTCAAGAATGAGCAATGCTTCTTTGCTTGTGAGCACGGAGTTAAACAATGGTTTTAAACAAACAGCACTTCTTGTAGGGGAGAAAAAAGGCAAACCCAATGCATCTATTTGGAAAACCTGAACAATTCAAAGTACACAAGACTACTGCTGCCAAGACTGTGTTGGCAACAGTCCTGGCCAAATCTCCTTCTAGCTGTGAGTAACTGGTAGCCCCTCACTTCTCTCATCACCGGTTGATGTTTGAGGCTAGAGGAGTCCAGCTGAGGTACACACTGCCCCCACAGAGAGCGTTTAGTTTCTAGGCCTCTCAAGCTCATCCCAGCTTAAGCAGTCACAGTGCTGCTGTGAATAGCTGTAGGCTGTCGATCTTTCCTAATTCCTCCCTCTTCCTCACTGGGTTCAACACTAGCCCTTCTGTTCCACTTGGCTGCCTCTCAGCGCAGCCCACATGGTATTTTCATTCTTCTAGAAAGGGGTCAATCACCAGAATCCATACAAA
The DNA here is from genome assembly GCA_027574665.1 of Rhynochetos jubatus. Lineage (NCBI taxonomy): Eukaryota > Metazoa > Chordata > Aves > Eurypygiformes > Rhynochetidae > Rhynochetos > Rhynochetos jubatus. Next base: position 7,309,495 of record CM050653.1, on the reverse strand, counting down.
GATGTTACAACAGAAGGGAAACTTCCTGAATAGAGGTGTTTATTTTTTTAAAATTTTTTGTTTTCTTCTCAAAAAGCTCTTGGAGCCTTTTTTGCCTGGGGCTTCGTAGTGACGGTGTTGCAATCTGTGGTAGTGAGTTGGGATAGTATTTTCTAAACCCTGGGTTGGGAAGGACTTGGAGGTAGTTGTGAGTTGCTCACAGTAGCCAACAGACAGTTTTAATTGTTGACAATAGTTCATATTCTTCAGGGCAGAAGTGAGCTGCTAATTACACCAGGTTTTCACTGCGCTGTTGTGGAAGAGCTGAGTTGGTTCCAGCAATCAAAGGAGTTACCTGTTCTCTGGGTGATACAGTGCTTCTGAGGAGAGAATAAAGAGGAGAAATTAAGACTTATTTTCATTTTATTTATTCAAATAAAGATCCCTAAGGGAGGGTGACCTTTCAAAATGTTTGAGAAATGCTCAGTGTGATCTCTCATCCTGGACACAGATCAGGAAAAATTTGGATATTGAGACCATATTTTTCCCCAACTTTAAGAAGTACTGTTATTAACGGGAATGCCCCAGGATGTTCTAAACTGCTGCAAATTAGGTCGGGACTGTTCCAGCCTTCTCCCATTACTTTCCAGTAAATACCAATAGCGTCGCTGTAGCAGTGGATGAAAATTCCTGGAGCTTCTCGAAGGAGTGTTTCTGGGTAGGTAGGCATGAAGCACAGCCATGTTTTCCACCTTGCTTCCTGCAGTGCTGGTGTGTGAAAAGCACAGGGGTGATGCCATAGGCATGTTTGGATTTTGATTGTTCCTCAGTTGCCCTGAGATCCTTTAGGTGTTGTTGACAGCTAGCGTAAGTTAGAGGAGCCTGAAAGCAAGTCTAATGTAGCGTGGCAGAATGCAAAGTGGTGGGTGAGCTTTTAGCTTTCCCTTTTCCCTTGGCCTTGCTGGCCCTGGGCAGGGGAGTGAAGAGGGTGAGCAGTTAAGATACTCTCCAGGGCTTGTCCTGCTGTTCTGGGGTCACTCTGTTGTAGGTGATTTACCAGCTGAACTGGCTGCATGTGGTCAGCTGGCAAAGTAGTTCTGCTGCAGGTACCAGCTTAGTGTAATGACGCTCTTCTCTTCCTTCCACGCTCTAAACTTGACAAAGGTTTTGCCAGGACACTTTCTATCTGCAGTGGGAATCTGGGGCGTGCTAGGTGCTTCGGCAGCCTCGACTACCTCACCCTCACAGTCAGGCAAGGTAGGTAGCAGTGGAGCAGCCACAGCTCCTCACTCCATTCCTCCTGCAGTGCATCGACAGCTTGGCAGGCAAGGGACAGCAGCTGTTTTGAGTGCTCCCTCTTCATATAAGAGCCAATGATAAGATTTTATAGGAAGCGATGGGAAAATGCAGGGGTGGGCTGAGTGTAATCACACAGCTCCTGCTAGTTCTTCCACTTAAAAAATTCTGGCCTGGCTAAAGACCAGTATTTGCATTTAATAATCAAACATGCATTCTCATTAACGTGGCTGCCTGCGATAGGCTGAATAACCCTGACTTAAATATTTACTTGTGTATGTTTTTTTTAAATGTCGCCAAAGGAGCTTTGCAAACTGTTTGCAAGGATTGCTTTGTCCTTTGCTGATTGTTCTGCCTTGGAGTGTTTATCAAAATTGTGCTGCCAAAAGCTGGCAGAAAGAAATGATCCAGCTTGGAATTTAGCTTGGATCCTATAGCAAACATTCTTGTAAAGAAACTCCATTCTTGCAAAAAGAGTTTTAAATGAACATGAGCGGGCAAGGACTTGCTTCTGGTTTTCCTGCAAAGGATTCTTTGTTTGGACCATTCCCTTTAGTGCCTTCTAAAGATGAGTCAAAGAAAAGAATGCTTTGAACAAAGCCGATGCCTGAACTCCATTTATGTGCTTCACTGTTGTGATCACGGGACACAATTTTTTTCTTGTCATGCCAATTAAATTAAGCTTTTTTGTAATTTGTGTTTGTTGCATAATTCAGCGGAGGAGAAAGATGTGAAGTAGAGGAATTGAATATGTACAACACTAGTAGAAAAGAAACATGTTTCTAGGACCATTACTTTGCACCGCAGTAAAAGAAGCTGAAAACCGTTCTCTAACAGCCAGGTCAGAGAGCTCATTCTAGATGGATTCTCAGGAAAAAACAATGTCATGCCCATGGGGAGTTTGTTAAAATGAATGTGGTTTGAATGGGATCCTGAAAGTCTAACTCGGCCGAAGGCTTACATAGTTGTAACTTGAGCTTGGTTCAAGTTGGTGATTTTTAACTTAGAAGTGGCTGTGAGCAGACGACCCAGCTGGCAGACTGTGGGAATACTGACCCCCACGTGAAGAATGGTAACAGGACGTGTGGTTGCTGATGTGAACTCGTCCTAAAGTTCCTGGGAGCCAGTCTGAGTGCAGTGACCTTCAGAAAGAGGATGTGTCCAAATCTGTTTGGAGAGCTGATGGCCTCTCCTTGGACGAGGGTTAAAGTGTTTCTTATAGCGAAGGTTGATTGGGAGAGCAAAGTCCATTCCTATAAGACTGAAATGCCAGCTAAACAGCTCTTTGGCAGATATTTTTGGCATTCATACAGGTAGAAATTGTCTTAAGCTGCTGCAGATACTTAGTTCAGCCAGGCTTGTGGAGCAATAGGGTTGTGATTGTCCTGAGAGACCAACCCTGCATGTGATAATTTATTTTTGAAATTCAAACTGTGGTGTGTCTGGGGGCTGCAACCAAGGTCAGGGTTGCATAAAACTGGAATTTTTTGAAATGGCAAAACTTGTAACTACTTCAGCATTTGCAACCTGTATTTTGCTACTCATGAACAAGTCTGAACTTTTTCATGGAATGGTACGTGGTTATTTGGCCTGAAGATTACGACAAATTTGCCCCAATTCATCTGGTTCAAAGCAAAGTCCATCAGAGTAACGAGAAAAATAAACAGTTCAGGATTACAGGTATCAACGCCGTGATTCTTTGCTGTCTGGCTGAGGCGTTAGAACTGGGCATCTGACTGGTTTTTAATTCTGAAGCTACTGGGGTTTGCAGTGTCCGCTCAGCGCGTTAGTATCTGAGCTGCAAATCTGTCCTGTTGTCTGCCCTGCTACAGGTGCCCTTGCCTTGCCGTGCTTTCCCTTGTCAGAAGCTTTGTTGGGCAGTTAGCCAAAGTGAACGGAGCGCTCAAAAGCCAGCCAAGGAAAATACAGCTTTGAAAATATCACCGCTTCTCCAGGCGGTTGCAGATTACAGTATGTAACCGTTTCTACTGATCGTTTTTAAACCGAGAGTTGACAGACTTGGGTATATCTGAAAAATGTATTGAGTGAAGTTTTACATTTTTCCTTCTAAATCATAAGAAAATTAAATTCTTTAAAAATAGGACTGGGACCTAGGGAATTGGGTTGAGGTTTGGAGAGTTCAGGCTAGAAAAGCCCAGTAGTCATGGACCTGGGGACCCAGCCCACAAATACGTGCTGCAAATGACTGCGCTTGGATGCCCGCACACAAAAAGGGTGCCAGTCGTGGCAGCGGGGAGGCTTAGCTCCCACCAGAGCTGCAGCATCACCTCGCATAGTGGTGAAGAAGTCAGTATACTTTGTCCCACTCCCGAGAGGGGACAGATCTGCTGAGCCTAACGTGGCTGCGGAGATGTTTAAGCCAAGGAACAGCAACTGTGTTTAACCTGAGTAACAGCAACGTGTTGTTTTGCCCCGTAGTCTAACAGGACTGGTGGATCCGGATTAAATGTCTGCTGCAGGCTGAGGAGATTCGAACCCATTTGGAGAGTCCTGTAACTGCTGTATAGAAACCAAGCTCGTGTGAGGAGGTTAGCAAGAGTCCTAGAGGGAGAGTCAGCAGAAGGTGTCCTAACCAGCCATCGGAGCTTTGGGACCTGTGCGGAAGTGGGCACCGTGTTACAGTCCTCTCTCTTGGACTTTTTAGGTAGTTTTCAGTACAGTCATGACTTAAGAAAAATGATTACAGGAGCTGTGCTGCTGGCTGATCCTGGGGCCTCCACTGCTGCCACAGAAGGGGTGGCTGGTACTCAGCCTGCCTGAGAGCACTTGCATGGCGGGTCCTGCCTTGGGGAGTTAGAGCCGGGGCTGCTGTGACTGCATTGCTGGGGCATAGCCACACCCTTTGGATGCAAACTCCGAAAGAAGGCTCCGGAATAAAAAAACCCATGTGACATGGGTCAGATTGGATTGCTGCCTCTGTCTTGCGCCTTTCAGGCAGAATTCCATCCGGTTTTTATACACTCTTCTTGACCAGTTTCAGGAATACTGTGCGCTGTTGCTTGTCACAAGTGCCTGAAGCATGTAATGCTTCCTCTGCGGTGTAGGAAGGGATAGTTCCAGCCTGGATCAACCTCCCAAAGCAGAGCTGCACTCTGGCATTTGGGCAGTCGAAATTTAGGATGCTGTTAATGTCAAATCCTTTTTTGGAAGGGCTTCAGTTGCATTATATCATGGTTCCCCGTCTATAAAGTAGGGAAGGTATTTATTTTATATTACAGTGTGGGGCCTGCTTGTAAGGTGCTTTGGCTAGGGGAGCGGTATGTGACGATGATTATTTTGATTAAATATGGGTATCTGAAGTGTTGTAGCTCAGGCTGGAGTTGTAAACTAGACCTGTCTTTAGTCAAATGAATGAGGAGTCATCTCATCTAAATTGATAGAGATGGCTACAGCTGAGAAGGTTGTCCTTGTCAGGGGGAAGAAATAGTTTTAGGGCGTGATCTGTTTCAGATATCCGCCCCAGGGTGCGGTGAATTGTGCCCCAGGGTGCCGTGACTAGAAGGGGACTGTCTTAGCTCTAGATATCTGCATCGAGTTACATGAGGTGATGCCTGCATCATATCACTAGGGGCAGATCTGATTTGCAGCTTCAACCTGAGCTGATGGCGCTCGGTGGCTTGCTCCACTAATAGCTATTTCGTGCTCTGCGTTTTAAAAACGCCGTGGAAATGAGACGCTGTGTGACAGTCGGAGCCTGTACTGGGTTCGGCTGTTGCTTGTGCAGCAGGCTTAGGCTGTGGCTTCTGGGAGATTGTATGTCCTGTCAGTAGTTCCCTTTCCATTCAGGGCTGAGAATCCTTTGCTGCTGTGCTCAGCTGCTTAAACTGGTGAGGGGGAGGAAGTTGCCGAAAAGTATCATGGGGCAGCCTGGGTAGCACAGAGGCTTTGAATTTAATGAAGGCGGTCGGTGTGCCGGCCGTCGCGCCCGATCTCTGACGAGGCATTGGAAACTTTTATGGCTCATATGATCCTGGCGCTATAAATTATCTGAGTGGGCCCATGTCATTTAACACATTTTTATATCTAGCAAATTAGCATATCTAGGCAAGTAGCAGCTTTTCTGTTTCACTTCAGCATTTATGCACCCACTTAATGTAGAAATGACGCAGCACAACCTAGGTACCGTTAATGCAGAGTGGCTCATTCCTTCTCTTTCCTCACTGAGATGTAGTATCAATGACATTGCCACATCCTATTGTTTTTAAGCTATTTTAGCATTTCAGAGTACTGCTGGCTTAGAATGGTGGTACGTGTTTAGCTATAAAAACTGTCCCATGGGCTGAGTTCTGCTGGTAGGAAGCGCGGCATGCACTGCTCCGACGGCTGGTGGGCTGCGGCCAGAGATCGCCTCTGTCTGCCTGCGTACGTTTCTTACACAGGTTAGCACAGTCCTGTCACTGGAGTGCTTTGTATCTTAACGTACCTTTTGTTTCATGCTCTTGTAACACAGCACAAATGTTCTTTTGTGCACATATGCCTTTTGGGAATGGGAGTGAAGATGGGAAAGCGTGAAAAACGTTTCAATCTTACAGCTACAGAGAGTGCAAAGAGTGGGGACCAAGGGTTTATGATAATCCAAGGTAATGGAAGAACCAAGCCCATAAAAATGACCTGAGAGTAAAACCTACATCAAGTTGATTTGTCATTGATTCTGCAGTTGTTTTCCTGGAGACATCTGAGGAGCGTCAGGGGTTAGTGCTCTGCTGGTCATTTGAACCTTGTGATCTGGAGGGGAAACACAGTGTCATTACTGCTTATGCAAATTCTGTTTCTTTGCTGAGGGTCAGGGTTCTCCCTCCTGTCTCTCCATCCTTTTGATCCAGAGATTGCCCCTAATCCATGAAACTTATCTCAAACTACAGCCTGTGTCTTGCTGTGAGAGCGAGCGATGGCTGGCTGCCTTGGTTACACTGCCTGCAGATGGCAGGTGTCAGGCCAGTCCTCTGCTTGAAGGAGGATGCAGTTGGAGCTGTACCTAATTGCTTTTGTTAGGTGGACGTAGAATGCAAGATTGAGAGGTTCCCTGCTGAGCTGCCAGGCCTTGGATAATGTGTTACTGTGTACTGGGTACTTTCACAGTATGGCACAGGTCACTTTCCCTCTGTCTCCGTTTCCCAACTGCAATTCTTCCTTTTGTCATTCTCTGTCACATCTGTGTGGAATAAAAACCAACCTCCACCACTAGTGAGTTCACACAAGCATAGAATCTTTTAGGTTGGAAAAGGCCTTTAAGATCATCGAGTCTGACCATAAACCTCACACTGCCACGTCCACCACTAAACCATGTGCACCTCATCCACAGGTCTCTCAAACACCTCCAGGGATGGTGACTCCCCACTCCCACCTCCCTGGGCAGCCCAGTCCAATGCCTGACAACCCTTTCAGTGAAGAAATATTTCCCAATATCCAATCTAAACCTCTCCTCGTGCCACTTGAGGCCATTTCCTCTTCTCCTATCACTTGTCACTTGGGAGAAGAGACCAACCCCCACCTCTCTGCACCCTCCTTTCAGGTAGTTGTAGAGAGCAATAAGGTCTCTCCTGAGCCTCCTCTTCTCCAGGCTGAGCACCCTCAGCCGCTCCTCACAGGACTTGTGCTCCAGACCCTTCTCGGCTCTGTTCCCTTCTCTGGACACGCTCCAGCCCCTCAGTGTCTTTCTTGTAGTGAGGGGCCCAACACTGACCCCAGGATTCAAAGTACAGCCTCACCAGTGCCCAGTACAGGGGGACAATCCCTGCCCTGGTCCTGCTGGCCACACTGTCCCTGATGCAGGCCAGGATGCCGTTGGCCTTCTTGGCCACCTGGGCACACGCTGGCTCATATTCAGCCCCTGGTGACCAACACCCCCAGGTCCTTTTCCACCAGGCAGCTTTCCAGCCCCTCGTCCCCAGGCCTGTAGCATTGCAGGGGGTTGTTGTGGCCTCAGTGCAGGACCCGGCACTTGGCCTGGTTGAACCTCATACAATTGTCCTCAGCCCATCAATCCAGCCTGTCGAGATCCCTCTGTAGAGCCTTCCTGCCCTCAGGCACATCAACATTCCCACCCAACTTGGTGTCATCTGCAAACTTGCTTGATCCCCTAGTCCAGGTCATTGATAAAGATATTAAAGAGAACTGGCCCCAGTACAGAGCCCTGGGGAACACTTCATGTGATCAGCCACCAACTGGATTTTACTCTGCACACCACAACGCTTTGGGCCTGGCCATCCAGCCAAAGAGCACACCCATCCAAGCCATGAGCAGCCAGTTTCTCCAGGAGAATGCTGTGGAAAACACTGCCAAAGGCTTTACTAAAGTCTAGATAGACAACATCCACAGCCTTTCCCTCATCCACTAAGCAGGTCACCTTGTCACAGAAGGAGATCAGGTTAGTCAAGCAGCACCTGCCTTCCATAACCCCGTGCTGACTGGGCCTGATTGCCTGGTTGTCCTGTACGTGCCACATGATGGCACTCAGGAGGATGTGCTCCATAGCCTTTCCCGGCACCGAGGTCAGGCTGACCGGATGTGCAGCGTGACTGGTGTAATGAGGCACTGTTCTCTGGGATCTATTGGCAGAGTTGCTCTAAACACGCAGCAGAAGACAATCTGATTGAAGATGTTTAGAAACCTGTGTAAGGATGGTTAATTATTTAATCATTTGGTGACACAGTCTAAAATGACTTGTGGAAATGCAGATACAAAACACTTTCAAGGAAGAGTTAGTGTTTCCACATACTGACCTTGCGCAGAACAGTCATGTTAAACCCTGGGTTATGTCGTGTAGGATTTTATTTCTAATTTGGTTTTGTTATTCAAAATGGTTCTGAGATTTTTGTTATCATTAAACCTTACAGTATGATAAGAGAGCTTGTCAAAGACGCTCTGCAGGAACTACACTGCAGGATTTTTTTGAGGCTGTATTAACGTAACTAATTATGGAAGTCGGGGTAGCACTGACATCCTGCCTGCTTGCACCAGCAGCTGGGCTATGTTTTTTTATCTTCTGGGACGTGGGAGCTGTTTTTAAGGCCCGGAAGTCAATGGGGGATGCGATCGTGAAGAATGCAAGGTTGGTTTTGCTCACCATCCCTCTGTTTGAAGGTGTAGTTGTTGCTCTTTGTACCAGGCTGTTGAATTGGAAACCGTGACTTCAGATGAGTCACTTCAGTGCAGTTCTCTCACAAACGTGCCTGAGAGACTATTGCTGATGTTCTTTTCTCTTCCCTTCAGCTAGTGAATCGGCACTTGTATTCAGGAAGCGCGGACAGGACAGTGAAGTGCTGGTTAGTAGACACTGGGGAGCGAATCCAAACGTACAAGGCTCACAAACACAGCGTTAGCACTTTGAAATACCACGCTGGGATCTGTAAGTTGCCTTTCCTATGTTCAGCAATCCCCTGTCTCCTTTTCGATGTTTGTCTTTGATCACAGATTGTTAATGGACAATACTGTCATTTTGAAGGCTTGTGAAATTGTCACTTTTTCCAGCATGTTTTATGTTCGGTATCAAACTTTGCTGCGCTGCTCCGTGTGGGAAGCTTAGATCTTCCCTCCATTTTCCACCTCCCTCTTCTGGCAAATAAAGAGGCAGTTGTTATATTTCTGTTACCAAGGGAAGTGGCCTAAATCCTGAGCTGTCTGTGGGTTGTTTGTGTAGCCGTGGTTTAGCCTCGCTGGTCTGATGTCTGTCAGTCTGCTGCTGCTGCATACTCAGGGTATGGATATGCAGCCCCGTGCCTGCCTGTGCTACCTCGTGGGTACTGTGTCATGGACCGTCCTATGCCACAATCACACCTCAGATGCTTTCTAATGGTTAGGCTTCCTCTTCAGACTCTGACCGTCTCCCAGACTCGTTTTCACAAGTTCTTTTCCCTTTATCTGTCCTCTTTCATGTATTTCTCCCCCAAACTACCTTTCTGCAGTAGCCAAGTGTTGCTTGCCTTCCTAATGCTCGGGACTCAGTTCCCCTCTTTTCAGCACTCCTGTTAATAGTGGTATCTGTACATAACTATTATTATAGTCAATAATAAATAAACCGGTTATTAACATAACTGTACGTAACAACAACAGCAACTACTGTTGTTGACATAACAGTATTTTCTGACCGTGAAACTCCCTTTTTAAGTCCCCTCTTGGCTGGCTTTCCTTCTGCAAGTCATCTCTCCATTTCTGGTTTTGGGTTGCAAGACTGCACCTCTGTTTTTATCGGCCTGAACCTCTCTCTGTGTCATCCTGGTCTTCTCCTGCCACTGATGTTAGACCTGACGTGCCTTCATTTGCTTCCCAAACAAGTACTTCTCTCTCGCAGGGTAACCGGGGTGGCAACGCCTGTCTTCAGCTCATCTAGAAATTGGCAACGCTTTTCTGATTTCCGTTTCTGTACTTCAGCTAAGAAGCGAACATGTAACACCGGCGGAGTGGTTGGTGACTGGGCCTCGATATTTCTGTTGGCAGATAGGGGTGTGATGGCGATGAGTGGCTGACAGGTGCTAGGGGTGCACATCAGAAGAGCCGTACCTGCACAGGCAGGTGACAGTTTAGTGGCAGTTGTGTAGCACCAGGCCTGGCATGGCTGGCTGACCACATTTACAGCCTAGCGACTGAATTGATTTCTTAATTATGTGTATCCACGCCCATAGGTAGATTCTGATTTTAATCAAGAAGCCTTTTTTTGGTCTTCCTTTTGTTAGACCCACAGCACTGGTTTTCTCCATTAAAACAGTTAATTATTTCAGCTCTCCTTGCCTATACTGCGGAACTGCCCGACTCTCCCCTGCCTGCGGGGTATCATTTCTGCTGACTTCAGCGTTTGCAGTTGGCTAGAAGGCTGAAATGGAAGGGGGAAGGGTGTGAGCTGACACCGCACCCCTGAAGTTGTTACTGCTCAAAGATGCAGGCAGGTAGGGCAGGGGAAGGGACCCAGGAATTTTAATCCAAGATGAACACTGGCAAACAAAGTACTGATTATTTTGTGTGTGTGTGTGTTAGTGTTTTGCCCTTCTAAATAGAAAGATACAAAACACTGAATTCACCGTGACTACCCAAAGGCAAGATAACTGCGCTAAGCTGATGTTGGCTGATCCAGTGAGGAATCCTCTTGGCTGGGTGGGAGATGGAGAGACGGTCGTCTTCATTAATGAGACCTCCAGAGCTGCGTTTTCTCAGTGTCGATCCTGCTTTTCATGCAGCCAGTACAGACTTGACCAGACTCGCTAAAACCATCATAAAGAAAGTTTAGGCTCAACCGAAAGTTTCACTGTCTGATGCCGCCCCCATCAGCTCTCTCTTCCCCCTCATCCTACCACCCTGTCCCTGCCATACACGTACATTCTATTTCCATAACACTGCTTTTTTCCCTTCAGATGCAGGCAATATTGCTGCATTTAGTCAGACCTGTGAAGAACATCCTGATAGTGTGATCAAAGCGTTCACGGAGTTATTTAAGATCTCATTCTGAATCCAGTGCAAAAATACTAAAAGTGGCAAACGGGGCGAATTGAATTGTTCCACTTGAAGGGTAGAAAAATGTCATGGAACATACTAGGGACTTGTTTGAATAGAATTTGGATGCGCTTTAATTCTTGGAAGAGGAAACTTCCCCTTAAAAGTTAGTTTTTATACTATGATCGCTTGCATTATCGTAATACACTGATCGCTTGCTTACACACTCTCCCGTAGTTCCGTTTCAGTTAGAATTCCAAACACATGTTCACTGGATGCCAAAGGTCGGAGCTGGTGTGGCTTAAAATTCAGGCTGTTCACCTGGGACAGATCGGCTCTGTGTGTCCATTCTCTGTCTTTCAAAAACGCGGAGCAAATACTTGCATGGAAATGACGTTTGTTGTGGTTTATGTCGCGTTTGCACCAGCACAAGAACGTGGAAAGAATCTCAGCTGGGAAGTGGGAACTTTCTCTTAGAGGATCTTGATTCTGGTGCTTGCTGGCTGATCAGTACGCAAAGGCTCGGTGCCCCAAAGGGTTTACGGTGTAAATAAGAAACTACAGTAGGAGAATGAGAGGAAAAATAGGTGGGTGGGATTCCAAAATGGCTTGAGAGTGTACAGGGAGTCCAGACAGGTCTGAGAACGAAGCTTGAAATCGTCAGAATGTGTTTCTAGTGGCTTTCCTCAGTCTGTTGTGTAATTCCTAGCATGGGGAATATTAAAGCTGGTTCTCAATCTAATTTACTTAATGATACTACGTTGGTTATTTCCCTCTTGCAGTGTGTGCGCAGTCATTTAAAATTTAACGGGGTTTATATTTTTTCATGTTGCAAAAACTCCAAGGGAACGCTTAAAACCTGTTCTCCCTCCCACGGGTCCAAGGAATCGAAAAGTAAAAAATGAGAACGAGTTGTTTGTGTTTGTTTGCTCGCTCACAGGTGGCGTACGTCAGCATGCATTTACCTGCTGAATCTGGGTTAGATCAGCAGCTCTCCTTGGAAACTCAGAGGTGCAGAGAGACTTCCTAAAGCTAGAGTGACAGTTCAAAAGACATAAAGGACGCGTGTCAAAAGCAAAGTCCTGATCGCGAGAGCTAAAGTCAACTGGCAGCTGCAGGGTGAAACCAGCTCTTAATCGGTTCCTACTCTGCAGGTGTGCAATAGCGTTAAGTGATTCCCGTTCACAGGGAGAAAAAGCTGTTCCTTGGCCCCCGCTTCACGTCGCCGTTACCCCTGCGCAGAATGGGACGCAACGCTTTTTCAGGGTTGCGTTGGCAATTGAAGTTATAGCGGCCTGTAAAAAATGACATTGATTTTCCACATCCAGCTGTTTCTTGAAGGTGTACCCGGCCTCCTGCTGTTTAATTTGAAGTTGAAAAGCTGATGGCCTGTTCGCTTGTCTCCTGTAGTCCTGAACTTACTGCCAGGATTTCTTCACCTCTCTAGGAATCCAGTGCCTGACTCCTCCCAGAGAGAAGGAACCTCTTGTCTTCAGGCACTTCAGTTCTGTAAAGATCTTTCCGTGTAGTGGCTTTTGCAAAGACGTGAAATGCAGGGAGTAGTGAATATGTTGCTTTTTGCAGTTCTAAAATACTTATCTCTAGATAAACTTGAGGAGTTTGGCCTAAGTGAAGGAAAGTGAGTGTTGATGAAGACAGTTTGTAACCCTTAAAGCACACAACTCCGCTCCTTGTGGGGCATACTGCGGAGTGTAACATCTAAATAGCACGGCCTTACGGTGCCCGGATGCAGCAGTTCTGGGGATCTCACGTGAAGATCCTCAAGTGCTGAGAAGCGTGTTAAGATATCCTAAGGAAACCTGATGAACAGCCAGAATCCCTGGTCGTGCTTGATTTACTTCAACCCCGCCCTCTTGTAGCAGGTGTACAATATATACTAAGTATAGCCCAAACCCTCAAATGATTCAGTGCCCTACTGAAACAGAGATTAGAGCCTGGGCCTTGAAGCACTTAAAGGCTCTGCTGCTTGCAAAGATCTTACGCTACAGGATTTAGCTGCAGAAATCTACCATAAAGATTTTATAAAGCCGCTTTGCAAAGCTGCCTACACGGCACTCGCCTCTGAGGACAGATGATTTAATTCTGGTGTTTCAACAGCCACACCTGTTGATAGTAAGCTCCTGGTTGAAAATGAGGGGGAAAAAAGGGTATGTTTTAATGAAGTTTAGGCCAAATCCGTATTATGAGGGGCAGTAACGCTGTTACGGTGGGTTGCAGCTCCACTGTACAGATGCTTCTGCTGCTTGATGCAGCAGCGGAAGTGATGAAGATACCGTGGTACTGAATGGAAACCTGGAAATAGCTACGGTAAAAGAGGTGGAAATCGTTAAAAGTCCTTAAAACCGGACTTGAGACGAATTGCCTGCTTAGAATTACTGAGGCACGTTTAGGCAGGGAAATACGCGCGGAAGAGAAGAGCAGGAATAGATATCTGAAGTGTGTGTGGAGTGAAATGCTGATGTGTAGGAACTTCAGGCTTAAGGCAGTTCGGTGTTTCGAAAAACAGGAATGAAACAAGCACGTTGGGGTCAGCGAAATGGAAACGATCTGAACTTGCTGTAACCGAGAAGAGAATCAAGCCTAAAAATGACAGGTGGTGCTCCGCTACGAACTAGTTTTAGACACGTTTTGAACTCGCGTGGACTGACCGTGCGTGGCAGCTCACACCCGGCCATGTGCTTGCTGTTGTTGCAGTGTTCACTGGAAGTGGCGATGCCTGTGCCAGAGCTTTCAATTCCAGGAGTGGCGTCCTGCAGAAGATCTTTCGAGGGCACAAGTTCATCATCAACTGCATCCAGGTCAGGAAGAGGTTTCTTTGCTGGGATTGTTGTTCGTGGGCATTGGTGTGGCCAGCCGTTGGGTGCGTCTCGGGTAAGACGAAAAGTAACGGACTTGAATATTCCTTTGGTAGTTTTAGACGAACTCGGTAACTCGGTAATAATAAGGATAAGTGAAACCACAGAACGAGTCCCCAGGGACCATCCCGCGTCTGGGATGGGAGGTTTTTCAGGTCAGGTTAGGCAAGCAGCCATAAGAGACGAGTCGGATGGAACTGATCTGTGTCGGGGCAGGGAATGGACTCCGACCTCATGAGTCACCCCTTCCATCCCTGGACACTGGTGATCAGTGTTTGCAGTGCTCTAGGCGGAAACGGAGTTCCTGCCTTATCCAGGCGGAGTGGTACGTAGCTTTATACCCCTGGGCATGGCAGCCCTCACCAGTCTGGCAGCTGCTTACCATCCTCTTCTCGTGAAGAGCTAGCGGCGATTTCCGTGTGCCACCCTGTATACAACCTTTTATATAGGGTAATGCCATCGGGATCTGTTTTTCTGAAGGCATAAAGCTGAGGAGGCAGCTCTGTGGCAGCTCTGCCCCACGTCCTACCAGCCAAATGTGTCTCTGCCACAGGCTTAACAGTTTTCTAAAATGAAAGACCCTGAAAGGTTGTTTGAATATTGTCCAGGCTCAAGTGATACGGGTATTTTAAAGGTAGAAGGGGAGGAATTAGTGAGCCGTGGTGGCAATGCAAAGACCAGTATCAGGCAAGGAATCGTGGGGGTGGGGGGAAGTTTGAATCCTTGGATGCTTTGTGTGCATTTGCGACCCACATCTCCCTGCATCAGGATGTCAGTAAAAGCTGTGTGCAGGATGCGGAGTTGGATTGAGAACGTGAGACACTGTAGGTATTTGTGGCGGGCTGACAGTCAAAAGAAGAAAGAGAGGAGAGAAAATCCCTTTTGGAGCTGGTCCCAAGCGCACAGGCTTGTCAGAACGGTTGTCTTGTATATTTTTCTGAACTGGCAAGTGGCTGGTTGGTCTTAAATTGCCAACCCCTGGGTATTGACCCGTTGGTTGTGTCAGACGGTCACCGGGATGTGTTTGTGTGATAACCGAGACGCCTGCCCTGGGCAGCTCTTCAGTGTTGAGGGGACCAAAGCCTGGCTTTGGCTTCGGTTGGTTTTTTAAATTTCATTTCCGAGCGTACAGGGCAAAAAATCCTGGGAAGAGCGAGGACGGAGCAGTGCCGACTTCAGCGTGTCCTGAAGTACATTAACGGGGGGGCGGGCGAGGGGGCTGTGGGTGCGTGGGGCGTCATGCCGACGCTGGGACCGCGAGCCTCGGGAGCCTGCGAGCCACGCGGCTGACAGACTGGCGCAGATCAAGCCTGAGGGCTTACTTCTGGGGCAGGGTGGGGGCAACTGGAAACATTACCCACTGCAGCCGGCTTGGAATAGCACCACGCTTTGATGGAGAAACTGTACCTCTAACTTTCTGCAGAGGAAGAAGGGAAGTGAGAAGGAAAGCGTTCCTGAACCCTCCCCACTGCTGCTGATTCGGGAGCCTCCTTACGCTTCATCTTCGAAACCAGCACAGAAATTCCCAGTACAGCCTACTCCGACACCGAGTTTAGTTCCCCACTGCTTTTCCAGTGGGTTTAGGTTATAAATAACTCTTGCTGTTTATATTTTATGGCTCTGTGAAGTGGCTGAGAAACACGTCCCGACTCGGTAACGCTTCATCCCACTTCAGCAGCTCTGGTGCTAATTTATACTGCCTCTCGCAGCGAGCTGTCGGGCCTCAAGCGTTGGGGCCAAGCTGCGTTCGCTCTGATGACTGACGGTTTGGTTGTGCCGATCCCGAGCTGTACGGTTTGGTATTAAACGTGACCCTGTTGTTCCAGATCCACAACGAGTTGCTCTACACGGCTTCCCATGACGGCACGCTAAGGATCTGGGACATCCGGGGAATATGCAAGAGGAACAAGCGGCGTTGGAAGAAGGAGAGGTGTGCCCAGGGCAGGAGCTCTCAGAAGGGGAGTCTCTCTCGGCTCTTCAACAATAAAGTCGGCTGCATGGTACAGCAGGAGAATGGGGAACACGAGGCCGTTGAACTAATGTGACTGTCCAGAACAGCCTTTCCATCGGTGACCAAAGCGGGACCTTTTGTTTTCTGCGCCACTGTGCCCCTGCGAACCGGAACTTGGAAAGAGGCGGGGAACAGCTTTGCTTGAACCTCTTTTTCAGGAGCCAGGCTTCTCTGTGACCGTTGGATGGACTCAGGTTGGATATTGTCGCTGCAGAGGACGCTGAGCAGAACCAGGGTCAGGAGGGCCTGTGGTGAGGTGCAGGTCCCGTACCTGTGTGTGCATCACAAGGGACTTCCCTTACGGCTGCTTGTTTCTCGCTCCCTCTGGCACCGGCGTCGCACTTCTGCCTGGCCGGTATCTAAGGAGGAACACTTGCTGCTGCTGTGTGGCTCGTGTTGCGGCGCGTGCCCGCCGTTCGGCCGCGTGTAAAGGTGAAGGGCGCCCTGCGGTACAGCCACCAATTCAGTTTTCACAGCCGACCTTCGGCGCAGGGTTTTGCCGACGGGGCGCACTGACCCAGGACGGTACGGCTCGGCAGGAGTTTGAAGCAGACCGGCCAAAGCTCCGGGAGGTTGGGAGCAGGACAGAAACTCGTTTTAGTTTTTTAATAAACCGTAAGCTAGAGAACAAGCTGAACCTCAGAGCTCTTGTGCCAAGGCCAGCTGTCTGCCAGGGCACAGCAGCTGTCCCCCTCCCACCAGGGAGCCTCAGACAAGCAGCCAAACTCCAGAGATGTTCTCCCGGTCTTTTTCCAGGTTCATCCCTCTGTGATAACCACTGAGCCATGAATAAACAAGGGTCCTTATATTTTTCTATTTGCAGATATAACTCCTTGTAGAACCAGTACAGAAACACCTAACCACATGTTTTTATTTTTATGGCTTTATTTATTCTGTACTACAGCAAGGTAAAAATGCTGTAATCCTTTTTTTAGAGCGGACTAATAAACATGTGGCATCTACAGACAGCTAACTGCCTAGCTCTTATTTTCTTCTCCTTCAGAGGCGAGCTGGCTGGCTGCAGCTGCACAGCAGTTAAGAATGGACGGAATATGGGAAACCGGAAGCCTTTCCCTCTGCTGGGGCTGGAGCGGGGCATGCCCTGCAGCTGTCCTGCCTCTGGCCACAGCTCTTGCCCTACGCAGGGGAAGGAGTGCCCAGCCACAAACCAAACCCCAGTCTTAAAGGAAGGCGCAGATGACACGGAGCCACAGTGACACGGAGCCACACGCGCTGGCTCAGCGCGCACCGTGGCAGCACCCCTACTCTGAAACGGTAACACTGCTGCGTACCCCGCTTGCCGCTCCTGCACAGCGGCTCTGTTTGTTAGCTCTGACCTGGCAGGTTTCTGCACCGAGTAGGAAACAGCGTTTTAATTACGCTAAACGCCTACCACGAGAGGCTCACCGGGGAGCTCAGCTGCGTCGCGTAGACTTAATGCCACCGCAAACCTCTTGGTCCCGCCGCGGCAGCTCGGTACAGGCCCTGTGGGAGATGTTAGTGCCAGGGTGGCTGCTGGTTGCTGGGGGGATGGGCTTGCTCCACAGCTAATTGTAGTTGTATCTTGCTTACGAGGTCAGTGCTAAGTAAGAGGCCATTAGCGGAGAGGGATGGAGTTGCACAGATGGTCTGGGCTACACCTTTTGTTTCAAACTTTGCACACAGTATGTTGGACGCGAGAGCTTATCGGACCCTGCAGCAGCTGCACGCGGAATTAGCAAATGGATTTAATAGCCACAGATCTCAAATAGCGGAATTAATGAGTCATTACCCCTTCTGCCTGTTGCTAAACCTATCACAGGGTCTGCAAACGCACGGTCAAAACCACCTTAAAACGTTCAGCCCACGCCTCCCGCCCTGCCCGATCGCTCCAAACCGCACGCAGTTACCCAGGGGCCGTGCTGGCAGAATTACATCACCGAGGAACGGCTTCTCCAACCAGCGCTGCCTGCTATGATGCTCATTTTAAATTCCCCAAGGACAGACATTCACTTCTGAAGTTCGCTGTGCAAGCCACTTCAAAGCTGAGGAACACTGCCTGTACAGCCCGGCACTGCCTGCCTACGGGCTGGCGTACGCGAACGCCAGGAGGCCTGGGAACTCCTCTGGCTGAAAGAAGGAATAAATTTGTGCTTTCCCACCTACTTCTTGTTAAAATTACATCCAGGACTAAGTACGTGTTCGATTTTAAATTCTGCACATTCTCGTTTTGCCCAGTGGCTCCTCAGTGCTTTTCCCTGAAGAACCAGGATGCACAGAGGGTTAGGGGTTGGAAGGGATCTCTGGAGATCATCTAGTCCAACCCCCCTTCCAGAGCAGGATCCCCTAGAGCAGATCACACGGGAACCAGTCCAGGATGTAATGGTTGCTGGGGCTGTTCTTTCTAGGCAGAGGCTTGTATTCCTGGCTTCAGCGATGCTGCAACCTTCCGGGAGGGGACACGAAACTGCTCCATTTCCACTGCACTTGTCTTGATGCAGAAGTAAGAGACAGAAATAATTCGACAGTGTAATCACGCCCAGCTTTTTGCTGTCCTTGGCTACTGCTGCCAGGACAACCCCCCCACTACTGCAGCCGATGGGCAGGAACCAAGCAGTCATTTCGCAGGCCAAGGCCCTGCTCGCTCCAGCAGGAGTTCTGGCCCTCGTCTCCCCGCTGATAAGCGCGGGGTAAGGATGCGCCGTCACCAGCCAGGCGGCTGTCTCCCGGCGGCTGCTTCTGGGGCTCACTCACATCACCGCCAGGCCCTCCCTCTTCCCACAGCTCCTGGAGCAGGCGGGGCACGAGCTCCCTCTACCGCGAGACTGAAGGGATGGAAAGCAAACGAAGCAAGAAGAGCTGACCGCTCCCGGTGGCGAGGAGCGCTTACGCTGCAGAACGGGATGTCAACACGCTCAAAACCCCCATTGCTCCAGGATGCTGAAGCTGGGTGCGGCCACCCGGACAGCACCAGGAGCTCCTCGGGGCTAGCGGCTGGTGAAAGAACTCACGAGATCCATCAGCCTTAAGCCACGCACCTGAAGGGGTTCCCAGAAGCTGCTCAGGGACCTGATGCAGTTACAACAGGTAGTACCGCCACCCAGGTCACCGGGGTCTGCCAGGACACGGCCCCGCCAGGTCTTTCAAAGCGAACGGGGAACTGATGCAGTTACAACAGGTAGTACCGCCACCCAGGTCACCGGGGTCTGCCAGGACACGGCCCCACCAGGTCTTTCAAAGCGAACGGGGACCTGATGCAGTTACAACAGGTAGTACCGCCGCCCAGGTCACCGGGGTCTGCCAGGACACGGCCCCCACCAGCTCTTTCAAACCGAACGGGGACCTGATGCAGTTACAACAGGTAGTACCGCCGCCCAGGTCACCGGGGTCTGCCAGGACACGGCCCCCACCAGCTCTTTCAAACCGAACGGGGACCTGATGCAGTTACAACAGGTAGTACCGCCACCCAGGTCACCGGGGTCTGCCAGGACACGGCCCCCACCAGCTCTTTCAAAGCGAACGGGGACCTGATGCAGTTACAACAGGTAGTACCGCCGCCCAGGTCACCGGGGTCTGCCAGGACACGGCCCCGCCAGGTCTTTCAAAGCGAACGGGGACCTGATGCAGTTACGACAGGTAGTACCGCCGCCCAGGTCACCGGGGTCTGCCAGGACACGGCCCCCACCAGCTCTTTCAAACCGAACGGGGACCTGATGCAGTTACAACAGGTAGTACCGCCGCCCAGGTCACCGGGGTCTGCCAGGACACGGCCCCGCCAGGTCTTTCAAAGCGAACGGGGACCTGATGCAGTTACAACAGGTAGTACCGCCGCCCAGGTCACCGGGGTCTGCCAGGACACGGCCCCCACCAGCTCTTTCAAACCGAACGGGGACCTGATGCAGTTACAACAGGTAGTACCGCCGCCCAGGTCACCGGGGTCTGCCAGGACACGGCCCCGCCAGGTCTTTCAAAGCGAATGGGGACCTGATGCAGTTACAACAGGTAGTACCGCCGCCCAGGTCACCGGGGTCTGCCAGGACACGGCCCCGCCAGGTCTTTCAAACCGAACGGGGACCTGATGCAGTTACGACAGGTAGTACCGCCGCCCAGGTCACTGGGGTCTGCCAGGACACGGCCCCGCCAGGTCTTTCAGAGCGAAGCGTAGAAGGCTCACCGGGAGCGGCAGCAGCACGGTCACCTTTATTGCCTGTAACACCCGCATGAAGCGACAAGCGGAACACAGCGCGAGTCCACGCACAACAGATACAGCAGTGTCGCTCCGAAACCTTCCCGAAGGACGGAACAGTCCGGCAGGTGGTACCTCCAGAACCTCAGGAGCCAGGTTTGATTCACAAACTCACTGTTTTTAAAGCTGGTGTTTTAGAATGGTATAGAAATGCTTCTTCACTCGGATACTAAGTGAATTAACTCATTGCACAATAAAAATATAGTTTAGTTCTATTAAATTCTCTTCTGAAAATAAACATTTCTATTTTTCTGCTATGACAATAAATTACAATGTATCACAAATGTAGGCTTTAAACAGATTTATAAATAAGCAGGAATTAAGTGTTCCACCTATAGTTTAACTGAATTCAAGGCCTTTAGTAAGAGAGAAGCTGAAGGTGCGTTTATAATCCAAACTCAATTTGCCAAGGTACATACATGTAACGGGATTTAATGCTGTGGTACTTGTATATAGGATAAGTATTCATGAATGATCTGTTCCTCTTCCTCCAGCGTTAAATCCAGATAATCCTCTTCATGTTCGGGAATATCCTCTAGGATTTCATTGACTGCGTCAGTCTCCATGTCTTCATCCGTTGGCGAACTAGAAGAACCTTCCAGTAAAGAGAAGCAGCAGTGAGTTCACCCCTGGAAGGAGTCGGTACTTGCCCTCCTTCACCAGCATGACTGCACATCTGTCAGTTAAAACCGCTCTGCCAAGGGCGGTGCAGGATGGCGGGTTTGCCTGGTTGTAGGGAAGCCCCCAGCTGTACGACAGCGATCACTGCAGCTGACAAATAACGGCAGAGTGGATGTGCAGGTTTCCTCTTCGCTAGAGCACAGCATGGTTTGGGTTGGAAGGGACCTTAAAGCCCATCCAGTTCCAACCCCCTGCCATGGGCAGGGACACCCCCCACGAGACCAGGTTGCTCCAAGCCTCATCCAGCCTGGCCTTGGGCACTTCCAGGGATGGGGCATCCACAGCTTCTCTGGGCAACCTGTCCCAGTGCCTCCCCACCCTCTCCATGAGGAACTTCACCTGATATCCAATCTAAATCTCCCCTCTTTCAATTTAAACCTGTTACCCCTTGTCCTGTCACTACAGGCCCTTGTAGAAAGTCCCCCCCCGCCCTTCCTGTAGGCAGAACAGAAGCCAGAACAGCCTTCCCCTGTGCTGCTCTCTTTGCATGCAGCATTTCTTACCTGCTGACTCCGTAGGAGAGTCTTTGTATGAAGCCGATTCTTCTGATGGACTGGATGCTTCGGGAGACAGCTGCAGCGATGCGGGAAGAACTCCCCCATAATGAGCAAGGGTTTGGGAAGCTAAGTGGATGTTGCCTTTAAAGACCTTTAAAGCTTGCTCTGCCGCCTCCCGGCTGAAACCCATGTACATCAGCTACAGGAGGGGAGAAAAAAGAAGAAATCAGGATAAGTTCAAGCTCATCCAGCAGCAGGGTCTGACAGGAATCTGTCTGCATCGGACAGTCATTCCTCTTGCAGAGCAAAGCGCCGCATGCCAGGAATTCCAGGACACTGACTCTGGTTTACTGGAACAGTTCACAACAGGGCAGTGACCTATTAAAGGAATGGGGATGTGGAGCAGAACCAAGAGCCTCTGGTTTAATATCGGACCAATTGTTTTTCCGTTTCTCAGAAAGAAACTTCAAAGCACTCCAGCGTGTCAGGAGTGTGCACATGCGATTTACCTTTCTAGGCAACAGTTTCTAGGCCTGACACGTAATTACACAGCCACATGAGCTACTGAGGAGCTTTTCAGGCAACCTATGACGAGAAGCATTCCAGCTCTCTCCCTTGTGCACTGCAGCGTTTAGAGACTTGCGATAGATCATTAGAGCGCACACACCTCCCTCTGCACCCGTGCGTGACAGGGTGGTGTCGTGGGCATGACGTACACGCGAACGACGTTTTAGCCTGCGTGTGACTTTACCATGAAGCGCAGATGCCAGGCAGTGGAAGTGTGACAGCCTGAGTGACATGGGTCAGGGCTGAGAGAGTTGGGCTTGTTCAGCCTGGAGAAGAGAAGGCTCCGGGGAGACCTTACAGCACCTTCCAGTGCCTGAAGGGGCCTACAAGAAAGCTGTCGGGGACTTTTTACAAGGGCCTGTAGCGACAGGACAAGGCATAATGGGTTTAAATTGAAAGCAGGGAGATTTAGATTGGATATCAGGAAGTTCTCCACAGAGAGGGTGGGGAGGCACTGGGACAGGTTGCCCAGAGAAGCTGTGGATGCCCCATCCCTGGAAGTGTCCAAGGTCAGGCTGGATGAGGCTTGGAGCAACGTGGTCTAGTGGAGGGTGTCCCTGCCCATGGCAGGGGGTTGGAACTGGATGATCTTTAAGGTCCCTTCCAACCCAAACCATCCTGTGATTCTGTGAGTCACTACCACAAAACTGTCTGGGTATTTGAAAATGTCTTTTTTAGGCTTGTTTCTCTGAAAGTCCAAGTCTGGTATCACCTTTAGTAGATTTTTTGGTATTAAAATTCAGTCAACAGTAATTAGCTTTATTTTTAGTTGGTAAATCTATTTTTAAAAGTACTTTCTCAGCTGGACTGAGAGTTGCAATGGAGCTGAAAAAATAAGAGATAAAAGAAAAAGGCACGTTTAAGTGTCTTTGCATCATAGTATACTTCAGATGTGCTTAGTTAATATAACTCAGTATTTGTACAGCTTTGCTTTGGAAGATCTGATGGTTTTGAAGGCATAATTCAGAAACAAGACAACCCACTCGTAAGAAAGAAAAAAGGCCTAACTTACTTGATCAATACTTTCTTTGGAAACCTGAAACTGGTCCATGGCCACAGGATCATCATCATTGTCTTCCAACAACAACTCCGGATTGTCAAGAATAAACTGCAATAAAACAGAGAGGGATCAGAACAGAACAAGAGAGCGGTAACGGTCCTCAGCATGGATATGGATTTAGCCCAGTGCTTGACAGAACCAAACCTCAGCCAGCTGGAATGATACCTCATCTGTCAGGTCAGAGAGTGGCAATTCATTACTGCTCAGAAAACGTAGCGATGAACTAATGAATATAGACGACAGAAAACAAGAATCTGCTGAACAATTAAAAAGCCCTTTTTCTTTGTATGAAGGTATTACTCCTGAACATCACTTACCTTAAAGGCTTGGTCCAGGTTTCCTTGTGTATTACGGAGAGCTACTTGAGCAGCTCTCTCTGAATAGCCCATACTTTTCAAGGTATTTATGTCTTCCAGTTGCTGCCTTCTTTTAGCTCTCTCCTCCCTCCTTATCTGTGCCTTTTCCTGCAAGAACACACATCCATGACAACACTAACTGGGCATGGGAACGCTTCAGCCTTCCCCTGTGCATTTAGGGTTTCTTGAGTTTACTTCTTGAGTCTGAATCTCTTGAGGAAAGGGATTTATTTAGTTATTTTTTTAAACACAGACTGTGCTGCCAGACACTCGTTACTAAATAAAGTTGCATTTCCATGAGCTAGCGCTGTTGCCGTACTTCCGCTCTGCAGTGTCTGCGGATCGCATCTTATGCTGTCACAGCTATCATGGGCCCTGTGTGGTAAGTGACAAACCCATTTGGCAGATGGGCCTGGAGACAAGACTTGCCAAGGACATAGTCAGAACTGGGCATGTAGCCAAGCAGTTCTGTTCAGCCCTTCTCTCAATCATTTGACTTTCCCGTCCACATTTCACTGCCTGAAGCCTGGAAGCGCCATCTCGGCTTACCAAAAGTAACTTCAGGCACTTCAGACCTGGACAACACTGTCTTTTCTTTAGCACAAAAAAGCCTTCTCCCCTCCTGGATCTTCCAAGTCCAAAGCTATCACACGGTCTAGCCCGACGGTTACCCTCACCGCACTTTATCGTGCAGCCTCCTGTCCTTCAGATCAGCCAAGCCCAGGAGTGGCAGCTTGATCGCTGTGTTCCCGTACGGAGCACTGGTGCAAAGTCCTCCTGCGTGCCTCTGTGGTACAACCACAGGTCTTTGGCGCGCTCATTCCATCTGTTGTGGGCAAGGGCTTCCCTTCCTGCATTACGTTTTGGTTGCAAACTTGTGGCAACAGATGTCAAGGTGTTAGTTACACTAACAGTGCCACGGGATAATCGAGCACCATGTTGCACGAGTCACACAAAACACGATCTCATGGACACCCCAGCTAATCTGACCCTTGATTTAGTACTCTGACTGCACCATACCTCTCTCCTGTTGGTGATAAGATTGGCGGCATGCTCCACATTCCCGTGGCATGCTCGCAAGGCAAGGCGAGCTTCCTGTTCCGAGAATCCCAGGAGCGCCAGGCGATCAACTTTATCAGGATCGATGGACAGCTCTTCATATAAACGAGATGCCTGTATACGGAAAGAACAAAACCAGTACTACTTACAAACAAAGCAGCACATCTCCCCGTTTTCCTGAGTAAGCAACGAACAGGGAGAAGGTGCAAGACAGAGCCCAAACACAGGAGCTACGTTGGACGTTCTACCTGACGGTGTCTTACCTTCTGAATATACTCAGCAGCCTCCTTTTCTCTGCCACTGTGATAGTGTCCTATCCCTTGAAGGAGGTAAAGCCGTAGAAATAAAACCTTCTCACGACCATAGCTTCCCTAAAGAATTGATCGAACAAGGGGTGGGGGGGATCACATGGGTAGAAGCACATGGTAGAACATCAATTCATTGTCAATGAAACACTTCACACATTTGAAGATGACACAGTCACCAACACTTGCTGTGCAGATACAGTGTCACACCCAACACGCTGATGTCTGTGCACGTAACCACACGTTTGCCGTGACCTTTCTGTCGGGTCCAATGCTCTCACTATGCTGACAATTACACAGCTAGATTACAGGCTAAGGAGGCATGAGAAAACTTCTACAGATCAGTCTGGTAATACCTGAACAATAAATGGATACACATAGTAAAAATCCACCCTATTTAAATCCAAAGCAGCGTACTTTGATGTCAATGAGTCTTTCGTGGTTCTCCCCATAGCACCTCTGGAAGCATCTACGTGCTGTGGACAGCTTCTTCTCTGCATCATCCAGGCAGTCCAGCTGCTCCAGGCGGAAGTAGCACCACACTATATCCAGCTGCAGCACCGCGTAATTATCAACAGTATTCAGCAGTTCCGTGCTGCACTCACTGGGAAATAAAACAATGGCTTTGGGTTTTTTCCCGGGAGGATGTTCATTTCCCCCGCCCGCACACTTTTTACCGCTGCTGAAACACGCTACAAGCATGCACACTCACAGGTTTGAGAAACGCTTCATTTTGGGGATAGCAAACTGGTGTCAGTGGAAGGTAAAGCACGGACCTCCCATCGTATTCACTGACACACAGGACACTAACGGTAACGCTACATCTCAACTACAGTAGTCACAACTCATTTGGTTACTATTTAAGAAAGCATCTCTTTGAAAGCAAAATGGAATTAAACCCTGGGGAATCTCTGAGAGGACGGAGAAGCTGTTTTCCTCAGTGCACGTGAACGTGCCAAGTCCTGTGCCAGTCTCTGTGGACGTGCATACAGATAAGAAACAGATGGGGACAGTGTTACTTCTGGGAGCTCAAGAGAGCAATTTAGGGTTCTGACTGCTGCCAGGAAAGCACTTACCTTCCGAAACCCTGGTACGGCTACTGACCTCAGCTCCGCTCCACCTTTTACAAGAAATTACTACTTGACAGGCGCAATTGCAAACGCGTGTCCGTAACTGTCTCTCAAGCCAACGCAATTTATAGCCCAGTACATGGATACTGACAGGTTCTGTTCATGCCGATACGAAAGACCAGCTTGCCCAGTGGCAGTGTCTGTTTCAGCTGTTCGACATGAATCCACCTGTCACTGCACGTCTGAGCCTCTGCCTGCTGCTTCCCGTCTGCAGAGGGGTATGAAGTAACCCCCACCAAAACTGGCCCCGATTTATGTGCACAGGTAGAGCTGACACTGTTCCTCCACCTGGCTGTCAGTAAAGGACAAACAAACAGGACTCCAAAAGAGGTTCTTACCAGAAGTGTTTATCAGCATCCAACAAGTACGGCAGTGCTATTTCATACTCTTTCTTCTTCATCAGTGCTCTGCCCTTCTCATGATAACCCATTGCCAGGACAAGTGCCTAGAAAAACAGATTGAGACTTACTTTTTTTTTTTTTGCACGTCCCCAAATCACTTCTCTAACTGCAGAAATACCTAGGTAATCCACTAGAGCACTTGCTCTTCCTAGAAGAGTACCATTGTATCAGTTCCATGAAAGCAGTGCTATTTCACACCGCTTCATACTTGACTCCCATTTGCTAATATTAGATATTGTCCAATTAAAAGCAAATCAATCAATGTTACTGACACGTGGAACGTCGCACCAAGTTGATTTTACTTTAAGGATGCAACCCTAGATAGATTTTCAGTGACGAGTGATAAAAAACTAAGCATTTTTCTGGGTGCTACACTTCCTAACGGCACCAAATTTGTTTGCTTTGCTGTTACAATTATCTCGTAAAACATAACGATTCACCTCCTGCAAAACCTCAGAACCAAAAATTAGATTTTGGATGTGGCAGGAAAATACTCCAGTTCCTGCAGTATGACAAATGGAAGTGTAAATATTATTTCTGTAGAGAAACAGCCTGCAATATTTCTTCTCACCCATGTTCAATACTGATGAAATCTTGCACACTTGAACATTGGATGCTTTAACTCTCCGGGTGAATTACTACTTTCAGCACTTCATCAGAACAGCATGCATTGTGAGAACAGACCGTAGTTATTCCAATCGCCCAGAAACTTCCAGATGATGCAGCAAATATGCCTCAGAAGAGGCTAGTGCAGCAGTTCGCACATGTTGAGGCCTCTTCATTTCTTCCCGAGGTCTGTATTTCTTTGTTACTGGGTTTAATTCCAGTATTTGTAAATGTTTTTCTTTACCTTCAGAAAATCTGACAATCTTAAAAGATGGCATCTATCA
Organism: Rhynochetos jubatus; assembly: GCA_027574665.1. Classification (NCBI taxonomy): domain Eukaryota; kingdom Metazoa; phylum Chordata; class Aves; order Eurypygiformes; family Rhynochetidae; genus Rhynochetos; species Rhynochetos jubatus. The sequence goes on along the minus strand of CM050653.1, from coordinate 7,282,718 downwards.
CTCACTATTCATAGAATCATCACAGAATGGTCTGGGTTGGAAGGGACCTTAAAGACCATCCAGTTCCAACCCCCCTGCCATGGGCAGGGACACCCTCCACTAGACCAGGTTGCTCACAGCCTCATCCAGCCTGGCCTTGGGCACTCCCAGGGATGGGGCATCCACAGCTTCTCCGGGCAACCTGTCCCAGTGCTTCATCACCCTCTCTGGGAAGAACTTCTTCCTGACATCTAATCTAAATCTCCCTGCTTTCAGTTTAAACCTGTTACCCCTTGTCCTGTCACTACATGCCCTTGTAAAAAGTGTCCCCCAGCTTCCTTGTAGGCCCCCTTCAGGTATTGGAAGGTGCTGTAAGGTCTCCCTGGAGCCTCCTCCAAGCTATTCTTTCACTTCAGCAGCCAACACATTACTCCTACTGTAATTCAGTGCATGCACTGTTCCTTGAATGGTGAACAGATTTAAATTTGAGGGGGTTCACAGTGCAAAAGATCTCAAAACTATTTTAAGAGTCTGATTTTGAGAGACTCATCGACTTTCCGACTAAGACTGAGGCCTAATGAACAACATGTCATTCTAGGGCACTCACAATGTAAAACGTGCTAGGATATAACAAAGTTAAAGCTCATCTTAAAACACAAAAAATGAGATCCAGACCACAGAGGGGTCAGTGGAAGATCAGACCTGCAACTAGATCAGCAATCAGATTGTCTGCCGATGACAAGTATTCCCAGTTGTTGAGTTCTTCTTCAGCTTTACTTCAAAATTATTTCTATTAAACATCTAACGAAGCCAGAGTTACACCCCCAAAAAAGTCTGACTGTATTCAATCCCATAATGGAAATGATTCACAAATCAAGCTTTAAAAAGCCACCTTAGTAGCTCAGTAAGTTACTTTTACCTACTTTTTTAGCTTGAGGAGGAATTTCGATTGACCTTCCAGTCTGATTAGCTATATCCAGATACGGAACAGAATCTGGATCCAAGTATTCCTCTGAAAAATACGAAGAAGCAGTTTCAATTGCAAGCACCGCCTTCAGAGTAGCTCTGCTGCCATATGATTATGTCAGTAAGTGCACCATTAAACAAAAAAGCAAACAAAAGGATCAGAATTACACATAAAGGCCGCGTGGGTGTTTTGTTGGAGATGCCTCCCAACCGTGGCCCTGATCAGTCAAACACGAGGAACTTTTAGAAAGGTCACTGATGAAAAGGCACTGTTCATCCAGAAATTTAGACACGACATCGAGAGTCACACGAATTGTAAAGAATTTTTTGCAAAGACAAAACACCTACATTTTATAACATTTGTGATTTGTCAGATAAAGCAGAGAATATAGAAACCCCACAACTGAGCACAGTGGATAAAACTAAAAGAAGACAGCTCAGTATTTTCCTTTCCTCACATCATTAATGCTTACAACCAAACTATCAATTTTGGTTTACTTCCATCTGATTTAAGATGAAAAGACGCTTTTCTTGTAAACAAAAGACAGTTAAGCAGGAGTTTGCTGAAATGAGAGGCTTTTGCCCCGCAATTTTTCCTCAGATGAAACAAAAGGGTTGTTAAATCCTTTCTACTTCACACAGCACCGTCAGCCTCTGAGGCCATCACGGACTCTGCTCTACGCTGTAACTGACAGGTAGCGGTAAAACCTTAAAGAGGCCCCACACAGGATTCAAGGGCTGGGGTCTGAAGCACCCTTCAAGTCCATAAAAGGAAACACTTTTCATTTGCTCCAACTATGATATTATAGTGAAAAAACAGGCTGTCACTGCCACTAAAAGAAGCTTTGTTCGGGTATTTTTGCATTTGGCAGGATTTCATTACATACTCAGTTTCACAGTTTTTTGTTTGTGGATTTTGGAAACAATAAAATAGAGAAGCGATTTAAAGTCACCGTCTAACAATGCAATTCACAAACACACCCTCATTTTGAAAAATTATTACTGTTAAACCGAGTAGATCACTTAAACTTAATTCACAGTTGCCAGCCATCGACATCAAACGCCATGAGAACCGAACAGCCGCGTTACAGAGAATGACAAGCGAGCTGTTCTGCACAATGAAACCATGGTTACGCACAGCCCTATCTGAGGTAAACTACGCAAAAGTGTTTAAGGACTTATAATACATTATTCCACTGTGCCTATGTCTACAGTAAATGTAAAGCCTGTTCTCAAGAGCCAGTCCCTTAACTGTCAAGCGTCAATTAAATAATAATTGATTCATATTACATCCTCCTCAGCACCAAACGTTTTCTAGCATTCTACCTGTGTAAGAAGAGTTGGAGTAGAAGAGGAACTTTTAGTCAACTTAAAACCTACTTTTCAAGTAGACAGAAACCTAGAAAAGTGTAAACTGAAATCCGGCCACAGCAGAGGCACCCTCCTATGTTGAAAGTTCACCGATAAGGTAATTTTTGACACACAAGAATTAATGAACACCCATCTCCCCCCACATCACACACAAAACCCCCCCCAACAACCCACCTTACCTCTCTCCGCTAGAATTTCCAAACCTTTCTTGGTTCTTTGCATCTTGTCGCTTATTTCTTTTTCTTTCTTGCATTGTAGTTCTTCTTCCTGAACTTTTCTTTTAGTTTCCTCATCACTCTGTTCCAGCTGAAGCACCATCACTTTCGCATTGTGTGTTACACCCTGGTCTTCAAGGGTTTTACCTGCAAAATAGAGTATGCTGAATACAATCCAAATACTCTCTTTATAAGGAGACTGTTTGACATCGTATTGCCTTTGGGGAGGGGAAAAAAAACCCCAAACACAGCCCCCACCCATGAACAAAACCACCTAAACAGCCCCTTGCCTTACTCATATTGTACTGAAGAACTGCAGCAACTGCTACACTCAAGAACTCAGTCAAAACCCCTGCCAATGACTGACATATTCAGCAGAAAGTCAGAAATTAGAACCGGATTTGCATCTCAGAAGGGCTTTTTAAATGACAGGCATGTTTCTTTGGTTGCTTTATCAAAACATTCAAAAATATGATCGTTTCTATTTCAGTTCATTGCTCTTCAGGCAAAAACTGGAACAACAACGTGTCCAGGATCCACAACACTAATTGTACAGAGGAACAGGGAACCGAATCCAAGCTCCTGTTGTCAAGTCCATGGCTCTAATTCTGACCTATTCTGAGGGAAATAAATAGGTCAGATGGTGAGGCCATGAATACAGAGAAAGCTATTGCCGTCACTTCCCACAACACGTCGGGCAGGTTGGACACGTGTAAAACGTTACAAACAAGGTTTAGGAAATGCTGTTATACAACATGGTTTGTGGGGAAATACAGGGTTTCTCTTAAACGTGCATTGTCAGTGTTTCAGCGCTTGAAAATAAGAATTCCAACATTTATTACATGATTCCTAGAACTGCTCCAATTCTACCTAAGAATTTTGATCATTATTTATTATATTTCCTGTAGAGCAGGACCTGACAAATGTAATTGCTATTCCTTGGGAATTTCTGCAATTAGAGTTGCAAGAAATTTTTCTCCTGATAAGCAGTTAACTAGAAGGTTATAATAAAAAGTATACTCAACTAGAGATACATACCCAGGTCCAGCTGCTTCTTGTTTATGATTATTTTGATAGTATTTTCTGTTAACGTGTGTTCCTGTGCTATCCTGTAAAATAATTGCATCCGTGAATATAAATTTGTAAGGCTATAGAATATTTCTGTTAGAACAGCAATAAAGCTTTAAAAATTATTACGCTCGTAACTGGCTTAAAATGTTTGCTATGAGAGGCTGCTATAAGGAAAATAAAAATCAGAAAGCTTTGTGTATCATGACATTTGGGATACAGAAAGGGAAAAGGTAAAAGAGACAGAAGAGAATTGGAATGTATTAGGCTTCAAAGCACAAAAGGAAGAGAAGCTAACGTTCGCTGTTGAGAAGACCAGCCTAGTTACAGATCTGGAATACTGATCACTAGAGCCTTCTCATGGATCTGCTGGGGATTTACAGAGAACTCTCTTCTCCCACAGTTGTAACTTTCCTGTCTTCTGTGTTATGCTACAGCTTCTTATGTGAAGAACTGCCCTACGGGGACACTGCACACCCTGTTCAGACACACTGAACGAACACACGTGCTAAGAAAAAGCTTAGTGGAATAAGTAGTGCACTGCTGGTCGCTTTTCCAGTACTGTACGCCAGTACGCACGCTCATTCGAGAGGAACCACGGGCGAGTACACTTACTGTGATCTGAGCTCCTTGCCTGTGATGAACAGGTTCGTTTCCAGTGGGATTTTTCCACTCTGTAGTAATGATGTTGGGCAGGGGAAAGAAGGAGGGAAGGAAAAAAGCACGATAAAGATACTTGGACATTTTCTTAATTAACTGTTTTACAACAACTACCATTTCTTTTTCAAACAATAATCATGCTAACGGGATTACGGTCGGGCATACATATTAGTAGCTGCCAGGCAGGGAGTCTCATACTTGCTACACCGTGCTAAAAATAAGCTTTCTAACAGCAGAAGATTCAGAATTAGATAAATCTAAATTCAGAACCAAACAATTTAAACAGACTAATCTAATTACGCACTTCGAACCTTAACTCTGCTTCGTAATTATGCCACTCACCTGTGACTGGCTAAATTTTGATTAATTCCTATTAGTGTCTCTGGTCCCAGATTAGATAAACAGGAATTTTAAATTAATTAATTCCCCTATGCCCAGTAGCACTCTAAAGAGGAATTATGAAACTGTTTGTTTTAACTGCATGGCAATCACCTAACACTCTCTATCCTTTAACCCATCACCTTCCCTGGAAATTACTTTTCAGTACAGGGCAGAGAACAATTATGATTGTATTGTGGTTTTGCAGGTATTCAGTGAAAAAAAAAAAAAAAAAGGGGGAGCACCTTTAAGTGCTCCTTAATAAACAAGTTCTCTTTCACTGTTATCAGGGTGGATGAAGACACACAGCACTGGTGAAGACCTTGCTCCTGCACAAAATCAAAGCCAGGAAGTGACTGGAGACAGCTGTGCTTGCTGGAGACTGTTTTAAGGGGGAAATACTCCTAGTTGAGAGGCTTTGTGTTAGTAAAAACCTAACCAAGGGCCTGCTCTCTGTCCTGTGACCAACCAGCACAGCACCCTTGACATCCACAGGGCTGAATCCTCTCGACCTTCGAAGCTGAGCAGTTGTACCCCAAGTGCCACTGGAGATCGGTCCCTGCCCCACGTCAGCCCTCACACTGTGCCTGGCCATTGCTGTGCAGGATACCAGGGGGCCTGGGCCAAAGCGCACCACAGCTGGCACTAACAGCTGGGCAGAGCGGACGTCCAGCGGACAGCCTGTCCCCACCCTGAGCTCAGCTGACTAGGGCAGATGTAGCCACAGAACCTGGTATGGTCACCAGTCTGACATTGATTTAATTAGGTTCCCATCATTATTCTGCCATATTTTAGGTGTAAAACTAGAGGTTGAAGCCTGGTTTTATAAGGACAAAACTTAATTCAGTCATTGTGATGCTTTTAGGAGCCTGACTAAGAGCACAAACGAGTACCATCACAACAGAAAATCCTGCTCCTCATCTCCAAGCTCAAACACTGGACATACCTATTTTACAGTAAGTTTAGTTAGCTGCCTGGGCTGGAACAGCGACACAGGGACCATGTCATCACTGCCACACTCACGGTTAAAAGCTAAAAGTGTTCTTTTCAACGTCAGCAGCCACACATGGCCTAAGATGACATCAAATTCAAGTTGCTTATTGCCCTTAGAATTGGTGTTTTTCAATTAAAGCTGTCATTTAAACAAAACCTGCGGTGATACAGTGATATTCACATGCTACCTCACCTTTAGGTATTCCACAGCTGAAAAAATACATCTGCTCTTTACTGCTAATATGAACACTTACATCAGAAGGAATCAAACTGAACTAGACAGACTTAAATCTAATTTCCTCTTCTTAACTGAAAGACAATTTTTCATTTTCTCCCCTTTAGGATTTAATTACTGATCTCCCCATATGACAATCCTTTGCTATCATATTCCCACATATGTAGGTACATTTCAGTTTCCCAAATATCTGCGTTAGGTACAGAAGATACGGGGGCAGTTATCTCTTACTAAACACCTGAAAAAGTTGAAGAAATAAAAACATCAGCATTAGATACATATCTAGAACTCAAAACGCCATCAAAGTAAAGCTACTTATCCTGACTTTTCTACAGTATCACTTACTTTTCTACGAGGCAGATATATGTCAAGTCTCGCAATCCCAGTCACTTTAAAATTTTCATTTCCTGTTCCACGCTCAATTGCTTTGCACCGTATTTCTTCAAGCATATTCTCTGTATCGCTCTCATTGATATTCAGCTTGGATGAGTATTTTTGTACAAGCTCCTAAAAAAAAAAGCCATCAAGAAAAACTGGGAAAATGCGCCAGCAGTATGACATGGAAGATGCATGACATCAACTCAGAGATAATATTTACCTTCATCTCTTTACCAGCTTCTTTTTTTTCGTTTGTATATGGTAGTTTCCATAGCTGAATTTTGTCCTCTCTCAAGCAGCTTGTCAGTTTTGCTATTAAATACTTCTTTTGTGCCATTCTTTTAAAGCAAAAGCCCAAATGGAAAGGAAAAGAAAGAAAAATAATCAATCTTAGTATCGCTTTCCTGCACCAAGATACTGTACTTTTTCGAGAAGTCAAAGTGACACTTCAGAACTCTGCAAAAAGAAGTTCAGCATAAGATGAGTTCCGTGCCTTCTGGTGGGGAGGGCAACCTGAGTCCAAACTAGTACCAAAAAAATGGAAAAGGGGTGAAACTATGGACTGGAGTAGGGATAAACCTTACTTTGGGCCTTGCCGTTTCAATTCAAATTAAACCTGAGCCAGAACTGCCGAAGGGGCTGAATCAAAACCTGTGATTCAATTCTTCTGCCCTACCTTGGACAGGGCTGCTCTATCCACTCCTCTCTCTAAAACGTGTCCTTGCTGTACCTCTGCCTTCCTGCACCTCCCCCCTCCAGCAGCCCTTCTACACCAGTGAACAGCTGAACATGAACTATTGCTCTCTTTGGGAGGGCGGCAGCGTTAGGAGGGAACATCCCAGAACCACAACCTCCACCATGAGAAGACCATAAATTTACTGGTTACGTGTCATGGTAACCCAGCTTTAGCTAATGACACAGAATCTTTGAACGCTGCAAAGACAACAGTTGCCTCTAAAGAGGAGTCAGAACGATTAACTGAGCGAGCGGATGGTTTAACAATCCTTCCCGCTTGACTGCTATAACCTGCATAGCGTCTGTCCAAACCAGCAGAGACAACCATGCGTTCCTTTTCTTGCTGGGATGACGATGATATTATTCTGGGCCAAAGCAAAACACAGCACTTAGCAGAAAGCAACAAACATGTTCTATATTCAGAAAAGACTGCATCGAAGTTATTACCGTAGCTTTCCCCCTTTTCCAAAACATGCCAGGTAAGTCACATGAACAACCGGTATCCAACCCTTTCCCACTTCTGGGTTATGCTGAAGAGCTTCTTAGAGCCGTGATTCTACTCAACACTAAGACACTAAGCAGGTACCCATGGCTTTGGGGCACCCAGATAAAGCCTAAAGCTGCAACCTAGCTCAAGATCACGACCTGTAAATACAAGTGGCCTTTACAGACTGGTCATTCATCTTTTTGTCAATACTATTTTATAGTTTTACAAGTTTGTCATTTCTTACTAGGCTATTAAAACACAAAAACAGCACCGCAGTCTCCAATTAAACCTAATCTTTCCAACCCTCTATTAAAAAAAAAGGAATTCTGCTTTCACAAACACAAAAAGTATCATTTTACACGTAATACTTCTAGCATTTACCATAAATCCCTATTTCACCGTAACCAGATCACAAGGGACTCCTCAAAGGCACATGACTCATTTTTCCATCCGCCAACACCACAAGTGCTCCTGACACTTTCACTAGCACTTTAAAGGGACTTTCACAAAACAAATTTGAGTAAACAGTCAGGGGTATTTCCCAAAGGCTGTTTTGAATACAAAACTGAGCTTCTGTAACTAGAACATCTTCCTCTGAAGCCACTTAAGTTTTACATAAGACATAAAACAATACAGAAATAAGGTTCAAAAGCCAAATTTTTGAAGGAACAGGATTCCGAGGGTGGTTTACTAATGAAGCAGCACGTTTTTTCCTAAGGACAAGGAGGAAAGCCTCCAGGAAGGCTATGATACACCCCTCCGTGGCTAAAGCCGGGGGGGTAAGGGGCTGGAGCAGCGTCATGTGCCTAAAACCTCAGGAGCCAGAAGCTCAAGGAAGGACAACCCAACCCCCGCCAGGCCCGGCCTGGGCTGTCCTCAGGCCTCCTCAAGTGCGCATCCAGCCTCTCCCCTGCCACGACAGCACCGGGACCACAAGTCACCGGTGACACCGGGGGATTTTAAGCAGGGCCACACAGTCGCCGGCCTTCCTCGGGCACCTCCCGAGCACGGCGGCCGGGGAGCACCCGCAGCAGGAGCCCGCCATGGCGGCACCGGAGCTGATGCAACGACCGCAAGGCGGGAGGCGGCCAGGCCAAGCAGGGAGGCGGCAGGCCGAGGGGCGCTCCCCAACACATCGCCGGTACGGGGCTCCCGCCGCCTCGGCCCTCAGGCACCCACCTGCGCCCCGCGGCGGAGGCCGGGCCACCGGGGCCCCGGCGGTCTCTGAGGGGAGCTCAGGCCCTCACGCCGCTGCTCTCCTTTGCCCCGAGCCCCTCCGCGGGCCCGACACCGGGGCTAACAGGCGACACCCTCCCTCAGGCCAGGCAGCTGGGGGGTCGCTTCAGCCCCGAGCGGCGGCCAGGGGCGGTTGGGGGCGGGGCCAACCGCAAGCCCCGCCTCCCGCGGAGGTGCCCCGCGCTTACCTGCGTCCGCTCCGGCCACCGCCCGTCTTCCGGGGGGTGGGTGAGACGGGCGCGGGAGGCGGGGCCTGCGCGCGCGGGAGGCGGGGCCTGCGCGCGCGTCACACCAGCCCCTCCCGTGCGGAGAGGCGGGCTCCTACGGACACCGGGACGGGAGCGGGGCGGCCGCCCGCGCCATCTTAGCGGCTTGCCCTCACCTGGCGGCGGGGTGCAGGTTGGCTCTCTGCCGCTCGGCGGCCGGTGCTGTCATTACAGGCTCACAGAACGGTCAGGGTTGGAAGGGACCTTAAAGCCCATCCAGTTCCAACCCCCTGCCGTGGGCACCCTCCACTAGGCCAGGTTGCTCAGAGCCTCTGTCCTTAGTTCTGTTGGTCTGCTTGTCGCTGGGCGGTTTTCCACGTTTCCTCATCTTTCCCTCTTCTATTTTTACTACAGCTGCTTCAGCACAAAGGAATTTTCTCATTAGAAATGTATTCCAGGCATTTTCAAGAATACATACAGCAGCTTTTCTCAGAACTAACACTACCCCACTGACAGATCAACATTTACCCACATTGTTGTTCCAGAACGTCCTTGAGAAATACACTGACCGCCTTCTCCGAGGGCAAACTGCTTTTTAGAGCGAAGTTCCAGTCCGTACGAAGCACAGTAACGTGCTAGATTAGCCCCTGCCTAAACCCGCAGCGAGTTCTAAACCAAGGTATCCAAGGTGCGTGTTTAGTTAAGATAACGAGTTCGAAACACTTCATTTAGAGGTGTTCGCAGGAGACAATAGCACTACTGTAGCTCAGATGGGTTGGTAGAGGAAGTAAGTGGCTGGGTAAGGTCATGAGCTTCCTGCGATCCCGGTTTAAGACTTGAAGCTGCATTCGCTGAAGTGGTCAAAGCGTGTCGGTGCACGTACATGCGAAATGATCATGACTTGATTTTTTATTGGTTGTAATAGTGGCCTCTTGCTAACGTGGGATTTACCTTTGAGTTATTCCTTTAGCTTTATTTGGTTCTTTTGTGGTTTACAGACGTGGAGGTATAACAGAAATAACACTCCAGGATAACGATAGGCAGGAGTACAAATCAGTATGCTCTGTTATCAGCAAGACAAGTAAAGAGAAAGCTAATGCATACCACAGATCAAAGGACAATGAATTTTTTAAGTGTTGCTCTCCAGGTAGTTTCTTGGTTCATGTGGACTAGTTGTTATCTAGTATTTTCTTATTATTATACCTATACTTATTGTCTGTGTCTGTGTTTTATCTGTTTTTTTTTCCCTTTCTCATCTTTTTTTAAAAACTGTAACCACTGTGAAGAAAAAAAGGTAGCTGTGATTCTTTATTAATGTCTCACGCCTGCAGAGTTTGGGTCTGAAACTGCTGAGCGGCACAGAGAAAATGATGTTTGGCCAAAAGGAGCGAAATAGCGCTATATTCTGTGGTATTTATTTCTGGTTTTGTGGACTTAACCAAGTACTGTGATACACTTACAGCTATGAATCTCCTGCAGTGGAAGCGTAGGCTCTGACAGCTCTGCGCAAACATCTCCAGATGTAGTATCCTCCACTGAACACAACAAAAGTCAGTGGAATTGTATGAAGTATTAATGGTTTAAAGTTGCGTTGGATGCAAAGAAAATGGGAGTTTCTCTTAGAAATGGGTACACTCCTATCTCTCTGACAGCAGGCTTTTATTTGCGCGTTGTTGTTGCCTATTTCCAAGGTATGTTGTGAGGGGAGGGTCTATCTTTGTTGCTGAGAAGAGTTTGTGTCTAGAAGGACATAAACCACAGCTGTGCCTCTTTGGCATCTTTTGGGGTTTGTTTTCTCACACGTTGCGTGTGGATGTTGTGATCTGGAGGCGGTGGTGGTAACTGGGGATGTGTGCTTGCAGGCTGTTTGCAGGGATCATGGAGAGCTTTGTGGGCCATCCACCTGACCCTCATTTTGCTGCCTGTTCAGCAAAATTAACGTCGTCACGAGATGGGGAGACATTTCATGTCTCCAATTTTTCTGAAGCCTACATTTGAGAAGGAGTCCTGTCTGAATACTTGCAGCCACAAGTGGGTGATACGTAACCTGTGTTTTTGTCATGGAAAAGAACCCGCAAAAGGGTATCTCCTTCCTCTGACGACCTTGCAGCAGAGGAGAACAGCAGTAAAACATTTTTAAACATTTGAACACTTTTAAAAACATACCCAGGCTTGTGGTGCAGTTGTGCTGCAAGAGAAAACGTTAAACCCTATCTATAAAAAATGGTTGTGCTACTGCAGTTATATTTGTGTAGTTGAAATGGCTGTATCCCCTTGGTGTGTAAAGCAGAAAGATGCATTATACTTCTGGAAAGGAAGGTCTGTTGATATAGGGTATCAAGGAGCTACGTAATTAGCTTTTGTTTTCTAATGAAATCCTGGGAATAGATGGGAACCAACAATATCTTATAGAATTTATTTACAAGAAAAAGGTGGCATTTACAGAGTCCCACTAAAACAATAGAAATGAGCAGAGGTTTTATTAATTGATTTTAAAAATACACACATCAAAAGTATCTTGAATATCTTTTTTTGGGGGGGAAGTGAATGATGAAATCATTACAAATTATGTGTACCCATCACCTTAAATACTATAAATCATATTGTATCATATGTTTTATTTCTTATTATTTTAATTATTTATTATTAGTAGTATCTGTATATATTAATTTAATTTAGTTAGTAAATAGTTCTTATCTCAATTTTATGACCTTCCTTATTTCTTTTTCCTCCGATTCTTCCTCTCCGCTGGAGGAGAGGAGGGGATTTGTGAGAGCGGCTTCGTGGTATTTTGCTAGCCGGAGTTAAACCACGACAGCTGCTTCATTTGATACTTTTTTATTGTCTAATTAAATAGTACTGTACTGAAATTTAGCCTAGTTGCTTCCTCAGTAGTTCTACTAGACTTTGCTATAGCTCTTTCAGGTATTTCAAATATTGCTGTGATAAAATCTTAGTTTCTAAAATCAGCAACCCGAAAATAGAAGATCCAAAAAAAAAAAAAAAAGATAACATTTCTCTTATATCTCAAATAGCAGAACTGAGTATCTGTCATTGCAGCCCAACATCTTCATCAGAACATCTTCTCTTACACTGTACTGTAACACAGCAGGTTGTAGTAGGCTATAGCAGAGTTCAGTAAGGATCTTCCTTGGCTAATAAAAGTCACAGAGCCTCAGCAGGCTGATCCGTGTCACGAGGAAGATTATTTTGCTACTTCAATTTTTAGTCAAGTTTTTAGCCAAGTTTTATGTGTTAGTGCATGTCTTCATTGTGAGACATATAATCCAAGCCTCCTTGCTGCTTCAGAAATTCTGGGCCCTTTTTTATTAGGGAAAGGGTAAAAGTTCAGTTTATTGCAGGCTGGCATGCATTTTGTAGAAGAACTATGTTGATGTGTCCAAAGTGCTGCAGTGGCTGACGTCAGAGACGGCTGTTGGCATGTGCCTGAAGCGTTGCTGCCATTCTCCTTGCTGAAACCATTCAATGTGCTTGAGCTTCCCAGTTGGCTGAGCGCGGATAGTTCACTTGCTCCTTCTAATTCCTTGTGTTGCATTGGGCTGTTTCCCTTTGAAATCAGTCTCTGATTGTCAAAACCACAGGGTCTGTTCTTGCAGTGGGAAGGATCCCAGGGAACTCCTTGACAAGGGGCTTGTGCCAGGCGGTGAATTCCCAGGTGGGTACGCCACGGTGAGTTGTCTAGTACATTGCCACTGCTGGTCATCTCCAGGCTGACCTTTCTGACAGGAACAGCTTCTGTAAATGACTTTGATCTTCTAACTTTTTTATTAATTAAAACAGAATTGACCGTTGATTCTGGGAGAAGAGATTCATGTTCACCTACAAGAGAAATGTATATATGCACGTTACTATGGTGGCAAAAATTAAGGGTGTCATTTCTGTGGCACACACTCAACTGAAGAGCTTTGACAGATGAATCTGTGTACTGTTTCCATCTGTGGCTGAGAGTAGGGCAAGTTCTTTAGATGCCAGGTTAGGGAGCAGAAATATTGCATGCTCAGTTTTGTAGCTCTGAGGACATGAATGGTACCCTAGGGTTAGTCAAATGAAAATGGAGATTTATCAAGTCAATATTGATCTAAACGGTACTCTAAGACTCATTAACAACACAGATTGAGAATTGAGTTTCAGTAATTAATTGCTTGTAAGCAAAAATTCTTAAGGTGAGCAGGGACTTGCTCTGTGTGTTGGTAAGTGATGTGATTTGAAAGACAAAAATGTTCTGTTTGATACTGTTTGAAGTTTGTATTCACAACTTAAAAATACTGTGGCTGCTTCTAGATGAAACAAGTGAATTTCTTTCTTCTATTTCTTAATGAGGGATCATTAACAGATAGGCTTGTTTTTTAACATTTTACTGCAATTTTCCTATTGCAGTCAGTATGAATGGTGTAAAGTAGATAGTTTATGACACTAGTGTTGCCTGAATGATCGCTTAGAGGAAAAATCTGCTTGCTCCATGAATGGTATAGAGTAGATGGAACAGTGGGAAAGAATCTGGTCAGTATGAAAGGTACTGTTAGCCATATAAGATATTAGGGATAGAAATGCTAGTGCTACTTTAATTACACGTAGCAGCCATCGAATTACTGAACATAACATGCCTTGAAAATGAATAGAACTGAACCATTACACTAAACAGTGCTTTTGACATTGCAAGTGCCAGCGGAATATCCTTCAGTTAGAATACATACAGTTTAAAGTAGGAGTTGTGCAGAATGTTGACCTTATTTGCAGGGTGAGTTTTAGGAGCTGTGACTGTTGCAGGATGACTTACAAAGCATATTAAAGTGGAAAAAAGTAGACAGAGTGTTAATTATATTCTGACATGGAATATCTGAATAGACATTTCAAAAAGAATTGTAACCCTGAGTTTGAAATGAAGCTAGTTTGAACAGGACACTGCCTTTAAATGAAACAACAGCACAACCCCCCTTATAACTGTCTTTCATACCACCTTTACGAGAAAATGTTTGAAGATGTCAGACCCAGCTGATTTAATGGCAGTAAATAAACCTGTACAACCTGGTTTTGGCTAAGGAGAGGCTTCCACTACTCCCTTCAGTTCCCACTGCTGAAGCATCAGCACCAGCACAGACTTTTTTTCTGCTCCCCATGTTGGCCAGGTAGGGTTGATCTGGGAGTGAGAACTGTGTCAGCTCACGTCTTCCACTGTCCTGCAGTGTTACCAGGAAAAAGCAGTCAAGAGCATATGCAGAGCTTAGAGATACAGATGTGTTTGTTCATAGGTCTATACAGTAAAAGATGCTAACAGAACTTCCTGGGGTGAAACCATTCACAGAGATAAGAACAGGCAATTGTCTGTGATGCAATAGTGAGAATCAAAGTTATGGCTGGACTTTAGCCAGGAAATAAAGCTGAGCTTGGGTGGCTGCAAAAAGTCTATTGCAAAATAGATCCCTCTCTGTTCTGCAGAACAGCACAGTATAGCACCAAGCTACAAAAATTAGGGCTTGCTCTGCATATGTGAGGGCAAAAGCAAGAGACAAGAACCGAGAGACCCTGAGGTGATGCAGCTTTGCACATCCTTGTGGATGTAACTGCACTCTTGGCTGAACAGTCATTGATAGGCAACATCAGGTTTTATATTGAACCTTATAAGCTGGTCATCAGAAGAATTATGGTTGGACTTGAATGGATCAGTGAGTCCAAAGCATTGCATCTAGTCCAATTTTAATAGTCTGGACTGGTTTTGAGTTCAGGTTTGAGTTGATTCCTTGGCTATAGGTGTGGCACACAAAATTGAGCAATGACCTCTGATAGAAATGTGAGAGTCCTCACCCACCCTGTGTTGCATTAACACACATTCAACACTCTCTGTGCTTCTAAACAAAGCTTTAACAAGCCAGACCTTTGGTTTGGGGTTTGGTTTGGTTGGTTTGTTTAATTTAAATTGTGCATAATAATAGCCTTGTTGCAGGGTTGTTTATCGTTTGGCCTTTTCCATATGCTGTCATCACAGAGAGATACTTTTAAGTTTCTAGAGTGACAAAAATCAATCTTATTTCAAGTTAGCTTGGGAAATTCTTGGAAGAGATTTCTGCAGTCAGAGCTTCAGTGTGTATTCTGTTGTGACTGCATGTGCCGAATGTGCCTGTTTAATTCCTAAAGTAAATACTGGTTTTCAGCTTCTTAGCCAATAGATAATGAATACACCACTGTCTTATGCCCTAGCTGGTGTCTTTCAAATCTTGTCATGTTCTTTGTGCTTGAATAATTGGGAACGGGCAGAAGCATGAACGTGGCTGTGTGTATTGGGGAAGGAACAGAAGGGAGTTGTATTCAGGTGACTTCTCAGTTACTAACCCACCAGTCAAAAACCTAGAGGAGTTAGAGAATCTTAAGTTACGTTTCAAGGTCCTCAGTTTCAGGACTCTGGTAAACAGGTAGTGACATACAAAGCTAGAAATTTTCAAGGAAACTTGGAGTTGCTCTTCCAGCTGTGGTGCAATAAACCTGAAATGCTCAAAATCCCTGTGGTATCATGAAAGGACAGCTGTTCTGTCCAGCAGGAACAAGGTAGGGTTTTGCTAGTTAGAATGAAGGCCTTTGGCGGGGATTTTTTGAGACCATGAGGGACTGAAGGTGCCCTCCTTCCATGAGGTTTGAATCTCATGAGGCAGGGTTTTGTGTCTGGTCTCTGAGGTTTGTGTGTATGTGTGGGGCTGTGGTAGTGCTGTCATCGTCGTCCCTTTCCCATCTCAGCCATAATCTTACCCTCTAGATAAACAATTAGGTAGGGAAACAATTTGCTGTCAGTACAAAATACTGACACATATGTAGTCTGCTTTTAGATACTAGCTGGAATTTCTGGTTGGTTTAAGCTTGTAACTTAAGGAGTGTAGGGCAGTAGTAATTTCTGCTTGATGTGCTCTTGGAAACTGATGCATGTAACAAGTTCAAAGTGCTGGGCTATATAATAGGTTTTCCCAGCTTTCAAACAATAGGAATGGATAAGATCAACTTTCAGGACATTGAGATCTCAGCATAACAAAAAAACCGCAAACTTCAACTGCTTCTAACAGTATCATTAATCCTTTACACACAAGTTGTTCAAAGATGGAAGTTCAGTGCAGTAGGTTATGTGGTGTTGCGAATGTTTTGGGTTATGTGTATGTATATGGAAATATTTGTATGTGAACTTCCAGCCCTACTAAATTTTAAACTGTGCAGAAACTGTGCAGTCCTTTCTTATGTCTTTTCACAGAATGGTTTGGGTTGGAAGGGACCTTAAAGATCATCCAGTTCCAACCCCCTGCCATGGGCAGGGACACCCTCCACTAGACCAGGTTGCTCACAGCCTCATCCAGCCTGGCCTTGAACACTTCCAGGGATGGGGCATCCACAGCTTCTCTGGGCAACCTGTCCCAGTGCCTCCCCACCCTCTCCATGAGGAACTTCTTCCTGATATCCAATCTAAATCTCCCCGCTTTCAGTTTAAACCCATTATCCCTTGTCCCGTCACTACAGGCCCTTGTAAAAAGTGTCCCCCCCCAGCTTCCTTGTAGCCCCTTCAGGTACTGGAAGGTGCTGTAAGGTCTCCCCGGAGCCTTCTCTTCTCCAGGCTGAACAAGCCCAACTCTCTCAGCCTTTCTTCATAGGAGAGGTGCTCCAGCCCTCTGAGCATCCTCGTGGCCCTCCTCTAATCTTCAGATCTCTTTCTTTAATCTTCAGATGGTATCCTTGCAAAAAATCTGCTCTGATTACATTCATTATGTCTGAAGCTTCATTTGAATTTAATCTGAATACAGACTTATGCTTTTACAGTTTTGCTATAGCTGATTAGATGGGCTGGTTTGTCTTCAAGTTAGTTGCCTTTTCATACAAGATAAAATAAGCTTTTATATACAGATATACCTTTTTCTTCCTCACAGAAATTTAAATTCTTTTAACATAAGAATTTGTAGATATTTGGATGAAAGAAGTGAATCTGCTCTGTAGTGTGTAATTATGTGTTGTTTTCAGTTGTACTGATGATACAGTCTGACACGGCCACAATCTAGAACTGCTGAAAAATGTAGAGGAAAGTTTAAAGAGTGAAACACCCTAGGTTCTTCCTTGTTGAGCTAAATACTAACTTGATAGGTGAATGAAGCATGTTTTTCACATTGCAATTAAATTCAGAAGACAACTTCATCAATTGACTGAGTATTCTCAATATCACTTTAACTTGGAAAGTAAATGAAAATATATCCGTGTAATATTGTAAGCAGTAGTCTAAGTAAAAACTTTAAAATATTTGGAATTTTCTTAGATGAAATCTGACAGAGCAGGTAGAGGAGTGATACATATTGTTACTTGTTTTCCTATTTATGTACTTTCCAAGCAATATGCAGTGTAAACACTTTCAAAACAGGACCTCCTGTTCACAGCTTGTGTCTCAGTTACCCACTATGACTCTTAATGTAAGTTATTTTGTAATAAAACCCAACCTTGCGCTATTTGACATTTGCTATTGCTTCCTGCAGTCTTGCTGGACACATTTCTTTACACAGATAAAGAAGGGGAAAAAGAGAGAGAAGACCGGGAATTGCTTGTTCCGATGGAAGCATTCAAGAGAGCAGAAATGTTATAGAATACATTGCACAAATACACTGATGATGAAGTACGTGGCTCCTGGAAGAGTTACCATTTGTGTTTAATATTTTACTTTATGACATAAAACCTGTAAAACCTTATCTCAGATACGTTCATCTGTTTCTAATTCATGTTAGTGTTTCACTGCCGCGAAGCCAGTTGATATAAGCATAAGACCACCTTTCAGTGAAACAAAAAAACCCCAAAATGACAGAAAATGAACTCACTTTGTACCTCTCTTGAAGCTGAACACAAAAAGAACAAAGCTAGGAGTTACTCAAGATTTAAAGCAACAGTCTTCACATCTACACTTGCATAGATTCCTATAAATATAAGCATACCTGTTTTAAATACAATAATGTGTGATTGCAGTTTTTGCTTCTGTTTTATATGGTCATACTGCTTCTCAAGTAAGCTCACATCCATCTTGGTTGGCTGCTTATCACGATCTGAAGCCTGTTGCTCTGAGGTATGAGTCACTGAAAAAATAGCAGTCATGTATTTGTAAGCTTTCACCATCGGTTCCAACAAGGAAGAAAAAGTAACGCAGAAGCAGAACATTTCCTTCATTGTGTTGGCAAAAAAAAAAAGCAAATCAAATATGAAGCATCTGAAATGTTCCTAAATGAAGAAGTAACTGTCTTCCAAGTACAGTGACTTCTCTCGAAAGTGGCATGGTCTGCTTTGAAGTTGTGGATTTCAGTCAGCTTGTTTTCAGGCGGTGCATCTGGAGCTACTGCATACAAGGTTCGTGATTCTAACTGGAGAGTTGGATTTAATGTTGACCTAAGGCTGTGAGCATGTGAAGCTTTGCCAAAAAAAACAGTGAAATACAAAACCTCCTTGAACACAGTCAGGTGCATAAAGGGCTGGGTAATACTGGTTTATGTAGTAATGTTAGTTCTTAAAGGGATGCTGTCATGGTGACCTGCCCAGGTTCCACCAGGGAAATCTTTCTTCAGGTCTCTTTCCATGTGTGTTGCATCTTTTCCCCTCCACACTCCCTTCATTAACTCTGCTGTGCTTATTGCTCCCTTTTCAGAACGTGTTAAAAGTATTCAGACCTGGGTGCAGAGCCAAAACGGTATGTGCCGATGGCACTTGGGATCGAGAGGCAGGAGGTAGGAATGCCTTACTCTGACTCAGTTTTTCTGCCTTTCTATAAAATGAAATGAACTATAGAAGTAATCATTTCCTTACTGAGAGCTGAACAAACTCTTCAAATGCATGGTAAGCCACATTTTAAAACTTACCATGCATGTCACAGTATTATCTAATAATAGGCAAAAATTTTAAAAATACATGGCTCTCGATCATATCAAATGAAGTACAAGATTATGTCTGGACTATGAACTGCAAGTTTCTGTCCCCGAAACAGGTCCATCCGACACTGTTGCAAGGCCCAAGAGAGTAGTATGTGAAAAATAATGCAGTTAAACAGTAGTTTTAATATAATTGTGCATTTATTTGGTTCCTTGCAGTGAAAAACATTGCATAAAAACTGTGTGAAAGGGCAGCGTGTGGAAAGAATGTCAGTGCGCTGTATTTTTCCAGTTACTGGCAGAAATTATGTGATGATTTGCGTCATCAATGATTTACTGAATCAGGCTCAAATCCTGCAGATTTTGGGAAGCCCTTTGGAAGTTGTGCGTGTGTCGGTGACAAGACTAGTTATACAGTGCACAGTGTTCTGGTGAGGCTCAGCAGGCTCAGGTGTAAGTCTGCTGTAGTTCACTTATTAATAATTGCTTTTGCCTTCCCAGTATGCTTGTGTCCTGCAAATTGTGTTGCCTACCTCAACTGCAGTCTTTTTCTGCCTTAGCCAGGGCAAGAACAGTAAACACAATACTTTATCAGACACTTTAGATACACTCTCCAAGTTAGTTTCTCTCTTGACCTTGGAAAAAGCACGTGTCATGTTAGAGTTGTTCTGATGTAACATGGCTTTGGTAGATCTACTTCGATATTCTGCCTTCAGCAGTGACAAACCCCTAGTATTCTGCAGAAAGGAATACCTCAGTTGCCTTATTTGTTCAGTGTTCTGAGTTGTTGGCACATGGAGTCCTCCTTTGGACCTTCAGGCAGTTGGCTTATACATTGGGGCAGGAGATTTAATTAACCTCATTACAGTTCGAGCTGGCATTCAATACAAACATTATTAATGGTCATAAAAGTTACTCAACCTTTTAAAAATTCCAGTCACACTATTTGACTCACTGACCTCCTGTGAAAGTGAGTTGTGCAACCTGTGTGTTGAAGAAAGAATTCCCAGGATAGCATCCTTGAACATGAAATATAGGCTCTGTCTTAAAAGATGTACACTTAACTTCTCATTAGAAGACCATTTAAAGTATAATGAGTTTGTGTCTGATCAAAAATTATTATTCATTAATTGTACTATGCCATTCCCGCCGGATCATGGAAAAGCCATCATTCTTGGTTACACAAGCGCATTATACAAGGCGGTCTCTTCCCAGACAGTTGCGTGGGTAAGCAGCAAACCCAGAAACCAGGAGGAGAAACCAGATGCCCAGTGAAATGAAGTGAGTGAGTCCAGGTGGTAGAGCAGATCGCTGGAACCAGGAATGGGATTAGCTTTTGTGTTGCTGAGCCAATCCCATACACATTGCAGTTTGTTTCTTTTTCAGGGAAAGCTTGTGAACAGGCATCTTGGTTCAGTCTCAAGAGGTTTGTATATGTTTGTGTATGTATACTTTGCTATAGGGGCATGTCTGTCTCTCTGTGTATACACCCTCCCTGTATATATATGTGTGTGTGTGTGTGTGTTGTGAATGATTTGCAACCAGGATATGATTCATAAAATGAGTCTAATGTACATGACATCACAAAGTACATGGGGTTAATTGTGGTTTTGATGTGTAGCGAGCTGATGTAACTAATCTTTGTTATCCCACTGACATAAACTTGGAAATGCCTGTGAATTCTATTAGAATCTATTAGGTATTCTAGTGGAATACCTGTGGATTCCATTCTTATGCCATAGTGGAACAACTTCCTTTGTACCCTAGCCTGTTTAGGTATTACTAATTTAAAAAAAATTAAAATGTCATACATACACACAAAATTATGACTTCTGTTTAATCAGTCAATCGTTCAGTCTTTAAATCGAACTACTTTGATCTGCAGACCACTGTACACTTCCAAAATACGCAGCAGGTGGCACTATTGGAGTGGTACAACTGCGTTTGCCTTAGTCTTTAGTGTCAGAGGCCCCCATTTGGCTTGCAGGTTGCTGAGGAATATGAGTCAAGCCATTTCCTAGCACTGGCACACACGTTTCCTGACAGTACTATAGGTTCTGAAAATTTATCGCCGTGATTAGGTTTGTGTAAAAACTTGTCTTTCTTTAATTGAACAAACTCCTCTCACAAACATCGTCTATGAGTGATTTTCATTTGATTACCCACTAAAGTCTGATGTGCCATATTTTCCTTAAGTCTGTTCATCCATCACACAATGGAAGCAATTCTTCATTTCCTTAAGGCAAAAAAATTGGAGAATACTTCATAACCTGAAAGCAATGGCTTTTAGAACTTGAAGTAGATGTCTACTGCCCTTGACCTTGGTTGCAAAATCTCATTTAAGAAGATGCAACTAATTTTATCTCATACTATTTAATTTGTGAGTAGTAAATTAGGTTTTTTATTTAAAAAAAAATTGTTTGGAGGACCTTATATGAATAATTGTTGATTTAAAGATAATTAAAAATGCTCATAATGGTTATCTGACTGAATGCACCTCCTGTAACACTGGGTTTTACTGCACACCTGGGACCAGAGGTATATATGATTATTCATGTTGTTCACGTGCAGAATTATAGCCGTGTCCAATATGTTAATGCAGGTTACAAAAACAGAATACAAATATCTGTAGATGTTAACTGGCAGTGAGAAGGAAAAACAAAGTTACTGTGATAAGCCTCTTTCCCTAGCTTTCTATAGTGGTTTTATCTTCATTTAAATGCAGTCTTGAAGTCTTAGAAAGAGACCATTTCATTGTTAGAAAATGCAGTAACAAAAAGAAAGGTAGAAACATGGTGGCTGCTATCATTTGAGTTCTGGACAGCATTAGTCGAATCAATAGTAATTGTTTACTATTTAATGAGATTTTGGTAAAAGCACGTATATTTCTGTTATTTGAAAGCACAACCTTAAAGCATGCCACAGTTAGAGACTGGTTAAGTAGTTCAAGCACAGGACTTTCTGATGATGCAAGATTATTTTCTGGTGCTCTCTGAATCTCCATGCCAATGGAAAGGAAGAGCCTACGATGCAAGTTTTCATTATGATCTTGAGATGTTTCTTCTGATCTCAACCTTTCATGTGCTTTCAGACATAAAGGGTTCAAGTGTGTCAAAGGGACGGTGGTCCAGCTCTCCTTCAAGTCCCTCTGGAAGTTTGGTGAGCTTGGGTTGTATGTAGTCCATCTTTGCATTTTCTTGACACTATTCTATTTTTTCCTTTGGAATCTTTATGTAAATATAATTAGGTAGTGTCTGTGTATGTAGGTACATATCAACATATTTGTATACCAAAAATGATTTGGAATATTATTGTTTTAGCTGGTCTGAGAAGGTTGCCTGAATAGTACAGGCTGTAATGTGGCTTGCCAAATTTCTATTCCTTAGGTCTCTAAGGTTCCCAGTTGACTGAGTCCACTACCACTGATCCAGTCCCCGTGATCAGGACGGGTCTTGCAAAACACTCTTATGCCCAAAATGAGGTAGAAGCTGTAGGAAGCTCCAAATTGCTCCAGTCCAGTAGCGAGCTCTGGCATCTGATCCTGTGCTCTGCCTGGGTGGCTGTTAAGGCTTAAATTGAGGACACCAATTTAGCACTGAGAATTTCATACCAATCATCCTGTGCCTCACCTTTAACTCTCACGTATCTGGCTTTGCATGTGTTGGGAAGTTGGTGCTATCTGGTTCCCTTTGCAGAATGACATTCTGTGTTTTATTTGGGGGAAAGAAATAACTGAAGTTATTTACTGGTTAGAAATTGTAACAAATGAACCCTAACATCTTTCCATACCATTTCCCTTGCCTCCTTCTTAGTTCTAGGGTTTCTTAAATCAGTGTGACAAACGGGATGGTTAGGTTAACTCCATTTTGACCTCATAAAACTGTCCATGAGAAGAGGGTGAGAGGGAACTGCATCGTCTTCAGTAGGGGGATTTTGGAAATTCATTGAAGCTTTCTTGATCCTACAGATGCCTTAAATTCCAGTTACTAATATGCAGAGTTTACATTTCTGGTATTGTTACCTAAGTATCTCTTCTATACCAGCTACTTCTCCGACTGTTTCCTACCTGTAGAGTTATGACGGCTACAGCTCTGGGAGGTGACAGCAGCCTGTGTTTACTCATTCTCCCAACAGACATAATACGCGTATAGGAACTCTCAGGGTCTAAAATGAATTGGATAAGCTATATACATTTTCTGCCTTGATTTTTCCACCTGTAAACTGAACGATTTTGATTTATTCTTGATTACAAAATGATTTTTGATCCGTGCAGGGCAGTGCTGAAAAGTGCAAGGCTTGGCCCTTATTAGTTTGCACTTCAGGCATTGCTTGAGTAGGAATGAGTTTATCTTTGATTGTTTTTAATCAATAAAATGTACTTATCTGTAAGTGGAGTTTGATAAGAATCAACTACAGCATGAAAGAACTGGTTAATCTGTTGTTAATGAAAAGTTTTATCTGGATGACAACATCTTGCTTCCGAGATATTTGCTTTTGAGCATGAGGACCCAAACCACTTCAGTATTCATCTTCAAGGAAATCTGCCGGGTGTATAAGTTAACTTTAATAAGCCTTGCAAATTACTCTAGTCAAGGTAGTCTCCAAAGAGGATGGTTAAGTACTATTACTATTGTGAGAATGAATGTGGACTTGAGATCTGTGCAGAGGAGGGAAGTATCCTAAAAATAATTTGCTATTCAGAAACATCCTTCACTTCCAAGCAGAGATCTCATGAGGAATTTGTACTGCACTTCATAATCTCCAGTAGCCTAATTGAGTCAATGAAATTACATCTGTAAAACCAGAGTATGTAAAACCAGATACAATTCCACAGTGCCTGATTCAGTACCCTCGGAAGTCAACACATGTTCTGTTGAATCCAACTGGAGTGAAATTGGAGGATTTTATGTACATGATTAAATAAAACCTGCATTTGACCAACACCTATGAAACTTAACAATATAATTGAGATTATGTAGTTGAGCCATTATTTAAATTCTTTTTCATGTGGAGGTATATGCTTTTATATGGAATCCTGTGCAAATTCTTCATGAGGTCTCTGTAAAGGGTCTTAGTTGGTTAATGCAGTACCACACCTGGGATTTTGACTATGCACATGTCAAGAATTAACCAATAAGTTTGTGCAATAATTACCTAAATAAGCTATGTCTTCAGTCTCCATGTTACAACTGTGGTCTGGGCTTCCCCTGTGGAACGCACACATGGGGCTTTTGCTGGATCTTTATACATACTTCCATCCAGTCGCAGTACAGTCAGTAAAAGTTCGGTGGCTAACAGCCACCTCGATCCACTGCTTTTAAACATCACATACTTATTCTTACAGAGTGAATAATGAGACTCTTCACTGCATTTGGAGGTATGGACAAACAGAATGGTTACCACAAAATCCTGTGCAAAAGTAACTTCAACAGCTAGGCGCATATTTAGGGAAAGGAAAACATTTTTGGTGTTATAGTGCTATCTCAATAAAAAGAACAGCAAGTCCATCTTTTAATTTATGGTACGGTGGTATTTTATATTACCAGTACTTGGTTAAACATTGCTGGAGATTTTGTGATAACAGCGTACCTGCAATGCTAAGTAGAAAGGGAATGACCTTTAGAGCATTGTTGTTGTTCAGATCTCTTTCCAGTAGGTAGGTCTAGTGCTCAAGATGAGATTTTTTTTTTTTAAGGTGATGTGTTAATGTGTTATTGTTGTGTTACTTGGGGCTTAACATTGTAAACATCTCCCACCTAATTAGCAGCATTGCACATGACTTTCAGGTTACTTGACAAACAGGCTGGCATTTATCTGACCCAGTTTAGTATGTCTAATGTTTCTAAGGCTAATTAAAGACCCACAAGATTTCTCACTGGGAAAAGGACAATTTTGCCAGCAGGCCTAACAGTGTTAGGTCTAATATGGGCTGCCGCGGTTGTATGGCCTGTGCGTAACTGATGTCTCTGTCTGCGGTGACTCAGCTGTCCCACTGTGTGTGCTATGCCAGCCTATGATGATATACAAACGTGAAGTACCTCTTTGGGGTTTAGGAACATTGGGCTGCCCTGCCACTTAAAATAATCAGTTGGATGTCCAAAATACACTGCTGGAAACAAAAGCATTGATAGCTTTGTAGTTGTCCATGGACTTCTATTACTTCCTGTGAAGATGTGAGTACTTTCCACATCCCATTAAGTTATGTAGCCAGTATAAATCAGGATAGGTAGACTTCTATCAATAGAGTAATCCTAATTTATATCAAAGGTCTGGTCTATCTGTTCTCTAGCTTGTTGGCACATCTAAAATGTGAGGATAATGAAGCATAGTAGTTAGGCTGTCACTGTTTCGAAGGAGTTCACCTGTGAACTCTGCTAAAGAATGCAGTTAAATCTAAGTTTATATGAGGGTGCAGCTGAGATCAGAGGCAGATTTTAGTACTTGAAGTGAGACTATAGAGTGGAAAATCTCAGTATGTGGGAATATGGAATACAGTTAAAATAATTTATGTTTTGCAATGAATTGAAATGGATGTGCAATTGAAGTTAGCTTGGCGGGGTGGGGGGTGGGGGGAAGGAAAAAAGCATTAATTGGCATACTAGTTGTAACTTATCAAAACAGCCAAGGGCCTAGGAGAGCATGGAAGTATTGCTTCTCCATCAGGTCAGAAGCTAGTTAATAGGAAAAGGGGAATAAACTCACTTTTCCCTTTACCCTGTTCTATGTGTCTTGAGTGATTAATTCTGTGCTCTGCCTCAAGCTGTTAATCTGTGGTGGTGACATTTCAATTATAAACGGCATTTTGTCCATCCCCTCTGGAAATTCTGGATTTGTCAGCGCTAAAGCATCACTAGTACATGACTGCAACTTCACTGACAGCTGCACAGCCAAACCTTGTTTGCTTTCAAGAAAAAATTTTGGAGGTTATGGTAGTATCTGCCACCATAAACTTCAATGCAGAAAGAACAGCAGCAATGCACATTTTCCATACACAAACAACTACATCTGAGATAACACTGCCTTGATGGAAGGATGGGCAACAGAGTGACAGGGTAAGGCAATGATTCTCCAAACTTCCCTATTTCTCTGGAAAAACATAAAGAGTGAAAGACACATTCCCATTCTCTCGAGTGGATTCTCCTACCCTATTGTCTTGCACCCTTGTTCCTAATATAAGGAGATCTGATAACACGAGGGTGGTTATACCAGCCCCAACTTTTCTTTGCTATTTAAATTGAAGTATTTCTTGCTATCTGGGACTATTCTTCCGATCTGATTGCTGAAGAATATAACATTCTTACATCCTCATAAGGTTGTTTTCTTTATTTCTAAACTGTTGTTTCCTTTCTACTAACCAAGGCTTCCTTAAAAAAATTTAAAAATCCACTAATGTCTCCTTTTCTGAAGTGATTTATCATTCTCATGGTTTTCTTTAGAACTGACTTCAGCTCCTCTTCATTTTTGTGAGCAGTTGTATTTTGCAGATTGCAGCATTTAAAACCTCGGCATCTTGTCTGCTACGTGTTTACAGGGAATATGCAGCCAGTGAAAGGGCAGAGCAAACCTCTCCTCCCTGGCTCACCAGCCACCTTCTGCATTAATGAAAGAGCAGCCTCTACATGTTATTTGATCCTTTGCTGTCTGGTAAGGGTTACACTAAGGAAACAGTTGTTGGTAACATTTTAAAAGCTTTATTTCCTTCACAGCCTCTGGGTTAAGCGAGACCTTTGGTCAGCACGGGTCCATCCAGCATGAGCTCCTTAGGGGCAGGGAAATTCCACCACCAACTGGTGGCCATCTGATTTAAAGAAGACAAATTACAAACTGGATGACAATTCTACAATACCTTTATTTTTAAAGGGACTGGTACTTCCACTTACTGCATCAGGCTGTTTCCTGATGGCAAACTATTCAGATAAATTTGCGGGATTAGACTCTAAAATGCAAGCTAACAATTTGCATTTGAAAATTATGCATTTGAAGGGATTCCCACATTGTAAATATTTTTCAGAGAACTTTAAACTGTTTTATTTAAAGATTTTGTAATCACATTTCTAATACAGGTACTCTCAATACAGGATATTCAAAGGTGATGTGATGGAGTAAGATTGGTTTAAGTCAGTATATTAGAATGTTTGCATTGTTGGTTGAGAGTCTTCAGGATTAATGTTTTAAAGTTTTTACTTTGCAGTAATAACTAGAAGTCTCGGAAGTATAAACCTGCAGTAGTCAGGGCTTTGAGAAATCCCTGGGAATATTTAAAATGGATTTTAAATGTTCTGTAGGTGACAAAATTTAGTAATATTTTATAGTTTAAAGGGTATTTCAAATTAGATATTTGTACTGTTAAAACAGTTTAAGATCCTGGGCATGCAAAACCTATTTGACTTCATTAAGGCTGTGCTCAGATACCGCCTTGATTGCGGAATGGAAGCGTGTTTTAGATGAGTCTACTTTTGATTAAGCAATTCCACTTTGCTTGTCACATGCTATGGCAGGTAACGCTGAAACCTAAAACCTCCCCAAACGAAAAAAAAAACCAAAACCCAACCCCTCCCAAAAGGCAATCCACAAAACTTCACCCCAAGTAACAATCCTGCATTTGTTTATGGAACGCTGTGCGTGTCGGTGCAACAGCCAGGGTGTTCGATACCACTGCAGCACCGGTACATATCGATGGAACAGTAAAAGCTCGTGAATTCCTTAGGGCTTGAAGCTGCCCCTTCCTCTGTTCTGCTTCCGTTTATCGGGCAGTGGCTGCACAGCTGCGTTGCTGTTTCCAGGCCGGGGGGGTGCCGGGCGCCAGCCCCCGGCGCTGAGCAAAGCCCCCCTCGTCTCCCCAGAGCCGCTCCCTGCCCTACAGCTTCGGCAAGCCCCTCCGTGCGAGGGAGCGATGAGGGCTTGGTCCCGGCTTCGCCTGCGCTGAGCACCCAGCATCTGCGGTACTCCCGCTGCGCGGGGCCGCGCTGGCGGCTCCTTCCCGGGGAGGCCGGGCCTGCAAGGCCGCCCCCTCCGCGGCCGCGGGGCAAGGGTGAAGGCCGGGCAGGCCCGGCCGCGCCATGGCCGCTCCCTGCTACCTGGGCTGGGATTTCAGCACGCAGCAGGTACCGGGGCCGCCTCCCCCTGCGCGCCGGGTAGCGGGGCTGGGGGCCCGGCGGGGCCTTGTCCGGGGCCTGCCCTGCGCGGGGTCCGTCCGGCCCTGCCGCCTCCGCCTTCGGGAGCGCGGTGGGTGCGGGCGGCTGCACCCAGCCGGGTCTCGGGGAGCTGCGAGGGGCAAGGCGCGGGCTGGCCCGCCCGCCATCGCGTCCCACTGACCTGCCGCTGCGCCGCCCCGCAGCACGCGAGGGGAACGGGCCTGCCTCCTCTCCAGCAGCTTGCCTCGCCGCTTTGCCTTCCCCCCCGCCAGCGTTTGGCCTTGCTGGGTTTCCTCGTTTGCACCAGGGCCGGGCTGGGTGCCGCACTCCGTGCCGAGGGCTCGCACACGCCAGCAGCCTGCCTGAGCAGACAGAATAATCCCCCTGCCTCAGCCGGTACAACATAATCCCTGCGCTTGGTGTGTTTGGAGGCTTCTGAGGGCCATCCAGCTGTTCACATTCCTTCCCTTCACCTGCCTAAGTGCATCCTTCGTCCCTTTCTGCTGCGGAAGCGCTGCTGTTTCTCTGGCTGAAGCTGTAGGCTGCGTGTCCTGGCACGTCCTGCTTCCCCATCGTCCAAAGGGATGCTTTTAATCCCGGGAAGGGGTGCTATGGCCATTCCCTACATGCAGACGGTATGGACACCCCTCTGCCGGCAGCAGCCCGCAGGCTGGGAGCTGTGATTTGCACCACATCCAGCTTATCTGGTGTCCTCGTGTGAGTCAAGATTCGTAGGATTGTGAAGGTGGATGTACAGATTGCCGCTTGAAATTTTGATTTGTTGACATAATTGGATATTATCACACTGCAAATAGAAATGCTGCCCAAGTTGTGCGTAGGCGTGAATGTGTTTAACCAATAAGGATTGTGAGCAGAAATAACTTCATTATGGCTGTGCTGAAGTTTGGGAAAGACACATCCAGGTGGCCCATATGAGGTTGACAGAGTGTTTTTCTAAGGGAACATGCTGCAAGAAGAAAGCCAATTAAGCTGCAGTGGGTCAGAGTCAATTTTAAGCTGGTGTGGGGCACCAGCTTAAACGATGGCCCTACATTAGTAAGGCTAAAATTGAAGTAAGACACTCCGAAATGAGGATGGCCTTGTTATTTGAATGCAACTCTTTGTGATGACTCAATCTTTGTAGTTTTTTGTTTGTTCCTTTTGCAGCAGTTTGTACTCTCTCTTGTTGAAATATGTGGGAATGTGAGCTACATTCTCACTTTCCTTCTAGGCTGTTAATGTTTTTCTTCTGTACTAGGTAACCTTGAGTGAAGATAGAGGAGGAAAGTTTGTGGTACTCTTCTAGTTCGTGATTACAAGAAAGCTCAATTTCATGGAGTTACCTGTTTGGGATATTGCTTTCTGTATGTTGCAGCTCAGAATACATTTGTGTAATGCCCGCTGAGTTTTGCCAGACTCATAGAGTTTGATTTACTCACCATTTAGGGAGCAGGGAAGGTCCTCAAGGTATCCTAAGGATCTGTTAGGTTCCTTAGTAAAATGGGAAAAAAAAAAAATATGGAGAGGGTTAAAAAATCTGCATACAGCATCTTTAAGATACTGTATTCTTTGGAGAAATTTGAAAAAATGGTTATGATGATGCAAGCTACGAAACTGATAATTTGTTTGCTGTTTTTAGCATATGTTTGCACCTCAATCTTGCACGATTAAGGAGAGAGAAAATTGGGGGAGGGAGGGGAATGCAAGCAAGCAAATACCCATGTTGCTGAATAGATGGCAAGCTGGAAATTCACATAATAACTTATTTAATGTAAAATTGTGCCCATACTTGCAGCGAGTTGTATGGATTGAGGTGGTGATGTTTCCCATTTCATCTGTGAGAACTGAATTATTATGAATGAGTTATCAGTGCTATTTAATTATTGTTAGTTTTTGTTAACATACTGTTTTATATCTTCTAGCTGAAAGTCATTGCTATTGATGAACAGCTGAGAGTCATTTATGAGGATAATGTTCATTTTGATAAAGACCTTCCAGAATTTAAGTAAGACTTTTTATATTTTACTTGGATAATATAATTTAGCACTTTGGGGATTGGGGCAGGAAGGCTGTTGCCTTATTTAGTCTCACTGATATGCACAGAGGCATAGAACGGTTCATGCCATGTTCACGTTTCATACTTGGTGAGGGTAGTATATGCTCTTGTCTGCCTTGGTATGCAAACATGGCAAGAACTCACAACAGGAGATAAGCAAACAAATCTACCCCTAAGTGTTATGTACAAATAAACCCAGTGTTTTTCTTTTGGGACTTCAGCCTTGTGGATGTGACTGTTTCTTTTGGGAACACAGAGGTAAACACTGCCTTTGTGTCAGGGTGGAATGCTATGATAACAGCAAGTAAATTGTATAAGAGGAACTTCTGAAAGGCATTTGGAGACAAATTCAGTGGCCCCAAATCTCACAGTGGGATGTAGGATGACAGAATTTGTTTACTTAACAGACTAGAATTTACAAATGTCATCCTCCGTGGTCACAAATTTCAATGAAGTCCACTTATTTACTTGATGGTTTAACAGCAAAAATTTGATTCAGTCTTCTAGATTCAAGCCACTAATGGTGACAGGAAACTTAGAAATAACTATGGATTCCATGTAGCCAATAAGCAGTATCAGCATTGGAGTCTGTCACAGATCTTACTTCAGGGTTAGAGCATTTCCTTGCAAATTACTTTGCAATTGAGTCAAGTATCTTAGGAGCTAGCTTTTACTTTTTCAGGTTTCAAACACTGGTTGTATCCTTGCTGTTAACATAAAAGTGTTGCAAACTCTATTTGGTTATTAATCAACTTGAAGAACTTCGCTTGGTGGGGAAAAATTGCTTAATTTACCAAGAGAAAATACCATTTTTTAATAGGACTCAAGGTGGAGTCTATATTCACAGTGACAGACTGACAGTCACTTCTCCTGTGCTAATGTGGATCAAGGTATGAGCAAGCTTTATGTAGTTTGACTTCTTCCTTGCTGTTATTGAAATGGAAATGTATTCCAAGCAATAGTGAAACTCATCATTCAAAGTCCCTTCGCTTGTATTAAGTTTCTTTTAACTGTTACTCTGTGTCTCTGTTATGCAAATATTAATGTTCTCAACAAACGTCGTGGAAGTTGCTAACAGTTTGTTGGGGTTTCTTGTTTGTTTATCCACTCTCTACTATGTGTGGTTAATCCTTTCCTGGCTTCCCCTCATTTGAAAAAAAACTATTCTTTTTTTCCTCATCTTCTTGTTTCATACACAAAAGGGGCAGCTGTTGCTTTGCCTGTCTTAAATCTGTGCTTTTGTAGCATTCAGGTTACTTGCACTGTTTTTTTAGAATAAGCTTTGCTTCCAAGTGATGCCTCAAATGGTAAGTGGTTAAAGAGCAATTTATTTGGTGATTCCCAGTCACTTTGACTCATGTTTATTTTGAAATGCAACATTCTTTTCTGTTTTAAAAGAAGGCCTTCCTTGTTTCTGAGCAGATTCTGCAACTTTTGCCCTCACATGGTAGTATGTAAATTTGTCTTACTAGTGTGATTTGAATAGTTAAGATGTTTGAAAGGTCACAGAACCCCCAGCTGTTGATCCACAGTAGTTTACAAAGGTTTGGTGAATTTGGTTGCGACTGGCCTTTTGAACCATAATGAAAAGGAACAGTTGTAATTATTAAATTAATAATATGATGATAGAGGTATGTGATGTTTCTTGGGAAATTCTGAAGTCCTGCAGTGGTCCATTTGTCAAGACAGTCTCATTCAGATCAGCATTTCCCAGACTAGGTAAAGATAGATGAATTTTTTGTTTTAAACTTCAGTAAAATGTGGCAAGAACAAAATTAAGCATCTAGGTTAAAGTGCTAAAATTCACTTCAATTAGCCTTATATTAAAGAGACCCTGAGTTTTCAGCAGACACTGGAGTCAGGGTCAGTGTTACTGAAGATACCTGACATCTGGTAGGGTGCACCCCATTATGATTTCATAGATTTCCAAGAGTAAGAACAGGAAGAGATAATCCTGCTTTTTGTCTGGCACTCTTAAAAGTGGCTTTTTAATGCATTGGAAATCTTAAACTCTTGCCTCTTATTGAAGTTTCAAAGAATGGATCTTTGTGATTCAGCTTGTTTAAAGATCTTGGTTTTTTTCCCTGTGTGATTCAACTTTTCTTTTATGGACTTTTACTTAGTAAATTAATTTATGCAGCTTCTTGAGAAGTCCATAGTCATTAGCTAATTTTTCATTATCTGCCAATGAACTCTTATCAGTGATGACATGAATTTACTGTTTAATTCCAGAGATTGTGAGTATGCATAATTTGATAGCTCGTTACAGTCATTCTTGATTCTGTTTTTTCTTTTAGGCTCTGGATATGATTTTGGAAAAGATGAAGTCTTCAGGCTTTAACTTCTCTCAAGTCAGAGCTTTGTCAGGTGCTGGCCAGGTTAGTTTATAAAGGAAAAATCAGTCTTACTATATTTCTTCAATGGAGTATAAGGTATAGTGATAAATTTCATTTAAATAATTGGATCGCAGACGACCATAATGACATCAGGTAAGACCAAAGCTTCATATAAGCAACCATTAAATGACACATTCTCCTTAAAACCTGAAGCACACAGAGCAGTCATTAGAAGGTAGTGGGAGTGGAGGATGAGCTTGACATTACAGTTGTTTAGATCAGTATAGTGCATAACTGTGTGCTTCCTGTTTAAATTCTTTGTACATACAGGTTCTGAAGTGACTGGGGTCATCTTGAATTTCAGCGTATTGGGGTGTACGTGGAAATGGAGCAGAAAAAATAGTGAGGAGCACAGTTTGCTAAAGGCATAGTAACATCCTGTTGAGCGCAGTTTTTGTTGGCTAGGATAGAGATCTGCCCACGAACAACAAAAACCAAATTATCATAGTCTTTGCAGAAATGGCAAAGTTGCTGCTGTGATTTAGCCTGTAGTGCATAATGCCTTTTTTCTGAGATTTATAAAGCCCATCCTGGCATTTAGTCAGTTAGCCAGTCTCCTGGTACTCTGGTGACAGAACAAAGTCACTTAGAACTTTCTCAGATGATATTCAGAGTTAGGACAGCGCCAAGGTGATAGCTAATCCTGATGCGTGAGGTTGAGGTTATTCATCTTGATATATCTGGGGCTAATTAATCAAACCTCTTGCTTTGATCTCCATGTTCCATTGACTTCAGTTGAAAGTCTGAGGCAAGTGTCTGAAAATCATAGCCAGCATCAAGGCGCTCATGAATTCTTCAGTGGAACAGAAGTTAGGGACTGCCAAGTAACCCCAGTTTGCTCAAGTGAAAAAAGGAAGTGCATTTCCAGATTGCCTGTATTCCTTTATTTCACCCGTCCTCCAACAAATGGGGGGTGTCAACTTGGTGCTACATTCAGATTGCTTCAGGTAGAAGAGATTTTATTGTTACGCCCTTCCAACCCACATTGTCTCTCTCCCCTTTCTCTTTGAAGAACCTTGTCTTTATGCTGCAGATCACTGTGGAGGTGCACTGATGGGCCAGTGTTTGTCCCAAAGAAGGGACAAACTTGGTCTCCATTGTCTGCAGAACTGGCAGAGATGTGCAATGCAATCTGGATGGCACTGTGGTCAAACACTCTGTGCCCAGAGGGTTCTGTGTGCCATTGGTGTCATCAGAATGATTAGTGGGTCACTGGGTGGTGCTTTGCAGTTTGTGTGGGGTGTCCTACAGTTGCATAACTAGAGGTGCCTGGCTTGAGGAAGCTGCCTGAGCGGTGGAGCTTAAATAGCCTTCTCAGTATCGTGCAGTCTATGAGTGGTGACTGGGCATGTAACCGAAGAATCTGGGGACTGTGCTGTAACTGCACAGAACTAAGAGTCTTCACTGTGGAGGCCTGGCTATAGCTCAAAGAGTCCTCAGAGAGTGCCTAATGATGTGGATTAGCAGCATAACGATAGTTCCCACTAGAAGTTGCTGTAGTTCAAAATCAGCATTGTCTCTTGACTCCTACATTTTCTGGTTTAGTATATGCTTTGCTCAGTCTTAAAGAGTCTTTTAGTGAGGCGCTTGATTTGAAAAGGTGTGACTTTTTCCTAGTTTGGAGATTTCTCCATCCCTTAGAGTTTGAAATTCAGATCAGGATATGAACTTGGCTGCTTGGGAGGGCATCTCCAAGTTCTGTTTCTGTACTTTCCACAGCAACATGGGAGCGTGTACTGGAAAAAAGGAAGCATCCACATTTTAAAGAATGCGTCACCCGAACTGCCTTTACATCAGTCACTGAAGGTAACTTTCATAAAAGAGCTTTGGCGGGAGAACTACACTGTCCTTTTTTTGATCCTTACATGTTGCTTTTCTCCTTGCAAACCTTTTGTTTGGCTGAAGTGTGTGCCCCTGCAGCGTAAAGTGAAATGCAGTGGTTATTCCTTCAGCTCCAGGGCTCTTGACATTTCCTGTTCTCCTGAGTGGTGGTATAGACTACTTTAAAAGCTTACAGCTGCCCGTGGGCATCCCAGAATCTTTCTGTGTCAGAGTAACAGCTGGTTTGTTCTTTCAAGAAATGTAATAGTTTTGTAAACAACCTGTAAATATTTTAGTGGTGGTTTGTGGTTTTTTTTTTTTTTGTATTAACAAAAAATTGTGGTGAAAAATGTATTTTACATGAGTTTACTTGCAGTCTTTGTGATTTCATTAGAAAATATTTTAAAAAAAGGCAGTTTTACACTTAAATCTGAAAGGATGGAAGTGTAGTGCTGTGTGGACACAGACCCCTAACAAGTATGTTGTTGAACCTCAGCCTATTCTGTGTGTGCGTGTGCTTGGTAAGTTTTGAACATAGATTTGACAAACTTTTAAAATAAAAGAAAGGTGGGGAGGAATCAACTTCCTCCTGAAGATCCTTACCTTCCTTACTTCAAGATCAGAAAGGACAGTTGTATGTTGAAAGGGAGACATTTGTGTAACAGATCTGTTAAATGATTAATTTTGGTAATATCTCACCTGTGCAAAACTCTGGGAAATGGAGTTAAAATGCTTTCTGGTGACGTACTACGTCTCAGTTGCATTTCCAAACCGTTATGCCGGTCGTTAATAAGAAATCTGCTAGTAGAGCTGCGCAAAGATAATCTGATTGTTTAGAGAGGACTTCTAAGAAGCGGGGCTAACCTTACATCAAAGGGCCCAGGGCTTTAGCTAAGAGTGTGCGTGAGACATCGTGTTGCGTGATAAGTGAAGTACATGTCGTGGTGCAGTTTATGCCAAGTAACGGCAGGAAAAGCCTGTTGCTTCCCTCTGATGTGAAGTGTGGCTTGGGCTTTTGACCACTGCCCAACATCTGCTTTCCCATAACTGTCAAGAGGAGACCAGAAGGCATGTCAGAGAACTGAACTGTCAGCTGATTCCTAGATCTGCTGTATTGCTGCTAGTCTAGCAGGGCCTTCTTAGAGATCAGACTTGCTAATAAAGGATATCGTTCCTTGCAGGCTTGTTTTTCTGTCAGTAACAGCCCCATCTGGATGGATTCTAGCACAGCTTCCCAGTGCAGCGCTCTGGAGAAAGCCGTGGGGGGAGCACAGCACCTAGCAAATATCACTGGTTCTCGAGCTTATGAGGTGAGGAGCAATGGGAAGAAAGTCCTCAGCAGCCTGCTGACAGAAGCAATTCTGCCATTGCACTGGTACCACAACAGATGACTGTCAGCCATTAAGTATGAAAAAGAGAATTTTTGAAGAAACTCCAACGATACTGTGCTTTGCAGTAGTCTCACAAAGAAAGATGTGGAAGTTTTAAACTGAAATTAGGCAAATGTTGGAAATTTTGCTGCAGGGAACTGCTGGGGTGAGCTGTTGCATTTGGCCAGTGGTTCTGAAATACAGTGTGTGGTGGCCATGCCTACAGTCTCAGGGTCTGGTTCTCCCCTGGGAGCTCCTGTGCAGCCACACTGGGGTGCCAATCCAGTTTGTGTTACAGGTTTACCTGGAATTATGACCCCCATGTTTGTGGATCATTGCTCTAGGTTACTTCTGAGCAGAAAATATTAGCCTTTTAATGTTCCCTGAAGGCTAAAAAGTAGCTGTTGACCGAAGAGGAGTGAGTTTTAGCGGTTGGGGATGCTATTAGAGAGTACTGTCACTTGTCTCCTCTTCCTGACACTTCTCTCTCTCATAACTGTGACAACAAGTTATGGAGTAGGAGCAGGGCTGCCTTCCAGGTGTCTCAGCACCTGACTACTGTTACTGTTGGTTCAACAGGATAAAGCTTTAACCTTCCAAATTACTGATTCTGTTTGTGAATCATCATGCCAGGTTTATGGCCGGCGTTGAAGTCAGACTTTGCATAGCAGTAACTGTTTATTTTTAACTTGCTAAAGGTTAAGGTTTCAGTGTTTAAAGTATTTTGTTATTTGATATAATACATGGGTGAAAAATAATAATTCTTACAACTATTATTAGCCTGTGCTGGAGCTGCTTCATTGAGTATGAAACTTCCTGCTTTGCTCCCAACTCACCTGCCTCAGAGAGGTACATAGGTTGCGTTGCCTAAACCTTTCCAAGGATTTGAAGGCAGCGTTTGAATTGTGCTGGTCCCTGTGCACAGTATAAATGTGATTCATTCCATTGAACTGTCATTTCTGAAGTGTAAATTATGGATAGTAATGCTTTTTCACAGGCTTTTTTTTTTTTTTCAAAAGGTGAGCAAAATTCTCATAATGAGACTATGTGTTATCGCCTGTTTAGTGCAGATTGCCTGCTGTGCGCTGACTTTCATCATGCATCAGGCAAATTAAATATCCAAAGTGCAATGTACTGAACTCATTACACAGAGTTAATGATTATTGACTCCATTTAGGGTTTGTGTTTCTAAGCATTTGCATTTCTTTCTCAGCGTTTTACAGGAAACCAGATAGCAAAGATTTACAGCCAGAATCCTGAGGTCTACATGCAAACTGAGGTTGGCTCAACTTCAATACACTTATTGGAAAACATAGTTAAAAATCTTTTAATATTAATTTTGTGGGGATGTCCAACTTCTCTGCTAAAGAGTATTTTGATTCTTGTGTTTGGTTTTAAGATTAGGATTGAAAATTTGCTTATTTTATTTTTGGTTTTGTTAAGCTATTAGTCATTGTGCAGATAAAAATCGAGCATTGAATGTTAACACAGCGGGCTCCATTGGATCTCACCTTTGTGGAAGAAGTTTTAAAAACCAGACTTTAATTTGGGTGGTAATAAACTGTATGTACAGTTTGAACACAAGCAGGTAATTAAGCACGCCGTTGAAATTTTCACCCTTCGAACGGTGCGTTTGCATGCAGAAAGGTGATTGCTCTGCCACGCAAAGCCAGCATTCTTGCAGATGTACGTAGGAAAAATCTGCGATTGATTCTAGACTTTTTTCATAGTTTTTTCCCTTGAGGAGCTACTTTGGTTCCATTAATGCAAGTGAATTGCATGGTGTAGTTGTTTTCCTTCTGATTTTTGATTTTCAGAAATCAGCTTGGAATTCTGTTATTGCCTCAGCTTGTTGAGTCTGCATCTAGCTGTGCCTGAAATGCCATGGCTTGAAGCAAGGTGAAAACTCCGTGCAAATACGATGTCAGTGAGGGAAGGGCTCCTGTCCTGTGATTAGAATGTACCAAACATCCAGCCCAGGGAAGTCAGGCTGCTCGTGTTTTTGTATTAAGGCAGTATCCGTCATAATTTTTTTTGTGGTTTTGAAAAATCTGACCCCTTAGGGACTCCATGGGGAATTGAGTTGCCAAGTTGACTCTGTGTTTTGTGGGACAATGCTGCT
The DNA here is from genome assembly GCA_027574665.1 of Rhynochetos jubatus. Taxonomy (NCBI): domain Eukaryota; kingdom Metazoa; phylum Chordata; class Aves; order Eurypygiformes; family Rhynochetidae; genus Rhynochetos; species Rhynochetos jubatus. The sequence goes on along the minus strand of CM050653.1, from coordinate 7,245,031 downwards.
TTTTTTTTTTTTTTTCTCCCCATATTTTCTTTCTAAATACATGTTCTTTAGCCTTTATGATAACAAGTGATGGGGTGAAACAGAACACTAATACAGCCTGATCATGAGCTTAGACTAGATTTGGAGAGAAATGCAGTAGTGAAGAGGAAGTGGGTCTGTGGAACTGAGAAGGAGTCAGACCAAGCTCAGACTCTGGGGGCTGGTTGCACTGATGGCACCTTGCACCAATAAAGGATATGCAAGATGTTGCATTCAAGCGCAAATGATCTCTGTGCCAGAGTTGCTCTAGGGGACCTCAAGAAGCACTTAGCAACTTGGCAGTCTCAATGACATGTGGAAGGTGGATGTTTTCCCTTCTCTAGGTCAGCTTGCTAAACTGGCTGAATCACAGTTTAACTTCATCCTTTTCCTTCCGTTCCAGGCAGCTAGTGCCCACTGGGGCACCCCAGAAGGTAGGCCTTCATTATCGAAGCACAATGCGATATATTCTTGGGGAGAGACGTGTGAAGAGCAAGTGCATCATTAAGTTTCCTGGCCATTGTAACTGCCTCTTAGAGCTCTGGCTATAGTCCGTCTTTGAATGGTGTGTGAAGCAGTGGTTTTGTGATCATTAATAAAAAACCTGTCACTGCTGACTCACTCCACCAGCAGAGATTTGATTCTGATTAGTTACTGGGTGACAATCATATTTCTTCTGAATTAGTCAGAGCACACAGTAAGGAATTTGTCAGCTTTTATTCCAGCTTCTTGGGAAGAGATAATACTTGATCCTGCAGGAAGCTTGGCAGTAGCTGGTTAACTTGGTAGTTTCTGTAGCAGATCTGAAGTGGAAGCAAGTTTGTGTTGGATCAGTGCATTGTGTCCTGTGGCCAGGGCATTTTTGAGCCAGTATTAGAAGCCCTACAGCTGGATTTAATGCATTGTTGGAATATACCCTGAGGCAGAGCCTGCAGGTAGTGGTTCAGTTCAAAGCTGATTATTACCAGCTCCTGGGAGTAACTCCTGAGAGGTCTGGGGTCTTAGCTGGGAGGAAGATAGGAGTTCACATAAAGGTGCTAGCAGAGCCTTGCCAGAGTGCCTAAAAAGCTTACAGACTTGTGCTCTGGGTTGCCCAGTGCATGGTTTCTGGGCATTTCCCCTGTTGCCAGCATACAGGTGGGTGGTTTTGTGTGTAGGGTTTTTTTTTTCTTCTTAGTTCTTCCTTGAAATAAGGTTCTGTGATACACCAAAGTTAGGAATTAATTCATGATAACATAGAGTATGCTAATATACCAGGTGTATTTTGCATGTTTCAAAATGTCCAACAACTTTTGTCATGGGGTTATGTTTAGATTGGTATCTGCAGTATTACTTAGCAAGATAGAACTGAATACTCCTTCTAGGTGTATTTTTGTGTGCTTTCTGTGCGTAACATTAAACATCCATTAATATTTGCTGCTTCCAATTACTTAATTATTTACTTTCTTTGAAGTGAATACTGATGGGACTCACTATCTCACACCTTTTCTTTCAGAGAATCTCTTTGGTTAGTAGTTTTGCAGCTTCCCTTTTCCTAGGAGCTTATGCACCCATCGATTACAGTGATGGTAAGTGTGTGGGCTTTTCTTGTAGTAACAATTCAACATGGAAATTTTCCTTTCCATCCCCAGCTTACATAAAAGGTGAACAAGGTCACTACCATTTATTTTCAGTGTTTAATTAATGACAAGTGTATTAGATTTTAAGCTAAGTTACTCCTTTCAATTTGTTCCTGCTCTTGATAGTGCTGTCAGCTGTGCTTATGTATCCCTGTCATATTATGATTCCCATTTCTACAAAATGAATCCACAGAAAATATTCTTACATGAAATTGTGCTTTTTTTCATTAATTTATGATGTATAAAGGAATGTTGAAATATCTATTTAAAAACATGAAAAAAGGTGACTTTTTAAGCTAGATTTCATAGTTTTGATATTTGTTCTTCATTTTTGGTGGTTTAGCCGAGTTGCACAGGATGTGAACAAGATGTATAGAGTCATTATTCCCCCCCCCCCCCCACCTAAATGGAGTATGGATCTGCAACAGGAATACCTTTTCAAAATGAACCAGAGAAAAAAATCATAAACCAAGCAAAAAAAAATCCTGAACTCAGTTAAAAAAATCCAACAAACCTTCCATATCTCTCTATTCATTATATCAAAGACAAAAAAGTGACAAGGCGCTCTCTTCTGTTGTGTGTTATCTCTGTTATCCAGCTTTTAAATGGCAATTTTAAATGGCAATTACAAAGGAACCCATTTTCCTGGGAGCTGTGCTGTTATTTCTAAATAGCATTTTTGATTCCTCTGAAACTAAGAGAAGATATATTTTGGAGCTGAAAGGTTAGATAACAAGGCTCTCTAAGGAAATTTTGCATTATAGAGCCATAGTCCACACGTTTTAAGACCAACTCATTTTTTCTCCTTCATTGTTCCATCAAAGTTCATAGGAAAAGGCAAGACACCTCAATTTTAGCTAATGGACAACTTATTCAATATCAGATCTCCCAGTTATACTTGAGACCTCAAAAATCACAAAGCAATCCATGCTTATTTTGCAGCAGTTGAGAGATTATTACATCTATCTTCTAGTCCTGTTCTGTTAGCCATGTATTTTCACAGCTAAATTTTATTTTTTTTAATGTGTTATTGGCAACAATACCTCTTTGGCGATATGCACTTTACTCCTCAGTAGGCCCAAATACTGAGCACTTCAGCTACCCAACACCCCCCAGAACTAGCTCCATGTACTGCATTTCAAAGAGAGATGGGGACACCTTCAAATTATTTTTTCTGATAAAGAAATATGTTGATCTTTAATGTTTCAATGAGAGCAAAGTGTTAATTTTGATTCAAATGTTTAAAAATATAACCATTGAAATAAATATTGTTTTGGATGTTGGGGAATGTTTTTTTGGTGGTTACCTTTTCCTTTTCTACTTGGAAGCAAGTGGGGGAAATTCATGCTTCTTCAGTTCTGGAACATGAAAATATCTGTGTTGGGTTGAAAACCAAAGCATTTTAAACTAAAAAAAATGAAAATTTGCTTCATTGGACAATTTTCTCAGAAAATGTATTGCATTTTTCAAACAGCTCTAGGAGAGCCTGTTTGGTTACTCCTCTAGATATTTATGGAACTTGAATAAATGTTATCTACTGTTCAGAGCATGTAAGATTATTAAATCTTTGTGTGAAGAAAGATAAGAGAACTAAGCAGGATGTTACAGTTCTCTTTACAAGACAAAAGATTTTTTGGCACTGTAAGCTATGTTGTGTCTTGTTCGTTCCTTTGCTTCTGTTAACATAATGAGAGAGAATTCTAATTCCAGTAATAAAATATAATTATAATGTATGCAGCAGTTATTTGGATCCAGCTGAAAAACTTGTTGTCATTTACGATTTCTTGCAATTGACTTGATCTTTTGCATTGCACCCGTATATTGTAGTTTAAAATGCATCTCTCAAAATAATGTTCAGATAATAGACCTATTCTTCATTTCTGTAGGTTTAATATCAGGTCATATCGTCTTTAAAAGACCCTGTCAAATTGTTTGGCTCTGCACAATAACTTATCTCTTTAACTTTGCAGGTTATTGTAGGATATGTGCTATGCAGTTTCAGGATTTTTTTTTTTTAAAGGTCCAATTTCGTAAGGTTCAAGTCACTCTTTGTGAATGGCTGAGCACCCTGGGTGATTGATTTAAAAAAAATCAAATTACATTCTGGTGGAATGAAGAATGTTTTTCATTTATATTGTGCAGATGTTAAAAGTAAGATACATTTGGGACCTAAACAACTTGAACACTTGAGGCATTATTTCTTTTAGAAGACACCTTAAAGAACAGCTATTCAGCTCTTGACCTAGAGAAACTTTATCTTTTGCAACGCTTTTCTGAGAGCCTTAGGCAAATCATAGCCTAGTATACTTGTTTTTGTTATTCTATCAAACGAGGGTGCTTTGAGCTGAAGCTTTTTCAGAAGGAAGCATGGTGGGCTGAAATTACTCCTCATGTAGCTTGTGTGGTGTCAGCAGAGTTACACTGCTTAAGATTTTATCTCCCTGAAAAGGCAATCCAGAGTGCTGTAATATAGATGCACTTAACTGTTTATAAATGTATGCAAGTATTGATCTTTAGTTTGATTAATAAAACCAGGTAATCTGCCGCATTTGGTCTTTGTAATGAAATTGGGTCCGTCCCCCCCGCAATGTTGTAGCACTTATACTTTTGTATATGTAATAAATATTAGCAAGTCCTTGATTGTGCTCCTGGTCATTTTATGCTGTCAGAGATGCTTGCAGTGAAATACTGAATCCTGTTCATCCATGTATTGACCCTTTCTTCAGTCCGTACTGACCATGACCTTGGCTGTTGACCGTTGTTGATTCATTTAGAGTGACAAGTCGAAAGATGGCCTTTGATATTTTTGGTTTTTTTTCCCCCCTTGGTTCTCAGATTATTGCTTATTTTATATGTAAAAGTTATAACAGTATGCATAAGCCATTTTTACTAACTTTTATTTCTAGAAGCAGCATAGATCATGACCAGAGGTGCTTGAATTTGGAACCCACTGTACATCATTCCCCATATAATCAAAGGAGAAAGAGAAGTGGTTCCAGGGAGCATTCGGCTCTGGTTTTTATTTTCTACTGACTAGAGATTCTCATGCAAGTGCCCACAGTTGGATAGGATGAATCCAGGCCAAAAAAATTAATAGTTCTTGTAAAATAGTTGTTTCACATCTTTTAAATGAGTTTCTGAGGGTGGGGTAAATTAGCTCATCTTTCTTTTCTTGGGCATATTAGCTCATCTTTCTTTTCTCAGGGCATATTAAAGTCTTTGTGCAACTATATCTACCAGTCAATAAACTGAAATGTTGTTTCTGTGTAATATATAAACTTAGACTTTTTCAGTTATAAGGTTAGTATTTTTTCCATTCTATGCGAAAAGATTGGAGGCTGTCCTTTTGTCTTGCAAAATTGCATTGGATGATACTGGTTAAATGTTTCCTGCGGGGGGGGAGGAAACAACATAGGCAACAACTAACCTTTCTCTAGTAAAAATTCTATGTAAAGATTCTGTTGCTCACTGCCTAATTTGATTTAGCTAAGGGGTTCTTGGCTTTTTAAATTATGGACTTTTCCAGGAAAATTTATAGAATCACGTATTTCTGCATAGAAACCTTATTATACCCAAAAGCTTGGGATGAGGCTGCTCACACCCTCTGGCCCCGGGAGGTGCAGATGGTGATGCCGGACTCACTTTACACTGGAAAGAGGGGATGGATAGATTAAGAGTTTTCTCACCTAGAGAATTGATAGAAGCTAGAGTTAATCTCGCCATCTTTCATTTTCTGTGGGTGGTAGCAAATTTGACAGCAGAAAAGGGAAACGCACCTTTTGCCCGTGGGAGGCATCTTGCACTCCCTGCTCTGTCAAATTCCTGCCGTTACATCATAGGCCAAACAAACCAATGCATAGTTTGTTGAGTGTGTTTAATTTGCTGGAAATGGGATTGATTAATGCTTTTATATTTTATTAAGTATAATCCAAATATCCTACTCTTTGGCTGGGATAACCCACTCCAGTGGGTCTCAGCTGGAGTGTGCAACACTTTCTGTTGACAACGCTGTGTGAAGCACTAGGTCCAGACTTTGGTCATTAGGAATGGACTTTGTGTAGAGATGCTTTATTTATAAATGTTGTTAAAGTAATTATTAGGCCTATGTGAAAAAGGCTGCTGGGAATTGATAGGGTGGGCTCATTTGTGTATGTGTTTGTGCAGTGTGTGCCCTTCTTCAGTGTAAAAGCCCTGCTAGAGCCTTGTGATGTGCTGGTGGAGATGTGAGTTGCATCCCTTCTCTTCCTCCGTGTCCCAGTGCCACGGACAGTGTTATTCTACAGACACAGCGTGTGGGGTCAACTTCGCTGTCTTTGTGTTTTAAAAAGTTTAAAGATTTATTGAAGTAAATTTCAGGTTTTCCACTGTGCTCAGCTGAGAATGTAGCTGTGTTTGAGATAGATAAGATGTGGGCTAAACAGTCTTTGAAATTAAAATGTTGTTAATCTAGAATAGGACTAATAAGTCCCTGGACAGTACTAACCATAAACACATCCAGATTTTCACATCTAATGAAATATGCAATTAAAGGCATCTTAAAAATATAAGCAAGGAGTGCTGAGTATGTTATGTAGAGTCGGCCACTAACCAACTTCAATTAACTTTATAAGCCAGGGTAATGCAAATATAATAGGAAAAAGCAATAGGAAATGAAACAAAAAATGCACAGCTCTTCTCAGATCTTGGGATGGTCCTGGTGTGGAAATAGGTGCCCAAATCAGTTATGTAGGTTTTTGCAGTCCCTAATTCAACTCACAGACTCTAGACTTCAGAGGTGTTGCATGCTTGTAGGTGCTGCAGATTTCAATTGGGCTGTTCATTTCTGAAAGTTATGACTTTGGTATTGAAAGCTGGAATCTCCGAACTAGCCTCAAAATTAGAGGCTACACTGGAAAATTTGACCTCTTGCTTTTTTTGTGGGCGACTTCTAAGCTTTTATTTTGTCATCCCTGAAGAAGGAAACATTGATATGGAGGAAGATTAGTCAGCATGGACTCTGGTGCTGATTTGATACTCATAGGCAGGAGTAGTAGATCTGTACCACCCAGGGTGGAATTTTGTCATTATAGGTCTCAGATGAGCACAGCATACCTGCAAGTGACATTGCTGCATCAGTGAAGTCTTCATCTAAGGTGGAAGGAGTTGATGAGGAGGCATCCACGTTCTTCTTTTTGTTTTTGATTTGGGAATAACTGGATTGTCTAATGCATTGTGCATCAAAGAAGCCTTTTCTGCTACTGTTACAGGTGAAAGATATCCAGAGGCTGAATTGTCAGCATCTTTCACACTTTAAATAGCTGAAAACATGCTCTTTGAATGTAAAATATTAATCTGTAAATTTTCTGTTTCCTGTAACGAGGTATAATTTTCTGATAGAGTACTATCTTGTGTTTAGTGATACGTGCCTCTTGTTTTGATCTGCCTGGTAGGTTCTGGCATGAACTTGCTGCAGATTCGGGAAAAGGTCTGGGCAGTGTCCTGCCTTGATGCCTGTGCACCTGTATTACAGGAGAAACTAGGATGCCCTGTACCATCCCATTCAGTCCTGGTACGTGCCTGCCTAGAAGAGTTGTAGAGTTTTGTGCTGAGAATTCTGCTAATAGCACTTTCTAAGAGTATATTTGTGAGTGTGCATGAGTATGCATGCAGTTATCCTCAAAGCTATGCTCCTTGATTTAATATTTCCAGGTGTGGTGTGAATGTGTATTGGCAGAGCAGAAACAGACATCTTTGAAAACTGCTAACTAGCGTCTGTCATAGCGTTCATCAGTGATCCCCTTGGGCTCTTGCATGCTCTGGGCTGTGATGAGTAAAGTTTCGGTAGAAGGTCCAGTGATAAGAATCTTTGGGGTCCCCTCCCATGCCCACAAGCAGTTGGTCACTGCAAAACTGTGCACGATATTTATTACTGCAGAAACAGAACCCAACATTTGCATTTCTCGACAGGGACCTTGTTTTAAACTGTTTGTAGAGTTAATGAGGTAATCTTTGTGAATAATTTGGGATATTTAAAGCTCCTCAGTACACGCAGCATAATGGTGAAATCAAATCAAGCCACGTATCTCTTAGAGTAAATGAATTTAGTTTTGCTCCCCAGCACAGAACGAGCTATTGCTTTAGCTGGTGCACATGTAAGAGTGTAGCTACCCATTACTTGATCCCCCTGAATTAAGTGCTGATCTTCTGTAACGAAGAGAAACATATAAAAAAATCCTTATAAATGTCCTTGTATTTTTTAATGATAGTTTTCATCTCCTGTGGTTTTTTTTTTCTTATGACTATCAAATGTGGCTTAAAAGAATACAGCTCTTGACCCCTGAAATAATAAGGGTCATATTCCAGCAGTTGATGTTGTGATGTATATTAATGTTACGTTTCCTCTTATGTTTGCATTGAATTTCTAGTTTCTATGTATTAATATTCATGTATGTGTGCAAAATAGATGGATATGTGTATGTTACTTTTTATGAGTAACTGGAGAGAGACCCAAAGCTAAAATGCTACTGTTTACTTACCCTCAGGTTAGTTTTGGCAATAGGTTATTTCTATGAGGTCCTTAACAAGAAAAAAAGGTTCAAAATCTTTAAAATACTCATTCATACCTTAAATTATCCTAGAAATTACTGTTACAGCTGCTTTGTGGTATTTCCATTCTGTGTTACAACATGTTGTGTCATACGTTGCAAGATTACTTTCCATTTTTTGAGCTGCTTTTCCTCTCTCTCTCTCTTTCTCTTCCTTTCCTTAGGGGCCCATTTCTCCATATTATAGTCAGCATTATGGTTTTAGCCCAGACTGCAAAATAGTAGCATTTACAGGAGACAATCCAGGTGAGACGGTTAAATGTATAGGATTCAGTGAATATGATTATATATGTACTAAAATTTTAAATCAATCTCATTGATTCTCAGATGAAAGAATATTGTGTTTATCAGCATTAATCCTTTTTCCAACAGCTTTCCATCACTGGTTCTTCTGAGGTATAGACTTCTTGGGTAAGCTGGGTATGACAAATGAATTCTCTTTTGTCTAGTGATTAGAGGTGACTTCATTTGCCTTTTGATAACTTCAGTTTTGGTTTGCCTGCCTCTCAGAAACTATTCTTACTATGAACTGCTAACATTTTAACCTAGAAATATAAATTTAAAAATTGCAAGTTTATCTTTTCAAGCAAAAAGTTGGAGAAGGACCTCATAGGCTTTCTCTGAGTATTAGAGCTGTCCTTTTGTCAGTGTAAGTGAAGGCATTAATTTAGGGTCAGTTTTTTGAACCCTGGAGACTGTTTCCATGTAGAGCAAGGCTGTCTGTTTCTCAAGACTGTGAAAATAAAGTTCTTATCTGTATTACAGTAGCATATGCAGGTTTGAATCAAGATGGAGGCTTCATCATGGTATATTTTACATTTGTATTCTGGGAGATGGTCAAAGTCTGCATTTCCCAAAAGTCCAATTTTTCTTCTAGAGATTTGAATCCAGCTTAGTCTAATAAATACGTGAGTAGTCTGATGTCAGTGGGAGTGTTTCTCCTTTAAAGTGTGGTGTTAAGTAAGGGTCTGTGGTATTTAAAACCAGAATATGTAAAACATTGGAGAATCATGCAGTTCCGTAGTGTTTTGTTTTTAAGCATTTTGATTTTGGTAAAAATCACTCCCTCACCCAAATGCTTTTCCCATCTTTTACAGTGTATAGGCCAAGGACATCATGAGCATATTTGCCATTTATATTGTACTTTGGGATGGTGAATGCGATGTGTTATGTTGTCTCGTACAATATGCTATAAATAAGTCAAAAGAGTAACTTTTTACCTGGTATTCTGGCTCTTCGTTTTCAGCATCATTGGCAGGGATGAGACTTCAAGAAGGAGATATTGCAGTAAGTCAAAATGTACTGCCGGAAACTGTCCATATTCCCAACTAAATGAAATAGATGAAACGCAAAATAGCTGTAGGTTATCAGTTAAATTTTTCTGCTAGTGTTGATTTTCTGTATATTGGATTTACACTTGTTTTATTTCTATCAATCTGAAAGCTGCCTGAAAGATTTTAAGTAAACTCTTGCGACTATTTGTAACTAATGCTCCAGACATTAAAACCTAAGTCTTCATCTAGTACGTATTTTACTGGCATGACAACCGAAGTCAGAGCTAGCTTCAACACGAATCCAATTGACTTAATATGTAATTTAAAAACAATTAGTGGTAATAACAAATGGTTTTAATTTAATTTCTGTATTGCTTTCCAAGCACATTGTGATAACGCTTCAATTATTCCCCCCCCCCCCCCCCCCACCCCGCCCCAGATTAGCCTTGGCACAAGCGACACATTGTTTCTGTGGATCCAGGAACCAACTCCTGCCTTAGAAGGCCATATCCTCTGCAATCCTGTTGATTCTCAAGCATATATGGCACTTTTATGGTAATATAATTTATTTTTTGTACATCTGGGATCAATAACATATATTGCTTTCTCTGTGTTAGTGTTTTTTTCTTTAGCAAAATGATAATGAATAGAACATTCAGCATTCTGTATGGTATATGGCAATCTATTGCTGAAACATTTGCATCAACATTATAGCATTCCTATTGTTTAATTTGAGTAATGAAACTGCAGAATTGCGGAGGATAAATTTTCATGGCAATAAAAAGCTGAAGTTATTTTTACGTATATATAGAACCAGTTCGCTGTGAATCTAAGGTAATACATTTAATGCACAGGAGTAACAATCTTCTGACACTTGAAATGTCAGAAGCTTGACCAGGCTGTATAACTTGTGTGCTCTTCCTAGTGCTCCGGAGGGGACATAATGGGGCAGGTGAAGATTCCCTTTGCATAGAGGGCTATAATCAGTGCTGTTCAGGGATGTATGAGGCTGTGCAGGTGGAAAATACTGAGATCTCAAGAAGCCCGGCTGAGAAAATGATCCTCATGGTAGCTTTTGGCTCGTGTGATTTGGGAGTTGTTTGGCCCCTCGCCAGCCAAGTAGGTGGGAAGATGGCCTGAAGCTACCTTTTCCTCTGCTGAGTCACTGTATTCAGAGCAAAAAACTTCCAAAACAGGTCATAGTTTTTAGGCAAATATTTACAACTAATACGCAGATAAATTTTGTGTCCAAGTCCCCTGCATGGCAAGTGCTTGTAGGTCAGAACTTCAGTAAAGTTCAGATCTGCCCTCTAACCATAGTGTTGTCTTACCTGTACAGTAATAGGGTGCTGCAGATGACCATGGGAACAGTGTTCATGAATTTGGGTTCCAAAGCGTGATGTCAACTGCAAGTTTCTGAGTTTCATACTATGATTTCCCAGCAGTTGGTTTTTTTTTTTTTTGAAGTTTTGCATTCAAGTTTCTCATTTTCCCCACTCTTGCCGTGTGACAGCACTAAATAAAGAAGCTGTTTATAGTAGGAAAGGAGACACAGAGGTATTTTTCTGCATGTCTGTTATACTGCCACTCTTTGACTGCAGCTTAATATCTGCAGAAGACCAAATCTGCTTTTAAGAACACAAAATATTTCTGTAGCCATACAGATATAAAGAGATCCTGTTGCCCATGCCTAGCCATTTCTGCCCTGACACTGCCCCTTTTGCACTAATGACCCTTTTTTATTAAAATAATGGAGTTAATAGGGGACTTAACCTGGGTTAGTAGAAAAAGAATGGCAGAGCTCCCAGGAAGATAGTGGTACAGAAAATGTGAGTAACTTCAGCTGCTGCTACTGAGCAAGTTCAATAATTTCCTTGCCCTCTTTCTGGATATTTCTGTGACTTCCCTGCTGAGTTGTTCTGATAACTCGATGCTGGTGAGTATTGAAACTTCCTTTGGGTCTGAGTCCAATACTGCAGTATTTTGCAGGAGTATTATGTTCACAGAGGAGTCAAAAGAGGTGACTGCATAAAGGATGCAAAGACACTGAACAGATGCATATTTTACAGCATGATTTACTGGTTCTGGACCAGAACCATGCAGATGCAGCTGTGGTGCTTTCCTTTGCCGGATCCTGGCACAGAGCTACACCTCATCAGTTCTGGCTCCATATTTGTACCATGCTTCTGGAATCATAAAAGCAATGTAGAAACACTCTTTCTTCTCCTTGCAGAGTTATCTCAGAGTGATGATCTTACTGTTGTGTCAGAATACTTCTAACAACGCGTGGTAGTTACCTCTGCACCTACAGCACAGCACAGTTCTCTCTAAAGGAGTTAGTAGGTTCATCTGCACATAGTCCCATAGTCGGTATTCATCTTACCTGCTGGGTGCAACCAGACCTGGTGAAGCCCTTTACAGGAGTGCTGGCACACTGCAGAAAAGCAGCTCTACAGGACCTGCCCAGGGCCAGCATGATCAAACCTCCTGCCACTGCTCCAGCAGGGCGTACCTTGTGTTCTGTAGCGCCTTGAGCTCCAGGAGACCATAGTAAGTCAGGCAATGGACTGCAGCTCCTGTGCGTGGAGCTCTGAGATGTTTTAGCTGTTCAGAGATAGCCTGGGTTTAGTATGGCCTGCCAGACTGGGTCTGAGCTGACTCTCTGGAGAGATACATACAAGCATCTCTGCGCTGCATTCCTCCACACGTCCTGTAATACTTATTTTCTCTCTTATCTAGTTTTCTCCCTCTATATCTCTTTACATAATGAAGAAATGATTGTATCTTTTAGCTTGCCTAGCTGTATTCAGCTGATACAATAAACTCCAATATTGAGTAAAACAACAAATTGCTTTAAAAATATAGAGCCAAATGTTTGGAAAATGCATATGGTATGTTTGTGTGTTTCAGTTTTAAGAATGGCTCTCTGATGAGAGAGAAGATCAGAGATGACTGTGCCTCTGGCTCCTGGGATGAATTCTCCAAAGCCTTATCGTCTACTGTTGCTGGAAATAACGGAAACTTGGGTATGAGGCTTATCAGGGTTGGGAGTTCCAGGGTCTGCTTACACACACGGTTTTGTGGGAGTTGAACCGCTTTTTACTTGGGTCATAATAAAGGACAAGAATTAAGTTAACTAGAGCAAGGGAAATTCCTACAGCGTACTTAGAAAGGCTCTGGCAGCAAGCTAAGTGTCCGGATGCTATTTTTCTTCAATATTCACTAAATAAGTAAATCATATTTATGGAGCTCTTTTGGTCATTGAAAGGGTGTTAGTAACATGTTAGCTATAAAATATTTAAAACTAGTAATTTCTGAAGGAGGCTTCCATTAAAGTTTGGTTCTTTTTGCTGAAGACTCAAACCAAGTGAATTAAGTAGCTCCGTACTATTTCTTCCTCAGTCTTCAATGGTTTTGATCTCTAAGCATCATTCAGAGTGCATGTGAACAAAGCAGTAATACGAAACGGTGCCTAGAATACCTGCGTTTTTCCCAGTGTCTGTCACAGAGTCAGTTCATCCTTGTTTTTCCCACAATAAGCTCAGTCAATGAAATAAACCAAAATGATGATGGAAATATTTAAAAAATATTCATAAACCCATGTATTTGAATTTGAAGTTCTTTCCTACAGTATAACATTTCACTGGTGCAATATAGAGCTCTGAAATAAGTTGTTCAAAGGTGAGCGTATATGTAATCAAGATGAAGAATTAACCATTGCAGAGCTGGATTTGAAATCATTATGATCATACTGGATCTGAATTGATCTGATTAAAATTGATATTAAAAAACTGTAGGTTGAACAGGTTCTTGATGTAGACATTTAAGCTATAGAAGACTTTGTTCCTTAGGGAAGTGAATTTGAGATACATTTTCTTGACACTGTGAGGTTAGCACTGATTTCTGCCTGTCAAATCCAGTCTGTGTGGGATGTTAGAATGACCAGGTATCTCTCTTCACTAGAAGATAAATCACTTCAGGTGTTTCAGAAAACTGGAAGAAATTATTCCAAACCTCAAAATCAGCCACTTTAGGCATTTAAACTGTTTTCAGGGGTATATCATGACACTGCCTTAAAGTTTTAAAATTAGTAGTATGGCATATTCACCTGGATATCTGTCCACTAAAACAATAGGTGTTAGTCACCCTCAATAACCAGCATGCTTGGATAATCTCTTGAGTTACTAGAAGATAGAATATACATGTAAAAATACAGTAATATTGGTAATCTGAGTTCCTGAGGGAAGAGGAGCATAGAAGTAACTGATTAGGCACCTTCCCGTTTATCACTTGTTCCTGGTGCTCCCTGTTGTGTGAGAAGATGCTGAAGGCTGCGGAGGTTTGGGGATGGGCAGAGGCAGCTGCTAGAGCGAGGCTGGGAGAATGAGATGAACAGGGGTAACAAGTAGGGAAGGGGAGTGGTGAACAGATGAGGGTCCTCTCGTGTCTGGGAGGTACCTGAGAAGACTAATAAAACAGGTTTACTTGAAGATCTCGTCTGCCAGATTCAAGGCGGCAGCAGGGTCAAAAAGGAAATTTTGGGATACACGTTCCTTGGTAGAACCTGAAGATCCGTAACCTGCTGTGTTGCTTACTAGCAGGTTTTCAGAACTTTTAACCAAAAAGGCTGTGTGTGCTAAAGCACAGTACTATTTTTGGGTCTTGGCTAATATTCATAGTGCTGCTAGGACAGCTTACTCTTGTTCCAAAGTTCTGAGCCTTAGAAACTCTCCTTAGTTTCTCAGCTATTCAGTTTTTCTGTCCTCATTTTCTTTTTTTGTCTCCTTTCTTGAATATCTTTTCTGACCAACGGTTCTTACCAGGAACACAGAAGAAATCTTTTTCACACTTTTTGTCTAGCTGTCTACAAAGCATTACTGCATTTCTTCAGATCTCATCAAAACTAATCAGAGACCAGCTCTGCTTCATGACTTGAAATATCTGATATTCTCTAATAAGCTAATGAAATCTAATCCAGTGCATGAAGTGTTTCAGTATTCCTGTACCCTTCTTACTAATTTACCATTTTTTTCAGGTTAGTTTTTTTTTTTTCTTTCATCCTTGCATATGACCGCTGAAGCTATTTCTAAGATACATATTGTAGATAATATTTAACATTTTATTATATATGTTACTCACATGTGTGTACGTTCTGGTGGATGTGTGCTCTTTTGTAGGCTTGTTGTTTATTGTATTGTTTGGATGCCTAGAGCCAGACGTGCGGAAGATCCACATTTTTGTAAACTGAGAGTAGTTAAAATTGATAAATGTCTGGACTGAAATTAGTTAAGAGACAGGCTGTGTGGTGACTCAAATGTCTTTCCAAATACGTGCTAAACATTTATTATCGTTTTAGCTGCATGCTAAAATAAGATTCCAACTTTAGGCTAGGAGCAAACATGACACTCTCTAATGTTCCTTGATGCAGGTTTCTACTTTGATGTGATGGAAATTACTCCTGAAGCAGTTGGGATTCACAGATTCAACAGAGACAACCAAAAGGTAGTGATAATCTAGTTAATATCTTGAACCTTGAAGAAGTATTGCCAAAGCTTGAAAGCTTTTCCTTTCTTTTTTTTTTTTTTTTTTTGTCTGAAATACTTGCTTTCAAGTTTCATTTATTGATGCAAGTCCCTTGGATGATTTTCATATGGAAGTATTTGGTCTGTAGCTTGAGAGTACCTACAGTGCAAAGTCTGAACTAGAACTTATATGATATTTTTCTGAGGAAATATTTCCTTTACTGAAAAATGTGGATTTACTGAAACCAGCATTATTTTTGAAACAGGATTACCTTTAAGCTTATTGAGAGCTTAGTACACTTACATGACTTAGTCCCCGTCTTCTAAGTTTCAGACACACAGATAAGGATGTGTTGAAACTTTGGGCTATAATATTTTGTCTTTTATCTTGCTTTAAATGTGTATGTAAAGACCCCATTTAGCTGTCCTGCATGTCTACAAGCCACATAGTGGTATGCAAGTAAACACAGGCTCAAGTCCAAATGGAATTAAAATAGAAATTATGCTATGAAAAAAAAAGTTCTTGGTATCTTTTTTCTTTTTTTGAGGAATGGATGTTGTTTAAACATGTGGCTTTCTGGGTGGTACTGAAACTCAACAGATCCCTCTGATGAATCATGACTCCAGTCGATTAGACCTCACCTCGGTGAACAGAGATTGATACTATCTTGTGTTTGCAGTGTAGCACTAGTCTCTTAACTGTTTGCTGTTTAAATGAGTGCTTAATCACTTCTAACTGCTATACAAGTTGTAGGCACTTATTGTAGTGCATGGAAAAACTCATCTTTCACAGAAAGAGTTCAGTGTTTTCCTGCTTCTGTTGCCTTTCTTGCTTTAATTTTATATTTTTGAGAGATTGATTCTTAATCAGCCTTTGGTGCTGAGAAGTGCATAGGGAAGAGTTTAAAACTGGCACTAGAACCTCTTCCCGTTGTGCTTTGGTTTCAGATTTGATGGATTTGCCACCAGCACTGAGGTTATGGGATTGTGTTCTTTGTCATGCGTCTTAAGGTCCATCTTGTGTGTATGAGTGAGGAACTGGACCCAGCTGAAAGCAGACTTCAGGGTGGAGATAGAGATAATCAACTATAAATCTGTCTTGTGGTTTTAGCCAGCCTCCGGCTTAGCACTCTATACTGTGTAAGGTGCTCGTTAACTTAATGCGTTCCCTTATTGATACAGGTTTCAAGCTTTCCAAAGGAGGTGGAAATACGAGCGTTGATTGAAGGGCAGTTCATGGCCAAGAGGATTCATGCTGAAAAGCTGGGATATAAAGTCAGTAAGTATGATGAAAAAGCGTCAGAATTAATGGCATTAGTGATCAAACAAAAATATAGGATTCCCAACAGTAATGTCAGTATTGTGATTCTTGTCCTGCCTGACAGATACAGAAACTGGTATGAATTCTAAATTAGCCTCCTGGAAACATTTTTGACAGTGTACTGGGGGCAGATTTTTGCAGACTTTAGAAGGAACAATGGTTTAAGTTTAAGATTACTTCTTTTTCAAGTATTCTTGCAGTTTC
Organism: Rhynochetos jubatus; assembly: GCA_027574665.1. NCBI lineage: Eukaryota > Metazoa > Chordata > Aves > Eurypygiformes > Rhynochetidae > Rhynochetos > Rhynochetos jubatus. Next base: position 7,228,489 of record CM050653.1, on the reverse strand, counting down.
ATTGTTACTGAGCGGCATTGTCAATTTTGAGATTCGAGTTTGGGCAATAGCTTGTTAAGTGAAAAGACCAGCCTTCTGCCTAAAGTAGAAAGCCGTAACTCAGAAAATCTGAAATCTGTGCTCAGTTCTTGGATCTGCAATAAGCTGGTCACTTACCTTAGTTTTCTGTTAATAAAGCAGATCTTTCCCTGCCTTGTGATTTAGAAAGCAGGAGAATCCTGCTCTCTAGAATTTGTAATATGAATAGTTTTTAGCACATTGGAACAACAAGATCAGCCAGTATTTTACCTATGGAAGTGGGATCAGATCATTACTAGCTGTGCAATTCTGCAAAAAGAATACAGGCACGTTGGTAGGATGTTTTATTGGCGGTTTCTGTCAGTGTTCAGCCAGTGGCATCTCAAAAATAATACTGAATTAACTCATCTTGAGGGTTTTTAACCAATGTTTTGCTTTTAAAAATCGTATCACTTTATTGACACCCTGACCATATTCCTTACAAGCTAATCTTGGCCTCCTCCTTTACAAGCCATTGCCTGGCTCCTACCTCCAGGCTTTTATCCATAATCACGAAGGATAGATTTTTATTTTTTTATTTTTAAGAGAGAACGCCAGGAGCTGAAAGTTGAAAAAATATAGAGATACTAGAACAAATCACAAGGCTTGGCAACACTACCTCATATATTTACACTGTAAAGGTTTTTCTGTTATATATTTTCTTATATACTTGAAGCCATATTTATTTGGGGAGGTTATTTATGGAGACAGGCAGAGATTCTAAAAGATCGTGTTTAAAATGCCTGTTTATCCTTCATTCTTGGATTCTGCTGTACCAAGAGCTTGGCTTATATAGCCTAGAAAGCTTATGGCTGAAGAGGGGACTTCTGCACTCTGTAAATGTCAGGAGTTAGACAAACACCAGAGTGTGAGAAGAGAGATTTAAGCTATCAGACAACTCTGACACGGAAACAAATGGGTAGAAATTATCTGTAAATATGTTTAGGCAAAGTAGTTTGAGGATGTGGCTTAATAAGCTTTAAAAATTCCTTTTTTTTTTTCTTTAATGGTGGAGATGCCTACAGTAAAAAGGACATGGGTGTGATTGCATTGTGTTTGTGTAGGTTCCTTGGAACCTTGTATGCTTTTGTTTTGTTGCATCCCAAGGGTTTTTTAGCTATTTGGTAACTAACAGATGAGTTGCTTTAAAAAAGAACTGCTGTACAGAGTATAGGCTGTGTGCATCTCCCACTTTTCCGTAGCGGTGTTATTTAAATGTCATATTCTGTTATTTGTGTAGTGATGGCAGGCTTACGTCTGCATTTGTTGTGTGACAGCTCTGAAAACAGGGTGTGTTCGGAACCTGTTTAGGGGTATGGATGAGCTTTGTGGGAAGGTGGGAATTACTCTGGTATTACCAGACTTCCTCTTGTTTAATAGCTGCTATTTGTCGGGCTGCTTTTTTGTTTTGTTGTGTTTTAATGTGATTTAAAGGCTTATTTATCTTTGGGTGAAATACGCAGTCAGGACCCTTGTGTTTGTTCAATTCCTTTTAGGCCTTGTCTACACAGGGAATTTACTTTCATTTTTCCAGGAATCAAGCTGGTTTGCATTCAGAAATATAATTACAGCAGTGTAAATCTTGGCTTTTTTTGTTGCTGCTCTTTACACCAATGGGAGAATACAGTAATAACTGCTTAAAAGATCCACAGAGTTACATGATGACACCTATTAAATTGATCTGTAACAGAAATGGAAGTGACATGGTCAGTCCCAGCAAATGCTTCCCTATGATGTCCTGAGGTCTGTGTGGTGCAGTGAGGTTTGTGAGGTTTGCAGTGGTGCAATTGAGTTGTAAACATGGCTAAGAATTTCCCTGGCTCTGGCAGCAAGGTGCTGGAAAACCATTTTGGCAGAGTCATGAACCTGCCTCTCTGCTTGGGCCAAATGCAGTTTGGGTGACTAATCGTAAAAGCAACAGTGAACGTGGAAGAGAATTTTGTAAAAATAAATAAATAAAAATCTGTCGTATAGAGTTCTTGGTTATGCATGGTGAACATGACAAACATTAGATAATCCCTTAGAATTTACTTTCAGTTAGTGAATATATTTTCTTGCAGTATTTTGAGTCCTTGGTCAGGCCAGCTCTGCTGGAAGAAGTGCAGTGATGCTGAAGGAGTTTTTTTATAGGTGAGGTTATGTTCTCAGTTTGATGTGTCTGGTACATTATAGATCTTACATATATTACAAATAATAGTTTTTAAAAAACCCTTAAAGCATCTCTTAGATGCTGTTTGTGCCTGTGCACATGTTTCAGTGCTGCTCGTGTGCCAGTAGAGGGCAGGGGATTCTGTCTCATGATTTTTTTCCTTTGAGGCTGGGATGTGTATCAGCCTTGTTTTGAAAATGGCACGGTCACCAGATGATCCTTAGGAGAAAAGTTAAACCTTACATTAATCGTGATTTAAGGGTTTTAAAAGTGTGTGTCACTCTGTTGTAATTGCTCTAATCTTTCTCAATCAGATTCCAGGGGAAATCATTCAGTAACACCCTGTATCCTGTTTTGCTTATGTGCTTAAGGGGTGGATAGAGCGTTGTGGTCTAGAAACAAGCGAAGTTTGGTCTGTCCCTGTTGTTTACATCCTCCGATTCAGAGATTCATGTAAATAAGGTGAAGGTTTGCTGTTCTTTTTGCTGTTCTTTGCCTTTATTTTCCTGGATTTTGATTGTATCATAAACACCTGTTTTGTTACTTCCTTCTGCTTGCAGCCATCCCCTTTTGAAAGCTAAACTCACAACTGGAGTTCAGAGGCAAGGCATACAGACATGCTTGCTGTGTGGTTTGAGGACTCTCTGAAGTCAAACCCATGGCAACTTTGCAGAGAAATGACAGTGTCTGCAGCTCGGTGACACAGGTGATCACAGCAGCTATAAAGCTGTCAGTGGCTCAGACTGATCTGCCAGTATGTACTTTAGTAATCTTGATGGTCGCTTCAGAGTTGCTTCTATTCCTGACCAAGCAATCCTAAAATTCATATTGACCCTGACTGGAGAATGTTGCGATGGTCCTTCCTTGGACCAAGTGAAGCTGTTCTGGTGAAGACCCACAAAACTGATAAGTCTTGGGAGGAAAATCTAACCACTGCCCACTGATGGGTGAAGTAAATATTACCACAATGTATGTTATGTATGTTGAAGGAAAACATCACATAGGTAGGGGTTCTGGTGTTGATCACACATGTAGTCAATAGATACTTAAATTATGTGCTTGTCTACAGTGTAGAAACCTTCGTGTCAATGGTAATCTGAGCACTGATGCTATACATACTGGGTCAGGTGTATGCTAGAGTTGCATTAAATAAGCTTTTGTGGGACTGCAGCAGCAATTAATATATCCTGCCTTGTAGGTAGGCTGATTATCTGGGGTGGGGTATCTGTTGAAGCTGTGGGCTTTGGCCAGGGCTTTCTGCCTTTATGTTATTGTGCCTACCAGTGAGTCCATAGCATTCCCATTGCTCAATGTGCTGTTTGCGTCACATTTATCCCTTGAGGAACCTGATTCTGCCACCTGACTGTCATCAGCAAGGGGAGATGGATAGAAGGTGCCAAACTTTACAAGCACAAGCTTTGTCCATAAAATCCTGCGTCCGTTTATTACGTAATTTACAGTTTGTTATGTACATGAATCCATCACGTAAATAATGCTGGTGCCCTGAATTCTACTGACTGTACTTGGTCCTTAAGTACTGGCTGAGGTGACACAGACATGCCCATGGCTTTGCACTGGTTTAAAAATGAGCCTTTTTTTTTCCTTTAATGCTGCATGTTACCTGTGTTTCAAAAGTGTGAAAGTACATCTTTCTGACTGGATATACAGCGGGATGCAGTCTCAAACAAAACAGCAGTCCTGCTAAGCTAGGAAAAAAAGGGAAATGTCAGAGCATGCTGGGCCTGACTTCTCAGTGTTTACAGGGAAAACTTACATTTTCTGAAGAACAGTCTGAGATTACGTGAGGGCAAACTCCAAGGTGCCAAATTTCCTTTTTCTTCAGGTGGTGTTTTCTTACGATGCTCTTTTCAGCAGGCTGAAGGTTGTAATAATGTGTGGTGCTCTGTCTGCATGGAGGGCAGTCTGATGGAGCGAGGGGAGCTCAGAAAATATCAGTATAACACGGAGCGCTTGTGTTTCATCATTCACGTTGTCATGCGGAGGCACAAAAACCTGAAGGCGAGGCGTGAGGCTGTCCCTTCACAGCAAATTGTTGGTCTGTTAGAGGATGAAGTGGCTGGCTGTGGTTTGGCAAGGCTAGATGCCACTGGTCCTCGGGACACTCCAGGGATGGCTTTGTGTCAAGCTACGAGACAGGTTTTTCTGCTGGTGGTTGTCTTTGACTGGCTTCTGTGACTGTAGTCTCCAAAACTTAGGAATTATTAGGATTGTTGGGGTACTTGTTCTGTTAATGCCCTTTGCCTTCACCGCTAAGCATGTTTCTACTCCTGTTGTGTCAGTGTTTTGGCTGAAATGAGGAGCACTGCGAGTGAGGCCATTTTGTAGTTGCATACAGATTAAATTGATGTTTATGCCCTGCAGGATTTAAATTTCTTAGAGAAATCAATACTAAAATGTTGTGTTGGCTTTGTGCTTGTCTCTTGCTGTTCGCTGCTAAGAGTGCTGATGGTGTTTCAGCAGCACAAGGGTGATGGCTTTGTTAGGGGTCTTTTGCCTCAACAAGTGAGTGAAAACAGTTTAAAAATAATTAGAGGACAGTGCCCTTGTTGGAAGGTTGGAGTCCTCTGTTTAAAATATAAGCGAACAGTGGTAACGGTCAGATTGGAACACGTGAATAGTGATGGGGCAGAGCGTACCGCCTGGCATGCCGTACGAACAGACCACAACTACCACCCTTGCTGTTAGACCTTAAGCCTGTATTTTTGAGGGAGGAGTGTTGGCAAGAAGTATTTTCAGATTCATCAATGGCAGGATCTTCCTCCCAGATAAGCCAGTGATTCTGCTGCAGAGGATATTTGTATTTTCTGATGAAACTTCTGGCTGATAAGAGTGCCAGTGTGAGACGGGCAATGTCTTGCCAAGAACTTGACTGCGTCCCCTCTTATTTCCCACAGAACATCAGACTTTTGTCACGTAGCAGAGCCTTCTAGGCACGATCAAGCAAGGCTTGGTTTTAAGCCCGTGATCTGGAGTGAAAGGTTGGTTAGCTCATTACCAATTCCCTGACCAAGTATTTTACAAAAAGGGCTTTTTATTATTACTTGGCTCAGGAGAGTACAGTATTAGTTTAACTAATTTTTAAAAGGGTTACATAAAATGTCTCTGAAGGAAATGATCTAATGTGCTATAAGGAAGCTGCTTACGTGCTCTAGAATTTTTCATGCAGTGGCTATTGTCTTGCTTTTAGTTTGTTTTATTGTTGTTATACATATACAGGAAACACAATGAAGACAGAAAATTTGAAGAGTTAATAAAAAGATTGGAAGGGGTACTATCTGTCTTTCTTTCCTGACACAATGATAAAATGTTGTCATTGTTTGAACAATCGCTTTTAGTGTTTGGTCAGCAAAGACCATGTATGCAAATAGTTCAATTCCTGTGCCCTGGTGTTAGGAGAGACTGTTTCTGACTCTTTCAGTGGATGTACTGCTCAAGCAGTATTCAGAAAAATAGTTAAGCTTTCAGTTGGCTGGATTTGTTAGAGTTTCGTGGATCTCTAGAAGCTGGGGACTTGGAGATCAGCTGGGTTATCTAATAAATCTCCTTTTGTCACTTGTTTTTTGAGACTGATGTACAGTTTTAAATCCATTTAGATTAGCAAGGGAATGACATGATTGCAGTCTGTAAGTACCTTCTTGGGGAAAGGAAACTTGGCAGTATAGGACTCTTGAGCCTTACAGACAGAAACATTATGGTTCAGTAGCTGGAAGGTGAGCAGATCTCAAACAACCAGCAAGGTGCAGATTTTTAACAGAAACTGAAATCAAACAGTGCACCAACTGACAGTGGTGTAGTGTTCTTAAAACTGGCAGTGCTAAAGAATTCAAGGTGTTTGTGTTTTTTTCTAAAAATGGATGCTCTGGCCCAAAGAGATAATTTCTGTTATAGAAGGGTGAGTTTAAAGGACTAGTGTGGTCCATTCTGTCTCAGACACATGGGAATCTGTAAGAGATGTCATTGCTAGGAAGCTCATCTGATTCACGGCTATGTATACATTGCTTTGTATTAATCATTTGTACTGGGAGCTGCTGCTGGTATCCCTGTAAGTGATGCCCCATTTTGATGACCGTTCTGCTTGTAAAATACTACGTTTACCTTAGTTGGCACATAGTCAAATGTTACAGATTATTTTAAATCTTTCTTCCTGTGTCTGTCTTTATTTTCATTTTTGTTGCTCAAATGTGACAGGTCTGTTAGTGAACTTTAATCAGCTCTCCCGAGATTCCCTGGTCGCTCCAGCTCTCTCCTTTTTTCTGGTTTAAGGTGATTCAGCTTCTCTTACACATCTCACATTATGCATCAGTTCAGAGCACTAAGTGTCTCAATGCTTTCAGCTGCCTCAACCCACACTTGAGGTTTTTCAGTGTTAACAGGGGTTCTACTAGCAAAGTCATTCTTTCTCCACCTGTTCTATTTGCCTGCGTGCACAGTGAATTTTAGCTGTGATTGTGTTTGTTGCATCAGGTTAGGCAAGACAGATTTGCCTTAGTTTAAAAAAAGGAGGAGAGTATAGCCTAAGTTTTTTTTAAAACAATTTTAAGTATCACAAGCTTTGATTCCTTCCAGGCTTGATTTCCAGAGGGCAGCTACTCAATGCTTATTCAGATGATCTCAAAAAAAGCCCAACCGCTCTCCACATTTCTTAAGTAAAGACCAAGTAAAAGTTCATGTCTGTGGACAAGGGGAATTTCACAGTCTATTTGTGTAACTTTTTAATTCTCTACAGACATGAAAGAATTAATTTGGGTAGCGCTTTTTCTTATTTCTGGCCAGTGGTTTTCAAGAACACACAGAAAGAGTATTCTTTTTTCCACCTTTAAACTATAATGTTATTTAGCCTGTATGTGGTGTGTCTAATTTATGCACCAGCAAAAGTATGCATGGCACACGTAAAATGACAGGTCTCAGCCCCAAGGCTCTCACAATGTCAGTTTAGTCCAAGCGTAAAGGGTGGCAAAGGATGGGAAGTTCATGAGCAATAAGCTTCAAGTGCAGTGCACACTTTGAAAGTTCTCTCTTTGACGTAAGAACACAAATTTTTTAGCTTTGCACTCGGAGGCTGGAATTTGGGATCAGTGGCAGGACTGACCTGAAGTAGAAAAAGCTGATGTGTGGAAGAGTGAGATTAGAGCATTCACAGAATTAAGTCCTTTAATGATATGGTAGGTGACATGGAATACCTGATCCCAGCTTCTGGACAGTGGTACCATTTTCTCTTTGATGTTCAAAAGGCTGGACCTGATGGTCTGTTACAGTGGCATTCAGCTCATCAGTACTATACTTTTCCTAGATGGAAAATCTAAAGAGTGGATGAAAGAACACAAAGTTTGCTTGAAGTTGAAATTGTCTCTTTCCAACTGCACTTGTAGTGACTGTACAGCATCAGACAGACTTAAAGTAAAACTAAGCTCAGGAGTACCTGCTGAGCATTGTACCTCAATTACCGCTCAAGTATTGAGTGAGTTTAAAAACAGCCACTCACTTCTCTATCGCTTCATTCGGTTTTAAAGTATTTGTCTTCCATTTGGCAATGTTTGAAGCTTAATAAGAGACTTGAAGAAATTTCTGAAAGCTGAGAATTTGAAATTAAAAATCAAGTATGTATATACATACAAGCAAAGGGTGTGTGTGATGGTTTTATTTTTGATAGTGTCTCAAAGTGAAATACTACTTTAGAGGATACCTCTACTGCAGATAAATGCACTTATTAGTCTTTATCTGAAATGTTACTAAAGTGTATTTCACCTCCTTGTGTGCCTTAGTTGATTCTTCTCAAATGCATAATGATTTGAAGTTTTCAGAAGTTCTGGTGGATGAAAGTTCAGTCAGCTCCTGTTTTTTGAAATCAGATAGCGTCTTTCTAAAATATAGGTCTGTGTGCTCTTGTATTTCCACTTTTGCAGTAACACTAAATGAAAGGAACGGCTGCCTAAGAGTTTGAATGAGCTGAATGCTCTACCTGAAGAACTCCACTAGAAGGTGTTTGGTGTGCACAAACGCATAGTACTGAATTCTTTCATTTTACAAAGCAATAATATTAACAAAGGTAACAATACTGAACAGTTTATATTCATTATAGAAGTAGTATCAAATGCCAATATTGTTTTTGACAACAGATCAACTGACTTGGATGTACGTTCGATATCCTTAGCCTGAAGTTGGTAGCCAAGGTTTCAGTGTACTTACCTATCTAGTCAGTGCTCTCCATCGTTGATCGCAGCTTTCTTCAGGGTGTTCTCACGTCTTGTAACAAAAGTGACCTTAATCTGTTGACAACATTTCAAATATGGGCTTTGCTGGTAGAGGACTTTGGATCCTAGAGGTATCCATGTGCTGAAGGAAGGCTTCTGGGGGGGCTGTGTTCCAGCACATCCTTGGCTGCTTCCTCTGTGTTTCCAGGATTAGGTCACTCAGTTCCTTCCCTTTCCAAAGCTGGTGTCTTTTACCAAACAGTAAATGTCAATATTTATCTGTGCATAGCGATTTCCATTTATGCGTCTCCAGAAGGAATTATGGAAAGCTGGAGGGCACTCGGCATTGTTACAAATCAGCAAAGTCTTTCAGTCCTCTCAGTGGCCAACTTAAAACATACAAAAGCAGAAAATGATGTCAAGTTTTAGCCTGTGTTAGCAGCAGCCCTGTGAGTAGCATTGGAATGAAGGTGGTCACTGGTCACAGAGCTGGAGGGATTTTAAAGGATATTTTCAAAAGCATTCACCCTCTTCACCCACGGTACTCGTGATCTTTTTTTCTCTGTGTTTATTCTGGTCAAAAATGAAGTTTTTGTTATTTTGAAGTAGTTCTAATTATAATGGTAATACAAATGTACAAGTGGAGAGCTGCTTGAGTAATCTCTTCAAATTAAGTGCACTTCTAGTTAAATGACTTAAGTTTACCTGCAAGTGAACAGTTGTGCTGCTGAGGAAGCGATACAAAGCTTCATATTTCATCCCTGATTTTGTCTGTGAACATAAAAGCCTGGTACCCACTGAAATGCCAGGGAATATCTGAGACCATTGTGTTTGAAGTATGACACATTAAAATACAAAATTGATGGAATATCTATTTGAAAAGGCGGAATTGTGTTTTTAAGTAAATTGCAGGTACGCAGGACCTAGTGACTTCTTGTTTATTTTTGTGGTTTAAATTCCTTTTTTATTCATTACTTAAATGGTATTAATAAATTCTTTCAACTACAGTTGCTGCTATAGGCTGTGATGCAGGTCAGCCCAAATTTTAAATGTTATCTAGGCTGTTGCAAGTGTGATCACTGCAAGGGCGTTCCTGTTGATCTCACTGTTACCATTTGCATGAATGGGGGTTAATCATGAGAACCAGGATAGTGCAGGACTATAACCCTAATTTCCAGCCCTTGTTATATGCTTGAAAATGAGCTAGATAGTTCCTCAGAGGCTATTTAACTGTTTTTCACTTTCACCAAGAGACTAAACTGAGCAGTTCCAGTTTAGAGAGGCCTCAGTTTGACTTTTTGCATCTACTTCTTCCATACATCCTTTCTGGCTGGCCTGATGGCAGGTCCAACGCCCCAAATCAGCTGCAAATTCCAGAATACTGCAAAAACTACCTCAGATCTCAACATGTTTTTGCAAGTGGTGTATTCCGCTGGTTAAAACGAGAAAGTTTTATATACGTAAGTTTTTATTTACGCACACGCACACTGTGTGTGTACATATATACAGCGTAATGCCTACACCATGCAAATAACTTTTGATGTCATTTAGAGGATGGGAGGCAAGATTGGAGACTTACAAAAACCTTTTTGTTATGATAACTGGCATATTTCTGAAATGAAGTCTTTTGTCTGAGTAGTCACTCGTGCAAGTGACTGCTACATGTGGAGATGCAGGGGGATGTCTTGTACAGCAGTTGTGGCTTGGGTAACTTGTGTGTGTCTGATGCTTAGGAGCAAATCCACGAATGTATGGGAAATGTGATCTAATGGATAGCGTCTAAGTGCTCCACATAAAAGGCTCAAACAACAATTATGTAAGTTGAATGCAGTGTTTTAAAAACAGCTTCATCCATTTTTCCTGCCATTTTTATGCTTTTTCTCTAAATAACTCTAATGTATATTAATTAATTGCTTGAAATAATACCAATAAATCTAACAATGTTCGTCTAAAGCTTGACTGCACAGAGGAAACTTCATGTTTGTTTCAGTGGTGAGAGAAAAAATAATTTACTGAAAATATTAAGAAAGCTAATATTAATTTAGATGGAATTTAATGAAATCTTTAATGGCTTTTTAAAATTGTTTTATTTTCCTTAGATTTTAATTTTAATTAAATCATTACTATTGTTAAATTAGTTAAACACTAAATTAAGAAATGCAAATGAAGTGAGCCCAAAATCCAATGTGGTTATTGTTTTTATTGATACATGTAGGCTAGTGGTGTGGAACAAATTCCAATTATATCTGATCTGTTACTTGCAGTACAAGTTCCTGACTCTTCATTAAATGTAATACATTAGATTAAATGCTTTGCTCAATAAGAGCTTGGAAAATACCAGTATTACAGTAAACCTCTTGCTGCTTTTGCCTCTTTGAGCTGTTAGCACTGTGTATAATGCAGGCTGCAAGGCTTTCTACTTTAAAGTTTTAAAATCCTTCCCAGCTGTGATCATCAGCGAAAAATAGGTGTAAACTTTAGGTGGCACAGTCACAGGAGGCCCAGGAGCAAGGGAGAGCTGCTAAAGGCAACTCCATTACATACATGAGTTCACCTGAATAAATGTTCAGTGGCTTCTGCTATGCTAACTTTAAATACTAGCAGCTAGCGAGGAAAATGCTAGTTTCACATGATATATCTCCCTATAAGATTAAAACATCCAAAATAAATGAAGTGTGTCTTCAAGTATCAGAACTAGATTATTCCAAGTTATTCTTTATCCTTTGGTTTATATTTTTATAAAATGCTGTACCCTAAACTGACTGAAATCAGTAGAAAAGGGTAGGAAAGAGGAAAATGTATTTGCCATTTTGGGGTCATCTGCTTTGTGCACAGTCAACGTATTTGTCTGTGTAAAAGCTCCTTTTTAATTTTTAAGCTATTATTTTCCTCAGAAACCATTCAGGAAGGCAAAATTGAGCAGACTAGCTTCCAAAGCTGCCTGTAGCTACCCTGTGACAGTCGTAAGTGGCGAGAAGATGCTGGAACCGACAGTACACCTTGCTGTAGGACAGGCCCAGCACAGCTGTGAGCAAGCCGGGCACACATGGTGATACCACGTTCCCAAGCCGTGGCTGGTTTGTGCCTGTTCTGCTGCATGTCTTGGTGTTGCATGGCTCTGGATAAGATGGTAGGGTTTCTCTGGTGTTGTCCAGAGCTCCTCTTTTTGCTGCTAGAGGAATTGTATTATTATATAGTCTGGAAGAATTTGCCTGTCCCGTTGAGCCCCCATGCAGAAGTGTTCTTAGCTTGCTATTACAATTGTATAAAATAGAATCACAGAATGGTTTGGGTTGGAAGGGACCTTAAAGACCACCCAGTTCCAACTCCCCTGCCATGGGCAGGGACACCCTCCACTAGACCAGGTTGCTCCAAGCCTCATCCAGCCTGGCCTTGGACACTTCCAGGGATGGGGCATCCACAGCTTCTCTGGGCAACCTGTTCCAGTGCTTCACCACCCTCTCTGGGAAGAACTTCTTCCTGATATTGAATCTAAATCTCCCTGCTTTCAGTTTAAGCCTGTTACCCCTTGTCCTGTTGCTACAGGCCCTTGTAAAAAGCCTCCCCCCAGCTTCCTTGCAGGCCCCCTTCAGGTACTGGAAGGCTGCAGTAAGATCTCTCTGGAGCCTTCTCTTCTCCAGGCTGAACAAGCCCAATTCTCTCAGCCTTTCTTCATAGGAGAGGTTCTCCAGCCCTCTGGTAATCAAAATACTTACAGGTCGGCATGCTCCTCACTTCAATTTATTCTAGTGGTGTCAAGGCACGTGTCCAGCACAAGTGGATGAGCTGCCTCTGCTTCTGGCTGCAGTGCATTTACAGCAGGGCGTAGGGAGAAAACGAGATCTCATCACTGTTTTACCACCTCCTGGAAGGCACTGTTGGACTGCAGTGAGCAACCCATGGAAGTGGGATGCTGACAAAGCAGTGGTGGCAGCTGATGTTTACAGCAGTAGCTCTGGTTTCACTGTATGTACCTACTGGTTTTTCTGCCAGTGTATGAGGTAAGCCCCACTGGTATCTTCATAATCATCCATGTGAGTAAAACTGATTCGGCTTCAGTCAATGGTTAACCTTTTCCTGGCAGATTGACTGTTGATGTGATGGAGGCTTGTGGGGTAGTTACTGTCCTGTTTTACACTAATGTGGTGGGCATAGTTAGTGTATACAAAGTGCTAGTTGGCTTTGGGAGATGGGATTCCAATGCTGAGGTTGTTTGCAATGTCTGTGTCTACAGGGGGAGCATGTGGCAGAGATAGGACAAGATATTGAGTGCTGAGTGTGAGTGTCAGCCTTCTCACCCTATGCCCAGACAAACTTCTGCCCATTCTACCTCAAAGATTGGAAAATAGTCCTTTCCCCCTGCTCTCTCGCTGTCGTCATCCTCCTCCTCTTTCAGTTTCTCTGAGTCTGCATCCAGAGTCACTCAAACGGTTCTGTGAAGGTACTGAAAGATTCACACAGATTCACAGAGTGGTAGGGGTTGGAAGGGGATCTCTAGAGATCATCTAGTCCAACCCCCTGCCAGAGCAGGATCACCTAGAGTAGATCACACAGGAACAAGTCCAGGCAGCTGAGACTCTAATGTTTTGTTCCTGTAATGAATGAAAAAACCCCACCTTTTTCTACCTCATGGTATTTGCCATGCTGTTTTGTTTCATGCGTTTGACTGCTCAGTAAGTGCTCCTACGCAGTTAGCCAAACACTTCTTCCTTTTCTTGATGCCTTTCTCCCATGCCCATCATTGCTCAAACCCTTGAAGTGTGGCTCCAGAATGTCCCCCTGAAACACTTTTCTCTGTCAGCGTAGTCTATTTGTGCTACTCAATTTCCCATGGTCATCAGGATCCCTATTCTGTGCCTGGACTAAAAATGAGATCATTCTAGCTCAAAAACCTCCTGTATGTTGTGCTGGGTTTGTTGGTGAGGGTGGTGCCAGCCATCGAGTGCCTCCTTGTAGTGGTGGTGTGTAGATGAGGAGTTTCTGGTTTGCAAACAGAGATCTTTACTTTGCAGATGTCCTGTGGCTTTGAGGCTGGTTTGCTTGGGGTTCTCTTCGTGAAGATTTTTGAAAATGTTCTCATGTAGATGTTTTCAGATGCTTCTTCCAAACTCGTGGGTCTTTTTGCCACACTGCGATCAGAGGATAACTAGAATGATCCTCTGGCCATCTAGCATCATGTTGCAATGGCATCGTCTTGTACTCACTCAGCTGAACTGAGTGGTGTGGCACTGCAGCAGCCCGCAAAGAATGAGGATCTCTGTGTCCACGAAGGGCAGACCGTGGGTTGTTCGTTAAGTGAGAATCAGTTATGGAGAAGTCCTGGCAGCACTAGTGTGGTGGAACGGTGCATTGGTACTGAACTTGAAGGTTTGACCATGCTGCACAGTAGGAGCTTGTATTGCTTCCTCCTGCAAAACATGCTGGTTTCAGGTGGCCCAAGTGGTTTGCAGGCTGTCACCCAGCCCAGGCAGTCAAGCCCAGTATCTAAGGAAGTGCAGGTCTTATGAATAGTGAGGATAAGTGGTGCTGGATTAGAATATAAATCTTAACAGGATTAATCCACAACAAATATGTATAAATGGAGCAGAACGTGCTGTATGAATAGAAACCAAGCTAGATACACAGATTCCACAATTTCAGAGGCAGCTCTCTTTCAGCCTGTGAGTGGTAGTGCCCTTTTACACTCCAAGGACAGTTCTTATTGCACTGAGTATGAAGCTTTTCTTCGAAATCAAATTCATTGGCCCACAACTGAGAATTGCTGCAGGATTTTCTCAGGATTCACTCACCCCATCTGAAATTCTGTCAGGGCTGAGATGAAAAGTAAGAGGAGGAACAATGTAATGGTACAGGCTCATTTGGTTTCACATCAGTACACTAGAGCAAAATCTCACTTTCATGAATCAGCATTTCCTTTGACAATATCCTTCAATATTAAACAGTAAGGTGAAACCAGGATTACATAGGAGGAAAAGTAAATTAGACTGCAACAAAAGATTCTTGAGAGTAAATTGACACCTCAGGTCTTGATTCATGGTTCAGCTATGGAACAGGATGGGAATAACTGTTACCTTCACCATGTTTAAAATGGTTTTGTAACTGAGAGATAAAAAGGACATTTCCAAATCCTTAGAGGATACCAGTTCATCCAATTCCCATATTGAATTGAGAAAGGATTCCCTTATTCCCTTCCATGTTTTGTGAAAATTGCAATGCTCAATCAGTTTGCCAAGTTATGGAGCATATAGTAGTGCACTTCTCTTGTTGCCGAGGAAGAAAATAGCTGATGTTTTAGTATCCTCACGTGCTGAAATGTCATCTTCTTCAGCTGAAGTGCAGTTGTTTCCTCCTTTTCCTTATTGCCAAATCCACTTTGTGTTTGCACACATTAACCTCTTCCTGGCCTAGTGCCTCTCATGCACGAAAAGCCCAAGTGCTTCTAGGTTGCAAGCATAGCAGTTGTCTATTATGTTCCTTTTGACAAGGTTTCAAAAGGAAATACACAATGTTATGAAGGTTATTAATAATAATTTTAATAGATAATGCCGGGAAAGTTATTTTGAAACACTGTTTTTTTTATAGTGAAAAGGCTCCTGAAACTGCTGTTTAATTTAGATAGGTGTCCTGCTATTCTGATCTTAGAGGCAGAAATCATTTTACCTTGGGACACTCTTGGTTCATATCCATAATGATCCGTGGGTTTATATAGATACGAATACATGCACTTCCTTGACTTCTCAGTTTAGTGGCACCTCCTCCCTCACACTTACTTGTGTAAGTGTTCTGGACTCTTAGAAAGTTTCTTTTATTCTTTCACATGTCATTACCAGTTCAGACAGCCATTCCTGAAATGCTTCTGTCTGCTTTAAAAGTTCACAGAAAATTTAGAAGGTAAACAACCAAGAGAAAACTCTGCTGGATTAACAGTGATGGAAATTGCCTCTTGAGTTGCAGAACAGGTTCTGCACAGACAGCAGCAGTGAAAGCTTCCCCACCCTTCAATCCCAGCTCTGATTTAAGGAAGCACCTTTAGGAGAAAATGTACATATTTTTATATAAATGGGCTTTATCTCTAGTCTGGCCAATTTTTTTTTTTTTTGTCTAGATTTAAATACAGACATTGTCATCCCATTGACTTGTTGATGCCAGTGATGGTACTTGTGTTTCAGCATGCTCTGAGGCAGTTACCTATGTTCTTAGCTTCAATTTTTCACTCTCTTCTGAGAGCTAGCAAGAAATGAGTCGTGTCATTTGTGACCTAGTGTACACTTAGCAATTCATGACAGAAATCCCTTAAACAGGGACATGTGGCTTGGGCCAAGTTTCTCAGAAGAGAGAACTATTAGCAGAGACACCTCTAGTGTGTTAGTCATTGTGAATATAAACATTGAGAAAGGTCTTATGATATAATGAGAAAAGGTCAAAGAGGTGAGCTGTGCATCACACTACTTCATCCAGTGTACACCTAATCCTCTGCTACACATTCAACTCTATCTTCAGGCTTATCCTCTGATATGATGATGAGGAGCTCATGCTTGTGACTTGAATAAATCATCTAAGTTGCATGTTAAACAGAGGAATGGGCTGTTGGGAGCCTCAGATTCAACAAGGAAAAATGTCAAGTCTTGCACCTGGGGCACATAAACTCCCTGCATTGATAAGAATCTGGGGGGGAAGTTCTGCTGAGAAGGACGTGGGAGGTCTAGCTGAAACTGAGCCAGCAGTGTGTCCTTGCAGCAAGGAAAGCTGACGACATACAGGCTGTACCAACAGGAGCACAGCCAGGCAGTTGAGGGAAGTGAATTATGGTCCTTTATTCAGCAGTCCATTAGCATTAGATCACATCTGGAGTACTGCGCCTGGTTTGGGGCCCCTTAATGTAAGAACTGCATTGATAACTGAACAAAGTGCAGTGGAGGGCCACCAAGATGCCTGGGGGCTGGAGGACCTGCCTGGAGCAGAGAGGCTGGTGGAGCTGGGCTTATTCAGTCTGGAGAAGAGGTTTCAGGAGGACTTAACGGCAGCCTGTTGAGGTGTTCTTTGCGGAGGTGCACAGCATAAGTATGTGAGACTATGTCCATAAATCGAAAGGTGAGAGTTCCTAGTGGGATATCCAAAGAAAATTTTCACAGGGTGGAGTATAAAGCATTTTATTAGTGGCCTCTTGGTAAATGAAGGTCTTGAAACCTTGTCTCAGAAATGTAACAAGACAAGGCTAATTTTGTGTTGTTCTCCTTCTGAATGAAGTTGGTACGTTGACCTAGTTCTGTCACTCTGCAGCCACGAGCCAATTGGATCCCTCAGCTGCCACCCCATCTCATTTTGACTCGTTTGGACAGATAGAGCTAATTACAGTAGGTACTCTCTATCCAAACTTTTACGGATTAATTTACAGCATGATGAACAGAGTCAGTGATGGAGATGCAACCAAGGAAGTGAGGGATGCTCTGACCTTGTCACTCAGATGGATGTGGAGACATACTGCTCTTTTCCCAGATGGCTCTTGAGTTCTACAGAAAGTCAGTGACATGTTTAATTACTTTTGACAAATAGAGAATGCTTTCTCTTTTAGCTGTATTGTGTTATGCCCTTCATGACAGTGGAAAAAGGCAAAGAAGCATCTTGACTAGCCACCCTTTGAGTGGGATATTATGGACTGAAAGTCTCACGGTTGATGTACAGGCTTTCAGCTCCTGTTGACTCTTGGTGCTGTCAGGACTAGAAATGCCTGATGTAAAAACATGCTTAGGTACCTGTGAGGTCAATGAAGCTTAAATGCATCCCTAAATAATGTTCTGCAAAGAGATGTTTTCTCAGCAATCAAGCTGTAGATTGCATGCTATATGGCATTTGATAACTCGTGTTAAACAGAACAGATTAATTTGAAACTGCATTAGGATGTGGGAAAAAAGGTCAAGATTGTTGCAATCTCCAAAATCATGATAAATATGATTAAGCTTGTAAGACTTTTGTCTTCTCATAACTTTTAAAACAAACATGTTGGGGGATGGGGAGGAATGGCTATACTTGGAAATTTGGAGCTGATACAGTCAAACGTCTGTGAGAGTTGAAGGTGCCTTACTTGTTGGCTTCATGGTGAATTTTTTAAATGCTCAATGTAAAATACTTTCATTTATTTTGTGATAGGGAAAGGAAGAATATGCAAGGTGTGTCTTCCTTACTGAGAGTTCTTTTGGGCTACCTCTGGTTTGATCTGATTTGCAGGCTTTCATTCAGAAGTGGCAGAGAATTAAGTGGAGGTCCTTTCAAGAGTGCTTAAAGGCTGAAATAGTTTTGGTGCTGTTGGTAAAGGTAAGAGTGGCTATCCTGAGTCAGGCCGAAGGGCCAGCTAGGCTAGAGTCTTCCTCTGACAGTGGTCAGTCTCTTATACACAAGCAAGGCTTGAACAGCTATTACATCCTCCCAGCTTCCATCGGTCTGCAGTTTATCCACTTCCTGAGCCTGAGGGTTTTGTATTTAACAGTTGTTGATGGACCTTTTCCCATGGACTTCTCTAATCACTTCTAAAAGCATGTAGGATTTTGGCATCCATGGTATCCTGTAGCACTGAGTACTTCAGCTGAACTGTGCATTGTATGAGAAGTCCCTGTTTTTTGTTTGTGTTGAGCATGTCACCTGATAATTTCATTTGCTCCTCGGTAGGTTTTGTACTGTGAGAAACAGTGAATAGTGATTTGGTATTTATCATCTCCTTGATTGGCTGTGCTCTGCTGGCCTCCCCCTGGTGTCCCCCTAGCCATTTCTTTCTTGCCTGAAGAACTCTAATCAAGACTTTACTCATGTTTTGTTGGAAGCTGTCCCACACCTTTGATCAGCCTTGTTGTGCCTCTCTCTATTGTTTTCTTTTTTATTATATTCTTTTTGAGATGTAGGACCAGCACAGCGCTGATTATTCGGAAACTAACCTTTTATTTAAAAAGTGGTATAATACTGTTTCTGGTTTTATTACTTTTATAGAAATTCTAATGTACTTGCTTTTTCAAATTTTGAATATTGATCTAATATTGTAATTAAATTATTAAAATTTACCATGCTTTACTCAAAGATAATACTTCAAAGCCTGTTGGGTGTGCAAATTTAGGTCTGTTCTTTCCGAGTACATTACTTCATACTAAACAACGTTGCGTTTCATGTGCTATTTTGTTTCCTATCCCGTCTTTATCATGAGAAAATTCTGTAACTCCTCGGGGTTGGCTTTGTTGTCTCATTCTCTGCCCTTTCCCACATTACTTGTGATCACCTTTCACTAGCGCCTGTGGAAACCGATCGCTTACTCCTACTGCTTGTTTCACATCTTTTAAAAAAATGGTCATTAGTTCATAGGACCACTTCCATTCTGGTCCTGTGACAGCCTTCTTTCTACAAGGAACTTTGGTGAAGGACCTCGTCAAAAAACCTGTTGGAAATCCATGTTTATGCTTCTGTAAAGTAGTCAAGTCAGAGACTTCTCTTCAGATCTGTCTGGCGGGACTTCCCTTCACAAAAGGCACCGAGTCTTACCCAGTAAATCACACTTGTCCAAGTATCTAATAGTTCTGTGTTTGCAGTGCTTCCTGTCAATTAGCTGAGCATGGATCTCAGCTGTTGAAAGCTCCCCATGTCCAATCAGGCACCCGTTTTGATAACTGGCATCACATTTGTCACCATCATGTCACTAGTAGTAGGGCAGTTTTACACAAGAGCTTATATTTTCCACAGGTAACATTATAACAATTTGTCACTTCATTTATACACAATTTTTGTGTGAGCAATATATGGTTTGTTCTAAACCATCCCTTGTTAACACTTCAGTCTGGGACACGCCCTGCAACACATCCCAGATTAAGACATTCTTCATACATTGCCCTTGAACAGCCTCAGTGTTAGTTAAGAGTATTTTACACTTTTGGCTGCTGCCTTTAATTTCTTTTTAGGTGTTTATGCCTCCTTGAGCAGTTTGGGTGAGTCATAGAATGTGCTTTTTCTTTTTTATGTTATTCCACTTTGCTGAATTTATATATTTCCGCTGTGGATTGATTCTTTATTTTGATTGATTGACCCTTCATAGACCAATTTATCTTAATAGAATCATAGTATCATGGAATAGTTTGGATTGGAAGCGACCTCCAAAGATCATGTCGTTGACCTCCCCTGCCATGTGCTGGGACATCTTCAGCTAGATCAGGTTGCTCAGAGCCCCATCCAACCTGACCTTGAATGTTTCCAGGGATGGGGCATCCACCACATCTCTGGGCAACCGGTTCCAGTGTTTCACCACCCTCTCTGTAAAAAAAATTCTTCCATAAATCTAGTCTGAATCTACCTTCTTTTAGTTTAAAACCATTACCCCTTGTCTGGTTGTAGGGTCCCCAAATTGATGTGGTATTCAAACCATATGGATTAAGTTACAAGCTGGTACAATTAACTTGTCGGCTCTGACTTCAGGTTTCCATTAATGTATAGAAACACGTACTGCTGTGGTTTTCCTGTATCTTTGCAATATAATGTGTTCTTTTATTTTACAGCATGTAATGATTGTCTGCTTTTCACCAGTGCTGCTTCTGTCAATATCCTTATTAAAAACTGGGTGTTTTAAGGTTACCTGTCTGTCTATCTATCTGTCTTATTTTTTAGATTTCTAGTATTAGTATAGCAGCACTTCACGCTTGGCTCAGCAGCTTATTTCTTGTGCTATGATTAAAATGGAATTATTTTTTCTTTGAGTTTTTTTGTTCAGATTTATTAATATCTGCCCTATCTTTTATTTATAGAGACAAAGTTTTAATGATTTCACCCCTAGAAAATGTGTAACGTCCATTTGTGCAGCTTTACTGCACTTCTTAGTTTAAAGATTCTTCTGTAACATTATTGATTGTAAATGCCAGTATTCTGGTACCAGCTTGCTTTAGATGGAAACTGTCTTTCCTGTATAAGCAACCTTTCTTCCAAAAGCTTCTGCAGTTCCTACTGAATCAAAATTTAATAGTAAAAGCTCACATTTGTGAGAAGAGAGTTTCACCAATGTGGAGGTTTTTTGAAAACCATAACCAAAATACTTAATAGACTTTATTGATGGAAAGAGATTTGTTAGAATAGATAAAATGTTTGATTTACACTAAAGCTGTGGATAATGCAAATGCAGAGTGGTAGTTGCCAAAGCAATAGGCATTCAGGTGTTGGCTGTGACTTTGGAAGGACTGAGCTATAAAAGATCATTTTGTTCTACCGTTGACTTGGCACGAGACATTCAGAATCCTCAGCAGAGAGGAGAATCAGGCTAATAAAGGTGGATACATGGTGTATGTGTAGGATTTGGTTGTAGGAATTTGAAAGTTGAAGACAGTAAGCTAAGCAGCTTAACATCTTCAGAATAAGAGGGAGTGAAGCTTGTAAGTGCGTCAAGCTGTTTGCTTAGATCTAGCCTAAGGAGCTTAAGTAGCTTATAACACCACAAGCTTGCTAGCTCTGAGGAAGGGACTTACAAGCTGTGCAACAGCTACACTTCAAAGGCCTTACAAGTACTGATGATGAAGCCTGCAGGGCTTCTAGAGAGCACGTCAAGTAAATCTGTCTGTCTGTCTGTCTCTCTGCAGTATCCAAGTTCTTCCTTTTGTTTCCTTCTTACAGAGTTATGGACAACTCTCTCCCCTGGAGTTACCACAGTGTTAAATACCAGGCACTTTAAAATCAGTAGGTTCTCAAAATTAATTTAGTCATGTTCTTTACACATATTCTGTCCTCCTTTTCCTCACTGAAAAACCCCATACTGTTATGCATGCTAGGATGTATCATTTTTTTTTTTTCTGATGCAATGTGGTGTGAGGAACTTGGAAAGGATGAAGAGTCCCCTGCCCTTATAGTAGGGGATAGAAAATTGTCTCAGTTGTGTGGTTGTAAATTAACTATCTTTGGGGTCTTCAGCTTTCTATTTGTTTGTTTCTTGTTGAAGTCTTTAGGACTAGATCATCAGAACTTGTAAAGTTGCACTGTGTTGCTATGGTCCCTTCCAATACGCACTGAAACCAGGTGGCTTACTTGGGGTCAAAGACTCCTGCGAAGCAGAGATGGCTACATTCACAAACTTTTGCTCTACAGAACAACTGTCACGTCCTCAAGAGTGTCATTACTTACTAGTCAAAAAATTACCTTTATAATGGTGCTTTCTTGAGTAATTTTGTCATCTTGAGCTTGTTCTGGCCTGACTTCATTAAGTCTACTTGAAGTTGCACGTTAAATTACAGGCGTATGACCAGTTTTCTGTTTTGCTCTGACTCCTTACTCCTAGGTATTTAGTTTCTGCATTTGAAAGCAGATACTTAGGTGTGGTTTAGTAGTTTTGTCTGTACAGACTGAAACATATAATGATGAAAAATGGGTCTTTGTAAATGAATATCTCACACAGTTTAGGCTGATTTTTCAAAGTAGTCTTTCAGGGTATTTTACATTGTTTACAGTTACATAGTAAGTTATACTAAGAGTAGCTAAAATCACAGCATGGATGAGGATGGAAAGGACCTCTGAAGATCAGCTGGAGAAGGTGGCCCATGGCTGTGCCCACTTGGGTTTTGAATATCTCCAAGGATGGAGGCTCCACAACCTCTCTGGGAAACCTGCTGCAGTGTTTGATCACCTGTACATTAACCAAAAAAAAAAAAAAAAAAATTATGCTTAAAAGAAATTTTTTGTATTTTAATTTGGGCCCTTTGCCTCTTGTTCTGTCACCGGATGGCACTGAGAAGAATCTGGCTTTGTTGTCTTACGCTCCCTCATGAAGTATTTATGCAGATTGATTAGAACCCCCGTGAGCTTTCTCTTCTCCAGGCTGAACAATCTCAGCTCTCTCAGCCTTTCCTTGTATGCCAGTCCCTTCATTATCTTCATGGCCCTTCTCTGGACTCACCCCAGTATGTCCATGTCTCTCTTGTCCTCTTGCCCAGAGCTGGACCCAGCACTACTCCTGTGTATCACGTGCTGAGCAGTGCTCCCTTGACCCTCTGGTAATGTTCTTTTTAATGAGCCCAGGATGCTGTTGGCTGCCTTTGCTGCCAGGACACCTTGCTGGATCATGTTTACCTTGCTGTACACCAGGATCCTCAGGTCTTTTTCTGCTAAGCTGCTTTGCAGCTGATGGCCTCCAGCCAGTTGACCCTCAGCCTGTACTGGCAGAGGGGTGTTTCCTCCTCAGGTGCAGGGCTTTACATTTCCATTTATTGAACTTGATGAGGTTCCTGTCAGTCCATTTCTCCAGCCTGTTGAGGTCCTGCTGTTGGCAGGACAACCCTCTTGTGTATCGGCACTCCTCTGTTTTGTACCATCTGCTAGGTTGCTGCGGATACACTCTGTCCCATCATTAATGTTGAAGAGTATCAGCCCAGTGTTGACCCTTGGGGTACACCACTGGTGAGTTGCCTCCAGCTAGACTTCGTACCACCAAACACAACCTTCAAGTCCTGCAGTTCAGCCAATTTTCAGTCCACTCCACTGTTCACATATCTAATCTGTACTTCATCAGTTTCTCAGTGAAGATACTGGGGGAGACAGTGTCAAAAGGCTGGCTAAAATGGAGATAAACAACATGCGCTGCTTTCTCCTCATCCTCCAAACCAGTCATCTCATCTTAGAAGGCAGTGCTGACTAATGCTAATCACCTTTCTATGCTTCATATGTTTGGAAATCGTTTTCACGAGGTTTTGCTCCATCTTCCCGAGGATCAAGGTGAGCCTGACTGGTCTGTAGTTCCTGAGAATCTCCTCCTTGCCAGTGCTGAACATAGGAGTGACGTTTGCTTTTTTCCAGTCCTCAGGAGCCTCCCTGAATTGCCATGACCTTTTAAAGATATTCAAGAGTGGTCTCACAATATTAGTCTCAGCACTCATGGGTGCATCCCATGAGGTCTCCTGGACTTCTGCACATCCAGTTTATATGAATGTTTCCTAACCTGATCTGCTCCATTGAGGGTAAGTCTTCCCTCTCTGGACCTTCCTCCTGGCCTCGTCGCTCTGGCATTCCTGAAAGTGAATCTTAGCAGTAAAGACTGAATCAAAGACATCACCGAGAGCTTTGGTGCTTTATCACCAGGTCCCGTTAGTTTGCGGTCATATGCTGTAGACCTTGGTCTGTATGTGTGTGTAAGTGTGTTTACGTGTGGGCTCATTTCCAAACAAACAAGCCCAAGGTTTGTGCTGACTTCCCAGACAAGCGCTTCCTGTTGGTGGCTCAGGATGTCAGCCAGCTGTCCCAGTGAGCCAGCGATTCAATTGCAGGGGAAGTTCAGCTTGGGTGAAAACAAAGACAGCAGTACACATTCTTCTTTTGGTTTTTAATTGCTTCTGTTTCTGTATCTGAAGCATTTTTCTTAAAAATACTGCACTTTGCAGGTGTAGCCTCATGGACTTTCTCTCATCATAGCTTCTCTTATAATCTGTAGCCGTTAGAGAGTTCAAAATACTTTTGGCAGGGGAGTTAACACAGGTGCCCTGGAGCAACTCCCATTGGGATAATTGTGTTCTTTTTACTTAAAGTCCCCTTTTTATCAGCCCTTATCTTAGGCTTCATTTTGTGTCACAAGTTGTTGTGATGTGCTCTCTGCCAGCGAGGGTTGTGTGTTACTGCTGACTTTTGTAGAGCTAAAACTTTCGTATGCTAAGTAATTTTTTTTTTTTTTTTTTTTTTTTGGGTACTGGAAGGACAATCCAATAAACCATTTTCGTTCTTATTGGAAATTGAAATAATGTTACTTTTTTTGGATGGAAGAAAGTGTACAGGCTGGATTTTGATGTCTGATTGATTTTAAAGCAAAGACTTGGCTGTAGTTCACAACGAAAACGTGGTGCGATTTAGGTGCTGCTTTGGCACTTGGGAGATGGCCTGCAGACCTGGTTCGTCTAGATGAGTACCTTCACTGTATCCTTTTCTCACATCTGAAATCAGGATGATGATAATTCCTATCTGTTAAGGGTGTTCTGAGTATGAACTGACTATTAGACTGAGATTATGAACTCAATTGTTATATGGAGAATGAGATTCAGACCCAGAGATTTCTTTTTTTGTGGTTAATTCTCAGATGAAAGATCTGCCCTGTACACCAACACGTACAGGGGTCTAGACCAGGGTCATTGAATTTTTCTGGTTCACAGTGGTTTATTTGCACCTTGGATGAGATGCTTGTGTACTGGTAAAGGAAAATAACACAGCTTGACACTCAATTCTGGAAAGCAGCAATTGTGGTTTCTGCTGAAAACATCTGTAGCATATGATTTGGATTTCTGTGTGGTAGGAAAATGGACAATGTGGGGTAGGGCTGCCATTGCTTCTTCGGGGAGTTCATGGGAGAAAGTAGTAGCTGATAGGCCATGGAATCTTTGCGTGGTGAGCATGATGTCTCTGACATGTCAGATCTCAGACACATGTAGTGCACAGGAGGTTAGGGCACATATGGT
The DNA here is from genome assembly GCA_027574665.1 of Rhynochetos jubatus. NCBI lineage: Eukaryota > Metazoa > Chordata > Aves > Eurypygiformes > Rhynochetidae > Rhynochetos > Rhynochetos jubatus. The sequence continues at coordinate 7,203,632 of CM050653.1, read as the reverse complement.
AAATCTAGATGCATTTTGTATTCCTCTCTCTTCAACCGGTCAAAATTTGAGCTCAAAAAAGAGAACTTGAACGCAGAAATATGAACATATGGCAACCCTAATTACGAGGGTGATGTTGTGGAGTTTTTTTCACCTTCAAACTCATTGCAATCATACTGACCTTAGTGTTCTTTCCTATGGTGCATTCAGCTATTCCCATGAAAAGTTTGGTTTCCTGAGCAGGGAGACTGTGTAAGCTTGCGTAGTCAAATACCTGTATTTTTGTTTCATAAGAAATTATATGCTTTCAAAATTTCTTTTCAAACTGTCTCATAATTAAAGTCACATTTCAAGGCACTTGAAACATGAAGGATGCACCTCCTTTTGGAGACTGAGATCCCTTTTCTGACTGATAGCAGAAATGACTCTTGAACCTAGATTTGACATAAATCAAGCCAGTGTCTTTGTTACTGGGTTTAGAGTCAGGCTGTCTTCTGCTTGGGGCTATTCTGCTTCTTATGAAATATTCACTGGTCCAGAGAGACAGTGTGACTTTGTATAAGTTGATGGTGAAGAAAAATTTGTGGGATAAAACAGACCCTGGTTCAGGTTCTGTCCCTGCTCTAAATCAGGTGATTTACATCCTAAGTGAGTCTGTAGGCAGCGAGGTGATAGTGTTTATCTGCTCTCTTTCCGATCTTTCTTCTGTTGCACATTTTCTGCCGTGGCCCTGAAAAACTCTGATTAGCTGTTGTGGTCCAACAAAAAAGATCTTGCAGAAAAATTCTTGACCAGGTCTCTCAGAATTACTTAGTAAGTTATGAATTATAGAACAAGGGTGCCAGATATGTTCTAGGTAATAGTACATAGGGTTTCCCAATTCATTTAACAAGCCTTTGCTAAAGTCAGCATCTCTATTTAGATTCTTGGCTTGTTTGCAGCTGCTATTTTCCTACTTTGCATATGACAATATAAGAAGAGTGTCTGATGCTGTCTTTCTCATGACCAGAGCTTTGTTTTTCCCTTTTCCTGTGATTCTCTATAATTTAGATAGCTTGACACTGTGTCTTAGTGGATTTTTAATTTTGCAGAACTTGAGTTGATTTGCTTTTGAAAAATTAACCAGTCCATGCCCTTGAAAAGTCATTGCATCTGTTATTACCTCCACATGTGATAAGTTTAAGAAAATGATTAGCAAAGGTGTCACTCATTTCTGCATGCTGTATATCAGATCGGACTTGCTGTGAAGTAGTGAACCATATTAAAGCTGTGAAATCAGCCCTGCTCTACAGGGACTATAACCAGCTGCACCAATTTTACTACTTTTTTTTCCCTTGCAGATTCAGGAATGATTGGAATGGAGTTTGACAGTTTATTTACAGATTTGCTGTGACTGACAGGATGCCAGAGGGGAAATGTTTGTACTCCCTGAAGATAGATTTTGGTAACTAAGGCTAAATATCTGACAGGACTTCTGTTACAAAACAGAGTGTGATCAACAGTTGTGTTACTGCAGAATTCAATGCATCTTTTCATTTGAAATACAGCTAAAAATACAGAACCAAAGCCAGCATTTCCCTTGATATAGTGTCTGTACAGGGAGAAATGATGTGCAGCACTGGTGAATTCAAGCCTTCCAGTACAATTCTGGTCTCTCTTTCCTATAAGAAATTTAGGAAAAGAGAATGAAAACCATGCACATGCCACCTTCTTTCCTCTTGGTCACTAATTTTCAAACTTAAAATTTGTAGGTTCCATAAATTTTTCAGTGTGGGACTGGACCTTTTACATGGTAAATTCAAGTCTCCTTGACAACCGACCTGCTTCTCTTACCTTATGGGCTGCCGAGAGTTCACAGACCATGCATTGGAAACTTATCTCCAGATGCGTGATGTTAAGGTTCCTTAAAGTTTAACCTTGAAATGAATAAAAAAATGGACCTTGTTTTCCTGTTACATTCATCCCTTGGGTTTGAAACTAGGGCAAATGGGCTTTTTCATGATCATGTCACTCTGCTTCTGATTGTCAGTGTAGATCTGCAGTAACCTGACTAAAGTGTCCTCATGGTGTATAAAAATCGGTCTTATACAACGATATTTGGAAAACAGAAACCTTTTGGAAGAGGGTGCATAGGCTATATGCTGTGTTATATACAATATATGGGTAGTAATATTATACTCTGTATTCCCAGAAACAGTATTAAACATTCGATCAGGAAAGTACTTTTTTGTTCATTAATAGCTCTTTGTTCATTTAAGAGGCACAGAAGCTTTTGTACATTGAAAAGGTTAATTATACTCAGAGTAAAGGTACTTGAATAAATTGTGTGTTTTATGGGTAGCGGAGGTTGAAGGTGGGCAGATTTGTCTAGCACAGAGAAAAAATATATTTTTATTGGACTGTTAGGTGTTAAGAAGTGCTGCCAACTAGCCAAATGTAATCTGAGTATTCATGAGAAAGAGATACTGATATATTGCAGGGGACAGAAAATGGGCACCTGAGTGCCTGTGTCCTTATTTGCATTTAAGCCAGTCCTACTGGTTTGTCTAGTATCACAGATTTTAGTAGGGTTAGTGTTTTTTTCTGAATTGGTTTTTTTTTTGTTGTTGCTGTTGTTCTGGTTTGGTAATCCACTGTAGGCTGGATTCTCTGTTGTGTATTTTTGTTATACTAAAACTATGCACCAAGTAAGGGTTGTAGAGCACAAGTAGCAAAGAATAAATGAGAAAAGGCAAAATGAGCCTTTCTCAGTGATCATCTGGTGGTGAAGTATGTTCCTTTTCAATACTGATACGTGAGGTATGAGTTGCAGAAAGACCTGAATGCACTATGCTGTACCGCAGCGCTAAGGAGGATTTCTCTGGTTGTTGGATCATCGGGCCGTCTCTTCCCTGGTGATGGGGTTCTTCGGACACAGTCTTTCCTGTGGGTACAACAGGGTTGACAGGTGAATTCTTATTTGCATTTTTTAATTGTTGGGAGTAAGAGACATACTTCTGGGAACAGACTGGCATCCAGCTCAGCCCTTTTCCAAGCAAGTTCTCTTTTCCTTAGACTGTATAGCCATAGTTCCTCTGGACTTGTGGCTCTGGCAGTCCTGGCTGCACGGTAACCTTTCTGTAATGGAGGAGTGATAGTTGTCTGTGTTTGCACTGTCGGTATCCATGTAGTTCTGTTCCCTTGGGGAATGGGAGTAGTGGTTAACCTATTCCTATGTCTTGCTGCCTTGACTATTAAAAACCTTTCTTGCAACAAACCTAAGTTTGACATGTTACAGCTAAATACTGTCAGGCTTTGTTCTGTCTGTCCTGGCTGTGTAGAAGAGCGTTTATTCCCTGTCTCCTTGCAGATGCTTTTCTAATCATGTTTCCATTAGGTTTAATGTTAATACTGCCTGTTTATACAAGTAAAAGCTCTGCCCTTAAGGGTGAAGGAAGGTTTCCCAAGGGAATGCAAGAAATCACTGATGGTGTAAGGCAGAAATACAGTCCAGCAGCCCTGAATACTGCTTGCCAGCTGTAGTTCTAGTCTAATGCCTTTTAACAGATAGAAGACAAAAGTAAGTATAATGTACTTTTGTTAGAGTTCAGGCAATCCTGAACGTGGATCATAAAATCCATAGCTTCTAGGTTCTCCCTATTGCTCTAAGAAGTTGTTTGGTGTCCACTGAGATGCCGTATTCCTGATGTCCTAATTCCTGCGTTAGTCATGTTGTGTGCAAGTTGTGACTGTGAGCTCCATTAAAAGAAACGTTCATGCTTTTTAAGAACCCAAGAAAAGTGAACAAAATAGTTAAAGAACAGTCAGTGACCGGAGTGCCTAATATTATAGTTGAAGTTCTTCAGTAGTTGGATTATCTCATTTAAAAAAGCTTAGCTGATATAGCAGGACTGGAGTGCTTTGAGATCAGCAACAGAGCTGTGAACTGGAATCACAACTATTACTGAGACTGTCATCCAGTGCCTAAAGACAAAAGCATAATTACCACAAGAAGGTCATTTTTCTAAGCGAAGGACAGTTGTAAACTGCCTTTACCAGGAAAAAAAATCAGTGTTTGTTGCATTGCATCATTGAATTATTCATCAAGATCAGACACTTTCTTGTTCAATTTACTTTGTCATTTTCTTCTAGCTTATTCTCAGCAGTTTGGATGAAAATATAACACCTGCTTACAAGAGACATTCAATTCACTGGATGTCTTCATTGGAAAGACATTTGCTTTGGTCCAGGCTAAAATAAAATGCTCTTTGTTTTAATGGGATATTCATGTTTTATGGACAAATAAATAGAATTGGTGTTATGATGTCTTTCTGTTAACCTATTCTTACTGTTTTGGTGAGTTATTTCAGGCCCTTAATTTAGAAGAAACAAGACTTACTCATGGGTCAGATCCTGCATCTTATCTTCTATTCTATACAGCCTCTGTTGAAACAAGTGTTTTCCCAGCAGTAAGATTTGATTGCCTACGAAGGTGTAAACATTCCTTTTTCTGAAATTGCTTCATGTATATAGGTGAAAATAACACTCTCTTAGGAAATTCTAGGCATGGTTAGATTGTTTCAAGACCCTAGTCATAGAACTGAAATGAGTAAATAATAATTTCTCTGTCACTTCTCAACCTTTTCTTATACACAAGTATATAGAGAAACCCGGGTACACAAGGAGATCAGAATCTGCCCCCATATGTTCCTCTCACCATGATCCCCTTTTTTCTCTTTTGTTGCTTTCCACCATAATTTACTTCGTTTGCATATTTTAGTGTTTCATACCATGGTGCCTGAGTCAATTTTCTTTTGAATAATTAAACAGGTACATGCCCTTGGAAAGTCATTGCACCCTTTATTGCCACTTAATGTGTTAACTGTGAGGAATTGGGAAAAGATGTGCACTTCTGTTGACTGCTGTTTTATGCAGGGATTGGGTGTGATGTAATGAATGGGACTCAGAGAATATGCTGTATTTTGGTGTATGTGGTGAAACCACATCACGGGAACACAGATGATGTACCCAGATGATGTACCTAGGCTGGAAAACCTTGTATTTTTGCCATTTCAAAGGGAGATGTCACCAGTGTCTTACTTAAAAAATAATAATAATAAAATAAGATTGATCGATAGGGTCAGTGGCTATTCACTGATGTCCCATACTTAGGTGGAGCTGGGTTTTAGGTAGTGGAAGGTTTTGGCCTCTGCAGAAGAAAATTTAAAGGACTTTCATGAGTCCTCTGTCCTGTGGGTTTGGGAGAGGGGGAAGAGAGAGAGGATGTGCAGAAGGAGTTTTGCAGCTTTTATAAAGGTACTGAGAATTTTCTGGAGTCAGATGGAGCATTGGGATAGGTAACGTGCTCCAAGCTGCTCTGGGCATGGCTCGGTTAACAGGGTTAAAGTTTCTGGAAGCAGTGGAGAGCTCCAGGTTCTCATTAAAATCCTGAGCCAGGTGAGCTTGAGCGTAGCCTTTCTACAGATGCAGCTCTAGTGGCAATATTATAGTTTTTTGTTAAAATTGTGCTGGCTTGGATAACTGAGTCACTGTTTCCATCGTAGGAACAATGAGCGTGTACCAGGGTAGACCCATGACAAAATTGCTTTGCTAAATTGCATTTTATTTTACTATTGTCTGGTAGTTGTGCTTTACTTTCCCCTCTCCTTTTGCTAGTGAATACTCTTAATTGTAAACACATTTCAGTGTCTTTGGTGGCATTAAAATGTCGGTTTGCCTTCATCGCTCATTCAAGCCCTACTCTTTGCAATTAGGATGCTACTAGAAATTTATATTGATTTCTAGGTGGGTGCTTTCCTTAGGAGTGAACGTATCTCTGCTTAAATGCTACAGAATAAACCGAGGCAGTTTGTGTTTTATAATGCCAAGAAATAGGTTGTTGGGTTTGTTTGACTCGTTACTCAGCATGCGGCGAGTGCTGGGGAGAGATCCTAACTGATCCCTGCAGCCAAGGCAGCTGCCTGACTCCAGCTTTGTGGCAGGGAGGTGAAATCTCTGCTCCCACTGTCGAAGGAGAGAATTCCTTTAAAAAGCAAAACTTCTGCTCGGTCAAGCTTGAGGAGAAAGTGCAGACTGCAGCTTATGCTTTTGATGTTTGAGTTGATTAATAAATGTAGCAATAGAAGGAAAAGGTTATGACAGGGTGGTTTTGGATTCAGTGCAATCAATAGTGATTTATTCAGAGAAAAGGGACTCCATCCATCAATACTGTTCTCTTCTCTTGGCCTTTGGAAGAGCTTACCATAGAACTGCCCAGCTGTGATTAAAATTTCCCTGTGCCAGCGTGGCTGATGTGTTCCGTCAAATGCTAAATGAAATGTGTCCAGTTTTGGGGTTCATCAGTGGAAGAAAACATGGAGAGTACGAAAGCAGTTTATAAAAGAGCAGCCTCTAGAATTGAAGAGATTAACATCTTGGGGAAGGCGACAGGCGCAAAGCGTACCTAAATAATGATCATTGGTTAAAAGGCATCAGTGCCTTGAAGATAAAGAACTGTTATAGATTGCGAAAGAGATTATCAAAATCCCTCAAACCAGACAGTGTTAATGATGCAGATTGTGAAACGTGTGGTGACTGAGATTTAAACGTGTGTTTTGATAGGGGTTGTATGATCGCTCATCAAAAGCTTCAGACCTGTTGTTTTTTAAAGAGTGTTTTCTTTACTCTCTGAATCAAATATGTCAGCTCTGCAATCTGTGGCAGGTTAATTGAAATGCAGCGAGAGTGCAAAATCTGAATCAAGCATGAGGTTGGCAAACTTTGTTCGCCCTTTTATTTATGCAGATCTCTATAAGTAGCCGCTTAGCTTGAGAGCTGTTGATGAAATTAGTGTGATTTTTCCATCCTTCCTCAGATAGGAAGGATTCGGGCTGTATGGAGTCTAAAGGAACAATTTCAAAGATGTCATATTTGACTGGGCTGAGTGAGTGTACAGCAGCAGCTTGAGGAATGTCTAGTTGTAGTAGTATTGTGGTTACTTTTCAGTGTCCAGTGATGGACTTTATCTCACTTCAGTAAAATTCTTCAAGTGGCATTCCAAAAATACCCCAGGGTAGTTTTTGCTGTCTCCCATTTCCTCATAAACCGTTATTTAATTTTATGTGATTGAATTTGCTGACATTTAGTGCACATTAAAGGAAAGAATTTATAATGCTAGCTAAAGCAAAGGGTATTACAGGTTTGTTCTTCGTGAGCTCTTTTTGCTGTTCTGCTCAATCCATGTGCGCCTCTGCCTCTTAGAAACCTGTGCCACACTATCCCAGAGCTTCTAATAGGCCTCCTACCTTAAGATCAAACGATATCTTCAGTGACTCTCAGCAGGAGGAAAAAAGCCCCACCAATCATGTATTTGTAAAGCCTTTGAATTACATTTGGGTTGAAGAAGTTCTTTTCTTCTCCTTCGCTGGACCTTTGGTTCCCATTGCAGTGTCTCTTGATGGCTTTAACTTTAGTTGACTGTACGGGAATGTGATGGCAACTGAGGATGGTTCAGGTACTAAGATGATCCATCAGGTCTGTGTTCCCACATCCCAGCTGGGGTGGATTGTGATAAGGGCAGGCACTAAAAACCCCCTTTGCCACCAGAAAATCTCCCCACTTTCCAGTGGCATGAAGTTATTAAGGTGTCTGGGAGTGTATGTTGTACCCAGGGGTTGCATTGTTCAGGACCCAGCAGTGTACCCTTCCTAGGTCTAATATTTCATTTAAAAGCAATTTGCCTGAATAAAATAAAATATGCATGATGGGTGAACACAGATGAGGTCTGTTAATGTATTCTAATTAACTTGCTAAAAATATTTTAAAATCTTAATAAGCTTAAAGAGAATTTCTGATGATCAGATGCAATGTTAATGAGCATGGTATAAAAACATAAGAAGGTAAAGTAGATAGCTGATTGGCAGTTGCAGTGCCATCTGTATAGCTAACATTTTTCTTGTGCTAAAGAAAGATCTTTGGGTTAATTTTTAGCTTTTGTCTTGGTGGCTAATTTCTCAAGATTTATTTCTAGAAAGCTTAATGAACAAAACAACCAAAAAAAAGAATTTACCTGTTTGATTTGGGGCGGAGTGAGGATTTTATTGCTTAATTATGCCTTAGAAAAACACGCTAAGGACATTTATGATAAAGTATCAGTGTTCTTTGTGTGTCGGAGAATGACTCTTTTTCTTTTATATATGCCATAAATCTCAGATTGTAGTTCTTTTTGTCTCCAGGCTATTAGGTTTCTGCAGACTGTATTTCATTCCTTAGCACCTATAGTTGCTTGGCAACAGCATCCGATTTACATGAACCCAGCCCTGTGAATGAATAGTTACCTGGAACCTTTCTGCGCAGAAACCCTGAGACACGTAGTGGTTCTCCCATTCAGTATGACGATTATTAGGAAATATTAATTGCTTCTCTCTATTCATCTTTCTGTAGCCTTTATTTTTCAGTTAAAGGGGAAGAAACTATATTCTCTGTTTAGTTCTAGCCTGCCAGAGGTCACAAAATTAATTTATTAATAATCCACTTGGAAAGCAGGAGGTTTATTAATAACAGAAGACTTTAGTAGTGCTCAGAGCCTCAACTGGTACAAGCGGTCCCCAGTGCTGTATTCGGTAGGTACAGAAACAAAGAGGTTCAGAGGAGTGGAGTAACCCACCACAGTCACAACTAGAAGGTCAGTGGGGTTTTTTCTGCTACTAAGTTTGGTGTAGTTTTTAGGGAGAAAAAGGAGCAAATGTTTCCTACTCAATATATTTGTTTCTTTTCTTGGTATATGGAACTTTGTTGTACAAACAAAACAGATTTTCTGCTACATCGGCCTAGGGTTCAATTCATTATATTCTTGTGAAGTACTTTACAACCTGTAGGTTATTTCTATTGAGAGGAGTAGGAAGCATTAAAAAGAAAAATCAAGAAGAATTCTTCACCAGCACCAAACGCAAAACAGTTGATGGGACTAGGAGAAGAAAAGCTACAGGCAATATTTGTGGATGCCAAAACAGTCGTAATTTTATTTTGAAAAATCTTGTAAAGAAAATACCCAAATTGCCTTGTTTTGTAAGTTCTTTTCTGTTTTTCAGCTGGCTTATCCTTGGCAAAAACAAAATGATACTTAGGCCTTGACTGTTTTCTGTTGTGTTTCTAGAGGCCTTTGTCAGTGTTGTTGATAAGATGCCAAGAGCGGTGCTGAGGGAAGCAGAGTAGTCCTGAGAGCTGCTTTGCAAATCTAGATCCCAAACTGATTTTTCACCAAGTTTGTGGTGGTCTGGGTTTCTCTAGAATCAAAATACCTGGTAGGATATTCTTTCCTCTCTTGATTCAAGTGGTGTTCAAGGTCAGGTCATCACACCCTGTACCTTTTAATGATATCCTGTGGCTTTTGGTAACGCTGAACTTGCAGCTGATTATTATTATATTTTCTCCAGTGGACATGTCTTGCTTCTGCAGATTAACTAATGCAGAATCGAATGCATTTGTGATCTGAGTAATGAAGAGACCTTTGTTCTATTCTTGGTTGTTCTACTGATTTTGTGTGACCTTGGGTGGCTCATTTATCTCCTTCCTTGCTTTTCCCATTTTAACCTTCTATGGATGGTGTCATGTGTTGATTTGCCAGTGCAATTTTCTATTTCCCTTAGAAGATTTGCAAGGCTGAGTACTGCTGTATATGAGGACAAATAGTTTTTAAAAATTGAACAATGATGTTTTTTGTGTTTCTAAATAACTCGGTAGCAAGCATTATTTACTGATGTGTGAGCTGTAAAGCCACATGTGGTAATTATACACATCTGAGTTGCTATAGACATGGGAGGGCGTATATTTTGCTGAGTTTCAAGCAGGAATTTCTCATGTGTCAGAATACTTTGAGGAAATACTGAGCTGTTCTGCAATGCTGGCAACAGAGCACATTTAAAAAAGTTGGTTTTAGTCAGTGGAAAACACATAAGGTAGCAGTGCCTTTTTTTTTTTTTTTAATATATATTTTAAACCAATTTCTGGAAACATCTTGCATGCTCCTGACTTGGCGTGAATGTCTCACCTCCAGTCCTGGGAACTGCGCAGCAGGAATTGTAAATTTGCGTTCCCAGGGGCACTGATGTGTGGCTCAGTGCAGAGCCCTCCTGAACCATGGGGCTTCCCGTGACAGGGACCATAGGACACCCGAGCTCCTACCACAGGACTCTGCCAAGCACGTGTCTCTTGGAGGTACAGACCTTCAAAGCCGGAACATTCTCCCAAGAAGCCGGGCAGTTCTCTGGCACAAGGCTCTGTATGATTTATCAGGACCCCTTATAAGCTCGGACTTTCCTGCTAAATATTTGAATAGGCAAACTGACAACACGCAGTGTCAGATACTTCTCGGGTAGATGTTTTTACTGCTCTTACCAACTCTGCTCTTTTTTGATAGTGGTTTCAGTGATGAAGACATTTCTGCTAGGCACTGGTAGTATTCCAGCAGCACTAAGCATCAGTGGTTTGTGGTCTTGAAATTATGCTTTTTAACGAGTAGCAGAATTTAATATCCTTAACTTATCAAAAAGACAGACGAGGCAATTTAATTGTGGTCTGTAAGTGCCAACACGTGAAGGGGAAACCCAATTCTTTACTAATGTTTTAACTGGAAGGCTAAAGCCACAAAGATCAAGTGACTAGAAATCTAAAGAATAAAAATCTAAATTATGAGAAAAGTGCAAATATTTAACTTTAAAGGTATTAAACATGAAAATAGCCAGCAGACACAGTAAATTCTCTGTTATTTTGAGTCCTGCAGCTGAAATTCTGTGTCTTCAGATGACTAGTTCAGTGAATACAGGGCTGGGATGGATGGTGGGTTGGATTGAAAGTTGTGTGGTCTTGTTTAAGCAGATGGTGCACTCTGACCTTTTATGTTTTTGGACCTCTCTGTAGGTAGGTTATGAAGTAGCTGGATATGATGGCTAGATTTCAAATGCCCAGTTTGGATCTCCTCTAGGTTTTGTCACCTGCTTCAGAATATTTTTTGAGAACCAGTTCGTCACATTGGTTCCAGATTTCACATTTATTTGCTGAACAAGAGGAATTCTGAAGTGGAAGGTGAAGGTAGGGATGTTGCCAAAAGGCTATGAATAAATGTGGAAGCATGGGGTAAATCAAAGCAGGTTGTGGTTTGTTAAGTTAGGTCTTTAGAGCTTTGACTACTTTATGGATGTTGGACAACTGCTGAATAGTTTTTGTGGTGATTAGTATTCTTTCCCAACACACACTATTTTTAAAATTCACAATTCTTGCCATATCCAAACTTTGGGTAACAAAAGAGCAAAACTTTGAGTGCCTAAAAAGTGAAAAATTAAACCTGATGTTACTAATTCATCAAGTACTTATTTTTGTCTTTAAGGAATTCATTCAGAACCAAGAATTTACACGTTAGAGACAGGTTTATTAAATTACTTCTAGTAATACTGTCTTCAGGAGTGGACTTTTCCCCAAATAAATTTTTCAGTCTTGACCAGACAGATTTTAAGTGGATTTGTCTTCCATCTCTTTCCTTAAAAGCTTTCACAGAAATATTTTTGCAAAGTATTCAGCCTGTATCTACAAAAACTTCTGGTCTGAATCTGCTGCCTTCCCCCCCGCCCCTGCTGTAAACTCTAGTGCTGACTTGTGGATTATTTTTTTAATGCATTACCATTGGAATTTATCCCTGGCTCCATCAAAATGTTTTGTCAAATAGAGATCTGCGTCTCAAGGAAAAAAAAAAAACCAGTCACAGCAAATTGATAAGTAATTGCAGCTCTGTGGTATTTCTGCAAGAAGTGCAGATATTTCAGAGGTCTTGTTGTGAGCGTGTCAATGTGTATGTTATAACAGTGTTATGACTATTGATCTGCTTGTTCCCAAATAAGTCTTTACCATTCATGTACCAAAGTTTTCCGTGCTGTATAACTCTGCTGAAGTCAATGAAGTTGAATTATCAGCGGTGTTGTATCTTGAGTAGATTTTGTTTCATACAGTACATCTTAGGCTGCGTGTATTTTTTGGGTAATTTGCAATAATTTGAGATGGTGTTAAGAGAGAATTTATGTACATATTTTTCTGTTTAATTTTTTTCTGAAATTAAAAAAGGGGAAGGCTTTGAGTCAATGTTAAATTTTAAATTCATATCTGAAATGAGCTAGACTAAGAGGATTTTCAGAGTTAGGGGATTTGGTGTCTTGAAGCTTCAGGATGTGAAATACAAAGTTTTGTCTTTATTGAAACGAGGTCTTGGGAAAGCCAAATTTGACATCGTTATGAAGAACAATTTCTGCTAGTAGAAGTTGCTTGAGAGCATAAGGTGACCTAAACTATCAGTAGCGTATGAGTCTTGACTGTGGATACCATTCCTACTGTGTTTTACTTAGGTATGTGCACATCTACTCATTTTAGTGGTGGTATTCTTGCCTTACAGCAGTGTGAGCAAGAAGAATCATGACTGTTCTCCCCTACATCACTGTAGAGACTTTATGTAAGCAGCATAAATGTTGAGAATATTAGCCATATTTCTCATTGCTGCTGAGAAATTCGAGGCTTTTTGCCCCTGTTGAATTACAGCTGGTATGATAGTAGCTGTAGCCTTAGAGGCTGATGATCAATTCTATCCTTAAAAGTTATTTTTCTTCCCCAGGCACTGCATTTAAAAAATAGGAATAAATTCTATGGCTGGAAAACTTCTGACATGCATGTGAGCAATTGAAACCCTCAGTGAAATTAAAGCATATTGTGAAATATGAAAACTCCTTTGCTTATAAGTAAGAAATGAGCCAACCTATATGGCAAATATGGCTTCTTTCCTCTGCAGTAAATTAGCTGATGCTTCAAAGCGAGTCAGATGCACTTCTAAAAATAGTTTCAGAAGAGCTTTTATGAATTACTGTATTATTTTTAAAATCATAAAGATGGCTGTAAAGGTGGCTGTTTGAATATTTGGCTTCAAGCTTGTAATTTATTCACTTGGGCAGTTGTATTGGTCTAAATAAAAAAAAAAAAAAAAAGAAGCATGTGTCCTCGCTTACATTGCTTTTGCCTCGGTCAGGTAGATACTAATATGCTGAAGGCTGGTTTGTGGTAGTCTTTCTTTGCTCTGTTGTGAAATACTTGAAGATGTCAGAAGTGATGCAGCACAGTGAGGTAGAGAAGCAAGTGCCTTGGGACCCAGTCCTAGAACTCACAGGGATATAAAAGGTGCTCAGTACCTTGTACATTTTCATATCTGAAAGGGTATAGACAAGATAAACCTTTTACCATAGGGAGAGTTTAATTTCCCAGGTTTTATATGAATAAAGATTAGCATGAATTTTGGAAGAGTTAACATGCAAGGAGGGTGATTTTGGAACATTTGTTTTATAAATGGGGCAAAATAATAATATATTTTTGTTTTTCTTCAATGAAAAGCTAGAAAATACTTTTTTTGAAATTACAGTGTTTGGAGTTAATCAGAGAAATAAAGGAGGGGCTGGTACTTTTCTCCTTGCTTGCAAATTGTAAATTGCAGTTATTCGCAATCATGCTTATAGCTGGCGTGGGTTCATGCGCATAATCAGCTGCTTTTTGAATGCATGTTCTATTGTTCTGTTTTATTTATGCATTCAGTTGTGATGAGAAAGACGTTATGAAGTTATTTGGATGAAGCCTTGAAAATGTCTTTTTAGGAGTTCTGAAAGTCAGCAACTGCCTGGCGTTTGGGGTACAAAGTGAGGCTGTGTGTAGCGTTGGAAATAGAGATGAAAAAGTTGAAGAGTTTTCAGCCTTAAAATGGAAGGTCAAATTCTGCTTTTGGACTTTGCAGTGCGTGAGCCAGCAAAATTCTGAACGGACACAGGCACGTTGCTACTGTCCAGTTGAAATATAGCCAGATCCAAAAGCCCTGAGGTCACGAGTCATCCCATCGATTTTAGCATCCGGACCTGTTATCAGTCTGATCTGACCCCACTCCTGGTGGAACACGAGGCTGAAGTTCTACCTCCAGTCTCCTTGCACAAATGATGTGGCAGCAGACTTTTGGTGCTAATTATCAGTACTAACCTTCTGATTGATGCGAGTTTGCTGATGTGATTATTTTTCCTAATAGCTACGGTTATGTGCCAAGACCCTTAGAGGGGATGTCAGACTGCTCGGGAGAGACTCACCCTGTGTTACTGGCTCCACTGTCTCACTTGCTGAATCCACTTGGGCAATGCTCTTTGAGTCGACACTTTCTAAAGTCTTTGTTTTCCCCTCCACTTTTTGTCTTAACCTCTGGCTTATCTGGGAAGGCATCAGTTCTGTGTTTGTGATGCAGTGGTGCAGGACTTTGGTCTTTTTGGGACCACTGACAACAGCTGAACACAAATAACAGTAATTTCTCTCTCTTCTCAGGGACAGATTTTTTTTCCCCCTATGTGCCTTTCAATGAAAGCAACATTTTGTTTGAAAACAAGAGCCAGGAGATGAGGTTTAACATCCCTCAATTCTTGCTGAATCTCTATGAAAGGCAGAATGGAGGTTGTTGTGTGAGGATTAACATACGTAGGGTGGGCTGACTTCTCAGCCTTGTGTGGGAAAGTGCCTTATGCTCGGTGTTCCCGTGTAAGTGAACTTTGTTGCTTGGGTTTTCCCCTTTCCTCCTGTCCAGTGGGAATTACTGTTTTAACTGAATTTCGTTCCGCAGCAGATACTAATAGATCTGTAGAAGATGTGCATATTGCAGGACAACACCATGCCATATGCAGCTGCAAACACTTTCCAGACAGGGTTAAAATTTTGTATCAGCTCTCTAAAAAAATCATTAATTTTTAAATAGGAAGGAAATAAACTGGTTGGTTAGGTACTGTGCAGGGTGCTTTTAATTAAAAGATGTTTAAATCTGATTCTCTCAACTGTCAAAGAAATGAATTCATGAATTATGTTTGCTACAGTTGTTGTGGTGGTGTTTTTTTTTAAGTAACACTGTATTTAAGTTCTTTCTGTGCACTGCCGTAGGGGATAGACGGTGGCTTCTGACAGATTCAAACACAGCTGGCTGAGAACACTGCTAGTGATGGATGAATGATGTCTTTGTTAATGCCCCTGTATGCATAAATGATGGGCTTGCTTGCTTTATTTATAAGATGTATCCAATTACACATCTCAGAGCAAATGTCCACCGTTCAGTAAAGCACACAATATTGGCATTAGAAAGACAATCCCTGAAATCAGTGATCAATGAATTTTCCTCACTCTCCAGAGAGAGACTGAAATAAGAGGTAAACCTAAAATACAGCAAAGTTCTTTTGGGACCTACTCCTCATCTGTAAGAAGTGACTGCAACTCAACCAGGGAAGCAGTTGTCTCTGCTCTGGCCATAGGCAGAGCTGCCTCTGGAAATGCAGCACGCTGGGTTCACCCAAGATCAGCCTTCCATGTGGCCTGGATGGATCAGTCCCACCAGAACGGCGGGTCAGATTCTGCTGTCAGACAGTGATGCCTAAGCTTCACTAGGCTGCTACCTACTGTGACGTGTTTTGGTGAAGCGAGCCATCCTAATTATTTGAAGTGGAGGGGAATGGATGGTTTTGCCCTTCATGTAATTTCAGCCTATGGTTTTGGAGGTTTTTTTAGCTGTGTATCTGCATGTGCTTGTACTCACAAGCTGATCCAATTTAGAACTTGAGATGTCCAACCAACATTAGAAACTTCACAGTGTAAATTAAGTTAGTTTCTTTTGTCAAGTAGGTTAGCTGTACACTGAAATAATTTGTAGTATTTGCTATGACAGAATTAGTCTGGAATAAGATTGGTGTGTCTATAAGATCTGTTTGCCCTCTTGGTAGATACCTAACTCAACTAATAGTAGAGTAAATGCATACTCATGATGGGTTAGTATGGAATAGCTAATGCACCGTACATTCACCACTACTTTTCTATGGGAACTTCTGTACAACTATCCTGAATTACAGTTAGGGCATAAATTGGTAATGTAGCCAAAACCTGAATCTTATGACCTAGCAAGGAGGAGGAAGTCTCCTGTCCAGTCCTCCTCTAGTCCAGTGTTACAGGGCATTGGAACCAGCTACATGGCATCAGTCAGCCCTACCTGACCCATCGGTTACAGTGCCAGTGAAAGCAGGCTGCAGTGTACACCGACACAGCTCCAGAGCATTTGGAAAGTTGTGGAGGAGAAGCCCCAAGACAGAGAGCTGGCATGCAGATGGAAGTGCAAGAAGCAGCTGGGCTAAGATACGTCTGCGGTTTTCAGAAAGGTGGCTGCTGTTTGGCTTTACTGCTTGTGTATTGTCCACCGTCCTGCTGGATGGTGATAGCCCAGCAGGTTATTAAGCCCTTTCAGAGGCAGTGGAGAGCAAACATGCCTTACTCCTTGGTTGCAGCTGCTGTGAAGTGTAGCAGCCATGTTTGTTTCTCATTCTGTCTTGCTGGCTGTCTCTGCAATGTGGTGTTTTCATATTAGATATAGTAGTTCTGCAAGAATTTATATTTGCGACAAGGTCTAGCAGGACAGAATTGCGACTACTGGGCAAATGATTGAGAGTTCAGTTTGGTTTCTAGGAACAGAGGGTTACTAGTTATTTTTCACTGGTTTCTGTGCTATTATGTTGTTGTGATAATCTTGGCAGGGATCTGTCACTCTGTGTTGGTATAATTGAAACTTATTTTCCCTGAGGAATCACTCTGCTGTTTGTTTTATTTGTTTACTGACATTGACAGAGATCCTAATGGCTTTTAAAACCCAATTTGTGCATCACTGAATATCCTCCAAAGAGGAAAATAAAATTAAATTTATCAGTAAAATAGGGTCCCCCATGCAATGCTTTGTCTGGGTCTTAGACTCCAGCTGAGCACCTAGCTGTGGCTCTACAAATGGCACGGCGAGCTGCGTCTTCTCTTTATTTCTAATTCTGTCTTCAGGGCTTTTATCATTAAGATACTTGAAAGGATAAATGATGGTAAGTTATTTAGGGTATCGGTAGTTGACCAACTTTGTCTTGTGAGAAATAATGTGTCTTTAGCTTTTATTAAAAAGGAGGTTAAGATAACAAAACAATAATCAACAAATTTCCCCTTTTGGGAGGGTATACATGGTGGTATCACTTATTAGTGTTATAAATCAGGGTAATTAAGTGTTTAGCCTCTTAAAATATATGATATCAAAATATTTATGCATTTATTTTGTTTTAAGCCTCGGTGAGATCATTTGGACTACTCAGGTTCACAGTGCCTCACTGAATTGTGGGGATGGATGGATGGATGACTTGTTGCATGCCATGCTCTGCAGAAGCATGAACACAAGTAAATGATGAGGCACAGGACAGACATGCAGGAATGTGAGAAGGAAGGGGGGGTTTAAGGACTAAAGATAATATTTTAACACCGCCAAAGCTGTGGGTTTGCATTGGTTGAAGGTTCAGATATTTTTTTTATTTTATAGAAGTGACTTCAACCATTTCTCATTACCTTTTGACACACTTCCTTGTCATTCAAGCATGTAGGGATTGCCCAGGTTTCAGTAAACTCTGACTATGAATGTCATGAGGAGATAAGTTTGGAAAATGCTGCTGATTTTAAAGGTTATCTGTCAGTTTGTATATATACACCATGAGCCAAACCAATCTGACCTCAAACCAGAGCTATAGTATAGTAACACTCTGTCTTTCTTATTATATATCTCTTTTGCAGATCTCCCTGACTTTGATAGCACTGTAATAATAATAGACCTGCAATATTTATGTTGCCTCTTCTAAGGAAGTGTTCTAATGTGCCTTGCAAAGGTGCATAATTGGTCTTATCTCCTTTTTTGCTGAAGGTAAATTAGAGGTACGGAGAGAGAGCCCAGGCCATCTGACTCCCACCTCCTTGTTCTCATTGCTTGGTTCAGTAGTGCAAATCTTGACAATATGTACTTTCAGTCTGATCTGTATGTTGTATTGCATTGCAGTGCCCAGAACAAAGATTTTGGCTACTGGTGGTGCATCCCACAATAAAAAGATCTTACAGGTAAGTAGAATACTAAATTCTTTGAACTGAACTTGCAATTACATCTGCATTTTTATGTTTGTTGTATCCAAATCACTGCAGCTGCACAGGAAGGTGTGGATGTGGGATTGTTAATCTGCTGCAGGTCTTTGAGGCTTTTTGTCAGGTTTAGTGTGGAAACCGTTAGTCCAGTACCAATTTTGTATTGAACTTCCCACCTTCCCCTTCTGCTGCTGTACATCCAGCCCAAGTTAAGATGCTTTGTTTGTCTTCCTCAGAAGACAGTACTGCATGCTCTCTGCCCATTGAGAGATGGCAAAGCCTTGCTCACAAATGGCATGAGGCCTCTCACCTGGCTTTTGCTATCACAGAACTAGATGTCTGGGTTGGGATTCATCTTGCCTGAATCCAGTCATCTGCAATGTGATGGCTGTAATATGCTCTGTCAATCCTGTAATAGTCAGGGGACATCCATTCAGTTACAGTGCAGAGGAAAGCGGATGGTGTTTTAACTCCTCAAACGTAGATGTCTCCCTCCGGGTGAGCCAAAGAGCTTTCTGTGCTCTGCTGACTGCCGTGACAAGCTCTCCTTCGACTGGAAGAGCAGACGCTGGACCTGGAGGTAGACGTTTACACCAAAAGGCACCTTAATCTTGGACTAATTCCTGACACTGAAGTTAGACAACAGAGGGTGAATTGTTTTCTGGAGATGCCAGTCCTTTTCCATCAGCTAGAGAGAGCCTAGAGGCCAGCCTCAACTATGCACCGTACACTTTGACGACTGCAGTCATACGAATGGAAGCTGATCTGCACTGTGAATCCTGAGCTGGAATAAATGGAGGTTGAAGAGCAAAGAGCAAAAAAGCTCGCTCGCTCTCTCCTAAGGCATCTAAAACACGTTTGTATAACCATTGGTTGTACAGCTGATTGGAACACAACAAATTTGGCATGTTTTGCCTGTAGATGTCACTTCTCTTCATCTGCTTTGGTTATTTTGCTTAGGAACTTGACGTTCAAAAATTAACTGATAGGTTAATTGCTTAAAACATTGGTCCCTACTGGAGTAATTCTATTAAGAATATGTCAAGAGAGAGGTTGGATTAATAGATGAGTTTGTTTTTAAAGCTGTATTTCCAAGTTAGGTGCCAGGAGGATTTCCTTGCTGTGGAATGAAGGCAGAGAACTGAATGTTCTTATAACATGTAATTCTGCAACACACAGCTGAAAAATTTTGGGGGTGGGAGAGTGGTGGCTGTGGTGCTTGTACTTCGTGTGTAACAGTACAGCTGCTTTTAAAACTCATTAGAAGTGTCTTAAAATAATATGATCAATACAGTGTCATCCACTTAATTCAATCACTGGTTAATTGGATCCTCCTTTTTAATTTAATCAAAACCTCAGAAACCATATCAGTTGCATGAAGAATAACAGCTTCCACCCTTATCATGGTCAATTTTGGATAATTTATTCCAGGGCTACAAAAGACTATCATTTAATTAATCAACATTCAGTAACTCCTATATTTTATACCACAAAGGAGGCAACTTAGGAAAATCTGTTAAAAAAATGTAGTGAGGCAGCTTTCTCCACAGTTCTGGGAATCTTTTTATAACATACATGGTGCTTGATTAATGACTACATGAAACACAGTGAAATATTTTTAACAGTAAAACCTCTAACAGTTTCTTTAAAAATTATTCATGAGAGAGACCACAGTTTCAAATGACTTACTAAATATATTGAACTTTGAATAATTTTAATTTTGTCATCATGTGGCACAAAAGGTAGTTAGTATTTGTGGTATGACAGCACTTACTAGCATACAGTGTAGAGGATATCTGCACTGTATAAGGCTCTGCAGAGATGAAAAAAAAAAAGGCCCTCTGATGTCTGAAGGGATGTACAATTCGGGCTTAAGACAAGAAATACCTATTAGAGATGAGATGAAGAAGCAGATGGGGAATGTGCTGAAACAATACGATAGTATTGGCTGGCAGGGTGGGCAGTGGAACCAGCACTCTGTGACCTAATCATTTCCAGAGGGCTTTTTAATAGATACTGTGATTAATTTTCCATTTGTCCTCTAGCATTGAAGCTCATGTATTACTCAATGCTTGCTTGCAAGCAAAGTTAGGCAATACTGACTTGGCTATTTTACCAGAAGAGGGTGTTTTAAGTGTATAAGCTCAGACTTTCATTGGATTCTGGTTAGCAACCATCCACTTCTGTCTAAAATTAGGAACATCTAAGTTTTTCAAAAGTTTTGATTTGCAGATTCACCACAAACTTTTAGAGGCAAAATTATTTAGAAAAATCTCATACTATTTTTTTTCTATAGCATATATGGATTAAATTTCATAGTCATCTTTTATGAAGCTCTGAGGCCCATGACCAGTAGGGCTGTTAATTCCTGGGTTGAGGTTGCAGATCACTAATCCAGATGGTTTGGATTCCTCGACACTCTGGCCTTATTTTAGGCTTGATTATACGGATGTTAATCACATCATACGCTGTTCCCTTTGGCAAAAGTAATAAAGCCAGCACAAGTTAAATGTGAATTGTTACCTGCTTCTTGCGTTGCTCAGCCTGAGGGGCACCTGCAATCCTAGAGGTGATGAAACCAAAATGGAAAGAGTTTGTTGACAATGTATTTGGGAAAGGGTTATTGAATCTCGTGTCCCTATCCAAATATGTCTTCATTTTTCCTTTTCTGTATCTGTTTTTCTAAGCCTGCACTGTGGGGAAGAGCAGATGTACTCAGTGAATGCAAGGTGCCTGCTGTCGATTTCAGTGCAGGATAATGTGTGTTTGAATAGCTTTAGTATCTGTTGGATACCGTAACAAATTCTTTGCCTTTAAAATTTTCTTTGTGTCACTCAAGCCAAGTTGAGAAGTGTCTTGGTAGACCTTCAAAGCTAAGGATCCCTCGAATACAGGAAAATTCCTTGTAAACGTAGAGTCTGTGTAACCAGTTCCTGTGTCATTCTTCCTGTTAACCCTAATATGATGGGAATGGTGGAGGTGAAGGAGACAGGCTTAGCAGACCTTCATACTGCTAGAGCTTTTATCAAAGTTGAGAATTAAGGAGCCATGACTGGGTCCTCTCTCCTTCTTTCCCCAATGGAACACGATGGAAGAAAACAGGCACCAGTTGTGGGTTCCTGAGCATATCTTCTTGCCCTGATGTAAGCCTTCGGCGTGGGCAGATTGTGTGGGTTTATGAGGGAGATGATGCTTGAACCCAGACTCCTCTGAACTTGTAATAAAGAGATCTGGAGAGAAATGGGACTTTGTTTCCTGACTGCAGTTACATCTCTAGCTGAGATTTACCAATACCCTGTTGTGTGAAAAGTTCAGGACTCATTGTTGCCTGCCATGAGGGTACCCAAAGGCTTGGCTGGGGTGCATGGTAGCTACTTGTTTTCCTAAGAAGTGATAGGGGATTGCTTATCCCTTGTCTCTCACGGACATGCATAACCAATGCTTTGATACTTCTCAGGTCCTGTCTGATGTGTTCAGCGCACCGGTGTACACTATTGATACCACCAACTCAGCTTGTTTGGGAAGCGCTTACCGAGCAATTCACGGTAAGACTGTAAGGAGATGCTTCTGAGCAGTCTGGGCATTTGATTTCAGTTGGTTAATACTTGGGATTAACACTACTGAAAATGAGGGGAGAGTAAAGCTCTGTGGATCTCACTGGGAGGTCACTCAGGGCAAAGTGGGATTTTTGCTCTTAGTACGCTTGGATCAGCACAAGAATAACATTTACTTTATAATTCAAGTCTGGTGGCTGCTTCTCAACCAAGGTATAGGGCCTGGAAACAGTTGATACTGACAGGACAAGGTCTAGGACCTTAATGTGTTGAGTTGCTACCTCCACGTGCTGCTCTTGGAAGAACACAGCCAACTGAAGGTGTTGGTGTAGTCTGCTGTGCCGGTTTGTGGACCAGGCTGTAAACTGGCTTGCTGAAATGGTCAAACCAAAGATCAGTCCTAGCAAAGAAGATCGGAGAGGGCAGAGATGACAGAACCAGTAATACTGCTGGCCACGTAAATGTTATTGAAGCTATGTGTGTCTTCCAGCTTTTAAACATGAAGATGATGGATATGCAAGGTGTCCTGGGCTCCATGCTCGAGTATGCACTTGTAAAAGCATGAATTTTAGGATACTCTTCGGTTGACCAGTCATAATTAACTAATATCTGTTAATACATGCAGGTGTATGTTAAGGGTGGACCATCAGCCATTGAAGAGCTGAATCCCAGGCAGAAAATTTTATTCGTGTGTTTTAAAACAGTTCCTAAATGAATCAAGGAATGTGTATCATGTTCTGAAGTCCTTATTTAGGCCAACTTTTGTTCGACTCAGTTTTTCTGCTTAGAAGTTTTAGGAGTTGGACCTTAAGACGTGGATAGCTTCTGTACAAGTTCATGTAAGATTGTGGGATTGCAGCAAGCATGGAAAAGATAACATCAGCCATCAGAAGAAATCAGCCATGTTTTAATTTTAGAAGCAAATTCTGCTGTCACATTATAGCATCTGAAGACTACATGCTCTCTTGCATTTGAAAACAGCGCAGAAAATTGCATAGCCAAAACTTGAGTCGATGTGTTTAGTGCACACAGCGTGCTCTCCTCTTTATTCCCAGAAAAGACACAAGGGTTCTGTCAGGCAAAGTACACTTTTGCAAGACAGTGAAAACTACTGTTAGATTATCATTGTGTTTGAAGCCACAATGAGACCATTTTTCCACCTTGGGTACCAAGTTTTCAAACTGGTTTTCTCTGCACTCAAACTTTGTCTACTGCTCCAGAAGCCACCAGAAGCTTCCCAGCACTTAATGCTGCAGGCAAATTCCTTGTCCGTGAACGCATGTGAAATGTGGGGCGGTCATTAAAGTTTGTGCAGATATTTCCTATGTACGGAAGAGGAGTATTCCTTCTGCCAGTTTGGCATCTGAAATCTTGAGGCTTGGTTGACAGAGCGTTTGAGGGAAGATTTCAGATGCCACGCTGATGGAAAGACTCCTTAGCTCAGGTACTCTGCCAGCCAAGCCCCAGGGGCTTGCTGTGTGTGTCTCTAAATGGCATTTTTGATTGATGCTTTCAGCTGACTCACTCGGCCAGGCAAAGGAATTGAGTAAAAGTGAAAGCTTGCTAATATAAATGAAATATTGATGGCGAGGGCTCCTTAATAATATTACAGTGTACATCTGCAAGTAGGGTGTTCCACAGTTAGCCTGGGGTTCTTAGCAAGTGTAGAAGGAACTCCTGAAATGCTGTGATTCACTTGCAAAGCAAAATGCTGTAGTAGCAGAACTCCCCTGTTATTCTGCATCCTTATATATAAGTATATTTAATAATTTGTAGCATATTTTTTGACAGTGTTTTCACTTCGCTTCCTTTTTTTGTTTAGCTACATTTTGTCCTTAAATCCCTTGCTTCCATGTATTTTCGCTGGTGTTTACTGTACTGTTGTAACCATAAATAATTACTGATATTGTTGATTAGCGTTTCTGCTGCTTACCTATTCTCCAGGGTATGAATTGAGTGATTGGCAAAAACTCAATCAACAGAGTCCCCACTTCCCGGGCTAGCGCATAGGAATGTAAGATCTTCTGCCATTTATCCTTCAATCCTGAATGCTGACCTGACCAGGGAAGATCAATATAATGTATTAATTTGCCAGGGAGTCAGGGCACATCCCTCGTCGTGCTTTTTGCATTGATCAGGATTGTGATTCTCATTGCAGGGCTTGTAGCTGAGACGAATATGTCCTTGGCTGATGTAGTGAAATCCGCACCGGAGCCTAGATTGGCTGTTACACCGACCACTGGGGCTGAGGAGGTAAGCAAGCTTGGGAAGGCCATTTTCTGTCTGCTTCAAAATGTGGTTTACTAATTCTTCTAGTAAAACAAATTAAGAAACATTTGGTTACACAATTCTTACTCCTTGTTGTAAATATAGATTTGATTTTGGGAGATGTTTAGTGTTGTAATGACACAATAATCTGATCACTCCGCTCAGGTTGGCTAGAGTGATTTTTCCTAACTGGATGTGATCAGACTGCGAAATGTTGTTCCTTAAGGGACAGTAAAAGTTATACAATAGGTTACATTTGTGTACAGGTCAGTCAGGGTGTAACTGATAATGTTGACAAACTAGCCTTGACTATTTGCAGTAAGCAGCATGGAATAAGGCGTGGTGACGGTACTTTCTGCCCTCTTGGAAAGTATCCCCCAAAATCCTTCCTGCCTGATTTTAAACAGTGATCAGCAATTGTATATCTTCACTTGTAGCTCCCCGTTGGAAAGTATGCCGAAATTGAAGGATTCAGCAGGCACAGGTCTTGGGTACTATGCCCATCCTGGGAATTTTGGCACATCTGAAGGTGAAGCTTGTGCTTTATTGGGCCACATAGATAAAGGAAAAGAAATATTCATTGTTGCTAACTATGTGGTTCCAGCCCCTGTAAAACCAAGGAAGGAATTGTTGTCTCAGGCTCTCCAGTGCAACCCTGCACCTCTCGCTATTAGGTGCCAAGGCCTTAGTTTACAACAACTTCTGAAACATAATGTCCAGTAATAAACAAACAATACAGTATAGCAAGATTCCTAGAGAACACAAGTTTAAATAACCAAAGGTGAACCTAAATCTGTCTTCAGCTGTGCAGAAACCTCTTTTACATCACCACAGCCTCACATTCTCCATTTATGAGATTTGGATGTGCCCTAACTACAGGCAACAAGGTTTTAAAGCTTTTATTTAAACTGGGAAATTAATGATCTGCCAAAACTACTAACTCCCAGCTACATGTGTAGTGGTGCACCAGATATCATCGTGAGTAATAATAGAAATGATCATGCTGCATCATGCCTGCCAGCGTATTATTTAATTATTAACTGAGATGGAGGAGCTCAGTAATCGAATAGAAGTCCCCTTCAGAAATATTAAGACATTGAATAATTTAAACTTGATTGATCTGATCTCATTTACTCAACCTTCCCCCCTCATTTTAAAAGATAAAATAATTAACAGCAGTGGCCTGTGTGGTGCGTATTGCAGCTGAAGGCTTCTGCAGGGAATACACTTCAGGAGCAGCTCCCCAGTGTCTGATTCGACCTCACGTTGCTGCCCTGTTCCCCCCAAAAATGCTGCCTGCTGAAAAGCTGCCAGGCTGGCTTGTGTGGAGGTGGAGTGTGCTCAGAGACCTGCTTTTGACCCCCCAGTGCTGCTTCAGCTGTAAAACTCAAGGGCAGGGAATACAGCTGTCACTCACAAGGGCCTTGCAAGGGCAGCAAGTACCTTGTACCCCTGCAGGGGCAAGCAAACGTGGCTGGAAAGATCCAGGGAATTCATTTACCTCCTTCTATTTTACTGTCTGCATAAAAGGGCCTGGAAGCTAAAAGAGTTAATTATCTCCCTCTTGATACTTTTCTTCTCCTTTTCCACTTGGTTAGACCTGGCTCTCATAGCACATCTTTTTATTAGTTTTAAATGATGTACAGCAGTGAATTATTGCCCCAGTAGGTAGGAGTGAGTGATAGAGAAGGTAGTAGCCAAACAGCATGTGAAGAATAAGCGTTCCTGCTCTTTTGCGTAGCTTGCCAGCTTCATTCCATTCAAAGCAGCTTCTTGCAATTACATATTCCACACCATTTTTTTTTTCCTGTCTTATAATTTTGCAGTTGATGGTGGATTCCCTGGCTAGTTTCATGGCTGTGAAACTGCAGAAAGCCAGAGGGTCTGTCAGTAATACAGTGTGTTAGCATGAACAGTGCAGTAAAAATTCATAATATGATGAGTCAGTTTGATTCTGTTTTTTACAGAGCTGCATCTCCCTGTCCATCCAATTTCATTCTGTTGAGGTTAGAGGCTTTCACTTAAATGACGGTTCTTTTTATAAACTTCAAAGTCATCCTGAGGTTAAGTTCTGTCTCACTGAGGAGCTCTTCTGAAAGAGTCTGGCTAACCAATGTGAAATTCCCCGGACCGCTTCCCAACATTTTTTGGACAGCTACAGCTAAATCTTGGCAGGATAGAGAAAAAACAGGTCATAACACAGCAATCTGCTCTGATTTCATCCTTTCTTCCTGTTATAGGTCGGAGGCAACATGTGTTAGATCATTGGAGGGAGGAAAACCTCTTACAGACAGAGGTCAAACAACAGTTTGATGTAGCTTCATTGCCAAGGCTTATGCACACAGTAGGGCTTTCCAGGAACCAAAAATGCAAAAAGTCTTTCTTTGGCTGCTGAAGGATCATTTGTGATTTTGGAAATAAAAGGAGAAGCAGGGCACATGAAACAGCTCTTCCGGTTCAGTTAAGCTGGTGGGCAGGTAAAGTAAAGTCACAAGATAGGAGACATAGTGCTTGTGATGGGTGATGTTAGTGGAAACTGAGGTCCCATAAGTTCCAACTTGCCTGGCAAAAATGTGACTTTATCCTGTAGCAGACAATCCTGCCTGGAAGAGACCATTTCAAAGAGGATCAATCCTTCTCTGTGGCTATGATCTGAAGTCTCTTAGCTGAACCTGATTTCAAAGTGTATTTGTATGGTGTGGGGGGTCTCACCCAACTGCAGCTCGTTTCTAATTCTGTCAAAACCCAAACAGGGCATAAGATGTTCTGGTGGTAACCATCTTTCATCGCTCACTGAACAGGCAAGCTGAAGTGAGTCATCTGTGGGTTAACCTGATGAATCTTTTTCTAGGATTTTCAGAACAACAAAAATTAAAGTCATCTCATCTCTTTGGAGCCTCCTCTCTCCCTCAAGGAAAATGATTAATCAGAGCCACTAAGCATGACAAAAATAGCCAGGAGATTTTAGAGCAATACATAAATGTTAACAAACAGAAGGAATCTATTATTCTGGCATTAGAATTCAGCTCTATTTTAGTAATCTTAAAACAGAGATGGTTGGCTAGGTGGTTAATTAAATAAAAAAATGCATGAGAGGACATGATGATCTAGAGTTGATCGCTTGTATTTACATGAGCTGTGTGCCTATGAGGTAGTGTCAGATTTATTGTAATATTGTCCTGTAGGGTTTTTGTAGGGAGAAGGCGTAACACAGTTCACTACCTCTGGATGTGTAATTTTTGTTTGCATTATTGACTCTACTGAGATGTATTAATCCTGAAAAAATTCAAGAAGGAAGAATGTAGACCTAACAGGTTTTCTTGACTTTGCTGAATTGCCTCGTAAGTAGGTGGATTTAAAGAAGTGACCCTATTACCCAGGAAGGTTATAATGACCTATTTATTGATTTAAAATAATTTTGTTGAGTTAGATTTTGGAGGGTAGAGGTTGTTTTCTAGATTTGGTTTAAGTTGGTAATTAGTGCAAAGTAGGTAATAATAATACAACCACAAAAATATAATAGGTATTGATGGGAGTTTGATTAAGGTGATTTGTGGAGCCAATATTTCTTTTAACCTATTAAACTGATTAAGGTAGGCTTGCAGAATGAATACCTGAAGTAAATAAAGTGGCAGTTTGGGGTGTGGTTCCTTGGAGGAGTCTTCAGAGTATTTCAGGACACTGTCATATTCTTTCTGCTTTACGAGTGTTCTTTCTGTGTTAAGAAAGATGAACAACTGCTATGATGTAAAAATGAAACATCAGTGTCTCTTGATTTCTTAAGCAAATCTCTGAGTAATTTGAGTTTGCTTTAAAAAAAAAAAGGAACCTATCAAAAGTAGCAAGTGTTTGTGAGAGACTGATTAATTTTAATCTATTCAGGGTAGATTAAATGTACTTGGGTAGATTAAAATTAGATAATCATCAGCATCATCTTTGTAATTTGTAAATTTTGAGTTGCTCCAATCATTGGCTAACATAGCACTGCAGAAGATAGAAGGATCCCTGTGGATTGTCACTATAGTAATAATTTGTACCTGGTTTTGCTTTTGGAGGGCCAGATATCATACAAAGACACAGTAAAAGCCCTGTTGAGTTCATAGGCTGGTACTATGGTGAGGCATAGTCTGAGGATGACATATTTGATTTGGACTACAGAGCGAGGTAACATTGATTTGAATGCATTTTCCAAGGAGGGCAGGTTAAGTTATTCTCTGTTACAATGCAATATTTATCATTAGCATTTTCTTAGTTATTTGTGGGACCGTCGGAGTGTGGCTAAATTGTCCCAGGAGAGAAGTTTAGTGTTTGTAAACCAAGCCATCAGAGCTAATGTTGTAGAGTAGGCTACAGAGATAAGCAGGAGAAAAGGCCATAATGCAGCAAGGACAATTAAATTATAGACAATAATAAGGTTCATGTTGTGATACATGTAATTACTTTTGTTAAATATCATGATTTGATATATTAGGTTTGAGGCTATGACAGAGAGGGAATTTATGTTCTTGAGTTTTTATGCATCATTGAGAGTTCTTTATTCCCTTTGGACCCCAATTATAAAAATAAATCTATGTAATTGCCTCAGGAAGGAGACTCCTGGAATGGCTTAGGAGGAGTTGCCCAAGGTTCTGCGGAGGCAGTTCAGTGGCAGCAGACGTGGAGAAGCATCTTTTACAGACAGAACAGTGTGCGCGCTCAGGCCATGTTCTGGTCGGTGCCATTTGGCTTTTCTTCTCCGTACTTCATGGGAGCTGCACTGCTTTGGCCCCAAACTTCAGCTGGTGTCAAGCTGGCACGTAAAATACTGCTTGTGAAAAGCTTGTAGTACTGCTGCACTTATCAGCCATGCTGTACTGATGGTATTGCAGCCAGATTCCCAGAGGAAGAGGGATTCAAGACTCTGTCTTAGCCCTCTGAACTGCGCTGCTTTTTACCCTAAATGAACAGAAATAGAGTACAAAGAATATTCTTAATTTTTTGTTTGTGTTTTTTTCAGAGGGTCTGTAATGCAGCATTCATTTACACTAATGGCTGAGAATGGCTTATTGCAAGTGCCTGAATTTTCCCAATTAGCAAGCTAAGTGCTTAAGTCCAATAAACAGGAAAAGAAACTCTATCAGTAAATGTGGTTGTTAATTTATTTTGACACGTTTTAATTTAGAATGATGTATTAACAATAATACTTCCCAGCCTTCTAGTAAATGCACCATTGTGTATTTTGTAAAAATACTGCTGGGTGAGTAGTATGGAGCCTGCTTTCTCAGTGCCTGAGCTCACTTACTAATGCAGCTCTGCTGTGCTGAATCTTTGCTGAGAAGTGCTTAGGGTTTATCAAATTTACAGAATAGCAAAGTAAGAAATAACGAGGCTTGATTATAGATGATTCAGTGAATAAAGGAGATGGTTTTGTTTGACATACTGATACTTCCAGTATAACCATATTTGCCTGCTCAATATTTTGTTTACTCTGATGTGCATAGTTAGCAGAAATGGAACCAATAATATTATTTGGGAACATGAAAAGAATATATATATATATATGTACTTCACTGAGGCCCCAAGGCTCTCATGTAGTTAGTTAAAAATACCATGCTGAGTCATGTGGCACTTCTTAACAGGGATGCATTTTATTTTCTAACCCCATAAATCTGCATAAATCTCCGTGGGTCTCAGCATCACTGTCCTGTGGAGAAGAGGAGTTGGGGCACATACATGTTAAATGACTTGCCCGGGGTCACTGAATGAGTCTGTTGCAGGGGTAGGACTGAGCAGGTTTCTCTGTTTAAATCAATGAAAGTCACGGTAAGACTCAGTCACTGTGAGATGGATTTAAAAATTGTCCTGATGGTGCCTTGGCTAGTGAACAGTGTCTCTTTCCATTTGATGCTTCTTCTCTTCTTGCCCTTCATATACTTAATCTGTTGTAGAAATGTACTTTTAACTTCTGTAACATTCTGTAACTTCTCTAGGAGGGAGGAGTTGATCAAAACAGGCTCCTTCTGCAGCATATGTCCATTAAGTCACTCTTACCTGCCATCGTGGGTGGTGGAAGTGGGAATGAAGAGGTAAATATGGGTTTCGCTGCTCAGACAAACTATCAGTCAGGAAGAGGGAAACACAAACTGAATATTTTGCCATCAGTTGAGACACAAAACCAAAAGATGCTGCTACTTTATTTCCCAGATAAGAAAATGTGATTTTTCTTTCATCTGAGAAAGTGCGACTGTTAGACACTGAGGCTACTGCAGGCTTGTACATAAAGCCACGCAAGAACAACCCTGTCTCTTCCCTCTTCATAGTTTACACTTGAAACATTTCCCTCCTGAATTTTTCTTGCATATGCATACAGAGTTGTTGGCTGTGGATCTTACCTGGAAAAGGATAAAATGCATTTAAATGCTGGGTCTCACTTATTGATGAGAGCAGTAATTCAGTTTACAGGGTATGATTCATTATGGCTCTATAACCTCTCTGAACCTGGAGCCAGGAGCAAGACTGCCCTGATTATGAATAACATCAGTGCAGAGAGCTTGTAGACGAGACTGGCGGCCCCTAGGATTCATTGCGGCAGGGATATGACCTTATGGCATCCTCCTAAGGACCGCTCGAGCCTGCGCCAGACTCCACACTGGCTCCTGGCAGTCCCTTCTTTCTGCTTGAGCCAGGAGATGAGTGAAGCTGTCCTGATATGGCTTGTCAAACTACTGGTGTTATTAGATAGACAGTTAAAATGAGAAAGAGGAGATAAGGAAGAGGGTGTATCTCCCAGATCTAGGTGAAGTGTAGTTTTGGGTTGGAGCTGGCAGTAGGGCTGGGCTCTACTCGGGATTGAACTATGTAACCTGGTCACATACAAGCTGCTCATCTTCTGCGATCTGTCCTGTGATGAATTTGAAACAGAGAGGAGGGAAAAAAAAGGTAACGAATGAAACAAATCCCAACATAGGTCTTGCCCATATCCAAAAGCCTAGGGTGTGTTTGAATGGGGTATTGAATACATTTGAGTCTTGATTCTTCTTTTTATGGTTGTAACAAGTCTGGATCTAAAAATTCCTGGAGTATTCCAGCCAGGGAAATATAAAAAAGCTACTCAGATGCTCGAGGTAGTCGTGGAAAGTAGTAGGGTTTCCATTTGTCCCCCTGCACCTGGCATCAGGGAGCAAGGAGTCTGACCACGGAGCAGGTTGTGAAAGATGTGAAGGAGAGAAGCAGCTCAAACAGATACGGGCATATGAGAGGGGCAGGAGGGGGAGTGTCAAGTGTATTTTAGAAGGGCCTGGTCAGCATATTGGCCAAGGAGGACCTTTCTGGTGTTTGACTGTGCTAGGGGGTGGCAGTGTGCTTATTAGCAAGGCAGAGGAGGAGGGAACAGAGTCAGTGATCCGGTCTGAGGTAGCGGAGGGAGGCAAGGACAGGAGTTCTGCCTGGGTGATTAGGACAGCTATTACCAAGGGGGCATGTCAGCCTGGGAGAGGTGACTTTAGCAGAACTGCTTCCTCTGGAAGTAATGACTTCTGCTTATAGCAAAGCGCAGCCACAGTAACAACCTGTGTGTGTCATAAAATTAAGCTGTAAAGGAGCTGGTACAAAGGACTGCAACATTTGAAGATGAAGGACTCTGCAGCATTGTCTGGAGCAAATTGGGGAAAAAAAACCCCAAAACCTTCAGGTACCTACCAAGATACTGCATTTTTCAGGTCTGAAGATGTTTTTTAACTGCAGCGCGATTTAAAAATCTAATTTTTCAACCTAGACATATTTCTTTTTCCTTTTTAGCTCTATTGTCCACTGCTGAAAAGATACGCTGAGCTTGAGCAGAAGGTTATCTGCAACCCAACCTCCTCTTGTCTAGCTAAATAGAAGCAAACCAAAATATATGTCAACTGAAGAGTGGACTCCCAAAGAGAAGATCAGAAGAGATTTGCTTAGAATTTACTGGAGTTGTTTGAATCATTTTGGTCGTCTTTGTAGACAAATAATTTTAAAATATCTGTGTTTGAGTCTGTTGGTGGAAAAAATTACTTTGTGATTGGAGACCTGATTAAAAAAGCATCATATTGTTCTGTGTGTTTGTGACTTCAGTTTTTCTTGGATACTTTTCAGATTGTGCTTGCTGTTTTGGAATAGCTGGATGACAGTCAGGCCCCTTGTATATATGAATGCTCTACCCATCTCTATCAGCTTTGATTCCATGTGTTTAGCGTGCCGGCCTCTCTGCATACCTATCTAGCACTATATCTTAATTCCACAACTTCTCCTGCTTAAATCTTTTGAAACCATCTTTCTGTACGTCTGTAACTTGTCTGTGTTTATATCTTTACTTATGTGAAACCAACAGAAAGCATAAACACACCAACTTAATCCCATCTTTTTTTAATATGTGGAAATTTGTGGTGTGAAGGCTGATTAAAATCTGTAAAGACGGCCTGGGATCCTGGGGAATTCTTGTTATGTGACACTATGGAAAGTCTGTGTGATAAAACATGACATGGTTGGATTTTATAAATTGTAGATATAGCATTATAGATGTAAAACATTGTGCAGTGTTTACTTGACATCAATTTTGTAAAGAAAGAAAATAAGGGAACAAACGTGGGAAATTTTACACATTTCCTTTCTGTTTCAAAAAGCAGCATCAGTTCTATCTGCACTCCAGTTTAGGGTTACAGTGTTTTCCTTTCCTCCTTCAGCTGTCATTACTATGAAATTTTTGTGTCATTCTGAGTGCGAGCGCAGCAGTAGGGCTCTGCTCTCAACAGGGCATGGAGGTCACTAGTTTTTTGCACTGCCAAGATCCCATTTCTTTCTTGGAGAATTTGAGCAGAACTGGTGACTGTCTTGCTCTGTAGCTACTGTTTCACTTCAAATGTTTTAGTCCAGATTAAGTAGCCTTTAACTGAGAAGATCCTAAGTGAAAATACAAGCCAGGAGGTCTTTCTGCAGAGATGTGTGGAAGCTGCAGAGTTTGAATGAACATCCTAAATCACCCTGTGCAAATGGGAACACTTTACTGCACCGTTCTGCAGGGACAGCATCTTTCCCTTAGGATAAAATCTCTTCTGGGAATAAAGTAGACTTGTTTAATGAAAGTGACTGAAGCCTTTCTTCCTGTCTGTAATGTGCCTAGGGAATAAGCCAGGGAATTGTAGGAAGTAGAGGATCTCTTTGTTGAATATTTGAGAACTGGATTATGTCCCTGCTGGAGGTGAGTGACTCGAATTCATATTCTTCACGTTACAGTGGCATAGGAGCACTCCCCTGCCCCTGCTGCATCTCCATGGTGAGGGTGGGACCCCCCCTTGCCATGACTCACCTCTGGAGTGGCAGGGGAATGGGCACGTTCCTCCTTTGCTCTCCTTCTTATATTTAAGTACTTCATTTGTGAGTATGAACAGTGCCGGTTTTTGTTCACCACTGAATAATTATAACTTCTCGATATTAGCAAGATTACTCAGGAAGGTCAAGAATTACATTTCCAAGTTTCTAAAGCAGGCCTCTTTTAAGCAATTGCTTTAAAAGGTGGCATTACAAATACACATCTATCTCTTTTATGTGCTTATTATTCTGGGTCCCAAGGTACAGTGCTAAAATGTGTAATTCTTCTCTCAGGCCTCCACCGCCAGCAGTTGCTTTGTCATTGAGCAAAGCTGTAGAGAGCTACAGAAGGGTTCATTAATGCAAGTTAAATGATACCTACTGGTTTAAGCAGCGTTACCATCCTCATTAGTCTTTAGTTCTGCCTGGTTACTGCCTTGTCATGAAGGTTAAACAACATGAAGAAGAGATTCAGAGACGTGTTTTAGTTCTGTGTAGTTTTGGTGACAATTTCTTGAGTACTTCAGTTGGGTTATCAAGGTGAGAAGACTGATGTCTCTTACAGCTTTGTGGCTTTATTTGCCTGTGAAATGGGAAACTCTGGGTCAATTCCTTACTCAGATGAAGAAGATTAAATCTTGAGTTTCCCAGCTCACAGCACATGTCAGAACATTTCTAGATAATATGTTGGCTCCTAACAAAGTGTTATGTGGTGCTAGTAGGGTATCGTCTAGATGGTTTAACTACTTTTTAGGACTAAGCTCTTCTCTGGGTAGGGAGAAGGAAAAGCCTCTTTCTCTTTTGGGCTGAATTGGGGCTCTGTGATGTGTCCCACATCAGCATTAAAACACCATTTCCTCAAGGTAGCTGATGCACTGTGTGCTTGCTGCAGGAGTCCCTGGGAAAAGACTCAGATGCAAAACTCTGAAGGGCCAGGAGTTGAGCACCACTGAATTATAGTATTGCTGTGGTGATGGGTTTATTAGGGCTGGCCTCTGAGGAATGGTGTCTGGAGTATAAAAATTTATAGACAAGCTCCTTTTTTTTTTTTCCAGCTCACCAAAGTTGCACATGTTCACTGACTAGTGTCAGATAGAATAAGACTCAATAAATCTTCCCCTAGAAAGGTCCTTTGAAGAAATGCTGCTGTAAGACTTCTACCACTCTTTTCTGTCTTTCCAGGATTGCACATCAGCCTGTCAAGGAACCACAGGCTTCTTGCTCTAACATGCATAGTGATGAAAGGATCTGGTGCTTTTTGGTTTCCAAAATAACGTTTGCCAGCTTGTCTACCTTATGTTACTTTGGTTGTCTAGACTACAGAGAATGCTGACTTAATTAATGTCTTTGGCTTACCTTTGGATTTCTGTTAGCTATGTCTTCTATTTCAACATATTTGATGGAGATCCTCTCTCCCCCATAAGTGACCTTACTGTTCTTCAACTCCCCCTCTCATCTAGACAAAAGATTAGCTTCTGTGCTTAAAGACATGCTGAGCTATTCCCAGTCAAGACTAATCTCCTGGAAAATTGATCTTATCTCCTGGAAAAAAACCCCTTGAATACCACAAGGAAGTTGTTCATCACTGTCTGACCTGTAGTTCCTGTCCTGCACAAGCAAAGCCACTCTAGGTTGGAGGCGGGTCATAGAGTTACATGGAAAAATCCAAGCAACTTCCTTAGCTTGATGGCCGTGTGCTCTCACCAGTCAGTCAGAGTTGCACTGGATTCACCTACAAGCTCTTGGTGTACCATGACCCAAAGGCAAACAGTTTTCTTTGCAGCCTGAAGTCTTTAAAGCCTTTTGTGATGCAGCTGGAAACAAACAGGAAGAGATGTTTGCTTTTTCTTAAGGGATCAGTCTGAGAGAGCTGCAGCTCTGATTGAATAAGTAATGTGCTGAAAAAAAGTCCATGCTCTGTTGGTGCTTTAATAAGTAATTGAGCTGAATACCATTGTGTGCGATCCCTGTGGGACCTTTTTGTTTTTCAGCTTGCTTTTCCTTTGGAGTTGCAGCTACCACCACAGATCACAGAGCAGTGCAGTGAAGGATGTGATTCTAAAGCCAGAAAAAGCCAAAGCAGAACTTTCAACAAATCATTTGTTTTCTCTGTATTGCTTGGTCCCCAAACTGCTGCGTGCTGATTAGGGGGAGGGAAGAAGAAAAGAGTAACATTTTAGAGTGCTAAACTGTCTGCTGTTGGTGCTTGTCATGAATATGGGTCCAACTTATAACCCCTTATCTAGCAGAAAGGTCCTAATTTGGATTTTTCTTCTTCCTGGCTGCTGACTTTTCATGTAAACTTTAGGATTTTGATTTTTGTGAGGTCTTAAAACTCAGGTAAAATTGGGTTGAAATTGGCAACTAAGTTAAAAATGTAGCTAAGGATGAATAGCGGGTGGACATTCACTCAAATGTCAGGGGTTCTCTATCCCATGAGGAGTGTTTCCTAAAAAGCTTCTCTGAAGGTGACTGTAGTCACTGTGGCTTGAAATTTTAGTGTGGTGTTTAACACTTGTGCAAATTGGGTACAAAATCATATCTGCACCAAAGGATCTTATCTTGTCATTACTTTACACTTATTTTGTGCAGGTCAAAATCACAATGGGATGTGCAAGGCAAAAGAACTCGGGATGAATTTTTATGGTAACCTGCTTTTTTCTGAGCATGTCTCGGAAGTGTGTGAGCAGGACATCTTGGACTGGGATATTCAGAGTAGTTACAGCCCCTGCTCACTTCTGTGCTTTGATTACAACCTAGGTCAACCCTCTTTGGTTAGCCAGTTCAAGTGGCTTAACTTTCAGTCATCAAAGCTTACATTACCAAAATGTAAGATTTTTAGATTAATTCTTTTCCCTAGAAACATTTTTTCCCTCTCTGCAGCAGGTATGACCTTTTCTTGTACATGGTTTGCATTGTTAGCTGCTTCCACTTCTGTGGGATGCTAAGAACTTCTCTTACGTGACACTTTTCCTGAGTCTCTTGCTGAGATCCAGCCCCAAGACTGATTTTGCTTTACCTGTTCTTCTGCTCCTCTGTTGCTTCTTACAGTTGGCCTTGACAAGCAGAATGATGCTTCTGTGGTGATCCCAGACTTAGAGGAATGTCTCAGCTATGTTGGTAACTCAGTAGTTTTGTTCAGCATTCTTGAAGCACATATCCTGAGGGATAAGGGTGCAGGAGCAGCTATCACTGCTTGTGGCTACTGCTGTGATCTCAGATTTCAGTCTTTCACTAAATTGCCTCATCCATGGGGATGTCAGCCTGACCGTTAGAACAACTGGGGATACTATTAATTGCATACAATGTTTCTTGCTCTAAGATCTTTAGATGATGTATTTGTGACGTGTTCTTTGGTGAGATGCTGTCATTAGCGTGGCTTTTATTTTATATGGATTTGCTCTATGAGGCCAGTTGTATGAGGTTCAACCAGGCCAAGTGCCGGGTCCTGCACTGGGGCCATGACAACCCCCTGCAACGCTACAGGCCTGGGGACGAGGGGCTGGAAAGCTGCCGATGGAAAAGGACCTGGGAGTGTTGGTTGACAGGGGCTGAATATGAGCCAGCAGTGTGCCCAGGTGGGCAAGAAGGCCAACGGCATCCTGGCCTGCATCGGGAACAACGTGGCCAGCAAGGACCAGGGCAGGGATTGTCCCCCTTTACTGGGCACTGGTGAGGCTGCACCTCGAATCCTGGGTTCAGTGCTGGGCCCCTCACTGCAAGAAAGACATTGAGGGGCTGGAGCGTGTCCAGAGAAGGGAACGGAGCTGGGGCAGGGTCTGGAGCACAAGTGCTGTGAGGAGCAGCTGAGGGAGCTGGGGGTGTTCAGCCTGGAGAAGAGGAGGATCAAGGGGGACCTGATCGCTCTCTACAACTACCTGAAAAATGGTTGTAGAGAGGTGGGGGTTGATCTCTTCTCCCAAGTGGCAAGTGATAGGAGAAGAGGAAATGGCCTCAAGTTGCACCAGGGGAGGTTTAGATTGGATCTTCACAGAAAGGGTTATCAGTCATTGGAACGGGCTGTCCAGGGAGGTTGGTGGAGTCACCTTTAAGATTTAAGAGATGTGTGGACACGGCTCTTAGGGATGTAGTTTAGTGGTGGTATTAGCAGTGTTAGGTTAACATTTGAACTTGGTGATCTTTTCCAACCTGAAAAATTATCATAGAATAATTCTGTGATAAAAATCTATGATAAAATTCTATGCTTCTATGATATGTTGTGCCTTAGTACTCTGTAGTGCATCCATCTGGTTGTCGTTTCCCTTTTAGCATCTCATCAACCAAACAGAAGTCTTTGGTCGACTCAGGTGAGGGATTCATCTGACCAGTGTGGACATCTGTGTCTGCTCTCATATAGGCTCCTTTTATAATCAAATGAGAGGTCCACAAGGGAGAGGAGTTTCTGGCTGTTGTTCATCTTATCTTATGGCAGATGTCTACAACAGATCAGGTGATTTGTCTCCTGAGTGAGCCACTTGTCCCTGCTTCTTCCCAAGAAGAAAAATTGGCTTTTTCTGTCCTCCACACAACTGCCTTGAGGCCTCCTGTCTCATCTGTGTGAAGGACAGAAAAAGCCATTTTTTCTTTTTGTGCCAAAACTCCTGAAAGACTTGTTTGAAAACTCGTCTCAACTTTGGAGACAAGATTTGTCTCCAGTTACCCTTGTACAAGTAGAAAGCTTCCTTGATCCAGGACTGCTCTGTTTTTACTGCCAAATCCATGAGATTGACCTCCCCCACACCCTTCAGTCCTCTCCGTATAGCTGCTTGGAGATATACCCAGCCAACAAAGGTTGGGAGCTTTGTTACTTACATTCTTGCTTTTTGTCCTTTTGTTGCATGCCCTTGCTTGTGTTTATACCTTCAAGCTGGACTCAGGCATTTGTGTTGTGCCTGCAAGCTTAGTACCCCGGTTCAGTAAAAGAGAGCTCCCTTAAGACTTAGGCAAGCACTGCACAGGAAAACAAAGGTCTGTTCATCTTGCTGTTCAGAGACACTATTTACTCTCTGACTGACATGTATGCACTACCCTCCTGAAACCTCAGCTCTGTTCCAGATCTGATAAATACTGGTGTATTGGAAGATGGAATTCTCCTTGAAAAATTGTCTGAGCCGTGTTGTGTAACAGAAGGGCTTAGACAGAGACACAGAGTAGAAATGGAGCTGCTTCTTAGCTGAGGATTTTTATCTCAAAATAAGACATGTTGCAGAAAAAAGAAGCAAAGGTTTCTCACACAACTTCGATATCACAGCTTATGCCTCCTGAGAGCATCTCTTCACACTGCTTCTGTAGCTTGTTAGGTTAGAATGGGACACTCCCCTGTCACTCGTGGTATCATTTCTTTGCTAAATTCCTGCCCTACTTGAGGACAGTTGCCTATAGTGGAAATAGCCTTTTGATCAAGAAAAATGCTGTTGAAAGGTGGCAGTAAGTTTTCCCAATTTCCATTTCCCAGCCTAATTATTCTGGTCTCTGGCATTGTTGTTCCGTAGAAGAAATGCCTACTCAAGCAGAGGCAAGAGAAGACATTGAATGCAGCTAATCCAATATGTGATGTAGTCAGACAGTTCAACTGAATGAATAAGCAAATAAGCTGCATTTCAAGACCTACCTTGCTGTGAAAGCTTTTTTTCCCTCAAGTGACTCTTGGCTCAGAGGAGATGGCCGCAGTGTTTCATTTGACTCCGTCTCACCATGTTTGCAGCATGGCAGACTCTCCCAAAAGCCTTTCAAAGACTCATTTCACTATTTGCCGAGTGAATACAGGTTTTTCGTTTTGATCTGTTATGTGTGGTTTTGGCATGCTTTATGAATGGACCAGTTGAACAAGTGTTGCTAGCGACTTCCCCTGCCTGTTGGTAGTCAACCCTCGTTGTTCATGGGCTTCCATGGCAAGAGATGAGCCACTGTGGAGTGAGTGCTTCCTCTAAGAGTAAATATCAGGAAACTCTTTCCTTTCTCTCTCGGCACAGAAATGTTGCTCTAAGTCAGAGTCACTGGACAGGCAGTGTTGGATCGTTCATAGCATGAGTATTCTGGGATAAGGGCTGATGATGTCCATTCAGCCAGATTGTCTAGGTGAGAAATCACTGAGGTGAGACTGGGCAGGTAATTTATATCAAGTTCTGCATTTCGTAATTTATACTCTGAATCTTTAAATGTCAAATTAACTTTCTCGGATGAGTGAGAATCATATGTTTAGAGGGGGAGGGAGAATGCATCTGGACTCAGGAGTTGCTTGGTGAGGT
The DNA here is from genome assembly GCA_027574665.1 of Rhynochetos jubatus. NCBI lineage: Eukaryota > Metazoa > Chordata > Aves > Eurypygiformes > Rhynochetidae > Rhynochetos > Rhynochetos jubatus. The sequence goes on along the minus strand of CM050653.1, from coordinate 7,164,274 downwards.
GACCAGGTACTCAGTCAGGATCCCCTTCTCTGGTCTGATGCATCTTGCTTTTTTCCTTTACAGCAGTCCAAGATCACGGGAGACATGGAATCTGCTCTCTCCCTGAGCTTCCTCTAGCCAGCCGACGCTGGCTTGGGGAACTGGGATCAGACCCACCAGGCAGAGGGAGCTCCCAGTGATGTGCTGTTGTCCTGAGGCCGTTGACCAAAAAGCTGGCTGCTTCACACCCATTGTTTTTAGCTGAGCGTGAGGCTGTCTTTGGGGACTGAGTTGTGGTGCCTTTTGGACCTGTATTGGACTGGAAGCTCAACCTTTAGCAGGAATAGAGAAAGTGAAAGATTTCAGTACACTCATTAGTTTTTTAACAGTGATTAGAAACTGTTAATATGACCTGGCCATGAAGAAGATGAAAGATCCTTGAGCTCACTGTGTGCCTTTCCAGTTGAGATGGGGGCATTGCCTTGTGCAAGGCTCTGGTGAGATCTGGTCTGGGAAGGCACTTGCAAATTAGCTCTCTTGTGCTCAGGAGAGAAAAATTAAAACTAGAAGTTGAAGAAGATGGCTCATACATTGATCAGGGGAAGGGAAAGGCTGTCCTAGGAGATGAGTCTAAAAGCTTAGCCTGCTTGGCCTAGCAGGTGGAAGCTGGGGGAGCAATACCATCATTCAGTATAAATCCTTCAGGTTTTGGGTAAAGAGTAGGGGGATTGCGATTCAAGCCAAAGAACAATGTTGGCACATGAATTAGCGGCACATACTGATTGGGAACAAATTTGAACTGCAAATTGGGAATGATTTGGGGATGAGGTGCTGAAGGACCTCTTGTACTCTCTATGTGATGCCAGGAATAGAGCACCCCATACCTGCAGCATGACATTTGGCAGGGTTATAACATGGTGTCAGAAATCCTGTGCTGAAAACTGCATTTGATTTGGACTAGCAGTGACCTTTAGAGCAACTGCTGTTTGCTACGTGGGCAGAGCGGGGTTTGGCCTCTTTAGAATTTTCTTCTTGACTGTGTTTGGTTTGCGGGAAGGAGCTAGTATGGAAGGGACAAATAAATGGAAAGCTTTCAACTCTACTTCTTAAGCCTGGAACATGTAATAGCCCAGTTGGCTATTGGCTTGCTGCGCTGGTCCTCTACAAACAAAAGGAATTCACTACACAGCAATCTTTCTTCACTGGAACCCTGCAAAAGGAAGTGAGGTTTAATTAGCATTTTAAAGTGGACAGGCTTGAAGTTAATGATATTCAATAAAGAAAAATAGTTTTAACCTTATTTGCACTTTTCAATTTACTTATTAGAGGCCATCTGTTATATTTTAAGCAAGAGCACTGGGAGCTAAACTCTCAGATTGTCAAATGAGGTTTTAACTGGCTAAGCAGAAGGGAAAGAACAGGCTGCCTTAAATGAGCAATTAGACTGTTTTTCTTCAATTTCTCACTTTTGTGTCAAAAAGCAAATGGTCACCATTTGAAGCAACAGTTGAGTTGCGACAATGACATCTGTTTTTACAGGTGCTGATGAGTCCTGGAGAATGTCATTTGTCCTCAGATCACAGATAGGGTCCAATATGTATGAAATTCAAAAAGCCAAAAGTGAGATGAAACTGGTGAGAGGTGTGAAGGGCAAGAATAAGGATTTCTGTAAGTCAATCACCAGAAAAAGGAGAACAGGGGAACATATTGATTTGCTGCTCAATGGGTTGGCCAACCTACTGACAAAGGACATGGACAAAGCCGAGGTGCTCTTTGCATTTGTTGTTACTGGCAAGGTCTGCTGTCAAGCCTCTTTATCTCTGTGCCTAGTGACAGAATTTAGGGAAGATAGGTGCTACCTATAGTAGGGGAGGATCAGTTTAGGGAATACTGGAGCAAAGTGGACAGACATGGGTGCGTGGGACCGAGTTGGATGTGTTTGAGGGTGCTGAGGAAGCTGGTTGATGTCATTGTGAGACTGCTCTTCGTCATCTCTGAGATGTGGTGATGATCGTGGAAGGTGCCCAATGAATAGGAAGAGGCTGATATTAGGTTCATCCTCAAAGAGAGTAAGGAGGATCCAAGAAAACTGCAAACTGGTCAGCTTCATCTGTCTCCAGATAAGTTACAGAGCAAATTTTCCTGGGGGCCATTTTGAGGCATGTGAGGACAAGAAGTCACCACTGAGTGCAAGAACCAGATCTCCCTTGACTGTCATGGGAATTTGACTCCTAAACTTAGCTGTCTTAAGCTTGAGCAGATTTCTACCAGACCTCTCAGAAGCTGGGTGTTTTTCTTGTATCCCTGGGCAAAGCAAGAGCCTTTGTCAGGACAAGAGCCAAACCTTGGTCTCCCAGGTCTCATAAGAATAATTTAAAAATTGGTCCACTCACAGTTCCTCTGGAAGGGTTGGGAAAGGAAGGCAAAGAATCTTCTCCAAATCTACTTAAAAATCTATGAGACCCATACAGCTGGTGCTGTGCATCTGGATTTGGGACTGTGCGTTCATGTATGGATGGTAGCAATCCCTCTGGATTTAAAAATAGATGTATTGCTCTTCAGCTGTGCAGAGGCTCTGAATCCTGGTCCCAGGGGAGATTTGGCTGCAGTGGCTGTAAGGTTACCATGTCCAGAGCGAGGGTGGAATTATCCCTTTTGCAAACAAACACAAAATGTGATCAATGCCATGGGCTGATACCCTGTTCCGCAGGAGCAGCAACTTCAACTGCCACAGCCTGAATCCCTTCAACCTGCAAATTTGATCCCACAGCTGTTTGAAACTGTAGATCTTGGCTTCACTCCCATGGGTCATCCCACTGAAGTTAGGCTGAAGGTGACTTCTGTGGGGCAGGTCCTGTGCGTGTCCCAGATTTCACAGGGGCTAAATCCGTCAGCTCCTGTTGATGCCAGGCTTGCTCTGCAGCCAGCTGTGTTTCTGTCCTCCGTGGTGAGTCACAGTGACAGAAGGAAGGAGAAATGATCCGGACTAAAGACACAGGGCAGAAACATAAACTAGATCACGTTGATTCACAACAGCACTTGATCATTAGTAAGAAAACCCCTACTAAACCAAATGAACTATGAAGTATCTGTAGCAGTGAAATCCAGCTACCAACAATGTTATTGTAAGAAATAGCCATGGGCACTGTTAATTTGCTGTAGGAGCTAAAGCCGAGTGTGTGCACGATGAAATAGCTTTTATAAAACCTTGTTTGTGTCATTCCAAGCTTAAAATGCTATTTTGTGTTCAGATCTATAGAGAGAAAAAAAAACCCAAACCAAAAATAAACCCAGAACTTGAGGTGACTTTTGTTTTAAGACCATTTAAAATTTATAACTGAGCTGGCTAAAATGCATTTCATCAAAGTACAAAAGTTTCATGCTGTAATTAATGGCAAGTGATATCTAACGCAATAAAACACCATCATTTGAGTGTTCTTACAAGACTATTTATGACTGGATATTGAAACTGATAATGATTCTGCCATTTGTCCTCATAATTTATTATTCCAAGGAGAGGCAAGTGATGTTAAGGGTTCACGATCCGTTTTATGGAAAGAGTGCTGAATTCAGCTTTTTATGGGTGTAAATGACAGTGTTTGGCGCTCTGTGGAAAATGTGCGTGTGACAGCGAGTGCAAACCCTACTGAGGAGTCGAGAGGAGGGGTGTTAATGCTCTTTCCTAATGAGGGGAAGACCCTGGCTGTGATCCAGCTGCAGGTAGCCTTACTGGGACCAGTGCAATGACTCAGTCATCATCACAGCAGGATCCCTTGGAAGACCAGGGAAGGATTTTTCTGGAAACCTCCCACCTGAGGTAGATAATCTCATGAAGTATCGCTTTGGACAGCCAAAGTTGAGTTCACTGTAAGCAACCGAATCCACAGCCCATGGAAGATAATGGAAAGAATTACTAGCTCTGGCAAGTCTTGTGTCAGGCCAAAACAAAAGCTCGATTCTGGAGGAGACTTCCCTTGGTCTTGCAAAGCGCCAGCCAGACTGCATCCCTCTGAGCACAGCCCTTTCATATTGCACCGGGCTGAGGCTGATTTACTGAACACTCAGACTCTGATCCTCACCTTATTCAGGCTCTTGCAAACCTGGAGGAATTTCTGCAAAGTCAGTGCTGATGCAACTAATGGAAAATCTGTGTGAAGTCAGACCTTGGGGTTTGTTTGGACTGAGATCTGAAAAACAGAGATGATGCTTCAGTCTCCCAGACTCCTGGACTGAAGACTACAGCTTTCTGGTTTTCCCCAGCCTGCTGTTCGTTTGCTGTGGAATAAGGTGCTGTAGGTAAAGATTTGCATTTCCATCAATAGCCCTAGCAGCAGTCTAATGAGTTTCTTGCTGCTTTGCAAACAGCTTGGAGTCAATCTGATGCCACAGGAGCAGAGAGCAGGATGTGACCCGTTTTCTTTGCTTTTCAAGAGCTTACCATTCCCTTTCTCTTCCCTTCCGCCTCCCCTCATTTATTCTAATCAGCATGTCAAAAGGGAAGTCGCTCCTTTATTGGAGGTTATCCATGTCAAGGGAAGTTATGTTTCCATCACTACCTGGGGGCCCATCAGCAGATGAAGATGGAGAGCAGTGACTCAGAATGACTTTGAAGCAACACCCAGCAGCAACTGAAGACAAGAACATAACCTTAGCTGACGTTTAAAATAACCCGAAACACAAATAAAACCATTCTACTAAATTATGTATCTTTTTACTCTTGGCTGTTCTTAAAGGAAAGGGACTGGGTGAGTGTTTTCTGTGTGCTTCTTCCTTTTCCCATGCTGGGAGCTGAGTGACAGATGCGCACTGATGGAGCATAGTGCATTGATTTTTGCGACTGCAGTACTTTATGCTGAAAAGAAATACAGCTTTTAAAACGATGGAGGGTCCCTATTCTGAGAAAAAAAAAATAATTGAGGCGTATGGCTGAGTTTTTCTGAATGTGCCTTAGTTACCTGCTTTGAGTTAAGCACGTGCCTAAATGCTTTGTTGGCCAGCATTGATGGGAGTACATTTAACAGTAAGTTTGAGTTGAACTAAGTAATGGCTGAAGAACAAGCAAGAAAAAGAAGGTAATAGGGATACTGAGAAAAATCTGTCTCTGTTTTACTCATTGTTGGAAACCAAGTAATAACGTGTTAACTTTAAAGCTTTAGCGGCACAAACACAGGTATGTGCCATTGTCGTGCACTCCTCGCTTTTCCCAGCGGAGAAGTAGGGACAGTGAGTTGATAGCTGCTTTCAGCTCCTCAGTTCTACAACAGCTCAGGCTTTTTCTCTCCTTGTCACTGATTTCACTCTGCTCTCAACAACACAGCCCCTGTCCAAACCTCCCCGAGATCCTGTGACCGGGTTCTCGCCAGATACAGCTTCGCTGACCGTGAAAGAGATGCCTCCATTGACCTTAAGCAATGACCTGCCCTCCGGCTTTCATTTAATGGTTCTTACTTGAAACTTTTGGGGAGGGTGTGGTGGGACACAAAATATGTTGTGAGTTGGATATTATTGTGTTAGTTTTCCTGCTACAGCAGCACTTAATGACTGTAGATGTGGGCAAGCACGATGTTGCGCTGTTGTACAAACATAGATCAAGTGCTGTGCTTGGGTCCCTGTTTCTCTTCCTTTTGTGTCTTCTGTAAGTGCGTAACTAGAAAAGGCAACCCAATTTTATACACTCAGAGGTGGTTTTTTTGACTCTTCCCCAGGCTCTTGCTGTGGCAGACAGGATACAGAGCAGCATCAGCCTGGTTGGCAGCGGGGAGGGCAGTACTTAGCCTCATCTCATTTTGCCAAGACCTTTTTTAAAGTGACGTCCTATGAAGCGCTGCTGCTGTAATGTTTTTATGGCAAGGCTACATCTTTCTGTGGTTTTCCAGAAAGATTCAAGCATTGCAAGTGTCAAGGAAGCTGTGGTTTGCAAGTGAAAAGGCCAGTGTAAGGGACTTGCTCTAATGTTTATCCTCCTGCTCTGTCTCCAAAAAAAATGCTGCTTCTGATGGCGGCTGGTGATCTGGTCATAACTCTGTCTTGCACATGGCTTGAGTCAACTCTCTGATAACTTTAGCTTGCTGAATTCAGTATATTTATTTTTGGTGAGTCTGTGATTTGAAAATATATGTTGATTTTAAGACAGAATCTTACATCTTTAAAGGAGAAAAATCACACTTTTTTCGAATATGTATATAAATTGAGAGCAATCATCTGTCTCACGGATGGTCTCAGCTTAGTCTTCTGTGAACCTGTGTCCACATCTCAAAATGACCACGCAATGTAGCATGACAGGCAAGAAGCATTTTAAAGGTCATTAAAGGGATACACTGGCTGATCTGCCTGCAGAAGCTTGCGTAGATCCTGGCTCAGCCTGCGTTGTTGTGTTTCCCCCTCTCTTACACTAACTAGCAATAAAAATTTAAGCTGTGTAGCAAAAATACTTTTGTTTCAGGGGCCAGGCACACATCCCAGGTTTTGTGTTTATTTATAGGAGATAAACTTGCTTGCAAGATGGGTTTTGTAAAATTAGATCCAGCTTTAACCAGAGCTGAGCCAGATCTATGGCTTGCATTACCGGCAGCTGGTTTTCATGGGAAATATCTGGCTGACGCAGAGGAGCACAGGACCGGGAGGAGGGTGGTGAGGGAGGTAAGAGGTGATGCAGGAGACATGTGGCCCCAGTTGCCCCCTACCTGAGCAGGGTCCTTTGGTACTGAACCAACAGGACAAGGAGGAGCACAAGACTGAGGATAGGGGAGTGTTTTGAGGTGATGAGGTTGCCCTAAACCAAACACAAAACTCTGTGGAGATCACAGAAACTTCCAACATGTAAAAATCCCAGCAGTGATGTGATGAGAAGGGGTGACCTTCAGTGGCACATAGGTCGGTTAGATGCCAGCTCTCCAGGGTCAACAGGGACACTCACATTAATGCGTTTGCAGTACCCGCTGCAATATTTACCATGGACATTTGGGGTTTGGCCCTGTCCTACACCATCCCAGACTCTGAAGATCAGGCCAGCTGCTGTCCCACGGCTGCATGGTCTGACCCCAAAACTCCTCTTCGCAAAGCCACAGGAAAGGAGGAGGTTTTTGTTCAGTAGTGTTTGTGGAAGTGGTTCCATTCCCTGGGAGGGCATGGTGCTCTCTGGCTTGGGGGTATTTTATTTCCTCCTGCCTGCGCTTTGTGATGGCTCCTCGGGTTCCATGATAATGTGAATGAACCGTCATCTGGAGAAATATATGGATGCCTGTTTACCATTCGGGGAGCGGCACTGCTCTGATGACATGGCATACATTGCCTACAAGTTCACTGGAGGATGGTGAAGGTGATTAGGAAAGGAAAAAAGTTGGTTTTCTTCCAATGGCTTGAGAGCCAGGTCATAAAAGGCAGAACATTCTCAGGTGGCTTTAGCTGTGCCTGTGCTGCTGGGGATGGGCTGGGCGAGCCTGGTCAGTCCTTGGGGGTTTTTGTGTCATTCAGGCTCTCCTAATACAAACGTCCCACCCCAGATGTCACCCGAATCTGCTCTTTCCCGGCTTAATGCTGTGGAACAGTGACGTGCCCTGGTACATGTCTGCCTTCATGTTCAACCCCACCGTGTGTGGCGTTGGCCCCGGCGCTGGCACACCTTTGGCATTGGCACATCTTCGGTCTCAGCCACGCCGGGTCCTCTGGGACACGTCTGTGTTCATGTTCAACCCCACCGTGTGTGGCGGTGGCCCCGGCACTGGCACATCTTCGGCATTGGCACATCTTCGGTCTCGGCCACGCTGGGTCCCCTGGGACATGTCTGCGTTCATGTTAACCCCACTGCGTGTGGCGGTGGCCCCGGCATTGGCACATCTTCGGTCTTGGCCACGCCGGGTCCCCTGGGACACGTCTGCATTCATGTTCAACCCCACCGCGTGTGGCGGTGGCCCCGGCACTGGCACATCTTCGGTCTTGGCCACGCCAGGTCCCCAGAACTTTGAAAATCTCTTTCAAAGCCTCTCCGGGCTGCTCATCTCCTGCAGATCAGGCTTGTGCCTGCTGAAAGCAATTAGAGGGGCTGAGGGTCCTGCGGGCACGGCGGCCTGTGCGGCGGCCAGGAGAGATGCGGCTGAGGTGCGGGGAAGGGGGCGGGAGGGACGCGCTTTTCTCAGAGCATCTCACTAGAGGGTGCCAGATCGCTGTCCTCCGCGCCCTGCCTGCCTTCCCGGCGGATTTAGCTTTGTGTGTCCTGATGGTTCCTTCCACCCCTTTAGGGGCTCGTTGTACCTGCACAGCCTCCTGCTAACTGGGCGGCAGGGCACCCACCACCCCAAAGTCCGTGCCGTGGGTGTGTGGTGTCCCCCTCTGACTTGGTCCCAAAGCCAGAGATGCTTCTTGGAATTAGGCAGTGGCCAAAGAGCAAATTGGGTTGACTGTGAGACATGCTTTGACCTGGTAGCAGGAGGCATCCCTAATCTTGGATAGGGAGCCCAGAGGCTGGGATGAGGGCAGCTGCCTTCAGCCCACACAGTGGGAAGGTTGGGGGTTATCCCTTCACTGTGCTGTGGTGGGTTCACCTGCTTCCCTGTGTACCCCTTCTAGTCTAGCTCTGTTGGGATGCTGCTGTCTTTGCTGGCTCTTTGTGGCCCTTTTTCCTGCCCGCCTCGGACCATAAAGCAGCACTTCTTGTGCCTGTGTTCTGGAGATACCCTTCCCGAGGGTGGGAGGTTAAACCCGCCTGTCTGGATTTCCTTCTTCCGTTCAGATAGTTGCATTTCAGGTTGTGGTTTGCCTGAACTCTGCTCCTCTCCTCTCAAGCGCTCTCAGCCCTTTCAGACTGGGTCCCACTATACATTTCACGAGCCCATGCTCGGCGTATCATCAAAGGCATCAACCAAGACGTTGTCCAGACCCAGCTCTGCGGCAAGCCTCTGCAGGTTTGGGAGTGAACCATCCCTGACCACTGTGCACGCTGTCTTTCAGCCGGTTGTGCCCTTTCCTCCTTACCTTTTCCTACAGCCCGGGGCTATCAGCTGGGCTCGAAGCATCCATAGTACAGATTCTCCAAGACCCATGGATTTGCCCATGGACACTGTTGTGTGGTCCAAATCCTGCAAGGATGTTCCCATCCCGGTGGAGGTCTCGGCTGACCTTTCTGAAGTAATTGTAATTCATTAGGACAAGAGCTTTTGCTTCTGAACTGGTTGACGGGTGTATCCAGTGTACCAGACTCTCATACACATTAACTGAAAGCCTCTGGAAGTACCTCTCCTCCCAGAAACATGGGGCTGGCACCGCCAATCCCTGTAGGTTTGAAATCGTCTTCTAATGTGAGACACGAAGAGTCTGTGTGAGAAGGGGGAGTATACGAGACAGATGGGAGAAAATACTTACGAACTTCAAATCTCCCAATCTGTAATACCACCCATGCACAAACACACTCTCCCTCACATACCAAGCAGAGTTTTTACCCCCAAAATGCCTGTAGGGACTCCCACTCCATAAAATCTGTAGTAATAGTAGAGATTGCATATGTCAAGGGTGGGTAGCAAACTATTGGGTACGTACAGCTGTGTAATGGTAAATTAGAGACAACCTGATTCCTGAATACCAGCAGGGCAAACATTTCTTCTGTTGGGGAATGCCTCCAGCTCCATCCCTGGCCATCACACACACAGGTCCAGCGATGGTTTTCCTCCTTCCTCCTGTTGCTATCAGCCTTGGAGCTAGACCTTAGTCTGTGTATTACCTCTTTCTTGCCCCATGTGTGTAAATTAGAGCAGAAGTGATGTGAGGCATAATCAAAGCTGTCAATTAAAATTATGTTCAGATATACATAATGAGCCAAATTAGCACTCAGTGTAGATCTGCTGGAACTCAATGGATTTGCACCGTGGATGGATTTTGGCCCAGTGTTTTCATGCCATTTGCAGGTGTATGGAAATGGCTAACATGTGACAACCCGCTCACATCACACGACACCCATCCTCACTGCTTGAGCCTTCATCCAGCCTTTTGCATTCATGGTTGCCCACTTTTATTTTAGAGTCTGGATGTTATCATGAGTGGCTGGCTCATCTAATCACTGTCTTGTCTGATTTTCCTAGAGTGTAGTGCTCTGTTTTATTGTCCTCTGGGCTTTAGAGAGGAAAGAAAGAAGCAGGACTGTCCCCAGTTGCAGAAAAAGCCCTGCCAGATACTGATTGCTTCTTACAACAAACCAAGCCCAGAGGGGTTTGGGTACCAGCTGTGGGTCTATCCCTCACTGCTGTAAAGCACCATATTGTGGCAACTTGTCCTTTCTGGAGGTGAATCCTCGGACCAGTGCTCAGCATGAGCAACACCTCGCTTCTCAGGTTGTCCCCATGGTGTTAGTCAAGGTGTTTGATGTGTAACTTGTGGTTTGGTTTGCGGCGAGAGGACATAGTCTCTCATGGCTTGTCCTGTGCCTGGTTCTCTCCATCAGGCTCAGCTTGGGTCCTGACCTGTCTCCCTTGTCCCTGCATGGGTCAGGGTGGCAGCATCCCGTCCGAGTGAGGGCAAAGCACCTGGGGAGAGACTTGGGGCCAGTAGCTGCTGGAGGGCCCGTGGAAATTTTCTTTTATCTTCCACAAAGTTGCCTGGCTGCTGGGTACTACAGCCATGCTTTGCTCTCTGATTTAGCATAATTTCCTTCATCTTTCTTGTGACCATACTAGGAGATTAAAATTCAAGGTGTTCTCCTCTACCTTCCTGAATGGAGATCTCACTGCTTGAGAGAAACGGTACCACTCTTCTTTTTCGTCCTCGTCCTTCTCTCTAATCCTAGCAAAGTCTGCAAGCTTGAAATGTTCACGCTGAAATTGCAAAGGAGAGCAAAGTGGGAATGTGCTCTGATTTCAGGTACCGTGCATACAAACCTTCCCGTTGTTCATGAGCACGGATGTTTTCTTAGGTTAGGGTGGTAGAGCAAGTGCCGGTGCTCCGATGCTCCATGCCTGACTCTGCAGAGTGCAAACTGTTGTGCGGCCGAGGCTTTGAAATAAGTTATTCTTATTGTGATTCTTGTTTATAACGCCAGATTCATTGTTTGCAATTTTGTTCAGTGGCATCCAATCAATAGCAGACAATAAAATATTATTTCGAGTGGTGTAGACGTTCCGCGGGAATGTGATTGATTGCTTTAATTTCTGCCTTCCTTAGTGTTTTTACTAAGCCCTGTCTTGATTTCTTTCATTTTGCCTAGTTCTCTTCAGCATCGGTTGTTAAATAAAGTGGCATATTTATTGTATCAGATTTATTTGACAGATTGCAGGGTGACATATTTTAGATTAATTTTTCCATTTATAGATGTATGTATATGCACGCGTGAAATTATACATATATATATATATACACACACACTGTATAAAATCAGTCTGTGTATGAACATACTTAAGGCCAAAATTTCCAAGCATAACTAGAGAATTGAGGTGCTTTTCTTAGGTGCTTAACTTGACAGTCCTCTAACTAGCCCAGACTCAGTCGCCAATCTGTATATGATCATGCAATTTAAGTGACCGGGTTAGTGTGTTATACGAAGTTCCCACCGGTCAGATGAAGTTTATCATCTCTGCATATGGCTGCAGTTACAGGCCACAGGAGCACTCCTGGTTTCCCATGTCTGACAGGTTAACAGACCGCCACCGAGGATAGTTGTACTAAAACAAGCCCTAGAAGGTGGCTTTAATGTGTGCTTTACAGAAACAGTTTGGAAATGCCTGGAAAAGTCCTTTTTGTTAAAAGAAAAAAAAAAGGGGAATTTGTTGGAACTACTTCTGGTAACCTTCAATCCCTTATGGAGCACCTTTATTCCCGTCAGCCTGGTGTGCGCAGGGCATGGAGGTTAAAGTGAAGCTCTTTGGGTGGTGTGTATTGACTTAATCCATTTATTCCATGTGAGGATATGGGCCATGAGATTTAGTGCGCCTCCTAAATTACGGCTGAAACGAGCTCTTTCTCCCCATAAATATTGTGTGACTTTAAGTTAGGTTCCCCCAGACCTTAACAGTCAATCCCAGAAATCCAATGTCATGGGCAACATGGCAACAGCTTCCAGCTTTAGTTGGTCAAGATATTGGACTGTAAATCCTAGTCTTGGTGGAGGGCTGAGCATTGCTTCATAACGTACCCAGTGTGCTTTGGGCAAGGAGTGTCAAAGCTGGAGAACATCTGAGCACTGTTAAACATCCGTTCTTGATCCCCTGACGACTCCTTCTTCTTTGTGCTAATCTGAGTTTTTCATTTAAAATGGCAATTGTCTGAACTTGCTTAGCAATTTAGGATGTTCTCATAGCAGGGAAGCGTTAAAGACTCTGAACTGCATATTGAAAATGGAGCACATTCGTGCTCATTTTCTAATCCTTTCAAAATGTTGTTGGAGTAGGGTTTAAGCTGGCCATCTCTTTTTTCATGAACGTAGCTTGTTGTCTCTGAGCTGAAAAAAACCACAACCACCAAACAACCAACAAATAAATCCTATTACTCCAGAATATGATTAGTGTTCTGGTTTGAGTTATAAATCACCTTCATTTAAAATGCACTGTTGCTACAAGTTAGGATTTGAAAGTACAATCATGCAAATGCCATTTGCAATGTTTTCACTCTAGTAACCTTGGCAATACTGCAAACACCTCTCCTGTTTGATACACACAGTTTGGGAATCGCAATTGTAAAGCAGAGAGGGGGAAGCTGCCAATTTGTGCTGCTCCTGGGGGGAGAAGAGATCATTTCTGGGGTAAAATTTGGCTGCTGCAGGAGCTGTGCCTTTTTAGTCCACCCCATTCTGGATACTAGTGCTTTGTTTTATGTTATTTTTTGCTGGTTATATCCAGCTTTACAATATTTAAGCCCCTTGTATAAATCAAAATCACGGAGCATAAATATTTATCAGCAAAAGAAATACACTGCACAGGAGACAAGCTCGGGAACAGAATAAGCCAAGTATTGCTTATAAAGGCAAAAGCAGCGTGTTACGTTTTTATCCTGTCCAGAGTTAGCGTGTGAAGCAATCGCAGACCCAAGCACCTTAATTCCGTTTGATATTAAACATCCCAGAGCAGTGTGGATGTTAATGCTGTGGTCACCTGTTCCTCAGGGCTGGTGGGGAGGAGCAGTGGGGCCTCCCGTGGGCATGTCTCCCTCCTGAGCAATAGAACCCCCTCTCCTGCAGGCACAAAGAGCTGACAACGGGCCCCTGTGTCCAGCGCTGCTTGACCTGCCCATGATGGCCAGCTGTTGCTTTTGGGTAGACCCGGCTCGGTAGGTCAGACCTGGCCGCTGTTGTGTTGCTACCTCCCTGGTGAAGCGTGGAGAAAGAGGAGTCTCGTTGTGAATGTGGGAGAGCCAGAATTTCTGCTTTTGGCTGAAAAAAAGCCCTCTAGGACATAGCAAGAAACCTGCCCTTGCCCTCTGATTGACAAGCTGGTCTGACATTTTCCCAGCCAGGAGGCTCCTTATTGACACTGATTTTCTGACAGCAGACAGTCTTGGAAAGTCCTGTACCCACCTTCCTCAGGCCATGACTTGCTGCTCCTGGATGCCGGCCCCGTTCGCCTTTGAGCCTGGGACACCAAAACCGGCTGTAGTTTGGAGGGTGGGTGACATGGCAGTGCATCAATTCCTGTCGCTCTCCTGTTGGGTCCACCAATGTTGGGGGTCACTTGCAGCTCTGCTTCAGCTGCTGGAGGTGCCTGCAAGACCTGTGCAGGGATAAGCCCTGTGAGATATTGCTTTTGAGATCTCCCAAAGGATTTCTGCAAGGAGGTGTTCTGACAGTTCTGATTGTAAAAAACAAGCAGAAAAAAATTAAGGAAAAAAAAGGCATAAATAGTTTTAAGGAACTTACCGTGTTATGTGCATGTGTGTCTGTAGGAGAAAGTATTGCTTACGGCTGGATAAAAGTATCAAATCTAACCTTGGAGATGCTTGTGGCTGCTTGAATTTCAGCTGATTTCCAGCATTGAATTTATTAGTAAAAATATATGAATTGAAACTTAGTTTTCTCTAATCCAGTTCACATGATAATCTCGTTAGGTCTAGAAAACTCATCCGGTAGTGTGGAAGCATGTAAGTTGCCTGAGTTGAATGTGCCTGCAGAAATGGAGGATGACAGTTAGCGATAGCTTGGCTGAGTTCAGGCGGGGGCTGCGTGGCTGGATGCTCTGGTCTCCCTGTGCCCCTCACCTCCACGTGAGCAGGACGGGAGGAATCCGCCAGGCTGAGCCTGATGGGGTTCATGCATGGCTGGAGAGCGCCTTGAGGTTGCAGAGAGGTGGAGGTTGGTCTCTTCTCCCAAGTGACAAGCGATAGGACAATAGGAAATGGCCTCAAGTTGCACCAGGGGAGGTTTAGATTGGATATGAGGAAACATTTCTTCATGGGAAGGGTTGTCAGACATTGGAACGGGCTGCCCGGGGAGGTGGTGGAGTCACCATCCCTGGGGGGATTTAAGAGAGGATGTGTTTAGGGACGTGGTTTAATGGTGGTGTTAGCAGTGTTGGGTTAACGGTTGGACTTGATGATCTTAAAGGTTTTTTCCAGCCTAAAAGATTCCATGATTCTGTGAGTGCAGAAAGCAGGACCAGGGGATTGCTTCTGATTTACAAGAGCAAAAAGCTTTTGTCATGGCTGTAAGAGGGGAACGCCAGCATGTGCCCTGCCTTTCTGCAGCCCACACTTCATCCAGAGAGATTTTACTTTGAAACAAAACACCTTTCCTGTGCCTTTTCAGCATGGGTAGCTAGCGTGAGCATGAAAGCACCCGGTGGCTGGGCAGGGGGCCCTCCCCGTCTCGGCAAGGGCTCTTTGTGTGACCGTCTTGTTTTGCACCCCTTTTTAAGGCAGGCATTTTGCAGCCCTCAGCATTGTTCAGGTTCTATAGCAGAGTCAAACGTTAATCGGTTTGTTGTAGTAAAATGTTTTATGGGACAATTTAGCTTTATCTGTACCATCCCCCTCTTCCCCCCTTGTTTTTCTTCAAAAAGGGGAAGGACCTGCGTGGTGCTGTCAGGGTGTGAGAGGTCTCCTGATCACGCTCGCTGTCCTTTCCCACTCAAGCAGGGAGTGCACTTGGGTAATGTCGTGTACATGTGGGGTAGGTGTTTCTTCCATCCATGGTCTGCAGATGATCCTGCCCTTGTTGGCTTTGAGAGGGATTCATCCCACCCCGCACAGACACCCAAGCCTGATGCCCATCCCCAGGGACAAGGGCTGTGCTCAGGAAGCTTGATGTCCACAGGAGGGTCATGTGTTCCATCAGTCTCCAGCATGTCCTGTGTCAGCCTTCCAGTCCTCCCATCACCACCCATGAGACAGCTGGGCTCCGAGTGTTGGACACGTTCCCCTCTGTGGGCAGCAGTTTTCCAGGTTGGAGGGGCAAATCGGGAAATAATGTGTGTTCCTAATGCAAAACGATTATTTGCAAAACAATCATTCATCATTTCAGAAAATCATGTTTGGAGTGAGGGAGGGATACGGTGCTGAACCAAGCTTATCGCATGCCAGACTGCTTAAATTCTGTTCTCCAGCAGCTTCCCCAGCAAGAGAGTCCTCTTGGTAAGGTCTCAGATGTGCTGGGGGGCTGGTTCTGGGATGCTGAGATGCTTCAGGATCAGTGACCATTTTGGCTGTGGCTAGCTAGCTAGCTTCTGGTTAAAAAGCCACTTGGAAGCCAACACAAGTGCTTTGTGGAGATCCTTAAATGCTCCCTTAAAACTTGTCAGACCAGTATTATTCAAGAGGAAAGGTTTTGGAGTAGGATGTCTGGAAGCAGACACCTTCAAAGTGCTGTATCCACAGGGGTGAAGCGTGCAGCCGAGCAGGGAGCCAGGAAGGGAGAAGAGACAGAGCAATGAACTGGTTTACTCTTCAGAAACTGTCATGCTCTGCCTGTAACCCGACCTGCTCTTATCCAAGTGAACACGCAGCTGGGGAAAACAAACATCTGCATCTCAAGGAAAAAACAATCATGTCCATGGCTACTGCGGACAAGTGTGTTTGAACAAGACAGACTGACTCTAGACAGAGCACCTCACCAGACATCTGAAGACCCCACCACAGGTGCAAAAAAGATGCACCTGGAAACAAGATGCTATCTGGATATTCTCCTGTTTAGGGAAATTCCATAAAATTCAGTGGCAATAGGAGCAGGAGCATGTGCTAAGCATCAAATATGATTATATAGATTTTTTTCTGCATCCTGTAGAATTTAATACAGATCACAATCACTTCTATGAGTGTCTTTAGCAATTTATTTTATATTCAATTCTGTTGGAAGAATCTGAAACAGAAAACTTACAGTTGCTATTATGGTGTGTAGAGCACCCTCCTAAGGGTTTTTGCCTCTGAGATTCATAAAAGAAGCATGTTCCACATAAGTTAAGGTTATCCTGTCTCCAGCATTTCCATTCTCCCCTAATCCCTCCCATTGTCAGAGGTCTTTAGTCAGCAGCAAAACTAGTCACTTGGAGGACTAGGAGGTCCACTTGGAGGGCTAGGATCCAAAATTCACCCTCTAATCAAAATTACCCAGACATGATTTAGTGTTTTGGAGGTCCATTGCAGTGCTGAAATGAGAATGTGCAAAATACATCTTGTCTTATGCTTGTATTGTGGAGGAATACCAAATCATGAACCTCTGCAAGAAAAAGGGCTGGAGGGAAAACTCCCATGCATGCTAATTACTGGGCTGTTTGCTACTCTGGGTCTCAAAGGACCTGGGTCTGTTCAGAGATTTCTTAATTCCTTCCCTCATTTCCCACTTGTTTAGTTGTTTTGCCTTCTTCTTTTGGCCTTCACCTGTTTGATCTTGTGGGAACAGCTATTAAAGGCTCTGAGGAGGCTTGTCAGTGAGTAATTGCTAGCACCCAGTAATGAGTTGAACTAATCAGAGGTGGTTAATTGTGATGGGGTAATAAATAGTAGTGTGTGTTCCTAATAGTAGCCTGTGGTTTGTAGAATGGAGGTGAAGCTGTTGAGGTGACTGCCAGCACTTCTGAGTGGGCAATGAATAAGAGCTACAGAGGCCTGGTAGGGATCACTTAAACTTGGCTGTGGGTTGTCATCCGAGAAATTAGATTGGTCTTGGTGGTCTGATGTCTAGGCATCTCCGGCCCCTGGGCTGTGGTTAAGCTACATGCCTTCCAGGTTTCATTACCCCACCATGACTTGTCATACCTTATACTTACTAACTTGGAGTTTCAGTCCAGAGGGTTGCAATGCACGTTGGATGGAGAAGCTCTGTTACTGTATGTTCTTGCCCTCTGTCTATAGATGTGGATCTCATCTGGAGTGAGAGCTTTGAAATCATTATGCTGGATTTTGATGAGGATGTCTGCAACCTGAGTCCTTCTCTGTTTGGAAAACTCTAAAACCTGATTACTTGCATTGCTATTTTTCTGCCCTCTGGCTTGCTCTGGTAAAGGGCATATTTTGTGATTCTAAGTCATGTGAGATTGTGGGCTTTGGCACATTGCACTGCCTGAGACACCAATCTGTGGATTGAAGCTCCTACATCAGGCAGTGATTGAGGTTCCTTGCCTAAGAGGCAAGTGCAGGCACTACACAGAGCCTGGCTGGGTTGGGCAGAACCTTCAACAGAAAATGTCAAAATGTTGTACTGTTTCCTTTCTCTTCCCTTAACTTTTAGACAGTACTTCTGTTATCCAGCCATCTCATGCCATTGTCTCTGAAGAAACATGTTCTGGGCTTCTCTTGCAGGGTTGCCCTAATTGTGTTCTCCTTGGTTATGTGCCTTAACTAGAAGAGATCGTTGTATTTTTCTCTCCTCGTATTGCTGACCAAAAGTCTAGACCCTGGTTTGAATGGGCCACACGTTCCAGCTTTTATTGTCTGTTGGCAAGAGGCTTGCTTTGCTTTTCCTTTTTGTAAATAATGGCTGTGAGTGAATTACTGGATCTGAAGCAATGACAGGAGAGCAAGCCCCCTTTTTAATTCCTCTCCTAAGCATGGACCTCATTTGGATGGGAGCTCCTGTGCTGTTCTGTGTAGAGTTTGTGTAGAAATTTCTGTCAGGTTGGTAGCAAGTAGTTTGTGGAAGCTAAAACTTTACATTGGAAGGGTAGAATTTCTGGTCAGTGAGAAATATTCTCATCAAAAGTGCCTGAAGATGGGATGAGTTGGGTGGAGAAACTGAAGCTAGATGTCACTGCCATGGTTTGAAACTCACTGTCCCATGTGTATTACCCTGCTCACAGTTTAGTGGCTATTGCAGGTGGGTTGTTTTTCCCTTGGACCTTTTCCACTTCATATGGGTCATTCAATAACCATTGGGCACGGAGAAGGTAGGCAAGAGAATTCCTTCCTTCCACCCCTCCTTCCCTCCCCGCTCTGAATGTCTGCAAGGCTTTAAGGTTCTTGCCTTGCAGAACTAGACTTAAAAATGCTCTGTAATGACCACCTTTTTCACCTTTGGTTTTTTGTTGTTTTAGGGTTTTTTTGGTCACAGTATTTATTTTTCATTTTTTAAAGACTATAGATACACTCCCTCCAAATATTAACTTGCCACTCCTCTCCCATGATGTGTTGGAGACCCTTTGGGGGCAGCTATGAGCACCATAGATTATCTTCAAAGAAACTAGGTTTTTCCTGTTTAACTTGCTGCATTTCATCACTGGTTCTTCAACCTGGAAAAAAAAAAAAAAAGACGCCGTAACAACCCCGTGTGCAGGAACCCAGACAGACTGGATTGTATGAGCAGGGTAAGACACAAACTGTACTTTACCAAACCCACAAAGCCCAAATCCCTTCCAGTTTTAACCATTTCTAAACACCTAGATGGCCTGTACAACTTACAGAAAATCTAGTTTGCCTTGTCTACATGTCTTGTTTGTTGTGTCCTCTTCTCTGTCCTTGACAAGAGAGAAGCTGCCACTTCTTAAGCTTTAGAGAAAAGCTTTTCACGCTGCAGGCTTATAAATAATAATAGAAACCTACAACTGTTCATACAGTAAACACAAGTTAAGCACCATCCGTATCTGGAAGAAGTATTCATATTTTATGAGAACCTCTGCGCAGCCAGCTAGGCACACACAATAGCGAGGTGTCCTGAACAGGTGAACAAATAGCAATCTAGGCTGTAAATTGTGTTTCTTCACCAGGAATGGGGACCTGTTTGTTCTTCCAGAATCACTCCTGCTTTCTCACATCAAGCACGGCAGGGGGCTCAGAGGGGTGCGTGCACAAGTGTGGGGTCATCTTAAGTTCTTCTCACTGAATCTTAACATTGATATTTTCACATCAAACATAACACTAGAAACAATCAACAGATGTTAAAAACTTGTGGTATTAATGACCTATTTCATATTCAAGTTCAGTTCCAGAATTCCCTTTTCAGCCACTGATTTGCATAACGTTTTATTCATGCTCGTTAACCATCAGGAGACTCTCTAACTCAGCAAAAGTAGATATTCATCAATTTCCCTTTGATAATGAATTGATACGACACCCAAAACCATTGTAAGCCTTCCTGTACCTGCTGCAGTACCTGGAAAGGGTGTTTCGTGTAGTCCAGTCACTTCATATCTGACAAGGATGCCTTGGGGGAATTCTTGTGTTTGATTTCAGTGGAATAAATGAGCCCTGAAGAGAGGCAGTAAAAGATATGAGACCATGAGTGAATGCTAATAAACCCAGGCCTGCCTAACTGAAGATTTCTAAAACCTCCCAAAAATGCTGCCTGAAATCCAGGAATCTCTTTCACTTAGCAGCTGAAGCCTTCAAAGCTGCAGGATTGTAACCAGGAGGCAAAGGGAGGCAGGGGGGGCACCGACATGACCAACAATCAAAAATTGATCCTAAATCTGATTGATTGACCAGCTTGCATCCCTCCTGCCACTGACCTAGAGCGTGTCAAACTGCATCAGGTCATCACATAAGAGCAGCCGTCACCTATCACGTGAACAGAAAGCAAACGACAGCCCGATGTGCAAGTGTGGACAAGACATGAACTTTTTCGATCTCTAAAGGCTGTTGAATATCCTAGATTTATTTGCTTATTTATTAACGCTGCTGGAAAACTTGATGCTTGGGACACACCGAGTTTGTTTTCAGAACTCAAGGGGGTTGTCTTGATGTTAATGAATTCATAATGGTAATAGCACAGAGGAACTCAGCAAAAATAGGGTTAATGTGGCACATTGTTAAGGCAGGGATACTGAAACGTGAGGACTAATTTTGGGTGACTTGTTTCTGCATAGTCCAACTAGACCTGTTGGATATGGAGATGCTTAAAATTCTGGCTTTTATTTTTGAAATGTGCAAAATATGAGATGTGTGCGTATGGATGTTCCTGCATGGGTACTGGGGACTGAATTAGAATATTTCCTGCTATTTGGATGTTCCTGCATGTACTCTGGGGACTGAATTAGAACATATCTGGGTATTTGTTTCAAACATATCAGCAGTGTACAGAAATACAGACCTTTTTTGGGATGATCCGTCCGATCCAACTTAGCCATTTGGTTTTCCAGAACAAGATGTGTTGTGCCATGCAAACACAACAAGCCTTGTTTGCCTTCAACTATCCGGTGAGAGAAATACCTCCTGAGTAAGGAAATCAAAAGTTCACCTGGGTGAACCTGTAGCAGGTTTTGTCCCTGATCAGCGAGGGAGGACCA
This sequence comes from Rhynochetos jubatus, assembly GCA_027574665.1. Lineage (NCBI taxonomy): Eukaryota > Metazoa > Chordata > Aves > Eurypygiformes > Rhynochetidae > Rhynochetos > Rhynochetos jubatus. Next base: position 7,143,677 of record CM050653.1, on the reverse strand, counting down.
GACCCAGCCCAGCAGCTGTTTTTAGCAACTTTGCTAACGGAGGGTAAAAAACATAAAAAAGGGGCTAGGAAAAAAATGTAAATGTCAGGCAGAACTAGGACAGGATGTATTCATCTCTGCATGGTAGAAGAAGGTGTTGGGGAGGGCCTTTCTCACCCCCCTCTGCTCTGGATCCAGAGGGACTCTGCGTCTTACAGCCCAAAGTTGTGATTTGAAGTAATTCTAGGACAAAGCCAAGGCTCAGTTAATAATGTAAGACAATTCTGGGAGTGGGGGTAGGGCACAGCTTGCTGTTCCTTGTATTGATCAGGAATTAATGCCTAACCTTTAAAAATGCAGTGGAGAAGCTCAGTGCGATTGTGAAACCCTACTTTATGCTGTGATCACTTACCTCTGGGGACCCGCGCAGCTCCGGCTGCTGATTACAGATGCATTTGGAGAAACCTGAATTTTCCATTTTTCACACGAATCTCATAAAGCGAAACGGACTCCTGCTGGGATTTATGAAAACTGGTTTACTCTCCACTGCACTCCATACATCTACTCCTTAGCTAAGTTGGGAGAGTGCTCCGACCAGAGAAGCACTGCAAGAATTATTCCACCCTCAGCAAGTTAATTGCTGCATCGTCAAGTAGCATAGTTATCCATCCTGTCCCTTCTGCTTTCTCTCTCTTTTTTTCCCCTTCTTCCTCTCCAAGAGCTGACGTGTGATGTCTTTTATTTTTTTCTCCTCCTTGCCATCTGTTTCATGTTTGTAACTTGGGGAGGGTGGGTGTGTGGTAGTGGAGCTTGCGATGAAGTTTGCTGGTGGAGGCATTTCTTTCACTCTCTTAATTAGATTTGTGTTTTTGTTACTCCCAGTTCTAAGGGCCATGCAAATAAGACTAAATTATGCATTAGCAATATGCCCCAGTGTTTAAAACATTCTTATTGTTGGGGGACACTGGCTCTATCCCATATTCCTCCCTTTCATGGAATTCAATTATATTTAAACTATTAACAGGGAAAGTCTAAAAATTCTATTAAAATGTCAGTTTAATAAATCTTCCTAGGTTTAATCTTTCACTTGTGGACTGGGGGAAGAGGAGGATGAATTATGACAATTTTAAGTTTTCCCAGAGCAGCCCCTGCGTGTTAAATTGTCTGTAACTCTCAAAGTGTTTCGGAACTTATCTCTATTTGTAAAACAATATGAGGCAATAGGAGGGTGCTCGGGGTATTTACTGGAATCAGGCACTTCAGATCTGGATCTGAAACATGCCATGGCTGGGAGAATTTGGTCCCAGGCCTTTGGTTCAAACCGTTACAGAGAAACAGAGGAAATGGCATGCTTCATGACCAGTCCCCACTCCCCTCTCCAGGCTCTCAAAGATGGGGTTGTCTGCCTTTAGACCTGTGATTTGGACCCAGCACTGTTTAAAATCTATTAGATTGCTCTTGTTTTCACTTCTGTCTTCCTCCACAAGCCACTTCAGGAATACTAAGGGACCTACAGTCTTTCTGGTTGGGACCCCATTGTGCTGAGCACTGTGTGAACATCTCCTGTAAGTGATGCTCTCTCTTCCTCTCTCTGTGCTCTGTTACTTCAACCCTTAGTAAATGCCAAAATTGTCTCCTCTGCTTGCTTCAGCTAACTCCTGATTTGAAGTTGTTCCAGTATCTAATGCACAGGGAGTTTTGTACTATCTCCTCTCAGCATTCCTGTGCTTGAAATCAGGATTCACATGTGACCATATAAAGAGATCGCAATGTTTTAGCCCAAATAAAGAAAATCCAGCTCTTGGTCCTGCGCTCTTATGACTGTAACACAGAGGATGCGGGTGAGGTGGTTGTTTTGCGAGTTGGGACGTGAGCATGCTTCTTAAAACCTATCTTGTGTTGTATCTAGGGGTGCCTTGTGACATGGCTGCTTCTACCAGGTGAAGATTCAAGAGGTAAACATCCCTTTGTGGGGGGTTTTGTGGGCACTATCTAGGTGGGCAAAGATAATCCAGGGAGTGATTTGACCCAAGTGGGTCTGTTTGCACCTGAGGTCCTCCTGGACCTTTGTGGAGACAGTGACGAGGACAGTGTTGAGGGTGATATTTTTCTGGAGTAATTGATAGTTCTGTTCTGCCTGTCCAATAAAAATGTGGAGCTTTGTTAGTATTTAGGTGGTGGTGGTTGCAGAAAGCTATGAGTCTGACCGCGCTGGAAGGTGCTCAGCTGGGGTTCCTCTAGAGCTGCCTATGAATGGATCGTGATTGGTGCTGGTTCTGAAGGCATCGCTCATGTGTCAGGGGCAGATCCCGGACTGGGAGCAAATCCAGCAACCGTGGGCTCTTCAGAGGATGGACACCAAGAAGAAAAATACAGCTGTCTCAGCATAGCATGGACTGATGCCAGAGTCGATGCACATGAGGATCTATATTGAGATGGAAGAGATTTTCATTAGTTTCTTGGCTTTGCTGGGGAATCCCTATGAACTCTCAGCAAACCGAGGTTGTGCTGAGAGTGCAGCAGGGATATGTGGTTGGCATGGGCCCTGCTGTAAGCAATGGACTCTCTCTAGTAGGAGATATTTCCACGTGGGAAGTGCTGCTGCGGGTGTTGGTGACATGGCACTGAATGAGAAGCAAAGCTTCCAACAGCCCTGCTGACCAGTGGTGATCTAGTGAGACCAGTTTTGCAGGGTGCCTGGCATTGCTTCTCCAAAATGGAAATGGATGCAGTGTGGTATGGCCCACCAAAAAAGTCAAACTCTTCTTCTTGCCTGCCACTTGTGACTGCATTTTCAAATTCTCCCAGATGTTTAAGCTCAGTAGTGTTGAATTGCCCTATTCTAGCCCTGGAAATGGAGAAAGCCAGTGACCAGCAGGAAACATCAAAATGTTCTCCATGGCTTCTGGGGAGAAAGAGGTGATAAATGATACTGATCTAATGCCTTGGTCAGCCGAGCTGCAGCGAGTAGCTAATGCCAGGCTGCAGGGAGAGCGCGCGGGGTGCGGTGCTTTGTTTGGGTGAATAAACCATGCATGTTCATGGAATATTAATTAATAATAAATGAACATGCATGAATTATTCATGCTCATAAAAGCAAATTTGCCCTGAAGGCATAACACAAGATAGGTTTTAAGAAGGTTTTTTGATTATTTTTTTTTTAACTAAGGGACAGATTTGTATAGGGCATAACTGATTGGTGGTAATTTGAATCCAAACGTAGTGTGACTGCCACAGCCGCGGTTGAGCCAGTGTATCTCAGCATACTGAACAGGCACTCCTGCTTCCACTAATGCTATTTTAGTCATTCATTTGTCTTCCAAGATGCATATAGGGACCTACTTGCTCTGAATCCCATTTGACTTTAGCAGGCCAAAAACGGTCCCCTGGGTTAACACCATTACTGTTGCAACAGGGATGGATTTGTCCCTGCACATTCGTTCTGCTGACAGATTTGTTCCACCAGCGTGTAGTGCAGATGTCTCATACATGATGCAGGATGTCAGGTAAGATTTGAAGCAGTGAGCCGATGTAGGAAATACTGCCTCTGTGTTTTAACTCTAGATTGTGCTACACAGGCCAGCAGAACCTTTTGCTGTACCAGTGTCTGTTCTTCTGGTCAAGAAAATAAATCCCTGTAAGAAGACTTTAAATGTCTTTGTGTCTTGGTGATGTGCCTCCATGCCACCAGACACTGCAAATTGTCCATAACGAGGTATCTTGACTTAGCTTCGATCTTGACTTCACCAAGGCAAAAATGGGTTGCTGCAAGAGCTACGTCTAGGATGGGTGTCACTATGGGCCTGTCATGTTGTTCACATGCTCTGTAAATGCTGACCTTGTAGGGACCAGGGGCCTAATGTGTTGTAGCCATGCAAAGAAACAGGGGCAAGTATCTTGCCAAGTGCTCTGCTCTCTCTCTGGTCTACAAAGTGAAATGCAAAGGCTTTCTGGCCATTCGCAGGCTGCCATCACCCACGGGCAGATGCTGAAACATGGTCCCCACCTATCCACACCTCTGTACAAGTTTCATGTCAAGACACTCCTGGCCTCTCCTGAACAGACGTGGGTAAAATGTGCAAGATGGACCTTGCTGCACTTGGCCAGAAGCTGCCTGTTGATAGTGGGTAATTTGTAGCTCTCCTTGGCTGCTAAAACCTGTTCAAAATATCACCCTGTTCATCCCAGGAAAGCTGTCTGGGAGGTGCATGTGTGTGACGTTGTGCCAGAAGTCCATATTCTCCATCCCCAGCCTCCTTGTACACTCACAGCCTTCTCCCATTTTGCACATCCGGTCAAAAATTGCAGCTGGCTTCCAAGGTGGGCTGAAGCAATGTGTCCCTGCATCATCCCTGCTCCACAAAGACACCACAGATTGGCTAAAGTGGTGTCTCCAGGTAGGGAAATGTGGCTCATAAACGTAGCCACAGTGTGTCATCTACAGCTGGAGAAAGGGCTGCCCACACCTCTGGAAAGTGAGTCAGGACCCTTAAAAGTGGAGGATGGTTTGGGCATTTGTCGAGTGCTGCTGGACGGATCTCATGGACTGACAGAGTGGCAGATGCACGGCAAAGGATGTAGAGCGGCATGGGAAAAGCACGGCACTCGTCAGCCTCCAAGCATCACTTCGTGGGAAAACATCAGGAAACATTAAAAATAGAGGTGAGATCCCCAGACACAACTCAGGTCCACTATGAACCTGGCCTTAAACCATTAAAATGATCTTAAACTCCTTTTTATTTCCTTTCCTATTTTTTGCTCCCCACAGAATCCTGCGTTGACTTCCTCAGCTAATAAAGAGTGCGGCCATAAACTCTGCTGCCTTTCCCCAGCAAGGCCATTCCCTTTGGTAAGCCACTTCCTCCTGTCTTTATCTTCCTGTTATTACATTTTTAGTTTCTGCTTTTCCAGCAATCCTTCGCTGCTGAGCTGCTGCAGTTTGATCCTTTCTTTTTCTGAGTCCATAACAAACGTGTTTTAAAGTCTTTGCTGCTGATCTGCAGACAGTTTTTCCAGGAAAAGTGCTTCATGTATTACAACTTAAAACATGGGTGGATTTATTTGGATTTAATGTATTGGGAGCTAAGTCTTTGGTCTGCTCTTTCACATGGCTGTGGTGGCAGACAGATGGGAGTAATTTGAGTAATTTATATGTTAAGAAGTATTAATCTTTGCAACGATTTTATCCATCAAAATGCTTTTGACTTTCATCTTTCTGTTTTCTAGCAACACCTTTTTTCAAATTTCTTAACCTTTCAGAGATAGCCATCGTTGATGACTCTTTTGAGCACTTCCCTCAGCTAGAGAGAAGTGATGTCTGACTGCCAGTGCGCCATCCAAATATCTCCACAATCAGCTGCAATAGTTTTGGTGTTTTGGGGGTAAGGCAGCAAACGAAAAATGCTCTCTAGGCCTTGAAAGGTGCTTTGTCCTTGCACAATGGTAATCCGAAGCCCTAGGTCTTCCTGTGTTTCGAAGTCAGTAGGTTTACTAATTAACGTTCTTCACTCAATTAAATAGCCCTTGATCTCAGCACGTCAATAGACTTTCGGTATCTATAGAAATCTTCACCTTCTGTCGAAAGATTTAGTGATTTCTTTCTTTCCCCTCATACTAAGGCTCGTTAGGGATGAGACACCATTTGGCAAAACAGGCTTCCTCGCTCTGCTGGGCTGCGTCGAGGTGGTAGGATTCCCGTTGGGATACTGTCCTTGGCTGCAGCTGGGAAGTGGACTTACTTGCAATAATTTACTGGGCTGGGTAGTTTTTGGGTTAAGGGTCACTACTGCAGCACTGAGGGACAGCACTGACAGAAGATAGGGTCTTGTTGGAAGAAACTGGCAGGGCTGGTGCAAAAGCAGCAAAGACATCTGTGATGCCTCTCTCTGAAATGTCCCACAGCTTAGGGAACAAGGCAGCTACAGGCTGAGATTTACTTTATTCAGGCTATATCCAAGGAGAATAAGAAGAGGAATATTTTTATTTCACCTTGTAACAGGATAGAGACAGTCAGTGCTACGTTGTCTCTCTGTCACCTCTTGCTATAAATACCTGCTCACGAGAAGGACCTTCTCAGCCCGCTTGGTTTGCATTTTAATTATTTTATCTGTCTGGCACTTTTCATCTGTTGAGTCGTCTGTTGTTGTTGTTTTGCAATGGTAAATTGAAGTTGAGCATCACCATGAACTGGATGTCCCAGTTTGTGTGGCGAAAATGCATATTAAAATTTTCTCCATAAGAGAAAACCCTGAAGTGAAAAACTGGATGAATACAGTTTTTCTTAAGACCATTAGCACAGCATGATGCACTGATGTCTTGAACTGACCCAGGTCCAGCTCTTTACAGTATTAGGGCCCATTTCAGTGACTTTCTTAAGAGGTTTAGGCACATGTACCCTCCACTTAAAATCTTTGTTCTCTTGCAAGATTCACTACCTCACTGAAGTCATGAGCCTTAATAAAATGTCTGATGATGCTACCTTTTTTAGAAACACTTTCATCATCGCTTGTTTCATTAGACCACCTTCCTTTGTTCTTTGCAGCCTGGAAACCCCTTATTAGTCTGGTGCGTGCAGCATGTCTAAGTTTTGGATGCATTGGGTGGTGACAGTAGTAAGGTACGGGTGATTGGTAGGTGTTGTGGAGAAGCCAGTTCCTAAAGCCTGTCCTTACTTGGCAGTGCCGTGACAGCTCACTGGATAACCTGCCATGCACTTGTGACTGCCCGAGCTTGGGGTGGGCAGGAGTTTGAGGTGAAGGGCCAGACAGGGGAGGGGAATGAGCCTCTATGGCATGAAGGGAAGGTGAAACTCATGGTCTGTCATCTCTCAGCTCTCACATTGAAAGTGAAGGGATAGGCGAGGTGAGAACGGCACGGGTCTCTGCAACATGCTCCCCTTCTGCTCTCCTCTTCAACAGCTGAGCTCTAAAGCTGGAGAAGTCATCAGCCCTGGGAGGCTACATGCGTTTCACATCCAAAAATGCAGTTCAGCTGCGTTTCCCTTTTGTTTGACATGTGGTTGTCTGCTTTTCCTAAACTCTCAAGTCTCTCAGTTGGAGCGGATGGGTCTCGTCTCATCAAATTGGCATCTGCAGTGTAGATGCTGACTTCGGCAGTAGTCACCCGGGGCTCCCGAAGGGTCTGCGGAGATTGAGCCAAGGCAGTCGAAGGAGTCCAGGGCATGATTCATCTCTTCTTAAACTAGACATCTAAAATAGGTCTGGAAAGTTGTAGTCAGAATGTGCTGATTTCCCTCAGCTGGCTGTGAAAGGAGCTGACGGTGATTAGCTCAACATCCCTGTTGTGGATGTCTGCGTCTAGTCGGATGAATCCTGCCCAGATGGCTTTTGGCTGTGTTTGTATACAGAGCTCAGCACAGGGGGGCCATATCCTCAGTCGCTGAAGATGTTACCGTAATATAAATAATACCTCTAGCACGACTGAGGACACGTACTGTACGTCCCTTTCTATTCCAGCTCCACAGACGTACATCTTACCAACTGCCACAGTTCGATATGTATTTGTTAATATCATAAGAATGGGGGGGCGGGCGAGGGTGGCTGAGTGAGTGTACGGTGTCCAGTATGACTAGGTTGAGATAGGCTGATATCATCAGACAGCATTTCTGCATCCTGATTGATTGAGGTGCTCTCTTTCCACATTAACTTGCAATAAAGTGCTCTCTGATGCCGATACGCATTCATCATGTGCAATTGTGGAGACTGTTTATAACTTAATTTACTCCAAGGTAATGATGATTATATCTAAATATTTATGGAGAGGTCAGTGCAAGTAAATTTCTCAGTAATTTTGTTTTGCTTTTCTTTTCTTCCTCTTTTCTTCAGCCAGCCAAATTATCTCAATGCTCCCTACAGACCTTCTGCTAATTCCTTTGTTTGCAGTGACAGTTAGTGGAGAAAGAAGGCTGATTAACTGCAGGCTGTCTCTGCGCCGAGCCAGCCAACAGTCTAACCAGAGGTGCACACCGCGTCTCTGCCTTTTATTTTAATTCTGACCTGCAGGAATGTCATGGGCCAGAGCTGTCTATTAGGATATATCTAAATCGTCTGTGTGTTTGTGTGAGTTAGCAACACAAGCTTCCCACTAATGCTGTTAAAATTGATACTCTCTGCAGACGTGAAAGCGGGTGGCATCAGTGTAGCGATGGTTGTTTCTTCATCTGACGATGATTTGTTCAGCTCAGGCTGCGGCTGATCATTTTTAGGGTGAGCTCAGTCAGGAAATCAAGTTATTTTTGGCACCCTGAGGCTGTTAATTGGGCGGTGTGGACATATTTCCCCATTTCTTCTGTTTGGTCTTTCTCTGTGCTCTTCATCTCATGTGACAGACTCCCCTGGAGGAATCCCATCTCTTCTAGCAGGATTTAGCCCAGCGGAGCTGTGGTCTGTGGACACCTCACAGCCTGTCTGCCAATATTTAGGACCGTCTGGAGCTGGAATTTTTCACCCAGGAATGTTCTGAGGCAGTGTGGAAAATGGACCATTTTGTTATCTCTGAGGGAATAGGAATTTCACGATATTGATATGAAACAGCTCAGAGGATGTTTCGTTTTGATGTCTTACGAAAAACATCTGTGGATCCCTGCGTTGCTTGGCTCTCCGTGCTCCATATGCAGGGTGCCAATACATCACCTTGTTCTCTTCCTTCTTCTCCTCCGTTAGCCATAGATTTGTACTCGTGTGACCCTGAGTGCTGTGCTCTGTGCAGGACTTGCGGCCTTTTGCATGCATTAGGCAAGCACTGAACAAGCAGTCTGTCCCTCGGGGACTTGGGCAAGGGATGCCCGGTTTCTGGATGAGGGATGAACTTCAGAAGGAGGTGGCTACTTACATCCTCAGTTCCATGAAGGTGGCAGTGAATAAGACGGATCTGTAGGATCTGATTGTAGCTGGATGTCTCTTGCTGTCTTGGACACCAGCATCAACAGAGCACAATCCATTTCTGCTTCTGTGTGACTGCAAGGCTCGAACAAACCATCTTCCACTGGCAGGGTTTTTTCAGCTTTGGGGTTGGAAGTGGTTGTGAGATGTGACAGCTTTGGACCTAAATGGTGTGCAGAAAGATGCCTCGTGCCTTCAGTCTTCCCTTGAGTTTGGCCCCACCCCCAGTATTCTTATTACTGCATTCTAGCACAGTGGTCCATGTTGCCTTTAGAACTTACTTACCCTCATCCTACCTTAAATGCTGCTTTAGTTCATCCCTGACACTAACTCTTCAAATATTTTCTGCTTTTCCCTTTCCCAGTTATATTTTCCCTGGAGAAGCAGTAGAAGCCCAGTAGCCCTCTCTTCCTGTGCAAGGGTCACTGCCTCTTGTCCTCACCCTGTGCTATGCCATGGCAGAGGGATGCCAGAGCTCTGTGACTGGTGATAAGCGGCCACTCCGTGTTTCTACGTACCAGATGTGTTTTTAGATGTTCCTTAGTATATCTGAGTATCCTGCTATGGCTCTGGGCTGCCTGGATCTGTCTGGAAAATGGACCAGTGCTGTCCTGTGGTTCAGTCTTTATGGCATGGAGAAAGGAAATCGTATAAATCCACTGTCAGCCTGAATCGAATGCTGCAAGAGAGAAAAGATATTGAAGTATGTTGAAGCGGAGAGGAAAAAAATTGTAAGTGCAATCTGCTCCATTAAAAATTTCATAGGCCGTTACTTTTACAGTGCAATTAGCTTTGAGATTTCGATGCTATTGGAAGCCCAGCGCAGTGGATAATCAGAGGCAAAAATGCCTCTGCAGGTAGATTTGCCGAAAACCTTTAGGTTTTAGCTGCTTTTCCTGTGTTCCCGAGCGTGCTCGTAAGTCAACAACTGTGGCTCCCTTCCCTTCAGCTCTACTTTTCTCCTTTGCTTGTGTTTCCTTCCACAACTACAGCAAGCCCCATGCCCTGTGCCTTGATGTCTTTGTTCATTGTGCAGCTGCTTTGGGAGGGAGGCACAATGGGACCTGTCAGCGGTGGGGAGCGGGACGGTGGCGGGCAAGGGGCTGCCGGAGGGAGGTGGAGGGGTGGCTTTGTGAGGAGGGAGTGTTTGCTATCTTTGATGCCAATCATTTTGGAAGAGTTAATGCTGACACGGGAAGCAGTGAGAGGGCTTTTCATGTGAATTCTGGTGAAAAGAAAGGGGTCCCAAGAGCCACATAAGCACGTTTCTATGGCTGAATGCTTCACATAAAGTTCTCGGTTTATTTTTAATGCAAACTGATGGCTATTTTTTCGCTGCAAGACTTGAGGAAAACTGCCCATTTCCTTGATAAAGGGCCTGACTCTGGCCTTGCTTGCACCAGACAGGCAGTAGCTGGCATCAGGAGATAGGCTCTGCCTAATGCCAGAACTACAGTGGGGCTTTTCTTGGGCAGAGAAATGTTTTGGCTTTATTTTTTGCACGACCCAATGCATTTCATTGTGAAGACTCTCAGCCATGAGACTTGCGTCAAAGCGCTAAGAAGGTTTTACAACGTAGTGTTTGAAACTGTCGAGCACCCTGGTTGGGTGCTCATGTCCAAAGGCTCAGAGCTGCCAAGCCTTTGCTGAAAGTTGCATTGGGCAGGGGGATAACCTCACTTAATGAAAGCTGCAGACAAATAGGAAGGCAGACCCTGATTTTTCACGTATGCTCTGTATGCGCTTGCAGCTGGGTGGATGCCTCTGGCTCATGTAACCATGCAGCATGGGAGGTTAACTCTGAGTGGACATGCAGAAGTGGTGGGAGCCCAAGTCAGGTGTGCATTTATATGCATGCCAATGACCAGCAATTTCACTGATTAATTTGACAGTGAGCCCTGTGGATGTCGCTGGGAGCTGTCTTCCCCCACCCCAAAGCCTGGAGTTTAGTGTCATGCAACTGCACAAGAATCATTAATGAGAAAAAAAAAAAAAAGTAGTTCTTATTTCTTCTGTCTCAAAAAGGATAAATTTCCTTAAAAGCCTGGACCCTGACATTTCAGAGGACTGGAGCTGAACACAAAGAATGTGTATTGTTTCAAACAGAGTCAACACTAAAAGAAAATATCTTCTGCTTTTCAAGCCAGTCTCATGATTTCCAAACCTGGCTTATGGCTTTTCTCATGCTTCATGGTGACAATGCCAAGGCTCTGTTGTCAGGCTGCTAAAAGAGCTCATTCACTTTCTTCCAAATACCAAAAAAATGAGCAAGATCAGATTTGTATCCAAAGTTTGGACAGAGTTTATGTCTCTTATTACAATGCTGTGCCTTAGAAGAAGCAATAGGGGCAGGAGGCTGAGCTGCAACACCAAGAGGTCATCCCGCTGTCTCACTTCTGTGGCCGTGTACAGAGCTCCCTTACCTTCTCTCTCTCCTAAAGTGTCTCCTCACAACCTACTGCTTACAAAAAAAGAATTCATAGCTCAAGATAATTAATTTTGCAGTGTGAAACTGCATTGCAAAACACAGACTATCATGATGTTACTGGTTATGCACAACAACTCTACCCTGCTGTTTTCTGCCGAGTCCCATCACTGCTGGGATTTCTGTTCCCTGGACACTTCCCCACTATTTGAAGACTGAAGTTTCTCTCCTTTCCCTCAGGAAAGGAGAATTCCAGCATCCAGGTCTGTTTCCAGCTCTCTTGAGTGAAATATCCCATAAGTTTTGGACTAGCTCTTGGAAATGTGCTGGACTTCCCAGAGTATGAAAGGTGTGTTTTCTTTCTAGGCTGTTTCACTACCTCAGCTCACATCTCAGCCTGGGGTGAAAGCAGGACCTCAAACCCCATACTGGAAAGGAACCAGTAACCCTGTTACATTGTCAGCACACGTAGAGGGCTGCAGAGGGAAGAAGGAAGATTCTGAGTACCTCCTCCGCAGTCCAGTGGTTTATTGCATTGCAGTCAGGGTATGAGTGGCTGTTAGTGTATCAGCTATGGGGTAATACTGGAAAATCTTGGCACATGCACCTGGTAGGTGGGACTGGGCTAAACTCCTGCAGTCCCCTGCAGCTTGAGGTCCTGACTTGCACAACATACTCATTGCAGTGATGTATTCCCCTACATACAGGCACTGTCGTGTTCCCTGCATGCTGTTTGCAGAGGATTCTGGTAACCAGAGGTTTAGGATAAATCAGATTTTTGTTGTTGCTATCGCCACGGGCAGCCTGGTACTGCTGAACTGCGGCCAGGGTCTCCAGTCCAGTGCATGCATATTCTACTGCCTTCTACAGCTCTGCTGGAAATCATCTCGCTAGCCTGCCAGGCCAGATGTTTAGCAACCAGCTTTTCCTAGCAGGAAATTTGTCCCCATCAGGTAGCAGGTGGCATTTTCTCTCCTTGCTGCACAGTCAAAGGCTTTGGGGAGCTAATATCCTCAGCCGCTCCCACCTGCAGCTCTTTCCAATGGGCAGTAGTATGGAACCGGCACTGGCAAAGCCTATTACGTGGAAGAACAGAGAGGAAATGAGGGTAAGAAAAATAAGTGTCTCTAATGGACCCAGACCAACAGCAGAACATCCATGTAATTGTAATTTACAGAGGCTTTGACTATTATAAATACAGCCTCAAACAATGAGGGATATCTATTTTCCGTTGAAGGCAGCAGAGCATCTCTCTTTAAGGTTAGCAAGAACTATGCACACCTGGAGAGAGGGCTACAAGGGCAAATGCGTCAGACAGGCAATGCAGCTTCGCTTGCCCAGATGCTGTTGCAGAGATGGAACAAGTAGGGAGGGCACGGTGTGTGTGTGTGTGTGTGTGTGTGTGTGTCACGTTTTGCAAAGGGGCTTGGTTGCAGCTCCAGCGAGCAGCGGTGTGCACACGTGAGATCTCGAGGCACGATTTCCCGCTGACGTGCACCTGGCATCTGCTCTACCTGTGCCAAGTGCCGCGCTGCCGGAGCGAGCGCTGCCCGCTCCCCCTGCCAGGGCTGGCTCGCGGCGCAGGAGAGGTGTCACGGAGCAGTGACTAAAGCCGCCGTGTTCAGCGGGTTTAGTGGGCGGTGTGGAGGAGAAGAAAAGAAGCTTGGAAGACTCCCCAGGGAGCAGGCTTAGTAGCTGAGGTCTCTGGGGGATGCTAGATCCTATATACCTGTTTATCCATAGGAGTCTCTGTGCACGGGGGTTTACCGTTTTCCCTGGAGATTAGCGACTTTTGCTGGTTTCCCCAGCATATAATATTGCCTTGACAACTGTAGCTAACTTCTGGTTCCACTTACTTTTCCTATTAGCCGGTAGCGTTGTGTGTGAAGGGGAGCAGATCGCGTTTATGCCAGCAGCTCTGAGGGAGCACAAAGCAGACCAAGGAACGGCCCCAGTTTCCACTCAGAGCTGGGAGGTTTTGGAGAAAAAATCCCTGTGAATAACGCCCCAGCTGGAGAGTGCTGTGGGGGTGCACATGTGTGTATGAAACACAGGCATACGTACACTTGTGCGTATAGTTTCTGTGCTTGCGTGGTGGGAGTGTGGATGCAGGTATGTGTTTGCATCTACCTGCGGGCACCCAGCATGTTAACCCGTTGGCTCGCTCATCACTTGTATCTTTTGGTGGCTAAAACTTCCCAAACTGGGTCAGTCTATGCAGAAGTGACCGCTGTCAGAGTGTTTTGGGATAAACCAAAGGGTTTGGATGTTCTGGTAGCAGTCTTTGGCCATCGGAGAGATGAGCCTAGCCCCTCACCATCCCTGAGCATCAGGCCCCTCACAGGAGGTTGGGCACTCCAGGTACTACTCCAGCTTTATGCCAGATGTCTCCTTCCTTCCCAGTGGTGTCAGGATGTAGCCAGTGACTCCGTGTGATCCTTGCCTTTGCCGTTAAGAGTCCCCATGGGTCAATGGGTGACCTCCGGGGCTGCGGGCAGCACATGCTCCTGGGGGGAACTGGGAGCACTGATGTGTCTGCTGATGCTGCAGACCATGGAGTCACCTTGGCCCTCAGTTGAACTGCAAAAGGTCTGGTTTACAGGAAGATGCAGAGCCAGATTTTCAAAAGGCAGCAACCGGGATATCTCTCTTCTCACTGACTGTGACCCTATGGCTTGTGCTGGCTTCAGTCACAGCTGTCCTTAAACCACTTTTGGAACCCTGAGAAAAAAATGTGGGTTCCCAGGGACCACTGGCTGCACCCAATGTGCAGCATTTTGGCAGGGCAATGGCAGAGGCATAGTTGGGGTGACAGTGTGTGGGAGCAGACCTGGCCCCATGGCCGTGTCCCTGGTGTCTCATAGTCATGTTCCTGTGTTGGACTCTTTGAGGAGGATGGATGGGGAATGTGCCTACTGGTGGCTTGGGCCAGATGTGGCCGAGAGGTGTCAGGAGCTGATGAAACAGTGGAGACCCATGGCATGACACCAAGACAAGGAGATACAGGGTCTGAAACCCTCTTGTCTTGCCCATGCTGTGGAGCAGAGACGTCAGGACCCGAGAAGAGCTAAAACCTTCTGTTTGTGTGCTGTCTGCTCCAGGTAAAAAATACAAAACAAGACAAAAACCCCAGCCAAATCCTCCCCTGGTGCCAGCAGTGTTCTGATATCATCCAGGGCTCAGCCCCTGCCATTGCCTATCATTGCAGGCTTTGCCTGCACACGAGGAAAGCCGGCGGCTGCAGAGTGAAAGCGGCATTGGGAGGCAGAGTCACTCTGCTCTCTCCTTCCTCCCCATCCTTCCCAGCCCCCTTTTTTATGGGGTTAATTTTATTTTTTCCTCCAGGGGTTTACGAACAGCTAGCTGAAACGCGCAGGCCAGCTGCCTGCCGGTGGCAGCAGGAAAACAGGCAGACAAAGCAGATGGACCCAGCAGGGGTGAAGGAGCACTGTCTTCAGCGGGCCAGAGGCACCACTAAAGAGTAAACAGCTCTCCAAAGGGAGCCGGGAGCTAACCCCAAACCCCATCCTCTCCGAAGTACTCAATCACAGCACATTAACAAGAGCGCCTGGACTGCTGGGGGAGAGTAAACAATCAGAGGCCGTGCTGGCGGGAGAGTGGGAAAAGCAGTGCCCCCTCCAGCTAATATTTATTGTAAAAGGGTGTAAAAAGTGGCTTGTGGCTCAGCGTGTTGTCAGCGAGCTGCGGTCTGTGTCGCTGCTCATCTTTCGAGGCGACCGCCCTTTCCCTACTGGGTGCCCACGCGTGTACACATGTTACAGAGATCTGCCACGGGGACGGAACAAAGGAAATCCAGAAGCTGGAGGTGAAGCCACCGCCCTCTCCTCCTGGACCAGCTGCGGAGCGGTGGATGCACCCTCACTTCCCAAACCCAGGGGCTCAACTCTCCTCCAACACGAGAGGCCCATGGCTGCGCTACCACCCAAGCGAGCTCTTCCTATGTGGGAGGGGGAGTTGTGTTTGGGGCCCCAGGGCTATTGTTTGGGAGCAGGAGGGGGTGATTCTCCTCCGGCTTGTGCCAGCGTGACTTCCTTGATTTTGCTGGAGCGGCTCTTGATTTATGCCTAAGAACTGAATCCCGCTCGCCGGGCATTGCTCTTTCATCTGCAGCATTGCAGTGAAGTTTGTTTACAAAGGTTTTGGCACAGCCACAGATTCCTTCTCCCCTTCCCCCCTTCCTCCTAATCAGCTGCAGTTTTCCCCCTCCTCTGGCTCTTGCTGAAAACTGATTGACCTTTCTGAGCTATGTCTGACACATGAACCATGCAAAATCCTTTCTACTTCCCCAGCCCCGTGCTTGTTTGCTTGGGAACCCGGCCGCCTGGAGCAGCCCAAATGGGTGGCCTCCGGCAACTGAGTTTGCTGCCTTTTGGGAGCTGCTTTGCTTTTAATATTGGGATCCTTGACGTTGGCTGAATGCATGAGCCTCTGCAGAGCTCTTTGCGAACAATGATGCCATCACTAAAAATGTGCCTGTGACATGAGCTCGGTCCCAGGTTGCCTTTAAAATGGACCCATTTACGCAGAACTGATTTTCAAGCCAGAATATGAAAACTTCTGGCCCAGTGACTCCCTCCATCACAGCAGGGTGTATCCACATGGAAAGGGCACAAAGGCAATTTATTCCTTCTTGGGACCAAAGACTCAGCAGAGCCCTTGCATGAAAAGCTAGTCTTGAGGCGTGCCAAGAGCTAGTCTCACCTGCGGTGGCTTTATGTTTTAGCCAAGGATGAGAGTTGCCTGTGCTTGGCCTCCTGGGCTGCTAAACATCTCACAAGAGCCATGGGTTTGCCATAAATATAATTAAACTCTTTTTTCTTTCTATATCTCTCAAGGGTACAGAAGCATGCTGGAAGAGACGAGTGGTCTGGTGGGCTGCCTTAAATTATCTTGAGCCATTTGCATGGACTCATACCAGCCCATTGATATTGGAGCCAAAACACCGTTTTACACCTTCTTACACACAGGTTGGATCTTGTTCCTTCTACCACATTTCAGTGCTGGTTCAGATTTCTGTTGTGTTACTTGCGTGTATTGCAAGAGTGAGGTTCAGAAGCAGATTTCTGCTGGCACCAGGTGGAAATTGAGTTGTTTTAGCAGGCCAGCAACTGCTAAAGGTTGTCTTTTGCTGTCTGCCTTGTGTTTTAAAAGCTGGAGTTTGAGGCAGGTGAAAATATACAGGTGTTTTCTTGCTCTTGTCTAAAGCAGTGTGTTTCTCGCACTAAGTAGGGTAACCGTGTTATACACCTTGGTGAAACCTGAGTGTCATTCACCTCCACTGTCATGTATCAGAGGAAATATAAAAAGTAAATTATAGCACATGTAAGGATGAAGTGCTGAGAAAAAACTGCCAAGGTGGCTGGGGATATGTGACAGAGCAAAGGCTGCTCCGGCTCTGGGAGCAAGACAAGAATGTTCCATTTCCACAAGAAGGCAATAAATTGTCCAAAATAACTTCATGATAACCATGCAGACTAAGCTTCCTCAGGCTCAAAAATGTAAAGCACAGGGTCCCATGGGACACCCAAACTTGTCTGGCATGTATCCGGCAAGGAGAGCTCTCCTGGGCTGTGACATACCCCAAATGACCCATACCCGAGGTCACGGATGGTGGCAGAAGGCTTTCACAGGACTCGAGGAGAGCATTGGTGTAACATAACCACGGGATATCCCTCCTTTTTTCAAGAAAGACATGCCTTCAAATGAAGTGAAAAATAAAAGCATTTTCTTCACTTAGCCCTCCTACGATCAAATTCCTCTGGTGCTGATGGTAGGCTCCTATTTTCCCTGGGCAATACATCAATTTGATTTTCTCCCTCAAAGGATTAGTCACTGAAAGACACCACCACCCTCTTCCCCCCAACTTTCTGGCTGCCTCTGGGTGTTAGGGGAATACCAGTGAAAGGAGCTCTGCTTTGCTTCATTCCTTCTGTGCGTGCTCATTTTATTTCTCATGCTTGCTTCCTCCTCTCTGATGATTTTTTTGTTCCCTCCCCAAAGCATCCTCCTCTCCACCAAGAGCTGGTGCTGCCGAGGCTGTGCCTGCAGCAGCTGAGCATGCCCTAGTGTCCATCCCAGGCAGCTGCCCGTCCCTGCCACACTGATTCCTGCGTCTTTGCATCATTTGCAGAGTAAAATTATCAATAGCCGCGACATAGTCCAAGCGTGTAGAACCTGCTGAAGGGCACTTGCAGAGCTATACGCTAGGTGTAGAATAATTTGACATCTACAACCGACGGCGGCAGAACGCTGACACGGTGTATAGCACCAGTCAGCGACGGGCAGCTTTTCTCAAAGGGCGATAAATATTCAGCAGCCCTCCATCTCCCCTGGACACGGCAACAATTCACTCCGGTGGCTGACAACAAATGAGGTGGGATCCAAAAGTGCCCTGATGCTTTCAGTACACTGTACTTGTTTTCACATGGTGCCACTCCATCTCAGGTTTAACCCCTGCGATGCTGGTTTCGCTTTTTGCCCACAGCTGAATAAAAACTCCTTTATTTGGGGATGTTGCATGGGTTTACCAGGCAGAGTCATGTGAAACGTGTTGCTCCTTCCCTACAGGCGGGCAGAAGAGGAGGGGATTCGTTTTGAAGACACCTCAAGCTTGCTTTTCTTTTCCTCATGCCAATGTCTCACCGCTTGGGTAATTTGGCTGTAAATTCAAACAGAGCAAAGACCTCAGCCTCTTGCAGCTGTGGTAGCGATCCACAGTCCCCTCTTAAAGCCGTGCTCTTGGGGAATGGGTTCAAGGGCTGAAGGGTTGCTGACCCTGGGGATGCTGATGCAGAGGTGAAGAGCCTTGTAGCAGTGAATTGCAAGTCAGGCTGCTCTGCCCTTCTGGATGCTGCACCATGCTGCTGCGGGGGCTTTGGCTGGGGTTGCCCCAGGTGCCAACCTGGGGCAATGGGGTCCCTCAGAGCAGCATCAGCGGGGCTTTGCATTTGGCCTTAATGGTTTAATATCACTAAAATGTGGAATCTCATTAAATTAAGAGCCATGGAGACAGGGACAGGCATTCTTTAATATTTTAAGTACTCTGTTGCTTAAAGCACATGAGAATGCTGCCTTCCCCCTGCCTTTCAGAGGGTCTGCCAAGAGGCACCCAAGACAGCCCTTGCTTTTGGGAATGAGTCTGCCCACTTCCCTGGGATACAGCCGGCACTGGCTGCTATGGTGACCCCCAACTCCGTAAGGCAACTCTGGGCTGGAAAATATGGTCTGAGGAGTATGTTGTGCCAGCAGAGGCTGCCCAGGGGTGATCTGTCAGCCCAATACAGGCATCATGTCGTTTTAAGGACAAGAGCTTTCTAGCCAGCATCTAGGGATGTGGCAAAGTTTCCTTAATTAAAGACAGCAGAGGGCTCTGGGGTCCTTGGAAAAGGGGCTCTGTCTGCAGCGAGTCCCACATCCCAGTGTTGTTCCCAAAAGCTGTTTGCCAGCATATTGCCTGGATTTGAAATTTAGGTGAGTTGTCAGATGAAAAAATATTCTTCCTCACATTGCTCTGACCTCTGAGGTGGCGGGTTTATTTTTTAAAGACATTACTGCTCCCCTCGGGAATGGTGTCTGCCTCTGTTTTATACTCTAAGGAGGTAGCTCTTTTCATGTTTATCTTTGATTCAAGGATTGTAAGGAGCAATCCCTCGCACTTATGCACTTCATTGTATTCTGGCCATGAGAGATTCTCCCCTACTGTTTGCAGCTCTCTTTTCAGTGCAGCTAGTAAAATATTTGGAAAAAAAAAAAGAAGACACTAAACAGCCTCCAGCATTTAGAGAATAAAATGAGATGTAAGCAGAAGGATGGCTGTGGTTAATGCACAGGGCTGGGAGGCCATAGATGGACCACAGCCTCTCTGAGCTGCTCTACTCCTGACCTTCTCTGTGACTTTGTCTAGTTTATTTGACCTCCTTCTGCTACAGCTCTGGGGTCTTTAACAGACCCCATGTTTTCTACCTGGAAAACCAGTGCCAAAACAAATCCACAAGCAGAGCTTCAGTTCTAGTGGGGAGAGATGATGCTGTTTATTAGTTCAACTTATGGCAAATGAAGTCTTGGGGGAAGAGCTCAGACAGCATTGTGCTGAGGTGGTGGAACATGTGAGGGGCTGTGCACAAGCAGAGGTGGCCTCCGAGGCCAAAGGAGTCAGGATTTTCATAGAATCATAGAATCACAGAATGGTTTGGGTTGGAAGGGACCTTAAACATCATCCAGTTCCAACCCCCTGCCATGGGCAGGGACACCCTCCACTAGACCAGGTTGCTCCAAGCCTCATCCAGCCTGGCCTTGAACACTTCCAGGGATGGGGCATCCACAGCTTCTTTGGGCAACCTGTCCCAGTGCCTCCCCACCCTCTCCATGAAGAACTTCTTCCTGACACCTAATCTAAATCTCCTCACTTTCAGTTTAAAGCCATTACCCCTTGTCCTGTCACTACAGGCCCTTGTAAAAAGCCCCCCACAGCTTCCTTGTAGGCCCCCTTCAGGCACTGGAAGGTGTTCTAAGGTCTCCCTGGAGCCTTCTCTTCTCCAGGCTGAACAAGCCCAATTCTCTCAGCCTTTCTTCATAGGAGAGGTGCTCCAGCCCTCGGGTCATCCTTGTGGCCGTCCTCTGGAATCGTTCCAACTGGTCGATATCCTTCTTATGTTGGGGCCTCCACAGCTGGACACAGAACTCCAGGTGGGGTCTCACCAGAGCAGAGTAGAGGGGAAGAATCCCCTCCCTCACCCTGCTGGCCACACATCTCTTGATACATCCCAGGATACAGTTGGCTTTTTGGGCTGCCAGCGCACACGGCCGGCTCATGTTCAGCTTCTCATCCCCCAGTACCCCCAGCTCCTTCTCCTCAGGGCTGCTCTTGATCCATTCTCCACCCAGCCTGTACTTGTAGTTGCGATTTCCCCAACCCGGGTGCAGGACCTTGCACTTGGCCTTGTTGAATTTTGCCCCACTGCAGCTTTTTTCCCCCTTGCTGGCTAAGTGAAGACTTGGGAAACAGGCTACACGTAGCAAGACATTTTGGAGCATGAGCTGTTGTCCTGCGTCAGGATTCACATTTGCTGGTCACATTTATTTGAGCTGTTTGCAATGTGGTTGCATGTCCACATATCTGCTGAAGCCTCAGGCTGAGATCTCTTCCCCTGTTGACTGTGGCAAAGACAGTTTTCAAGCCACCTCTGTGCCAGATCTGATGTTGCACGGAAGTTGTTTTGCGCAAGGTGGTTGCAAGCCAATGGCTCGTCCACTGAAAACTAAATTAAATCTCAATGGGCTATGGCCGGCAAACTTGAGTCAAAGGGCCCTAAGTCTGTTTTCTTCCTTTGGAAACCTGCTGTGAATTCAAAACTCAGCCAAACTGGCATTAAGAGGCATCACAGGGGATGTAAATGTTTGGAAAAGTAGAAACTCATTGTGATGATGATTATGGGTTTGTTGAGGGGAGGCCTCTAGCAGGATCTGGTGCAGTCCAGGTAATTCCCAAATAAGTTCCCATATTTCAGAGGGTTTTCTTAAACTTCTAGGGCATAACGACACGTTTGGGGATGGAGCACAAAGTGAATATTTGACATAAATAAGCCAATGTTCCTCTGCGGGAGAGGGGCAGGGGGAGCCTGTGAATTAATGATCAGCTTTTAATTTGTCCTTTCATTGGGATCAATGAAAATGTCAGAATGATTGAGGTTTATGTGCTCACGGGAAAGATGTGAGCCCAAGAGAAAGAGATCAGGCCTATTTTTTCATGCTTTTTTTTCACTGAAGAAAGATGCTTCACTTCATCTCTAATACCAGAAAAGGGATGAGAGAAAGCAAAAGGGCAGCCTGAAATTTACCCCTTGATGAGACCTGGTCTGAAGGTGGTGATGCCTGAGAGTGACTGCAATCACCTGGAGTCAAGTTATCCATCCTGTGCTGCCAGGTCTGCTGAGTGAATTTTTTAGGAAGCCTAGATAGTGCTCAGATACCAGCAGAGTCTTCAGGCCCACCATCCTCAGGATGGTGGCTGCCCTTGGCACAGGATTCAGCCTGGCTGGTGTTGGCAGATGCAAATTTGCTGGTTGAGGACACGTGCTGTTTCTTTCCCCAGTGCTGAGAGGTTCAGGGCTGAATGTGTTTCATGATGGCAGGAGGACAGTGAGAGACTCAAGTTTCAGAAGATCCTGGTTTGAAAATGCTGCATGCTGCTGATGGATGTAGAAAGCTGGCATTAACGTGTTGGAGGCAAAACCAGCTGCTGTGGCCAGATTTGGATTCTGATTACTGGGAATATCGATGTTTGATTCCCACAGCCACATTTAATTCTGCAGGACAGTGTTAACCTTGGCTCTGCACAGGGTGCCACCTTCCCCACTGTGGGAGCAGAAGAACTGGTGATGTTTTCAGTGTAATGATGCTTCCTGAGGGTTTTCTTCAGGAGCAAGCAGTCTCTCAAACTTCACACTTACAGACATACATTCATATAGGCCTTTCACATCTGAAATGGGCACTTAGATCCTTGCTTCAGCCAAAAAAAAAAAAGGTATTTCTGAGTCTTAGCAGGCATAAGGAAGCTACTGTTTTGGCTACTCACATGCTGCTTGTATCATTTTTGACCAGTAAGTCAAGTATTTGAGGGGGTGGTCAAGGATTTTGCTGCCTAAAAGAGGGACCTAGGGTGGAACAGTGGCCTGAGGTTGCAGACTCTTTTGTGCAACCCCCCTGTCTTGATGGAGGCTCTCAAGCAGCCCCATGGCAGGGGGAACGTGTCTGCAAACTGCCAGACGAGCTTTGGCCTAATTAAATATTCATTGTGACAAAATGCCACAAACACAAGGGAGTTTTCAGCGATTGCTTCACCCCAGATAACAAACCTATGCCTGCTCGCTCCAGCGGGGCACCCACAATGCATTTCCTTCCTCCCTTCACACTCACCTGCTCACCTTGGCCAGCCTCTTGTTCCTTGTAATGAACAGGGAAAGGGTGAGCTGGTCTCTTTTATCTCATGGCTGCTTTGCCTCAGTGCATCAGTCCACCCCAAATGCTTCATTTGTGTCATGTGGGAGCCTGTTTATCGCATCCCACACTCTGCTCTGTGGACTCTGGCATTGAGCTGAGGTCTTTTCCAGCCCCTCTCTTGCTTCTGCACGTTGGCTCAGGCTGGGGTTTTGTTGCAGAAAATTTGTCATTCCCAACACTCTCAGACATGAGCAACGCCACCGTGCTGCTGCCAGCAAACACAGCCCTCAACAGGAGCTTTGATGATAATATCAGCTTTGCTATTGCCACTTCTTTTCCAGCCCCGTGGCTGCTGTCTCAGGAACTGACCTCACCATTTCCTGATTTTGAGGTCAAAATATGGGGCACAGGGAACGTGCGTGCACAGCACCGGTTGTTGTAAAACCTTAGCAGCCTGGTGACCACATCCTGCGTGAAACCTCCCATCAGCCTGTCCCTGCGTGCCGAATCAACGCCTCGTGTCAGGGACAGTGAGCTTCCCTGGTGCTCAGCAGATGCAGGTTTCAGCCAAAATGAGGGTTAACTCTTACACTTACCTAGAAAGAGGAGTGGAAGGACTGACAGTCAGACTCCTGGCTTCCAGCTGCATTTCTTTTCCCTTTGGGATGAATATGCATTTCTTGTAGAAGGCAGCAAACTGAATGTCCAGTCTATCCTTCAGTCCAGCTTCATACCCATCCCACAACCTGGGCAGTCCTTTCTGATTCAGAGCAGATGCTAAACTCCCTGCTGTTGGCAGTAAATCACTCATAGAGAAACTTTTTGACAAAATCTTTGTTTTGCTTTCTTCTCTTTCCCCCACCCCTCCAAGCAAGGGGGTTTATGTGCCTGCTGAACTGCTAAGGTATTTTTATCTCCTTGGTTTTATTGCTCTTGCTGTACTGAGAATGGATCGAGAGCAGCCCTGAGGAGAAGGACCTGGGGGTACTGGTAGATGAGAAGCTGTGAGCCGGCAGTGTGCGCTGGCAGCCCAGAAAGCCAACCAGATCCTGGGCTGTATCAGGAGAAGGGTGCCCAGCAGGGTGAGGGAGGGGATTCTTCCCCTCTACTCTGCTCTTGTGAGACCCCACCTGTAGTTCTGTGTCCAGCTGTGGAGGCCTCAACATAAGAAGGATATCGACCAGTTGGAACGATTCCAGAGGAGGGCCACAAGGATGATCCGAGGGCTGGAGCACCTCTCCTATGAAGAAAAGCTGAGAGAATTGGGCTTGTTCAGCCTGGAGAAGAGAAGGCTCCAGGGAGACCTTAGAACACCTTCCAGTGCCTGAAGGGGGCCTACAAGGAAGCTGTGGGGGGCTTTTTACAAGGGCCTGTAGTGACAGGACAAGGGGTAATGGCTTTAAACTCAAAGTGGGGAGATTTAGATTAGGTGTCAGGAAGAAGTTCTTCACAGAGAGGGTGGTGAGGCACTGGGACAGGTTGCCCAGAGAAGCTGTGGATGCCCCATCCCTGGAAGTGTTCAAGGCCAGGCTGGATGAGGCTTGGAGCAACCTGGTCTAGTGGAGGGTGTCCCTGCCCATGGCAGGGGGTTGGAACTGGATGATGTTTAAGCTCCCTTCCAACCCAAACCATTCTGTGATTCTATGATTCTATGATTCTTAGTACTGAAATGTCCAACCCTCCCTTGAACATGGAGCTTGTAGAGATGTACCAGAGCAGTGGATAAATTGTGTATTATGTCAAATACAGGGTCTTAGAAATCCTTCAGTGAACTGATTTTTGGTGGCTTTATTTTCCCAGCTGATTATTTAGCCATCTTCACCGGCAAGTTGTCTCAGTGAAATGAGAACTCGCCCACATTCAGGATAAACTCACGGTGTGGTTTTTTTTTTTTTAGGTTTGGAAAATGTCGGGTTGTCTCTGGTGGAGGATGTGTGTGTGTGTTTTATTTTGTGTGTGTGGCATCCCTGCATATGTCTTGGATTGGTTCAGGAGCTGAAATAGCAAAATAAGCTTTTCTTTATTCAGAAATGGAAATGAAATGATCAAAGAGCTCAGACAAGAGCTATGTGTAATGCTGTATTTTTACTGGTTATTTAGTAGATATCAATAGCAGTAATTATTATTATTATGACTATGCTCTTGCATTCCCCATCACTCCTGAGTCTTCCTGTAGTTGTGAAATATTTTGGTAGCCCATTCCTGTTTCTTTTCCACTAATTGAGGATGTTTTAAATTCTGATGCAATTTGCCTACAGGCTGTGGTAAGCCAAAGACAGTGGCTTGTCCAGTGCACTGGCAGAGCAGGAATCTGGATCCGTGCACAGAGGCGGTACTGGTGATGCTGTGACAGCAAGGCACCATGCCTGCTCTTGCCTTACCTCAGTGGAGGTGTGCATTTGGTATCAGGGAGCATCCTGGTGTCCTTTAGATTAATACCTTTGGTCACAGGGATGCTCTGAGCTTTGTGCTAAGGTTGTTAGGACTCATGAATACAGCATAGTGTGATTGGCAGGCAAGAGGGACCCGAGACCTAAGGGGTGGGCGTTGACAAGAGAGGGCAGCTTCAGAGGAAATCCTGCGGAAAAGAGGGCTCTGGGTAAGTAAGGATGGGTCCTGCCTAAAAACATGTCCTTTTGCAGATTTTGACTAATAGAAGATACAGAAATACAGGGTGGAAATAATTTTAGGCAACTGATTTTGGGGAAACTACACAGCTATGTGAGTGAAGAAAGAAAAAAAAAGTGAAATCAAAAGTTTTCAGGCTCTGTATTTTTGGATGGGGCTTTGCTGAGTTCTTTAGTGGGTTTTTCTCCCCCCCCGAATTTGGCACATTTAGCACGACAGAAGCTAAGATGATACATATGTTTTATAACAGTAGCGCACATTGCGAGTTTAAAATCAGTTTATCAATGTCTCTTTTCTCTCTTTCCTTGTTTTCTGTATTTTCTGTTGCTCTTCATGAGAGTTCTACAGCCTCAGCTGAGGAACTGGGTGTCATTTTGTTGAGGGAACAGCAGTGACATTTTGTTTGGATGGGACTGACATTCTTGCAGTTCTGATGTCCAGGAGAAATGACAGCCAGATAGCGTGGGTTTTATGGTTTGGTTTTTGATTATTTTTTTTTCCCCTGCACATCATTTCTCAAATCCTGGTCATGACCATAACAACATTTAGCAGCAAATTCACTTTCAGAGAGGAATTACCACAGCTAAGTCTAATTAGAAGGAACAGCATAACTAGCACAGCGCGTGGCACATTTGGATGTAACGGAGACTGAAGAACAATAGCTTCAACTCCCCTAGAGGTGTTGGCCACTGCAGATGTGTTGACTGGATGTACCATGGGGCAGAATAGCTATGTGCATGCAAATCTTCAAACATCCCATAGCTAAAAGATACACGGTATCCTATATTTCTACATGGGACAAGGTCCATGCAGCCCACGGCTGGATATATCAAGGGAAGGTCTAACACTGCAGATGTGGGAAGGCTGTCCCACATGTAGATCCTGGTTTAGCTTTTAAAAAGGGGGGCTGTACCTGAGGCACAAACCTGGAAGTGGATCACTCTGGCTTGGCATGGCGGCAGACTGTGGGATGGGAGCAGTGGTTTAGGCTGTTGGCTGGTGCTCGCTTGGTGTTGTTCTGCTGACTTCCATGAAGCTAAGCTGAATTACATCCACTGAAACCAAATCCGTCTAATTTTTTCCTCTTGCTTCTTATGTTCAGGCTTGATGTATTATGTCTGGAAGCAAACAGTTAGAATAAGATGCATTTGTTAGATTGTGTCTTTTCATTATCCAGACAGAAGGAAGAGGCAGTTGACAAAGTTTCAGCAGACGGTGCATAGTTGTTGTTTATGTTAAACAAAACGAGAATGTGCAGCATTCGGGTATATAAACAGCATGACAGCAATAAGCATAAAACATAAGATTGGAAGCAGATTTCACTTTCAGGCCTTGGGGAGCAGATGGATCTGAGATCATTGTGCATTTGTGTACAACTCCAAGACCTATAGAAACTCATTTATTCCCCATGTCGACGTGTTTTACAGGAGTCAAATGTAGCACGACTGCGAATGGATGCAGCTCCATTCAACATAATGGGCTGGACCCAAGCACCTGGATCTGTCTCTTAAACTGCTCCAGCAACACTAAAAGGATGGAGAGCTGCTTTCGTCTTGCAGTCAGAGATTGCCTTGTCATCTTAATGTTCAGGTGGCATAAAGATGAGGCAGCCCCTACTTGCATCTCTCCTGTGTTCAGGCTGGAGGGAGCTGAACGCGAGAGGAGGCACAGCTCGTGGAGGTTAAGCTTGCTGAACTTGCACAGAAGCTGGTTTCCTCCCCATATCTTATATATATGTGATATACAGATGTATTAGAAGGCTTAAACTTTTCTTGATTGCTCTTTTCTTACCCCCTCAACCCCAAAACTCCCATCCAGGATCTTGCACCAGGGTGAGCACAACTGGAAGTGGAGACGTGGCTCAGTCAATGGAGTTGCATCTGTTTGTACCTGTGTGGTTCAGGACTGGTGTTTTAAGACAGAGGAGAAACTAAGCCCACTCTCAATACAACGGTGGAGACAAAGCCATCATCTCTCAGTTTCAGTGGGCCAACTGGATCGGTTCAAAGGCCGCACTGATTTGATACTTACGGATGCGGGACCACATGGGTAGTCTATTATTTATGGCCCTGATTCCCTGGCAGATCCATGTCATTGATGTGAAGGACATAATGAGGGATTTCAGTCCCAAGCAGAGACTATCCAAGCAGGTGGGAAAGTGACAGGCCAGCGTCCAGCCTTCCGAGCACAGACCAAAGCGAAGCTGTTTTAAATAGCAACAATGGCCCTAATCCCCCTGTAGGATGGAGAGATGCGGATTGGTAAAGGGAAGAAAGGGCAAAAAATAGTAACGACAGAAAGTGTGTGCATGTGAGAATCCCTTTCAGGATGCGTTAATGGAATGCAGTGAATAGGAAGAAGAGACCCTGGAGTGTGTTTAAAACTGATTCCTGGTATAATATGAACCACTGTAAATGAAGCGCTGTACAAAAGGAATAATAAAAATATATCACTGTAGTCAGTATGACTGTCTGTGTCAGTGTTTAACAGCGTCAGAGCTCATCATTAACTAGGAGGCAGAATAACGCCAGCAAACAAGACGGCAACTGGGAGGAAGAACATAAGGACCATGACGGGGCCTCAGCAAGGTTCCTCCTGCTGCCGCTCCAAGAAATGGGGGTCCGGGAGGGAAAGAACACCCACCCGCCACGCACAGCTCAGCAGACACCTCCAACGATGGCGTGGGTATGCGCTCACCTGCTCTGTCGCCAGCACTCCTGCAACAACTCGTCTGGAACAGCCACTCGCCTCCGAGTGAGGAGCTTTAATAAATGATCATCATGCGCAAGCCGTGCATGTATGCGACAGAGGATGGGCATGTGTATTTTTAAACACGAAAACTCCCACCAGCCGCAGTTTGAACACGGACTGTATGATCTCAAGGGAAGGAGAAAAATGTGCTGGTTTGCTCTAGAACTGGATCATTTGCTGCAAATTGGGCAGTCGATCTGAGAAGAATTATGGAAAATGTGGTCCACGGTGGTTAGCAATTTCAGGGTGGTATTAATTTTAGGATGGCCTGTTAGAGGCCCTGTCCCAGGAGAGCCTGTTTTGTGCTTTCTGGAGATCAAACCATCTCTAGATGCTTTAGTCTGGATTGCCCTGACTCCAGCAGTTGAAAAATAAATCCATATGAGGGGGTTTCCGATGGCTGGTTGTGAACAGTTTGTGCAACCCTTCAGAGAAGAAGGGTGAAATCCTGCCTCCATTAATGTTAATAGTAGACGTGCCACTTGCTTCAGCAGGGTAAGGACTTCCCTGGGCTGCCTGACTCTGTCCCTTTGGCTGACTGTGGTCTCCAGCTAGAGTCTGAAACGGTGCCCGCTCCAGAGCAACATACCCAGTCTCTCACTGTAATGACTCAGGCCAGTCAGATTTATTTACCCTTTGTATCCTGGGTGTTTTACTTTTCAGTGTTTAATACCTCGCCTGATGTAAGCTTTAGTCATGCTGAAGAAAGCAGCTTTATTGAATTTGGCTTTATGTTAGCATCGACTGGACAGACTGTATCAATTCAGAATGGGCTATTACTGTCCCTTTTGCCAGTTATCCGGAGCTCAAATATCCTAAATAACATGCTCTGATGATGTCAGTGTCTCAGTGTCAATAACCAGCCATCAATACTTGTCCATGCTAAGACTCTTTCTTCACTTTTGTTTTTTTAGCATGGGAGAATATACACATGATTGTGCAACCTTTGTGTTGAAGGCCATGATCTGCTTGCACAGGAATCAGTGAGGGTGCACTACAGCAACCATGGGCTGAACCGCTGGTCCCCAGGTCTGAGCTTTGGTTACCCAACAGCCTCCACCACAAAGCTTCTGCCTTTGGCTCACCAGTGTCACTGCAAGAGCAGTTTGAGCTGCCTTTGTGGCTCCTGGTCTCTCACTCTTTGGGGCAGTTGGGAAAGTAGGGGAGGAGGTGAAGAAATACATCCTACACCCCCCTGAGCCTCTCCAGTGAACCCAATGGGATGGAGGATGGTAAGAGTGGGAGACAGGTTATGGGAAGGAAAGGGGAGACCATAAAGGACAGAAGTAAAGACTACAAAAATATGGCATATAGGGTTAATGTAAATACCCACCTGAAGCCCTGGCCTCTTATGGCCTCTGGGAACATATTACCACAGCTAGAGGGTGGTTGTGCACGACAGGGGATTTCAAAAATGAGCGACGAGAAAGCCTTCTCAGTGCTGCCCTCAGCCCGACCTGCCATCCCCCAACCCTACATTTCTGCACGTCTCGCCAGAATACCTGCATACCTCCAGCCACGGACAGAGCCCCGGGCTGGCAAGGCAGGTTTTAAGTCAGCTTCTCAAAGCTACTCGGCTGACTGTGTGTGTGTTAGAGCGGCATTTCATCCCAGCGCTCGAGGGCTGCGCGGAGCTCCCAGGTGACCAGCATTTCCAGCTCTAAGTCTTCCCAAGTCCAGCCAGATAAAAAGGGAAGGACGAAATTGGTTCTGCCTCATTTCTGCCGAGGAGACACTTCATGACAAGTGCAAATACAGAAGTTGCTTTGACTCCTGGATGGATAAACTCTGGAATCTAAAGGATGTTTGAGGACAAATTTTCAGAGGTTGGCACGTACATACTGACTGTAAAATTACTTCATGGAGCCTGGCTGTGCATGTTAAATCCGTATTTGCCTGCGCAAACAAGGTGCTTATGCATGCAGTTAGACATTTTGCAGACACAAAGGCGAAGGCGAGTTCAAACCCTGGCTTTCTCCATCTTTACGACCGTACTTAGCAGTACTCTCCCCTGGCCAGGAATGCTTCCCTGGGACTTGTGTTTGTGAGGAAGAGCTCATGCCATGGCCCCAGATGGAAAGGCTTTAAGCTCATAGCTTAGTTTCAGATAGACCATTTTAATTGGGATGGTTCCCAAAGCAAAGAATAATCAGCCTTGAGTTTTAAATTACCCCAGAGAAAAGTCTCTTTGGCACACAGTGGGAAGGTGCCTGCAGCATGAATTCTCGCTTCACATTTGATGCTGCAGCTTTGGCTCTTGTTGTCAGCGCTAAAATATCAGGGTGGCTCCCAGAAAATGCTTAAAATTACCATCACTTCTGCCCCAGGGAAAGGTTCAGGGCTGATGTGAGATGATGCTCGGACCCATGGGCACAAGCTATGGCAGTTCTCCCGACTCTTCCAACTTCAGCCCATATCACCAGCAGTAGGTGATATGTGGTAAGAGTGGGAGGAAGGTTATAGGAAGGAAAGGGGAGACCATAAAGGGCAGAAGTAAAGACTTTACAAAAATATGGCATGTAGGGTTAAGGTAAATACCCACCTGAAGCCCTGGCCTCTTATGGCCTCTGGGAACATATTACCACAGCTAGAGGGTGGTTGTGCACGACAGGGGATTTTAAAAATGAATGATGAGAAAGCCTTCTCAGTGCCCTCAGCCCAGCCTCAACACCTCCACAGTGCTTGGGGAGAGTTGAGCTTGAGTTTCCTTTCTCCATCCTGCCTGGATGGAGTTTTGAGTCCATGCTCTTCCCCTCCCAGAGCCCTCTGGAGCAGAGCTTAGGTGCAGGACTGCCTGCAAACCAGACCGGTGCTGGGTAAACCTGGACTGGAGGGTGGGCTCAGAGGTGGTGGAGATGGACCAGCTATGCATGAGAGAAAGAGTTACATATCAGTGCTGGGTGCTGCGGAATATCATTCCCATTTCAGCACATGAAAACTGCCTGTACTTTCTGCACACAAGGAATGATGCTGCAAAACCAGCTGGTTACACCTTGGTGTCTAGAGGCAGAGAGAGACCATGATGCTCTTAGGGAGATAATAAAGGCCTAAACATTCACAGGCTTTGAAAATAATTCTCTGAGTAAAGTGTGCTCCTAATTCTGCCTCTCCCGTGACATTCCCACCTCCCCGAAGATCTTTGTCTCCTGCTTGGCTACCCAATGCAGTTCAGCGAGAAAACTCATGTTAGTTAATAATAGCAGCTTCAGGATAGAGATTACAACCAGGGTAAAGTAAATAAGACATTTATTTTCAACAAATGGGATAGGGTATCTGATCTGCCACATTCATATTTGGCATCTGTGGAAATTTAAGGCGTGATATTTGGTGTCTGGCGCGTCCATAACAATGTGGATTCATCACAGCCCTAATTATAGCTCTTGGGCAGCTCACATGGGGTAGCATGAGCCTTATTTATAGGTAATATTTATAAACAGACCCACAATTGTCCCAGGAAAAGGGCTTTTAAAGAGAGACACATTATGGTGATTACTCTGAGAGCCACCACGGGGAAAGTCGCTGCATGAATCCTTTCCCCCTCCCAGGCAGGGACTGTGCAGCATTGCTGCCCTACAGCAGGCAAGTGCCGTTCTCCCCATCCCATCCCTACTCCAGCATGCAATTCCTGCTTGGGTATCCAAACTTATTTGCTGCAATTTCTGGTTTCTTGCAGGGGAAAGGGCATGTCTGAAAACAGCAATTTCCCAACAGGGCATGTGACAAGCATGCAGTTGTATCTCAGTAGGCCACTGCAGTGTTCAGTTGCAATCATGTGGCTTAATCACCTGACTGTATAAATGAGTTTCCCTTGACAAGATTTGATCCCTTTGGGCCCCCTGACTAATTACCTGCTATTGTGAGAGGCCCTGCTTGTTGGGAAAAGCAACTCTTGTCCCCCAGCAATAGCAAAATTGAGAAATAAACACAAAAGTCTGGAGATCAGAGGGTGCTCATTTACTCTCCATATTTAGTGCCACATAAAAGGCCATTAATTATATTCCTCTTTCATGACAAAAGTAGCTTTTTCAAACAGTTTTCTTGTTTATTCTTTTTTTTTTTTTTAAAAAAAAAAAGGTACCTGTATTTTTGTCTTCCTAATCACTCTGTAGCACGTGGCAGCCTTGCAAGGAGGAATTGGCAGGAAAACATGTCACCCAGCCCTGTAGGACTTGGGTTTCTTGGTTCCCTGCAAAAACAGAGGACAGAGGTCCCTTTCCCTTGTAGATCCCCTGGATCAGAGCTGTAAATTGCCATGAACATAGAGCTGCCTGTCTCTTGTGCCTACCCCTGCATGGAGGTAAGGGCTGGATGGAGAGCACAGGTAGGAGTCAGGACAAAGAAATGATGCATTACCTGAGCCCTGGAGAGAAAGGCTTTTAGTGTTTGCTCCTAACTGTGCATCCTCATAGGCATCATTTTCCACGCATATGGGTGACAGCAATGTGCAAAAAGCACTTGAGAAAGCAACTGAGTTGCCCAAGAAGAGAGTTAGCATCTCTTTAGAAGAAGCTATCAAATCTGTGGTGTGCATGGAGACCTTTATTCTATCAGGCTTGCCCTGTGCATTTCTGGGTACATGAATCTGGAAATGGAAGGTGGCAGGATATATGGCTTTTTTGTTCTGCTGAGTGGTGGAGAGAATGTTGAGATGCCAGTGCTTTCCCTGCACAGCACTTGGGTGCCGAGTGATTTACGGTCCCTTGCCAGAACAGAGCTACCTATAAACTTTGACTGGCCACAATCAACCACTCTTCTTTTACATTTTTAATTTTGGGGTTTTTTTTTCTCAATATGCGGAAAACAGCCCCAAATTGTCCTAAATTAGCCTCCGTTCAGACGTGCTGTCTCACACCTCTTTGGTGTCAAATTCTTTTTTAAGTAGTGCTAGAAATCACAAAGATGAAAAGAGGGAAGTCGTCTGACCTGTGCCTTTTCTTAGAGCATCACACGGCTGTGGCTCGCAAACTGGTATAAGCCAGCTCCACTAGGATCAGTCACCCTGTCCTGCCCTGGGATGAGCAGAAGTTCTTCTCCTGCCCTTCTTGGGGAGAAGAGGCCTCTTTGGTATTTCCTATTAGGGATGCTCTATTTATAACTGATAATCCCCTAAGAAAATGATCAGGAGCAGCCTAAGGTCATTTTCTATTCTTACATTTTTTGCTGCTTTAAGCTCCACCTAGGCTAATGAAGCTGCTATAAGCTTAGGCTGCAAAGCTGGAGTCCAGCTGAAATGGGGCCTCGGTAACAGGCAGCGGTGAATTGGTCCAAGCCTTCAGTCCTGGCTCACCCTGTGCAGTGAAAACTCAGGAGAAAGATGCATCTTCAGGGTTTCTCTTTAAAGGCACATGGTGGAACTATGCTTTAAAAATGCATTTTCTTCCCCACTTCTGTTATGATCTGATCTTAATGGGAATCTTCCAAAGAAATTACCACTCAAGAAACACCCATCTTTCAAAAGCAAGTTTTTCTCAGAAACAGATATACCTCAGTGAGACTTTGAAGAGTGAGTTTCTCAAAGTAAGAATGGTAGAAAACAAGAAAGGAGCATGTGGATACTGCCAACTAAGAAATAATATGTGCAAGACACTTGGATTGGACCTGCAAGGATTGCGTTCAAGACCCTGCCTTGGGCTGTGAGGTGTCACGAGCCCAGCATCCTAACCTCTGGCTTTTTCAGTATTTTGATGAAGAAGAGCCAGTCAGTCAGCATTTCTTTGGTCTGACTTTTAAACAACCATCTGCCCAATCATTCAATGCAGACAGTTCTTTCCCAACTTAAATGTTTATATTTTCACCAGCCTGCTTCCCCTGAGCAGAGGGCTTTCACTTCATCAGTGAGTTGCACTTCGTAAGAATCACATCTTGACCAACTTGCTGCAGTTCTACTTCCAAGCAATCTGGTGTAGTTCCGCTCTGGGAGAGAGATTTATCCTCCACAGAGTCTGCTGCATATCTTGGCAAAATCAGTCTGCAATCGGCCTTCACCCATGGTGTCCAATTAAGCAAGGCACACCTGGTGCAAACTATGGGGCAGGGTTGCCGCCCCCTGGTTCCTGATCTGCAGGTTCATTTCCAAGCGCTGCAGCAATCTGTGTGTCTGCAGGGTGAGAGGGTGTGCACCCGCAGCGAGGCCACGCACCTCATTATTCCACGTAATGGACATCTTCCCTGCCCTCGGCTTCTTGCACCCCTGCAGCTGGGGTGAATGGTACCAGCATCTCTCTCTTGGAGGCTTCTTCACTGACTTCAAGGTCTCTTTCTGGGTATGTTTAATTTCTTGCTTCCCAAATTAATTTCCTCACTTGTCATTTTTTGTACTGACTTTAATGAAGCTTTCCCAAGACTCCTAACCTTGATGACCTTTCTAAGAAGAAATACAAGTCAGCTTGTTTCCCCAGGCAGTTTTTCCTAATTTCTCACACCTGAGTTGACAACACATTCCTAAATTCCTCTAATTTCCTCTGGATATGATGTATCCTCTTCTAGCTCTAGAGAGAGTAATCAAAGTCAGGAGGAAAACCAGCCTTTTTGGCTGCTTCTTGGGGAAGCAGTTTGTCCTGTTTAAGGAAACTCCTAGGCAGGTCTGTTAGACACAAACCACATCATTGAATTACCACCTCCCATGAGCTGACAACTCACGTCCACTCTTTTCCTTATGCTGATGCTCTCAAAGTCTTCATCAGCCACTAGCATCTCCATTGGGGTTGCTTCTCACCTGACTGCTGAGATGCATGTTGAGAGCCATCATGGGGCTTTTTTTTTTTGCCCATGGTGCAATTATACTTTTTGCAGCCAGAGAAGGTAGGCGGCTTTTGGGGATGACCAACCGAGGCATCAGCTAAAGCTTGGGTCTTCAGACATTCTCCTGTTGAAATCAGACGTAAAGAGCCAGCCTAAATGACTTGCCAAGGGTCACCCAGGACATGTGTGACACTGACAACTGAACTCTGGTCTCCTGAGTCCCACGCTAGTACCCTAATCAGTGAATTATTGGTACTGTCTTCTGTAGGAATGGGGTAGAGGAGAGGTATGTATTTCCAAGAACAAAACTTCACTTCTTCAAACCTTTTTAGACACCATCTTTCTTGTACGATGGGACCAATATAAGCAGGGCAAAAATAAGAGTAACCTTCACCTCAGGTTGGCCTGCCATCAGAACGGCTTTTTTTTTGCCTTTTTCCACTTCCATATTGATGTCATGTAAAGAAGAGCAAAGACTCCAAGACTATTCATGGGGTCTGGATTTCTGGCACTGCTTGAGCTACTGCGGAGGAGCAACAACTCTGTATTCAGATGACTTGCTGACTCTGTCATAGTCCTGGTAAAACGCTGTTAAAAATAGTTATTTCTAATGACATATTCCACTGCAGTGGAGATTCCTGTGTACACTAATTTGCTTTGAGGATTGCATCATCCCAAAGGAAGTGTAGCCAGAGAGATTTAAAACAAAAGTGGTTTGTCTCCAGGCTGAGCTGTGATACTTGGCAGTAATACCACTCTCCACTGAGCCCAACGTGCTGTTTTAACATACAGCTCCCCTCCCTGTAATGTCATGCTGGAAGGATGGCATTTCTTGTCTCCTGATCCGTAAAAGATACTGGATGAGCTATTCAAGGTACCAGTGTCCTTGAATGAGGTTATTACTCCATGTGGGACCTTGTACTGTGAGCATTAACAGGATTTCAGGGAGATTGTTCAGAAAGCGAAATGTTGAAGTACAACCTCATTATTGAAGCAAAAACCATTGAAAACTATTGATAAATTGCTTATAGGATTGAAGTATTTATCTATCTCTGTTACTGTCACAGTATTATATTAGCTAGTGTCATAAATTAAGAGTTGAATTGAGAAGGTTGGATGCCCAGGAAGAGGAAAGGATTTATTTGCTCACCTCCAGGATTCACACAGTGGAAACAATACTAAGGCACACATTTTCAACCCCAAAAGCTGACATATGTCCCTTGCTACCTAGAGGGGACACCTCTGGGTATTGGCTTTGTGATGAGTACAGCTGGTGAAAGGGCAGAAGGTATTTTCTGGGTGTCTGTGGAAAAGCAGTATCTGGACAGTCAGCCCTAGTGATGTTCAAAAACCCCCTTGGAAAAACAACACTGGTAAGTTCCTACCCATTGTTGAAGATCCTGAGCGAGTTATGGTGAAGGTTTGGAATGCTGGTACTTCATATTCTTCTTCCTCTGCAAGGGACTGAAATGCCAAGGAGGAACATCTAGCTCTTTCCTCCATCCGTTTACAACAGCACCTTGGTAGATACTTGTCTCTTAGGTGAAGATTGAACACATCAGCTGTGCTGTAGGAAATGTGAACTGTGGCTGTGTGCGGGTTGTGGCCGGACGAAGGGTTGATTATTCTTTTCTGCTGGTGTGAGTGAGTGACTGGAGCAGAGGGAAAAGAGATACCTTGGAGTAAATGACAACAAGATTATTTTTCTTTTAAGATCAAAACTAATGACAACATTGCCTGTCAGAGTTCAAGGAGCATCTAGATGACACTCTTAGTCATATGGTTTAGTTTCAGGTAGTACTCCTAGGAGCAGGGAGTTGGACTCAGTGATCCTTATAGATGCCTTCCAGCTCGAGGTATTCTATTTTTCTATGTTTGTCTTGGTAAGAAAATAATCACTGAGGAAATAAAATATTGGCCCAAACTAGAAAAAAAAAAAAAAAAAAAGAAAAAAAGAAAAAAGATGGATCTTAGGTTAAACTGCGACAAGAATTTTGCTTATTGACAAAGTCACCATAAAATCACAGAGTTTTATGGTGAAAAATAATAGGACCTAGATGAAGAAAGAAGCAACTCTGCTTGATAAATATTACTCTATTTTAGGACTGATACATGGAAAGTATTTGTTATGGTACATTCCTGATATTAGTGGTCATGTGATGGGGATACAGGAGTGGATATGGATGGGTAAAATGCTCCTAGGATGTGTGCAGCACAACCATCTCCTTCTGATTCTCTCCCTCAGAAGAAAGGAACCCCCCAGAAACCTGGCCAGAAAACAGGGCACAAGGTATCCTGTAAAGGACTAACCCCCTTAAGTTTCCTGGTACATCCATGCTTGCTGTCTTAACATGGGTTAAGATTGTCCAAAGCAATTCCTAAGCAACCTCTGCTGAAATGTAAGGCTATTGCAACCTTCCCTCCCACCCCACAAAACGGTTATTAAGTAAATGGCATAACAATTCTGCCTGGTATTTAAATGTTGTGCATGGATCGTCTTCATCTTTCATTACCCATTCCTACAGAGATCAGAAAGCACGGCTCTGACTCCGAGGAACATCTCAGTTAAAAACTGTAATATTTTTTGTTGCGCTCATCTGCTAACTACCTGTAATCAGAGGTACATCTGCCCACTCCATCAGCTGGGGGCAGCTTCTGCCTCCGCAGCTCAGCCTTGTACGGGAGCTGCCTGATGAATTTATGCTCGGGTTCAAAGGACTTCAGTGGGATAACTGATCAATTAAAAGCAGGAGTCATTTAATCTGCTTTAGATACGCTTGTGATGGTGAAGTTTAGAGGTGCTTCAGTTTACAGTTGGCGAATGCAGGTTTCTTTTATGTTCACTGGAACAATCACTCCAGGATCCTTTTACATTTTCTCGATGGAGAAAAACGTCCCTTTCTAGAGGGCGGTTCTTCTGACCTCTCTTAGGTGCTTATTTTAGGATGAGATCACTTCCCGTCTCACTGTTGGCTGTAAATGAGGCTGAAGGTGAATATATCTCAGTTAGACTTTTGGATACTTAAATTAGGGTAGATGGGCTGCACTCTGCCGAGCCCCTCCATGTGAGTTGAGCCACGGGACACCCCTGCTCTCAGCCGGGGAGCAAGCGGGCTCTGGGCCAGTGCCTGCCTCCTTGAGCTCAAGCTCTGGACACTTTCTTGTTCCTGATACTTGAGCCACTGGCCAGTCAAACCTGAGGATGAGTTTTGGAAGGTGGGTGGCAAGCAGAGAACCGTTCCTTATTGATTTATTTGGAATTGGAGCACATATTGGCTATTTCCATGTTGGACAACAATAAAATGGAGTTCATGGGGTACCTTTACTGAATCAGCCTTTAGAGCAGCTCCCACACCCCACGAGAGTCTGGCTGAGCTGGGAATACAGTGTGGGAAGCTTCAGTCTCTCTTCTGCTCTGTAATACACACTTCAAGCAAAAGGGATCGTGCTCTTCACCTGCAAGAGTGAGAGGAGCCGAGGGGGAGGCAGGAGCTCAGCATGCTAACAAGCTGCATGCCTTTGTTACTGAGGGAATAAAATCTCTTTGCACCTATTATTCTTTTCTGTACCCATTTATAAGTGGTTCCACAATGCAAGTAGTGTTGTTCAGAGTTCTCTGCGTCTGACTTGTTTTTTAAATCTCTGTTATACTATTATCTGGAGCATATTAACCCCTAGGTGCTTAGGTTTTTAAATGTATAAGAGATGCCAGAGGGAGGGAAAGGGGAAAAAAAATCTAATCCTTCTTAAAAAGAGCCAGAAGGTGAAATAGCAGAATAATCACTCTTTAACACAATTTGCTGTCACCTTCACCACAAGGTCCCTTTGCTCTGATACACAGAAATAAGAGACAAACTCGGCTAAGTTGCTGCAATTCAAAAAACATGCACACACACACAAATAAATCGGTGCCCAGCAGTTCCCTGTGGTACAATTGTTGGAAGCACAAACCATTTTTAAACTGATACCAGAAATGAACTTTTATTTTCAATCATATTTACTGTAAATTAGAAATTACACAGTAAAATGCAATCTGTTAGGCAAAATGCATCCTGTCACTTTCAATTAACCAGCTAAAAGGTTGTTAATGAATAAATATTGACTTTTAGAGGAAATGCTTCTTAACCAGCTGCAGATCCATGTGCATGATATTTGACAAATGATCAATACCGAGCTGGTACACTCCTGCTAACCTGGAGGTAACTGTTCAAAATGCCTAGGCACAGCGTTAAATGACAAGTGGCATGGTGGCCCAGCTTTAGGGGTGGAATAAAGAGATGCCGAGATATGGCAAAGCTGCCTTACGTTGATGCATCCAACTCTACTGCCACTTCTAAAAGTGAGCACCCAAGACAGTAAACTTGGAGACAGAAATGAGCCATTCAAGTACCCCTGCAACTTTCACTTGATTTTTCAGAGCCTTGAACACTAACGAGAGCTGAGACAGCTCAGCCCCTTTCCAAGTCAGAGCTTCCCATTCATGACAAAATACAAGTGTAGGTGCTGTATGGATTGACTCTTTAGGCTTCTAAGAGTTTGTATGACTACTGTGTCTGGAAAAATATCCCACAGTGACACTCCAGGTCTGTACTGTCTGGTGTGTTTGGTGACTCACGCTGGATTAGCTCTTTGCTAATCCAGAAAACTGAATCCTTGAGCTGAATGCTGTTGTGGGGCATCAAGTCTCAGAATCCAGCAGAACTAGCTGGGTTTTAGCATCTGTGTGTGAGGGAGAACCAGGCAGACAGGAGGATCCCGTGCTGAAGGAGCATGTTTGAGGTTCAAATCCTGACCCCAGGCTGGTCATATAGTTGCTCCAGTTCTCATTTATATGGGAAAGGGAGATATTAGTGGCAGTGTTTGGCTGAGGATTGTGGGTGGAAGGGTCCCTAGTAAGTCAGAAGCCTCTGGATCCTGAATATGGAGTTAATTAAGCTTCCAGTAGCTTCTGTTATTTCATTAGTAATGGCTGACGATGCCATGAGAAGTAGTCACAGCCTGGACTACAAAACACTGCTTTGTTTCATTGGCTTCTTCTGTAGGGACTAAAGCTGTACCTGGCCCAGGATGTGGTTGGGCACATGGCTCAGGGAGAGGTGGGGATGGAGGAAGGCTTCCCTGCTATGGTAGCTTCTTGGGATAACCAGGGCTGTCAGGTGCACTCTGTAACAGTCTCTGGTTCTTCTTCCATGTCCCGTATGCATGAAATTAAAGGTTTTTTGGTTCAGTGCTTCAGCACTTCCAGTTGTTCTTATGACAAATAGTACCTTTCAAACTATTGTTTCTAAAAAGTGTGGCACATGACAGCTACCACTGGATGCTGACTGGGAGTTTAAAGAGTTAAGTATTTTCCCCCTAATGGTGTTTCAAGTGTTTTTCTTGCTTGAACGGAAACAATTGTCTCTGCTTCCCTGGGCTGAAGATGATCAAGATTATGAAGTTCATAGATGCTTTGCTGCTTTGGCATCTAAATGGAAATGAGTCCATCAGCTGTGACTCCTCAGGAGACCATCAGCAAGATTACTGTTTGAACTAAGCCAGTTGCCGTAGAGGATAAAAGGGGCCTTGTGGAGAGGTATTAGCCCTGTCTTAGATGGGCAGGATAGTCTTTATTCTAAATATCCTCCTGATCACTCTGATGTGGTGGGCTTGATTGGTTTTGTTATGTGAGGGCTCAAAATTTATTCCAGTTTCCCTTGTGGTAGTTGGGACCCATGCCATCTTGCTGTTTCAGATGTATTTACTCCTTTCTTCTGCCTGTCCTATTTGCCTGCTTTACTTTTACCTTTGACCAGAACAGCATGGCCTGATATGTGCAGAGCAATTCAATAATTAGACCATCTTTGGGATGTCTGGTATCCAAGGGTATGCTAGTGAGGTGCTGTGCCTAGTCTAATAAGCCCCATTTCTCAGCAGGACTATTCTCAGCTGGACCCTGATGGTCCAGCTATGACTTCTGTCTCTGTGGTGACTCATTCAGTGCTCACCAGAGGATTTTTGATGCATGTTCTTGTGCATGTTGAAGACAGGACCTTAGACACTTCTTGCCTGAAAAGTGTGTTGGGATATAACTCAATGATTACCTTGATAAGCCAGGAATTTGGACTATAAGTGAGTATTTGGAAGCTCTTTGTGAAAACTATAACAGAGTTTTGTTGTTTGCTGAAAGGACAGCACGTGTATAGATTAGACTCATGCCCAAAGTCAAGTGCCGGGGATCCTGCCTTCCATGTAAGCGTATCACTAGATATTTTCCTTCAGCTCTATTACACAGCAAGAACTTGTGTGCAGTGATGCTCTCTCTCTCCAATTGCTTTAATTCCTGTGCCTCAGATGCACCCAGATTCTTGTCACGTTCTCATTCAGGTGATAAGTAATGCAGTACAAATTACGGGAATGGACACTGGGTGCATCAACAAGAGTAAAAGCTAACAGCATTGTGCAGGGACCAATAAAGCTGAGATGAGAACTGCTGGGCTTTTCTCTTCTTCATTGGCAGTTAAATGTGATTTCTATTATCTCACTGTTTGCTTTAATGTTATATGGAACCTGTCAAAGCCCCATAGTCTTGCTGCTCACTGTTCCACTAGAAAGAAAAGACTCTGTAAATTACAGTACCTTTTGCTACTGAAAGGTGTGTAAAACTATTCCATCTAATTCATGGTCCCCTTTATCATAAGTGATAGTGGAAATGCAGAAGATTAGCAAGGTCAGATGAGTTTGGGATATCAGGCCAAATCTGTAAATCTTCTGAGCTTACTATGTTCTCACCATTATCTCTAGACCTGCAGCAACCTATATCCAACTCTCGTGTTCTTCACCTCCAGTTCATCTTCTCCCGTAAAGTCCGCTGTTTTGGGAGCCTCCTGGCCAAAGTTACCAAAACTGCAATAATCCAAGGTATGCCAGACAGGACTTGATTTATGTGATGGTAATTCTTGTGAACCTCTGCATTCTGACTATTTCCTCATGTCCCTCTGTAGACAATGATGGGAGACAGGTGTCTTGAAGAATGATCGAGAAGGTCATTACCTGTACAAAGTACTAATTAATTCAGGTATAGTCTCATGCTAACCTCACTATACTGTCCCTCTTCAAGAGCTCTTTCTTGAACATCTGCATAAAACTGCCTTGCATGGTGTACATGTCAAGACA
Source organism: Rhynochetos jubatus (assembly GCA_027574665.1). Classification (NCBI taxonomy): domain Eukaryota; kingdom Metazoa; phylum Chordata; class Aves; order Eurypygiformes; family Rhynochetidae; genus Rhynochetos; species Rhynochetos jubatus. The sequence continues at coordinate 7,102,139 of CM050653.1, read as the reverse complement.
CTTCAAGGTGGCAGACACTTTTGTTGTCTTTTTTCTACCTGTGGAGATGCTACTTTTGCACAGTAGCATCACTAACCAGGCTGGACTATCATTCTCTTGCCTCTGCTGTTCTCAGCTCAACTCAGCTTCTGCCTGGTCAGATTTTACCCAGCAACATTGGCTTAGAGGATGGCTTTGATACAACTGTTGAGTCCTTGCTGAGGCCCCTAAGTTCCGTCTCTGGAGCTGTGCTAGTGGTGACTATAAAACAGCCAGAACAGGATGTGAGTGTATAAGGTATGTGTGATGAAGGAAGGAGACTCAGTCTCTTTGGTAAGGGTCCAAATCTTCAATATGATCAGATTTCTTCAGCTGGCCATTTGTAGAACGATCAAAATATCAGAGATACAATGAAAATCTCTCAGGACACATTGCTCATCCTGTGCCAAAATCCTCATCACCCTGGTGTTGTTATCAGCAAAAGGTCATAACATTACTAGTGAATATTTATGTTGCAGAATAGATCAGGAAGGATTGGGCCATGTTGTGTTATATACTGTACAAATAGGTGAAGTTGCATCTCCTGCCCCAGGCGTTTGTGAGATGTGCAAGGCATGGCAAAGGTTTCTGGTTTGGAAGGGAGAACCTCTGTGGCTAACAATGACATTTTCCTATCTCTGGGCTCTCTCCTCAGCTCCCTACACCATCAGAACAACCTTCAGAAATTTCAGAGTAACTTTTATGGGAATAAAAGTTACTTCATGGGAATTGGTGGGGGCAGTGGGAAGGAGCCAGTAGGTCAGCCCTGGTTCTGGACCAAAACATCCTAGCAGATGAGATATATTAAAGACCATTGAAAGAAAATACTAAAGGGGTGAGTATAAAGTGCCCTGTGATTACTCCAAAATGCTGCATGCCTTTTGTCTAGCCTACTCCTGCCTTGAGTATTACTCTCCTACCATTGCAACCTCACCTGAGCCAAGAGCTGATCCCTTAGGTGTTTGCATCACCCATGGCCCACTGACTCTGGTGGTGCCCCAATTTACACGCAGCTGGGCTACCCAGGGTCTAGTGACTCCTCCCAGTTAGGAAGGAAGCAGCAGCTTGCACCCTGGACTCAGCTCTGGGAGGTGAAGAGGCAAAGTGGAGGATATGTGTTGAGTCAGATCTTAACGAACCAGTTTGCGGTCTGTACAGTCCTGCCTAGTTAACACCTTTTTGCATGGGGAAAGGACATGCAGAATGTCGGATTTCAGATCTGGAAAAAAAGGTAAGTTTTGAGCTGGCAAACGTGCAAGGAGGCAGAGACAGAGCTTCACCTTCACAGTCACCTGTGCACCCAGTGAAAAACACATTGTGTAGTAGCAGGACTGAGGATCAAAGGGAATCCATTCCCTGTGCTCACAGCAGGAATGGATAGCAGTCTTGTCATCCTTTCAGGAGTTTCTTTTCAGACATGCTCTTAAATAAGAGAGGATAGTGATTAAATTCCTTCCCTGGGAGCCTGCCTTTCTGGGGCAAATGAAAAAAGGAAAGGAAACGTGTAAACAAATATTAAACAGACAGACCAGCCTCCCAGATTTAATCAGGCTCTGGGCTGTTGCTTGACTTGCCTATTGAAGGAGATACGCATGCCTGTGTTTCTGTGCTGACTTCTTTCTGCATTAGCCTTTCGGCAACCTCCCTCCATCTTTATCTCTGTACCCATCGCTGTTTCTCCTCGTGCCTGAGCTGTACAGTGATGATTTTGAAGTGGGAGTGGGACTTTTGCTGCTAAGAGTTCCTCTCCAGATGGATTTAGAGATGATTCAGAACAGCTTTTGAGTCCATGCAGAGGTTACTGAGAGTTGGCCAGTGAGGTCAGAGTTTGCTCCTGCAAAGGACACAAGCAAGATAGCTGCTTTGAGGCACTTTAGCACCCAAAGCCAGCCTGTGGGTGCAGGCAATGTCGTGCCTTTTAAACATTTCAGACACCTCCTGCTAGATTGAGCTGCACCTCACAAGTATGTTCTGTTGCATTATGTCAGGAGCTGACATGACATGAGGTAATTGGATTTGATATGACATAATCCACCCGTAACACAACATGTGATAGATGAAAGGACTTTCCCTGAGGCAAGCAGAAACCAGCTGGTACTGTACAACACCTGCAAAAAGGGAAGGTTTTTAATCATCTCCTCCTGGCTGGCTGGGGTGGCAAGTTGTTCAGTTTGTGCACACCCCTAATTGCAAACTTAAAATGATTAATTGTATTTTAAAGTACCACAGCATGTTTATTGGGTTTGAAACAAATGGAAGTTTCTGTAAATTCATATCAGCCACTCACACAAAAAAGAAAAAAGAAAAGCCAAGCTCAGGTGAAAGTCTACAATGTATGAGGTATCATCAGTTTGCTTCAAGCTCTTCTGATCTTAAGTACTTTTTGCTCATTCTTGATACGTGCACATGCTTAACCTCTGTTTTGCTGCTAAGGGGAACACTGATGGGCTGATGCCTGTTTAGATCTGAGTGGAGTGGAGCTTCTTGTGGTGCTTCCTGCTGTTCTGTCAACACCAATGACCACTACGTGGTCAGTGAGCTGTATCAGAGCTGTAACTTGGAAATGTCACAATTGTAGTCCACATTTGATCGTCTTTTCCTTGAGGACATCACAGACTGCGATGTCCCCTGAGTGGAAAGGCAAAGCCATGAACAGAAGATTGTTCACAACTTAGGAAAGTGTTTTGGTACCTTCATTTCTGAATGAAGACATCCTGTGAAAAGAGCTGGAAGGGGTGGAGGAAGACTTGCTTTAGATAAATTAAAAGGGATCTGATCCTAAAGGGACCTGTCCCCCGTCGGCTTTGATTCAGGTTGCTGTCATTCAGCTGTTTTACAGGCTTCCCTTTCAACATTACTTACTGGAGCGCTGTCACCTCTTCATTCACTACAAATGTTTTAGAAAGGTTTAAAAAAAGTAGTAGTAGTAAATCCTGACAAATATAGGGACAGGAAGGAGAGGGCGTCATTTTCAATGTGCGTGTCCTAATTCCTCTTGGCTTTGATGTATAGCTCGTGTCGTAAGGAGTTTAGCATAGACTGTCTTGTGCATGTGGCACTCTCACTTTCATGACCACACACCTTATTTTTTTGCGGTGCATCATGTGAAGGTTCATGTTACATCACTTGACTGTCAAAGAGATGAAATGCTCCTTTTTATCGCATTTCAATCCCGAACCTACCCCAGTATTTTTGTCCTGGGGAAAATGAAACAAAAAATGCAGATGACAAGACAACAGTGCTTACTGCTGTCCAAGGCTCTGGTTCACTTAGGGGGAGCAGGACTTCCCCTCTATTGTCACAGCTAGTAACAGCACCCTTACAGTCCCACAGACTTGCTCGTCCTCTTTGCTGGCCCTGCAGTAGCCAGGCTGGGCTCTGCTGAACTTCTTGAGTTCTTCATTTGTAAGCAGAAGTAGCTCAACTACAAAAATGAGGCATGTGAGTTATTATGATGATCAAATAAGAGGTGATTTTGTATTCCTGTCAAAGGCTCTGCTGCAGTTTCCTCTTGCTGGTGTTTCCAAGTGCTCCTGCCAAGTGTTGACATCCCAGTAGATGCCCTAGTGAGCAAAGGCAAACTGTGTTTCAGTGCTGGCCTTGAACGTCCTTCGATTGGGGTTGAAAGAGATGCTGAATGTTGTTCTAAGCTGTTTCCTTTGTGATGCCTTTAGCATAAATCTCTGCCCCCTTTCTTAAAAGCCAGCTCAGCCACATGAACTAGGCTTTAGTTTATGAGGCTCATTATTTTTATATTGATGTTCATTTTCTGAAAATAGTGTGAAAGCTAAATGCATACAGCCCCCTAGACGTTTTAACAAAATCATATTTCAGTTGCAGTATTGATTGTCTATCTATAAAGCAATATATGTCCAGGAGTTAATGTTAACAGTGCACTATGTTAACTGAAGTAATGTAGTGAAAAACAAAAATGAGAGTTGGGCTTGCTTTACTTTTTGCTGCAGTGTGACACCTCCAGCTGAGCTTTATTGCTTCTCCTGAGTGTTAGGTAATCACAGAGATGACCTATAGCAGTTTCCCTTAATGGATGATAAGGAAAATCAGCCAGAGTTCATAGTTGCTAGTATGGGGATGGCACATAAACAATCCTCCTTTCATTGTGTTTATACACATTTTGTTTCTTTCCTTTGAGCAAGAAGCAGCTGGACGCAGGTTCAATGTTAAAGTGATGCTTACCCTTAGTTACTTCTGTACACTCTTGTGGTCTTGAAACAGTTCTTGCTTCGATGTAAATGGGTGGAGTTTTTCTAGGAACTATATTTTTTCAATCATTTTCTCCCTGGAAAGGAGGCTTTAATGCTAAAGCCAGGCAGTGGTTTTGGATTGCAAAGCCTTTCTTTTAGGGTTACTGCAGATATGCCAACCAAGTTGGAGAACCCTGATTTACATTATCCCCATCTATAGTAGGGGGGATCAGCTCCTGTTTTCAGAAATCAGCACCATCCCAGCAGATCCATAATCAGGCAGATTTTCTAGGTTCTTTTTTGTTTTTTCCTGGAAAAGACCGAGTATTTTGTTTCTATATATGTACGTATGGGAATGTTGATAAGTAGAGGAACATAGTGATCTGGCCAAAAATCAGTGTCCCACCAATGGTAGGAGCAAACCTCAAAATTCTGTGGCATAAAAAGACTGTGAGGGACCCCAGCCAATGATCTAGTCTGTTCCTCAATGACTATGTCCCTTCAATTCAAACAAAACTTTTCTATCTTGTTTTTAAAGTCCTCTAGTGATGACAATTTCAAAGATTATCCCAGCACTTGCTGAATAAGAAAATTGTCGAGCTGTCCAAACTAAAACCTCCTTCATTCAATCTAGCCTGCAATTCCATCTTCTACCCACTGTGGTAATGGGAAAGAGTTTATTCCCTTTATCTTTATAGCTGTTTTTTATGTGTTTGCAATTATTGTGGTGCCACTATTCCATATTCTCTTTTCTGTTCCCTCCTTTTGTTCTACACAAATTATGTTTTCTGGCTCTCTGGTAGTGGTCTGGCTTTTGGGTTGCTTTCTTTTTTTTTTTCCTGTCCTTTTAGTTTTTTCTTTTCTTTTTTTTTTTTCCCCCCTTTCAATTTAAATCACCTCTTTTCTCTTTCCCATTAATCTAAATTCTCCTGACATACAGTGGCCAAAACATGAAAGAGTTCTCCACCAAAGCCTTTACCAGCAGCAAACAGAGCAGAAGGCTTTCTTCACACATCTCAAATATGATGGTGCTCTTTGCCTGCCTCAGCATGGTGTTTGCTGTTTTCAGCCTAACCCTGTTGATTCACATCTATCTGCCGATCCACTCTAACCCTCAAGTCCTTCTTTGCAGAGCTGCCACCCAGTCTGTTGTTCCTGGCTTGTATTTGTGCAGTTGTTGTTCCTTTCTGATCTTGATATTTGTTAAGGACAAATGCTCATTTGCATCCTATGTTTCAGACCACTTCTATAATTTGCCAGAATGATTTTGAACTCTGGCCCTGTGTTTTCTGGCGTGCTGATAGCCCCTCCCTCTGTGGTGGTGTGTGTGAATATGTAAGCATAAAGGTTATGCTGTCATCCAAATTGTTAAGGAAAATATTGTGTAGTGTGACATCCCAGTCAGAACCTTGAAGAATTTTTCTTGATATATACCTCCTTCTTGCAAGTGAGCTGCTGATCACAACTATACTAATACATCTTTCTTCGCAAATAATTTTGCATACTCCAATAGCAGTTTTACCTAGACTGTGTTTCTGTACCTTGTCATGAAAAGATATAAGCTGCTGAATTGAGGTGTGATCTCTACTGCTCTTCTTCCATTCACCTTGCCAAAGTGCATCAGCTTGCTTTAGAAATTATTTGATCTGAAAAAATCCAAATGAGAGTTGCTCAATGTTCCTGGATTTCTCTTAGATATTTACAAACAGCGTCATCCTTTATACTCTTATTTTTATAGAAATCGACGTTAAATTGCTTTTCCACTCTTTCTCTCCTTCCCTCTACAATGGCTGTTTTCCATTTTCCTGTAATCACCACTGTCCTTCAGGACATCCAGATTAGCCCTCCCAAAGGCTCTGAGATTTCCTAGCCCACTTCTGAAATGCCATGCTTTCTTAGCGATTTTGTCTCTTCACGGTCCCCAGTGCTGAGATGCTGGATGCTCTTCTCCTGCTGTGCAAATCCTTGGGAGATGCATACAGCAGGTATTCAGAGCCAGTATCCTAAGTAGAGAGGTAAGAGGTCTCACCTAATGGCTGGAGCACTTCTCAGCAGCCAGGACACTTTCATCCCTCGTGTCTCTGGAGAGTTATCTCACAGTCATGATGAAGGTCAGGGAAGAGAAGTTGACCTCTGTTCCAGCTGCTGAAAGGTTTCCTCTTTTCCTGTTTAATCCAGAGATTTTCTGAGCAAAGGAGAAGGTGTTTGTCATTCAGTGCCCTTTTCTGGAAGGAGGAGCTTCGTCTTCCAGTCCCTCCTGCTCCAGGGACTGTTTTTGTCATTTAATGTGGTATTTTACGCACTTTTTGATATGTAAAGTGGATAATTAAACCACATTAAAACTCTTCATAGACCCTCATTCAAGTTTAACATAGCATTAATTTGTCTGAACTTAATTTACTTTGTAAACTGAATTAGCAACACTTTAATTCTGAATGTGTGCACAAAGTAGTCTAATGTGGATTAAATAATCCAAATTAATTTAAAGTGTGAACATAAAATTAATTCATTTTCCTGAGTGTCCCAGTGTAGGCTCAATACATCAATCATCCTCTGCTGTGGCTGCTCATCCCACGCAGGTGAGGATTCATCTCCAGCAGTTCTCTCCCTCTTTGCTATGTGGGCTTCTCGTTTCTCCATGTGGGTAATGAGCAAGTCCTGCGTGAACACTGATGATGAGCTGGATTCACAGCAAGGGAGCAAAGGGGGGCTTGTCAACAGAAAAGAGTGCAAGCATGCAGAGCATGCAGGCAATGAGTTCAGCTTTCAACCAATAGTGAAATGAGGAAGGGAGCGAGAAACAGCATCTCCTGACCATAAAAAGAAAAAGGAAAAAAGCTCTTTCTCTGATTTTATCTTTGTTCCCCTTTGCTTTAACCACCACTCATGATGTACACTGAAAAGGAGGGCTGGGCTCATGACTCCTGAATCTGAAGTATTCCTATAGGACACCATCCATTACTTGTGCTGCGTAAGCACTAATAATCCCATTGAGTGCTCTTTCACTTGTGCCTTGATGCTAATGCCTTGTACACCAGCTTTCTCATGCATCCCCCTTCATCCGGAGCTCTGGGGAGAAAACTAAAATCAGCCACAGATTACTCAGACTTGCCGAGTATGCTCTGCAGACCGGAGAGTACATCCTCAGTTCAGTGCATGTGCATAACTCCCTTTCACATTAATGGGAGTTATGTGCTTAAATCCACAGGAGGCTATTCCCCAATGCTTGACATCTTGTTTCATCATTTATGGTACTGAAATGACCTGCAAATTGCAGGGGTCAGGAGCAAACGCCAATACACCAGAGCGGTGCCATGGTTACACGTAGACTGGAGATCCCCTCTCTCTTACATCATGATGGTGCCTGGTCCAGAGGGTCTTTGCTCTCCAGTTGCTAATAGGACAACTTCTAGATAGTTTTACAATGTTTTCCCTATTGAATTGGAATGAGACAAAACTTAACCTCCCAAATGCTTTGACATACGTATAGAATAGATTTATGCCAACCCTATGTGAAATGGAATTAGCCCTATGGCAATAATCAACAATTAGATATGCCAGGGAAGAAGCAGTTGCTGCAGAGGGGATTAATTAGGAGTAATGGGATAAAATTGAGGGGATGGGGGAGTTCCATTTGAATATTAGGTCACGCTTTATACTGTTGCATTTCTCACCCCATGGGGTGAGTCTTTAAGAGGGGAAGTCTTGTCACTTTGGGAAATCAAATGTGTACAGAGCTGGAAGTCTCTGAAGGGACTTCACCTGGCTCAGCAGTAGTGGGGTAGGATATGAAAAGGAAGGGGGAGCTCCTCATGGTGCATCAGGGTGAGCCTCCCGTATCCCTGTGTCACATCCCTGGGACACAGGCTGTGGATAACAGAGCTTCCCCACAGGGCAGGTATGAATATATTTATGCTGTAAGAAAGAAAAATACAACTCAGTGACCAACATGTTTCTTTTCTTCAGGAGTGCTGAGATCTTGTAGCTTTATTGACTCTGACAGGACAGTTGGTTGGAAACAGAACAATCCTCATGACCACAAACATGAAAAAGCAAGGTGCAATGAGAAGACTGCTCTCTGCAAGTCTTAAAAGACAGTGTAAGAGGAGGACTTGGTGGATTTGCTTTTACGTTACTCCTACATCCACAACTGCGTAGCTCCACAGTTAGGACTGATTCGCTCCTTGGAGTGTCTACACATGGTTTGCATTTTGTCTTGAGTCTGGAGCATCCTACCTGTCCTGTTGAGCATGGAGACACACATACAGGGTGGAGACTTGCCTGTTGTCCTGTAGATGGTATGTTCCACAAGACAGGTGGCAGAGCAAGCCTCAGGAAGAGAGATGGTGTCAATCTACCCAATGTATCTCTATATAGGCATATTCATAGGTCCAACAATAATGGGGCAATGGCTCATTTTTTAAGGTAGATCCCACTTTATGTCCCCTTCAGTGTCATCACTACAGCTCTAGAATTAGTTCTGAACAATATATTCTAACAGTGGACAAAATTGATGAAAATAGAGTGGTTCCTTGCAATTCCTTAGAGCTGTTCCCTAAACATTTTCAAATATCATTTTCCTTGTGTCCTCTTCAGTTTGTTTTTCTCCTTGGCATACTTGATTGGATCACTAGGCTCACCGGTTTGATCTTTTAAGCTTCAAAATGCCCATAAATCTGGGGGCTGCATTGTCATGCTGCTTTGCACCAGTTCTTGCTTTCCTGGTGTAGACCATCCAGGTTGCCTTTTGCTGGGATGTGTTAATGCTCCAGTGATAGTACCTGACAAGAACATGTGTCTAATCTATTCAAAACCCTAAAGACCATAGAAATCATGATGATAATCAAGCATGGCCTCCTACTCGGAGAGCATGTTTCTACTTGCAGAAAGTTGCTAGAGCCAGAAAACATCATCCCACACTATCAGCATCTATAGATCGTTCCCTCTTCTCCCAGCCGCCTCTCCCACCCATGGTGGCATGTGCACAAGGAGTGACAGCCTGCTCAACACTACCCCTTCAGCACGGTAAAGGTTTGCCTGAACCATGATGGTGCTGTGCCTTTAGAGTGACAGAGCATTTATTTATAGTTAATGGCATTTTTGACCTTCCTCATCGCCTTACTGCTCTTTTAAGTCTGCTTTAATCTCATTACATAAGGAAATAAGAGCCTTAGAGAGAGAATCTGTACCCAAGCAGGCCAGCTCAGATAAAGCTCTAAGCACTGTAGGGTGAAAAAAACCCCAAACCCTGTATCTGGTTACTGGCTACATGGAATCAATGGGAGTGAAGATGTGATCTGGCAGCCAAGTGACAAAAAGACTTAGAAGGAGACTGATTCTTCCCTCTGCTTCCCTTTTGGTTTAACCAGACTTTTCCCAGTTCATCGGGATAAAGAAAAGTAATAGCAATAATCAGCCACTGACTCATGGGCTTTTTCCTGAATGAGTTTTGAGAAGCAGATTCATCCTTGTTCTGGTGAAACACCAGAGAGGAGATGACCTCCTGGTTTCTGCTTCTACAGGGGCCTGCTGAAGGCTGGTTTGGCTCATGGCAAAATTTACAGCAGGTCTAACGCTTGCGTTGTGTTCACAGAAGGAATGGCAGTTCTGCTTTGGCCAGGCTCCTTCTCACTTCCAACCTGCCCCAAAAGAGAAGATCATCCATCCCTATGTAACCAGCAGAGGTGGCAGGGATCCACTGGAAATGCAGGGAAGAGATGTTTGTGCTGTGTGTAGTATAGACCAGAGTGCACCGAAAAGAGTCTGGGGTTATGTGCTTGCAGCTGAAAGGGAAATCTGCTGCTACGAGAGTTGTGGGAGTTTCTCCTTGGGTGTAAGCAGCTGGAAGCAGAAGTCCCAGGACCTCCTTTTGGGCTCTTCGTTCAGAGGCAGGGCAGGTCCATATTCTCAGAGCATTGGGCATATTCCAGATGGGTGCAGTAAATATCCCTCTCCTGCATAACTCCTCAAAGTCATGTTTCTTTTCTCCTCTATCCCTGCAGAATTTCCTGGAGCGGTACCACCTCTGGTCTTAAATTCAGCCTCTCAGCAATACTCAGCACAAGCAGAAGCATTTAATCTCCCATCCTGCCTCCCGGCTGATGCTCCACTTTTCATTGTCTACTTACATCTGTAATTATTAACTTACAGCAACATTTCATTGGCCAATAAATGTTAGTTATGGTATATTTGGTGGCTTTATGAAATGTAATTAGTGCTGAAATAGTATGAGATACTCAGCAGCTCCTGCACTGGTAGATGAACCTTTTATCAGCTGTGGGCATTTAATTCACTTTAACAGAAAAGACATAAACAAATAACAATATTGCATCCTTGGACTGGCCTAGTTTCATCTTGTTTGCCTGCCTGGCTGCTGTGTTTCTACAGATTCCTTATATGATTTTTAGCTCCCGCAGGCTTGTAGTAAATTGATCACTGTTAGTTCTGAGATTCAAATTTCCCTTTATGCCATCCACAGACCATTTACTACTGCTTATCATATATCACTGGAGCTTAGGAACCTCCGCCAGTTTTGGAGTTCCTTGCTTAAGACTCTAAGAAGTTGGAAAAATGCTATTACCAAAGCTTTCAAAGGATTCAAAGGATGTTTTGGGATTTGTGTGTGTGTGGTTTCTTTTGTTTGTTAATTTTTTGGGTTTTTTTTTTGTTTTGGGTTGGGTTTTGTTTGTTGTTTTTTTGTTTTGTTTTGTTTTGTTTTTTTCAGTTTGGCAATCAAAATAATAAAATATAAACCATGTGGGTGAAACCAAATTATGTTCTCCTTCAGGTTATCTGGCCAAAATAAATAAACCCAATTGTCAGTTTATATGTTCCCTCAGCCTGGACGTATCCATTTTGTTTGGTCATTTGTCCAGAAATCAAAGGGCTCAAAGACCAGCAACTTTCCTAAGCAGTGATATTTCAGAAGACTTCCAGAAGATGTTTGAGACACAAATTCAGCTGTTGTTTCATGCTGAGAAAACCTGCATCCACTCCTGCATCTCCCAGGAGAAGACTTTAGCCATTAGGAGAGAAGCTATTCTTGGGTGACATGTACTTGGTATTTCTCTTTGCCTGCATTCCACTTTATGCAATGAAACCCTCACAGGAGCAGGGGTAGGCTTAGGTGTACCACCTCCTCAGGTGGGTGTCCTGGATGCCTACAAGGTGGATCACCTGCTTGAAGCAGACCAACTCCAACAAGATAAGCTGAGAGATGCCCGCCTGAACTGCAGAGACTGCAGGTCCAATTTACTCTGCTTCAGAATCAGAGACCCACATTTGCACATAATTCCAGGCTGATCAAAGTGGATTTTTAGCATATTTACTGGTTGTCAAAAGAGCTGTCCTAGAGTTCTAGTTATTATTTCTGCTTTACAGCAAGTTAATGTGAGACAAGTAAGGTTTAAAGTCCAGGCACACTGGAGAGGTGTAGAACATCCCCTTTAAAACTTGTCTGCCTTTCCTGATCTTTTATACAGCACTTGTCATGTGGTACCTCAGCACTCTACACATCTGAAAGCTAACAACACTGCAGGGATCTCTCCTTGCTTCTGTATCGATGTCTCAGCACACTCTCCTCTGATGTGTGAGATGGTTGTTTGCAGCCATGGGGTGTAGGTGCTGGTCAGCACATCAGATCCTGACTGCAATCGGCACTGTGGGATCCTTTATCCCACCAGGATGCACCGATAAGGCCATGGCCACTTGAAGGTGTGAAGTTTCTCTCACTATGAGTTCCCAGTGGTGAACATCTTCCACTTTCATGGATGCATCATGCATTTCCTGTGACTCCTGAATAATAGGAATCCTACTCTTCAAGGATAGGTTTAATTTCCAAAAAGTAAGCCAGGTCCTGGGTGTTGACCTCTCCACTGAAGTCTTCTTGATAAAACTTTTATTATCACACACAGCAATCTTCCCATCAAGACCTTCTGTGGCAGTGTCTTTCCCCTGCCCCTCACTCTCAGAGGGCTTATAGCATCATTAGCTAAAATCCACAATCTAGTGGAAAAGGGAAAATAGTATGCCTATAGTCTGACTTTATTTAGCTGGGAACTGATGCAGAGAACACATGGACGTGGTGCTGTTAGGAAGTTGTCTGGAGCTCTCAGCACCTGGTGGAGGGTTATCGGCTCATTGCGGAACTGGTCTTGGTGCAGGCTGACAAAGCCGGAGGGAGGGGGAATTCGTTTGTCATCCATTGGATTATACCTGATTTATGGTTTCGCTCATTGACTTCAGAAGGCTCGCAGTGGCAAGCTGCATTGTCTTAACTTTGCATTTGTAGATTATCCACACTGCAGAGTTATAAATCCTTCTGAGCACAGCGTGCTTCCAAGGCCTAATTATATTGTCAGTGATAGGGTCTGGAACGGGAGTGTATGTGCTACAATGCTCTGCTGGCCCCGAGTTCAGGAGGCATTCATAGAGGCATTTTATCAGTCAATTTCATGAGACATTAATTAATGAGATACTTCAATTAGATCATTTCTGTCACTAGGAAGGAATTATTCTTCATGGTCAAGATTACATCATCTTAATTAGTCCCTCTCCAAGTAATTTGCTTCTTTTCAAGCCCCGAAGAAGGGTACATTCATTATAGATAATTAATATTCAAGTTAATTGACTGTACCCTACAATTCATGGAGCCCCTTTGAAACAGATTTTCTAGTTAGGCTTTGGGAAGGGCTGTTAAATTTGCACTGCACAGTCCTATGGAAGGCTTCTCAGTCATCCAGGGGACCAAATTATAATTATCAGCCCCAGGCCTGCCTTAGTCACTCCAGCTAATATGCACAATAGGGTGCCCATTCTGAGCAACTACTGTATAGATACAAAAGTTGAGACCAGGAGGTTAGGCTAAATCTCTTGTATTTACGTACACACTATGTAGGGAATCTATTTTTTGTTAACACACACATTCTTCACAGCAAAATTACTTTGATTTGACTACTTCAGTTTTAAAAGGGAATTTTTATAGCAAGCCAATCACAAATAACAGATACTCGAAGCTCAGATGCTCTGTTTGTTTATTCTCTCCAAAGAAAAGGTCATGCAATATTAATGTTGTGTCTTTTAATGTTGCCAATAATCCACAGAAACCACCACATCCCTCTTAGAGTAGTAAATTTAATGGAAATGTTCTGTAGCATGTACCAATGTTGTTGCAGGAATTTTTTTCCCTAGTATTTGTACTTAAGTATTAACATTTAAGTCAAAACTTGGTTTTTCTCTGTGCTGTTTCAACACTACAGCCATGATCTTATATTTGAAAATGCTGCCTGCCTAAAGTTGCTAGAAACTCAAATACAAGTCAGTGTTTTCAAAAGCTGTTTTTTAAAAAGTTGGTAACACTTACAGGCTAGCAAACTTAAGAGCAGCCACAAGTCTGGAATAAACAGCTACAACTCCCACTGAAGCCAGGGAATTATGCTGGCTGTGCTTGTAATCTGCCTAATTGCAATATTGCTGCTCTTCGTTATTATGCAGATTGCTGAATCCGTCTGACCGAAGCAGAGCTTCTGAGGACAGAGATGCTGTTCAGACGTGTGCAAGTCTTTGGTTTTAAACCCAAAACTTCCCTTAGACTTGAGCTTTGAATAGAAGCACCAGGCCAATAATGTGGGTAACGGCACTGAGTATGTGCTCAGATTTCGGCACTTTATAGCTCTGCCTGTATTTGTGCCACATATTAGTTTCCTCTGAACAGTCTTTCAAATAGATTAATGGCAGGAACGTTAGTGGAAGCAGGGGGATATAAACAAACACTGAATATTCAGAGCAACTATTTTTATTCCCAGCAGAAACCTAATTTTAAGAACAGATTTTCTCCAACTGGGGAGGAGAAATATTAGTACGAGTACAAAAGTGTTTGTGTGCTGTACTACATTACAGGAGTGGTCAGCCCGGGCCGCAGCAGCGGCAGCAACACCCGCCGCAGCTCTGCGCTCGATCGAGGGGAGCCGAGGGGTGCCCGGGCCCCGGCGAGCAGAGAAGGAACCGGGCAGCCAGCGTGGTACCCGCAACCCCTGACGCTGCAGTTGGTACGAGCAGGGCGCCATCCCCTGTGGGCTCAGGAGCCATCTCACCTGGTGGGCATCACCCTCCCAGCAGAGAAGAGGACACAGCAATGGTCTCCACCCGGCCAAAAGCCATTGGCAGAGAGACCGTGGGGACCCAGCCGGAGCCCCCAGGCAGACATGCAGCCGCCCGGGGCTCTGGCTGCAAGGACTGCCCGAGCCTGGCACTGGGACTGGAGGGCAGCAGCGACAGCCCCTGTGTGCAGGGTGGCCAAGTAGGTGACCTGCTCAGCCTGGTGGCAGCACTGAAAGAGGTGGTGGAAAGGTTGAGGAGTATCAGGGAATGGAGAGGGAGATGGATTAGTGGAGCTGCACCCTGCCATCCCTGAGGGAAAGGCAGCAGATGGAGGCTCCACTAAAGCACAGGATCCCCTGCCCTCTCCCCCCCCTGGCAGAAGGAGGAAGAGACCTGAGAGATGGGGGGAATGGAAACAGGTCTCTTCTCAGGGCAGCAGGCAAATCCCTTCCTGGCCTTCTTCGCCTTCCCAGTTGCCCCTACACAACAGGTACGGGGCTCTGGAACTTGAGTGCCACCTGGACGCTCACAAGTCTATGGGGCCGGATGGGATTCATCCGAGGGTACTGAGGGAGTTGGCAAAGGAGCTTGCCAAGCTGCTTTTCATCATTTACTAGCAGTCCTGGTTAACAGGGGAGGTCCTGAAATGCTGGAGACTTGCCAGTGTGATGCCCATCTACAAGAAGGGCCCGAAAGGAGGATCTGGGGAATTACAGGCCTGTCAGCCTGACCTCTGTACTGGGGGAGATTATGGAGTGCTTCATCTTGAGCAAGCTCACATGGCAGGTACAAGACAACCAGGGCATCGGGACCAGCCAGCGTGGGTTCATGAAGGGCAGGTCCTGCTTGGCCAAACAGATCTCCTTCTATGACCGGGTGACCCACCTGGTGGATGCAGGGAAGGCTGTGGATGTTGTCTACCTGGACTGTAGTAAAGCCTTTGACATGGTCTCCCACAGCATTCTTCTAAAGAAACTGGTGGCTCATGGCTTAGACAGATGTACACTTTGCTGGGTTAAAAACAGGCTGGAGGACAGAGCACAGAGGGTTGTGGTAAACAGAGTGAAGTCTGGTTGGCGGGCGGTCACAAGTGGTGTCCCCCAGGGCTGTGTTGGGGCTGGTCTTGTTTAACATTTATCAATGATCTGGATGAGGGGATTGAGTGTTCCCTCAGCCAGTTTGCAGATGACACTAAGTTGGGTGGAAGTGTTGATCTGCTGGAGGGTAGGAGAGCCCTGCAGGAGGGACCTGGACAGGCTGGGTTGATGGGCTGAGACCAACTGTATGAGGTTCAACAAGGCCAAGTGCTGGGTCCTGCATTTAGGTCACAACAACCCCAGGCAGTGCTACAGGCTTGGGGATGAGTGGCTGGAAAGCTGTCAGGCAGAAAAGGACCTGGGGGTGTTGGTTGACAGCAGCTGAATATGAGCCAGCAGTGTGCCCAGGTGGCCAAAAAGGCCAATGGCATCCTGGCCTGCATCAGGAACAGTGTGGTCAGCAGGAGTAGGGAAGTGATTGTGCCCCTGTTCTGGGCACTCGTGAGGCTGCACCTCGAATCCTGGGTTCAGTGCTGGACCCCTCACTACAAGAAGGGCACAGAGATGCTGGAGTGTTTCCAGGGAAAGGCAACAAAGCTGGTGAAGGGTCTGGAGAACAAATCTTATGAGGAACATCTGAAGGAGCTGGGGTTGTTTAGCCTGAAGAAAAGGAGGCTGAGGGGAGATATGATGGCTCTCTACAGCTCCCTGAAAGCAGGTTGTAGGGAGGCGGGTGCTGGTCTGTTCTCCTGGGTAACTGGTGACAGGACAAGAGGAAACAGCCTCAAGTTACATCAGGGGAGGTTTAGATTAGATATTAGGAGAAACTTCTTTACTGGAAGAGTGTTCAGGCACTGGAACAGGCTGCCCAGGGAAGTGGTGGAGTCACCATCCCTGGAGGTGTTCAAGGAACATGTAGACATGGTGCTGGAGGACATGGTCTAGTGGGTATGGTAGTGTTGGGTTGATGGTCAGACTGGATGATCTTATAGGACTTTTCCAACCTTAGTGATTCTGTGAGCACTTCATCTGGAAAATATTTTGAGTGTTATTAACACAGGGCGATTAAAAATGTAGCTTGAATTAACATCCTGCCACTTGCTTAGTGCCTCTGCCTAATTCTGTTATCTGTGATTGATTATCCAAGAGCAATTCTCGGGAGCTTGCCCAATTTGTTTTTATTGCTTGTTAGGCCAATGAAAAGCAATCGTCTAAAACTTCTTGTTGTCCGTCCCCCCCTCCTGTCTCCGTCCACATTCCTTTTCTCTAGAAAATTCACACAACTCCTAGCTCTGTCCCCTGCATAATTTCTGCCTTTGACTCGCTGATATTTTTTTTTCCACTTTTCATGCCCCATGGAAGACACCAGAACCCTTTTGCTGTTGGCTTTACAATCCATTAGAATTGACATTTTGTGGCCCAAATCAAATCTGTGTTCTTCTGTCACCTGCTTACGAGAGTACAGGCTCTGCCTCTGCTGGCACAGAGTGCAGTAAATTCACAGAGACAGGGCGAAGGACCGTGCTGCTTCAGCTGTAATTTTGAAAGGGCTCCTTTATTGATTTTGGGATAAAACAATGCTAAAAAAGCATTTCTGATTGTGTTATGAACTTGCCTGCCAGGCTGCCTGATGCCGTGGCTGTGGACACATTTGCTCTTCCAGCTCCAGGGCTGACTGTTCTCTCTGAATAATAACCATCACAGGCTTAGTTTAGGAGGATCACTGCAATATTTTTGCACCTCTGGAACAGCCAATTTGAGGATCTCAAATTGCTCTGCAAACAAAGGTGCAAAATCTGCTGAAGGAGGCCAGTACCATTAACCCTATTTTGGCACTGGTTAATTTAATGTCCAGAGAGACAGAAGGTCCACACTGTGGAGATGCTGAGCACGTGCGCTTTGAAGTCCAGAGGAGCTGTGGGTATTTGATGTCTGTGAAAAGCAAGGATCCCATCGGGGATTTGTTTAAGGGTAAATAGAAGAATAGATGGGAAATCTTGACTCCCCGTCCTCTCCTCTGATCACTGAATCACACTAAAGGGTAACTTGTTTAATCATCTGTCTGTCTAATACCAGCCTGAAGCTTGTAAAAAGTATTTAGTATTTTAAGGGCTTTGTTTCTTATCCTGGGAAAAATACTCTTTAAAAATGCTACCAGTATCTGGGCAATTCTAATGTTAAAACTGAGCTCTTCTGAACAGCAGCTGTCTTGGGCACATTTAGGTTGATCACTGTTCCTGTGTGAACATCTAATGATGCTGATGGAGACTTTGGCAAAATTACATCCAGTTCCCAGTAGCCCAGAAGTTTTTCCTTGCACCCAATTTTCTTATACTTGGGTTTCTGTTCCCAGACCTTTATTGGTGTCTTCAGGCCCTGACTGACTCCAAATTAGGAAGGAAATGCCCTGAGACAGAAAGCACTCATCAGCACACCCTGCATAATAATTATGATGAAAAACCATGTCCATTGGCAGAGGTGAGCAAAATCAAGGAAAAAAGATAATGGAGTCCATTGGAGCAAAAAATCCATTTTGGCACAAATCTCTGGGAGCTGGGGGAGCTGTCTTCAGTGAGAAAATAACAAATTGCACATTTTATACTACGTTTTTCCTTGCAGGGTTGAGAAGTCCATGGACTGTGGAGAACCAGGTAAATACTGGCTTTGGACAGCCTGAATCTGTGGCCGCACAGTACTGCCAAGAGGAACTGGAAATTTGAGAGCTGTTTGGGATAGGAACTGCTTTCTGATGTGATGTTTTGCCAGACACGGGGCAAGAGGCAGAAATCAGAATTTTCTGAAGTGACGGATTGGCTCTGACAAGGTGAGGCAAGTTAAAAGCAGTCTGTGCTGTAACCTTGCCATCAGGCAATTTAACTTCACTTCTGTGTAAAGTTAAGTTGTCTTCATGTTGTAGTAAGTACACTCAGCATATAGTATGGTGTGGAGAGCTTTTCCCAGCCAAGCATTTCTTTGTTAATAATCAGCTTTTCAGGAGAACTTCTTTTACTTAGAGTTGTCTTATCTACTTGGACATTTGCTCTTTGTTCTAGCATCTGGTGTTCGCTTTGTGGTTATGGACCATTGCTGGCACTTGCACAAAGACCTTTTTTCCTGGTCTCTGGTGAGACACAGAGAACAGTGGTTGTGACCCAAATCTGCAATCAGAGCAATATGTGAGTCATTTCCGTACGGCGCTTTGAGGCTGATGGGCTGCAGAGAAGGGGGAAAACGGGAAGTGCTGCCTGAGCACAGCCACGGGAAGTGAGGTGATGGCCTGATGGGACCTTTCCAGTGAGGACTGAAAATACCCATCATCTGCTGTGGGGCTGGTGCTCACCTCCTGCAGTGAGGTACCTGGAGGAGGTTGGGAGATCTGCAGGAAGGGCAATGCAAGCAGAACAGGTCCACATCAATATTACTGAATTCTAATATCCAGCTCCTACAGTGTGTTCATCCCTGCTTCTGACCTATTCAAATAGACTCGGGTGGGAATGGTGTGACAGCAGACTTCTTCCTTCGTGCAGTCCATGCCAATTCTGGAGAAATTATTTTCAAGCCTTTTTCCCCTCTTCTTTTCTCTTTTCTTTGCCTCTTTTCTCTTTTATGCTCTTCTTTTCACTTTCAATTTCAGCCACTTGATCTTCAGCTATTTTTGAAATGGCTGGGAAAAAGGGAGACAAAAATGAAGCTGACATAAGGGAAATTGAAGTGTGGGGGAAAACTACCGCAGTTTATTCCAGACCTTGTTTAATTAAAAATAATTAGAGAAAAACCTTCAGGCTTTGGTTTCCTATGATAAAAGCAAGCAATACTTATGTTTTTTAGCCACCTTTTTCCCTATTTAATAACTTGAAGGGCTTTGGCATCTGAAGCAGACACAATATTCAGAGGTCTGCATTATTTCTAAATTTTCTTATACTGCTCCCTCAGCTTGGTTGACATATACCTCTGTAGCCTCCATCCTCTATGGGTGGGCCCAGAGCTAAAGCCATAGACTGAAGCTGCTGGTGAAGTGATGCTGACTTGTGGAAGCAGTCAATTTGTGTTCGTGCCCTGTTCTCCATCAGAAGGAAGAGGTGGTAGGACTGATTAGGCCAGGTCTTTTCAGTTTGGAAAGCAGTTGACTGAGGAAAAAAATTAGAAGGCACCAAAGTCAGGGATAGAAAGGCAGAAGCGAAAAGAAAGCAATTATTCACCTTTTCTCAAAATGAAACACTGCCTTGTTTGTTTCATATATGTCGCCTGATAAACACATTGGATAAAGTAGGCATTTTCCACCTAAAAAATCTGTGGAACTCATTGCCACTGGATGCTGCAGAGACCAAAAGTTTAGGTGTACTTTAAAAGGACTAAACAGTTATGAAGGATAGCATTACCAGTGGCTATTAGACATAATGGTTCACAAACAACTTCCAGCTCAGGAACCCCTGAGGTGCCAAATGGCAGAAGCTGGAGGGATAAACCAGGTTACAATGTGTTTTGTACAGTCTTCCCCCTCCTCCTTCCACCTCTACTTTCAGTGATAGGATGGACCTTTCATGTGTTGGAGTTTGGTGGGATTTCTGTACTGACATGCCATTCCCATGCAATTGGAATCTATTAAGTTAAAATTAAGTTAGACAAATCAGTAGGTAAATCTAAACTTTTGAGTAAAGACAAAGACTTCCCTCCCAGATATCCACCCCAAGCTCTCTCAGTGATCCAAGTGCTGGGGCACAAAAACCAGTTTTATTCTTGACTTCTTTAAGCTCTTGGATAAAAAATTTTCTTTTCTGATTGTTTTTTCTCACCTGTGTTGTCTGGACTGTTTGAAGACGTTCTGCTCCAAAAAACTGGATGTCTTCTGCTGTTAGTACAAAGCCTGATACCATGGAGCTTTAACCTTCTGGAGGTCTCTAAATTCTTCTTTAATACAAATAAATAATTTTATTTTCTACAGACTACAGCATCTTCAATTACGTTTTCATAAATGTTTTGTGTTAAAACAGGGCTTGTAATAAAAATAGTCTTTTGTCTCACACTTACTGAGTGATGAGCAAAGTTCTCTCTTTGATGCTATTTCCCTACTTTCTCCTTTGAATAAAGTAGAAAGTATCTGAAGGATGTACGAGAGCTGCTTCCTGGGGGGTTTTGTTATTTTTCAAGTGGTGGAGTATTTTGAAGGAGTTCTAACTTGAGAACCCCAGGAGTGCATTGATTAAACAGAACTAAATATATCAATATCCATGTCAAAGTAGAGGTGTTGTTTTGCTACTGGAGACCACAGGCAGAAAGGGAGTGTAAGCTTTCCACATGCAAAAGAGCAATAATGGCATTTGATCGTTCAGGTAAAAGTTAAATATTGCCCCTTATGAAAGTATAAGTAATCTCAAAGTGTTATTGTGCTTGTCTGTCTTTGCATGTGGTTATTATTCAGTAGCACCCAGTTAGGTTTGGTCCATGTGGAAGCCGTTTGAGTGATCAGGATGTGCTATTTTTGGGGTCAGTGGGGCAGGGACAGGGGGATGATCTTCTGTAAATGTGAACAATGAAGGACTAACCCAGATTTTCCATTCTGACAATGGATTTTCCATTCTGACATGTAACTCGCACAATATGAAGGTTAAAAAAAATTGCCTGGGAGACAATTTGAATTCAAATAATGTTTTCTAGAAGGAGCTGCCTGCTGGCAGTGTGTCTCAGTCCGCTGTGTGTTGACAAGCCCAAAAACAGAGTTAAGAGGCCCTCTGAAGCTGACTGAAGTCAGTGTCAACAAAGCTGGGATTTCTTCCAACCAAAAGCCGTGCAACCAGTGTAAAATATTTGTCAGGCTGTAGAGAGGAACAACTAGAGGAGCTACCAAAATTTTTAACTGAGACTTTCGGAGGGACATTGGGTTTCTACTGAAAGATACTGCAGTGGCATTCAACACTGAGTAGTGTTTTATCCAGAAACTTCCTTGAGTTTCAACTTCAGCAAGAGAGAGCATTGGGAGGTATCCGAACAGTTGGAAGTTCAGGGCACAGGGGAGCTGTGTTGTGGTGGCTGGAGGCCAACGCCAGATGGATTTGGGATGTTCAACTCCAGCTCTGCAATTTGCAGCCCCTCTTCCCCTAGGAAGTTTCTGCCTGGTCCTAGTGTGCAAAACTCCATGGCCGCCTCAGCTTTTGCCCTGAAAGCTTTCCTTGGGGGTGAATAATCCCTCTACAGAGGGAGAATCATCCTACCTCCATGCTCTCCACTGACCACCTAGGGAAGGATGAGTAACTGAAGACCTAAATTAGCCTCGGGTTTAGTGGTGACACTGACCTTACAACGGCCTGTACAAGAAAGATCTTCAAAGGTACACCAGAGGTAGAAGGAATGAACAGCTGGACACACTTTAATGTTTGATGTAAATCTGCTCTCACCTGTACCTGTCTTACACAGTGTCTCTATCTTAAAATTGTTGGGTACTGTCTCACACTGATGCCTGAAGGAGTGTGATCCCTTCATCAAATGGCTATATTTTGGAAGCATCTGGTGCATGCTTATCAGTTAAAGTCAGTAGGTTAAACATGTTACATTTACTCTTTTGGTTTCTTTTTGTTCTTTGACTTTTCTAATTGCTTCAAAGGATTTTTATTTATATTTCTGTGAGTTGTCCCAGCTGCTGAGTATCATCACCTCTAGATGCCCACTGATCTAGTGCCAGCCCTAGACTATGGCTGGCGCTCTCTCCTGGGTGGTGGGAGATGTGGATCTGAATTCCTTGTGGCAGAGAAAGCCGTTAAACGTGGGTCTTCCACTTCCTTCTGCAGGCTTCACATCAGCAGTGTTTGCCTAAAAATAGGGCACCTTCAGCACCACACTTTCTGTGGATGTCCAGCCCTTGCTCTGGGAATGAATCATGCAATTTCTTCTCAGTATTTTTAATATCAAGTACAGACAGCCCAGAAAGCAGAGACCCCTTCCACCTACTCTGCAGGGGAGTGTGCTAACCAGGAAGTGAATCTCACTCCTGTAAAGTTGAAGAGGTTGAGTTGGTGAAATGTAAACTTCCCAAAGAGCTTGTTGTTTGGTTCTTAGGAGAGTCTCTGGGGAGACAAGAAAATGTGTCCACATCTCCATAGGCAGCAACGGATCTCCCATAATAAGCAGCACTGGTCCTTACTGCACTCTAGTAACTGGTGTTCCTCCTTTCTCCTGCTGAGGAAGAGCTGGGAAAGAGGAGTGGCCTCACCTAGTTTTCCATAGGAGAGGTGGTGGGAATTGCATCAGGAGAGGCATCTTTCTGCACCAGTGTAAGCCTCTGAAAGATAAAAGGCCTGAGATCTGTTCCCAACAGTCTTTGGATGCTTCACAGGAGTGTGATTCTGGATCCTGCTCTGGATTACTCCTCTTCCCCCAGCTTTTCTCCAGGTCTCAGGTGCCTTGGGCACCTCATTCATGTCAGGAATGCTTTGGTGGAAGCTGGATTTGGGAGCACCGATACTTCGGGGACTGTATTCCTTTTTAAGGGCACCCCAAAGCTCACAGAAAATCAGAGGTGACCTGTGATCCTCTCGATTCCTGCCTTTTCAGTGATGTTAAATTGCTCCCTCTGCCACTCACAGACATGCTGCCACACTCACATACCACAGGTACATTTTTTCCTGAGTCCCCCAGAACTCATGTTAGAACTCTCGGTGTCAACTACTTGCCCAATAAATGGATTCTTCTCTAACCCCCCCACTATTCTAATGTTTAGGATAACTCCCAAAATGACTGTATTGAAAAAGAGTGACTAACTATAATTTTACTCCTCTGTGGAGGAACATAGAAGCTCTCATGAGCACACAGACTGTAGCACCTATGTGGCATGCCCTTGAAACAGGGGTTTGGTTAATGCCTTTGGAGCAGTAGAAATGAAGCTCCACCTGAAAAGCCAAGAGGATCTCAACACAAACAAATTGGTGAGGATGCTAAAGATAGCTCTCACGCTCTTGAGAAAAGGTCTGCGTTCTGCTGTGTTCACAACTGCTTATAGTCTCAGCTTTATTTCTTATCCAAAGGGCAGCTGCTCAATAGGGCATTGGCTGGGTACCAGTTTCTTGCTCTGTAAAGTTGTATCAAATACCCACTGAGACCATCACAAGAAATCTTTGCAATGGCCTCAGTGGGTGTTTAATTGAGAATAAGAGAAGACGTGAATTTTAAAGAGGTAACATTCCCTAGAACAAGGGACTTATATGAAGCAATTTCTGCTTGCTTTGCCACCTAACTAAAAGATGCATGGATCATTAAAGTGCATGCTTTCTCAGCATCTGGGATAGTGATCCACTGTGGCTTCAATGATGATTATCTACAGAGCTTAACCATGAAAGCCAGGATAGTTGATGAACTCATGATACCAAAGATCAGTAGGATTCAAGGCCAAAAGAGACAATTAGTTTATTACGTTATGTTCTCATGAACATACAAGGTAGAAAATGCAATCCAGTGATGCCTGCACTGAGCCCAAGGTCTTATGTTTGATTAGACCATCTGCGTCAATTCAAAATCCCTATCACCCCTGTTTGCAGACTGTTTAACCACAAGTCCCATCTTGCTTGAGAATTACAGGAGTGAAATGACAACTGTTGAGTCTATCACTAGACCAATGCACTATCAAATATTATTTTGTGATCATTTTAATTGAGACCTTTGCCACTTGGCATAGGAAGAAGAGGAAAGGAAGTGTTTATGTTGGCTGGAGGTAGCAATAAATGCTGGATTCTCATGGACTAATTTATAGGACCCAGTGAAGCGCTGTGGAGTGGAGTGAATGTTTTGACCTGGCAGGGTTGAAGCCAGTTCTGTTCAATACGCTACAATGAAAATATTTTTGAAGGATTGTCCTTGCTATTGTTTGGTGTTAAATGAAACAAAAAAGGAACAGAGACAGACAAAAACCAGGAATCAGGGAAAAACATTGGCATGGAGTTCACCATTTCTTGGGGGAGGAGGGCAGGGAGGAAATAATCCCTTTCCTCAAAGATTTTGGGGAGAAAAAAAATCCCTGCTGTGCTTGCTAAAATTCCCTTCCAGCTCCCATTGTCAGTGTTAATTGGTGATAGCCCCCGTCACACAGAAGCACTGTGGAGGTAAAATGAAAGGAAATATGTAAGGGGGTGTGTGTGAGTAAGAGGCTGCTGTATCATGTGAATGAGGAGAACAACAATGGCCCAGAATAAGCTAATATATATAAATGAAAATATCAGCTTGATCCTTTGCTGGACTTTTTGATGCTTTGAAAGTTCACGTTAATTCCAGCTGCGTGGGTCTCTTTATTAATTAAATGGTCAAGGCAAGCTCCATGTGCAGTACCAGCTCTGCTAGCAAACGATGAAAGCACCATGTTGACATTTTTATTCTAAGCTCCACAGTCACCTTCAGGGCCCACATTCAGGGTGAATTACTTTGGCTTCGGTGAACTTAAAGAATCCCAGACTTCTCTCAATAGGTTTTAAATCCTTCAGTGCTGTTCACCTAAGAATTGAGAAGGTCTCTTGCTGACACCCTTCTTGATGTTCCTGATAGTAAAAAAACTTTAGAGCCAAGTAGGTAGATCTAATTATTTCAAAGGGTTCCCAGCTGCACTGCTTCTTAGCTTTCCCTTTCATCATCTATTTAATTAGAAAGGGGCTTTGTTTTATTTATTTTTACCCGATATGTGGTAGAATTTTATTTTAGACTCCTAATAGCTCATAGTTTGTCTGTGTGCTAGAGACTGCAGCCCATGTTCCTCTTGTACTTGGGTATAGTTTGAGACCAAGTGTTGACACTCTTGTGGACAGCTTGGGTGACATAAGATTTGCTTTGGGACTGACCTGTGCATCCACACAGAACAGCTCTGTCCTCTCTGTGCTCAGGTGGGACCAAAATATAAAAGCTGAGGGTCCTTGCAATTACACTCTCAGTCCAAAAGCCACCTCTGATGAATAGTCAACCTTTGCTCTTTATCAGTGCGTGGTGTCTTTGGGAGGCAGAAATCCACTGAATGCAGACCTCAGAGGACTGCTGAGCAGGGGAAGGGATAGTTGTATGCTTAAGGAACAGAGATATCCCAGGGCCCTGTGTCTGTTTCATGTAGACAAGAGTGTAAGGATTGTCCTCCCTCACCCTTCCCCTCCTTACTCTGCCTGGTTGGGCCTGGTGACTTTTTCTCACCATCTTTTCTGTAGCTCTGAAGTTCTGCAGGAGCCAGTTCTCTCTGCAGGTGAAGTGATGCAATGTTGAGGTCTTGGTCTTCTTTGAAATAACAAAGGATTGAGCTGCCCTCACTGAGGAATATTAGAAGTCAGTGTCCAAGC
Source organism: Rhynochetos jubatus (assembly GCA_027574665.1). Taxonomy (NCBI): domain Eukaryota; kingdom Metazoa; phylum Chordata; class Aves; order Eurypygiformes; family Rhynochetidae; genus Rhynochetos; species Rhynochetos jubatus. The sequence goes on along the minus strand of CM050653.1, from coordinate 7,076,486 downwards.
TGATCTAAGCTTGACACCCTCTGTGTCAAAGGAGGAACTTCCCAACAGCTCCTCTTGACCCTCATCTAGGTTTTGCACCCTTCTGAAAGCCTTATGGAACAACACCTAGTTGAACACTAAATAAAGACTGTGAAAATAAGGACAATGGAAATGACATAAACCTTCATGCTTGAGGAGGAACCAGTCCCAGCTGTGGTGGGAGCTATGAGAAGAACTTTACTGGGGACAAACTCCCACGTAGCTGTGTCCTCCTGCCCTGGCAGTGCTTGGACTGGCAGACCCAGCACCAACCTGGCACAGCAGCTACTCAGCATCAGTGTCCTGGTTCGGGTGCTGTATGTTGGGCTTTTCCTACACATTATGACAGGTTTTGATCCTTAAGTCTCAGAAAAGAAACCTGGAGCTGATTTAGGGATGGAAATCGTTATTCTATAATGATTAGACATTGCATGAGCTTTCCCTGGTTTAATTCACTGTTATTTTACTCTATCCTATCCTGGCTCATCGTCTGAGGTTTGAATCAGTAATCTAATAACATGCTTCAATGGCTGAGTCAATTCCTCCTCCTGGATTTTCTTCCTTTCTCATATTAATAGCAATAGGGGAGATGAAGGCACCGGATTAACAGTTGGGCCCGGTGGCTCTCCAAAGTGGTAATGGCTTTTTCCCAAGCCAGCACATGCCGCTTGCTACATGGTTTAATGTGCCAGGTGTCCAGAGGGGAGAGCCAGCTCTTAAGCTGCTTGTCATCCCTGGGTGGCATCATTAGTGCATCATATGTTTCAGAAAGAGAGAGCCCAGTGAGAGCCATGCATTGCAGAGCAGAAGCTGAAATGCTGATGCTCTGCCCTTCTGTCGCCAGGAAAATGTCGCAGTGAACAGTCGAGTAGGTTGGATGCGTGGGAGCATCTCTCCCATGCTGTGCACACTTGTCCAGAGCGCCAGTCGCACTTCTCCCTGAACAGCAGAGCATAGGACTGAGCCTCCCACCCCAGAACAGGACTTTGCTTTAATTTTCAGGGGAATGTTTGTGTTGCTTCTCTGTTCTTTCTCCCTCTTTGTGCATGTGCGCACACACACACACGCACCCTGCTCTTTCTTGGGTGCATTTGTGCTTCACAGACTGGTTATTTACCTTTTCCTACAATACTGAGGAGAGCTTTACAGCACCTCAGCTTGTTTAAGAGCATGGACACAAGCTGCAACACCTGCATCTTGGCCGTGTAATACCTTCCTTTGACCCTCCTGTGTGGCTGGAGGGCTTGGGGAGCTCTGCGAGAGCTCACAGTGGGGTGCAAAATATGGTCCCGGGCTGCCCACAGTCTCCCATGGCCCACCGTTGTCCCAAGGTTGGTGATGTAGGGTTGGTCTGTGCCATTGTGGATGCCCTAATGGCTTCTCCTGCTTCACTCTGCAGTGACAATGTGCCCCTCAGAGTCAAAGCAGCTCAATCAGAAAAGTAAATGGCACTAATTAGGGCTCCTGTGAGCTGTTGTGTTCCTCACTGGTGGCCTTCACAAATGCATAAAACTTTTCCTGGGTTTTAGAAATGTCAAAACACATTCAGTACAAACCTGCAATGAACTCCCCTGGTGGGAGAGGTCTTTGGGAAGTTATTAGGGGTGTAAATTTGGTGTTGGCCAAACATTATCAGGGGTCAGGAAAAAACAAACCCTAAAGTGTATTTTTTTGCATTCAGAGTTTTGAGAGGATCTGTGGTTATTTCCCTGTGAAGGGATCTGTTTCTCCAGTGACAGGGCCCACCTTCATGGGGGCTGGTAACAACACTGACATCTTTGCAATGGGCAAATCCTTAATACAGTCACCTGCACCTACATTGGAGGTCTTCCAGCTTGTAATTATGTGAGTGTAGGAGCTCAGTGCAGTCCCACCTGAGTGACCATTACTCTATCCTTTCCCACCTTTATGCCTCAGTTTCCCCACATTGAAAATGATGGGACTTCTCAAGAACAACAGCAGAAAAATGCCAGATAGGAATCAAATGTTAACACAGGCGAGGCCACTGCCCTGGCTCTGGAGGCTGTTCTTTTCTCACGCCTTTTCATTTTTGTGAAGAAAGAGAGCTTTGTGCATGCTTGAAAACAGTCAGCTGAGAAACACAAGTGCTTGGAAGAGGCAATACGTGTGTGTATTTCCATGGGTGCACACACAGCCCTGCCTGTGCCTGCATGGTGCACATGCAGAGGGTACCTGGGCAGAGGGAAGATGGGCAGCTTAGGGGATGGAGGAGTCCTTCATCGTGTGTGGCTGCATCTTGCTCCTTCACCCGGCGTGCTTGGCGGGGGGAAACATCTCAGTGTGCCGAGTAACAGCATGTTATGCTTACTCTCAGAGGAAACAGCTGAAATGTGATTTAGTTATAAATGTGCTCTGTCTTCTTTAGGAGGAAAAAGCATGCGGAAGGAAATACTTCTAATGAAGAACATATAAAATTAGATGGTTCCAAAATGTGCACATGTTATCTGATAGCTTTGTGATGACATGTACTGTCATCAGGGCACTTTCTAGTGTTTGCAGGATTAAAGTTAGCGTCACCACGTTTGTGTTTTTAATTGCTCCTGGAGCGCAAGGTGGCCTCATCGTGGCTCAGGCCCCTTTGTGGCACTGCACAAACACCAACCTGAATGACTGAAGGGCAGATGAAACCAGGAGTGTAAATGCTGACAAAACCCTTGGTTGATTCTCATTTTGGCCAGCTCAGTTTTCCTGAGTGTGGTTTATACAACCTGCTGACACAATGCATGTGAGTGAGATGTCATCACAGGTGACACATTTGCAGAGGTGACAATTGTTATGTCCTGGTGGGAGTCACCTACTGCAGAAGAGCTGCCCCAGTGACTCTTCGGGGTTTCAACCCCTCTGGTGCCACAATGTGAGGAGATGAAGCTTTGTGTGTGCACTGCACTGACACAAAGCACTCCTGTGTATGCAGCACGTGTGTGCTTTCCCAATTACAGCTTATTCCACCTCCCCCAAGGGACAGTTTTCCACATTGTCAGAAATAATAATTTGCTCAGCAATAGCCTGTGATGAGAGCTCACCCTGAGGAAGCTGCTCTGGCTGGAGGAGGCACAGCAAGATGCTCCAAGTGGTGCTCTGTGCTGGTTTAGCTGTGCACTTCTTGCACTGAGAGAATCCACATATAGAAAGAGGGAAGAAGCTTGTGCAATTACCCATCAGAAAATCTTTGGGTATGTCTGATTGGACAGGTACAGATACTTGTAGCCTTCCCTTTGTCTTCTGGTCTTGCTCTCTGCAGCTGTCGAGGTGGAGCAGCCTTCCACTTTAAGCATTTTTTTGCTCCCAGGAAGGACAGCAGCTTCTTGATATGTATTAGCCTCACACTCTGGCACTGCTGGTTTGTGTTCTGTCCCAATGATTCCCTTACCATTAACACAACCATTCATCATTCACCATGTACAATACACCAGGAGACTGTATTTTATTCAGTTCCAGCCCCAGGCACCTCAAGCAGGTATGAATCTTATAGGCATAAGTTCGTCTTCAACTTGTCCCAAATGTGCCATGAATTACTTACGTGGTTTGTTAAATGTCTGTAAAACAATCCTGAAATTGAAAATGATGATGTGGCCCCAGCAGCTCTCTAATGTTTGTAGAGGGAAGTTTGTTTGAACTGTAGGTTGGACAGAACTACCTTTCAGGCAAGGTTTCCAGAAGGCTTGGCAAAATGCTAATAATTACAGTTTGTGCCATGCCCACAAAATGTGACTGATGGGAATCCAACATACCAAACCATTGGAGTGGGACCACTTATGGTAGAAAATGCTCAGACACAAGATTAAGGAATTAGGAAAACTGCAATTTACCGGTTTTTGTAGTGTTTAATGACCACAAGAGGTCAGGGCTCCTGTTTTCTCATCTCATGTGAGAGAAAAGCCCTGTCAGAATGCAGCAGCTTTAAAGGTATGGTTTCTTGGGCCATGTTTTCTTGCTTCTTCCTTTGCCCTGGCACCGGTAATTGTTCTGCCATGTGAAGGGTCAGCCCCACCTTCTGATCTGGCTGAAAATGTACAAGTGAACCCTATGGTTGCAGTTGGTAGGGCAGAGGAAGCAAATGGCTGGTCAAGGAGGCAAGGGGACCATGGGTAGTGTTGCTTCGATAGCAACACAGCTCTTAATGGGCTCATGCTGAGTATGAAACCATCCCCTTGGACCTGCAACGTTCTCTGGTTCTTCAATAGTCCTTACTATGTTCAAATAATGACCAAGACTAGTTGTGAGAAGCACAGGGAATCTGAGTGGTAGTGATCCAAGCAGTCTGGGGTACTTGAGATGACCAGTTTTGATGGGAACTGAAAGACAGGATTGCAAATCATAGATTCATAGACTGGTTTGGGTTGGAAGGGATTTTAAAGATCCTCTAGATCCAACCCCCCTGCTATGGGCAGGGACACCTTCCACTAGACCAGGTTGTTCAAAGCCTCATCCAGCCTGGCCTTGAACACTTCCAGGGATGCCCCATCCATGGGGCATCCACAGATCTGGGCAACCTGTTCCTTGGATTTGCCTCACCAAATCCAAGCGGATTATTGTGCCGGGATTCTCATGGGCAACTAAGGACATGTGTGGCTTATCCATTATCCAGCAAGGAATGCAAATTCCTCTCAGGAATTGACCATGCTTCATCTTGGAGGTGTGCAGGTCATTTGCTCCTCTATTTCTACTCAAATACAGTTCTGTCATCTTTCTCCTGAGAGGTGTCAAACTGTCTTCTGATTTTTAGACTAGATACTTCAATGCATGCTTTTACCTATGGAGCAAGGAGGTAGATAGAGCTGTTTACAGAAGTCTTTGTACTGGTCCCCTGGGGGTTGATGGAGACTATGTGTTGTCCTAAGTTTCACCTGCAACTGCAGTGAAAAATTCCAAACTCAGTTGACCCCATGAAGGCTAACCTCAGCAATGAAAGGTTACTCAAGGAAAGGCTCTTGATAGGAAAAGCACTTAGGGCAATTTATAATCTGGGAGAGAAGTGCCCCCAGCATCTCCAACCAGTGAAGATGTGAAGCAAAGCACAGTGCACAGAGCAGGCAGCCCTTAAAACATTCCTCTCCCCCTGTGTTATCACATAGGTTTATCCCACCGTTTTCTATTCCAGAGTCTTTTGTATGTCATCAGTGATGACATTAATGGTTTTGCTTTTCAAGCCTACACTAAAGCACACCTTCCCCAGGAGGCAGCCTTAGCAGCAGCCTGTATCAGCACTGTCCTAACTTTGGGGGATGGGGTCTGTTACTGCTGTTGAACTCAGCAAGTTGGTATTTCTGAGCCTAAGACTCAGGGAATGTATACATTCTGCTGTATATCAGGAATAATAGGCATGGACATGGCTGTTCTAGGAACTTTGCCATGAGGTTATTCATGTTATGCCAGAACAGTCATTTGCTACCAGCCTCCTGCTTCCAGAGCACCACAACATAACACCTATTGGGTTTCTGGTTTTGCTTTAAAGTGTGTCAAGCCCCAGGACGTGATTGTTTTGTAAAGATGAAACTTGTTGCCTCCTCTCTTGACATGGAGTCGGAAGTGTGAATTCTAAAGGACCAGATGAAGTCCTAAGAGGCTAAAACAGACAAAATACTAGCACTGGGTACTTTAGCATGCTATTCTAAAAGCAAACAGGAGCTTCAGAGGCAGAAGGGCCTCCTAAATACATGTGATAATATCTAACAAGAATAGAAGATGTCAGACAAAATAGCAACTGCACATCTTAAGGAAAAGCCTTGACGTTTCCTTAGCTCGTTGGATATTTATCAAAGCATAACCTGTAGGTTAGCCTACAAAGCACCAGAAAACAAAGGCTCTGTGTTCAGATCTTTCAAGGGGGGAGGTTAAACAAAGGACATTGAAATATGCTATGTCAGAAATCTTTGTTTCTAGACATCAGTGAAATAGAGGATTTGGAATGGTCTTCTCACTTCCTTCATTGTCCTTTGCCATGGGTATTAAAAAAAAAACCAACCCAAGCAACAACAAAAACCCCACCCCTAAACAGATTAAGAAGTGGAAACAACTGATATCTGTTGATGCGGTTGTTTGAGTAGACATATGTGCGTCACCTGGAACACAAACTATTCATATTCCAGAAAGTAAACTGTGACCCGCAGCACTCAGATTTCAGAGTATTCTGTTGTCATAGATGTAGGATTTTCAAGATAAACTCATTTGCTCAGGAAGTAATAGCTACAAAAAGGAGTAAAATTAATCTATGTCTAAGTTCCACAAGTGGGACATATGTATATTAGAGGGATTCATGCTGGTTGTTCTTAGGATGGGTTAACCAGTTGCACCTTCAGTGGCATGTCATGGCAAGCTCTTTCTTTGGGTGCCATAAAACGAAGCCGTTGCCAGGAACTGGTCTGACGTAAAAGGATTATAATATTTTTTCAAAGTCTTTGTTTCACAGGTGGACCATCATCCTGGGTTCACTCTTGTTCCTCTTCTCTGAGTCCTTCCCCTGAAATTCAGTGTCTAATATCCTCCTCTTAACTCAGTAGTCTGAGCAAACAGCCCTTCCCAAATTCCTTCAAAGACTCCCATCTCCACACTAACAAGGGGAAATGTCTTTCCTCTCTGTACTCTGGAGCACATGCACCGCATTTCACAGCTGACTGAGATACGACTTTATCCCGTGGGTAGAGGCTGCTTCATGCAAAGGTTAAAAGGCTCACATAGGTGCCAGGTAATAGGTCTGCTTTGGCATCAGCCTATTCCTCTAGTTGATGCCAGTGCCAGATGCTCTACAGGGTAATCTGTTGGCATGCAGTCACCTCTCGCCAGGGTCTGAATATTTCACCAGAATGAGCAACTTAAAGAATAAGAAGGAATGCTTTGGAAGCAAAAAAACACAGATAAGTAAGAAGGTCACTTTTAAACCTGAGTGAAATACCTGGTATTAAAGAAACTTAGTCAGGTTGCTTCTGGATGGGGAGATTTGTCCGTGCAGAGGGGTTTAAATTGCTGGGACGCTGGCAATGTACAGCTTGTACATGCTGAATTAATGTTGTACACATGGGTTGGTTATCTCGTACCGGCTGCTTTTCTCCAAAGCACCTGATTGCAGCTGCTGTGGGAGACTGTACGCTGGACTAGATATTTCATTGGGATGCTTCAGTACTTGCTTTTTGTCTGTTCGAAGCTGTATGGTTCATCTCCCACTGCTTTTCAGGCCAAGAATGTACTATTTCCTGATGTCAGTAAAACCTGCCTATTGATGCTACAGGTTTAAAAACCAGAGAAGTTAAAAATTGACTTTTTTTCAAATATGAAAGGTGGCTTTCTGTGTTGCCTGCAGGCTTCACATTTTAAGAAGCAACTTTTCCTCTCTAATGGCTAATTCTGATGAGGTGATCACACAATCTGGTCATGATAGCTATTGAAATGCCTGTAATGTAAAATTAAATGGGTCATTCTGTGTATTCCAGTGAAAGACATAAAATATCATAAAAGTTGGGCAACTGTGGCTGGAAATTGTGTTTTTTACCTTTTGCCAGTGAAGTGAATATAATCGATGTACAAAGGAGAATAAAAGGTTTTAGCATGTACATTTGGATCATGGGGACAACTCTGCTATATGAACTTAAGATGTTTAACTTTTAATGTCGATTGCTTGAAAAAGCCTCTCCAGAGGAGTTTTCCATTCCCTAGAAACATGGCCAGGATAAATGCTCCATAAATAAAGGAGGGGACACTTAGTGGAACTTGAAGTGATCAGAAGAGATGTGAAAGATGGCCCTGGCTTTCAGGTACTGCATTTCAACTCCAAATTGCTGGCTTCACTTGCAAGCTCCCACAGGCCTCCTGTGACTGCAGAGCAGTTACCTGGGGCTGCACTTCCCACTTATAAACTGAAGGAACAAAACAGTTTTAATGTACTTTTACAAGCCCCTGTTTACTACAATCTCAGCAGCAAAAGACCATTTCTTTCTCTTGATATCAGAGGAAATATGCTTGAAGAACGACTTGCATACCGCAGCTATATTTTATCTGATTTTTCTTAATGTATACTGTATTTAACATGCAGGATTTTACCATTTTACTAATTTATTTTAAAATTGTAATTTAAATATTGATTAAATTAGGCCCTTTTTATCTCCACTGGTCCTTCATAGACACCATGGGAAGCCAGTCAAACAGCCAAAACCACACCATGACTCAAAAAGAGTGTACTGCTGTCATACATGGTCACAGTGATGGGCCAGGGATGAACCTCATCTACATATTAATATAAAGCATATTAATTCAGCATGTGGAAAGGCTTTTCTCTAAAGTCTGCAATTCCCAGACAGGAAGGAGAGCTTTCCCTTTGAAAAAGCAACCTTTGCTTTTTGATGAGTAGAATCAGCTGCTATGGGCTTTGTTTGGGGTGAGGGGGACTTTGGTGGCTTGGGCAGGGGGGCAGCCCTGGTGTGATGTGAGCTGGAAATGAGGAACATGATGTCCTGTTATCTGACCTTGAATAAACCCTAAATAAATCAGGATAGTGGCATCCCCGTGGAGAATGCAACGTGGGCCAGGGGCTATGTGCTAGGGAAATGTCTACATGCTGTCAGCAGATTGAGGATCAGGGCAGAGACAGCCTTTTGGCTCTGGACTAGGGGTGTACTCACTTGACAACAGCTCAAATCAGTGCTGGTTTTCTTTACTTTCCATTACCTATGAATTTATCAGCCTTTACAGACAACATAAACTCTCCTGATGTGGAACAGTGCTGGAGGAGCAGAGCTGTGGAAGAAAGCATTTGATAAAAAGGGCAAATAATCCTTACTGTGTTTTAGGATTTTACTCCAGAATTGCTCCTAGGTGTGCTCCCTAAGAGCATCTTTCAGGGCTCTTTACTTGAGAAGGAATCCCCTTGTAGTGCTTTGTGCCTGCACCATGGTAAGCAAGGAGCATAAGAAAGTTCACTTCCAAAGTGCACGTCTGCTCCTAAAATGCTGATGTTGATGTGGCCTCAGGCATCTCAGTGGAAGATGCAGTAATCCTTAAACTTACAGCACTGGGTCCTTCTCTTAGAGTGGAATTCAATTGCCTAAATATAGCTACAATGTGGGACTTTGAGGAGACCTGCACCCTCCTGGGGTAGGAGCAAAAGGCCAGACTACAGCACCTAAGAAGTGCCTGCACTGGAGCAGCTGTACCCTACCCTCTGTGGCCAGCAACCCAGCACATCTCCAGGTCACCCAGAGGGGACCAAGCTGCCTTTCTGCTGGTGATATCGCAGCCTGTGAGAGCCAAATCTGGCTGCTGCAGCCAGGCAGCTTCGGAGGTGGTGGGGAGAGCCCCAGAGATTTGGAGGGGACTTCTAACAGTGCACTGTAATGGTATCTAATTCAAATGGGATGGTTCTTCATACATCTGAGGCAGTGACATACAAAAAGTTTATTGCAGTGAAAATCCTGTTAAAGTGAACATTTATCCAAGCCCCTCAGGGGTTTGCTATATAGGGAAGTTAGATTGCAGTCTCCTTTTTCCTGTCATCTATTTAGACTATACACGATCTGTGGAGCATGTATCAGCTTTTCCTCTGTGTGCAGTACCGTGAGGCTGAGGCTGAGCCCCTAGCTATGGTTGTGATTAAAGGAGTTTGGGGCAAAGGGTGGCTTGTGGTGTTAAGTCAGAGACCACAAATAATACAAACAAGATGCCAAGTGAAGTCTGGTTTGAATTTTTGGATAATGCTTCCTCGTGGCTAATTTAGAAGGACTGAGGCTTAGAGTTTCTGTGGTCAGTTCTGCCACTGTGATCTGGTAACAAATCTGTCCTTGCAGAGGCAGGGGGAAAAAAAAGTCACAGCATCACGTCCTCTTTCGCAAGCCAGATCCTGGGGTGCTTATTTAGAAAAGCCTCCTGTTGACTCCTGTAGTATGAATGCACAGCATCCACAGGAATGTAACCCAGAAATGTGACCCAATAAATGCTGCTTCTTGAGCCATCAATCTGTTTTGCATCATGTTGTTCTCTCAACTGTTAATCCAGATGTTATTTACATCGGTACAGTAACATTAAACGCTTGTACAAGCAGTATTAATAGCATCAATAACAATACTAAACATAAATAGCGGCAGCACTGATAGTAATACTTCCAAAGCAGCTTGTAATTGTAACAACCTGTCATTCCTTTGCTAACTCGTGCTGACTCAAGATTAAATTACTCTATGTGTGGAAAGCAACATGCACAAGAGCCCATCTGTGCCAAGACTGTTTTCCTCCCTTTGTATTTTTGTTTGTTTGCTTACACCGACTAGCTGAGAAAATGTCACCATGCTTTACCCTCTTTATTGTTACCATGTTTGTGGCTGGCGTCATTCACAGTCCTTGGAGTATAGGAATGGAGCAACCATGAGTCCTCCTTACCGAGCAGAGGCTGAATGCTAGTGAAACGGCACTGACTTTGGGGGGTTGACTCCTGATTTATGGTGTTGCAATCTGACCTCCCTGGTCAATTATTTAAAAAAGATTTGTGTAAGAGTTGTCACAATATCCTCTGGCCATATTTCCTACTGTTTTGCTTTTGAACTGTTTCTGACAACTTCAAAATATCCAAAGCAGCCAGATTTCCCTAAAATGGCCCTTGACTAGAAGAAACGTGACCTGTTCCTGGGTGTGAATGGGCTCTCACAGGGAAAGAATTGAGGCTTCTGGCACGCAATGTATTAAATGTGACCGGGGGTTTTATGAGGTCTTTAACTTTGTAAAACGATTGTCTCCTAAGATAGGTAGGCTTTGAGCTCCCTAAATTATATTTTTTTTCCTTCGGTGCGCTATGGCAACGTTTCTCATTCTTAATTAAATGGATATGTTTTCATATTTTAAGAGCATGGAGTAAGCAGGGTTTTCCTACATTCCTGGTAGAATTTTCTGCATAGCCCCATTTGTTATCAAGCAAGCAAAAAATAATTCCTATAAGATAGGAATTTGATGTAACATTTTCTGACTACATGGCTTATCACAGATTGGGGAATATATCTGAATGCCTTCAGTGCACTATGGATCAAGCCCTAGGTCATTAAGTAGTTGAATAGTTCCCACTCTGAGATGTAAATAGAATAATAGACAGGACTGAAGTATGACATGTATTGAGGCAGATCTGAGAAAACTTCCTGAGTTTAATGCAGATACAACCAAAGTATTTTGTGGCTTTCTTTTTTAATCAGTTATTTAAATGATTGGCTTGGACTCCATCCTAAGTGAATAGCTCCACTCGACTATATTCCCTGCCCCATGTAGCTCATAATCTGTTCTCCCATGGGTTTCAAAGAGAACTAATCACCTTAGGACACATATCCACAGCAGCAGTTTTGGGGTAGGACAAGTCTTTTATGCTTGCAGTCATGAGCTAGGGGATGGTCATTGAAGGAGTCATGCAGCATGATCATCTGTCCTTCTACTCCCCATAGAATGGAGACACCACTGTTTACCTGCAGAAAGGGAATGTTGTGAAACATGGCTCACTGACAGCTGGTCTATGACAAACTCTGCAGCTGCAATTTCAGGTGTCGTCATGCTTGAGTGTCTCTCCTGTCCTGGGAAAGTGAATTTGGGCTGAGATGCCCATGTGTGAACCAAAGCAGCAGAGGGAAGGACAAGGCACTGTCTGGAGGTTCCTACTGTGGAACAGTAGGTTGGATACTTGGGGCAGCAGCTTTGGAGTCACCACAGGAAAATTCAATAGGGAATATAGCCCAATTGTCCTTCACTAAATAATATTAAATGCCTAAAGCCAATCTACAGAAAAGAAATAAATAGGGAAAAAGTCATGTTTGCATGTCCCCTTTTCTGACAGCCTCACCTTGAAAACCACCACTGAATTCACTGTCAGCTCCTGTCTCTTGAGTTTTCCATTTGATTGTGTCATATAAGTTATAAACAGAATTGTAAAATGAACAGTAAAAAGCCCAACCCAGGATACTGTCTTTAAAGAATTTAAACCACTGCGGTTTTGTAGGCACTGTGACGCTGACCTTAAATGGGTGGCTGGATCCTGGACAGTTTGCCCAGGGGTTTGCCCTCTCCATCCTGTCATTGTTCCATATCCCTGTCTTAGCATGTTTTCAGGCAGCTGGTAGAGAAATGTCTTCATGTGTTTCAGAAAAAAATGAGCAAGTTTGAAAGTGGATGTTGCTTTGAAGAGTTGAAGTCAAAGGTGTTCATCTGACCTGGGTTATAGGAGAGGTCAAATGAAAGAATCATTGTAATGATGCCTTCTGGTCCTTATACTGTTAGCATGTGGATTTGGGGGAACTTGGAAGATTTTGCACAACATTTGCTCACAATAAGAATTGTAATGAAACTTCACCTTGAACTTTAAGAATCTTAAAAAAAAATAGGAAATGGAAAGTCAAAAACTTAAGTGTAGTCTTGGCATGGGTGTTTGCACCTTGTCACAACTCTAGATGCCTATAAATGCACCTCTGGAAACCTTTTTCTAAAGAAATTAATTACCTAGGCTTGGGAGGACTCTTCAGAATATGAAATAGGAGTTTCAAAAGGCAGAGGGACCCCTCCGTTGCATTGTGAACTGTATTTTAACTGTGCTTGTCAAGTACAAGTTGAGATATGTAGCCCAAGATTCAGATGTTTACTCAAATCTTATCTGACCTACAGAAATCTCTGAGTATGCCAAATTAGGCTGCAATTTTGTGATAACAAGATTCTTCAGGAAAATTACAGTATTTCTGATAGGTCCTAAAATAACGGCAGCATAATCTGCTGCAACGTATTCAGCCCACTCCCTTCTGATCACGAAGGGATTGCGGAAGAGAAGTATGGAAATAGAAAATGTTGATTTCTTTTTTTTTTTTTTTTTTCCTTAAAGACCATCTCCAGCTGTGGAAAATATTGTATTTTCACTTCTCAGTTCCAGAGGGTTTCATTTCCATCCTGACAGTTGTGGCCAATTTCTCCCCAGATAGAGGTGGTGCTAGACTCTGTTTTGCCAAGAATTCAGCCCATCCAAATTGCCTTGTGTTTGCTGTGGAAAAAAAAGCACATGCACAAGCTGGCACATCACACATGATGTGGCTGCCTTTTCCTCTATCTGATCCCTGCATCCCAGTTTAGTCTGTGAGTTAGCCTATCTCACCGGCACCTTATATTACAAAGGGTGGAGTTTTAGGGACATTCAGCAATCCCAACATGCAATTTGGCACCTGAAATATTTCTGAAAAGATTTCTGAAATATTTAGTGTCAAATTGCCATTGAAACCTGAGCTCACCTAGCTAAGTCGCTCTTCTACAATGGGATGTAGGTGGCTGTAGCCTCTGAGACTTGTGCCCAAAACCCCCGTCCATGGGACTGCACCTTACATGTCTCCATCAGAACAGTGTCCTTCCCCGCTGAACACCACTTAAACGTTAACGACACAGTCCCCATCGAATGCACAATGCTTTTCCTCACCTGACCACAGCAATGGGAGGTAAGTAAGGTCTTTGAATCTTTTGAAAAGCCTCAAATAAGAGTAGGTCTGGTCTGGTTTTTTGGCCTTGTTTTAGAGTTGGGAATAGGAGCGCGGCAAGCAGACCTGCTCTCTGAGGCTCCTGGTTGGAATTTTCCAACGAGCGCAATACCCTGTGGCAACGTGTGATGCCCTGGTAAGGGCACAGGACCAATTCTTAACTTTTTTTTTTTTTTGCTGACATTGCTTTTTGATGTACGACAGCTCTGTACCTCTTGCTAGAGAGAAGGTCTGTCCTGTGCAACAGCATTAACAGTGAGCTGTCCTCTCTCATTGAGCTGACCTCTGTCATTTCTTTACACACACCCTCTGCCCACCAGTGCCTCTCATGTGCCTTCCTCCTGCAGCCTCTCGTTGGTCACAGTGAGGGATGCTCCAGGTGCAGAGATCACCTTGGTTTTGCTGTTTTTGTACTGCCTGTGGCAGCCACAGGGTCCTTTGACCTCCAAACCATTAAAAACACTGCTTTTTGGGTTACTTCATCCACCTGCGTGGTTGTGGGGCTGAGTTAACTAATTTTTGTAGATTCTTTTCTTGAGTCTCAGATGAGAAGCTACTCAAGCACAGCAAGCCCTATGAGTGTGTAGATAGCCTGAGCAAGAGCACCACTGGAATTTCAAATGCTCTGATTAGATTGGAGAACCAAACTCATATGACTCACTCGGTAGGACTCAGGAGTTGCTCTGCCATTGGTATCGTCTGAAAAATGCCCTTCTCTGGAAACAGCATCTCCATAGCACTCCAGAAGTGCTCCAGTGGCTGGTGCTCATTTCATCCTTGATGTAAACAGCATAAACCCTGAGCTAGGATTTGAATGCTCACATTGCACAGAATTAAAAGAACTTTCTTTGTTACTGCTCGGCAACAAAATGTCACTTTGTCTGGCCCCACGAGAAGAGGGTTTTGCTGTACATCCTCCTGGGAAATTCCTCTTGGCTGGCAGTCAGGAGAAGAGCGGCATTTTGAGTGCTGCCGCAAGATGCTGCAATTACTGTACTTGTGTTTCTTTGCTTTTCAAGCTGCTGTCTTGGTGTCAGCCTGTGCACATTAAACATGACAGCGCTCTGTAGACTTCTCTGTGATACCAGTATATCCCTGACAAAAGCAGATTCCCAGAACATGGCTGGAGAGGAGTTCTTTACTTCTTCTGCCCCTCTCCTTTTTGCTGGTGGGACTAGTGATGATTCAGGCATGAATCCGTATCCAGTTATAAATACACCAAAAACCTGAGCGTAGCTGTGCAAAACATTAAACAAAATCCAGGAACATTTCAGAGGAAGGAATTGTGTGTGCTGCAGTTTTTTAATTAGATTAAAGAATTAGAACGAAGCAGTGTGATTCAAAGTGGTCACACAACAACAATAATAATAAATAATAAATAAAAGCTGCTCTGAAATCCTTTAATTGGAAATAAAAATCAGCTTTTGCTAAGCAACCTGGAGAGAGGGTACAAAGCGAGGGGAGGGCGTGTGGATTTGGAGCCCCTTTGAATGATCTATTATGCTGAAACTGCTTTTATCTTTTGTTTGGTGCAGTTGTTGAATGCAAAGTTGGCTTCATCTGCGTGACATGTGTGGCAGACGCCTCTTTGGTCTGTGCATCCTACAGGGTGCAAAAGACCAGCTGGCTCAGCAAATTCCTCCCGGCATTATTTGCTGCTTATCTTAATACTGTGCGCAAAGATCCTCTGACATCCTTGGGAAAGATGGACTTGCACAAGAAGGGGGAGTCTGGGAAGGAGGGGGCAGGGGGAAGGAAGATGAGGTGCAGAGAGGCAGTTGCCTCCTGGCATCCCAAGGAGCTTTACGGTTCCCACATCCTGGCATGGGCTGTGGAGATGCTTTCCCTGCCTGTCCCCTGCCCTCAGTCGAGGGGCAGGTATGACCCATTCGATGAATGGACAAATCCAAAGCCACCTGCACGCTAAGTGCTTTGGTTAGGTGGGTTTTCCCAAAACCACCTCCCACGGCCTCTTCCCAGGCTGCTTAGCACATAGATGCAGCGCCTTTTTTCCTGTTTCTGAAAAGCTCCTGTTTATTATCATCATTGCTTGGCCACTTTGGACCCCCTGTGTCACTCCAGTTTAACTGCAAGGCAACACAAGCAACAGGCAGCAGGAAGGTTATTTACCCATCACACAATGGTAACCAGCATCCTGAGAAATGTGTGACCTAGTGGTTAATGCCAGCTTGGACTATGGGTGATGGACATTTTTTCCCCTCCTGTCAGATGCAGGAAAGCATGATCGAACCAGAGTACCATCCTGTAGATGGAGTCACCCCTATTCTGCAGAGCTATATAAAACCTAAGTCAGTCCATCTACGGCGCTGATGAATGTGAAGGTTATTCTAATCAAGCTGATAAAAAATACTTTCTTAGCTTCAACTCCCCTGGAAAAGTCTGAAAGTGATTCTGCTCCAGAAGGGGTCTGGCACGGGACATTCGCACATGGCGTATTTTTCATTTCCGATCTGCGCCTGTAATAACCTTTATGGCTGAAAGAAAAGTTGACAACTTACAATAAAGGTGCTATAGCCAGAAAAAAAAAAATCTAATTTATGGTGATTTAAACACACTGTACCTGCACTGCCATTTGAAAACCATGATTGTAAAAGAACTATAACATGAAAAACGTGGGGAGGAATTTATTAAAGTCCAGGCCACTTTAGCAAAGCCAAGATCTGAGCTGCCTGAAATGTAATGTGGTGCTTATAAACTAAAGGCATAAGTTATTAACTTAACCTAAATGATTTCAGATTTGTGTTCAATGGACTTGGTAATTATGCCAAGGAATTTAAGCTGACCTCATCAAGCCTGCTTTCTCTTTTAAAATGTATTTCTGTGTCAATTAAAATGCCTGAGTATAAAAAGCAAAGTTTTTATAGGCCCAGCCATACAAATTCATTATCACGCTATTATATACTTGGCAGTCTACAAATATGCCAGTGATTAACTTAGTGTGCATTAACTGCCAGTGTTGCAGCATTTCAGATAAGTGTGGCTATTGTCTACACTCAGCTGACTGAAATTGCCATGGATATAGACCTTGGATATCCTGGTGAAAGTAAGTCCTTTCTGACTGATAGTGGCTGTCTGCTAGGTGAAGCTTATATTGGATACAGAAGCATTATAGTCAATACACAGATAACTGTTCCTGGAAAACAGCTGCTGGAGAGGCAGGTTTTCTGCAGGGTGCTGGACAGGGATGGCAAATTCCCAGGCTGGGATCAGTTCTCGCCTCTGCCCATGCATGGCTGGATAGCTTTAGTCAACAGCTTCCCTACTCCATGTGTTTCCATCATTATATTATTCCCATTTTGTTCCATTTATATGTCTGCTTTACATTGTAAATTTTATGGGGCAGGGACTGTTTTATGAGTGGCTGTTATTGTATTATTGTAAAATATTATCAGCTAAGCTGAAATTCCTCTAACAGTTGTTTCTGCTCCTCTGTGATGGCAGTGGTGGTGGGGAGATGAAGCATAGCACCACCAGACACCAAGACCCAGGGAAAAATACTCCCTTCCTTTCCATCCCATCGTTAAAGTGGTGATTCAGGCCAAGAAAGGCTAAGCACCATGCGCAGGGGACACCCAGGAGGGCAGAAGCAGAGCAGGGTACACCCCACCTCTCCAGCGTTGCCATTTGGTGCCATAGCTGTAGCCATATCCTTCCCCTCCGAACCTTCAACATTGTTTAGTTAAAAAATACAATAATATCTAACCTGTTTGGTAAATATTTCAAAATACCTAATATAAAACTCAATAAAGTAATAACGTCAATAGGGGAAGAAACTATTTCCTCAGGGTAATGGGCTCTTTCTGTCAGATAAATGCTGGAGCAAAGCCTTCAGCAGTAATGGTAATAGACATCAGGGCAGGCCCAGGGGAGAACTGTTTGATTTGGTGTTGTGATTGGGTATTTTTTCGCTTCTGCTTTATGTGTTGGCATCTGGAAGCTTGCTTTCTGGAGGTGCTGAGTAGCCATGTTCCCTATGGGAAATGGTGGTGCTCAGCATGTCCAACTATCAGGCCTCTAAAGATGAATCCTACGGACCTCATCTGTATCTGAAGGTGAGCAACAGATGCACAGTGAGGCTATGTTTTGGAGTAAATCTGAAGGAAATGATATAGGGTTTTTCCTCTGCTGCTTTTCACCCTTGGGAAGAGCTCTGTGGTTCTGCGTTCCAGCTGGAGCAAGTCCCAGGAGGTGCACTGGGAGAGGCAAACCTTAGCCTCAGTGGCTCTGGATGCCAACCTGTTCTTGCGTAACTTTTGCCTGTAGTAAAGGACACAGTAATCTGTGAAAGCATGAAATTGGGGTTCCCAAACTTGATGTTCTCTTTTCATAGAATCATGGAATGGTTTGGGTTGGAAGGGACCTTAAAGGTCCTCTAGATCCAAACTCCCTGCCATGGGCAGGGACACCTTCCACTAGACCACGTTGCTCAAAGCCTCATCTAGCCTGACCTTGACCACTTCCAGGGATGGGGCATCCACAGCTTCTCTGGGCAACCTGTTCCAGTGCCTCACCACCCTCTCCATGAAGAATTTCTTCCTTTTATCCAATCTGAATCTAGCCACTTTCAATTTAAAGCCATTGCCCTTTGTCCCATCACTACAGGCCCTTTTCTTCCATTGGTGGCAACTCTTGGCTCTACACATCCCCCTGAGATTAATGCATTTCTCATCGTACAAATACTGCAGTTGGGAAGCCAGTCATTAGAGAAGCCATCTGGGCTTCATGTCCATGTCTGGTCTTCAAGGCACCATACAGGTGAGATGAACCTTAAACTTTAGCCTTATGAAAATTAAGGACTTAGCCTAGACAGCTAACCAGGTCCCTCCAGTCAAAAGTGAGGGTAGCTATGATGACAAGAACTCTAGATTAGATACTGGTTTTAGGCTGCCCATCCTCTGGAGGTGTAGGCATGCAGGGAGAAACCTAGACTGCTTGCTGACATTGAAAACTCAATTCCTCTGAAGGTATAACATGAATTCCACCTTGACTGGATTAGCTGATCAGCAATGTGCGTCAGCTCTCCAAGGCCACCTAAATATGTACTAGTACATGGTGGTCTCCAGGTGTCTGACCTGTAACTGAGAACTGATATGGGTAACTGATAGCCCTTCCAGGCACAGAAGAATAGTCCAGGACTAAGAAGTATCAATGAATCACGTTTATGTATAAGAAATGTTCAGTTCAGTCTTAGAATATAAACAAAAACAGGGCAATGTAAAATAAGCCATGTTGTACTCTTTCGTTGTTTAAAAAATACCTGTTGAACTTATCTGCATATGAAGTCTGGCTATGATTAGACTACAGCAGCTTGGAAGGCGCCCACAGATTTCCATACCAAGTTGTGCATCGCTTTAGTAGATCTTGCTTTATATTCTAGGTAATGATGGAGCCAGAAGCCATGGTTGTTATTAGTTAGTGACACTACCATGTACACCCATATGATCGCACCTGTAGGCTGTGGTAAATATTATAGTCTCCAGGTTTTAGCCAGCCTGCAAACACTCTCTTTCTGGAGAGGCTTACTGCTTAAGGCAAGCTGAAGACAAGAGGCAGCTGGGAGGGAAATATGTATGCTATTATTCTTTTACAGCTAAAGAAATATGAGAAAGAGAGACAGCACTTGTTTATGGCAAAGACTAAATGCAAATTTCCTATTTTGCTTCAATCATGAGACAACTGAGCGTGTCTGGGAAGGACATCAGAGGCAAAACACTTTGGGATCACAAGCATCTTAGTGGGTTCCTGAAGACAACATCTTGTAACTTAGGTGTGGCAAATTCCAAGGCATGAATGGAGAGTGATGTTAGAGGTCCTGAGCATTTTACTCCTGAGCAAATAAAACTCAATTACTGAAGTTTTTGGAATGAAGGAGGACAATTATGTATGCAGGGGAATACTTAACACAGTTAGACATGTCAAAAAATAAGACTCAAACTGATGCATTATTATTTAATTAGTATTGCTCCATTTAACCAAGCCCATTTGTACTTGTACATAATATAATCCATTCAGGCACAATAGTAGCACAGAAACAACAAATTAAAAAAATGAACCTTTTTGTAAATGGAATAGTAAAAAGTCTGCTCTGGATCCAGTGAAATCCTTTCTTAGTAGGGAAATTTGACAGTATCCACTAAACAAATCACATAGAAATTGTCCTGTGGGTTTGGATTATTTAGGTACCCAGGGAATACTGAACCTGGTACTTCTACTGTGACTCCCTGTTCATGTGCCTTAATCCTGCAATAACTCCAATCATAGAATCATACAGTTGTAGGGTGGAAAAGAACTTTAAGGTTGTCAAGTCCTTGTTGTGTGAGGTTGTTAACTTCACACTGCTAATACCACCACTAAACCATGTCCCTAAGCACCTTGTCCACATGTTTCTTAAATACCTCCAGGGATGGTGACTCAACCACCTCCCTGGGCAGCCCGTTCCAATGCCTGACAACCCTTTCTGTGAAGAAATATTTCCTAATATCCAATCTGTACCTCCCCTGGCACAACTTGAGGCCATTTCCTCTTGTCCTATTGCTTGTCACTTGGGAGAAGAGACCAACACCCACCTCTCTGCACCCTCCTTTCAGGTAGTTGTAGAGAGCCGTAAAGTCCTCCCTGAGCCTCCTCTTCTCCAGGCTGAACACCCCCAGCTCCCTCAGCCACTTCTCACAGGACTTGTGCTCCAGACCCTTCCCCAGCTCCATTCCTTTCTCTGGACACACTCCAGCACCTCAGTGTCTTTCTTGAAGAGAGGGGCCCAGCACTGAGCCCAGGGTTGGAGGTGTGCCCTCACGAGGCACAATCCCTGCCCTGGTCCTGCTGGTCACGCTGTTCCTGATGCAGGCCAGGATGCCATTGGCCTTCTTGGTCTCCTGGGCACACTGCTGGCTCATATTCAGCCCCTGTTGACCAGCACCCCCAGGTCCTTTTCTGCCGGGCAGTGTTCCAGCCACTCGTTCCCAAGTCTGTAGGGTTGCAGGGAGTTGTTGTGGCTCAAGTGCAGGACCTGGCACTTGGCCTGGTTGAACCTCATACAATTGTCCTCAGCCCATGGATCCAGCCTGTCGAGATCCCTCTGTAGAGCCTTCCTGCCCTCAGGCAGATCAACACTCCCACCCAACTTGGTGTCATCTGCAAACTTGCTTGATCCCCTTATCCAGGTAATTGACAAAGATATTAAACAGAACTGGCCCCAACACTGGACCCTGGGGAACACCATGTGTGACTGTCCACCAACTGGATTTCACTCCACCCACCACAACTCTTTGGGCCTGGCCATCCAGCCAAAGAGCACACCCATCCAAGCCATGAACATCCAGTTTCTCCAGGAGAATGCTGTGAAAAAAGCTGTCAAAGGCTTTACTGAAGTCTAGACAGACAACATCCACAGCCTTTCCCTCGTCCACTAAGCAGGTCACCTTGTCATAGAAGGAGATCAGGTTAGTCAAGCGGCACCTGCCTTCCTTAACCCCGTGCTGACTGGGCCTGATTGCCTGGTTGTCTGTACGTGCCACGTGATGGTACTCAAGAGGATATCCTCCATAGCCTTCCCTGGCACCGAGGTCAGACTGACAGGCCTGTAGTTCCCCAGATTCTCCTTCTGGCCCTTCTTGTAGGTTGGCATCACATTGGCTAATCTCCAGTCAGCTGGGACCATATGTTTATGTGAACCTGGACGTTCCTTTGGCTGCCTTTTGAAATGCTAGAATCCAATTTTACACCTGGAATAATGAAAAACAGTCTTTATCACTGTTGCTCTTACCAGACATGAATTGTACAGCGATGCTTACCTGAGTCTGAAAACAGCCAACACATAGCTTCAGGGCAATAGGGAGCATGAGTCAATCCTCAATTTGCTGGCAGTACTGCAATGCCATGACGTTTGTATTGGTCTTGAAATTAAGGACTTATAAAACTGTCTACAAAAAGAGAGGACAACTGACCCCATCTTTGGGCAGGGAAAGGTCAAGATCCCTTCCAGTCCTACTTTCTATGTTTTTTCTATGAAGATGTGCACACTGTGCTGGCATAGTCAACAGCAAGATGGAGAACCTGGGAGAGTAGCACCATTTACTTGTTCCTCTGGGAAATCATGGACTTTTATTCTTTTGCCACTACAGCCATTCATTATCCTTGCTTAACCTCCCTCCTCTCTCTCTGCTCCGGGAATCAGTGAGGAGCTCAACAAGGTGGCAGAAACACTCACGCCATTTATATTTGTTGTAATAGCTTGGGACATGTGGATGTTTTTTTCCCCAAAACTAGAAACATGCTGTGAAAGTAGATGCCTGCTAACTCCCTGCCTGCTGAGCCAACGGAGCAAGCACAAGGGAATGTTTGCTAATCTAATGGGCTTCTGGCGTAGACCCAGCCTCAGTTCCAGTCATGTGAGACTGGATCTGTCCCCACTGCTGCTTCAGTTTCGAAAGGGCTGGGAAGGAGGGGTGCACTCCCTTGCATACATTTCATACTCTGGGAAGGGAAGGGACATGGAGGTAATAGGTTATAGAAAAGGGGATGATAGTGCAGCATGCTGGAAAGAGTGAGTAACCCAATTAACTTGGATGTTGATGATAAAACCACTCAGAATATCTCCCTGTGCCTAAATCTGTGGCACTTTCAAGGACTCAAATGAAAGTACTGCAGTGCCA
This sequence comes from Rhynochetos jubatus, assembly GCA_027574665.1. Lineage (NCBI taxonomy): Eukaryota > Metazoa > Chordata > Aves > Eurypygiformes > Rhynochetidae > Rhynochetos > Rhynochetos jubatus. The sequence continues at coordinate 7,054,315 of CM050653.1, read as the reverse complement.
TGACAAGTGAGCATTTGTTTTCCTAGCCCCAACCTAGGCTACACTGTGAATGATCTGGGCCAGAGACCTGGCCTGACAGCCTTGTTTGTCATTAGAGAAGGTTGTGACAACATCCATTAATCTTTTATAAATTCTTCTCTTACCCACATATTTTTTTAAGCAGGGGCTTGTAGAATGAGCAATTTTGTCTCTATTTCCGATGATCAGTCTCTGTGAAGTCAAGCCCTTATTTATTTATATAGGGTTAATATTTGTGAGGCTCATCGGTAAAGTGGCTGATAGCTTTCTGTCCAGTGTTGCCATCCATCTCAGCTGGATCTTTCAGAGGAGACTAGTGGCTGGAATGAACAGTCCTTTTTTTTTTTTTTTCCCCTTGGAAATAATCTGAGTGGCTCACCAAAAAGATAAAGATTTCTCCTTCATTAAAATAAAATCACTCACCTGCATGTAAGAAAGATGCCTGTACCACTCACTGCCACCAAGCAACACTTTTTCTTTCTCCTTTCCACTGAAGAGAGATGCACCTCAAATAGTTAAACCACCCAGATTGCCTCTCCTCTCTACCTTGGCCTGGATACCAAGTGAGGGATATACTTCATAGTGATACACAGGCGTGAGTGCCGTGGTGTAACAGTGGCACGTTTGTTAATGATCAGTAAGCAATAGTGTAAGATGTGTTTGTTACTAGTATGACATTGTGGTTACTTAGCCCCATGTCAGCTCTGGCCAGCCTGTTCTTCATGTGACGTTTTTCATGGAGAACCTACAGCTGTTGACAGTGAGCTCAGAGCAAATCCCGATAGAGCATTCCGATAGAGCAAAGTTTGCTTTGCAGAGAAAAAGTCTCCACAAGTGTGTGTTTTATGGTTGAATGGATGTTGTATGACTCTCAGATGCATTGGTTTTAAAATAAAAAAAACATTAAATACAGCATGATGGCCAAGAATAGTCCAAATTGAGATTCTAAATAGAATCAGCATGGAGTTTGGCCTTGTAGCGTATTGGCTTAAATATTCATCACCAACACCAGCCTTCATATTAATGAAAAATATTAAATATTTGGCTCACCATATCCAGTCAGAACCATCCTGGATACAATTCATTTATGCTAACCAAGTGGAAGACCTTCTGTAGAGCTACCAGAGAGAAGGAGAAATTGAGGGATCTTTCACTGCCAAGTATTAGGTCTGTTGTTGTTGAAGACAGTTGACTTTGAACGACTTTTGTGCAGAAATGTTTTGAGGAGGACCTAGAAGTCCACACAGGTGGTGTACTTTGGGATTTGCAGTATCATGGCTTGATCTTTTGACAAGAGGCAGGAGAGATCATTGTGGCATTCAGCTTCTCTGAAGCAAGGGCAGCAATTTCTCACCTGACCTGAGAAAATCTGGCAGGCTGGAAGTCTAGGCCAGGTCCTTCTACAAATGGTGAGACTGCACTGAGGGATAATGTTCTCAAAGAGTGTTTGTTTTTCATAACTGATTGCTTTCTGTGCTTTTTTAGGAGTAAAAGTGTTTGGGGTTAGAAAATTCCTGTGGCTCACCAGTGTTTTGGCTTTACTGCCATCTAACCCTGAGGGGTTAGTTAAGAAACCAGAGCTCCAGACACCTCTGGAAGTATCTGACTGATGTCTCAGTAGAGCTGAAGGACTGTTTCCAGGCTGCAAAGAGGTGAGTGGTAGGACCCTATATTGTCCAAACAAGATAATCTGGCATGAGCTTGGCCTCAGGATGCCCTTGCAACGAGCTGGTGGCCACGGGAAAAGGAGACATGACCATTGCAGGACTCTCTTTAATCACTCTCTACAGCTCCCATCAGGGCCTTACCTGTACACCCTTGTCCTACAGAACAAAGTGTTAAAGGTTGTACTTCTGAAGGTCACAGGCTGTCTCAGAGCCAATGAGGCTTCATGTTGCCAACACACCCCCAGGGGGGATCATCTGAGACTGACTATCAGTGTAAAACAACCACATGTTGCAATAGTGAGGCAGCATGGCTGGAGACAATCCTGCTGGTTGTCACCCAAAGCATGTGGACTGTAGTCAATTGCTCTGTTGCCATCTCCTCAGAGAGCCATTGTTAACACAGCAGGTAGAATTTACCTCATCTCTTCTAAGCAGGGAATTAGGGATCAAGAAGGAACAGGAGCCATTTAAGTGGTACAAAGTATGACTGGGTGTCTAGGCAGGTGGTGGGTCAGATCCCACGTGAGGATGCTCTCTGAAATCCTACTGAAATGAGGGAATTTTTGAGCTCTGGGAGATTAGTTTTACCCTGTGGCTCTTCCATAGACCTCTGGTGATCACACTGAGGAGCTGATTGGGCTTAATGATCATGCTTTTAATGGTTGTTCCCTTGCATTTGCATGCTATATGCATGGACAGTTCATCCAGTCATGTCCAGTAGGACTGATGCAGGCTCCAGGGAGCAACTTCAGCGATTGCTGAAGCAATCATTTTGCATTTGCTGTCTCCATGGACAAGGACAACAGTCAAGAAAGGAATTCTTGGCCCACAGAGATCACCCTCTGTGCCTCTTTCCTTCTTCTTTAAAGTGAAGGTGATACTGCTTTTCAGTTTTCTGTTTAGATTGTTGGCTTTTTGAGGCAGGGGACATTTCCCACTCTTTACATTTACTTCTTTGTACAACATGTAAATGCTGATCTGCTGTGCCTCTTGTTAGGTACATATGAATGACCCGGTACAAAGGGCCTCAAACTATTCAATAACAGATACTACAGACGTTTTTCAATGCTGCCTTTGCATTTACTGAAGCCAACAGCTTATTAAATGAACTAAAACTAAAGGGGGAGCAGAACTTAACTCCAAGCAGTGTGCAGTGCACAGTGGTATGACTGGGGTTGGAAGTGCTGAGCTTTCATGATACTTAAACTCCATCAGCTCTCTGCCCTGTTGTCTGAATGCTCCTTGGGGACCACCACACCTCCCAGGGCTGCCTTTTCATCAGTGGCCAAGATGGCAGGTGCAGGTTGATAATTACTCATTCCTTTTTTTATTACCTTTGACATGTTAAAATATTGTTTAGTGATTTACTCTACTTTGTATTTAAATCTAGTGATTAGAATATATTTTTATATTAGACTACAGTTTTACTTTGAAGATGAAAAGTGCCATGTATTAAATTATAGTGCAATAACTCATGGATCCTGTTATTCACAGTCTACATAACCCATACTTGAGAAGCAGCGAGTTGGATGCTCTTTACATGTGTACCTAGATACCTCTGTTGCTCCTACAAATGTATTTCGGCAAGGAATGAACTGAAACCATAAAGACTATGTGGTCTCCCCGTGTCCTCACAGCTGATACCAGCAGAACTTCTATTTTGACTCCTGAAGAAAGAAGAAATCCATCATCCCAGCAAAACCCTATCTACCCATTTTTAGGAGAAGGTCACAGACTAGGCAGGCTGAAAAGGCCATTCAGCAAAAATAAACAGAGGAAAATATGACCATCTGTGCTCATCTCGGATGAGCAAATGGTATTTGGCATAGTCATAGTCACAGCTGAGTACCATTACCTTCTGTCCCCTCCAGAGAGGGAGTGTGAACTTCACCATTTAAGCACCAGGAGGTTTTGCAGTTGAACTGGCACCGTGAGCTGTGAAACCTTGTCATGTGATGAACCACAGCCTTCACTGCACAACTCTCCCTGTCTGTTTGTGACTTTTCTAACCCTTGTGTGTATGTAAAGAGGACAATATGAACCATCTCTGGTGTAACTCCATCACGTGCTGTGGCTCACAATTACCCTGAATTTGGTCCAGAGGCTCAAATGTGTGGCTCACAGTCCCCCCCGAAAGCTGTGAATCTTGGCATTATGAGGTAACTTAGATACTTATGATGGAGTTCATGGCCAAACTCTAAACAGCCATCTTAGAGGTCTTGTCTTTAATACGTGTTTCCTCCACTCTTTGTGGTTGGTTGGTGTGCTGGATTTGCATGGCAAGGTTTTGGTGGGGGGCTATAGGGGTGGCTTCTGCGAAAAGCTGCTAGAAGCCTCCTCTGTGTCCAATAGACCCAATGCTAGCCGGCTCCAAGACAGACCCACTACTGGCCAAGGCTGAGCCCATCAGCAACTGTTGGTAGTGCCTCTGGGATAATGTGTTTAAGGGGGGATGGAGGGAAAAGAGTGCAACTTCAGCTGAAGAGAGGAGTGAGAAAATGTGAGAGAAACAGCTCTGCAGACCACAAAGTCAGTGGAGAAGGAGGGGAGGAGGTGCTCCAGGTGCTGGAGCAGAGATTCCCTGTCAGCCTGTGGTTCAGCCCGTGGTGCAGCCCATGGTGAGGCCGGCTGTGCCCTGCAGACATGGAGGGTCACGGGTGGGCACAGACCACCCTGCAGCCCAGGGAGGACCCCACACCGGAGCAGGGGGATGCCTGAAGGAGGCTGTGACCCCATGGGCAGCCTGCGCTGGAGCAGGGTCCTGGCAGGAGCTGTGGCCCCAGGGAGAGAGGAGCCCAGGCTGGAGTAGGTTTGCTGGCAGGACTTGTGACCCTGGGGGGACCCAGGCTGGAGCAGGCTGCTCCTGAAGGATGGCACCCCGTAGGGAGCCCCACGCTGGAGCAGTTCATGGAGAACTGCAGCCCGTGGGAAGGACTCACATTGGAGAAGGTGGTGGAGGACTGTCTCCCGTGGGATGGACACCACACTGGAACAGGGACAGAGTGTGAGGATCCTCCCCTGAGGAGGAAGGAGCGACAGAGACAGCGTGTGATGGACTGACCACAACCCCTATTCCCCGTCCCCCTGCGCTGCTGGTGGGGGAGGAGGTGGAGAAAAGCAGGAGTGAAGCTGAGCCTGGGGAAGAAGGGAGGGGTGGAGGGAAGGCGTTTTAAGATTTGGTTTTAGTTCTCATTATTCTATTCTGATGTGATTGGTAATAAATTATATTAATTTTCCCTAAGCTGAGTCTGCTTTGCCCATGATGGTAATTGCTCAATGATCTCTCCCTGTCCTTATCTCAACCCACGAGCTTTTCATTATATTTTCTCTCTCCTGCCCAGCTGAGGAGGGCAGTGATGGAGTGGCTTTGATGGGCACCTAGCCTCCAGTAAGGGTCAACCCATCACAGTTGGTGATATGTTTTCTTGAAGTTATAGTCCAGAAATGGGGGGAAAACCCCATAAAAGAAAGCAGAATGGTGTAGAAAGGGACCACTGGTGAAAGAGAGCATGTTTTCCTGTGTTAGTGATGCTGTGAGGCTATCTTCTGCCTGACTCCAGTTAAGCCCAAATTGTCATGCAGTATTGGATTGCAAGACCAGGTGTACTCTGCATTTAACTGGTGGACTCCACGCGCCTTCAGGTATGAGTCAAGGGCATTTTTGGCAGCCCATGGACCTGGGCTCACCCGGTGGTAGTGTTTGGTTCATCTCTCATGTAACACCTGAGTACAAAGTCTGTGGTGTGAAGATCTAATCCAAGGCTGAGCACCAAGTTCAGCACAACCATCTTGACAACTTATTTACACTTTCCTTAAATTCACAGCTCCTGGAATTAAGTTAAACCTGACTCTCAACTTTCATTAAAAGTAAAGAGAGGAGTGTGACTACAGGAAAACTGTCAGGATGAGCCTTGCTCATTCACAACTACAGGGAAACAAAACATAATGTAGGATAACCCTGTCTGACTTTGAGGTGGCCTGACCTCTGGTTAAGCACATGTGGCTGGGGGCAGTTTGGGATGCAGTTATGGAAGTCTCTTCTACATATGTCTCCCAGGACTGCCCACCTTTGGCTCCATCAGCTTCTCTTCCCACTTTCTGGGGGGTTATGGCTGATATGACAGCACCTAGTCACCTCCTTGTGCTACACTCTTTGCCAGATTTGTGAAATCAAGTGTTTAAAAGAAAATCTACCAAAAAGATACCATCATGCCAGATGGTCTGAGGTGTCTATAGCTCATAGTAGTAAAACTACTCCCCTACTTCAGCTGCTGATGTGCATGCCTGACTGTAGTTTTTACAGCACCACAGGTGATCACCATCAGCATGGTTTAGTTTCCTAAATACATTATTTAGACAACTTTTCATGAGACTTGAAGTGCCCTTGGGTAGCTGAGACGTCCTCATGGATTGGGCAGATGTGACCCACTGGAGACCTGTGCCTCTCTGCAGTGGTAGCCAGGTCCAGACAGGGTAAACTAAGACAGCCCAGGTGGCCACAAATACTTAGACACCTGAACTGTACCTGATGTGTCCACACAATTTTCATTGTACAGAAAAAATGGTGTGGCGTTTGTAGTACAGAGGCAGTTATATTGATACGAAGCGGCTGGATGCGGCATGGGCGCACAATTGCATTTCCATAGCCAGTATGTGTAATCTGATGTTCATGCTGCTCATCTGCTGACCACAAGAGGACGAAGATCCTAACCTGGATGGAAGAATTTGGGCAAACAACCCACATGACCATAAAGTCTTCCTGGACAAGGTAATTTCCTTGAATGCATATAGATAGGTTTGAATATGGGTTTGGATGTGTTTTGGGGTTTTTTGGAGGTTGCTAGTTTTTTAATTAGGGTTACATCTGTGTTCGCTCACCGCAGTGTTTCTGATGGAGGACTAGACACCTTAGAACTCGGTTTATTGAGTGGTTGAGCCATGACCCATCCACGCTCGCATCAAGGACAGGACATTTTTATAATTGCGTGACTCCACCTGCACTAAGGTGTATGCCAGTGAAATATAACTGCTTCTAAATGAAAGGATCACCTGGATTTGCATAATATATATAGGGATCTATCACACAGGTACCTAAAAAGTAGGGCTTATCTAGTTCCTACCTGTCAACCAAGATACCGCAGCTATCCTTATGTATATTCTTTGCCTTTTTCTGTTACGAGACCTGCAGTTTAGCTTACCCCTTTTTCACAGAGACATAAGTTATTGTGCTTAACTCAAAACAAGAAGCAATTAGTTACCTTGCCATTTTAAGATGCTGTAACTCAATTGACTGATTGTGTTCTGCTGTTTTAGACCAAGTCTATCATGGCTGCAAATGTTAACTTAATTTAGGCACTCATCAAATGCTTGTTTCTGGCTGGGGTCCAGCTTTCAACAAATGTTTAAATCCTGAAAGATGTATTCATGGACGATTGCTAATTTGCAGCCCCATTAGTTAGGATTCTTTCTCCAGCAGGTGCTTCTGCTGCAGGAAAAGTTTTTCTGTTCTCTGGAGGGGGCTATGGGAGGGATACTGGAGCAGCACCATCCCCCAGCATACCCATCCTCTCTCTGCCTTGCAAAATTGAGAGCTCTAACCAGCACTTCTAACTGTGTAAGCTCATCCAGCCTTCAGATAACTCGGAAAAGCAAGACCTTCGCATAGATTTGGACTTTGCATGGATTTGCAGAGATTTGGAGTAAAGCTGCATATATGCCTCAGTCAGCTGCGATGTGTAGATATGACTCAACATTGCACCATGCCCTGGCTGTTAAGTTGTCCTCTGGTGAACCAAGAAAACAAGAGAATTTTGGGATTTAGCCCCACTCAACCGGAGCCGCCTGCTTACTGCTCGTGGTTTTCCTGGAAGTCACTGAGAACTTCTTACGCCTTGTATGGGGGCTTGAAGTGACAAGTGACTGGGTAAACCCGCTCACCAAAGAATGCATTTTAGTTTGAATATATTAAATTACACCTTGAACAAGAAGCCAGAGCAGGCTCAAGACCCTTTGAAAGGAATGTTAGTCTATGGTCACTGTCACCCCTGCAGAGGTGGGGGATTCTACGTAGACTTCAAAGGTGGGCTTGTTCAGGACCATGCTCTGCCATCCCAAATGGGCCTTTGCTGAGCAAGGGGAGCTGTGCATAGCACCGAGGTGCTGGCTGCGTGACAAGCTTCACAACACGATGAAGCGGGGCCCAGCCTTTACAGAACGCGTCAGGGCTCAGATCCAGAGTACAGAGTAGCATGGACATTTGAACAGAGTTGTCACTGGAAGGAAAGGCGCACACACAAAATGGGATTTTGGGGCGTATCCGGAAGTTGAAAATCAAGCCACTGTTCCAAAATGCATCAGTGAAGGTGCACTAGTGAGGTAGGACCAAAGATCCCCACCCTGGAGCAAAGTGCTAAGCCCTCTCAAGTAGGTAGTTTTCCATGAGAAAACAACAATTCTTAAATCTCAGCCTGTTTCTACCCATGTCCCAGTGTATCCACTGTGTCATGCCTCGAAAAGGAGAAGATTTGCCTGTCCTGAGCAGCAAGACTTCCACTGCTGCCTTTGGGAGAGTCTGTGCCAGAAAATATTTAAGGGGAGTATTCAAAGCAGCAGCAGTTCTCCTAGTGTTTAATTTCTCTAGTGAGAAAAGCACAGGGTGGGCTGCAGATGATCTAAGCATGTCAGTTGTCAGATGAAAGCATTTCCAAATGGCTTTCTGGTTATATTTATGTCTTCTGGCTGAAAATGCATTTGATATTTTTTTCAGATGAGGACTTTTTTTTTTTTTTTTCCCTCTGCCTGTCTTAGAAAGGGAATTTACTGATTAAAAGTCACTGCATTGACAGCACTGGAAATTGAAGTTCCTTTTTTATCTAGAGAACAGGTACAGCATGTACAGACGCAGCATAAACCCAGGCTGCTGATGTGTCTTAGCTCTGTCCTGGGCTTAACAACCTGGAAGGAAGAGGGAATAAGCCAGCCCTGTTAGGTTGTGCTGCTGTTCAGGTGGAGAACCCTGGCTTTAAATCTGGGATAGGAGGTTTTGTTAATAGGATTGTCTGTTCAGCAGGAGCACTGCTGAAAACCTCTCTCGGTGGATTTGCAAAGAAAGTAACTGGATAGCTGTCAGGTACTGACAAGCGTTGATCTTCTGAGTTGGATTTGAACGGCTCAATGATCAGCGAAAGACTTTTCCCACTTCTGAGAAAGTCTCTTTAAGAGGAAAGTGGTCTCTGTTGGACTGCAAAGGAGATCCCCTTACATACTCACAATGAGGATATCACTTTACATACAGGTCTCATTCTTTTAACAAGCCTCTGAAAGAGGTCTTTGTCTTATGATTTAGTAAGGTCCACTTTTTTTGAAAGATCTGTGCCAAGAGCTAAACATGTATAAATTGATTTGGGAAAAATAATTCCACAGCAAGGTAATTGGCTGTACCATGAAAACCAAGCATTGCCTTGGCATTTGGAGTATAGATGCAGCCTCTGTTTGCAAAATTAGACAGCCAGTGTTACAAAAATGGAACTCTAGTAAGCAGTTTCCATTTTCCTTCCTCTCGTAAGCCCAAAATCTGTTGAGAATGGCTTTATTCTAGTAGACCATCAGGAAACTGGATGTCAGTGTTGTATAGACCACTTGTTTCTGCATTCAGAAACAAAAATATAATCATGGAATTAATGGTCATTGACCTTTCAACAGGTGTCTGTGTGCATGTAAAAAAAGATAGGAGGTGTATTTCTAGCCTATTTTCCTCAGGAAATACGATGTATTTGATGGGAAATAAGACATATGATTTCTGTGTCTGTGTATATATCCACTTGCTACTTTCTAAGCCTGCTGGCCTATTTTAATCAAATTTGACACAGTTCTCAAGATATTTAATTCCTACAAGTTTCATTAAAATAGGCCGTACAGAATGCAAACTCTCTTAATGTCTTCCCTAGGGAAAGGTTGCAGTGTTAGCATGACTCTTCATAGACACGAGAGAATGCCTCCAGAGATGTCAAATTTGTGGGAAAACTGGCTTCACTAGTTTTGTTATCTGTGGAGTTATTTGGCAAATTATATGGCAAGGTGTCACTGAAGGACCTGCTCTGTATGTCCTTCTGTCCCTGGGAAAGGGTGACTCAGGAGCTAAAGAGATCTGGGCAATGTGGATGATACTCAGCCAACAATTCTCACTGTGGTGCCTTAAGGGAGGGAGTGGTTTTGATTTCTTTCCATTAATTTTCACATGAAACTTAGTGGCCACAGTATTTCCTATGATTACCAGGACCTCATGAGGATATATGTATTAATCAGTTTAGGTTAAGTTCCTTGAAATTCTTGGGTAGATGTTTTGTACCAAGGAAACTTTGTACTTCAACAGGCAATGCAAAATAATTGAAGAAGAAATGTTCCAAACTTGAAAATGCTAATTCTGCAAAAGAACAAAATACTGAGAGGAAAAATATCCATAGTTTGACTTACTGGAGAACAGATGCAAGTTTTTGAAGCTTTCTCACTCAAACATTGAAAGGGTTTCTTTTTTTTTTTTTCAAAATGCTGCTTTCAGAGCTTTCCTTTCTTCTTCATCTTCTTTTTTTAACTAACTCTAGTGCAAAGAACATAAAGCGAGTCCTTCAAATGAGTAAATTCATCATTAAACTTGGATAGTATTCTTTATAGAAACCATTTTTCTCTTGAGCTGGCAAATTAAGTCCATATAATAGGAAGAGGTTTTGGTTGGGTAATCTTTACACAGCATTCTGCATGTTTCATGTTATTTAAGAAAAAATATGGTGGTCAAATATCTAAGGTGGTACCTTGCATCCATTAGTGTTGAATTGGAGGGTGAATCCTCTCTTGAATGTAAAGCTCCAGTTTCAGCATTAATAGAGGCCACAGTAGGAGCTTTGGTGGCTCTGTGGCACTTGAGCCAAAGTGGTAATTCTCTGAGATGGCAGCAGTTACAAGAAATTATCTTCAGTAGGTTCAGAAAGTATATTTGATGGCATTACATCTCCTTTTCCAAACATCTCCCGTTCAGGGGACAAACCCCATTTGCTCTATATTGTGGTTTGCTACATAAGGAAAATTTTGGCAAGGTAGAGGATCTGTCATGTTGTGTATGACTAGAGGCAATGCAGCACTGTCTGGGGGCTGTTTTCATGCAAAAGTAAAAATGTTCCCTAATGATTAATAATTGGGAGGTGTGGGGAAAGGGGAGAGAAAGAGACCAGCTAAATAGTTTCAGCTACGCAAAATTCATGTGGTCAGTAAATCAGTTAATAAACCTGTCTGTTGGAAATGCCCTGGCTCACACTGATCAAAACGTTCCAGCAGGCAGTGCCTCTGAGACCTCACAGCTCAGCAGAGAACTGCAAACTGTTAATCTGAAAAATATTAAGAAGCAAAGGACAAAATAAAACAACCTTCTCCCCCCAGCCCTGAACTCAAGTGTCTGTGGTTCTAAATGTACTTTGTCTATGTCACCCTGGCTGCTAAATGCTTTCTATTGATTTCTCTCTTACACTCTTTTTTTTCCCCTGTTTTTCTTTGTGTGTGTGTGTTTTTTTTATTTCCTCTTCCTTTACATCCACTTGTTCTATAGGTACAATGTGTAGCCTTAAACAAAGACCGCAGAGTGACTGTTTGGAAGATCACAGCTCTTTCTGTTGGCTGAGAGAGCAATGCCTTTCGAAGCAGAGTCATGTCTTTTGTTCTGGCAGGGGATATTGAGCACAGTGGCTGAGCAAGAGGTGGTGCTTGTCCAGTTCTGGTTGGGTATTGTTCCATACATATGCTCCCATTGCTTCCATCTATCCCCTTGCATTTAGGAAGGAGCAAAGAGATGGACATTTCCATCTGCACCAGTCCCACCAGCACCCTTGCCCTGCATGTCTCAGAGACACCCAACAGGTCAAACAACCAGACCTTGCAAGCTGCTGTATACCCTTCTACTGGCTTCACTGAGACTGAAAATTAGTAGCCACCCAGTTTTATGGGATGGTGGTGGGACTGGTGCGGATGGAAATGAATTTTGGTTGGTCTCAGCATGTATGATTAAATAATACGGAGCTTTAGAAACTTTCATGCAGTGGCAATCTAGTACGAGTGACTGCAGCCTGTAGCATCATATAACTGTTTTGTCTTTTCCCTCGCCTGCTTCCCCAGCGAAGGAGCCTGCAGAGATTTTCCAGCTGTGTGGGAATAGCAGGGGAGCGCTGGTCGAGTGACATGTGAAGCAGCTCACTGCAGTATGGTTGGAGACTTCAGAGGGGACGTCTCACAGGAGGAATTCCAGCTCTGGAGGCTTTAGTGTTTGTGTGGGTTGTTGTGGCTGCTGTTGTTTTCTCCTTTGTTTTCTGCAGCTCAGTATATTGTTATAATAGAGCAGGGCAGCATGGGAGTTGTTAAAAATCCTCATGTTTTCCCCCCTCCTCTTTAGGAGCAGAAGGGAATACAATTCCTCTAAGGTGGAGGTAAAACGTGATGTGCAGAAGTATGAGCCACCTGGCTTGAGGTATATGGGCAAGCTGCTTTCTCCCCCCTCCCTGCTTTCTCACCATCCATCAGAGCTGAGATCAATTCAAGTGTCTTGGCCGCAAATTTGGTTAGTGAGCGGGGAAACTATGCCTTTGTTCTGATGCTGGCAAACCTCAGCAAGCTTGATTATCTAAAATAAAACCATCTGCAGCCACTCTAATCAATGGCACATGCATAGCAGCAAAAGCTCTAAGCTCATGGCTCGTGTAAAATGTTCATTACATCAGACTGTTGTGCTGCAGGAAAGAATTTATGGGTGAGAGCAAGAGGCTCAGTATTACCCAAACTTATTGGTGGGACACATGTCCCACTGTGTACCCTGTGACAATTCTCCCCTGCGGTGGCTGGTCCAGCAAAGATGAGGCTACTGCAGCTACTGGCTGGAGGAGTCACGGTGAGTGCCAGGGTCATTCCTGTGGCACTGCAGGTCTTGGATTCAGGACTCTACATGGCGATGTTTTCAGGCAGGCTTGGAAAACAGAAAGGAGCCATGAAGTTTTCTCATGTTACGTGTGGGGTGAATGAGATTATGATAACGCTATCACTGGATTTGCAGGAAATAGGTTAATCTATTTCTCCCTACATTAAGTCCCCTGCAAGCTGAGGGCTCATGTTCAGCTCCGTGTCTCGAGGGTGAGGTGCAGCCTGCTGATACCACAAACCATGTGGGTCTAACTGGTGACCATATCCTGGATCATAGAGCCTAACGCTTTGGGCACGCTTCCACAAGCTGGAGCAGATATCCAAGGCAGCTTGCTGGTATAGGAGTCAGCAATGCAATACCTACGCTTCCCTTGTCTTTTAAATATGCACACCAGCCTGGACCAGAGCACATATGAAGAATGCAGGTGCTATGTCTAGCTCCAAGACAGTTTTCTTAAAAACTGATGGCAGGAATAAGTTCCGTGCTACTCCTATAATTCTCTATCCCTACAGCCTTGTGTGACGCAGCTAACGATGCACCTGCCAAAACCAAATATTTCCTCAGGCATGGAAAAAATACATCACTCCACCACTGGAGCTCACCTGCCCTAACGTTATAGAAGTTGTTCACTGCCATCTTTTCCCATTTGCACTTTTCACATCAAACTATTGTGCCAAAATTGACAGGCATGGCAAAGCTGGGATGCTGAATCCATTATTTTGGCTGATGATAATCACAGCATCTATTCCTCTGAAAAGTATAAAAATCTGGTCCCCTATGGTCTCTTTGGAGCAACATGTAGCCTGGTACTCGTTAAAAAATGTCTTTGACTTCTCTTTTTCGTCGTGTTTGAACATATGCTGAGCCTGGGAGATCCTCTCTGAGTTTGTGATCTTCCTCCTGCAAAACCCACCTCTTTGTTCAGCAGTATGTGAAGCGGTGGTAGACACGGTTGCTTTGTATTCTGAGGCAGCACTTAAAACTAGTCTTTTCCCTTCAAAATCAGATACACAGGTCAAAGGGGCAACTGGTCACGTGGTTTCATCTACACTCGCCTGACAGCTCCCATCCTCTTCTGCATATTCATTGCCGCCTCTTTCACTGCAAAATGATGTACTTGAAAGTCTACTCCCCATCTGACTACTTTGGGGACTGATTTATGATAGAAGAGGCTTTTTCAAATTGTATTAATCTTTACATATTGAACATGGCCCTGGGCTACAGCACATTGGTTTTGGGCTTGCATGTTTCTGTTTTTTGAAGGGTTATTATGTTAGTTTATAGTAAAGATTGATTTAATCAGACAAAATCTCCCAACTTAGAACCGAATCCTAATTTAGCAAACCAAAACCACTCAGGAAAGCACGTAAGCACATGGTTTATGGCAAGAAAGTGCTTAAATTGTGATAGGGTCAACAAGTTAGAAGGATTTTCTTAGGGAGTTCTGCTGATCTGGGCAGGGAGAGCAGAAGAGGAAATATCTGCTACTTCTCGCACTCAAGTTAGGTCACTTAGGTACAGTGAAGGTGGTGGTGGGAGCTATGATGATCAAAAGCAGCCTGGCTTCTTGTCTCTGCTCATAGAGGCCAGTGCAGTATTGGTAATGAAAGCTTGACAAGACTTTTTCCAGTCCCACTGACTGCTCCAGTCCCACTGGCAGTGCTGGGTTAACGGTTGAACTTAGTGATCTTTCCAACCTAAACAATTCTATGATTCTACTTTTCCAAGCCATTGGATACACTGCAGGCACATATGCCGCTTTGAGATTTACTTTTCTGTAGCACGTTTGACTGTCCACTGAAAGGAGATTCTGAATTTGACAGCAGCACTCAGCAAGAGTGTGAATTTCCAAGTTTTACGCTCATATGTGCAGTTCAACATTCATCCTGCTGTTGGTTAGTTACATAAGGCTTTCCAGGGAGGGAACAGGAGCGTTACCTTGACGTTCCTACAGTGAACCCACACAGTGTGAGCTGCAAACTGTGACTGCTCGCAGCATACCGCTCAAACGATCTGCAGACTGATTATGATTCACCGAAGAAACCTGCAAATAATTTTAGATGAAGAGTCCAATCAAGAATCTATTTGCAGACAATTCACAAACACAAAAAGAAGTGAGATTCATTGGATAAATTATGCATTATGAATTATTCATCCAGCTCCAGTTAATGAGGTAAATGGTACTATCAGTGTTTAAAGTTAAGCTCATTTGTATATATTGGGCAGATCAAAGCTGAAGTAGGAGATGAGGTTTTGAGGAAATAACCTGGGCTCCACAGAGTTCAACAGCAGAACTACTAACTGTGTGTTCAACCAGGATTTCATCCTTCAGTTCAAACGTAATGGCTTGTCTGTGCTCTTGCATCACAGGAGCAAAAGAAGGTACTCCTAATTCCAGGTTTAGATCTCTACATTAGATGCCTTTTTTAGGGGCACCTTGCAATGAAACCAAGAAAGAAAACATCAGCAAGGAAGGGAAACTTGGGGTGGCTTATTAAAAGCTTTTGTGATGTATTTAATATGGGGATTGGCCTGACTCAGAAATCTTGGGTCTTGATTAATTTTTTGCAAGAGTTAAGTGATATCCAGGCATACATCTGCATTACAATTTGGAAAAATCCCGTTGAAAGAGGAATCATGAAAATCTGAGAATGTTCTAAAGCTTTCCTGTTTAAATGAGCTTAGTTTGACCAATGTTTTAAGACGTCCATATTTAAACCTTGGCTTTAGACCAGCAAAGCATTTAAGCACGTGATTGATTTTAATCACATGAGTAACTATTGAAGTCAAGGGGAATACTTCTGTGAGCAAAAGTATATGTAAGCATAAGTCCATTCAGAAAATCCAAGGTTTGGTTCTAGCCACTCAGAGATTTAGGCAGAATTAAATGAGAGGTCAAGTGGATATTAATTTCTTCCAAAATAATTTTCTTTAAGAGTCTCAAGGTGTATTTAAAACCTTCATTTAGTCATCTAAGTTTGAAAATTTTCAATTCTAATCTTCTGCAACCTCAAGTAGAAGAATTGAGATAAATCTTCATGGAATTATTTATTACTTTACTGGAAAAACCCTTAAAAACAACAACAATAAGTTGACCATGAGCCAGCAATGGACCCTTGTGGCCAAGGCCAATAGTATCCTGGGATGCATTAAAAAGACCATGGCCAGCAGGTCAAGGGAGGTTATCCTCCCCCTCTACGCTTCCCTAGTGAGGACATATCTGGAGTGCTGTGTCCAGTTCTGGGCTCCCCAGTTCAAGAAATATGAGAACTACTGGAGAGAGTGGGGCGGAGGGCTATGAGGATGATCAAGGGAATGGAGCACCTCTCTTGTGAGGAAAGGCTGAAAGAGCTGGGCCTGTTTAGCCTGCGGAAGACTGAGAGGGGATCTCATCAATGTTTATAAA
Organism: Rhynochetos jubatus; assembly: GCA_027574665.1. NCBI lineage: Eukaryota > Metazoa > Chordata > Aves > Eurypygiformes > Rhynochetidae > Rhynochetos > Rhynochetos jubatus. Next base: position 7,038,270 of record CM050653.1, on the reverse strand, counting down.
TACGTAAAGGGCAGGTGTCAAAAGGACGGGGCCAGACTTTTCAGTGGTGCCCAGTGACAAGACAAGGGGCAATGGGCACAAACTGGAATGCTGGAAATTCCATCTCAACATGAGGAAGAAATTTTTACTTTGTGGGTGCCAGAGGACAGGAACAGGCTGCCCAGAGAGGTTGTGGAATCACCTTCTCTAGAGATAGTAAAAACTCGCCTGGATGCCTTCCTGTCCAGACTGCTCAAGGTGAACCTGCTTTGGCAGTGCAGTTGGACTAATCTCCGAAGGTCCCTTCCAACCCCTAGCATTCTGTGATTCTGTTATTAATTCCAAATCTAGGTTTTCCTTTGCATTTTCAATTTTTGAATTTTTAAAAACAGATTTCTTTTTGCTCTAGAACTTGACATTTTTAATATGAAATGACATTGTCAAGAAACAGGTTTTTTGACATAGCTACACTAAATCTTTAGCAGGTAATGCTTGAAATTACAGGCCACAGATCTCTGTAAGTGCTATTTACTAACATGATAATTGTGGAACATTCGATGATGTGTTAAGTACCATGGAGTGGCAGTATAATTACAGTACATGGCACGTTACAATATAAATATAAAGTAAATACATGATTATTTCTGGCTTAGGTCACATGGTAAATACTAAGTGCAATTACAGCACCAAGTAATCTGCAGGAACGTGTAATTACTCTTGGGCTCAATTCATTTACAAATCCTTGTCCAGCTTTTCACACCACATGGGTTGTGGAAACTGTGGAAAACCGATTATTCATGACTGCAATGGCCTCCTTATTACCACAGCCAAGCCTTATATACAGATGATGGCTCCTCTGCCCTCTCCTGTGTCCCAGAGGATGGAGGTGAAGATTGGCATTATCAAGGCAGCACCAGGTAGCCAGATGTCCACGGAAAGCTGGGCCAAGAGCTCGCTCCAACTCATTTGACAAACTCAGCTGACGTTATCTAACGTTTTCATCTCACCAGTTTTGCTTTAGTGAGATCATCTTGCTCCATTTTTGAGTTATCCATCAGCAGTGCAGACTCTGCCTTACTCTGCATCCTGGTAGTCGAAGGCTAGGGCTGATTGCTGTTCATCATGCACTGGTCCCAGGCTGAACTAGGAACCTGCCATTTTGCAATCTGTATTTGGATCCCTCTGTTCTATTAGCTAGTAGGTATGAGGGGCTGAGAGGCATGTCTTGGATGACACAGCCAACATCTCCACAGGTTCAAGAGCAAGAGATGGCAGCAGCAGCAGCATCCAGGGATATGGAAATTCTGTACACCTAATGGAGAGCAGACATTTGATTCAGATGGTGTGAAACGTTCAGTCTATGGACAGCCAAAGTGCATGATACTTGGAGAAAAGTCTATCAGAGAAAGGAAGAAAAAGTAGGGGGAATAAAGTTTAAAGCCACCAAAGCATTGTTCTGTTTATCCAGCCAAGAGGACAATGTGGTGCTTTGGCTATCATTGGCTGCCTGTTCTTCCAGGCACCTGGGGCCTCAGAGAAGGTGATCCCTGCTGTATTTTGCTAGGCAAGATTATTAGTATTAATCTTACAGTCTGTCAACAGGATCTGAACCTGGGACCTTCACTGTTAAAGCCCAGATCCCCTGAGATAACATTAATGACTGCAGCTGTTTGCCATTAGCAAGTCATGCTCTCTGGGGACTGCTTCTGGGGTAGCTGAGATTTTGGCTTGTTTCTTTTGGGGTCAGCTGGGAAGCATTTGAAGTAGTGAGGGGAGGTGGGAAACAGAATTGGACACAGCAGGAAGCTGCCGTGGTCTGTGCTGCTTCGAAACGCATGGGAGGTACCGGCTCTCTAGTTGAGGCAGCTGATACTTGATGGGGTCTGATGAAAAGAAAACTTCCTGAACCCAGGACAGTCATCTTCAGAAGCTTTGAAACCCTTTAGACACTTTGGTGCAGGAATATTGCAGCTGCAGAAGCAGGCACAGATGGGCTACAGGGCAATGTGGCTCTGGAGTGGCTAGGGAGGGTTTGGCGCACAAACCACTGCATTATGTCTCCCTTCAAGAGCTAAAACGATGCTCCTTGTCTGAAAACTGCTTTCCTGCCTCAGCAGGCAAAACACAACTTCCAAACCTGGAGAGGTGGATCACCCAAAGGCACACAAAGCATCCCACGCTGCATTGCTCTGCCATGGTCTCCTCACTCTTCCCTCTCCCAGCAAGGGGAAAGGCTGCGCTGCTGAGAGAAAACCCTGGAGCAAAGATGAAAGGGTGTGATCTCTCAGCATTTTTGTTTTATCCTTCTATGCTGCCTTCCATTCTGCTTTTCTTTGGCTTTTTCAGGCTTACTTGGTTCAGTTTTTCTCTCGGTCTCCCTTGGCCAGGCAAGAGGGGGAAATAGCAAACAGCCTGAGGAAATATTTCCAGTTGTAGTGCATACACTGCAGTGTGCAGGGATAGCTAAATGGACCCTTGGGGCTAAAACGGGAGAGAAATAAGAGAAACACCAATGATTCTCATTTAACCTCAAAATGCATCTGTATCTTCCCAGTAAAACCAGTGAAAACTCCTCTAAGGTTCCCAAAACTTTGGATACTATATATGAAGATGTGTCAGATTAAAATTTCTGCCTTTGCATTAGGCTGAAGTATATAATTCTATATTATATTGTTATGGCAGCAAGATAAACACCAGACCAAGATCCTTCTTATTTGTTGCACATCATTTGCTTATTATGAAATACGAAATGCACTTACGGTGTGCTACAGCCTGGAGAAATCATTGTAAAAATCTGTCATTGCAAGCGAACACTCTTGCTTACGCTAACCACGGCAAAGGCAGTAACGAAGACGTGAGTTACATGTTGCCTAACTGAAGGGAAAAGTTCCTTGCCCTAGTTGAACAGACTAGTATAATTTCTCAAGATGCTGTGTCTAATGCTAAGTGTCTGAACACTCTCAGGTTGTTTAAAATCAATTGGCTTAAATCTTGTGTAATGAAAGTGTATTTGCCAAATAGGCTCAAGCTTATTGCCATGCAAATTAACATTTGCAGGGACAAATTCCTAAGTCCTTCCTCTCTTTGTTGCTTCTAAGATGTTATGGATACAATTTTGCACTTGCAGTTACGCGTGGGTGCAGTTCGTGTCATTTAAACTTCTAATTACGGCATCTGATTGCACCCACGTATCTTATCAGCTAGTTAGACACGTCAGTGACACGCACCATAACTGCAAATAACTGGGGGTACAAAATTGCACCGACAATTATTTGCACCCACTGAAGGAGGGGATGGATATAAAGCAGGCCATTAAAGTGTTTAAAATACTTCTCTTACAGTAGCATAAACCACTGCTACAGGGATATTACCTGCAGGAACGTAGAACAAACATTAGGCTGAATTTTGAACAGCAGCTGGGTTGGCTTTGTAGCACAAATCTAACCAAGGTTCCCTTTATGGGCGCAAAGTGTGCCAGCCAGGTCTGAATTTACTTACCTGGCTTCTTCTCTTAGCTCTGCTCAGAATCCAGCACTGAAACACTTCCTTCAGTCCAGCTGAAGCCAAAAACGATGCCTATAATGCACCCTTTAGAAAATGTGCTCTGGCAGTGTTCTGAGCCCACACCTGCAAATTCACTGCGAGCACAGTCTGGTTTTTCAAGCAGCCTCAGGGTTTCTCTTAGCAGCCCGAGGAGATATGTCAATGGGGCTTATGCTCAAATTTCAGCTTGCAAGTGCTCTGCTGAATAAGAGCGCAAATGGAGTGAGGATGTTTTAAGTAGAAATAAAATGAAGCCCTGCCCAGGATAATAGAAAGCAGCTTCATGACCTTCCTATTATTAATCCAAATAAGAAATTATAGTAATCTTTGGGACACATCCCACTGCCCCGATCTATATCTTGCGATTAGTTCCTAGAACTCTCAAGAGATGTCACCAGCAACATGGCAAAACATAGCAAATAGTGTGTGACTGTCTTACAACTTTGTGTTAGCCCAACCCTTTGATACTGAGCTTGGGAGACTGAGACTCCACTGCTACAGTAGGGAAGCTACTGTTGCCTGACCCAGAAACTTCTACTCTGCACTGGTGAGGCCTTCCTTGGAGTGCTGTGTCCAGTTCCAGAAGGACAAGGAGCTACTGGAGAGGGTCCAGCACAGGGCCACTGAGATGATGAAGGGCCTGGAGCACCTTCCATATGAGGAAAGGCTGAGAGAGCTGGGGCTGTTTAGCCTAGAGAAGAAGAGGCTGAGGGGAGGATCTTATCAATGCTGATCAATATCTAAAGGGTGGGTGTCAGGAGGATGAGGCCAGGTTCTTCTCAGTGGTGTCCAGTGACAGGACTAGGGGCAATGGCCATAAACTGGAAAACAGAAGGTTCAAACTGAATGTGAGGAAACCCTTGTTCCCTGTGAGGGTGACAGAGCCCTGGGACAGGCTGCCCAGAGAGCTGGTGGAGTCTCCTTCCCTGGAGACTTTCCAAAGCCGCCTGGACTTGTTCCTGTGTGATCTGCTCTAGGTGATCTTGCTCTGGCAGGGAGTTGGACTAGATGATCTCTAGAGGTCCCTTCCAACCCCTAACCCTCTGTGAATCTGTGTGAACCTTCCAGCCAGGCTTGTTTGACTCCCTGTATCAGACATGGGACATGCAAACAGCATTTGGTCTCATAGATTCATGAGTGGCTGAAGGTAGTACAGTTACTACCAGGAGCTGAAATACTGGTAGTGACACTTTGAGTGCAGCATTGTGAAACCACATCTGGTTTAATCTTTTTTTTTTTAATAGGTGTCTTTTAAGTGATAACCATCCTCGCTCAGAAATGGGGTACATTTTCTCATGTCTATTTTGCTGTCTGAATTTCAATGTCCCACAGTAACCTAGGTGTATGTGTCTTTAGATTTTTTCTCCTATCATGAATTCTTGCAATTATTCAGGATTTGCCAAGCAGCTGGTAGCATTATGGGATGTGAGCTAGGGAGTGGTTGCTCTTAGAAAAGAGGACTTCCAAAAGTGGAAGGCAGTAGGGAGCACAAATAATTACAGCCACGCAGATACCAGTGGTGATGAAGAGTTGTACCTTGGACCTACACTGATACTACCTTCTTGGAGTCTGGACCTGATTCTTCTTCAGAAAGCAAAGATGTGAAAAAGAAAACCTGAGAGTGTTGTCTTCTGTTCTCATTTACCCTGGGGTAAATCCAGAGCAAATTCAATGATCCAAATGGAAATAGTCCAGATTTCCACTGGCCTAAATGAAAACATTGTTTTCGTATACAAGTGGGGAATTCTGCCTTCTTTAATACCACGCTTTTAAATTTTGCTGTCACCATGGGACACTGAAGTTTTATTTTTTGGCTTATATTTTACCCATGAAAGAATTAATTGCTTCAGCTTCCTAGAAATCATTGCATGATTCAAGTTACTCTTTTTCATGGCGTGTTTGAAGGTTGGGCTTAGTTTTTCACCACAACTGCTCCCTACCTTAAACCATTATTTATATCCATAAACTACTGCATGTAGGGAACAGTCAGTGGAGAAGTAAAATAAACACAATATTGCCTTTTAGCTGGAGTTGCACTCTGCTCCCCAGAAGGGATAACATTTATAAATCAAACACTGGTTTAATTAACCTTCCGTCTTTGCACAGGATTAGGAGGGCGGGCACAGTCACACTGATTTGAAGATGCAAGGTGCTCACACAACTACTTCACAAAATTTCAAGGATTCAAAACAATAAAATAAAGTATGGTTTAATAAGCTACAGTCTGGGTTCAGGACTCTGACGGTGCTGGCCCAAAGCTGTGAGAGCCCTGATGAAGTAATTTCAAAGCAGCATGACTTCAGCACATGGTGCCCAAAGTGAGTATTTCTGTCTTTCACATGGCAAAAAATATATTTTTTTTCCCCAAATGAAAAGATAGAAATATACATTCTGGCATTCGAAAGGGGTTTGCGTATACTTTACCGTCTTATAGTCTGCAATCATACACATTTATCCTTAACCTGTCATTTCAGTGACTGACACTACTGTAGTCAGAACCTCATTTCTCCCTATTGAGAGAGAGAGAGGGGAAATACTTCTTTGCTTTGATAAAACGCTGTATCCTAGTTGAAAGGCATCCTTCCTGGGAAGCCCCTCTTTGTGCAAGTAGGCAGTTCAGTAACCATTCGTAGCCTAAAATTAACAGTTAGTATAAAATCAGACAAAAAGGATAGCAGCCCCTTTTGCAATGAAGTTAATTAACCACATTAATCAAGATTTGGGTGCATTTTGAGAAGAAGAGCTCTAGCTCAATCACAAGGTGTGAGTGTTTGATGCAAGAAGCACGGGGTGCATTTCTGGGTCTCTCACAGTAGGGTTGCGTGTGATGTTCAGTCTGATTCCTGTGGCCTTTAAACTCCAAGTCTACCAGCTCTGACTGTGCTGGAAACACTTTCCAGAACATTTGTACTATGGATAGCATTGTTTGAATGCCATTTTTTCTAGTGGCAAAAGAAAAGACCTGCTGTCTACAGGTCATCTTATTTTCATTGCTGTGTCTGTTACAGCTGCTGGGAGCCCAGCCTACGTGAATCCTCCAAGCTTTACTACCCCAATGCAGGGAACTGGTTCTAGCAAGGGACATATAGGAGCTGTGTCTGATGTGGGCAGGGCATTAGTTTTTCCAGAGTCTCACTGAAGAAATCTACAGATGAACATTAACGTTGATAGAATTGTTAATCTCAGTTTTCTGACTGACCAAGAACTGACTTCCACTTGGCAAAACTTTTTATGAAGTTGGGCTGACACCATTGGCCAGAAGCCTGGTCAATGGGATAGCTTCATTCCACCACACCCACTGGTGACAGCACTGGAGACAGCACTTGGGAACGTGTTCAGCACTGACTGGGAGCCCTGGCAGGGCGTGCGGCTCTTCTTTTTATAAAAAAACATGATGGTGTCTGGGAATCAGGCAGAAAGTCTGTGTCCTGGTCCCCAAGGCTGGGGAGAGTCCCAGCATGGAATGAGAGAGGCTGGTGGCTTGGTGTAGAGATTTGCTCTTGAAGAAGAGGGAGAGAAGTTTATAGTTCCTCATTATTCTGTCCCTCCTGTTTGCATTTAATAGAAAAATCCAGTTGGACATTTCACTGTGGCTCTTGTTCTAGCCTGTCAGGACACAAGATCAACCTTGATTGACTGATCTCTGCTAGTGAGGGTACGGGGCTGCTGGTCACACATGTGACTGCAGTTTCTAACTTTGCTGAAGGATTTTTTCAGTGCTTCAGTTTCCTTCCTCTTACCCATTGCAATGCTGCTATGGCTGAGGAGCATCTAACTGCTCCCACTGGAGGACCCTACTGTCAGCTGAAGCTCCCAGCCTCCCTGGTGAATCAAGTATATGATTTATAAAAGGACAATGGAGGGCACAGAGATAAGACATTGGCAGTCCAGCCAGGAGTACAGCTAGGGAAACCACTGAACAACTTGCTCTGCAATGCACCGTGCACATGTGTGTGCAAAGGACATGTTAATTCTAACTCCATTTTGTGTTTCTTCTCCCTGGTGAACATTGCTGACGTCCGATCTGTGTTCTTCGCTTGCTATTTCTAAGGTGTTATCAAGTTTAAGTGCTGTCTTTTTCTGTCTTACAAGAAGGGAATGCTTGAGCCTGTTGATTAAACACATCCCTTGCTTTTCCCTGTTCAGGCACAAATTTCCAGACTCAAACTCTGAATGTAATTTCTATTCCTCCCACACCATGTGCGTGTTGCAGAATTTTACTGTCACGTTCAAAATCTTGCAGTAAAAACTCTTGCAAGTTAGTAGCAGTCAGGGTGAGTACTTGAGCTTTGACTGCTCAACACTTTTGGATCAGACTGGGGCTTTTGGTTTGCCTTCTTTTTTTTAATGAGGGATTCCAACCCTTGGAGATCCGGAGGAAAATATGTTGAGGCAGGACTGCACGGATCAGTCACACTTCCTGCACCGCGCTATCAATCAAGGTAAAACACAATGTCCTAAATGACCTTGTAGAATTTCATAAACCAAAACGGATAATCATGTCACTCAGGTGAAAAATGGCAGCCAAAAAGGTACTGAAACTATCAGATCTTATTACAGTGTTTCTAGCAAACTGTGCCTGTATCACTTTGCTATTGCACATGTGTACATGGACATGACACAGTGCAGTGCACACATTATTTTTAATTCATGGAAACATTAACTGGAAAGCCATTAGACACAGGTCAGAACTTGCAATGTGCATGCCTGTGAACAGAGAAATGGTTGACTGACTTACAGGGGACCTTTTAGAGACTTAAAATAATTCTCAGGGCCAGGCTGTGAACCCCATTCTCCAGGAGATCCAGCGCTATTCGCAAATGTAACCTCCTTGGCTTCACTGGAATTACTCATGGGAATGCTCACCAGTGGGAGTAGGTGCTAGAGAGTCTCGCTGTAAATGCTTGTTTCCCTGGGTTTCTTGCAGCCAAGCAACACTGATAATTATAGTCACCCGCAGGTTTGAGACATGTAAAATGAGGCACTCGGGAGCCCTTCCTGGACTAACTGTACTCCAGGAGTTCCAGTTCCTGTTATTCATGGGCTTCAGGATGCTTTCCTGAATCTCACATTCAGTCTAGACACTGGATTTTTTGTTTCCAAACCATGGCTTTGGGATCTTTCTGATTTCCAAGTGTTTCATAAGGGAAGGTGGGAAATAAGGGCTTTGCCCTCAGTACTAACCACATGCCCTATTGTGTGAACCGAAACATGGGGTATGTCACCATGGTATCAGCAGCCTTTTTGCATCCTGTTTGTATCCCGCCATAGTGCAGTTGCTCTGGGGTTTCTTTGTGAAGACTGACAGGAACCTCCACTGCATGATTTATATCTTCAGTGGGCTGAATGCTCTCTGGAAATGCCTCTCCTTTGAGTACAGAGAAACTGGTGTGACTGTGTTCAGGCCACACTCAGATGCTTTGTGGGTCTCAGACTCTGAATGTGCCATCCTGATGCTCACAAGGACCCCTCTGCCAATATTACTGAGAAAGAAGAAAAGCATGCGTTGTCCACCCCTTACCTGCATTTCAGATGTAAGAACCGGGTATTCTGGGTCTGATAACTTTTAGGTTCAGGATGGTAGGAAGGCAGGGTGCTGGGAAGCCACTGTGCCCCTTAGGCAATGAGTAAAGAGAACTGCACTGGCAGTGTCTGTATAGCCACAGCCCAGGGTGACTGAGTTAGGAAATCTGAACACAGTCAGGAGAGGGCTTCTGCCAAGTGTCTCACTGATGGTAAAACCCCTGATCCTTCTGTGGGGCTCAGAATGGTAGGGAGTACTGTGGAGACAGTGCTGGGGCACCTCTGAGGAGGTGGCAGAGCCGACACCACTCTGGAGAAGGCTGCAGAGAGCAGCAACCCAAAAGCTGGTCTCTGGGAAAGACCCTTTATTCAGAACTTCAGCTGGGGATGGTGCCGAGCCCAGGGGTCCACAGCATCCTGTAGAGATGGGGCTGGAGCTTGGGCTAGGATGGAAGTAACTGGGGTACCACCTTGCACCCTTAGCTTCTCAAGACTGAAAAACTAATGCAGACTGGTTAGTCTTTCAGACTAACTGCCAGGCATCCTGGAGCTAGCGTCTTCAAACAAGGTCACGTTCCTGATCTGTTCAGTGCTGAACTTCCTAACTTGACTCTGCTTTTCCACCTCCTACCACTGTTTTGACCCCCAAAACTATTCCAGTTCTTTCAACTCTTTGCACTTAGTACTTGGAAATGAGAAAATATTGCACATCAGATAGATAATCTCCAGGAGTGAAGTTTCTTTTCTGGAATTGCACTGAGATTGCTGATGTTTTTCTATCCTTCTAGTGAATATATTCAGCCACAATGAGTCCTTGAGCTGAAGTTACTGGCCACCCCAGCCCCTTCCTCCCCTGGACAGCAGCTATTCAGCTGCATGAGTTATTGGGGAGGACTAGTTGGGGAGCAGATGGAAACCATGTGCAAATCCTCAGCTATGCTCCCGCCTGAGCTTTGGGCCAGAATCAAATCCTGTATTTGAGCAGCCTTCTGGCTGTGGAGGTGGCATAGACAAGAAGCTGTGCAACTCAGCTCATAAAGCCAGAAGGCAATAGCAGGAAAGATTTCATCACTTCCCCTTGGAAACCTCCACCTTTCTCATCTCTTTATTCTTTTCCTTTATGCTGCTCTCACCTCACTTCACGAGAGTCCTGTGTAGCAAAGGGGTGAATATCTGATATCTTTCTTTCCATCAAGCTGAAAATATGATGAGAGGGAGATTCACCCCACTCTACATTTCATCCATCAAACTTCAGGCATTTCACCAAAGCTCCTAAATTAGAAGCCTCATTGTACTGACTTACTGCTGTTTGTGCCAGCAGCATCTTGAGAAATGGAGAAATACTGGCATCTTGAGAGCATGATTCACCCTCCTCAGATGTGGATCCCTCTCCTGAGGTGTCTCTCTCTTCTCTGTGACTGTATCTGGGGCCCAGATAATGACAGTCCTAACTTGAGTGTCTCTGCCTACTATCAGGTGGGATGCATCTGAGCCGAAATGCCAGATAAGCAAAACAGCCCATCAAAAGTACGGTGGGGAATACAAACAACATGACTGATTCAGTCTTTCTTGTGAGAGGAGAAAAACGTTATCAGAACTTTTTTATTCTGTTTCTGTGATGATGTTGGTCTTTTTTTCTATTTACCCCCTTGCAATAACCTTCTTCTAATCCACTTAGAGCAAGAGCAATGACATTTTTTTAGAGCTCTCCTTTCAGGACAGCCAGGAAAAAGCACTCCAACTCTTCCCTGCTGCTGTCAGATGATGTGTCCACTGAAGAAATCAAAACAAGACAAAAAAAAAAAAAAAACCCCAACACCACCCACAGCCCCCCAAACACCCCAAACCCTACCAGTAGATAAAGTTTAAAATAAATGGTTGCTGCTTTTCAAGAAAAAGACCTAAGAGGAAATATAAAACCTCTTGAATGACAAACCTATATCTACCTTGCCAGCAGGTACCACTTTCCCAAAATATTGATGCTTTTAAGCCTTAATCCATCTGTCAGAGTTGATAGGATATTTTTAAAAGAAAACACCACTTCAGGTTACTGGGGAGGGGGGGGGGGGGGGGGGGGGGGGGGAGGAAACGGAATTGAGTATGTTAGCAAGATGTGTTACCTGTGTTCTGACAGCTAATGCATCTTTCTTCACGATGCTGCACCTTTGTCCTCTTTTGTTGCCAGATAAAAACAGAAGCATTATGGATGTCCCCAGACACCTCTTGGTAAACACAGATGATGAATTATGTTCTAGATTCTCCCGGCAGGACCTTGGCACAGAGTCTGTATGGGTTCCAGGTACATCTGCTCCATGGTTGTGTCTAGAGAGAGTGAGAATGGCAGGACCTTAGAATGAATAAGGGCTTTTCTGTCTTATTTGAAAGAGTTCACTCTTTTGCCCCTTTTTTATGGCTCTTCTGCTTGTGTGCGTGATCTGCCAAAGGCAAGGTAGCTGTGACTTTTAAAAGACACTTAAGCCATTTAAAACAGAACTAGTGAGCCACTTAGGTTAGGGCACCATCCACAAAATGTTACGGTCAAAGGATAGGAAGACATCAAATGGAAAAGGTGGTTTGGAAGAAGTGAAGGGGAAGGACATGGATTTGCAGCTGGAAGTGGAAGAAGAGGGCATGCTATCAAGACAACTTAGAAATTTTGTAGTGATAACTAAAGAAAAGAGAAGTAAATAGTTTATGTTGTTAAAAACACTTCTCTGCTGGTAGGACAGTGTGAAACCTTATAAATAAATAATTCAGAGGAAGGTAGCATGAATGTAACCATTCAGGTAAGGGTTTTGCATCGTTTTCTTGCCTTGAATATTAGGGTTCAGGAAAGACTGAGGAAGAAATAGACTATGCCACCAGAAGTGATGATTCTGTTTTCACAAAAAGTTGCCTTCTGTATCTTCTCACAGAGAACTGTTTTCAGCTGCATTTTTTATTATCCACCTGCACAAGTTTGTCAAGCAATTTGTGCACTGTGATTTGTTCTGCTGCCTGCTTGAGGGCATGGTCCCAGGTCACAGTCATGTGAGATATAGGAAAAGCAAATGGTCCCTCAGTGAGATATAAAGAAAATTCCTGGCTTGCTCCCACCCAAGAGAATTGAACTGTGGCCTCACAGGTGACCTGCTGCAGTAGGACATATGTGTTTGGGTTCACTTTCCAGCTCCACTACAGATGTCCTTCATAATCCCAAGAGAATGATTTTGGAGCCTTCTGGAAATCTATGCTATTTAGTAGATCAACCAAACATTTTATCAGTCTCTTCTGGCCTTAAAATCTGTGCCTTGGTTTCACACTCATATTCCTTTCTTAAACCTCCCTTGGGCTGCAGTATAGGATAATACATAGCCATTCTTCAAGCTGGATTGACTTTGCCTTTACAGATACGATCAAAATCCTCAGCAGGAGTAAATCCCCACTGCTCCACTCTAGAGGATGATGTAAAAGGTCTTACTCCCTTAAATGGATGCAAATCCAGGGTGGTAGTTTAAGATTAGTTGAGAATTATACTGGTAGAAAAGTAAATATGGAGAATGAGGAAAAATAAGAAAGTTATTTATTACCAGTAGACAATGGTATGATGATGCATTAAATGGATTTACTTATTTCCAACATTGTCCCCTTTATGATGTTACTTCTACCTTTGCAGAATAAACATAAACCTGTCGAAGTTCAGGAAGGTCCCTTTCATGTCTAATTGTCACTGCATTACAAAGTGCTTTAAGATGCAAGAGGGCAGGAAACCCCTCCACTGCGAAGTCTTTCCCTTATATCCTGACTATTGTCACATTTTGCTGAAGGCATAGTCCTTCACCTCCTTCTGAAAGGCCACCTACAAACTTTCACCAGCTCAGCTATCCATCCTCCTTCCTGCCCTCCACTTGCAAAGAAACTTCTGCTTGGCTCATATTTGCTTGCCCATCTCACAGACTCTCATATTCCTGAGCTTTTGCTGGAGAATAACCCTGAGAAATCCTTCTACTAATTCCACTATTGTCACCTGGTCTCTGAAAATCTTCTTGATACCTGGTTTTCTTGTAGTGCCTGTTTGGTTTGTTTGTTCTTTTTACTGATTCTCCCCTTCCTTCAGCTTTTCACAGGTCCTTAAGACCTTTCCTTTCCTCTTTTTTAACTCTCCATGACAAGTTTCCTAGTTTCTGGGGGAATAAATTAACAATGCAAAGCCTCTCACAGTGTATGTCATGTGATTTTTTTTTCCTTTCTGCCTCAGTCTATGACTTATAAAGAAGCTCCTGTGAAGGCTACAATTCCTGGTAGAAAAACAAAGTTATTTTGGGTAACAGGGCATATTGACTGCTGATTGTGTCTTTAATGTTTCTACACACATGCACACAACAGTGTCCTGGAGACTATTCCTTGTGCACATCCAAAGCTCAAGTTAATCCTAATCACAGCCTGAGTGGCCCAGTATTTCAGGAGAACAGATTTTTAAAGATATTTTGAGGATACGGTTTAAGACACTGTTTGGTAAATGAGGAAAGATCTTATCTGAAAGTGTGGGGTTTTTTGTACTAACAAAAATGGCCATATATGAAGAGAGGGCTTTAATGAGTATCTGACTAGCAGATTCCCATGGATTTTGGTTCCTAGCTTCAGGGATGTGATCTTAGTTACAGACATGATCTGCAACAGTGAGAGACAGTCAGTCGCTATTGCATGACTTCAATTCCAGGGTCTATGAAAGACTGACAAATCAAAGTCTAGGTTTAGCTAGGAGGGGGAACAGCAGTTTAAAATCACAGGAGAAAACTTCTGGGAGCATTACCATCCTTGAGCTAGTTACAGAGAGGTGGAAAAGAGTGGGTTAGAGCTCAGAAAGGACTAGGCGCTTCCGCACTTTCCATCTGCTTGGAACGTGCATTAACAAAGAAAAAAAAAAAAAAACCACTGAATGGCCTCTTAAAAAGTGGAAAAAAAAAAAAGAGTAAGTGGCATTTTTTCCTCTTATTTGATCTTAATGAAGTCAGAACATGTTTGAAAATATTTCCTGAGGTGTCTTGTTTAATGTGTAATGTATGTGTTTAGATCAAAGAATGGTCAATGAAATCTACAGTTTCCCGTCACTCAGTAGTTATTGACTGCTTAGGGACATGGACAGTTCCCAAGAATATTGTGCCTTTTGGGCCAACCTTATGCCAGAAATACTTACGTATTGTGATTTCCATGCTGTATCACCTTGAAAAGCTCAGCCTTGAGTGTGGTCCCCAGGTCATATTTAACCCTGCTCCGGGAGAAGGCAGGGAGACGGCAGCTCTGGCCGTCAGGAGACACTGGGTCTCCAGCTCTGTTGTTGAGTTTCTGTAGCAATCTGCTCACCATCGTTCATATTTTCTGGTTTGCTTTTCCTGCCTATGGATGAACGCAGTGATTATGGTCTAGAATAATTTCTCCAGAGACCATAAATTCACCAGAACAGGGCTAGTGTTCACATATACTGAACTTAAACCAGTTGGCACCTGCCAAGAGCTGTGCAGTCGTGCCTAGGATTGCCTGGAACCAACTTGTGCTCCTTTTTCGAGTGTCTCTGCCTGCCTTTCTACAGACCCTTTGGGATTTGGCCACACAGAGTACGTGAGCTTAATTAAAATTCGTTTAAAACCAGAAGCAGTTGAATAGATGCGGAAGATGCTGGAGACACAGCTGGCAAATGCAGAGCCTCAAGTTAGACTGAATTTAAAAAAATAGGTTTAAATCCACTGAGAGTATCTACACAAGGGTTTCTACCAGTTTAAGTTAATTGGTTTAAAAGAATTCTTTTAATTAATCCTGTGTGTTCCTATAGGTGGATGAGACCTTCCTTGAAGGCAGTAGAAAGTGGCCAGCATTCCCAGACAGGGATGATTGTAAGGAAAAGCATTTAGCCATCCGTGTCCTCTTGTGAGAGGAGCAGATAGCCCAGGCACTGCACCAGGGATGCTGATTCAGATCCATGGAGTATTGTAAAACTTTTTGTGTCACCTGGGGCAAGCTGCTTAACATTTTACCCATTTATTGGCCCAAGAAAAAAAAAAAAAGGGTAATTGCATCTAATCCTGTGGGGTGCCTAAGAATAAATATATAAAGCATTATGAGGGGACAGGTAATGGGGGGCCATGTTAAAACTACCTCTTCCTTTCCATGAGCTGGTTCTAACAATGTATATTGCTTTGCAGGGCAGCTGTCGGCCATCCATTACTTTTCAGACAATGAAGGCATTAGATGTGTCACCAGAATGATTACTGCCAAACTTGTGATGTATTTTTTTATGAAATTTAAACATTTATGTTGCTTTGCAAAAATAAAGTAAAAAAAAATACCCCTACAAACACTTCACCCTTAACATCTTTCAACAGATCTTGTGGTGCTGGATTGAAAATGAATTTAACAGGATATTACTGTTCTGTTGCAATATTTGTGGTGTACAACAATATTATAGTTGGTGTTAAACTTTATTACTAGCCCTGTGATAAAATTAGTTCAATATCGGCTGCTTTTATAATGTAGTTTTACAATTGCAATGTGGGATAACATGATAATACCCTTCCCCACCCCACCCCCCCCCCCACAAAAAAAATTACAAACAGACCTAAACCCCCTAAACCCAAAAGCATAGGATGGAGGAAAGGAACAGAAAGTTATATAGTAGGAAGGTACAGGACAGGGGGTGCATTTTAACGTAGGGTGCTGTGAAAATTTCTTTCTGGAACGGCTTGAAGCCAGAAGCAGCCTTTTGATTATATTATACACAGCCTGATGACTGTCACAGCGAAAAAGTATCAAACGGGGAGCAGGCAGGAAAGGCAGGAGAGAGGCAGGAAAGAAGGAAACAATTTCACAGCGGTGACTAAGCCTAGTTTGCCTGGAGGTGAATTTAGAGCAACGTCATCATGCTGTCGTTGGCTTCCCAAGGAAGGGAGGCTTCTGAAATGGGGCTGTTTGAGGTTATTTGTATTCCTAAATTGAGCGAGCTTAACCTCAGAAGGGTTTAGTACATTAGGGTGGAAATACAAGTCTAAGCAGTGCTGTAACGGCATAATCAGTGTGTGGTGTTCAGGCACCCAACCTGTAACACTATGCCATGTTCAATCAGGCATCTTCCTTTCACTGCTGTGTCAGTCGCTGTTACATGTACAGAGCCTGTGAGCTCCGTCAGGCAGATACTGTCTCTTACTACAAGTTTCTACTGAGCTTGGTGCAACAGGACCTATATCCTGTTGTTATTTTTGGTTACTGGGCTAGCCTAAATCCTAGCAGAGCTTGGAGTGCACAGTTCTGAACCGGTGCAAACTCGGGGAGCTCTACTGGAGCCAGGACTAAGAAGACAGAGAAAGGGGGAAGAAAGGCCTGTTCATGGTAATTAAAAATCTACATCTGGCAGTGAGTTCGGAGTTGTGTTTAGGATGGTTGCGGTAGGTATGTTGTAGTTTGTGTCCTGCTGGGTCTCCAGGTCACCTTTGTCTTAGGGATACCCATTCCTGAAGTAACAGCTGGTCCTTGCCACACCTTGTCATAGAGCAGAAAGTAAAATCAGAATCATATCCTAATGAGTATTACACTATCATGTTCTCTTTTTGATGAAAGTCAGAATTTTACATCTTGAAAACTATGGCATCTACTGGATGCTGCTATTAAAAGCAAGGCTGAAGTTCCACAAACAGAAGAGCTATACTGCTGTCTGTGCAGAGCTCTGTGCTGATTTTGAAGGAAATTTCTGCTATAAAACTATTGAGCCAACCTGGCTCCAATGTTTCCTCTGCTTCAGCTTAATCTGTTCTCATGTTGGAGCATATCTCTAGTAAAAAAGAGTGGAAGGTGGAAAGAATCTGGAAAATGTATTGCCTACATGAGCAGTGTATGCAGCCAGCAGAAGCAGCTATTCCTAGAAGAGAGAGCTGGGAATGGTTAGGAACACTCATTGGAGAGTATAAAACCCTTTGGGCTTTGTTGTAAAGATGTAGTGATACGGGTATGTGGTAGTTTCCAGAAGGAAAATACAGCTAATGAAAAGACATAGCAAAATATCAAAACTTGGAGATGAAGTTCAGACATCCCCAAATTAGCAGCTAGGCTGCTAACTGCCTGCAGAAGCCTGGGCTGTGCTAGCCCTTATCTAACCCATCACACACTGAGTGCTTTGCCCTGGACATGGGAGCAAGATTGCACTGGCATGGACTTGTTATGATACCCACTACTCAGACAAAAACCAGCGCAGGATAGCAGATCAGCAGAAGGATATCACTAGCAGAATCTGGGTCTAAATAAGTTGTTGCAGTTTCTGGTGGTTCCAACATACTTCAAAGTCACTACGATTAGCTTATTTTGCTGTTCCTATGTATGCAGATATTTTGTTTCTTCCAGACCGTGAACCCTTGTCACACTAGCTGATCCTGAAAGCTTCTTCTGTCTGACACTCCTTCTCTCCTCCAGCCAACCCATGCAGGGGATTTGGGTTCATGCCTGACTTTCTTCGAAGCAAGATTGCTTGTCTGTGTATTGCCACATTCTCCAGTGTCCATTACCCGCAGCTGAGTTGCATCCCATCAGGTGGGTTTTCGTGAGCAAGGTGATGGATTGGAGAGCAGCGTCATTCATTGCTTGATGATTTAAAGGGTCTTTTCCAACATAAATGATTCTATGATTCTATGAGCAAGAGATAAAGGAGAACACAGCATTGCTGTGGATTATTTGCTTAAGAGTAAGAGTGGCTGAAGGCTGCATGTAGCTGTAAAGGTTTTAACATGGTGAATAATTAAAGCCTGCATATAAACTGTCTGATTATTGCTGGAATGGCATTGGCTGATAGTTCTGATTCCACTGATGACTGGAATTGGTGGGATGCTTAAGGTACACTAAAGTGGAGAAAAACTTCTTGCAGCGAGCCTTCCTTCACCACAGATGAATACTTGCCTTATTATGCTGCACTGTCCATTGCAGAAAGCACGATATAAGCTCAGCCAGAAGGACTGGCTTCACCCCTTGGTGCTGCTGGTGGACCTGAGCAAACTGCAGACTCAGGCTGCTGCTGGGTGTCACCATCCTCTCTCTGCTCCTGAACGTGCATCCAAAAGCCATCTGCCTGCATCTCCCAGCTCTGGTCCTCAGGCAGAGTATCTCCATCTCACTGTGGCGACCAGAGCCCATCTCTGTCCTCTCCATCTGCTCTCCAGGCTCTCCCAGAGCAACCAGCAGCCTGCAGCATGCAAGAGTAGGGGCAGGGCTGCCTTACCCTTCAGCTTCCAACTGCAGCCACCCCAGGGTGCCTGCCATATTACGGGGAGGGAGGCCTTTTCAGGGGTGATTAGGAACACAAAGGGCTATGCCTGGCAATTAGAGAGAGGCTGTGGGACCGTGACAAGCATGACTGGAATCTGGAGCAGAAGAGCACTAAAATAATCCATGGCCACAGCCTCAGCTTTATGTTTCAGCAGCAAGTTTTAAAGTTGGGATGCATATTCTATTCTATTCTATTCTATTCTATTCTATTCTATTCTATTCTATTCTATTCTATTCTATTCTATTCTATTCTTTTTTTTAATGTGTATTTTTTTCCACAGCTTTCTCAGGCAGTTGAAATGAAGCCGTGGCACCAAATCAGCACGTGGTGGAGGCAGGAGGGTTTGCAGCATTTAGACCTGGAGTAAAGAACCAGGACCCAGAAACTAACAGTAATGAGAGCGTGTCCTTTCAGAGCCAACCATCAGGGAGAGCAAATCAATCATGCCCTGCCCTCCGCTGGGACCAGCAAGTGATTGATTCAGCTCCTGTCGGCTGCCCTTATGGACCGGGGTGTTCGTGAACATGAAAGGAGGGGAACAAAGGCCCCCATTACTGCAGTGGGCACAGAGAAGGCTCCCCTGCTGCTTGATGCATCTCTCCCTCTCTAAGCTATTGCAGCCTCCTCTTCTTTGTCTTCCTTCCTCCTCTAGTGCTTTGATCCTTCCTTCCTCTGCTGTCCAGCCAGCCTGGCCCTGCTCCCTTTTCCCAGTTCCTCCCAATAGTGAAGTTTTCTTGTCAGAGAAGTCCTGATAGCCTCATGTCAAGATCAATCAATTCCTGATTGATCCTTGTGGTCAGTTCTTTCCCATCTATTTTTCTTCCCCCAGCCCCATTCATCCACCCCTTGTTGAAAGGATAAAAAAATCAGACTCAGCCAAGTGTCTGCTTTTTGGAATTTGTTATTGGTGATGCACTGGTCTCCCAGTGTCCTGCTTGTGGTTCCCAATGTCTCTCTCCTTCTGGGAAGCTCCCATTTTTCTTTATTTATTTGTCTTGGGTAGGACCATGAAACTGAGTCACAGAAGTGGAACGGAGCATGGTTATTTTGGTTTGAAAAAAGTTTCTGTCCCTTCCCACTGCGTAGAGAAGTGTGAAGGGATGAAAATTTGCCTGTGATTTTTCTTCCCTAAACTTCTTGGATTCATCCACATTTTTCATAGTCTCTGGCTCTTCCCCCTCAGGGATTTTCTGGGCTCCTGTTGCTGAGGCCCCTCAGAAAACTGATGGCTGAAGCCAGCAGTGCCCAGACATGAGTTAAATGGTGCAAGGAGTATGGTGCTGCCTGTCCAACTGCCAGCCAGCTGCCTGAAGCTAACCTGCTCCTCTGCTGAGTGGCTGGCATCTTTTTGGCTCCACAAAGATGGTGTGAAGCTTCATGCTGTAGCATCTCAGGTACCATCTGAGACCAAGGACCATGGGAGTCTCATCCCAGCTCTGACTGTCCCCAGCTGTGGATATTGATGAATATTGGGTACATTCAGCTTGAGTTCACAGGATGGTGTGTCTTGGGTGCTGCTTTCTCGAGGACCTAGATTTCCTGAAGAAGAATGCAGATGCTCAGAATTCCAGCAACTGAAACCTCCTGCTGCCCTGGTTGGCCTTTGGTTTGTGAAGATCAGTTGTCACAGTGCTGTTGCTGTTTGACCCAGGAACAAGTAGCAGAGCTGCAAACATAGCTTTGTGAGGCCAGGGGAAGATCTCACACTCCTGGGTATTTGGAGTTCAATATCCCTACACTACCTCCAAAAGGCGTGGTGGCGCAAGGTAAGGAAGAACAAGGTAAGGAAGAACAATCAGCTTCCTCTGCTGATTCATGGGGCAGTCCTCTCTTTAATACCTTGTCTCTGTTTAATCACCCTTCCATTATTCATTCAGTCTAAAAGAAGTTTCTGGTTTTGCCGAGTGAAGAATTTTTATTTCTCCAATCCATATGCCCATGCAAGCTCAGCAAAACTCCACTGGTACAGAGCAGCGTGGTTAGTATTCTGCAGCTCCATGGGTAGGCTTTGAGGTGGTTTTTTTTTCCCTCTTCATCTTTGTGTGGACACACACACACACAAGGAGAGGGCAAAGGCTAAAACCTCAGAGGGGCTGCTTACAGTTTCATCAATATTTCATGATTAAGAAGGTGACAGAATTCTGCTTTATTTAATAAGAATATTCCCTAGGTAGGTCCTGTTTTCCCAGCCTGCTCCTGTAATTACAAACTGTTTGTGCATTAGCTGAGCAGCTTCAACGAATTGTCTCCCCCTCAACCGTTTTAAATTAAAGGGTTGACTTTTGCCTTGGTCAGACCAATGCTTTTCCTGGAAACCAGTGACATTTTTCATAGTTGATTTTAAGTGAATCAAGAAAGGAAGAAAAGAAAGCGTGAGAGAGACTGGAGGAGCTGAATTTCACCCTCTCTGAGCACAGCTTGCTCTCACGAGCATGTGAGCATCAGGCCGTAGTAGTCAAAATGTCAGAAGAGACTCTCTAAATTAAGAATTGTAATCTGGGAGCAGCAGCTCCCACCAGCTGGATAGATGGTGGCCTGCAGAGAGGCAGGGATGGAGTCATGTAAACCACCTCTGCAAAGCAGAAGCTGTCACTGGCTGTAGATTTCCACAGCACCAAGCGTAACGGGCCAGCACCTGGTTGGCTTCTGAGGGCTGCCATGAAACACCATGCTAAAAGCAGGTCTATTTATTAGTATGCTCAGTGCTTTGCCTAGGTGTTTTTCAGCTCAGGAATTATGGGGAACATTGGCCCTATTTTGGGCTCCCAAGTTGGAGGCCAGTAGGGGCTACAGAAAAGCTTCCCTGGTCTTTGGCCCCTCTGCATTCCTACAGCTCAGGCTGGGGATGGATGAATCCCCAGTGTGAAATGGGGATCATACCCATGGCACTGTTGCCACACCATGGGAGCATGCAGTGGTGCAGATAAGGTGTAAAGAAGAGCTTAAGCCTCCTTAAGATTCCCTCTCATCTAAGTAAATTTGTGACATGATTTTCTGTTGGTGAATCCATGCTGGCTCATCTCAACCTCCCGATTCTTTGGCACACAAGATATGTCAGGGGCAAACACTGCAGTTCATGTTGGGGGCTGAGCACCGTGAGGAACCCCTCCTGGCTATTGTAACACACTTTCTCCTCAGCTTCTGGGAGAAAAGCTGGTTTTCCCCCATGGACCAAGTACTTCTGGGCCCTAGCAACTCTGTAGCCCGTGGGATTACCCCACCCCGCTTTAGCAGGATATGTTTCATTAGCATGTCCAAGGGATGCTGTTAGCTTGTCACTGCAGGAAGGCTCGGTCCTTTCAGGGCTTCCCACCACGCTTTAGTCCATGCAGCACAGTAATAAGGTTAAATGAGGCAGTGTTTGTGGCAAGCAAATGACAAGGTGAGTTGCAGAGGGGCAAGGGACTACGTGGGCAGAATGAGGGAGGTGGCTCTGCTGTCCTGCCTCCTTGCATTCATCTGACTTCTTTGTTCCAGCCTTAGGAGGGCAAATTCCACAGGAGATCAGCGATTCAGCCTGCGGCAGGATCAAAGCAGCCTCATTTCCAACGTTCATGTCTGCTCTTTGGATTCTCTGGCACTGGAACAAAGTCAGGATTTTCCATCAGCTGGGTCCCTGATAGCCGTATGTTGTTGTATGTGTTCGTGTCTCTATTTGGCTTCTCTCATGTCTAGTACTGGCTGGGGGTGTACACCCTTTTTTCTGCTTGGGGCTCTCTCATCTACCTGGCTGTGTGTTTTTGTGAGGCTTGGAGGAACTGCTTAGCCTTGGGAAATCCTCATCTCTTTCATACTTGGTGGGAAGCAACGGTTGGGTTCAAAAGTTATTTGGGATGAAAACACAGAGGCTGTGGTTACATAAACAAACTAGAAGCAACCCTTCAAGCCACATTTCAGTGCTCCAACTCCCAGTTTACCTCCCAACAGAAGCTAGAGTGCATTTTACAAAATTGTGATTTTTTCCCCCCCATTTAACTGAGTATCTGAATACATGTAGTTGGAAATGTTCAGTAAGTGCCACGAACATGTGCTCTGAGTAAAGGAAATCAGTCTGATGTGAACATCACTGCTCACTGGTCCTTTCCCTCTGAACACCATCCATCACAGCAATCCCTCCTTCTCCTGGATAGTTTTCCTTCAGCCAGCACCACATGGAGTCAGTGTGGTGCAGCAATAGGATCTGAATAAACAGAAAAAAACCATAATCTGTGCCTATATATCCCATAACACATTTAAGATGTCCTGAAAATATCTTCTGGGCATGGGGACATCCTACAGTAACCTTGAACATGAGGGTCACCTTGGGGGTGGCAGTATGGATAGCTCAAACCAACAGGCAATATTATGGCCCACAGCAGCCTACATTTGTTTGTGACCCTGTTGATGTGGGATGGGGTTTTCCCCTTCTGTGTGCTGCAGTTTCCCTTTGGTAAAATGATGTATTGCTACCAACCTTCTGTAAGGTGTTTTGGGGTTTCCAGCTGGGAAGCACCCCCTGAAAATTGTGAATTATTGGGAAGAATAATAAAACCTACTAAGTTCAGAAGGTGACTGAAAGAGCAGTTGGGAGTTCGTCTGTGGGTAGTGATAGTCTTAAAACCTAATTCACAGATTCAAAGAAAGAGTGGTAGGGGTTGGAAGGGACCTCTAGAGATCATCTGGTCCAACCCCCCTGCCAGAGCATTAAATGGACACAGTGATGGCTCTGAAAGGTCCTGCTAGGTAAAGGCGGGAAGGGAATTACTCCGAGAGGCTAAGGGTACTCTTGTCCGTGGCAAGGCACGAGTTAAATGTGAGCTGGGATTAGGCAAATGTACTGCTCCAGATACAGAAAACAAATACCAGGTCCTAGAGGGTAGGACGTGCCAGGTGGGGGAAATGCTCAGTCTTTTCTTCTGAACCCAAAATTTACTAATGAGGTTGTCCTCAAAAAAACAAGTCATCTGGGTGAGCTCTTTCATGGGCTGAAGTTCAGCTCTTGTCTTGCCCCAGGACATGGGTTTGCTTTTAATGGAAGCCTTGAAACTATAATAATAGTAATAATAACAACAGTAATAACTGGTTGGCTGCTGTTTGTGCTCTAGCTGAGAGCTTATGGCTTGAGGTGCTTGCCCTTATTTCACAGCTAATTTCCCTATGTTCCTGTAGGTGGATGAATTCATACCATTTGTTATCAGCTCTTTGGAGGTGGGGAGGCAGCTGGGGTCATGATGAGCTACCGGCTGCAGGGTGTTGTAGCAGGGGAAGCTCTGCCTGGTGGTTCCTTCTTGCAAACCCTCCTCCTCCTCCCCACCTGAAGACTCTGCAGCCGCAGGGGTACCACTAGCAGCACACGGCGGAGGAGCAGTGGCTGGTGCACGCCACCCCCGTGTAATCGAGACACCCAGCAAGCTCTGAGCTTGCCTCGTTGCCTACTAGTGTTTTTAAGGTGATGCCCCATGTTCTCACCTGCAGTAGAGCCTCAGCACAGATTTACAAGCTGTCCGTGGCTAATTTTAGAGATATCTGCTAAAAGAGGCCGTCTTTAGAGTGACTCAAACATATTGGGCCCCTGTCTAGCTAGTGCTGTAGTGAAGAGAAAGGGTGTTTATTGGTCTGTTCGATCCTTGAATAGGAATGAGGAGTAAAAACATGTATGTGTGTTGGGGATATTCACATACCTGAGCTAGAAGGCCAGGTTCCCTCTGGGGCAGGGGAGGAACAATTAGAAGTTGATGCTGTTCGGCAACAGCTGTATAAGAGACCTCCAGTTTAATTAGGCTGAATAACCCCTTAGCAGATGCATAAGTGGCTCGAGAGTAAGAGGAACAGCTGGATTTCATGCACCTACATGAGACTCAGGACAGTGGTCCAGAGGCATAGGTAAGCCAGGAGGTGTCTAGAAGAAGCTTTCCATTTTGCCATAGTGGCTTCCTGGAACTGTCCTGTTGCTCCCAGGCCCACCACTGATCTGCAAGTTCAGACTTCAACATGCTCCTGAGCAGTGTAGGAAGATGAAGAATTGGAGTCTTGGATGTTAGGGGAAAGGGAGTAGCCTGTTTGCTTCCAGGCATCTGGCTTGTGGGGGTTTAGTCCTGCAGACTAATCACTTGTTTTGGCCAAGTGAGATTCTGTTACATGGTGAAGCAAGTCACCAGCTCAGAGGGCTGCTGCTGGACTTGGGTGAAGAGCTGGGTGCCCCTGGAGCCTCTCTAGCACCATGCGGCACCATGGCAAGATCTGAAATAATTGACTGGATCCATGGACAGCCAGGTCTCTGATCTCATGGAGTAATATACCATCTACTCTTCAGTCCCATAGTCACTAAAGCATGTCTAGGGCCTTAAGAAAGTGCCTAGCCCTGCAGAGGCTACTCAGCCTCTCTGTGCCCCAGGGTCTCTCCCAGGATGAGCCTTGGTGCTGTGCTACAAAGCCTGCAGGATGAGCAGCAGGATTTGTGTCCATACTCACGGACACAGTCCATTAATGCTGATTACTTGTCCCACACTCCTGAGAGTATGGGGTTTTTTTCCTGCTTTGAATGTACAGGCAGGATTTTACTGTAATTTGAAAACCATCTCTGTCTGGCCTGGAAGTGGAGAAACCTGGGGGTCTGTGAAACTGGCTGTGGCATAGACATAGTCAGCAATGGTAAAGTGGGGGCAAGTAGGGCAACTTCTCCAAAAGATGGGTAAATATTTCTAGTTCTTTCATCAGTGCTTGTCTCACACTAGTCATAAAACTGCAAAATGAGACCCAACACTGAGGAAATACCAGGCATCCCTGGAGTTCCCTGTAGCTTTTTAGAAAGACAGTCTAGCCAGGAAAGAAGTCACAAGTTATTTTCCCTTACGAAGATGATACAGAACACTTGGGTCTCACATAGTTTGTACCCAGCTCTGAGGCTCTGTTTGTGCTGATGACTCAGTTTGCTGCAGTGATACTCACTGGGAAAATGAAAAAAATTCTCTCAGAATATAATTTCTGAGAAGAAGAGGTGGGCTCACCTGGAAATCAGCTGTTGGTTAATAAAACTTGATCTGCTGAATCATGTCTTTGTGCAGGCTGGGCTGATCTGCTGTGACCCAGAGAGGTTTTGGTGATCTGAATGCGGTAAGCTTTGGCATCCCTGTGCTGCTACAGAATCCTTAAAAACAAGTTTCATCGAGAGCAGTTGTTACTGCAAAAAACTCTGCCTCGCTTGCAGTATGTTTCATGCAGTCAAGGTCTTGGAGAAAGTTATATAGCAGACAGTAAATCCCACCTACACTTCTTTTTTTTCCTTTTTACAGACAGATGTCAGTGCCTTTGAGTGTATGCTACTTTTCAAAGTGGCTTTGTAAGCTGATAACACATTCTTCCGAGGCTACACAATACTTAGCACTGCTCTAACAATTTTTATCTTCAAAGTGCTCTCTCCTGTGCAAAAGGAAAGTCAGTCTCTTCCCTGAAGAATTTCAAATCTAAAAAGACAAAAAGGGGTTAGTGGAGAATGGAGCTACATGAAGCAAGTTCTCAGACCGTAGTTCACTTGCCATAAACAAGTCAGTTTTGGTTAACCTGAAACTTGGCAAAATCATGCCACAGTTTCAAGATTTTTCATCCCTGAAGAAAATGTTTTTGGAAAACATTGCAATCTTACACCTTGGTGTTTGCAAAACCAAAACTTTACATCTCAAATGAGTATTTTGCTTGGAAATGTAACTATTTTTTTCTTTAAGAAAAAAAACCTATAGAAATAAAATAAAAATAAAAACAAAACAGAGAATGAAACAGATATTTCACTTCAGATAAAATGAAATAATCTTTATGTTTCCTGGTTCAGCCACTGAATCAAGAAAAATAAAATCAATGCTGGGAAGAGCCTTTATAAGAGAAAAACATTATAACCCCTCCCGTAAAATGAAGAAACTAAATGGTAGTGGATATCTCTACACTGCTTTTTATGGTTGACCTTCTGGCTACCCTTGCCCTTCCCAGACCTATGTCATGCATCAAAGCCAGCTACGCTATACTCATGATTTCTTAAGCACGGCGCTGGGATGCAGCTGCATTCCTTCCTTTCGTATAAACTAGGACCCTCGCAGGAATGGGGCTGCAGAGCACTTGCATTTCTGAGCTTCTCTTGCTTAAAGATCAGCAGACAGCAGAAGGAATGCAGAAGCTCCTGACGGTAGTAAAAAGTACTGTGGGGTGGGTGCTGCAGATCACTTTTGTGGTATGAGCCTACTGGGTTTGGGTAAGTACCAAATCCCGTGGAGGCTGTGCTGGGCGGTACTAAGATGTGAAGCATCAGCCTTCATCACACAGAGATTTCAGGTTTGGGCTGGGCAGCCACTGGGTTGAGAGTTTTAGGTAGTTGGTTGCCAGATATGAGCTTGAAATTAATCTTAAGTATCAGCAGAGATGTAGTAAGCAGCTGTATTATTTGGAGGGAGAGTTTGGACCCTGGATAGGATCCCAGTCTGTTGAGTTATGGTTGATAACTATGTGTTTTCTGTAAACGAGTTTAGCAAGGACCAACATCTCCTTTGTTCCTTGCTGGAGGAGCGTGGAGAAGGTGAACTGTGCACTCAGCTGCACTGATTCTGGAACACGCACTCTCCTTGCTTGCTTGGAGATGGCACCCGTGTTCAGTTTGTGGATCTCCAGCTCCTTTGGCTCCTCATTTGTAGTTAAGGAACCATGAGGTCTTCTCCTTGTCTCCTAAAGCAAAGAGCCTAAACATGGTCCTGTCCTTGAAGGAGGGGAGCTTTTGAGATCCTCCCATCCCATAAAGGACTCACAGTATGAAATCCATCCTCCACTGCATGCCCTGCTGCAGACAGAGGTTGTACAAGGGTGCTTGAGAGCACGGTGAGACAAAGTAGTGGGACCTTCCCTTGCCTTAGAGCATCTTTGCTCTGCACACCATGATAACGGCTCACACTGCAAATTTACAAAAGAAGCAATAAAAGATCACCATGAGTACACTGAGAACCCCAAGCATAAGGCTCAGCCTTAAAATAATTAGTATTGATTTGCTCCAATAACTCGGGCTGAGTGTGATAGTTCCACAAGCTACATCTGCCTAGAGGCTTTGTGCTCAAAATAGCTTCCTTTTCCACTCTCCTTCATCTCCCGCTTCCTTTGCTCCTCCAAATCACTGCAGAGTAGCGTTCTGCAGGGAGCTATGGGGAAAATCCCATTATAGACTGTGTGGGAGCTCGTAAGTTATTCAAAAAAGTGAGCCAGGTTAAGTTAGGTTTGAGTATTAGAAGACAGACTACTGAAAACCAAGCCACGCTTCATGGTGGCTCACAGCAAACAAGCAAAATCAGTGCTGACAAAATCAGGTCCTTTAAAACTTTGTTTAAGAAGAGTAAATGCCCTGTTTTCTGCAGGCACTACAAAGCTGGCTGGAAGTGTTGGCAAATAACTTTTTAAAAATCCCTGTTGCTTACCATCTCTGCGCTAGCAGGAGAGTAATGCTGCCTGGTCTCATCTTTTCGGAATATAATCCCTGCAGAGTGAGGATGCCTATTTGCATTTTCCCATTAGTGACTAGCACAGTGGGTGCAACAGCAGGTTTAATTACAGTTGGGCTGAGGGAGATGAGAGAGCCACAAAGGGGAGAAAAGGTTCTGTAACCGACCACCATTTCTCCTCCTTCTCCCCTGGTTTCTCAGAAAACCTCAGGCAAGTTTCTTATGCTTCTCCCCAGGATGAAGGGGAAGGCTTTTAAAGAAAAATCTGGGGAAGGTTGAAAGAAAATTGGTTCAATGTGTTCTGTCAGTTGGTCTCCTTATGCAGCCATTACCCTCTACACTGGTTACCTTAAAGTTTTTCTGACGTGAGCAATTACTGGCCTCCAGAGAGACTGAAATAACACATTGCACAATATGATGCCGGGGCTGCCCCTGAGCTCCAACTCCTTCCTCCCATAGCTGGGCACTCCTCAACCCCCATGTACAGTAATACACTCCGGAGCGTCCTATAGCAAAGATTTGGGGATTTTTTTCCCCCTCTATTTTTCTACTTGCAAAGCCAAAAGAAAAGAAAAAGGCTCAAAGCTTCCAACAGACTGTTATAAATCATTGGGCTGTTACGTAGTAAAATAGTCATGACCTGAAAAACATGCGTATACCATTCCTATGCTCTTGGGGGAAAGAACCCCACTCTCCAAAAGGAAGAAAGTCTCTTCCCAGGCTCTTCCAGAGTCTCATGCCCCCAAAAGGGAGAGGAAATCCTCCCAGGCAGCTAAGGAGAAGACAAATTTAGGAGCATGCTTTTTAAAAATTGAATGTTATGATAGAAACACTTAACATGCAAATGAAAAGTTAGATGTGAAGTTGTAGGTGATGAAACTGCACCAGCATCCAGATCTCAAACAACAAAGTAAAGTGGGAGCCAAGGATGAGATTAACTGCTTGGGATAGACCAGTTTGCTCCTTGCTCTAAAAGCACTTTATTCCTGAGGGGCATAAATAAGGGAGACAATGACATGGGGAAAAGGAACAGTTAGCATATTTCCATCAGGGCTGTTGCCTGTAGGGTGACCTGCTGGATTTCAGTGTCACGTGGGACCCCGTGTGGTTCTGCCTCCCATGTTGTAGATCCACTGCACACACACACCCACTGAACTCCTGGGGTCTGGGCTGTCCAGGCTTACAGGTCTGTCTTCAGACTCCATTTTACCTCCAGTTTTGAACTGAGTAGTTGGAGCATGAGGAGATGGTGGAACAGATACATTTCACCTGCTCAGCCCCCATCTCATTCAGAGGGATTCAGCCTTGCCTTTGATCACACTTGAAAGCTTGGTAGCTGAACGAATGCCAAAACAGGAGCTGTTTCCTTGAAAATCTGGCCTCTAGTAACCTGCTGTAGTGAAAATGAGGAGACTTTGACATTTTTGGGTGGGATTCAGATCACATATTAAAGCACACAGATCTAGATGTCCGACTGTCCAAGTTCCCATTATAGTCAATGAAGGTCAAGGATGTCATACAGTTGTCTGAACATAGGCATCTAGGGTCATTTTAAATGCCCTGTGGTATCCTAGATATCTCTCTGCGGCAGGTAAACATTACCCAAAATCCATGGAAATCCTGCACCCCTCTGGAGTAGCAGCTGGGAACCAACCAGGACGCCTCAGAGCCGCTAATGATAGCAGATGCCTCTTTTATGCAAAATAATTTAGCCCCTGATCAATATTACATAGTAACAAGAAAAATGGACTTTTACAGATGATCAACGTTGACTAGATCTCCATTGACTATAAAAAAATATAAGCATCTAGCTCATAAAACACCTAAATTTAAGAGTCCAGCTGACACCTTATCTCATAACTAAGAGCTGATTCCTTCCTTTTGCTGTCTACACATTCATAACCCAAGTGGAGCAACCCTGGATTCCAGTCTGGTGGCGCTTGTCCCAGACTCCAACACACTGAAGCAGAGTGGCCAGGAAACCTGTTAGGTCTGGTTCCTCTGGGAGCTTTTGGCTGATTCATGGGGATACCATGACAAGGACATGGCCCAGACAGCTCCAAAGGGACCAACGGCACCATAGAGTAGCCCGGTGGCCCAAACCCAGAATGGCTCTGGCTCACAAAGCTCTGGAGGAGCCCATGCCTAGCTCTCTGTATATATCCTTGTCCTGGCTTTTCTCTTCTGCCGTGGTTTGTTTCGACTGTGTTCATATTATCCAGGTTTCAGGTGATGGTCATGGTGCTTTCTTTCCCTTGGAAGTAAGTTTTTTACCTAATTTTAAGGCTTATATAAATTAAACAGCTAAGCAAGTGTATATGAATATGACCTCATTTTTCCCTCCTACCTCCCCCCACACACTTCCCCAGTTGACATGTTTGTGCAAATGTTGGAGATGAATAACGTAAATAGACTTCTTTAACAGTGATAGCTTATTAAAATAGCATGGGTGTGTGAATTTCTATCGCTAACCGGGAACCCTGCTGCTTACCAGTTGCAATGCCATACATGCATTATTCAGCAGCTGAAAAAGCCCATTGTTCCTGTGTTCTGGAATTAATCAGTCGAGTATGAAAATTACCTGTCACCAAAATATCATGTTTACTCAGTCCATCAAAACACCCTGCTCTCACGGCAGTTGGATTTCCTCATAGAGGGTTATGTGTTAAAATACATGTTTATAAATACGGTGGAGACCTAGTGGTGTTAAGGAGAATGCAAGGAAGCAATCTTTTTCGTCTGTCTTGAGTGCTGGAGTTTAAAGCCTGTTGTGAAGGGAAGAAGGATGAAATGCATGGAACAAGGAGCACCTGTGAGTTATAATTCAATCAATCTGAAATGCATGGTGTTATTGTGACAAGTCTAAATCCAACTTTCAGGCTTAAGCGTTTTCCAGCTGCAGCAGAAGCACGTGAGGTCCTTGACTTCATTATTTTGCTTCCATGCCGTTTCTGAGCTCTGGTACTTTTCTTTACTGAAAGCTGTGGTCTTTCTTCTGTTTCTCTTCTCCTGACCCTTGACCTCTTCACTACGTTTGCTCCTCTTGTTGCCAAAGTGAAAGTATTTGAACATCTGGCCTTGCCTATTTTCACCACTCTGCTGTATCAGATTAAGGAGGCCCAAGGTTGAACTATGCGGTGGCACATCTCAAAAGACTATTGTGGACAGTCTGACTGAACAGAGACCTGAGTGAATAATAACAAAAACAAACAAACAAGCAAGTCTGTAAGGGAGGCGGGTGGCCTACCTGGCTTTTTCTTTGGCTTCTGAGTGTCTAGGATATTTGAAATAGGCAAGAATGCTAATTATCCAGAGTATCCCCCCTCTTTTTTTTTTTTTATTTATTGACAATTTTTTCCCTAACACATACATATTAAGATATCCATAAATTGGGATCACAGATACATGTGCAGTTGCACAGTCTCATCTACAAACAAGTGGTTTTCTGAGCGGTGACAAAGGAGGCAGATGGAGTTGTCCCTGTTGTGTCTCCGAGTCCTTGCAGAGCCCCGCGGGGCAGAGGCAGATGTGCAACAGCAAGGTGCTGCCCGCCTCTTTGCGGAGGCACCAGTTTCAGTCGCTCTCCTTTAATTTTCCCAGATGCTGTTTTTAATTAAGCTCCTAAAGTTTCACGCTCTTTGAGACCTCTTTCACTGTCAGTTTTCGTTGAAGCTGGCAGGCAGTGCCATCTCAGTCTTTGCTTCCTCTTACATTCAGGCTGAGGTTTGTGAGTAGATAAGGCTGTTCCCAAGCAGGCTCAATGCATTCACCTGGGGTGTGAAATATCAGTGATGTTGCATGTTTCCCATACGACCTTGAGTCTGAGAGTGACTTTCTTTGTGCTCACTTAAACTGGTTGCAATTTCCCACCCCTCATTGTTGGCTTCAGCAGGTGTTTGATCAGGGTCCTAATCTCTTTGGGCCTGTAATCCCAATCAGTAAATGAACGTGTACTTTGCTTTATTTTCAATAAAAATCACCATTTGTACAGGTTCCAGGAGGACTGTGTGGTGGGCTGGTGTCTCCTTCTGGATCACCTGTACCAAATAATAAATACCAAGCCTTGCCACCCACCCCGAGGGATGCTTTCCCGTGGCCATGCTCCTGTCAGGGAATTTAAAAGTGCTCATATCAAGGACTTTAATAGCGTGTCACTGTCCATGTCTTACAATCATATATCAAATGTGACCCTGGCAAGGGGTGTAATGCAGGTAATAGGTTGGCCTTGTTAAGTGAGGGGTATGTCCCCTTGCTGAAAGGCGACTGTCTCTCTGTTTGTTTACTCTTAACTAGATCAAATCTGTTTTCTTTGAAAGGATGTTTTAAGGATGTTCTGCCATTATTTAAATATCCCAAGGAAAAAAATGGATCATTTTAATGGAGAGAACCCGAAGAAAGATAATCGCTTTAAAAAGTATTGGGAGAAAAAAAGATAATGATGCCACTATCAAATATTCCAATTACCATTTTCAGAAGAAAAGCTGCTCTCCTCAGAAACAGTTCTTTGATCTTTTGGCTGGGTGAGACCCATTTTGTCAGTCTGAATGCTGGTATCTCTGCTTTTACCATATGGAGCATGTCCCTGGTCCAGCCATTTGAATTCCCTAAGTTAGAAACAGCTTCATTCATTGCAAGTATGTCAGCTGTGCTCCAGGCTCTGTAATAATAACTCTTTCACTTCAGCTGATGAGATCTAGATATCAATCTTGCTGAGGTCACCGAAGGAAAAAAAATGAGCTTGGTCATTTCTCCATTGACAATTCAACACAAACCATATATCTGTGCCTAGGGGGCCTCACACTTCCGCCTTGTTTTATCTGAATTGCACAAAAAGACACAACTGAGATTTCACTGAGTAAAAAAAAAAAACCCACCAAAAAATCCACTCCATGACACCATTCATTTTTGGTACCTACAATGTCATAGGGACAAGTGGCAAAAGGCTGCTTGTTTTATTAATGCCAACCATCTCTAATCGAAAGAAGCCGTGAGGCTGACCTAAGCTCTCCATGAATGCAAAGCACAAAAACCCTGTACCCAGAGACACTATACAAAGCTAGTGACAGCCTTTTCTCTGGTGCTTGCTACTACCGAGTGTAGAAAAGGGAGCAAATGAATTCAAGTCTGTTTATCCCCATCTGGTTAGATGATGTGTTATTGGCAGGCCTGGCTGAATTTGCTTTGTGTGGCACCTTATACAAGACACCTAAGGCATATGTCTTCCAGATAAAAGCCAAGTCCCCTGATTAAAGGGTCAAAGCAGAGTGCTGACAGTAGGAAGATGAAGCAAGCTGTTACTGAGCTCTGCAGAGGGATGGGAGTGGAGATTTCAGAGCAAGACAGTGAAAAACTGAGAAAAGACGCATTTCTTCCAGGCAGAGATACCAGCACTGAACGGGCTGCACGAGACACAAAACACACACCTGCTGTTCACCTCCAGAACGCAAACTGGAGAGAAATCCCCCCCAGGACCCAAACACGGACAGTGGGGAGTGGTGTATGAAGGAGATCTGGAAAGGGCAGACGCTGCAACATGCTCCTGCAGCAGCTCCCATGTTGGTGGCCTTCGCCTCTCCCCACCACCGCCTCCCATTCCCCCCTCACCCACCGCTCTGGGCTAGCCGATGGGACCCTGGGCTGGTGAGCATGCAGGCTTTGGGCTGACCTAAGAAAAGACACTGACCTGTATTAGGTGGCTTCAGGTCATCAAGCTGAACCAGCGCCAGCACTGGCAAGTAAGAGCAGTTAGAATCATCACCACTTGTCCCTTTTTGGTCTATATTTCCCATTTCTGCAGGTTTTGCTGTTTTACATCTCCCCTGAGGACAGAAAGGCAGCTCTCAGTATCTCCCAGAAGTGGAGAGCTAAACCTTCCCTTCAGGAGCAGTTTCTACCTCCACGGGCAGCCCCCGCCATGCCCTGGGAGGCTCAGCTCTGCTCCTGAGGATCGATTCTTGGTGCCCTGTGGAAGAGACTGCTGTAGAGAGGATCCCCAAAGCAAAGATTAATTAATGAGTGTTTGCACAGCACTTTAAAGGTGTGAAGAGCCATATAGATGCTGCTAAGTATCATTGTTAATTATGATTAGGTGTAATATTGTAATATATCAATATTGCACAGTAAATAGTGTGACGAGCATGAGAGAGAACTTCTCAGCAGCCACAGACATTTTACCTACAGAGCAGCAGACACATCCACCCCTTGAACACAAACCTGGTTTGGGAATTCGAAGGGTGCAAGCACTGGGGGACAGAAGTCACAAAGCTATTTTGGTGATAGACTGACTTGTGGACTTTTTGCAGGGAACGAGGAGAAGGCAGAACAAAGTGGCATTTTAAAACAAAACAAAACATTGGAAAAACTGACTAGTGAATGAACTTCATTTTTCCAGCCCATTTTAAGGAAACCATCACCTCACCAGCCTTCACACCTCGCCAATAGCAATGTTTTTGTCAAGATGAATTTTTTTTCAAAGGCAGGTTTTAGACTGCTGAGCACTGAAAAGGGCAACTGCAGCCCAGGGACAGTCCTCAGAATGGTCCAAACAACCACTTGCAGCTTTTCCCTCCCTGTTATAGAAGCTCTGGTGGCTGCAGCAGGGACCTTCCCTCTGCACCCCTGGACACCTATGCCAAATGTTCAGGTCTCCAACTGGGCAGGCAGTGACATGCTCATAACACCTCTTCTCAGTTCCCTGACTGAGGGTTTACCTGCAAGCATCAGGGTTTTCCTGTCCACCCACCGATCACCCAGAGGGACCAAGTTGGATGGAGATCACTTTCCCATTGCCTCCAACTGCCACTGTATTCAGCCTCAGCAAAGGGGCTGTAAATCTGAGGGTTAAGCTCTTGAGCCAACACACCTGACAGACTAGCAGTTTTAGGTGAAATCCTGTTAAAATCAAACACCTGAGTGTCCCTGGGGCTGGGGCCCTAATTTCTCAGTTACTCACTTTCCTCACCTGTAAAGCTGAGGACAATAATTTCCTTTATGAAACAGGCTGAGATGTATGGCCAAAGGGCCTGAAGCCAAGGAGAGCTAACTTTCATTAAGTGGATTCTGAAGGCCAGAAGGACCATTGTGATCGATAGGTCTTGTCTGTATAACCTTCTTCTGCACATTCTTTGTACCAGTCCTTTAGACTCTATTATTCTGTGCCTTTACCCATCCCTGGGCCCTCAGTCTGCCTCCCCTAGTGCCACCCCAGAGAATGGATCTGGTACCTGGAGGGTTTGATACAAGGGCTGTTGCAAGGATTAATTTGTTAATATCTGTAAGGGGTTATAATTTGATGGCTGAGGGGCAGGTATATTAATCAGAGGCATGTGAATGCTATCGAAGCTCAAATTTGCTGGGGAGAAAAGAAAAGAATAAGTGGGTAGAACAGGGAATTGGTACATGATAAATCTACTTAATATACAGAAAGAGAAACTTGTAGGGAATAAGCTGCTCTGCTTCCTCTCTTCTCTCTGTCGTTCATGGCTTATTAAAAATGCTAGTGATGTTAATTTTCATCTCACACAAATGACAAATAAAAAGGCCTGATTTATATTGTTCTTGAAATACAAAGATTCATACACAGACTTGGAGAGAAACTCTGATCACTCATTCCCCCTGGTAAACATAAATATTCAATAATTAATATTGAATTTTTGGAAGGTTGATCTGTTCTCGATGTCTGCAGCAGCCTGTTGATCCTGTCATATGTTATAGCCGCACAATATTGAAAACTGAGCCTCATCTATTTCTGCATATAGCAAGTGAATCTGTTCAATCCTGGTTAGAAGGTGATGTATTAACCATCTCGGACCTGCTGTCACTGCGTTACTGTCTTGCTGAAGAAGCAGCACCCTGACTACGCCTTTCGTGCAATGCTTTGGAAATTGCGTGTCCTGTATTTTCTTAAGGGAATCCTTGATCTTCCCGATTCCAGCTTGCAGAGGGAGCTCTCCTTCACAACAGAGCCAGCGTGAGATGTCAGGGGAGCTTACCCTTACCCCAAACATCCTGGGTGCCTTTGAGATCCACTGCAACTCTATCTTAAATTTTCCTCTATGCCACACTGGGGACATCTATGCTTTCTCCACTTTTCTGCAGAGCACCCAAGCACACCCTCGAGGGAGGGAAATGCCCTGGACGAGAAAGAGAAGAAGCATCCATTTCAGTCCTGGGACTGGGAGCCGACTGCTCCCTCGGTGCTGGCAGGCAGGGACCAACCTTCCCAGAAACCCAAGAAGGAGGGCAGGGAGTTGGTATTTTGGGCTGGTAACAACTGCATCCTCCAGCCACGAGGTCAGTGGTGAGTCAAAGCCTGCCCATAAATTCTCCCAGCTCACTGCAGCTCACTGATTCTGTAATTGCAGGTTTTTAGACCAGTTACACTTGACAGCAGGACATCAACACTTCTTGAGGCTGAGTCCCCAGTGCCTCAGCGAGAGGGCCATCTCTGCTAACTCACCGAGAGCCACCGACACAGAAACCTCATGCGACCTGCCGTGTCAGCTCTTAGAAGAGGCTTCAACATTCTCTCTCTTCCAGAGCGTTGCTGCCAACACAGCCACAGAGGAAAACGGAGAAATCAAAGGAATGAAGAGTTTCCAAAGCATGTTATTTTGGAAATGAACTTTAAAGAAACCAACCCAAAAAACACCCTCAGCAGAACAAAATCCCTCTCTGGACTCCCTAGTGGTTTCATCAGAATTTCTTCCTCCTTGCTTGACCTCTCATAACACCGCTGAACTATAAATAAACTTGTGATAGTTACGACACAAGTCAGGCTGCCAAAACAGGTATGGAAAGTGGATGGAGATGCTATGAATGATCTCCACTATTTGAAGTGTTACCTTATTGTATTCCTTCCCAGCGACCAAGAGAAGAGAAAAGAGCAAAACAGTTGAAAAATGTCCTCTTACTTTGCACTTTCAAAATCGTTCCCTTTTTAAAAAACTGCTTTAAAATATATAGGTGGTTTTCTGCCTCTAAATAAATGGCTCTTGTGCAATAAACATGTAAATTGGACTATTGAGCATTTCAGATACAAGGTATTTCCTTTTGGGTATCATAAATATCACAGTGTAGCCCCTGCCTCTGTTAGCACAGTTTCTCTCTCATAGTCAAGACATAGGAAGAATCATTCTCACAAAAATACCTTGTTCCCTGAAAACTGTTTGTTGTAGTTTACCAATCAATCCTTTAAGAGTCTGTAGGCAGACCCTTTTTTGCTATAAATTGGTGTCACTCCACTGAAGTCAATGGAGATTATATAAATCGAGGGTCTGACTCCATGTGTGTGTCTCCCACTCCCTTATGCATGGTGTGTTTTAATCAGCCGAAGTAGAGAGCTTGCTGTATAACCTATTTGAGGAAGGAGAAAAAATAACATTAGAGAAGTGATCTTCTTTATCTAGGGCATGGATTTTCTGTTTGAAGCTTGGGCTTGCGGTGATGACTGGGAAACAGCTTGTTGGTGAATATTTGCAGGTCTGTATGCGACTAAGAACGCTATTCTTTTAAATATTCTAAACAAATTTTCAGGCGTTCCTTGTTTATAAAGTGTACTTCTGCTGGCGGCCTCTCTGACCGCAGGAGCATTACTTAACTGAGGCCGCGCTCTTGAGTTCTGTTTGCTGACCCATTACTGCATCAAAAATGAAGAGATTGAATTTCATTTTGATAAAATTGCATTAAGTTTACAATAGATGTCTTTTATTTCCAATTGGATATGGCAGCTCCCTTCTGTGAAAAAGAACCAAGTACAATGTTTCCAACAAAAACCTCTGGAGGTCTTATCTGTGACCTTCTCTCCAGAACTTTTAGCAAAGTCTTATTGAATTAGGTATCTATTTTGTTACAAAACATACCTTCAAAGTAGTATTGATAAATAATTCTGGGTTGACAACACTTTAAAACTTACTCTTGCAATGTAGCTAGACTCATAGGCCTGTCTGGAATACCACTGAGGTGATCGTTTCTTCATAAAGAGACGATGTACGTAGGGTGTGTGATAGCTGGTTCCATGAGTATCTGTGGGAAAAGGGGGCAGTTTGAACGCGTTCCATTCTTGCTGCTGTATCTGAGGATCGTCATTGCAACTAGACATGATCCGAAAGTCTCCACAAGAATTTGATATTCAGTGTTCAACAATTTATTTTTCAGTAAATAATTGTCAGGTGTTTAGTTTTTAAACTGTTTGTTCTGCACATCCATTGCTTCCATTGGGTGATTGATTGGCTGCTATCTGATTAAGTGAACACTCTAAATGGGAAAATAATACTGCAGTGAATTGTGCATTACTGAATAATGAATATTATTATTATTTTATGCTGGCACAAATTTGGAAATATTCTGGGCATTGTGTTTATTTTCTGAATGCCCAAAGTTGTAGCTCTACTTGTTTGCAAAGAACAAGCAAAGCAATTCCACAAAATACCAGGAATCAGTTTCAAGCTGTTTTGTTTATACATATTTACCCAATCTGTTTCCATTCTCTGACTAGCTCTCATTGTAACTAGAGTTTATCAACATTTTTCAAATGCCAACATTTCAGTGAAACAGATTTGTTTGGGGGGAGGGAGAGGAAATGTTCATTTCATTCCAAAAAAGAAGACTATTTATGAGTCAAATTGTTCCATTTGATTTTTAGAAAGTCCTATTTTCAATTATCATTCCATGCATCTTGCAGGTTTCTGAGCTGAATTAGATAGTTTCCAAGATATTTCCAAAAGCCCCTAAAGCTGCTGAATGACAATTGCAATCCACTTGTTTCTATTCAGCGAGGGTGAAGTTTCTGAGAATCCCTATGTAGGACAAGTGTTTCATTTCTCTTCACATCTCTGGTACTTCAAAGTTTAATTATTATTTATTATGAAATTATCTAGAGCTGTGAGTGTACATAGATGCCCTGAGGGCTTTACAGAAACAATACAGAAGGGATCAGAGCTAAGGGGGACAAAATCAATATATTCTTGTCATTGCTTAGGAGGTGATACTTGCCATGTTATTGGCTTCACCTCTTATTCTGACCCATTTCCCCACCTGATTGCAATTACTGATGTACATGGTACGAGTAATCTGTGACAGACTTGTCTATAATTTCTCATTCTTACTTGATCCAGTAAACCCAAAAGATTGTGCACTGGCTTTGGTGAAGTGGTGTCTGAGTTATGGTTGTGGGAAGAGCAGAACTGAGCCTGACATTTACGATTAGGACTGCTGATCTCTAGCATTACTGATTATTTAATATCAAATGTTTTGTGTCTGAAGTAAGTTTCCTGGTAGTTTGACTTAACAAGTACGGTCTGTACAGCCCACATACTTTTAAAATAATTATTTTCCTCCCACAGCTATTAGTGAAAACTGTGACATCTTCCCCTTGTTCACAGTGATATGTCATCTCTGCTTCAGCACCAGATGGTCCAAGAAAATGAGCAGGAGAAATAAGCATGTCTATTTTCCCCTTCCTTAACATGGCGAGAAAATAAATGTGAAATAAAGAATGTGTTACCTGTGCTAGGATAAAGCCTCCGGATGTGATGGCTCGCTCTGCCAAATCCTCCTCTGCTCTTTCCTCCCCTGCCCCCTCCACCAGTGCAGTCACCGCTGAATAGCTGGACCTGATGCATGGACTGGTCCTTCTCCCAGACCCTTCCCTTAGAGCTTCAGGTGCCGGAACCACATCAGCCATCTATGTTATTAAAAACTGTTGCATATCATGTCCTACCTGGCCTGTCCCATGATTAAGGCTCTCTGTTGGGATTAGGAGAACTAACTTTGGTTGCTGACTCCACTGTGGGAATCCCAAATGACCTTAACATCACTCATGCTTCATGTTCCCCCAGTTGTCAAGAGAAGAACGATTCTTGCTTTTCCTCCTGCATATTTAAAGACAGGGCTGGCCTATGACTCCTGAGTCAGGCAATCAGATTAGAGCGAGATTTGCTCCTGTGTCAAGAATGATGTTTCTTACACTCACGGCTGTGAAGCAAAACTCAGAAATGTGAACTGAATATAATGAAGGAAACAATATCTATGTACATGGATAGGCAACTCACACAATGCTTTTGATCATTACTCCACCACCAGACCCAGCAGCCACAGTGCCCTGCCATCCATGCCTTAGCTTTGCCTGAAAACTGAAGATGGCAGCAAGTCCCACCAAATATCCTCTTAGTACTGGATTAATAACAGAAG
This sequence comes from Rhynochetos jubatus, assembly GCA_027574665.1. Lineage (NCBI taxonomy): Eukaryota > Metazoa > Chordata > Aves > Eurypygiformes > Rhynochetidae > Rhynochetos > Rhynochetos jubatus. The sequence continues at coordinate 6,998,310 of CM050653.1, read as the reverse complement.
ACCTTTTATTGACCCTTAGTACCTTGCCTTCAGTGTTAAAGAAGATCTCTGTCTCCAGGGGTGCTGGACAAGCATCCTCCCAGCTATCTAGGAGGGTTTAGAGCTGCAGTGTCCCCTGTTGAGGTGTTCCCAGGCCTATATTTACCTATATCCAGGCTCTCTGTTCAGGGATGAGGGAGAAATAGAGGAGGAGTTGAGGATGGCCTTCCCAGTTCCTCTGCAAACAGGATTCCTCATGTACTGAAGCCATTTCGTACACATCTGCCTCACAAGAAGTTCTTAATTCAGGCTGGAATAAGAGCAAAAGAAAGGTCACTTGGGCAATAGCTCTAGTTAGTGTCTAGAGCTCTGTCTTCACTTTTAGCATGAGCTAGAGCTGCTTAAAATCCAAACCGTCCTACAATTTCTGCCTTAACCTGCAACATCAGGTTACCAACCCATAGGCAGCCACCTTTTTCACTGTAGGCATGTCCTTCATGCCCTGGTGAAGGATCTGATTTCCCAGTCTAATCTGCTTGCAGGGGAGGTAATAGCATTCATGAGGATGTGAGCACGAAATTCAGCTGTGAATTGTCTGTCCCCTTGTTTTATTTTGCTGCCCGCTCATCAAAATGTTTGTTAATCCTCAAATTCCCTTCAACTTCTGCACCAGTGATTACATGTCTCAGTTGCCTAATCCATGTTTCTTATTCCCTTTTTTGAAAGCCCTGTCATTTATCAGATAATAGAAACAGTATGACTGAGATGAACCACAACCCAATAAGGATATAAAATATTCTGAGTGAGCCTCTTGTGAAGAAAGAGGTCCTGAACTTCCTTCAGCAATAGCTTGACAAAAACATAGGAATAAAGAGTATCTTTGCAAGAGCATAGATTGGGTCATAAGTATTTTCTGTCCCAAATTACAGCTGTTTATCTCTTCTTATAGCCATCCATCACAAATGGTTTGAGCAGCCCCCCATAGTCCTTGTTCTTGGCAAAATGCCATGCTTTCATTTTCTTTTCATTACTGACCTACAATAAATTGTACTGATGTCCCACAGGCAAAAGTCTCTCCAGCCCATTATCATTCCCTAGAGCCATCCTTTAAAATATAGTTAAACTTGGGTCTCTCTTGCCTCTGAAGCCTCTCTCTTTTTCAGACCATTTTCCATTTGGTTTGACCGAAGCTCTAAAAGGTTAAATGACTTGGCCAGGGTCATACAATGACTCTGTGGCTGAGCAAGAGAAAGCCCCTGCACATGATGACAACTGCAACCTTCCTCCCTACTCAAGACCCCAACCTCAAGCAGTATAAAAAGATTTTATAGGCAAAATTTTGGCTCACAGAAAATTGCAGACTCTTAAATAGCACAGTTTATAATGGAAATACTAGGAGAAACATGACTGTAGCAGTGGAGTAGTAGTAATGCATTACTTATTCCATTAATGGCTGTGTTCTTAATAGAAACAGGTTCATTACATGGTAAGAAGCAAAGTTTGCATTAAATAGAAACATCATTTGGTGTTTTATTGATTAAAAGGAGATTAGATTTCCATGATGTTCTTTAGCAAATAGGATGCCTCGGAGGAAATGTATATATTTATATTATAAGGAGGAGGGTTTTATTACAGCATAATGGAAAGAAAATGTATCTCATAATGGTAGTTTATATCACACAAGGGATCCGATAACTAAAAGTTTAACTCTTAACCTAGCAGTCCAGAAATCTGTATTAATGTAAAACTAAAGTTTTTTGTTACATGCTGCACATGACAGCAAGGCTAGACCTTCTCCTCTCGACTAGAAGACCCAGTCAAACCTGTCCATGTGGATGGCATGGAGGGGGGGAAGGGTGAGGGCAAATTATTACACTGAAATATCAGCACCAGCAGAAACATGATCATTTACAATTAGCAAATATATGACACACCCTTGTTTCAGTTCCCCCTGGATTCTTGATGTTATAAATAGCAGCAGTGCGAATTACCCACCAACTCTTCCACCTCCCTCTTTCCGGCACATGTGGCTGTGAAAGTGCATTTTTTCTAAGCTTCAGGATTGTGGCTGATGGGCTGCATTTCAGCTGTGTAAGGGCCACCTTCCATCTGACTTTCCATTGCAGAGGAGTTGATCCCTGATATCCCAAAATCACCACAGAAGCTTTTGTTAGCAGATCTGAAGCACATCAGCTCCAGCTGGAGAACATCCTGTTGAAGGCCAAGGTGAGCTAGGGCACCTCGCAGGCTGCTGTGACTTACACCGTGGAGCAGCCTTCAAATACGGTGATTCATATTCCCCAAGGATTGCACTGGCTTCAGGCTGATGGATTTAAAAACCAAATCTTTAAAATACAGCATGGATGCCTGTGCTGATGTGGACACAGGGATGTATAGGCTGACTTAGAAGCAAGCACCTCCATGCCCCAGTGTGTATTTCCAGTTCAGGCAGAGAAGAGGTAGATGAGATTTTGCCGAGTAACCCCAAAGTGGTTGGGTTATCTGAAATTCTCCCTCACTGTGTAGCCATTCTGAGCCCATATAGCAGATGTCTCCAATCATGGGGACATGGCTTGAACAGAAACACATCATTTTTCTATCTGCCATGAGTCAAATCCATCAGGTCACTCAAGAGTTAATTGAACAGCTCCCATTAACTTCAATGGGGCCAGACTTTGCTCCTAAATAATTCTGAGGAGTTCAATTAATGTTAATGGATGCCTAACACTGGTAACTAACAATCTACCTTTAACAACCTAATTATTTCTTGACAGATGTTGGACTAGTAAATAATCTAGTGGTCTTTGGTGATAGCTGTTTGACAGCTTTGGAAAAATGCCTCTCAAGGCAAAGCAAAAATGGTTTTCCACCAGCCACCCTGCAGATGGTCAGATTTTACAACTTGGCTGGGTTTTGATGCCCTTTTTTTTTTCTTTTTTTTACTATGGCTGAAATATGCACGATAGGAAGGAAATACTGTAAATGTAGCTTGGTTGGCTCTACAGTTCAGCCAGAGCATGAGATTATAGTTCCTAAGTGCTTACTGGCATGTATGAGCTGATCATTTGTAGCCTGGTTTCTCGCTACATGTATGTAAAAAGGGGCTGAGGACTCCTGGGCCTGACTGTGAGCTTTACCAAGGAAGCAGGCAACAGCTCTAACTACCCTTTCAACACCTGATGTATATCAGCATGCTGTTGTTTGGACATATAGTAGTTCAGTGCTTCCAGATGGGTGCAAGGGTGAGGTGGAAAGAAAGACCATTTTAGAGGTCTCCCAAATCTTTCATTTCTTCACATGAGATGTGTCTCTTTCTTTCAAATAACCATACACAAAAACACACTGTCAGAAAAGTAAAAACGTCTTTATTTGGAAAATGTGCTGGACAGACTTGTGGAAATGGCAGTCTGCTTCACCCACCACCCTCTATGGCCCAAGTCCCTGTTATCTTGTCCTTTTGTGCCACAAACAAGGGTTCCCAAAAGGTAGCTCATATTTGTCACACGGGATGTAATCCAGCTGGTCTGTAGGTAATGATGGTAGAGGTAGGAACATGGAATAAATCAAAGACAGCTCCAGGACACACTGCAGCATTTCCAGAGGAAAAATGACAAATATCCAAACAATTTGTGGAATATTTAAATTTCTGCTGAAAAGTCAAGGCTTTTCCATAAATGGGAATATGGAAAGGGAAAGGCTTGAACCTCTTGAAGACATAATTAGAGCTGATGATTATTGTGACTTCCCTCATTTTCACCAAAGAATCACAGTTTGCACCTGTAATACATCTGAGCCTTGAGATCAGTGCAGCATCCAGCCTCCCTTTGCTTTTGCCTGCCTTTGACATGTAACCTGTATTGGAAACCCTCTTCACTCACAGAAACCTTTTTCACCAGTCTCAGAGGCCAGTTCTAGAAAAGACTGTTTATGTAACCATGTCCACCTCCTGCCTGGCAACCTGCTGTGTGCTGCCGGGCAGGGGCTTTACCTCCTGGGCAAACAACAAAGCTCCCAATACTTATTGTTTTTATGGGAACAAGGCGCAATGGTGATATTTATATAGTCCAGTATGGGTCTGATTCAGCTGAAACTGTGTGAGGACCATTTTAAGGAAACTGTTTCCTTTTGGATGGCATTGAAAGTCTGCTCAGTGTGTTTAATGGTGCTAGACCTGGACAGGAAAAAGGCTAATTTGATACGTCTATGAATTCTGTGTGCTCAAGAGCCTACTGGGGAAATGCCAAATAACTTCCTGACCCAGACCTACCTGAAGATAAATTGTAGGGTACTTGTTACAGAGTGTGCTTGAAGGTGTTGATCCCGTATTTTGGGGAGTTTGCCTGGCATGGGAGTTAGCAAAGCGGTCAGAACAGAGGAAGAGGTTGGCACTGCAGGGTGCATCTCTTGTGCTTTCTCGCTGGCAAACCGGAGCACCCGCTGCTGTGGCAACATCTGTATCCCTGGCTGTTACGGCAGTTTTTCAGCAAAGGAGAGAATTTGTGCTGATGGGGATCAGGCAGAGGAGAGACGTGCATCTCACCTAGCGAGATAGGGGTCTCTGGCTGAGCTGGTGACCCGTGGCTTCCTTTATAGCCCACATAGAGACATGGGTGTGATTTATCTGACCCTAAAGCTGTCTGGTTTAGGATGAGCTGAACCGCACAATAAAAGTGTCTGCTGCTCTGTATGGATATGGACAAGTCAGGCTGTTCATTTCCGATGGAGACAATCACACTGCCAGTGCTAACGCTGGGTCAGATGAATCTCTCCCACTAAGCTTTGGACGCCGATCTCACTCAGATGACTGTTACGCGATGGCCAGACCAAACAGTGTTAGCCCAGGCCAAAGATGATGATTTACAATTTTTTGCACACCTCTCTGAGAGCTGTGATCTTTGCAATAATGATCTGAGACGATTCCTGCAAGGTAATTCTTTTTTTGTTGACTTCAGTGCTTCAGTATCTGGGTAATAATTTGCTACTTTTGCTTAGTGGATTTTGATGCTGCATCAAGTGTAAGTAGGTACTGTGTCAGGCATTGCTGAGAGCAATCCTGGGACACTGAGTGGGTGAAGAATATTGGATGGGATTGGCTGAGAGTCAGAGAAGCAAAAACCATTACGGTTAAAGATGGTATGCTTATGTCTGTGCTCATAAATAAAATAGGCCAGGGTCTATGCTCCGGTCCTAGAAGCCACGGGCATTTCAAGACTCACGTCCATGCATCTAAACTCTCTTACACTGATAACTGGGCTATGGAATGCCCATACTAAACTGAATTATATAAAGATTATTTTTTTTTCTCTTTTGGGTAGATCAGCTGTGGATGCTGATGTTTTCCTTTGATCCAAATAGGGGTGAAGAAAACATGAAGATGTGATCTATGAAACTCAGTAGTGGGTAAAGGGAGGCAGGAGTACTATACCTCTCTTGTCAGACATGGGAGGGTAGGCATCATTAGTGGCAGAGGAGGGACGAAAGCCCTTATGAGATTTTAGACATGCTGTTATCTGTTTCTACAGGATGAGCTTCCCACTGCTTTTTCCAGGCTTTCCTTAACATTCACAAGCGGTGGGGACTCCTCCAGGTGACAATTTTGTGGTTCTGCAAGAATGCAGGACTTCATGGAGCTGAACCAATGGGGCAATCTACATCTGCGAAGTTTCACATCTGGCTACTGGGTGATACTTTGAAAAACATAATTTTATAGCCATGTTTATTACTCTGTGACTGCAGATGAGGATTAGTCAATTCCCAAAGTAAGAACAACCCTAAATATGAGAAGCAGAGAAGGGGATGGAGGCACCTGGAACTTGTCAATGCTGGAAAAAGTAAGGAGAGATTGTTTGAAGAAGTGAGATTTAAAGACAGATTTGGATGTGTGAAGATAGAGGCCCAGATTCTCAACCATTCCCAGATGCTCTTGAGATACAACACCGCAATAAAATTAGGATTTGAAGCTCTGGGTGGCACAGAACTGGCAGATCCCTGGGGTTTTTTATGCCGTTCACTGCAGGAAGAAAAAGTAGGAAATCCTGCTTGTTGGAGCAGTTCCTTAGTATCACATGTATAAGTCAGAGAATCTCTATTTCGGATGGATTTGGGTTGTAGCTGGAGTAACTCAAAGTCTTTTATGCCTCCCTTTAGTCATCTACTAGCAGTATTTCAACAGACCACAAGAATGTGGCCCAAGGAACCTGCTACTGAAGAAGGTTGGACTGTGAAGCAAAATAAAAATGAGAATGGGAAAATGTAGCAATAAAACTAACAAGACCAAAATACTAACAGAAGAGTGTGGAAAAGGGAAAGAAGAGGTCAGAGACATTACAGAAGGAACAAACTGTATTTTCCCTGTCCCCTTTCAGCATCTGCTAACTAACACATTCTCTCTCTCCTTTTCTCACTTCAATTTTCTGTATAACTCCAAGATGAAACTGCTCATGACTTTATTTTTGGCTTTTCAATGTCTGTGTCCGTATGAATTTTACTCATCTGTATATCTCAAATGAATGAGATATGAAATGTAATTAACCAAGTAAATTAAATTAGCATGATTTGTCCTGTCCTTGTTCTTTGCCTCAAGTCCATCTCTTACATGTTTTCATGAATTATGGTTTTTGTGAGGAACTATATTGAAGGCCTAAAAAGAATAACGTATTGAAATTAGCGTGGTGCTGACATGGGATCCCCGATTTAGGCTCATCTCACATTAACAGCATTAAAAGGTCAAGCTCCACGCCTTCCCCTCCTTTTGAGCAGTGACTATTTCTTAGGCTATATTTACTTATGAAGGAAAACCAATGAGGAAAGGTGAAGGTACGCAGTGTATGTACTCATACTCCTGCAACAGATGCTTTCGCGGTTCAGCCCTGTGCTGTAGCCATCAGGTGAATGGTCAGATTGAGTGGGTAAAGCAGAGGATTGGTGGCAGGAGTCAAGAGGCCCTGAGGGGTTTAAAGTGGGGAAAAAACTTTGGGTGAATTTTGCATTTTCATCATACTCAGAGTAGCCTGGGCCCTTGAAAAGTTTTTCCCTTGCATTTTCCTCCAGTGCTTGGAGCTGGTGTTGGACTGCTGGACTGCTTTGTATTTAGCATTTTTCTTTCTTTTTTTTCTTTGTTTTTGTTTTTGTGGGGGTTTGATTGGTTGGTTGGTTTGGGTTTTGTTTGTTTTCTTTATGAGAATGTAGTGTCCTAAAATGCCAGGAGCCCACTGCTCCCAAATCTATTTCATCTCAACATCACGCACTTCTTTGGGCTGACAGAAAATTTGTCTCACTCGGGTGACACTACAGTGTTATGAAAACATGAACCTGTAGGCCAGATATGCTTTCCAGGTTTCTTCTTAAAAGTGACTCTTGGCCTCTGGCTCATGTCCCCTTGTGCCCACCCCCAGCTGCAGCATCTTCTGGTTTATTATTGTGGTTTATAATGCACTGACCCACATGGAGGAATGATGGTGTAAAGATGCCTCTTGGGTCAGACCAGAGGTTCCACCAGGCTAGGATGGCAGTCAGGTGTCAGCACTAGGTATTCCAGGGGACAGTTGAAAATCCCTGTGACAGCCATAAGATGACCCATCCCCTAGCCATGTTCACACCTCAGTTTCCTCGGTTAGACATTACCCAGTGCCATGCCTGGTGCAGGTTCATGTTCTTCACTTCCACTGCACTCACTTACAAAATCTGTACTTTAATTAAGTTTACAGCAAGTCTGGATAGACTAGGATGTGTTTAAATGGCTTTCCCCTTTTCTGAATCCTCTCAGCCTCTGTCAGAATGTCATGGTTTCTTGCATGGTTCGGTGTGCCATTGCTGAATTATGCATGGTGCCAAGTAGCATTATTCTGCAGCCTTTTGAATTTATCCTGTGAGCTGTGTGATATCTATTAGAAGCTTTACAGTCCTTGCTGACCTGTTTCTCTTAAGGGGTTACTGTTACCTTAACCTAGACTGCCTAAAAGAAGAATGGAGAGCTGTTTCTGGTTCTCCACCTCCTCCTACTCCCAGAGCTGATTTTTATCTTTTACAGCCCGATTTTCCTATTCTTCGGGGTTGTTTTTTTCATTCCAGATGCTCTGGGAGAGACCACAAAAGCACCAAGGTGTAATGCCTGACCTTGCAGAAGGAGGTGGAACAGGTCCTGGGATGTTTCTCCTCCTGCTTCCCCTAAGTGTTAGGGGTAATTTCTTGCCTCTGGGTTATGGGATGTGAATTTCCCTTTGCCCATGGGGCAGAGACAGGCTTTAAGGTGCCTGCTGCTGGAGTAGTATTTGCTTGGCTCTAGCCCTTCTGACAGTGGTAACCCAATGCACTGCTGTCTGTGACAAGCTCATTAACCACTTTACATATTGGCTCTTACCTCCTCCTGAAGAACTTCCCGCGAGGGCTCTCGCTGTGCATTAGCGTGAGTGCTGCTTGTGTGATGGAAATAAAGTGGCTCAGACAGAAATGTGAAGTGTCCTCTTGGGGAGTGCTTTAAACAAGTCACAAAACCCAGTTGTGGCTGAGACGTGGTTCCCCTTTTATCTGACACCAGAGGGGGACAGGAGGAGCTGGGTAATGGCCACCATGAACACAGCCCAGGAGCGGAGAGCAATTAAATTGCATGGTTAGAGAAAGATGCTTTTGGGCTGAGCTGATTGCATGACATGGGCAATGTCAGAACAGAAAGACTCGGCACAAGTATGAATACCAAAGAACGGGGAAGCTGTAGCAGAAGAATTTAATACCATATACAAGCAAACCCATCCTTTTTGTCATCATCCTGTCAAGAGAAATGATCCCCCTGTGTGCTGGGTTCAGTCAGGAAAGGGCTAACTCCCTTTACTCTGGTTGCCAGGAACTCTGTTGCTGGACAGTAAGTGAAAACTTTGATAAGGCCTCAGCTGGTGCTGGGGATGGCCTGTACTGAACTCAAGGTCTTTTGTCCGCTTCGGATACTGTAGCTGACCCAGACTGACCAAGGAAGTATTTCATCCCATAGTACGTCATGTTCCAGTCTCTTTGGGTGGGGAAGAGGGACCGGTAGCCATTACTCTTCCCTTCTCTCTCTCTCTCCCTTACTCCCTTACTCGTCTGTCTGGGCACTTGCTAACCCTCCTGCGTTAGCTGCTTTGCTAACTCCTGTGCTGGCTCATTCGTGTGGGAGCTGGTGGATTGTTTTGAGTTTTCTGGCCGTGTTATCGGTGATAAGGTTTGCTCGGAATCTGCTGTGTAGGCTCCCGGGCTCCGGCCTTCAGGCCGCGGCTCTCGGGCTGCGATCACTCTCGGGCTGTGGGTCTCGGGCTCTCAACATCTGGGTGTGCATTGATCAGTGGATGGTGGGAAATTGTATCATATTGTATATATTGTACTATATGTTTCATTTTCTACTATTTTAAGTATTTATTAGTAGTAGTACCTGTATATATTGATTTAGATTTAATTAGTAAATAGTTCTTATCTCAATTTTACGAGCTTCCTTATTTCTTTTTCCTCTGATTCTTCCCCTCCACTGGAGGAGGGGAGGGGGATTTGTGAGAGCGGCTTCGTGGTATTTTGCTAGCCGGAGTTAAACCACGACACCCAGAGAACTTACCTTGAGAACTTTTGGTTGGTGCTCATGGGTCCTTGCCCACATGGGTCATGTCTAACACAGCAGTTGAATGATGACAAAGAATGCAGAGCTCTTCTCTTGTCAGAAACACAGCCAGCAAAACGCCTTCTCGGAGGGAAATAGGACCAGGTGTTGCAGCATCGGATCCCTCAAAGCTCCTGGAGGTACCAGTCCAAGTAATGCCCCCTGCAGTGCTTTCACTGGAGACAGCAGCAGGAGAAGCGCTGGTCAGGTCTCCTGATGCTGACGCTGGCCCCTGTCTTGCCAAGGACACAGAAGTCCATTTGCTTCTCATCCCAGCTGGCTGTCACAGAGTTGTTCACTGCGGTTGGTCTGTTGTGTTCCCCCATATCAGACGGATCTTGAGGTTGGCTTTCCACTCCAAAGAAACACAGTGGGCCTTTTGGGCTGTGTTGCCACATCCATAGCAGTTTCTCCACTGCACTTAAATCACAACAGGGCTCCGTCTTTTTGCACATGGAGCAATGAGCGGAGCAGAACATTATGAGCACTCTCAAAATCTTGCCTGGGTGTTTGGCTGATTCCCTGTGAGCAACATCTGAATGGGATCCATTTACACTGTAACTGGCAAAGCCTGTACAATTGTACAGCCACTTCCCACATCTAACGACCGTGCCTCTCACCAGCTGGCGCTAATGGGTGGGTGCTGCTCTCTGGGTTAACCCCAGCACAGACCTGAATACCACAGCCTCACTTCTGCACCATCGCCAAACTGGAATCACTGGACTGGAGATTTATAATACTGTGATGGACTGAATGCAGGAGACGCAGGACTCACCATGGAGATCTTTTATGAAAGAACACAGTGTGCACAAACCTGGCTCAGGATCCTTTGACTCCCAGTTGTCTGAGCAGGTTTGATAATACATGTCATCTGGCTCAGACACTTTACCGGAAAAAATTGCATCAGAGCAGCAAACTCCAGCACCGCCTTCATTGCGAGGATGCTGGTGTCTTTAAGCTTTACAGATCTCCCATCTCTGCATAACTCATGGTATATGCAAGGACTGGGGTCACACACAAGCCTTCATTAATTGCAGATGGCAATGCTGTTCTGGGAGTGGTAGATTTTGTTTTCAATTTTCTGGGGAGAAGCTTTGCCTTGCTTTCACCTTCACACTGCATCAATTCAACCCCAGGTTCTCCTGATCCCTTCCCCCCGCTTCCCCCCCCCCCCCCCCCCCCCCGCATCGTTAAAATTGTTGCACAATAATTGCAAATTTTACAGTGCTCAAATTAGATTATTTCCCTTGACACAGAAACAAACAGACTGCTAGGAAATGACCATTTCAGATTACTGGAAGAGTCACACAACGCTCTCGAGCCCAGGCCAATTGCTGTTCTCAGTCGCACATGTGTAATCCCAGGGATATCGTTTAGGGCCGTGCACATGAAACGAGAGTGTGCATCGTGCCCCAACATGCATAGATAGCCGTGGACCCCATCCTGTATACTGCTGTCATCAAGTCCAGACCACTGTGCTTATAAACACAGTAAATTTAATTAAAGGAAGATCCCACAACGTTAATCAGATACATGTGCAGATCACAACCGTGGAATGGGCCCAGCTCTCTTGAGGGCTGAGCCCCATCCCCTGCCATGGACTTGTTTAGTCATTTGGGGTCTGAGGAACCACAGAATTGGGGTTTGGGTTGTTTTGCTTCTGGACCAGGACATGTGCTGAGAAATGCACCCAGAGGTTTTTGCTTCCTTCCCCATGATGTCCCTGAGGCTGGCAGCAGCAGCAAGCAGAGCTCTCTCTGCCACGCCAGGCAGGCAGGTTGCCCAGAGCAGTGCCAGGAGGTAGGCTGCTTTGATCCAGCATCAGGCTATGCCTGGGATCAATTTAGCTCGAGCCAGCACTGGGTTCACCATGCCACACGGCAGGGAGGCTCAGTTCAGCTCCCAGCAGCTGCCGACAGTTTAAAAGGAATATGAACGTGGCATTAAGCATGCTTGATGCTGTATGTAGGGTCATCACTGCTATGGCCACGCTATACCTTGAAGCCTCATATGCACTTGGCTTATGGCTCAGAAATGATGCAAATGTGCTCAAAGGGAGCGTTTTTACCATCCTCAGTTGGTGAGCATCTTCCCCATAGGAACCATGACAACAGGAGGGCATTGTTTGCTTGCATGTGGAGACCATAGGTTCATTTGCATGGGTTAGGGGCATCTTAGAGGATGTAGCAGTCTTGTATGACTTTTACCTCCACTGGCTTTAGGCTACAACCTCTGTGCTGAGATCCTCAGCCGGAGCCCCTGCTGTGTCTGCATCTGCTGCACTGATCCCTGTGCTATGCTCTTCGGTGAAAGAGGAAAGGGTTTTGGTCTGCTTTATTCAGCACCTTTCCTCCTTTGACAGGAGAATGAAAACCCCTGCCCCGAGTCCCTGTTGTGCAAACACGAGTGGGGAACGCTGTTTGCCATGCGCTGTGCACTGCAATGCTGCCGTTAGCTGCTTCGAGGAGGAATCCAAGCTAATGATAGCAGTTATTCCAACAATGTTAATGATTTGTAGAAAGATGAATTAAGCAAAGAGAGAGAGCTGCACAAGTCTATTATTACCCTGTGCCTAACTCTATTAAAAAGAGCTGAGCTGTTCATCCATTTATGAGCCATTGACAGGGAGGCATATATCTCCATGAAAAAGGTCAGATTGCTCCAAAATGGTCATGGGCGCATTTCTTTCAAGGAGGAGCTTTCTGTGACAGAAAGTCTGTGTTTGGAAGAGGGTTTCTAAATGCAAGGCTAACTGAAAGACTTCTTTGCTGCCTGCTGCATGCACAAGAACTTACCTTCAGGTTTTGAGGTGCTGGGACAAGAACCCTAATTCAGCCTTGACCTCTTGATTGCACCATGCACGTGGCAAAGATTACAACCTACTCTTCATTTTTGGGGCTGAGACAGAGGCAGGACACCTTGAGGAAAGCTGGGTGTTTTGGATCAGTGTTATTCTCCTGCCCTACTCCAATCTAACCCATGGATTTTGCCCTGTCTATCTATCTCAGAGTATTTTAGAAAGCTGTCATTACGGTATTGAAGTGCCACTTGTTTAGTGCAGTCGGGATAAGACAGACCTGGAGTTCTCTATTGATCTGCAGAAGAAAAACAGCCTCATCAGCAGTGGGGATAGCATCACAGGTAGCAGCACAAGACTGCCTGGGAGGCGGAGGCAGGTGGCTGCTGGGCCCCCCACAGTGCAGGAGCTGTGGTGCTGGCTGCTCACCCCCGTAGGGTGCATGCACGTCAGAGAGGACCTGGGCAAAGGACAAGACAGGTTTGCAAGAGACACTACTGAGCTCGCTCTGCATCTGTTTTCGTGTAGCTATTTATAGCACTGAGAACAGATTTGCCACCTCAGTATGGATGCACCAGGTTCTATAAGTCCTGCAGTTTCCCTCAGGCATGCAATTGAACCTCTATGGTGGCTGCAAAGTCTGCTGTTGTTTCAGTTCACAATGGCAGTCAGGTGACAGTGGCTCTTACCTACTGTGCTTGTTTGGGCTGGGATACAGTTAATCTTCTTCCTGGTAGCTAGTATGGGGCTGTGTTTTGGGTTTGTGCTGAAAGCAGTGTTGATAATATAGAGATGTTTTCGTTACTGCTGAGCAGTGCTTACACAGAGTCAAGGCCTTTTCTGCTCCTCACCTCACCCCACCAACAAGCAGTCTGGGGGTGCACAAGAGGCTGGGAGGGTACACAGCCAGGACAGCTGACCCCAACTGACCAAAGGGATATCCCACAGCATATAACATCATGCTCAGCATATAAAGCTAGGGGAAGAAGAAGAAAGTGGGGGATGTTTGGAGTCATGATCTTCCCAAGTAACCATTCCGCACGATGAAGCCCTGCTTTCCTGGAGTTGGCTGAACATCTGCCTGCCAATGGGAAGTGCTGAATGAATTCCTTCTTGTGCTTTGCTTGCGTGTGCGGCTTAAACTGTCTTTTTCTCAACCCATGAGTTTTCTCACTCTTACCCTTCTGATTCTCCCCCATTCCCCTGGGGGTGAGTGACCGAGCAGCTGTGTGGTGCTTAGGTACCGGTTGGGGTTAAACCATGACACCCACTAATGAGCTACACAAAACCCAGCTGGAAACAGTGACCTGGAAGTAAAGCACTTCATATCTCCTTCTGTCTAATGACCTGACGTCTGGTGCTGTTCTGTTCCTCAGAGGAGTGTAGCAGTGAAGGCAAAGCCCAGCCAAGTTGCAGGTTCATCTGGTTCGTCTGTTGGAGCCTGTAAAACGTGTGCAATGTGTGATGCACTTTGCAGAGTCTACTCCTGTCTTTCCCTGCCAACTGAAAACCTTGAATTTTTGTCATGTCTTGATTTCAGTGTGTTGTCACTCCAGTTATGCTGGGCTGTGATGTGCCATCCCTGATGCCATGACATTATTTGCTGACATCTAAGGAAATAAGATGGAAGCAGGCTTTCAGCTGTCAGTGCTGCTTAATATCTGCACTATGGTCATGTCTAGAGAGCTGAAGTGAGACAGGACTCTTCAATGATGGCAGCACAGCAAAAACAAGGTAAGAAGTAGACCATTGCCTGTAGACCTTTAAGCTGAATATGAAAGAAAAGGCATCGGCGGAAGGAAATATCATGCCTCGTTTTTCTGATGGCAGCCTGGGCCACAGAGAAAACATGTCACTTATCAGGATCACAGAAGCCCTCAGCGGGGGAGCAGGACAGACCCTGTTCTGCCTGATCCCACTTCCATGCTCCATTAAGTCTGTCCATCCTTATGTGGCAGTAAAAAGAGAGCCTGTACCAAAAAGGGACTCCAGCACCACAATTTGCCCTCTAAACCTTTAAGAGTGATGTTGTGTCTAGGCAAAGCACACAGTGCTGAATATTTACACTGATATTTCCTCTTATTGATAATGATGAGCAACACAGGGTAAGTTGCTGTTGAAGATCAAGGGTTTTTCGTGACACGTAATCCAATTTGCCCGCCTCCTGCTGCCAGCCAGAGCCATGCCATTGTAGTTGCTTCATGCAAGACAGGAAAGTTGCTTGTGAAGCTCCTTTCAAGGGACATTGCTTCCAAACCAAACCCAGCATGTAGGTTGTGGAAGGTCATCATCTGAAACCAGTGATGGGTGAACAGTTTTACATAAAATAAAAGACAGCCCCAAACCTCTCCTATTTCTCAGACTGCATCTCACCCAAGCAACAACCACCTCTTTACCAAATGAGTTCTGACCTTCTTCTGCAGGCTTGGCAAAATTGCTGTTTGTATTCAAAGTCTGTTTTTATCTGATTTCTCGTAGTGTTTTTCTGGGTGGGTGGGAAGGGCATATCTCTCCATCATGTTAACTCTAAATGTTCACTTAACAGGTTTGACAAAGTCAAAGGGGAAGAGCCTAGATTGTATCATCTAACTCCAGATCTTATCGTGGCTTTTCAGCCCTCATCAATTACTGCAATTCAGACAAATGTCTTTTTTGCTAATGCAAACCAAATGATCCTAGAAGACACTCAATTGACATCCTAAATAACTTGTGTCATCTGTCCATTACTCGGGCAGAGTGTGGCTGTAGTTCCCCAGATCGATGTACCCCTGCCCCAGTGGTACTAAAGGGCTCAATTTTACCTCTGTGCATTTCCAGGTCTCCTTACTAAAATCTCTGGAGACAGCAGTGCAGGTTATATTAATGAAGACAAAAAGGCTTAAGCAGGGTTGCCTAATGCTTTTGGGATCCAGCCCTATCTCCCCTCGACATATTACTGTCTGTTTTGTGGGTAGGAGTTCATAAAGCGGTTAAACAAATTATACAAAGCAACAGGTTAAACAAAGCAGCAAGTTCCCAGCTTGAGTGAAGAGTTTGCTGTGACCTCAGAAGTCCTTTATACAACTGGAATTGGAAACTTCTGGGAAAAATTGAGGTCCTTAATGAAGAAAATGAGGACTGCCAGCAATATAGTGAATCGTTGGGCCACTATTTTCTTTCAGAACAGATTATAGATAAGAACCAACAGACACCAAGCAAAATTGATTTCTGTAGCAATTAAACCTACTCACCTTTGAGGAGTCTGTTACAACCTCAGAAAAGAGGAGATAATGCTTAGAAGAGCTGCAGAAGATGTAACAAGGTACTGTGCACCACAGACAAGCAATTTTGTCAGCTCCTTTGAGCTTCATAGCAGGATGAGGAGATGATATAGCTGAATATGTGGCAGAGCTGGAGGGGCTAATTGAATGTTGTTTGATTAGCAACCTCCTGAGGGATCTGCTGTGAGACAGATGGAATTTCATCATTATGAGCGCCATAAACCATTGCTGATTGCCGGTGGAGGAGAACTTCACCTGGCCCAGAACAGTGCTGCCAGCAGCAGCAAAGAAGGAAACTGCGAAAGGCTGAAAAGACAGGTATTTAGAAATATCCCAAACAACTGAGCTGACCAACCTTAAAATGGAAAATCTCTATGAAATTTTTTTCTATAATGAAAGAGCAGCTTGTTTTGTAGCAAAATATACATATTAAGTAGCCCAGGGTCATATATGCCTCAGGATGGGATGTACAGACAAACAAAGGAATGGCAGCTCTCAAAAACAACCTCTCAAAGCCACTGTTTCATGCAGAGCTAAAGGAAGAGAGCAGGGGGCTTTTGATTTTGATGAGGCGGAAGATGCCAGCAATATATGCTTTATAAAAGGCAATGATGGACTTTATGTCATAAATGTAGAGTTAAACTGCCTGTCAGCACATACAATGCCTATCAATGAATATATATCCTGAAGGGCAAAAGAGGACTGAATCCACTGCTGAGTGCCACGTTGATATGTGTGCTTGCTTTGGAGGACTCCTGGTGACAGCCTCTTGGGTTGTTTCTCTAAAACATAAATGCAAAGATAAAATATGTATTAGTCCTAGATACCTGGGCCAAAACCAAAGCCTGTCAGGTAGAGATTGTTTGCAAGTGTTAGAAGGGAAATGTCAGACTAGACCCCATAGATATACTACTTCTCTGTGAAAATACATGCAGGCATTTATAAAGGGTTAGGACATTTAGAAAAGAGAATAACAGGGATTTATGCAGAGGATGGGCTCGCACTGAAATAGCTGCAAGTAGGGTTAGCTCCCCATACCCTTAGAGGAAGGATTGAGGAGGGGTGGGGAAGGGGGGATATCATTCACAGCTCTTCTTGTCTGCCTGGATGGCACAGTTTCCTCTGCTCAATTGTGCACGTAGTGAATCAAGTCTCCAGAGCAGGCAAGCATCGAATCCCTTGGACACCGACTGTTGGGGCAGGGCAAGGTAGGGGCAGAAGGTTAGTGGAGTGGGTACGTAGCAGGGATCTCAGCAGGCAGCGCTGGATGAGCACAGTGAGGATCTGATTACCAGGAGAGTAAAATAGGCAATGGGAAGCCTTGGAGATCCTCAAAGAGCAAGTGAGACATCACTGAAAGGGATGCAGTGTTTTACAGTGAGAACCTGGGGTACGCAGTAGGCAGGGAAAGGATTTACCCTATGGCTCTTCACTTGTCCTTTAAACAGGCCAGCCACCTGGGCAGGCAACTAACTTTTGAAACATTCTTAAGTTGGTTAAAAATTATCATTGGGGTGGCTATCAAATATGTAAATTCCTTTAGAGTCATTACATGAAAACTTGGAAAAACAGTGGAAACAGTGGAAAAAGACAAAAAAAGAATTACGAGAAATCTAAAAAGCTATGAGGTCATGGGAAGTGCTTTACATTTTGACTCTTGCAAAGATCACCAGTGTCATGTCCAGTGACATTTTGGTATGTAACATGAAGGCTATTGGAGGGTGGACAGATGGCTTCGTCTTCAGTTCAATGATTAGAGCAGAAAAGACTAAATCAGCTGCTGAAAAAAAGGCAAGTGGTTGTCCTGGGAATAAAACGTCTCTATCACTGTCTAGATGGAGGTACCTTATTCTTCTGTCAGATCATAGCCTACTGAAAGGATTCTTCCATGGAAACAAAGGTGGGCTGAGCAGTGTGACCAGCCAGCTGGTCTGCCAGCTATTGTCCTTTCCCATGTAGGAAATAGTCTGTAAGGTGAAGGCTGACGTAGACGTTCTCTGACAGTGGTTGGTACTGCAGAGATTGAGCCATAAAACAGAGAGGATATATCCTTCCCCAGGAAAGGAAAGGGATAGCTTGGATGCAACATGTGCTGTATGCACAATAGATGCTATTGTACACTCAGAGGCCAAGAATTACATCAAATGAACAAGGCATTTTTTGCCTAAAACCTTTGTGGAAGTGATGAGGACCTGATAAGTCCATCAGCATGGTTGATTGCGAGGAAGTGTCTCCACCTGACCCTCCCTAGGATCACTGGGATACTCAGCATGTAAAACTGACCTCTCTTGATTTAAAAATTCATACTATGGGACATATACATCCAAAACAGCAGTGATGTCCATGGTGACCTCAGCGACATCCATGGTGACATCAGCGACATCCATGGCTATCCCCACAAAGAGTAAACCAGCCGTGGCTGCTCAGAAACAACCCTTAGGGTTTGTGGAGGTTGCAAAATAAAGAATGTAGGCATACTGAAGACTTTCTGAGCAAGAATGGTCTTAAATGTTCTCCAGCATTTTAATGCAATCCAGCTTCAAATGGTGTATCAGAGAGCTGCTAGAAAGGAGGTACGAAGGAGATGATTAATGGGAGCTTGGAAAAAGATCTGGATAGATTTCTTTTGAACTATGCCTCAGATTACAATGGATGTGAGCCTAGACTAGCTGTTGATGAGCAGGAAGATAACACTCATTTGGCCTTAATCTGTCCCTACCAGGAGAAGAAATACAACTAGCCTCTTAAATACAAACCACTCGCTTCTATGCAAAGGATGAGCACAGTGTAAAGACCATCCACATAAAAATACCAGTAGTTGACAATCTACATTATCTCTGGGTGTTGCCTCAAAGTAATTGGACTCTTTCTATTTAAGTAGTGGCTGAGGCTTAAGATTGTATCAGAACAGTATGTCTATTGGGTGATGTTTAAATATTCATATTGGAGCTCAAGCCCTTCTTGCATGAAGGAGCTGAGGCCAAGACGTGTGTGTGCACTGCTTGGGCCCACGACAGAGGCATCTTCTCAATTCCTTGGCTTGATGAGGGAGGTATCTCTGCAATGCAAAGGAGAGGACATGAGTGCAGTGGACAACAGGTACGAAATAGGTGACATGAAAGAGCCTCTGATTTTTAATGTAATGCAAACGAGCTCTAGTTAACAATCTTGGCTGCTAATGGCAAGGGAAGGATAAAATAAAAACGTCACAGAAGTGTTAATATCTTATCCAGGGCATTATGGGATGCAACACCCTCATTTTCTGTTTTCTGCAGCTCTGTGATAAATAAGGCAGCAGGTTCCCACCTGCAGTGCTGTGAGCTGAGTGTTTGGATTTCTTCAACCGAATAGTCTCTTTACTCAAGGAATTGGTTTTTTCCCCGCCTTGATTGAAGCCCTGAGGAGTCTGATCCTTCTTGGGTAAACTTGTTCCTTGGATGTATGAAGTTACTTCCTTTTACTCTCTTTTCTTTGTTTCAAGCAGAGCAAATGAGAAAGGCTGGCTCAAAATCTGGGCTAGTCTGGAAGACTTTTATCTGCTCCCTGGAGGCGCTTCAGTCGGTGCAGTAGCCCTGGGGAAATGTTTGTGATTGCGTGGGTGCCAGATGCATGCTGTAACGCGATCAGCCCTGGTTTTGAGCCTGCAAGCACTGTTGGGGGAAGAAGATACAAAGACCCATGCAGGTAAAGTGAGCTAATCTGCTGATGGAGATGGGGAACTCAGTGGAGTTCCCTATTGTCTCCACCCCCTCCCCGTCCACTCCAGCTCCTACCACTGGTCAGGCAGAAGACCATGCAACAGAAAAGCTTGAGAGCAAACTCAGATTGAGCTGGTTTGTGTATTCAGCAGTAATAAAGAAACTCCCAGCCTAGGTAGTTGTTTAGCTGTGAGCGTGCAGCAAGGTGTGTGCTTGTGCACGGGCAGGGATGGTGCGGGACCACAACCACCTTTCTAACACCTTTTAAACGTGAGCACAAAAGAGCATGATTTGTCTTAGCAGCTACTTTTTGGAGTTGTCTCTGGCTGTCATTTTTGGGGAGGGACGGGGGCAGGGAAATTGGGTTAGGTGGCAGATGGTGTTAAACAGGAAGGGAGGCAGTGTTTGTTTGCAAACATGGCGAGGTGTCGTTCCATTATTGCCCGGCGCTCTTGACAAAAATCAGTGTGGGAGCTTTCTGCCAGCTACTGCAGCCCCGCAACGCTGTGCGGCAGATGAATCAACGCCAACCAGGGAGCAGGTCCCTGCCCCAAAAGTCCTCCCTGGGAGTGCGACAAGCAGGAGCAAACGCAGCAGAGATTCTCTGCCAGGCACGAACGAGGACAGCAGTGCCCTGTATTTCAAGGCTAGTGTGGGGTGCCGGCGACGTGCCTTCAGCCAGCCTGTATCTCTAGCTGCTTGTTTTTTCCCCCTCACCATCCTTGGAGATGGAGTGATATCTGCAGAGAGAGAGAAATGCCGCCCGCCGACGTGCTGGGAGGCAGCAAGCTTGTGTCTCGCTGTGCCCACGCGGCAGGTTTCAAGTGTTTGGGACCAACCCTCATCTCCTCTGTTTCGCCCCATCCCTGTTATGGGAGCAGGGCTGCGACAACTCATCCCAGGGGATGTCACAGGCCTTCGGGGCTGGCACAAAAGGGACAGAGCTCATCCCTGCAGCCGTGGCAGATCCCTGCCAGGCAGGAGCCCTGCTGTGGATGCCAATAGAGATCCTACCTGCATGGGGAGCATCCTGCACCCTTAGCACCCATCTGGACATGCAGCGACTGAAGTCTTTGCACCCTTTGTATGCACAGCGTTGCTGTGGACAGCTCCTACAGACCAATGCTGGAGCCCCAGGCGTTTGCACGTTTAGGAAAGCTGGCTTTGCCATGATCACAAGATTACTGATGGGGGGGTTGGGAGGGTTGCTGGGGGTTTTAGCCTCCCCTATAAGCCCCTAGGCCACATTCACCCTGGCGTTTCAAAGCACTGTCTGTTGTCATCACAATCACCACAGATGTGGGCAGCAGCAGGGACCCAGAAGTGCTGTGCTGTGCCTGGGGTAGTTGACATCTCTCTGTCTGCAGCCCCCCCCACAGCACGGTGGGTGCTGGGGAGTTAACACCCCACTAAGGCTGGGGCTGCAGCCAAGGCTGCCTCCACAGAGACTGAGTGGGTTAAGGACTAAAGAAGAGGTGGCAGCTTTTATGAGCAGCCTCCTAAGCTATCACAGACACCCCTCTCTTTTTTTCCTGAAAACATGGTGGTTTAGGTGTATAGGCTTTGTGTGAAAAGGTTTTCAAGGCAGAGGGGGGCTACAGGGGTGGCTTTTGTAAGAGGCTGTCCCCCATGGAGGGTCACGGGTGGCACAGACCCACCTGCAGCCCCAGAAGGACCCCACACCGGTGCAGGGGGATACCCGAAGGAAGCTGTGACCCCATGGGCAGCCCGTACTGGAGCAGGCTCCTGGCAGGAGCTGTGGCCCCAGGGAGAGAGGAGCCCAGGCTGGAGTAGGTTTGCTGGCAGGACTTGTGACCCCAGGGGGACCCAGGCTGGAGCAGTTCATGGAGAACTGCAGCCCGTGGGTGGTGGAGGACTGTCTCCCATGGGAGGGACCCCACACTGGAGCAGGGGCAGAGTGTGAGGATCCTCCCGTGAGGAGGAAGGAGCAGCAGAGACAATGTGTGATGGACTGACCACAATCCCCATTCCTTGTCCCCCTGTGCCTCTAGTGGGGAGGAGGGAGAGAAATGAAGAGCAAAGTTGAACCCAGGAAGAAGGGAGGGTTGGGAGGAAAGTGTTCTTAAGATTTAGCTTTTATTTATCATTATCCTACTCTGATTTAGTTCATAATAAATTAGTTTTGGGGTTTTTTTCCCAAATTGAATCAGTTCTGCCTGTGACCATCATGGCTGAGTGATCCCTCCCTGCCTTTATCTCAACCCACGTGCTTTTCATTATATTTTCTCTCCCCTGTCCAGCTGAGGAGGGAAGTGATGGGGCAACTTTGGTGGGCACCTGGCCTCCAGCCAGGGTCAACCCACCATATTAGGACATTGCTGCTTGTGCTTCTCCTTTCTTCTCCTTCTGGGAGAGCCAGGATTGATGACTCAGAAATTGCTAAAAACATCACGCTCAGCACTGCCACAATCAGGAGACCGGCTTAAAAATCATGCGATTTCTACCAAACAGAAATCAGTTCTTTTCCTTTGTCCTCTGGTGGTTTTGACTGGGAGGTAATTCTTCAGTCGTCAGCTGAGAGGAATGCATTATTTTGTTTAGTTTGTTTTTTAATGGAAAATGAGGTTCCCATGTTGTCTCCAGAAAGGTGGGTTTGAGCACAGGAGCGAGTCTCATGCTTCTCCCATGGAAAATGTGAGCACTGCCCACATCCAAGTGTAGGATGTATCAGGAAGGACAAACGCGAACACCCAACTCTGCACCATTAGCTTTTATATGAATATTAATGATCAAGGCACCACTGCAGTGAGTCAAGATCCGGGGAGCCAGGTAGTCTCCAGATCCTGTGACCACTTGCCAACAGGAAAAATGAGTGAACTTTCACTGACTGTTTTTCAGGGCTGGATATTGTACTTTAATGAACAATCAGAAGGCAACTATCTGGAAAATAACTGGACCTTTTACAGCCTTGGTGCTTAATTTACCATGTACTTTTTCTTACATTCTCCCTCTCATTGCTGATATTATATCAGCATGGCTGCCTCTCTGACACCGGTTTTATTCAAATATTGCTGTTTCATCTCGCCTCTGCTCCTCACCCTGCTTCCCTGGGCTATTTTGCCGTGACTGCCTCACCTGTCAGAGCGGCCCATCGCTGCCTCCTCAATCACAGCCTATTAGGAAGGGATGCACACCGGACACCTCCATCTCTGCGCTCATGCCACGGCCCAAACACCAGCTCCTCCATCAGATTCGAGGCTGGTTACAATGCCGCCGAGCCCACCCTGCATCGGCGGAGGGGGCTGTGGGTGGCGGCTGTTTGGATGGAGTCATTTAAATCCGTGATTTATGTGTTCTTCACACTTTAATTGCATCGAGGAATCTCTCACTCTGGCAGTGTCTAATCTCTCGACATTTCACATGCTCTGCCTGCGCAGTGTCAGAAGATGAATAGCCCATTCATATGGGGAGTGCTTCACATCCAGATATGCTGACTTACACTGCTGATAGACAGAGCAAGAGATGAAGGATAGCAGCAGGGGCTGGGTAACTTGTGCCTACCAAACCTCATTGCTTCAAAAATTAAATGTGCTCTGTGTTTACCTGTAAATGATGGCGTTTTTACTCACATGGCTTTTTCCTTGCATCTTTCAGCAGATCTCCTCCCTGTTTGCTAGTCTCTAAACGAGCTGCAAACGTATCTTTGCCTTTAGGGTTTACAGGGTGGTGCTCACAGAGCCAGCTTTGGCAGAACAGGCTATTGAGGAAACCTGAAAGTGCTTTTTAGAATATGTATATGAGTATTGTTGCTATTTGGCACTGAATCTGTCACCTGAAATGCCTGAGATTTTCTTAATGGTGCATGCACATTTTGCTGTATCCTTTTCTCTGCTGTCCTTAACATACATTTGTTCTTGAATACTGTAACGCTGAGGTCCGATTTATTTTTTGGCATTGTAACAAATAGAAGGAGACCGCACCATACCCATCAGACAGAGTGGGAGTAAAGAAGTGACTTTATGCTAATCTGAGGAACTAACAGATTAAATAATTTGCTCAAGGTCATACAGAAAGTCTGTATCATTAGATCAGGGAACTGAAACCAGGCCTTTTTTCAGAGTTTTGATCATATGACGAGTTTTATCAACCTGATCTGCTTTATAGAAATGAAATATATTACTTACCCCTAGAACAGGTAAAACTTCCTTACAAAGAATATTTGTAAGGAACATGTCCCCATCCAGTCAGCAGATCCACTGCGGATGACTCTTGATTTTTTCCTGTAATTTGGTTTTTTTTGCACTGAAGAGTTTGGAATAAATGAAGAAGTTTATCTGTATTGAGATGTGATACAGCACTGGCAAGGACAGTCATATCAGACAAGTTTAAGTTAATAGACAGATAAATAGAGGCAAAAATGAGAAGTTGGCTGTTCTGAAATCCCACTGTTGGTAAATCAACAAATGTGAACGTTCAGCTGAGGAAGGAGTAGAAGGGAATGTATCTCACTTGCTGAAATTGTAATGTCCTGTTTATTCCGACCACCCAAATGATAGCTAGTAAATCTTATTTGATTGCCTAATAAATGCTAAGATACTTGTATAAACGAGGATCAGCTTTGGCAGAGGTTGACGCTTAGACTAGAGCAGTCCCGGCCTGGCTGGGGCTAGTTAAAGAAGTATCCTGCATGACTACTCCTTGGTGATTGAATGTCTCCATAATTTTCAGTCCAGAGGCTTTCTGTTATGCTCCTATGGAAATTTTTGGAATTTTGGAAACATTCCTGAGAAAGGCAAGTCAGTTTTGGCCCACATCTATTCTCGAAGTCTGAGGTCAGGAAACAGAGCACAGCAATGGGATCAGAAAGGAGGAGGGATTTTTCCATTTCTGTTGCAGACTTATGAAGCACTTAAAGCATGAAAAAGGGATGTAATTACATATGATTGAGCAGTCATATAAGTGAAAAACAGGAAGAGAGGCCTGTCTGCCCATAATCCCAGTATGGACCAAAGGAAGATGCGTGTATCCAGCTGTCAGAGATACAAAGGTCTCCACTCTAACCCATTGGCTGCAATTATGTTCCCTATGTTTATTTTCTGGGTTGAAGTTTTCTGGTAATATCTCTGCCAGTATATGAACTGTATTGGAAATGTTTACCAAATATAGCTTAAAGAATATGTTTTTCTTCTTTTTGCCATTAAAAGGGGGGGATGGGGCTTGAAAATGTATCTAAGGCTAAGATCACTTATTTATCACTGCAATGAGTAACATGATGAGAAGCTGTTTACTATTTCCACTAATTTGGCAAGTTATTGGAGTAACTCTAGGTGCAAATCTTCAGAAGATCTTGGAGGCTTTTGAGCGTGTCTGAAAATCTGGCTCTTATTTTAGGTGTCTAAATGAGAATCAAACACTTGTAAAATAATCTAGCCCAGTTGTGAGTAGTGAACACTTAGAAATCTGGCCTTTAGTTCTCGAGAAAATCTGGCTGCTAACATGTTTTAAGACTGAGAAAAGCATGGATGGAACATCAAGCCAAAGGAAACAATTTGTCTTGTAATGACAGGGTTGAGAGGTAGATTATATTCTTTTAAATAAGTACAGTATCCAGGTCTGGATGATCTCTGCTTCCAACTAGATGAGGATATAAAGACACTGGTAATGAGATTCATTACAGCAGCTTTCTAATCTCTTTCGCTACAAAATACATTACATTTGGAATTTAACTGTGTGTGCAGCACACCAGGTGGCCAAGCTGCTTTTACTGGGAGAAAATAAAGAAGCTGAAATGCACTACTATATAGTGCTCTTAATGCCTAATAATGTCATAGAGGAAGAAGTATGTTCTTGCTCTCTGTTGCTGATGACTGCCGAGCGAAGCACATGTTATACAAAGTCACATATGCTGGAGAATAACGCTGCTGCGGGAGCCCTTAGCTCACTGGTATGTGACACTGCAATGTGATTAGGAAAGAAATTACATACTGGCAAAGAGCTTTCCCCCATTTTGGGAGTGAGAGAGAAGAATTACCCCCTTGGAAATGTTATATCTGAGTGAATTTACTTTTCCATGGGCTGATATCCTTCTAAGGAAGAAGGATGTTCTAGCTGTTGCTCAGCAGAAAGGACATTATTTTATTGGCCTGAGGTGGTCACAGGGTTGTGGGCCAAATTCCACCTTGCTTGAAGGGGGGAGGGCTTCACTGGTTTCAGGGGTATTTGAGTTTGAGGTTTGTGTTGCTCTGAATTTGAATATGGAGACTTAAAAATAGGGCTTCTAGTTCACATCCCAGTCTCTGAGGTGTTCTTGCTAACGGTGGAGGTGTGTTGACATGGCAACTCCCTATATCTAGCCCTGAATGCTGTAAGCTTAGCTCCTGGCCTACCAGGGCTCGAAACTCTTCTGAATCAAGAGACTAGCTCAAGGCTTTCTGTCCACTGTGAGTGACAGTATCATAGAGGTGAGGTTGGTCTATGTGGGTTTTTCGCCTAATCTCATGAAAGCCCTCAGAAATTTCACATTTTAATTTAATAACAACAAATCTGGGCATCTCACCTGTAGTATTTGGTCATAAAACTGTGACAAACACCATAACTCCCCTTCAAGTACCTGAGCTTGCTGTGGTACAGAATTACTTTGCCTTTTCCTTTTCCTCCTCCTTCTTTTTGGTGCTGAGCAGAAGTTCTGGTTGGTTTTGGTAGGAAACTGCAGACGGGCTGTGAAGCACAGTGTGAGTATTGAATGCTCTTCCCAGCTGTTTGTTGTGGATCAGGTTTGCTTTTTGTCATGGGCTGGGATCCAGTTGCAGGACAGATGCTTTACAGTTTTGTTTATTGGATTTGCTACACAAAGGGTTGTGCTCCACATTGACAGGGAGCAGGTGTCTTGGTAAAAAGGATAAAAACAATGTTTTGGGGTTGTTTTTTTTTACTGTTTACAGATTCTTGTGACATACTGATTGCAGCTGGATGTTCAAAAAGACAGGGCTGGAGGTATTCATGCAGCCTGCCATCCCATATCACTCTGACACACACACTAATGCACCAGGACTTGTGCTTTCTCCAGAGCTTGGGGATGCTCATGCCATGGCCTTTGGTGAGCTTGTTAGGTCCCAGCAACCAGGAACTGGGGGATACCTACATGAGGTCCATGTGAAACCCCCCATTCAACTCCAAAGGAAAGAGAGACGGCAGAAAAAAATAGGCAAGTCTGCGATATGATCCATGGAATGTCTTCACCATAAAATTTTAAGGCAAATCCAGAGGGGATATGGAGGCTATCAAAAAATAACCATATAAAAGACTGACGAGTCATCACTGTCAGGACATTTCCATGGCTCCTCTGCATTATGTTGGTTGTGCAGAGCACAACTGGTGATCTCTCAGGAACTTTTCCAAACAGTGCTAGCCAGTTATACATGAATGCTTGGACAGTGGGACTGGCACTCAGATCCTTGCTCATATGAACATAAGCTGAAAAACCACACCAGCCTGTAGTATGACTGCCCTTCTGGTATGCTTAGCCATGAAATTGTTTCTGTGATATTCACATAAGCATGGTTAAGAGCACTTTCACTCATGTATTTGTGCAAGAAACACTGGTGAAGCTGTGTGAAAAACTCCATGTCCTGTTCTCAGCTTATGCAGCTGAAGGGTAAGATGAGACACACGGTCCTGCAGCGTGAAGAGCAGATGAGGAGCCAGGATCCTTTTATTCATCCCTGCGCTGATCAGTGTGTGAGCAATCCTGATGTCAGCATAGGTTTATATAAACTAGTTGAGCTAATTAAGTGTGAATAGGTGCAGATTTGGGAAAGATCAACCTCGATTAGAGGCAAAATCACAAACAGGAAAAGGAGCTGACTTTGTGAGCCTGCTCACAGTGACCAGGCTGCCTGGATCTGGGCATGAATGAAGAACTTCTGTGGAAATTTGGGAACTAAAGAGAGAAATTGCTTTACCTTAATATACAGGGAGGTTAACAGGTGCCCACTGGAACCCATATAATTGGCAAGTAACCTCGTGGAGGCTGGGATATTTTAAACAATTGTCCTGGCAGTCCAAAGCACAGCAAGGCTGAAAGCATTCACATCTATCTTATGAATTCCTTAAATAAGAAACACTTGACAAAGTTCAATAAACAAGCAGCTCAAATCTCGCTGAGGAGACACTAGGAAAGCAGCTAAACAGAAGCGTCTATGGGGCAATGCTCTGCAAACGGGAAACTCACACAGTGACACAGACTGGAACTGATGTCTGTTCTGGAAGGATTTCCTGGCAACGTGAGGTGAAGTGTTTTGGGCAGGGCAGGTGCTTTTTGTTAATGGTTTGAAGCAGGAGTTAGAAAACTTTTCCAAGGACTGAATCAGTCTTTCGGACTCGTTTGGTGGACCAGAAATGAACATCAGTCCATAATGATGCCAAAATACGATGTGTCTCTGAGTTGTATGAAATGGAATTGCGGCTTGTGGAAGGGCCACAAATACTCCATTCTCACGTCTAAAGTACATGGGATTCATTGCAAGAAATTTCTTTTCCATGGCCTTCCTCACTTTACTTCTCTTTATTAGGGAAAAGTTTAGGGTCCCTAAATCACCATCAGCTCAAATTATGCTGTCCCTGAAGCATCGCTGTAGTTCCTTGCTAATGAAAGTACTTTTCTAAACTCCTAGCATGAATATACCCTATGATGCCTTTAAGAAACCCCATAGCTGGGATGACTGGACCAGTCATCTTGGTCCCAGATGAGTAGTAGGGATTAGATGCTGTGGCAAGATGGGCACAAGCAGAGGCAGCTTGGGGGTACCCACGGGAGGTAGCTGTAACCCATCCCATCCCTCTCTCCTGTGAATCCCAGTCGAGTCCTAGTGGATAGGGTTTATGGGCTGGCATATAGGGCTGGGAGGAGGTAAGCTCTGTGGTGTTGTGCAGGAAGGTGTATGGGTGGGTGGTCGATTTCTGGGATGTGAGGGATGTGGACCATGTGGGACCTGTGGTCATACACAGGTGGGCAGTGGTGCCATGAATGGGGTTGAGGGAGGTGGGTGGCACACAGGGGAGGGCTGTGGAGCTGTGTGGTCGGTCAGGGTTTTCACTTACAGACACGGTATGAGGTTGCTGATGTATCCTGAATAAATATTGCTGTGGTATTACTGCCCTTGAAAAAGAAAAGGTTTTGGTATCTCTTTTTTAGCCAAAATGGACATCTCTCAGCCTTGTGGATATAACACCCTTGTCATGTTTAACGTGCTACGTGTGAACTGCTGGCTTTCCTACAGCCTACCTGTGCTTTTGCCTAAGCTGTAATGCCAAGCCCCTTATCATGCAGCACTTTACTGCTTGCACCTCGCTGATGGGTTGTCAAGAAGGTGCATGAGAATGTCACCATACACTTTGTCACCATGCCATGAGAGTGGCAGCAGGCAGTGGTGATGTGCAGGTCTCCTTCCCTGCCCACCTCCTCCCTGCTCTGCTGCTCCTTGCAGATCATGGCAAAATCCCTATGACTCCTTCCAGCAATTTCTCACCCCTTGCAGCAGATGGACATTACTGGGGAGTCACTGAGTGTTCTGGGTCTCTCCTGTGGGTCAGAGGATAGAGTTCAGCCTTTCCCTGACATGGCACTGGGATTCCTGACCACAGGATGGTGGCATGTGGAGAAGTGCCCAGTCCCTGCTGTGAGCACTGGAAGGGTGACAGCCCACCTAAACCCATTGCGGATATGGGTATTGGTTTCTGCAGGGGAAAAAATAAATCTTCTCTCACAATCTCATTCTCTGTCATTTTGTCCAAGTGCCAAACCAGTAAAAAAAGAAATAATACTGCCGCCCTTGTGTCCAAGTGGCAGGTCAAATGAGCCTTCCAAGGTTGTTCCTGTTAGGATGAGCAAGCAGTGACATGGGCCAGGTACCAGACTAATATTATTTTATTTATTCATCAAAAAATGCCAGCAAAGTCCTGTTTCCCTAAATGAAGTGGAGGCAATGACCAGGCAGCCTCCTTGACCTAATAAGGTCTGAGTGCAAGTAGCTTGTCTTTTTGCACTTTCTTAAGACCCTGCTCTCATAAGACTTCACATCACCAACATAAATCCTTACCTAAGCATGGCCAAGAATGGGGAATTACTCCTTTAGGAGTCTTCGGACCCACCCTGGGGGAGCAGATGTGGGGTTAGTCTATGGTGTGAGCCTGTGGGCTGCACTGCACGTTGCACATGTATCAACATGGCTGGACCGAAGCTGACCCCTGGCAGAGTCCTTGGCTGCAATGGGGCCAAGCTTGATATTTCATTCAAATCCTCCATGTCTTCGTGAGTTGCTCCACAGTGCCTGCTTGTGTTGTTAGGGCAAGCAGGGAATGGATCCTGTGTTGTCCTGCTACCATTCATTCCCTCACCCAAAGCACTCAAGTATGAGCAAAGAGGACCTTGACTCTTCAGATGAGCTCTGAAAGGTGAAACAGCAGTGAGCTGTAGGTATTTATAGGTGTGTCGTGGTTTAACTCCGGCTAGCAAAATACCACGAAGCCGCTCTCACAAATCCCCCTCCCCTCCTCCAGTGGAGGGGAAGAATCAGAGGAAAAAGAAATAAGGAAGCTCGTAAAATTGAGATAAGAACTATTTACTAATTAAATCTAAATCAATACATACAGGTACTACTACTAATAAATACTTAAAATAGTAGCAAATGAAACATATAGTACAATACATACAATAGGATACAATATGATACAATTTCCCACCATCCACTGACCAATGCACACCCAGATGTTGAGAGCCCGAGAACCACAGCCCGAGAGCGATCGCAGCCTGAGAGCCGCGGCCTGAAGGCCGGAGCCCGGGAGCCTACACAGCAGATTCCGAGCAAACCTTATCACCGATAACACGGCCAGAAAACTCAAAACAATCCACCAGCTCCCACACGAATGAGCCAGCACAGGAGTTGGCAAAGCAGCTAACGCAGGAGGGTTAGCAAGTTGCCCGGAGAGACGAGTAAGGGAGTAAGGGAGAGAGAGAGAAGGGAAGAGTAATGGCTACCGGACCCTCTTCCCCACCCAAAGAGACCGGAACATGACGTACTATGGGATGAAATACTTCCTTGGTCAGTCTGGGTCAGCTACAGTATCCGAAGCAGACAAAAGACCTAGAGTTCAGTACAGGCCATCCCCAGCACCAGCTGAGGCCTTATCAATGTTTTCACTTACTGTCCAGCAACAGAGTTCCCTGGCAACCAGAGTAAAGGGAGTTAGCCCTTTCCTGACTGAACCCAGCACAAGGTGGAGCCTCAATGGACGAGCAGCCCTCATCAGATCAGTCAGGTTGCTGGTGGGGCTGGTTGTAAACAAGCTAATGCTGAATTGCCATCAAGTCTCAAAAGGACAATAGTCTGAGTAAAACACCAGTTGATGGTTGTGGCAGGCTTTGAATGAAATGACCTCTATGATGGGCCTCCAGGAAATGAGGCAGGCAAAACTAGATGGAAGCTGGATCAGACAGGTTTCAGTGATGCCTCTTGAACTTAGAGAGCACACCAAAATATTACACTTAGAAAGGTGAAAGGGAATAGCTGCTGTGATTTGAAACACGCTCTCACCTGCTTCCTGAGTATTTTTAAAAGCAAAGGAGAATCGTCCGGTCTTTGTCTTGCATCAAGAATCAGTTAAGTTCCTACAGAGGTATAAATATTTTGCATGACCAGAGGAGACGTCCTGGAAAGCACAGAGTTGTTTGTGCAACAGTGGGTAATAGGAACACTCTGCTGTATGCAGTCTGTCCTCCAGATACGTTGGCTGAGTCTTTAGCTGCTTCCCAAATCTTGATCCTAGTAAGGTCACAGAATCACAGAGTGGCAGAATGCTAGGGGTTGGAAGGGACCTTCGGAGATCATCTAGTCCACTGGGATCTCTCTTCCTGCATTTAAGTGGGTAAAGATTCATGCTGAGGGACTCTTCTGCCTGGGTCTAGCTCTGCTAGGCATGTTTTCTTGTCCCATGAAGGTGGAAGAAGAGTGGTCGCTTGTAGGAAAACCTCATGCTGCTGCCCCTCCAGTGATAATGTTCCCAGAGAGGGGAGCAAGTTCCTATGTGAAACAAGATGGAGGATTTACATCTATATAGCTTCAGATGGGATTCATCTGTCCTAGTTTATGCATCTAAAAGACAGTTTTAGATGCAAACTTAGGCAGAGTCTGAGTTTGAAGCAGTCAGTCTAGGCATCTCTTACAGCCAAGGGAGAGAAAAGGGAATTCAGTTCCTCCAAGAGCTGCCTGCAGAGTCCCTGTACTATGTGAGCTCATGCCTGACCACCATAAAGAGAAAGTTCTGGCCAAGATGTCTAATTTACAGAAGCCTAAGGTATTTGTGAGCAAACCCAAATCAGCCAAATTAGGTCTATTCTCCCTTTGTCTAATGATACAAATCTGAGAAGGAAGCAATGTGTTGCTGCAAGAATAATGCCAGCAGAATTTCTGAATTTCCTATGTTTTCTAGCTCCAGGGGTGAGACAATGAACTGCATGGGTGATGAGTCAAGGTTTCTGATGCTACCTCCCTGTGTCAGCATGGAGCCAGTCAAGTGCAGATTTGGATTTGCTTGCTAGGAGGTTGAGAGGGACCTGAAGTGGACCTTGCTTAAACAAAATTGAATGACCCTTGGTTTAATCAGCACCTAGAAGCTTCTTCACTATTTTTTACCTAAATCTGACCATTTGAAAGCATTGACTCATTGCATTACTGCAGGTAGAGCCTGTTTGTACAGTGTAGCTCAGCTGCTCCTCCTCAGAGCTTGCAGCAGCTCTGTGGTCACTGGTTGATGAACCAGTGCATTCATGTGAAAGGTTTGCCTTCTGTGGGGTTATGTAAAAATGTCTTTCTCAAGTTGCCTTTGAAACTTTGCCAGATCCCTGGATCCAATTTGCCTGGACCTAGTAGACAATGGGATGACAACATGAAGGATTCATGGGGTGTGCCTTGCGCATCTCTGAAGTCAGCACCCTCACAATATAGGGACAAAATTCAGTCCTGGTTGCAGTAATCTCAGACTTGTCACTATATCTTGTAGCCACACAGTGTAAATGTTTATTGCCTTTCTTTCATGGGCCGGTGGCTTGTGTTCTGAGTTTCATGCAATGCAGTGAGGAGGGCCTCCGGAGAGCGGTGTTATAAAAGAACCAGAAGCCAGATGTGTACGAGACTCCAATCCAGAGAAAAGTCCCTGCAGTTTGACTCCATCAGGGCAGCAGGGTGTTGAGAACAAGGGAAAATTGAGTCTGCCGTGGGATGCCATCCGGTCTTTAGGGCGGACAAATGCATGTAATCTTGGTCTGGGCTGTAAAAGCAGCATTGCTAGGCTGGAGGAGAGGAATGTGTGGCCCTGGAGCTGTGATAATGGAAGGAGGAGCTGGGAAGAAAGAGGAGAGGAGCAGCATTAGCTTTCCCTATCTGTGAACTTGATGCAGAGAGACATTTGTAGTTTCCAATAAGCAGTTCATTTATCTTAACTTAATACCTTTTTACTCCATCGCTAGAAGAGTGATCCCAATTAAGGCAGCACAGCAGGGCTTCCTGTATAAACCTCCTAACACCGCCACTTACGTTATTTGCTACAACCAGCCAGAGTTATGATCACCAGTGAAAAATAAGCTTCCTATCTGGCAGCTGGCCAGATTCATCCTAGCAAAGCGGCAGAGTAGAAGGACTGAGAGAAGGAATGCATTGAAATGTAAAACAGTTAACATTTCTACAATATATGTCAGCATCCACCAAGCAGTGTGGGCAATTAAGTAATGTTACATTGTACACTTCACCTTGGAAGAAAAGCTGATTTTGATGGAAGAAAATACCCAAATGCCACAGCCTCTACTGCTGATTTCACATCTAAAGCAGTGTTTTCCCTTCTATGCACAACGCTTAGCACAGAATTAAGGGGGAAAAAAAGCAGCATGATTTTAGACTTAGAAGATAAGTAAAAGTGTGGGCCCTCTGCCAAGTTTCTCACCATTTAGCAGTACTGAGATGGGATAAAGAGCAGATTTCTGACTGCTTCCCACAGCCACTTCTCTAGTTTTGCAGAGCTGTTTTATATTAGAAAATTGTTGAAAATCTTTTATTGCGTCTTTTCTTCCCCTGATTCAAGGGATCTTCATGTCTCCTCTTCCCTCTGCTTTGCAGTGGAAGCAGCCTCTATACGGACCTGACCTTGCACTGCATGGCAGCAGTTTGCTTGCAGGAATGATAAAGCTCTTCAGCAGTGACCAGGGGAATCAGTTGTGGCTGCACATGCCAGTCCTGCTGCACTACATTTTTTTTTTTTAAGGTAGGGGTGCCCCAAAATTAAGTGTAATAGCACTGCTGGAAATCTTCCACATCACCCTGTGGACAGCCTACAAACTGGATGGTGACTTCACTGAAAAATAAAACGGTGTATGTGCATTTGGACTATTAGTCTGAATAACTGAACTCAAGAGATGAATGGAAATTGCCTGTTGCTTGAGTTCACCAGAAGGGAAAACCTGTCTTTCAAAAAAGAGAGGGGAAAAAAAGGATATAAGCAAAAAATGTAGTCTCTAAATTCCTGTGGGTTCTATTAAAATTCTTCCTCTGCTGGCATGTTATTGGAGAGCCTTTAGCTTTGAGAACTGATTGTCCAGTACTGCCGGCTTGTCTTTTTTAAACCTGGATGTTGACTGGAACCAGATGAAAAATGTTAACTGAAATGTCTATTAGGGAACTAATTCTAGGAGGAATTCAACAGACTTTCAGGCTCATTTCTGATACACTCAGATGTCGAATTGGTAAAGAGATACTGCAGATGCTGGAGAGCAATAGAAAGAGAGGAATGGAGAAGGAGAGAACAAAAATAAAGTGGCAAAAAATGTTTGTGGGCCTGGAAGGTGGAGGGGCAAGATTTTAACAAGGTCTTCTCTTGCCTTTGATCCATGGAACTCATGATTGTAACTCAGTTTAGTCATTAAGCATAAGAGAATCATGGGGTTCAAGGAGGAAAGGTCCTGTTTGCTGCTATGCCGAAGTTTCTGAGAGGTGTTTGGGATACCTAAACTGTTGTTATGCAACTGTAAATTAGCTTTTTCTTTTTTTTCTAAGCCTCTCTGGGGCATTGAAGCCTGGTGCTGCATATTCCTTTGGTATGGTATTTTGGAAATTTGTTGGGCTCAAATTCTGAATGCAGACTCTGCTCTTAACACTTCGAGGGTGTAGGAGGCTGGCTTTGATATTTTGCATAGGTTCTGCTGAACCTATTTCAGGCTACAGTTTGATGATTTACACAAGAAAATAGCCTGAAGAAAGTCACATTTAAAACCTGATTGTTCATGAACTACCAAAGCCAGGAGAAATTGTGTGTAATAGGAGAACTGAAAATCCCAATTTTGCAGAGATTCCCTTCTGGTCATCAATTTTATGGTTCTGAATATTCGCTGGTCATTCATATTAGGCAGGGAATTGGTTTTTCAGACCTCCTAGAATACCCAGAAGAGCGAAACTGCATTTCACAGGCAGCCAGGACCAAATTATTCCCAACAATGCCATGTCTAACAGTAAGACACTTATTCAAATGGCATCAGAATGTCCCCCTAGAAAGCATCCATGTGACATTAGGAACACCTGAGACATGGGGTGTCCACTGGATTCAACTGTCACACACAAAACGTCCTTCTGCCACCACTTCACCCTGAGGTACGCTGTCTCAACCTGCTAAAGCCTTACTGGTATGGACATGGGTGCAAATTATTCACTGGGCTTAGTCTTACCATTTATGTAGAGCTTTTTTGATAGTACAAAACATCCAGGCATCGGCCTTTTTCTGGGCTGATGCCTGGATTAGTAACCTGGACAATAAACTGTCAGTGGTGGTTTAGAATGCCAAGTACCAGGTTTGAAATACTTAGATGTCCAAGATCTGAATCCAAAGACAACAGATTTGATATTTCCATATTCTGAATCGACCTGTATGACATGGGATCTTTTCTAACATTCCCACAGCATTCTCTTAATTCTTCTTCCTTGTATTAACTGGAAAATGAATGTACTGCCTGGGGTAGCAGCTTGGTTCACCTTCATGGCATGGCTCTGGTTGAACACTAGTTGAGCAATAGGCTAGCAGGATCTATCTTCTGCTGTTTTCACTGTTATCTTACTTACCTCTTTGCCCTTTTGATGTTCGCAGTGTTCATGTTAGTTTGCAGCAACATTCAAAGACCATTATGTGTTTCCAAAAATCTTTGGATATAAATCACTGTTAATTGAATGCTGCATTTGTCAGTGTCCTGTTACACCCAAATCATGAACATTATGAGCCCTATATCCTTATTCCAGACTTCTCTTTGTCCATCTAATAGCCTTTTAATGCCTTTTTAACCCTCTGAGACTATTAATGGTGGCAAGTCCAAGCACCTTCTCCTGCTGTTGTTTCCCATAGGACTTCCAAAATGGGACTCGGGGCTCTTCTGTGTACAAAAAGCCTGTGCTGATCTGTGACAGAGAGCAAGTTCAGCCCATGGCCTGAATACATTATGCAGTTTCTGGGTTTCCTGAGCCCTTGTGAAATTAGGTAAAGCAAAGCTCTGACAGCCCCAGAACACAGTGGTCACCCACAAACAAGCTCATACTGCCCTTGATAGAGGAGGGTTTTACCCAAGATATGGAAAGTTCCCATTCCTTCTTGTCCCACTTTCAGCAAGAGATTAAATGAGGCTTAAAGCCTGCCGTTGCTCTAATTCTAGCTCTCTTGGCTGGATGGGTAAAATTCATCTCCACTATAAACATCTTCAAATATTTACATACAATAACAATTATGGGCATTTTGATTTAAATGATTAAAACACCAGGCTTGACTAGACACTAATTGCTATTGATTGTTTAATGATATTGTGGAATGGTAATGCAGGCTTCATATTGACAGTCAAAAGCAATTGACCGAAAAGTCATTATCCATTTTTAGCCTTACAAGTAAACTGCCTGAATTTTGACTGAAAAATATTGTACTAAATGTAGAAAACCTCCTAAAGAAAAAGGATGAAAACTCTAACCTCCATATTATTGAAAGCATTTAAATTACTCTTCTGACCACACAGCGGGAATACAAGAAGAAATTTAACCTTCATTTCCAGAAGGAAGCTTTGACTACAGTTGGTGGTTAGGGCACTAATCTTTTGGTTCTGGGACTGGGATTTAAGTTCCTTCTCTGATTTTTATGTGCAGTATGTTTATGGCCTCATCTCACTCCTGTAATTGGCATTGCATTTCATCACAGAACCATTATACATAATTTAGCTGTGTTCTTCATAGGTCAGACCTGAGTAGAAGGTCACATTGGAGCTACCTAAACCATATGCGTTCTGAAGATAAACACTGAATCTTGATTTTCATTTTGCTGCCAATTCTTTTTCTTTTTTTCTTTTGGTAAAGGGGGAAGGGAGGATGCAAGGAAAATCCTGGAAAATGCTGTATTTTATCAGTAGCAGTACACTTTTAGTGTTCTCTGTGTATATTATTAGGCATGCAGCTTGCAGCATAATATCAAAACCTGCTGGGTAAGATCAAGGGTCCACAAACTCACTATCTTCTCTCTAATCATGACTAGCATGAAGCTACTGGTCCGCAGAGGTGCATGTGAATTAAGGCAGAATAGAAGCAGAATCATGGACGTAGAGGATACTGAACCTTTGGGGGGATCAGAACTGGACCAGGGCTTGCCCAGAGCTAGCCAGCTCCAAAATAACCATCCTGATGTTGACCAGGTGCAACTTCTGCATCTCATCTCTCCCACTGATATTAGTGGTTGTCCAGATTTCAATCCAGACCCAAATTCAGGAACCAGATTGTCTCCAGAGAAGTGACATCAGTGGATTTGAATTCAAAAGTTGAATTCTGCTTTCCTTGAAATAGGAAGACATAATTAACGTGAAATAGGAATGAACCTTGAATTAAAGGAAGGATTTGAGGAAGTGGGGATTTCATTTTCCCTAGTAATGGTAGGGTGGGCACCAGCTAAATGATCTGAATGTCCAGAAACCTCCAGCAGTTTCCTGTACAGGTGGTTTCCAGGACTTCTCTATGAAGGGTGGAACATGGCTGGGTGATCAGTCACTGTGGTCAACCTCCGGAGCCGGACCGTCCCCGCAGCAGTTCGGCAGAGCGACAAAAACTCGGCGTACGGGGTTTTTGGTTTGTTTTTTCCCCGAGGCCGGGATACACGTGGCGAGCGGCCCAGCCACCGCACCGGGCCGGCAGCCCTCCCGGCAGAGGCGGGAGAGGCAGGGGCGGAGTCGCAGCCTCAGCGGGCTATTTAAAGGTCCTCAGGAGGTCGCACCTACCAAGGTCGGATAAAGGGTGTGTGGTGAGTCGTCTGGGAGGGCTGCGGAGGTTTGAGCT
This sequence comes from Rhynochetos jubatus, assembly GCA_027574665.1. NCBI lineage: Eukaryota > Metazoa > Chordata > Aves > Eurypygiformes > Rhynochetidae > Rhynochetos > Rhynochetos jubatus. Next base: position 6,960,610 of record CM050653.1, on the reverse strand, counting down.
GTTAGTCACACGGCCAGGAGCAGCTGTGACTGCAACCCGGCCAAAAGCTGTTGGCAAAAGAAATGTGGTGACCCAGACAGGTGTCCCATGTAAACATCTCGGTGTCCAGGGTGTAGGGAGTGCCAGAGCCTTTCCCTGGGAATGGATGTCTGCAGGGACAACACCTGTGTTTGCTGTGAGCAAGTAAGTGACCTGCTCAGCCTGGTGGCTGAGCTGAAGGAGGAGGTGGAAGGGCTGAGGACTATAAGGGTGTGTGAGAGGGAGATAGACTGGTGGACTCAGACCCTCCCACCCCTGAGGCAAAGGCAGCAGGTTCCACATGAAGCACAGCATCCCCTCTCCTCTTGCCATCAGGTAAGAGGAGGGGACCTAAGAGGTGGGGGTAATGGAAATGGGTCCCTCCTTGGGGAGGCAGGTGAATCTCCTGCCAGCCTCCCTTGCTTCCCCAGTTACTGCTGCACAACAGGTATGGGGCTTTGGAAACTGAGGGCCAGGTGCATGAAGATGGAAAGGAAGGTCCATCTGGGAAGACATCCAGGGTGAGTCAGTCACCCCCACACCTTAGGACTAGTTCAATTAAGAAAAAAGAGGGTAATTGTGAGAGGTGATTCCCTTCTGAGAGGAACTGAGGGCCCCATATGTTGACTGGATCCCTCTCACAGGGAAGTCTGTTGCTTCCCTGGGCCCAGGGCTAGGGATATGAGTAGGAAACTCCCTGGTCTGGTGCAGCCCTTGGACTACTACCTGCTTTTGGTTACCCAAGCTGGTAGTGATGAGATCACAGAGAAAAGTCCAGAAGCGATTAAAAAGGACTTCAGGGCATTAGGGAGACTGGTTGCAGGATTGGGAGCACAGGTAGTGTTTTTCTCAATCCCTTCAGTGGCAGGGAGGTATACTGAAAGATACAGGAAAACACATCTTATTAACAGATGGCTTAGAAGCTGGTGTCACCAACAGAATTTTGGGTTTTTTGATCATGGGGAGGTTTACACAGCACTGGGTTTACTGGCAACAGAGGAGGTTCAGCTGTCTCAGAGGGGAGAAAGGATCCTTGTGCATGAATTGCCAAGGCTCATAGAAAAGGCTTTAAACTAGATTCTAAGGGGGAAGGGGACGGGACTGGGCTGGCCAGAGAGGAGCCTGTGCACAGCATGCCAGTGCTGGTGGGATGGTGTGTTGGCAAGGCCGTTCAATCTGCTGGCTCAGTTGAGGTCAGAGATGCATCCACCTGGGGAATAAATCAGGTCAACCAGGCTTGGCACCAAGGCTCCTTAGCTACCACCAAAGACAATGATGAAAAGGCAGACCAACCTAGGGCTGTGTATGACAAGGGTATATCCTCCCACTCTCCTCCAGGAAAACCTGCATGCCTGGCCACCTTTCTGAAATGCCCGTACACTAACGCACGCAGTATGGGGAACAAGCAGGAGGAACTAGAGATCTGTGTGTGCTCTCAGGACCATGATCTCATGGCACTTACTGAGACATGGCGGGACAGCTCACATGACTGGAACACTGTCATGGATGGCTATGTCCTTAGGAAAGATAGGTCAGCAAGGTGAGGAGGTGGAATTGCTCTGTATGTGAGAGAGCAACTGGAATGTATCGAGCTTTCCCTGGGGGTGGATGAAGAGCAAGTTGAATGCTTGTGGGTAAGGATCAAGGGGCAGACTAATAGGGGAGACACTGTTGTGGGTGTTTACTACAGGCCACCTAATCAGGATGAGGGAGCTAATGAGGCCTTCTACAGGCAGCTGGAAGTAGCCTCACAATCACAGGCTCTAGTTGTCATGGGGGACTTCAATTACCCTGACATTTGCTGGAAAAGCTATGCAGCCAGGCATGTGCAGTCCAGGAGGTTCCTCCAGTGCATTGACAATAACTTCTTGATGCAGATGGTGGAGGAGCCGACAAGGAGAGGAGCAGTGCTGGACCTTGTTCTGATAAACAAGGAGGGACTTGTTGAGGATGTGAAGGTAGAGGGCAACCTTGGATGTAATGACCATGAGATGGAGTTCAGGATCATATGCAGTAGGCACAGAGCCACAAGCAGGATCACTACCTTAGACTCCAGAAGGGCTAACTTTGGCCTCTTCAAGGACCTGCTTGGAGAAGTCCTGTGGGATAGGGCCCTAGATGGTAGGGGGGCCCAAGAGAGCTGGTTAATATTCAAGCACCATTTTCTCCCAGCTCAAGACCAGAGCATCCCGAAGAGTAAGAAAACAAGTAAGAGAGCTTGGAGACCTGCATGGATGAGTAGGGAGCTAATGAATAAACTTAAGCAGAAGAAGGAAGTATATAGAACATGGAAGAAGGGGCTGATTGCTTGGGAGGAATATAAAAATGTTGTCAGTGGATGTAGAGATGCAATAAGGAAAGCTAAGGCCTCCTTAGAACTCAACCTGGCAAGGGAGGTCAAGGACAAGAAGAAAGACTTTTTCAAGTGCATTGGAGGAAAAAAGACCAGAGGAAATGTGGGCCCACTGCTGAATGAAGTGGGTGCCCTGGTCACTCAGGATATGGAGAAGGCGAAGTTACTAAATACCAACTTTGTCTCCATCTTTACTGCTAAGACCAGCCCTCAGGAGTCCCTGAGCTTGAAAACCATAGAGGAAGTCACAAGAAAGGAAGTTTTGCTTCAGTTGAAGAGGATTGGGTTAGAGATCAGTTAAGCAAACTGAACATCCACAGATCCATGGGTCCTGATGGGATGCACCCACGAATGCTGAGGGAGCTGGCAGAAGTCATTGCTAGGCCACTCTCCATAACCTTTGAAAAGTCCTGGAGGACAGGAGAGGTGCCTGAGGACTGGAGGAAAGCCAATGTTACTCCAATCTTAAAAAAAAAAAAAAAAAAAAAGGAAAGAAGGAGGACCTGGGTAACTATAGGCCAGTCAGCCTCACCTCTACCCCTGGAATGATGACAGAACATCTTGTTCTTGGTGCCACCTCAAAGCATGTTGAGACAAGGAAGCTTATCACGAGTAGTCAGCATAGATTCATCAAGGGGAAAGTAATGATTGGACAAACTGATAGCTTTTTATGATGGCATCACTAGATGGATAGATGAGCGGAAGGGTGTGGATGTGGTCTACCTTGATTTCAGCAAAGCTTTTGATGCTGTCTCCCATGGCATCATCATAGACAAGCTTAGGAAGTGTGGACTGGACCATTAGGCAGTGAGGTGGATTGACAACTGACTGGAGGAAAGAGCTCAGAGTTGTGGTCAATGGGGCAGAGTCTAGTTGGAGGCCTGTGGCTAGTGGCTTCCCCCAGAGGTCAGTGCTGGGTCAATATATTCACCAATGACCTGGATGAAGGGATAGAATGTGCTCTCAGCAGGTTTGCTGATGATACCAAACTGGGAGGAGTGGCTGCCATGCCAGAAGGCCGTGCTGCCATCCAGCGTGACCTGGACAGGCTGGAGAGCTGGGCAGGGAGAAATCAAATGAAATTCAATAAGGGCAAGTGTAAAGTGCTGCATCTGGGGAAGAACAACCCCATGTATCGCTACAGGCTGGGGGCTGATCTGTTGAAGTGTGGCTCTGGGTAAAAGGACCTTGGAGTCCAAGTGAACAACAGGATGACAATGACCTGACAATGTGCCCTCATGGCTAAAAAGGCTGTGCTGGGTTCAGTCAGGAAAGGGCTAACTCCCTTTACTCTGGTTGTCAGGGAACTATGTTGCTGGACAGTAAGTGAAAACATTGATAAGGCCTCAGCTGGTGCTGGGGATGGCCTGTACTGAACTCTAGGTCTTTTGTCCACTTTGGATACTGTAGCTGACCCAGACTGACCAAGGAAGTATTTCATCCCATAGTACATCATGTTCCGGTCTCTTTGGGTGGGGAAGAGGGTCCGGTAGCCATTACTCTTCCCTTCTCTCTCTCTCCCTTACTCCCTTACTCGTCTGTCCGGGCAACTTGCTAACCCTTCTGCGTTAGCTGCTTTGCTAACTCCTGTGCTGGCTCATTCGTGTGGGAGCTGGTGGATTGTTTTGAGTTTTCTGGCCGTGTTATCGGTGATAAGGTTTGCTCGGAATCTGCTGCGTAGGCTCCCGGGCTCCGGCCTTCAGGCCGCGGCTCTTGGGCTGTGATCGCTCTCGGGGTCTGATTTTCATCCCTCAACATCTGGGTGTGCATTGGTCAGTGGATGGTGGGAAATTGTAACATATTGTATCATATTGTATATATTGTACTATATGTTTCATTTTCTACTATTTTAAGTATTTATTAGCAGTAGTACCTGTATGTATTGATTTAGATTTAATTAGTAAATAGTTCTTATCTCAATTTTACGAGCTTCCTTATTTCTTTTTCCTCCGATTCTTCCCCTCCACTGGAGGAGGGGAGGGGGATTTGTGAGAGCGGCTTCGTGGTATTTTGCTAGCCAGAGTTAAACCACGACAAAGGCCAATGGCATCCTGGGTTGCATTAAGAGCAGTGTGGCCAGCAGGTCGGGGGAAGTGATCCTCCCACTCTACTCTGTGCTGGTGAGGCCTCACCTGGAGTACTGTATCCAGTTCTGGGCTCCTCAGTTCCAGAAGGACAAGGAGCTACTGGAGAGGGTCCAGTGCAGGGACACTGAGATGATGAAGGGCCTGGAGCACCTTCCATATGAGGAAAGGCTGAGAGAGCTGGGGCTGTTTAGCCTGGAGAAGAGGAGGCTGAGGGGGGATCTTATCAATGCTGATCAACATCTAAAGGGTAGGTGTCAGGAGGATGAGGCCAGGTTCTTCTCAGTGGTGTCCAGTGACAGGACTAGGGGCAATGGCCATAAACTGGAAAACAGAAGGTTCAAACTGAATGTGAGGAAACCCTTGTTCCCTGTGAGGGTGACAGAGTGCTGGGACAGGCTGCCCAGAGAGGTGGGGGAGTCTCCTTCCCTGGAGACTTTCCAAAGCTGCCTGGACTGGTTCATGTGTGATCTGCTCTAGGTGATCCTGCTCTGGCAGGGGGGTTAGACTAGATGATCTCTAGAGGTCCCTTCCAACCCCTACCACTCTGTGAATCTGTGAATTGCTGTGGTAAGACCAGTAGGTAGACCCATGAGAAAATCCAGCTGTGCATACAATGTGGAGCCTGGTACCCAAAGAAGTGTATCCTGAGTATTTTTTGTCTGTTAGCTGTTTGCATTGAGGTGGGACTCTTTCCCATGCCTAGACTGACTTGATCACAGTCAACAGGGAAAACAGAATGACTCCATCAGTAAACTCAGGAGAGAAACACAATGTATGTACTTAATTAAGAAAAGCCATACCTTTTCTGTATCATTTATTGTGATAGTCAGGAATCTTTTCTAAGAAACTGAAAACAGTCAGCTTTCTAATTAGGACACTGAAATCTCATCTTCTGTCCTTGTTCGAAGTACAAAACTGTTTTGTTACAACTCCAAGAAGATCAGCTGCTAAATAGGTTGCCTTAATCAATAGTAAATCACAGCTGCTTTTCAGGACTTTGAGAATATAAAAATATACACTTTGATAATTGTGCTGTGACCCCATTATATGACAGGTATAAACCACTGCTGTTAATGAGTTGTCATAAAATAGTGTGAAAGCAACCAAATCAATTTATAAATAGTAGGTTTTTTTGAAGCAATTCTGAATATATTTTTCTAAATGGAGTATTCAAAAATTACTTTTAAATACTTTTCTGCAGGAAATGTGGCAAATATTTGCATATACTACAATTACAAAGGAAAATGAATGTTCAAGTTTTTACCAGCTGACCAGCCTTGACGAAATGGTGACCTTCCAGCCTAGGAATGCTATGAGGTTTGCTTCAAGGTAAGACCAAGATTTTCAAATATCTGTTTTCACAGGCAGACCCCTAAAATCTAAACACAATCAACCAAAAGTAGCCTGATCTTTATAGGCCTGTCAAACCCTCAGGGGTTATAGAAGCTGGGAACAAATTTTATTAATTTTTAAGGCCAAAAAACCTTCATAACACTTTAGAAATCACATAGTTACCATACTAATCCTAGTGGTATGTTCAGCTAAAAATTCTCTTCCAGAAAGAAATCTAGTTTTGGTTAGGATAACTCAATCTATGGAGAATCATTCTTTATCCTTGGTATTCTGCTAAATTTCTACATTAGTTGCCTTACAGGAAAGGAGCAGGAGCATTTTGCTATTTAAAATGAGTTGAACTTCCAGGTGCTGAACATAGCTAATAGTTTCTCTGCTAAAAAAGCCCTTTAGGACCTGGTGTTCTCTTAGTACAAAGATGCTTGATGATGCATAATTATCATCAAGATTGATCAGTTTTAGGCCTAATTCTGGGAACTTCAGTCCTTTCTTGCAACCTTGCAGAGACTATTGCCCTGTTTGGGAAATGAAGGGGGAAAAAACCCTTCTTCTAGTGCTTAGTGGCACTGACAAGCTGGGAATCAGTTATGCTGATCCTTGCTTTTGCATGATAGAAGAAATGAGCCTAATATGGGATGACAGCTTCCCTGATGTGTGCTGTTCTTCTATAACACCATGTTCATTCCCTGTGCTGTTGTTCTTACACGCATGAAGCAGACAGGCTTCTTTGTCAGCATTTAATAGTATGGTGGAAAATCAGTCATTGGCCAAGTTTGGCTGCTTCATTTGTATTTCATTGACATTTTAGGAGTTTTATCCTGAGAAAAGAGGGAAGTGATATAGCCCAGGTTGCCTAGTGTATCAAAGTACCTTTTCCTATAACAGAGCCTGACCCTTCTGAACAACTGCAAAATCAGCCTACCTAATTTTGATGCTTTCTTCCTTCATACTTAGGAGTTCGTTTCTGGACCACACATAAGTCCAGAGGACAATCCAATCTGCTTTTGCCTTTTTGCCTGGCAGTACCGGGAGACAGCAGGAAGTCCTGCATGCCACCACTCAAGCAGGGAATCTGGCCTGTCAGGTTGAAAAAAGGGGTATGTGGTGGTGACAGTAGCAATTCTGCTATTTTGTACAGTAGTGTGTCCAGCCAGAAGGAAGACCCCTGTCTCTAAGCTGTGCTCAGCAACAGGAGGGTGGCACACTTTTTATCCACTCCAGACTGTGCCCAATGGTGTCAGGACTATCTCTGCCTCCATCGCTGTCCTAGGGCTGCAGAGCAGCCAGGACTGTCAGAGTCATCGGGCTGGCCAGAGAGAGGAGAAATCTAACTTTAGCCTAACGGTAAGGGGTCTTAGTTGGAAGGAATCAAAACTGGGCTCCAGGCCCAGCTTCCTGGCAAGCCTGTGCAGTTTTCTTAACTCTTCAGTGAAGAAGTCATTGGTAGCAGGGACCCAAAGCCTAAGTCTTTTCCCTTGACCACCAGCCATTGCCTTCCCCAGTTTCTACTTTGTCCTTGGGAAACATCTTTCACTCTCTTCTCTCCTAGAAATTTTCACATTCCTGCCTGCAGAAATAGTCCAGCTGCAAGAGAAGAGTGTAAGAGCAGGCACTTCTAGACTTTCTTATATCTTAGTGCTTAAGGACCTCCCAGGAGAAAAGAAACAGGGGTATTAGTCCCCCCCTGGACTGAATAGACATAAAGTACAACATCCCACTGTTAGTGAGCATTTAATTGCCGGAGGAATGGGCCAGAGGTTGGTGACACCTCCACTGCCATGTATTGCTGTCTTTGCTGCAGCTCTAATGACATGTAAGGTCTCAGGTACCACCTACCTGCACCCCTATCAAAGTACAAGACAGCAACCACCTTCCAGACTAAGGCTGTCTGGTGATGGGTAGGTGACCACAGCTATGCAGCCAGTGATCTTTCAGACTTGATGTGTTTAGACATCTCCAGAGCAAGGCAAATTTGGTGTATATATAAGCTCTTTGGGACTTTTGATGCATTTCGAGTGTTTGGGTCTCATTTGAAGCAGGATTTGAGCTAGCTAGATCCTTTTGTAAATGACTAAAATTGGTTTGTAACTTTGTGCATTAATGTGTGATCTTTTGATAGGATACGCAAGTATTGGGCTGGGAAATAAAATACTTTTGAAATGTCTGGCTAAGAAAATGCAATGGTTTTAATTCAAGTCACAGACTTTCTCTGTTTATTTTAGGACACTCAGTCACCATGTCTGGTATAATCCTGTGCACACTGGAATTAGAGATGGAGATGAGAGCTTTATGTGTTCCTTTCCAAGATCTCTTTTTCTTAAGTGATTGGTACTCTCCCCTTAAATTGAAAAGTTTCTATTCCAAGTGAGAAACTTCAATTATGGGTAGTGGTGTCTTCTGTATACACATTCCATCTATCTTTATATCTGACCTTTCTGGTGTTAACAAGAGACTTACTAAGCATCTAATAGGTAAAGCGCTCTGAAAAAAAGCATGTAGGCACTTTTACTACAGCTTTGTTTTTACAGGAGATTGAGTAAACTGGAATGCAATGCAGGTATTAATTACAATCCCTTTTGCTGTGTAATCAGAATAATATAGGAAATACTTTCCATTTTCCTGGCAGTGGCCCTGATCCAGCAAAGCACTTAGAGGTAGGAATAGTCCCATTCAAAGAGGCAGGAATTCTATAGAATCAGAGTCAAAGCATACATGAAAGGGAGTATTTTGTTTGTGAAAGTGCATATATACACACTTATATAATCCCGATTCATTTTTTTGGGTTAAAGAATTGCCTTTTAAGAATTTAATTTTTGAATATTAGGGATAGATCTAAAAGGAGGCAAATGTTATTGTACACCTCACTGCAGTTACTGTGTGGCTGCTGCCTGCTTGATAGTACTCTTAGTAACCCACACGCAACACCATGCCAAGGTGGACATATGACCACTGGAAAACAAAAAAAAAAAAGGGCTGGTGGGATGAGTGGAAAGTAGTTGTTTGTCCATCCATGTAGACATGCCCTTAGTCATGCTGAGTGAATCACATTTTAAGGAAAAAAATGAATTCCTGGATGAGAACGTCCAGTTCTTTTGGATTTATGATAACACAGTCTGAAATTAGATCCAAAATTCATGGCTGACTCTTCCCTCCAATGATCCAAGCCAAATTTCTGCACAGGAATAAGTATCCTGGAACTCTTGGAGAGTTTGAGATCCAGACTAAACTTCTGCAACTCGCATCCCCCTCCAAGGGATTGCAAGGTATTTTTTAATTGAATGGTCGTTTTCTTCAAATAACGTACGGCTTCAGAATTTGGCCTTTAGCCTCCAACTCTGTTTTGTCACTTGTGAGCAATCTATACTAACACGTCCAGGTCAGGCATCCAAGGTTTACAAATCCAGTGGTGCATACCTCACTCTCCTTGTCTCATCTTGAAATAGGAATAAAAGTGCTGTTTGCTAGTAAAGCTCAAAGAGTGGGTGCTTGCATTGGGGCTCATAGCACATGGAATTTGTTGATTTCTTTGGTTTTTTTCAACTAAGAAAGAAAAAGAAAAATCCTAGGGCTTGTATCTGTTAAGGTCTGATCAAACACCACCATCAAGACAATGAGCAAGCATGGGTGAGTAAGGGGCCAGCACTTTGGCTTTCTCCCTAGACCTCTTCTGATTAAGCATGTAGGCATTCCCTTGCAGTCTTAAGGCCTTGATCCTCCAAAAATATACAGCTTTGCTTAATTTTGCACACAAAACTTGATATATGAAGAAATCTGTGTAGGGTCAGGGCCTCAGAGAACAAGGCATAGACTGAGAGAAGTGCAGCGATGGAACAGCTTGCTCATGGTTAAAATAAATTGGAATAGCACCAGGAACAAAATTCTATACTCCTTAGCATCACTCCACCAAACCCTCCCAAGTGACTCCTTCAATAAAGAAGTGTTGTCCTCTCCAATGGACACTGTGCAGTACTGCTACAGGTGGTTCTTTTCCCCTGGAAATGTGAAAGACAAACTCTGGGGTGGGACAGGCAGAGGACTCAGAGTATCTAGAGGTCAAGGGAGACTGCAGCTGATTAGACTAGAAAGCAGAAAAGCTGGCTTCTCACTTTGCCAGAAGAAAATCCTACAAGACGTGTTGGAGTCTCCTAATCCTGTAACACCTGGCAAAGGGTTAAGCACTACAGAAGTTCCATCCACACTCGCTGTGAGTAGTTACGAGCTCTTTGGCCCATTCTTCACACTTTAGGAGGCCCCTCTCAAAGTAAACATACGTCAATAGTTTAGAGGCAGAAACTATCAAGTCATGCTGTGTTACTCAGAAATAGAGAGAAGAAACCAGTATAATGGGAAAAAGAAATTATCTCACCTGCCTGGTGGTAGAGAGACATTTCTCACAACATTTAATCTAAGAACCAGTTTTAGCCACTAGCCATATCTGTCATTCATCATGACTTAATGAGAGAGGAATTGTCTTGCATTGGGTGCAGAGCTGTGCAACGGCAACAACAATAAACTTTTTTAAACATAGTGAAATTCTCTTATCTTTCTGTTTTCTTTCTTTTGACATATTCAGCAGGGAACAGTTTGACTTTATATAGAGCTGTATACTCACTGTGTGCTTTGCAAAGTAATGGATTGGTATGGTAGCAACGATACAGTTTTGCTGCTTGGACTGTCAGCTCAGCAAGGGTTTACTAATCTCCATAGGTTCCACATCCACCAGGAGCGCTGGTCGGGCTATTGGAGATACCCTTCTTCTTCAAGCTTTTCAGTGGTAATTTACCAGCAGGATAAAAATGTTAGTTGCAAACATCCCACTGAACCTTTGTATTCCTTTGCATTTGATTGCTGTTCCTGAGGCTGTGGTGTAATGAACAAATGACTGGTTTTCAAACAATCTAGTTCAGGTATGGGATTCATTTGAGCTAGAATAGCATCAAGGTCCATGCAGATCCATAACTATCTGCCTCTCCATCATAGTCCCATGGTGCTGCATGTTTCTGTGAAAGGTCCCATTTTTTTCTCCTGCCCTACTTAGGAAATGAGGTAAAATGTCATCCTTTGGTCACTACTTGTTTTCCCTTATGCCTCCTGCTCATATCAGAGGAACATGGAGGTGTCACCTAGTGCCTGAGTGTGCTTGCAGTAAGAAATGTGCCTTCCAAAAGTGAGTCTCTGTCCAGCCACCATACAGTATAGGACAGCATGCAGTCATGACTAAAACTATCAGTGTGAAGATCTGGTACAGGAAAGGCAACACCAGCTGAGTTATGAAAATATACAGGAATAAAAAGTATCTCACTGATGTCCAGATCACAACCAAAGAGATATAGAAGTATTTTATTGGTTTTTTTTTCTAGTGATTTCAAACTCAGCTCTCTAGGGATTTTGCTTTCTGAAAATCATGTGGAGTCAGAGGAATGACAGCTTCAGGTTTTGGTAGAAAAACACCTGGCAAAATACAAGAAATGTGCTTCTTAAAATATCCAGCCCACCCTGGGAAGGGGATTCAGAATGCACATAGGTTCCTTAGGAAGACGATCTTTCCTGCCACATAACCTCTGCTGTCCCTCCAGGGCATGAGAATCACAGTGTTTGCCAGATCTGTGATCCACCCAGCCCAAAATACAAAGCGGGAATTAAATGAACGAAGTGTGAAGTAAAAAAGAATTTTCTCTCCCAAAACTTACATATCTCTAGACAGAGATGGGAACAGGGGATCAAGAAACTAGTACATCTAAAAATCACAAGCAGTTATAGAGTAGAAAAGATGCTATCAAAAAAAACCAACCTTCCTCCCAAATGTGAAGTCTCTCATCCTAAAGAAAGCCGTTATGGGGAGTCTTGGAACAAAAGGATACCACTATTTAATATTAGCAAACTGGACTTTCACCCCCTCTTTTTCCTCAGGACTGTTCTCAGAAAAGTCTGGGCTGCTTTTGATTATATTGAAAAGAATCAACCTGAGGCAAACACTCAGTGTGGAAAACCTTTTCTTATATCACCAGAAGTTTGCAGAGTTACAAGAAATGGAAAGCAGATCACTTTAATGAAAAACGTTCGCTTAGATTAGTAGTAGGCAGTGTTGGCTTTCCTGACAATGATATTGTTCATCTATGGATAAGATTACAAATAGCCACATTTCTAAGGAGGAATTATGGCATGCACATAAGAGCTGCTTCAAAACTCCTTGAAATCCATGAAAGTCTTTCCACCAATTTCACTGGATTTTCACTTGGATCAAGCCCAAGGGGCTAAATTTGTCAAAACAGCTTAAGACAGGAGGGTGTTACTTTGAGCTAAAATTTGCAAGGTAATTATAAAAATAGTTGGCCGTTGAAGTAATGTACAGGGAAACCACTCTTTGTTAATGAGAATAGCAATGGGCTTAATATGTCTAACTGGAGGTAATAAATGAACCGGTCTCAGATTGAGAGTCTGGGTAGTTACCTGAAGCCAGGGTAAAAGAAGCTCTAATTTTGTTACATATGCTGTATAATAGGGACTGAATTTGATGAGGATTTTGGAGATTTTCCTAGTGGCAGTGGAGCTTTAGTAGTTGAGTGCTTTATTATAAACCTTCTAAAAGGAATGTTACTTGAATACTGGATTACATGCACCAGATAGAGATACATTTGTGAACAAAATATTGGATGTAAAAAAAGAAATTATGTCAAGAGTTCAGTCACATTGTTTGACACAAAGCATCAAAACTCGGATCTTTGTATGTCCCGTTCCTGTACATCTTGTATGTACAACTGTTTTGAAGTTTTAGGTGATTTTGATCCAATTCAAATAGCTTGCTTCCTTCATCCTGTAAATTTCAATCTGTTTCGCTCATACTAGTGGAATAGTACAGGTTTCTTCCAGCAGATAAAACAACTCCTTTAAATTCTTGTGGGTGTTAAATGTCTACTACCCCAGTGCTAGTTCTTATAAAAATGAATTCTAAGCTATGTTTCACCTTGAAATGCTTTCATTTGATATTTCTTCAAGTTTTTTATAGTGAGCAGGTTATTTGGAAGTTATTCCTTTTCATTGCCTCTATAAATTCATAGACTGTGGATCTAATTCCTGTCTGAAGGCAGGTACAGGTCTTATACTGATGGTGTCTAGAACTGCTTCTTTAGAGCATCAACTAAGGCTTGGTTTGCGTGTAGTAGGGTTACCAGAAGTTCTTCACCGTAACCAACACTCTCTGATTCCTCCTCTACGTTTTTCTATAGTTTCCCAAAAATAAAGTTAAGAAGTGGCCAAAATATTGAGCAGGTCTGGGTAACAGTTCAGTGCACTGTGTGGTCGCAGACACTGGTGAGGACCTGCTGTGCAGGTGTGGGTTAAGCTCAGTGAACACTGGGGTGGAGAACTCGGGTCCATCCTATGTGTATGTACACATGTAGCTGGTGTGGTCAGTCAGATGGTTGGTTGCACACTCATGGCATCCCCTATCTACCTCTTTCTTTCCTAGGTATAGATTCACAAATTCACAGAATGGTAGGGGTTGGAAGGGACCTCTAGAGGTCACCTTAGTCAACCCCCCTGCCAGAGCAGGATCACCTAGAGTAGATCACACAGGAACAACTCCAGGTGGCTTTGGAAAGTCTCCGAAGAAGGAGACTCCACCAGCTCTCTGGGCAGCCTGTCCCAGTGCTCTGTCACCCTCACAAGGAAGAAATATTTCCTCACATTCAATTTGAACCTTCTGTTTTCCAGTTTATGGCCATTGCCCCTAGTCCTGTCACTGGACAAAGAGAGTCTTTCTGGAACTTCACAACATTGTAAGCTTGGGTAGGATTTATAGACCACTGGTACTTAGTCTGTCCTTTGTGAGCATAAGCAAGACTGGGTGCTTGGAGTTGAGGCAGGGGACAAGAAGGACTGGAAACAATCTGTCTTTCTGGAAAGCCAAGGGAAGCTCTGTGTATCCAACAAATTCTGCAGCCCTTTTCATGAACAGGAGATAAATTCAGCCCTGCCTGACCCCAGCTAAACCTGAAACCAACCCTCCTTTCTTCTCCTCTGGCAGTCTTGGCCCAAAAACAGAGGAAAGGATGTATGCATACTTGTGTCCTGGAGTTGTCTTTTCCATTTTTGAGCCCTACACACACTCCCACAGGCAGAAACACAGAGATTACTAAATCAGGACTGTTCTCTCCTTGTAGGTGGGAGAAAGAAATGGGAAGGAAGATGATGTACCTGGAGACAGGGTGGGGAAAAGCTACAGAGCTAATTTAGGAAAGATGACTTACTTAGCACAGCATACCAACACTCAAAGGGACAGGATGCGGAAACATAACAACCTTGGGTGGAAGAGAGCTCATTCAAAAGAGCATTTCCAGAACAGGACTGAGAATGAGGACATAGAGATGTCTTTCTTCCTCTGTACCTACAGTAGTTCTCTCTCTGCCATCTTTCACCTTCTCCCCCACTGGGGTTTTTAATGGTAATAGTTAAGGTGGGTGAGGGAGGAAAAAAACCTATCAGTTGGGATGGGTCAGGGGGTAAAAAATATGCTTCTCTAATTCTGATCTTTGGAGCAATGAGTCAATGTTGAGAGGGGTTGAGGTTTAGGGTGTAAAGAGATGACCTTTCTGCATCTGAGCCAAGCCAAGGAGATGGGATGTGAGGCTCATTGAGAGGAAGGGATCTTGAGGCAGCATGGGGCATAACTGATGGGAGATGAAAGAGGATTTACTAGTAGGAGGTGAGGGATGGCAGCAGGTCTAGTGCTGGGCAAGGAGACAGGCAGAACTGTGGGTAAGCAGAATGATGGAAATTGGGCAACCTGGACTTTTCAGGGCTTTATAAATGACTCTGAAGTCACATGTAGTAGGAAGAGTTGCTTATTAGAGGTGGCAAGACTGACCTTTGCAACTTGTCCAGTCTTTCCTATTCAAACTGGCCCATCCCACTGCATATATAGAGTGTCTGAAAGGAAATGAGTAAAGTCCACAGCTGTTGAGGGGTACTTGGCACAACATGGTGAGCAGCATAGCCACAGCAAAGGCAGACTTGAAACTTGCTGTGATCCTCCTTCTAAGGGAACATGCTGCTATTGAAAGAACTGCAGCCTCTCAGGTGGGCAAGATTGTTGGGAAAAGAGCAAGGAAGTGTTTGAGCCAAAGTGATAGGAGTCAGGAGAAAGACATCATAGAAAGATGGGTGTGATTTGAATACCACTGAACAGCTGAAGTGCAGCGGCACCAGCATAATAAACAGAGCATCTCTGCACACCCAGCTTTCCTTTCTCCTCCAAGTTAGGTGAGCATGGTTCACATGTAGAGCAGAGTGGAAGCCCTTCCAGCTGTCTGCCTGGCATGTTCACAGCAAAACAGAAATTATTTTGGCTTGCAATTTCTAGAAAACCCTCACACTTCTTAAAAAAAATTTTTAAAGCCTCCTTTGTAGCTGAGCAATGTAAGAACAAACTCTGAGTCTTTCTGTTGTTCCAATTATCTTTATTGATAAGTAAAAATACTAATGGCCTAAATGCATGTGTCATGGAGATGGCTAGTGTCATTCTGCTCCATCATCTTGCTGATGATAAAAGGATGCAGTAAGGGACAATGATGCAATACTGCATCCAGCATAGTCTGGTATTATTAATATTGCATTGTGAAAGGCCTTTATCAGCTAGATTAAAGCAGCAGTGGCAGTAACACTAGGAAATGCCTGCACGTTATCAGTACAATAATAATTATATAATTGTGCCCCAGAACTATGCTGTCATTAAAGAGGACTCTGAGATACAGAAAAATCCAGCAGCTGAATTCTAAAGAAACTCATTTGGTCAAAGTCCCTCTCATCAGTAACCTATTTTTCTGACTATTGAGGAGAGAGGCTGATGATTTTCCTTCTCTGCTCATTTAAGTATCACCTCCAAAATAATGCCCTTTATGAAAAATTTCAATCAGGTTTCAGACCTTATCATAATGTGGAGGCAGCTCTTCTCAGGGTCAGCAACAATTTACATATGTATAGTGTGCTCATCGCAACTTACTGTCAGCTGTTTTATTTTTGGATTTCTCATCTACTTTTCACAGGACAGACCACACAGTCTTGAGCTCAGCTTGGAGAAAATCAACTGTATGATTTCCAGCGTAGCTTTTGGTGAGTTCAGCCCTTACATTACCACATCCACCAACTGATTTAGCAAACAAGATGGGATTTTTTTTATTATTCCTCCCACAGCTTTGCCTACCAATTTCCTGAAAAATCAAAGCTTTAGGTTCATGCTTTAGTAGAGATAGTATCTTTTGTATTGGCAATTAAGCAGCAGTAGGACTGAGCTGTGTGTGAAGTTCAGCTGTGTGTCTCAGACCATCGACACCAAGTCTAATGTATCCATAAAATCCTCTCCTATCAACCCAAACCAACATACTCCTTGAATCTTGTACATAAACAGCATAGAAAGGGGGCTGAATTTTCCTCTTTGCTTCATCAGTTTTATATTGGTTCTCTCCTTTACTGCTTTTTGCACAATTCAGATGGAAAAATGGGATGATACCACTGATGTCCTTGAGATGGGTATGAATAGAAACAGCAGAGAGTTTGTGACTATGCAGCACCCAAACGCAACATGTCAGGGGCTTTAACATTGTAAATCAGCAAAAAACTTCATAGAATCATGGACTCTTTTAAATTGGAAAAGACCTTTAAGGTCATCGACTCCAACTGTTAACCTCACACTGCTAACACTACCACCTCAGCACATCAATGTCTTTCTTGCACTGAGGGGCCCAAAACTGACCCCAGGATTCAAGGTGCAGCCTCACCAGTGCCCAGTACAGGGAGACAATCACTGCCCTGGTCCTGCTGGCCACACTGTCCCTGATGCAGGCCATTTTGTCTGATTTTTACTTTCCAATGTTAAACCTTACTTATTCTCTTGTTTCTTCTTCTGTCTCATGATAGCACCTCAGGGCTTTGGTCATGGCAGAAGTCTCTCCTGCTTACACAACTCCTAAGAGAGGATTCCTGACTTGAAGAGATTGAGGTCTAACGGGAAATGATACAGCAGTGATGGTACAAAGAAGGAACGACAGGGAAAGAAGCAACACTATGGGGATGAAAATACATGGTGGCTTAGCTGGACAATTAGATGTTTTAAAAAATCCGTAACCGACAAGTATAAAGAGTGTAAGAGCTGATGGATCTGTCATGGCTTTTTCTTTTCTTTCAGTATTTGTTCCATTACTTTAAAAAGAGTTGAAGGTAGGTTTGGAGTATGTAATAGGCTGAGTTTTGTCCTCTTTTGAAAAGCAGAATGTTGTTGGTTTTTTTTTTTTTACCCTTTCATCTTTTTAACACCTCTCCAGGTGTCTAGAATTTCTAAAAAATAAGTCAGTAGGACAGTAAATTCATATGGAAAGCTCCCTTTGATCTCCTCAGAATGGATGTCTGCAGATATTCCCCCAAGTCCCCTGTCCACTTCTTATTGACAGATTTGACTGCAACTAAACTGTAGGAGGCCAGAAATAATCTGTCAAATCTCCATTTTTTTTTTTTTTCATGTTTCAGTAAACACAGCTCTTTAGGGATAGCATCTGCTTCCTGAAGAAGACTTCCACTTTGGAAGAAAAGCACAGGCATTTACAGACAAATTCCCTTTCTCTTCCCTTTTCCTCCCTTGCCTTGTCTTCCCTTTATGAATTTTTCTCTTGATATCCTCATGAAGCTGGTGTTGTTGCCCTTTACCCATAACTCCATCCTTACACAAGAGTTACTTGTCAAGTGAAGCAATTCAGAGGAGGGCAGAGCTCCAGCTGCCCTGACCTTACAGTGGAATAAAAGGCAGTGGAAGGATGAAATTGACTGAGATACAGTCTCCCAAATGGATAAATAAGCAAATTTTGGAGTCTCTGACTCTTCCCCTCTTTTAAAATTGGTAAAGCTTTCTGTGCATTTATCCTAAAAAGTATGTTTTTCAGGTAGGCTATTATACCTTGTGTTCATCTGACTGTCTGAATCTCAGCTAGTCACCCTCAGCTCCCTCTGTAGCCAGTGGAGACCTAGTCCAGGGAGGCAACGATTCATTTAGTCCTAAATTAGATACTTCAAATGGATGAGAGAATCATGTCTTAAGTGACTTTGTCTCCATTGATTATGAAGTAGACCTATAACTCACCTGCAGTCATCTACTCATAGACAGCAAGTTCAGTAAGGCAAACGCTACCTTCTCTCACTGATTTCTGAGGTTTAATTTCATTCTATCTGGTTTTGTGCCCCTTCATTCTCTGTTAGCTAATGAACCTAAATTCCATCTTTGGATGCTGTGAGATGGGCTTTGGAGGATTGGATTTAATTATTGCAAAAGTTGCAAATATTTACATTTCCACTAGTGTATACTAGCAGGTGTGCCTTTTCTTGTGGAAATACATCATTGCATTTGTGATATAGACATCAAAAAATCCGTTTCATAGCCAAGTGGTTTTATTTATACCAACTATTGAGAAAATAGACATTTTCATTTACAGATAAATAGTTTCTATTAATATTCATTATTATGTGCCTGGAAAACCCATACACAAAATATAATCACAGCCTGTATTAGTTCTGTAATTTGTGCACCTGACATGAAGTTGTTTGAGTACCACACTGGTAGTAGTATTAACAGAAACTCTCCACTTGCAATGTTTCCCAGTATCTGGATGGGAAAGGAAAAAATGGTGGAAAGATGTGAGGTATTTCCATCGCAGGCTGAGAGAGACAGCCAGGTCAAGCTGTCTGCAATAACGTGTCTTTCTATGACAAGGTGACTCACTTAGTGGATGAAGGAAAGGGTGTGGATGTTGTCTACCTAGGTTTAAGTCAACTCTTTGACACAGTTGCCCACAGCATTCTCCTGGAGAAACTGGCTGCTTATAGCTTGGACGGAGGCACTCTTGCCTGGGTAAAAAAATGGCTGGACAGCCGGGCCAAAAGAGTTGTGGTGAATGGAGTTAAATCCAGTTGGTGGCTGGTCACAAGTGGTGCTCCCCAGGGCTCAGTGTTGGGGCCAGTTCTGCAAGGGGATTGAGTGCACCCTCAGTAAATTTGCAGATGACACCAAATTGGGTGAGAGTGTTGAACTGCCTGAGGGCAGGAAGGATCTTCAGAGCGATCTCGACAGGCTGGATCCATGGGCCAAGGCCAACTGTATGAAGTTCAACCAGGCCAAGTGCTGGGTCCTGCACTGAGGCCACAACAGCCCCCTGCAATGCTACAGGCCTGGGGATGAGGGGCTGGAAAGTTGCCCAGTGGAAAAGGACCTGGGGGTGTTGGTCAACAGGGGCTGAATATGAGCCAGCGTGTGCCCAGGTGGCCAAGAAGGTCAAAGGCATGCATTAGGAGCAGTGTGGCCAGCAGGACTAGGACAGGGATTGTCCCCCTGTATTGGGCACTGGTGAGGCTGTACTTTGAATCCTGGGTTCAGTGTTGGGCCCCTCACTACAAGAAAGACACTGAGGTGCTGGAGTATGTCCAGAGAAGGGAACAGAGCCGGGAAGGGTCTGGAGCACAAGTGCTGTGAGGAGCGGCTGAGGGAGCTGGGGGTGTTCAGCCTGGAGAAGAGGAGGCTCAGGAGAGACTTTATTGCTCTCTACAACTACCTGAAAGGAGGGTGCAGAGAGGTGTGGGTTGGTCTCTTCTCCCAAGTGACAAGCAATAGGACAAGAGGAAATGGCCTCAAGTGGCACCAGGAGAGGTTTATATTGGATATTACGAAAAATTTCTTCACTGACAGGGCTGTCAGGCATTGGAATGGACTGCCCAGGGAGGTGGTTGAGTCACCATCTGTGGGGGGTATTTAAAAGAGGTGTAGTTGTGGTGCTTAGGGTCATGGTTTAGTGGTGGACTCGGCAGTGTTAGCTTAGCGATTGGACTTGATGGTCTTAAAGGTCTTTCCCAACCTAAATGATTCTATAATTCTATAAAGAGATTAAAAACTTTATACAGAATTGGAGGAGGAATAAGGTCCTAATGTACTGCTGAGGTACATATATCCTTAAGGGTTTGACTGAAACTGAGGAAAGGTTGGAAGCTTTTGAGTTTGGAAATGGAATTTGGAAAATAAATACCAAAATATGTTAGTTTATTATGGTTCATCTGGAGATGGAGGAAAAGTGAAGTAATAGCTAACTCAAGCAACTGATTTAGTGTTAAAGCACATTGGAAACTGAGCAGCAGATACAAAAAGGAGGAAAAAGACTTAGGGGTGAGATTCATCTCTCCTAACTTCAGGGATAGGATCCATCTCACTGAAATGTGGGTGTATAGAGAGTGATTCACTGACCAAACGTAGGAGTCTGCTTTACAGTGAGACAAATAGCTTCCTAGGCTCCGCCGACCACGTTGACTAGATCCCCAGTGCCGGCAGTGGGAGTGCAGACTTCCAGCTCACATGTAGACTCTTGCATTGCACCATCCTACACTACCTCCTACCCAGGCTGGCTTTAGGGATGGGATTCACATCGTCTAATTTCAGATATCTCCACAGCACACATCTACAGCAAGCTGGTCACCCTGGGCTCCCTGCACAGTCAATGGAGAGACACAGGTATTTTTAGGGAATGAGTCATAACAATGCAGATCTGTCTCTCCCAAATGCTGGGCTACAAATCCAAAGCCCCTCTTGTTTGATCCCGTGATTCCTGCGTGCCTGTCTATATTTAAAAGGAAATGGAGACGCCATCACCCCAGTCTTGCTGTAACCTGTATAACAGGGAGCTGCAGACTCAATTTTGAAGACAACTGTTTGGAAGTCGGGTTTTCTCCCAGCTCCCTTTCCCCAAATGCAGGTCCTCCTCAGCTCAGTCTCTGTGCCTACAGTCAGCTCCAGACATACAGCCCAGATGGTGGCATTGCTGTTGCTTTGTTCATGGCCCTGATTCAGGCATCAACATCTGCAGCCCTGTGCAATTCCAGACAATCCCAGTGCAATTCATGGTGTCCCACTCTATCTGTTTGGATCTTGAAGTATCTCTGGGCTTGACCTGAGCAATGCTGGAGCCCAGCTCTCTGCTGTGGCTTCCACACCATGGCCAGGTACCCAGAAGTGTGTCACCATGCACCTCAGTCATGGACACGCGCGTCCTTTCTGGACGCGTCCTCACAGCTCAATCTTCCTGAAACTATTAGTTCAACAAAGTATTTGCCAGAGGGAATTAGTTATGGAAAAGTTCATTGTGATTTTGGCTTTATTTACATAGAGTTATTAATTTGGAGAAACGCTGCTTTACCTGTTCTCATCTTCTAAGATCTTGTGCCAACAGTGCTCCCAGTTGCGAGACCAATAAAAAAAGAAAACCTATCCCTTTCATATTGCTTCTCTCCTTTCCCCATTTCATAAGGTCCCAAGGTGTCTTGCAAACTGCATATACATATGCACAGAGGAGACATTTAGCCAACATTCAAAGGACGGTGACTATTCAGCAGCCAGCTGGACTGTTCAACTGCTGTTTTGGAAAGGAAGGGAAGAAAATTGCTAAATGCCAGGGAAAACTGAGGAAGAAATTTAGATAAGTGGGACATAATTACCTGCACTGGGACTGAGCCAGGACACTGGAGCAAAATGTCTTCATTGTTTGGGTTTGCTAGCACCATCAAATCTTCCTGGATCGGCACTTCAGTCTTTTGCTATGCATGAAAGGGATTGGTTCTCCCTGAGCAATAGCACTGTTGGTGGGCTATGGTCTGAACTAACAGCCTCAAAATGTTTCCTTGTAGGACTTTATCCCTGCCACCACCCTCAGCCCAAATTTGCTTAGCTCAAATAGATGCTTGGAATCACTTCTTTTGAACAGGCAACTGTTGATTTAGTACCAAGCCACAGTTTTTCCAAGTGCAAAACACAAAGTATAACAAATTACACATCTGTCTCTGCATGAAGAAATGCAGCCCAAATCCACTGGAGACAGGAAGAGCTAATTCAGCACTCTTGCTGAGCTCCATTAATCCACATATTTAATACAAACACAACATTAGGACTAATTCTGGCTCTGATGTAGAAAGCAGATGTAAAGGGTGCATGTGTGTCAGAAAATCCAGCTTTTCAGATTACCCATCATTTGTGGTTTGGATGTTAATGTGGTAGTCAAACCTCTTAGGATTATCTACCTGTCAAGAAGAGAAAAGTAGTAGTATTTTCTTTTAGGCAAATGTTAAACCACATAAATGAAGTTAGTCCATTGCCAGCTGCCTTAGAGGATTGTCTAAAGATCCACTGTGGTTATCCTGTTTCAGAGCTAAAACTTGTTTATCTAGCTAAGTGAATTTAATTATTTGGTTTATGTATGGAGGGCAAGATCATCAAAGATGACTCCATTTTCTCTCCTTCCATGTCTGGGTGCTCAGCAAGGTTACACTGGCGAAGGCCAAAATTTGGAGGCTGGCAGCATACCCAGGAGCTCTACCCTGCTGAGAGCTCCAAAGGCTCAATTCTCATGCAGATACCTGAAAAAAAGCTTTAGTTCCTGAGCCAAAAACACGAAGAAATGTGTAAGGCAGAGAGGGAGCAGTGAACACCTATAAATTTTCTTCCCATCCTGTAGGACCTGACCTCTTGAATTCTCTTTGTGTCTCAATTGGCAGGTCCTCACTGCAGCAGAGTCCAGTTTGCCCTTGAAGCAATGTATGTGACAGGGAGAAGGGAGGGAGTTGTCTGCTGGGGGCAAAGTGGGGGCTGGTACAAGTGGTAGTCAAGAGGAGACGGATGAAAATCACAGCTGCACTATCCAAAGGTGGCCAGTACAGTTTCCTAAAAAGTCAGTGGAAAAGGTTTTCCTTTCCTCCAGCTGAAATCTGTGGACGCCTCCTTGTGCAGAGGCAATGACCACAGTGCAGACTAGCTGGGGCAATAGATTTGTCCCTGTGCCCTGCCACACGTGCCTCTGCTCCTGGGAAAGACAGGGAAAACAAAGAGCAATATTACCATAAGGTAAAAACTCTTCAGTGGGGGAGGGATATTTAGTGCTGGTTCTTGTGATCTTTACCATCTGCAGAACAGATGGAGCTTCATTATGAGGAAGGGAACACCTTGAGTAGCATTATAATCTCACACCAGCCCCGAGAGAAGCAAAACCTGACTGTAGTCAAGATCTCTCTCAGGGAGGATTTTGGCTTGTGTTTATGAAGGTTTAGGGAGCAGGGAAAAGAGGTTAATGAATGATTGGCCAAAAAAAAAAAAAAATGCTGCCATTAATTTCGTTAGCATCTGAGACAAGAAAAGCAGGAGTGCCTTTATTTAATTCTCTGTCTAGAATACAGTGTATATTTTTTGATCCTGGGAAGCAAGCCTCATGCTTGCACCTCAGAGATGAAGTTAGCTGGGTGGTTTTGGTTGTAGGGTTTGGTGCAAATGCTTTTATTTTTGTTTGTTTAACCTTTGTGCCTTCGCCCTCTCTCTGCCCTTTGGAGTGTCTTTGAATCTGGCATTCTTGCAAATCCCAAACACGCAGCAAATCTCAACTATTCCCTCTGTGTTTTTCCTGTGTTGGCATGCAAATACCAGGAAGCCGCAAGATTCATCAGGCTCCTGAGCGGTGGATGCAGCACAGATCTGCAAGGATGCTGTGCAGGCATTCCTGCCTCACATGGCCAGGCGACATTCCGCATAGCAAGCCCTATAACGGGGGGCAGGCAGACCCTTAACCCCACAGCAAGTCTGCACCTGGCTTCTGCACTGTGAAGCCATAAATCAGCTGTGGGATGCATCAGCGGCCCTTGGGTTCCACCACCCTCCTATTAAAACACAGCTGAACTCCAAGTGTGAAATGAAATCCAGGTGAGTTAGGGGGCTGCAGAAACAACCCCATGAAACTCCAAATCCCTAAGGGTGAGGAAATGCAGCTTTAGGAGAGCTGCCTTTGCTCTTCATGGTTTCCTAAAATTCCTCTCTGATAGTTCTTATGGTCAAATATTCCTGAATCTGAAAACCGTAACTGCTCGGATAACTTGGCATGTTCTTGTCACCCTTGCAGTGATTACTGTGTTTGCCTACGAGAGGTCTGTGTGGGGTTTTTATGAAGCAGCCTGGTCGACTGAGTACAGAGCACAGGACTGGGCAGCAGGAGCCATGCTACAGTCTTCCTCCAGCTTCTCCATGCAGCTTTTTTTCCTTTACCACTCTTCAGCTTGTCTCTTCCTCCGTGTTTACGCAGTGCCTAGCACTACAGGGCTGGGGTCTCCGCCGAGCCTCTAGCAAGCAGCACCGTAGTACAATAAAGACGTGCTCCTTTAGAAACTCTACCACCTTCCGTGAATAGCTGCAAGTTTGGTTCTGATCCAAGCAACCTTATCCACAAAGTACAGAGAGAACCTGTCATGGTGTGAAATACTGAACTCTGCCTCTATTTGGAAGAAAGCCACAATTTATCAAGCTGAACACCACTAGGAGCTGATCTGTCTGCCTACCTAAATCTTCCTTGCTAGTTAATAGCTAGGCAGGGAGTTTTGTCTCTTTTTCTTAAATTTTTTTATTTTTTAAAACTCAGAAGATCGTTTATTCAAAGTGTAATGACTGCGGTAGATGGGACTTGTAACAGATTCAGAATTAACATAATGGTATTTGATAATAATCATAACATTTCATAATATTGATTGCCAGAGAGAACTGACAGCAAAAGAATGTACCAGCTGTCTGTACGTGTAACATCTCCCGGCTTTTTAACTTTTTGTCTCCTGACGAAAAGTATCAGACGACAGCTTTATTTATTTATTTATTTATTGGGGTTTGCTCATTCATAGAGAGGGAGAAGAGAGAAGGCAGAAACGTGAACGTTAAAGTATCTTCTCAGGAAGGTAAAGACCCTAAAACCATGATCTTGGCCCAGATTTATTTTCTGACCTCACTGCCTCTTGCTTGGCCACACATGAGCACTGTGAAGGGAAAGCACTGGACCAGAGTCCCTCCTGTGCCCATTGGGACCCCATGGGCTCCAGAAAGCTGTGCCCAGGTTCATGGATGGTGGTTGTGGTTGAAGCTGATTTCAGGAAGGGACTGCTCCCTCACCCTGAAGCTAAGAGCGGTGGCATACTTTATACCTATTGCTAAACCCTTTTTTTCTCTTTTCTCCTTCCAGCCTCAGGGTGGTTTTGTCCAAACTGCCTCCTACCCACAGCTGCATGCACGAACTCCTGAGCCATGCCAGGGACAGAGTCAGGGGGCACGAGCCAAAAACCACCCTAGGGACAATGCAGCCGTGTGGGTCACTGCAGGCCAGCCCAGTGCATGAAGCCATGATTTTATTTATGGGTACACGTGGATCCTGAATGCTTCATGGGTCCTAACTCAAAGGCACATTTAATTCTTCGTTGGACAGAGCCACCGCAGTGCTGGTGTGGCATTTCCAGCGGCTAGATGCTTTGAACTTCTTCATTTCGGCTGTAGTAGATCCCTGCAGATGCTCAGCAGGGATTTAACTTTCCAGGTGCTTAGTGCTTTCTGAAAAGCTACGTATGTCAAGAGGAATATTCAAAATCACTAGTCACATCAGCTAGCATTGTCTGGAAAAAAGTGAAGTGTTTCCTGAGACTATGCAAGTTTGAAGAAGATAAATCAGCCCACCTTTCTCAAATCTTATTCCAGCTCTTTAATTGTAAAATCTTACAGTTGGTGAGCTTCTTTTGACCACTCAAAGGAGAATGAATTACTAAATTTGTACTGTGGGGAATTTATATTGTGGTAAATTACTGCCACTCCTACCACAACTTAAAGGTACGAGTGCTTCTCTGTGCTAAGAAACAATTCAGAGGATCTGCACACGGGGATGTGTGTGTATCGGAGAGCTTGCTTCAGTTGCCAGCCCCCTGCTTTAACTCCTTACCTATGGTCTGTGATAACCCTCGAAATTTTGGTGAGGCATTTGTTATGCACATGCAATGTAATGACGTTGTGGCAACATCTGTGGCTGGCGTTTTCTGTCATGCGATGGAGCTTAACACCAATGTGAAATCAGGGATGAGAGTCATCATTTGACAGGCAGAGGGGGAAGGAAGGAGAGAGAGAGAGTCTGTTGACTTAAGAATCCCTCCAAAGAGCATGGGATAAGAAAATAAGAAGACTGGTAGAACAGTCAGTCCTTGTTTGGCTGGCTGACTGCAGATTGAAAAGATCAAATATTTACCGGTGCTCCCAGTGCAGAAGAATAGCTGGATCTCTGGCTGATTGGAAGCAAAGTGATACTGAGAGCTGTTAAAATAACATAATGCTTAATGCATAATGCAGTTTTTCAGCCAGTGCTCTGGTATTTAGCTATACTTGTGCTTGGGAAAACTGTTCTTCACTGCAATAATTTTCTCCTTGGAGAAAGGTGAGATGGGGAAGAAAATCTACATTAGGACTAGGGAGATGGGTGATTTTGTAAAAAAAAAAAAAAAGCCACTGACACGGATGAAAAGGAACCCTCCCAGAAAAGAGTTCATCTGCACCAACAATGCAGTCCCCCTCTGTAGCAGCTGGTTGTACAATGGACAGGAGAAGATGAACAGACTCCGTCAGCACCCATCCTCTGTCTATTCCTTCCTGTGATGCCTGCAGTTCCATTGGTGCTGCCTTCCTCCTGCACTGAGATCCAGGCAGCAGGCACAGGCCACCAACCTACAAGAAAACCTGGAGAGCTTAGAGTGGCTTTTGTTGCTGAATTATCCAAACCCATGAAAATGAAGGGTTCATGAATGAGAATGAGCCCCAGGCAATTGCACTTGTTTTCGGGGCACCTGGTTTGGGAGATGGCAGCTGTGCCAAGATACCAAACTGCACACTGTGAGCTGTGCATAACACAGAAGATGTTATGTGTCTGCAGATCCCCTTTCTAGTAATCAGGGAAGCAAAGGAAGTAATAAAAGGCACACCCTGAATTTCAGAATGGCTAAGATCCTCCGGTCTAATAACTTCAGCTGGATTTGCAAACATTTGGCACCTCTACAGATTCAAGCTTGGCTTCTTGGGACGGTGGATATATAACCAGGAGGACTGCATTAAGCGTGGTAGTTGCAAGGAAAATGAGGCTCAAAAGACACGTGCTTTAGCTTGGTACTTGCCAGCCTTTTAAAGCTTCGGCAAAATCCTGAAGCTTTTACCTAACGTTGTTTCGTCCTTGCCCAAGGAAAACATTCTCTTGTTGCAGTGGATAAGTTGCCAGAGGAAATTCTTAAGGATTTGTCTGATAATGAAAAGATGATCGGAATGGCTGTGTAAAAAGCCTAAAATGGTGAGAAGGTAGCAGCAGAGTGGTTTGAGAATAATACATTTGCTTCTCTGTGTGTACAGCTCCACTGCATCTTTTGTGTAAATTCTCAGCATTCCTGGAAAAGAAGAATATCAACCAGAGGTGGAATTTTCCAGGAAACTCTTTGAAAAGAATCATCCTCATATTCATTCACTGGAGACCGCCAATATACTTGTGTGTGAAATTGTAAAGCCTTTTGAGAGAGGAGTTGAATTAAAGTTTGCGGTTGTTGGTCTGTAAGACAGAGAATTTTCCCAAATACATTGTGCTATAATCCCCTCCTTCCCTTTTTCCTGTTGGTCATATTAAGTAATGGATAAAACTAATGATTTTAAGTAATTAGTCTGTCCAACACAGTTTCTTCTAGGAACTAGAGTTGAACCAATTCCTAAACATAAAAGAAAAAAAGGAAAATATTGGAGCAGAGGTGCTTAAAATGTTGTTCAGAGATCATATTCCAAAGTTTAATGCAGTGATTCAGGTGCTGAAAGGTAAAAATTAGGAGATGAAATGCTTCCTATGTTTATTTATCTGTGTATCAAACAACCCAATAATGGACTTGGTGGTGGTAGAACATGAAGATGACAGATTCATGAATAAGAATGAGGAAAGAGTGGTCTACTCTGCAACAAACTGCTCCACACTTAAATTCCTGTAGCAAGTCATCAAGTCATGGTCTCTGCTAATGAGTAACAGCCTGCAGCTTTTCATCCAGCATGCTTTTAATTCCCACTTGTTTCATTTCTCTTGGGGGATGATGGAAGAGCCAGGTGAGAAGTTCTGGTGCCATTCAGCCTTCAGTCTGAATAAGCCCATACCGGAGACACTGGTTTATTGAAGAGGATTGGACACATTAGAGGTGGACTGCTGGAGAGGTGAGAGTATATTAAAATACTGAGAGAAACTTCAGAGTCAATTTCAAAATGGAAATCACAGCTGATCTTAGTTAATAAACTATTGGGAGAATGGCGGGAGAAAATACACGTTTTGATCTTGCTAAGCACGTAGACATGCTGGTAGGATGGCCAAAGAGCCTTAGATGCTCTGCATAAACGTCAGAGAGAAATGCACCTGCTGGGGGAAAATTTGGTGTATGTGAGATCTGAATGCCTCGTTGGAAAGTCCTGTCTCCTTCAGTTACAGAAGCAGCCCGAGGTGATTAAGTTTCTAACTTAGATGCCCTAATGAGATGCCCAGTGAGGAAACTTGAAATTGCCACATCCCACAGCTGCTTCCCAGGGAAGGTGAATTTAGATCGTTGCTTTTCCATACAATGAAGGATGTCTCCCTCGGAGACGGAGGAGGAAGTCTAAAGTGATGCAAAGGAAAGGGAGGTTTGGAGAACTGCTGAATGCATCCTGATCTCTGCTTCTCATGCTAAGAAGCAATTGAAATATTAAAGGTAATAAAACATGATTTAGTTCATGCTGTGAACTTCAGTTATTTACTTCAGTTCACGCTTTGCATTTTATCTGCTGGGCCTCAGACTGTCTGTGTTGATAAATCACCATGTTCCAAGTACAGAAGGGGGGAAGAACGCTTTATTTCATAACTATTCAATTATGAAAGCAGGGGAGGAGGGAAAAATGCATGAATCAATATTACTTTTTCCAGAGTTATCAATATCTCTAGTGTCATCCTTATTTTACCCTTTCTCAGCCGGGGAACCTCATCCCCATTTTAAGGCTAGAAATAGTGACTTGTCCAAGAAGCCAGGGAAAAAAATGAGGTTTCCAACTATGGTTAACCTTTTCCACTCTACAAAACTGCACAATAACACAGTACTAAGACTAAAAAACAGGCCATCCACCCCAGGGAGCCTCTGGACCCAAATCCTCCCTGTTACAAACTCCAAGGTACACCCACAACTTGTAGCACGAGGAGGTTGTCAACAGCAGCATAGTGATGCTCAGAGAGGAACTGTTGTTGCAACTTTAGGGGCCTACCTTTAAAATGACAAGTTGTGACACTAATTGACAGAGTCCCTGATAATTAAATGGAAGGTTGAAAGTTATTTCCTTTTTTTTCTCGCATTTCTATCCTTCTGCCACCCCCAACAAAGGACAAAGTGTCAGTCATAACTTCAACTCAGCAGAGCTTTGTCACTTTATCTCAGTTTCAAATGTTATTTGAATGTTAGCTCCTTACATTTGCCTTTTTTTATTTAATAAAAAAGGCAAACCCATCATGATAGGCATAAAACCATCATGAGAAGGTCATAAAATGCATATTGCTTACTGAAACGAATGGGGCATCACCCATCCTATCTCTCTTTGGTAAATAAATACTGAAGGAAGTTTCTCTATCTTGCTGTTGTTTATACATTTTAAGTGTACTCTGAGCTGTTACAAAGTACCAGATTGACAACTCTGCTTGTTGCCAGAACAGTGACAGCATAGACTGCAGGCAGGGTGAGACACCGTGATGATAGTGTGTTTCAAGCCTGTTTTGGACCAGACTGGGATGAAAGAAAATATGTGGAGGGAAAGATCCAGTGTGTGGCCTATGTAATCTTTTGTCTCTATAGTCTAACATAGATGGTGATCGTACGTGCCAGATTGCAGAAGATAAAAAAAGGGTGTGTGTGTGTGTGTGTGTTGGAACAACAGTATTAAAATAATTACTGAGCAAAGACTTGGCCAAGATTGACAAATACAATGATTTCAGTGTGGTTGGATGCCATTATTTTTGGGTGTGCAAATTAAAACACCTTAGAGGCCTGATTTTCAGAAAGCATGGAAAACTCCTCCTCTGTGAAAACTGTGCTTCTAAACAGCATGCCTCTCCCTCAAAACCTAAATAATACTTCTGAATATCCAGCTTACATACAAACGGGACATGAGAACGCCAATAGCTTGTGGCAAGTAGGAAGTTTCTCTCTGTAAATTGCCTTTGGATTCTACCCAACAGCACATTCATTAGCAAGGAAAGAAAACCCTAGATCCACAGGTTGCTAGGAAGTCCTTTTCAAACCTGAACAATTACTTGGGACCTGATAATATTCCCAGCCCATGAGTTGAACAGATAGCTTGGTTGCTTTTCCTGCTGCTTCTGTTTTGGGAAAACTGGGGAGGATTAAAAAATATCAAGAGCCTCATCAGTTCTCATTGACCCAGCATGTAACATTGAGCCAAAATTCAGGCCAAGTCCATTCTGCTGCTGCTGCAGGTTACACAGAAAAGTATATGTATCCAACTATCATATATATGAGTATCTATACATTATAGTTACCTGTGGGAATGGGAGAAAGGGAAAATTTCTTCCACCTCCACCCTCAATTCAGGAAGAAAAAGGACAAAAAATACTTTTTCGAACAGAGAGGTTACATGATTTACAGGAAAATTGTTATTTAGAGGTTTGATGAGGGTATCCTCTTTAAATAGAAGATGTGGTAAGCTAAACCAATGCTTCCACTTTTTAAACCTGCAGGTGGCACATCTGATAGACAAAGCGGTAACATGAATATTTTTCACCTTGCCTAGGAAGTAGTTCATGGGCCAGGAGACATCAGTTCAGCTTTTAGGAGCTCAGTTTCAGAATAAACTACAACCTGTGGCTGAAAAACCTGTAAGCCCCCCATTCATTGTCTCCACAAGAGCTACTGTCAGGGCAGAAACGTCTCAGCAGAGGTGGGTGTATGCACAGAAGCTGGTGCTGGTGTGTTC
This sequence comes from Rhynochetos jubatus, assembly GCA_027574665.1. Taxonomy (NCBI): domain Eukaryota; kingdom Metazoa; phylum Chordata; class Aves; order Eurypygiformes; family Rhynochetidae; genus Rhynochetos; species Rhynochetos jubatus. The sequence goes on along the minus strand of CM050653.1, from coordinate 6,929,928 downwards.
CTGCGAGGTCGGTACCAAACGATGCATCTGCGGGAAGGGGAACCTGACTGTGCAGCTCCATCAGCTCTTGGAATTAGCTGCATCTAATCACAGGACCAAACAATAGCACTTGATGAATTAATGAGTTGGCAAGAAATGATCATAATGTGCCTTTCAGAACCTTAAGAGTGAAGTTACGATGTGAAAGAGAAGGAAAGAAAAGCAGGAAAGAACAAATGTTCCCACCCACACAGCTTACCTTCCTGCCCACAGGAACCGGAAAGTTTAGTGGGCGAAGAGGAGAGCTCCTGCAAGAGTTAAAACACATCACAGGAAACAAAGCTTGCGCTGAAGAACTGCAGTAGATGAAGGAGCAGAGATGGATAGGATAGGATAGAAGTGCAGTATTGTCTTCCCTCTAGTTCCTTGAAGCCCCAGTTGGATGCATGAACTTGCAATTCTTTGTGCAGGAGATATGGCGATCTTGAACTGAACCCACAGGTCTAGATTTAGGACAATTTGTAGACAAGTGTTTAACTTTCCACATGTGCTGATTTTCCCTTCAAATGTTTAGGAGACATAGTAGAAACTCAAAACAGCAAATGCAGCCCCCTGCCTTTTTATGTGACCACACCTTTTTCAGAAACTGGCTTCAAGACATCTTCAGCCCACTGGATATTTTGCTTAATTCCATTCTTGGCCACCACTGACTGGCTGCTTTTATACCAGGAATGCTCTCCAACTTACCCTGAACACCGATACAGCCCTGAGTTGGGACCGTGTGATCTTTATCACAAAATCTCTGATTCATTTTTGTCCTTTTACTTATTATTCTTATTCCTGCTATTGCTAAGTTTACACTGCTGGGAAGCACTCTGGGCTAGGATAACAAACACATGTGGTATTATACATCTCCTTCTTTCTTTGTGGTGGATGGAGTTGGGGAAACTTGTCTCCCTGAGCAAGCCTGAAATGAAAAGCAATCCACTGCCACTTCAGTTTGGAAGAGGAGCTGTAGACAAAATGATACTATCCTTTGAAAAGCTGTGAGCTTTAGAGACCCCACAAGGCTTCTCATCTTACAAACCACATGCTCTTTGGGGAGGGCAAAGTTTTGGTGTTTTTCCTGGCACATATCTGGGTGATTCCAGTTCAGATGTTGAATTTGTACCCACTGGACACTTAGCCGGCTTCCAGCAAGCCAAGGAAGTGTTTGGCTGAGCAAGAGAGTTATTTGGGGCTTGAGTCATGGTGGAAATGAACCTCCCTGAACCTTGAGGGCCCAGCCAGAATTGTGAAATCGCTGTGTGTCTGGAGATCTCTCTTCTTCCATGAATAACAGCTTTGCTCCGTTGACTTTTGGAATCCATCTTTTTTGTCGTAATAATTCTACAATGTCATCTTGGGGGAATTTATCTTAATCCACAACATGCTTATGTTTCTGTTTGTCATAATCTAAATTTAGGCAAAGAGAAAACTACAGTCCACTTATTCTCCCTACTGAAAGAGCAGCTAAGAGGGAGCTTTTACTATTTGCACAAGTTAATGGAGATACATCTCCTAATTCCCTCTTTGCCACACAGACTTGGAGCTGCTTCTTGCTTGCTGTTAAAGCTGGTAACTGATAATAAAGGTAGCAATTATTTTTACATTGCAGGGTGCCCAATACAGATGCTATGTAGGAGCCTCATTACTAAACAGTATTCAATATTTATTCATGTATGTAAATTCCACTGGTCGAAATCTTGACACATTCACAGCATCACATATTTTATTCAGTTTATCCTCTGTAATTGTTCCCAACTGCTCAACAGCTCTGAATGATGAGACCCATTGAGAGCATGAGGTACAATGAGTGTAGTGGCTGGTGCTTCATAAATAATCTCAGAAGCTTGAGGACTGCAGATGACCTTGTTGCATTTGAGCTTGGAGCAAGAAGCGCGTTGTTGAAAAGCTGTTTGGTGGTTTTGACTTTTACACTCTGTGTTTACATACGTGTTTCGTTACTTTGTCTTCTTGAAGAGAAGTTGGATGGCACAAAGGGGTATAGAGAACACGAGGTGCAAGAGGTGTGTGAGTCATCGCTGTAAATATTAAATTTGAAATGTTGACCCTGGTTCGGGGTTTTTTTGGGTATTTGTTATACAGAATCACATTGTGCAGTTGGCAGGAGCTGATCTAGATACTTGCACGCATATATGTTTTAGGAACGAAAGTTTTAAAGGGGATGCACATAAGAAGTATGTGGAGATTGAAGAGCAATATGTTAGCATATGTTACGGCTTTTATTTAGAATTTATCTCCTGATTCTTCATATCTGTCTGGAAACCATTTTGGTATGACTGACTACATTCAGAAGGGCTAATTGAGTTCAACTTCAAGACCTTGTTAATTCAGAGCCTGAAATGGTGGGCATAGCAACCCCCAGATTTTTTTCTTGAAACTGTGCTCACATTGATGGTCCTGGAATCATTGGAAATGCTTGGTAACTATTCCTGAACTGCCTGGCATTTGTGCTGCAGAGCTAGTAGCGCTTTGCTGTGGTGCAGTCAAAGATAAGCCCCAGAAAATGGAGTTCTCACATGTTATTTGGGCAACATGTTGTTTACTTACTTCTTAGACACATCAATGCTGAAATTTCACTCTGTCCTCACTGCTATGCCCCAGGGTGCTGCCTCTTAAAGCACCAGCTAGTTTAGCTGAGGGAGGGAGACCCCTCTGAGAGATCTGAGCATTAAGTCAGTTTATGCCTTCCACCTTCACACAGGGCAATTTGGAAGACACTAAGCACGTTGAAAGACAAAATCAAGAAGCAAATATTTTCACAAGGCAAATCAACACCAGCACAAGAAAAGGAGGGGAACAAAACAAGGTTTTTTTAACATATCTGCAATTTGTTTGTTGCTGTAAATGAGACTTGAGTATTGCAATGAATCCCAGAGTGGAGAGGGAAGAATACAAACATTATTACTACCATGTGAAAATATGGATGTTTTTGAAGGAAGGCTTGCCACAAGTAATCACAGACTAGAATCTTGCACTGGGGAACCAAAACGTGAATGGCTGGAGTCCCAAGCCCAGACAAGTGAAAGGTAATCAGCAGGCTTGATCTCGCACGAAGGAAAATAGTGAGGAGACTTGCACTCCCATTTAAAAACAAACAAAACTTTCTTGGCACAAAACCGGACTTGGCCTTATTATTACTGCCTAAAGTTTAAGAACTGCATGGTAGGGATCATAATTTCATCATGGAAGGAGAGAGACTGCTCCAGGCTCTGGTTGAAATTACAGCATCTTGTCTTCCACACACCACCCCTCTGCATCTCTGAGATTGCTGCCTATGTGGCAAGAGGCTGTCACTGAAACCTTGGCATGGCCACTGCCTGCTACAGACAAGACACACTTGCTGAAGCTGATGTTCATGGTCTTTTAACATTTGTTATTTTTTTATTGTTTTCTTTGAACTAGGTGATGTTAGACTGAAAGCATATGTTGGCTGTTTGTATAAGGAAAATCATAACCAACCAGTGCATATAAATTACAGCTGGTCTTGTTACTTCTTATAAGCAGGAACAAATTTGAGAGGATGTGGTTTGCACTCCCCCTGACAAGGTTCTTACATTGTGTCCGTCTCCAGACCCGGCTTTGGATCTAAGGAGTTTTGTATTTCTGTTCTTCCATGATGTAACCTGGCCCATCCCCGGAGTTCAAGCTGCATCACAAGCTTAGCAGGAATTACTGTGAAGAGAGGAGAGTATGAATGATTAAAAGGAGCCTTGACCAGCTAAACTGCAAAGGCATTTGACAAAAAAGTCTATGTCACTGTCACAGTAATTAATGCTGAAGAGCATTTTGGTGCCATGAATATTGTACTTAAGGAATTATATCAGCATGTTAAAAATGCATCATGAGAGGACACATTTCATTTGACTTAGTTTCAAAAAAGGAACAACTAATAAAACAAAGACATAAAACCATGCCAGCAGGGAAAATGGTTTTTTCTTCTCTTAGGTTGTTGTAACCAGCCTCTTTCAATTACAGGGATCCCGAAAATACACCCAGTTGTTAAATTTAAGCTTATCAAGTTTCCAGTAATATTATCTAGTGTTGCCAACAACTTACTGGCTGTCTCAGATGAGTGCTCTTGGCAGAAAAATTTCCAAAATTTGCTTGCTGAAGCAAAGGTGTTTGACCATGTCTTTTATACAGTGTGCAGCTCTGGTCTTCCAATCCCTCCATCTTGAGAAGGATCCATTAGAACTACAAATAAATGGTACTAAAAAGGTGAGAAGGTTGCTTACAAATTTAGGAAGGATTTATTACAAGGAGGCTACATCTGTGCTAGTAAATGAAATGGTCTGGGACCCTGAGGACAGGTAACCCAGCACAGCTTTCATGTATCTAAGCTCTTCTGCAACAAAACAGGTGGGTCTACTCCCTGCTGCCTCTCGGTCTTGATCAGGTCTTGCCCCTGTCTTGGTCTGTCCTGGGGAAGGTGTAGCATCTTCATTACTGAAGAGTTTAGAGAATAGGTTAAAAACCATCAGTCACAGTTAGGCTCTAGCTGAACCTGCCTTGGGACTGGGACTCAGTCTCTTCCTTCCAGCCCCAGTGCTTTCCGTTTTGTTAGTTTATAAATTTATCACTTCTTGCCCTAAGATGTGTTACAATTTTTCTAGGCATTTTTCAAGTTTTACCTTTAACTCACTTCTGAAGTGGCAGCAGGAGGTGGTGAAGTAATGCTTGTTCATAACAATCTTTGTATTGTATGTCTGCACACAATGTCCCTTGGGATCCAGCCCCAGTACTGGATGTGTACTAGACATGACTATTTTAGCCATCACTTTTCTATTCAAGCTGTAGGATGCTGCTCTGCTCTTCCTTTCATTTGATGGCGTCATCTGTCCTATTCTTCTTCCAGCTTTTTGTTTGTTTTGTGTTTGAGGAATGTTCCTTGATTCTGAACTGAATAGAGAGGTCACTAATGGAAACCCTGCATCCGAAACACTGGGGAGGGAGAGAAAAACTCTACCCAGCTTTAAGGGACAACTTCTGATTATTAGGACACATTATGAAATCGGTCTTCATTTTTGTACCTGTGGAGGCAGACCACCTTGGAAGCACAGGGATGGAGAGTAGTCTACTCCTACACAGAGCTTTCTGGCTTGATTTCCTAATGACCTGTACCTTGAGCAGTGATTTGCACCAGGGTGTACTAGCATTTTATGTCCACTCCATGTGGCTATCGGTCTTCATAGGGCAAAGAGCAGCAGCCCTCTGCTCTCATATTATAAAGGGAGATGGGAGGAGAGGATGAGTGGTACCAGGGAACAAAGCAGCGCTCTGGGGACTGAGGTCCCGAGACAATAAATGTTCCAGCTGAGCTTTGTGCTCTTCTCCACTAGGTGTTAGATGCTAAGTCTGATTAATACAGCCTTCTCTTGCTTTGTCATCGAAACCTTTGGTGTTGTCTAAATTCATGAAAAACATGTTTCTTTTACCAACAAATTGATTTGATTTTCTTTGATAAATTATGAGTTATCATAAAAGAAGAAGCACTTTGTGTGCTTGGTGACAACTTCCTTTGAGGTAGAGCATATTAATCTACATACCACATTTGCTTTGAAGTCAGAACAAAATCCTGAATTGTGATGTGTGTGCATGAAAAAGAGACAGGTGGCAAGATCAGTCCTGTTCTGCTACTTCCCTGTAAATCCGGATCAATGCCAAGGCTGCAACAGAGAGAAGGATTGGGCCCAGTATGTTATTTCCATGTATATCCCATGCCTGGTAAGAAGCAAGTGATAGGAAAGAGAGAAGTGAAAATTCTCCATTTTAGCTGTATGTCATCTCCCTGGTGAAAGATGTGTTCACCAGGGGATGATCTTGCACATTAAAAGTAATATTGTGTATCTGTATAGAAAAGCTTAAAGTGAACTAGAAATAAAAAAAAGTCAAAGGAAGCAGTTATGGTGGTAAATATCAGTGTGACACAGATGAAATAACTCAAAATGCTTTTTACTGACACAGTGTCAGCAAGATGTAGAGCCTGTTTCTCCACTCGTACCAGTTTTACAGCCATATAACTCACTGGATGGCAACAGAATAATCCTTGATTTGTGCTTGTTCAAGAAGGTCAAGCAGTTACCCAAATTTCTTAGTCCAGCCCTCTCATTTCCTTTTGCCATCATAAAACCTCTTCCTTCCCAAAGCTGCCATTGCTGAAGACTGTGGTCCTCCTGCTCTGACAATTCCAGTGCTGCAGGACTGCCTATCTGCAGGAAGGTCCTCCTGTACTACGTTAGTATCCCTAAGAAAGGAGTCAGACCCCATGTGTGGTTGTCAACATCCCATTTTTAAAAACCTTGTCCAAAGGCAACATGAAGAGGGCTGAATATGCTGCAGTTCATGGAAACCTAAATGAAGGAAGCATTACTGTGGAAAAGAGATGTCTTGTTATTCATCATTCATCACTTTTCTTGCTCTGATCTCCTCTCACTCTACTTTGGAAAAAGTAAGGAACTAAATATCACCCTTGAATTTGGGTATATTATAATTTGGCTTACCATTTTTACTTCCCAAGTGTCTCTGAGCACACCTCAGTGAAGGAAAGCTGCTGCATGGAAGAAGGTTAACTCAGGGAAGATAATGGAGTAGGAAAAGCAATCACAGGCATCTGTGCTCGGATAACATGGGAAAACCACAATATAAAATAAAGAGGTGGTGAAATCATTGGGAAGGACTGGTTTTATTATCGTCATTGTTGGAGTCTGTACCGCAGCGTGTAACGCCCAAAACCACAGAAGCAGCTGGTCCACTTTTAGTTAGAGAGCTCCCTGCTCTGGAGCTCCCTGTGATGAAGTTGTGCTCTGCAGTGGATGGAGACATTGTACACCCACCCAGCACAGAATCCCTGAGGTGCTGATGCTGGAAAATGTCTTTGGAGACCAGTCCAACCATCCTGCTCAGAGCATGATCAGCAAGAGCAGGATGCCCAGGAACTATCCTAGATGGGTTTTTAATATCTCCAAAGGAGATGCCAAACACTCTCTGGGCAACCTGTTTCAGTGTTTGACCACCCTCACTGTAAAAATGTTTTTATTTAATTTAAATGGGATTGCCTGTATTTCAATTTATACCCATTGTATCTTGTCCTGTCCCTGGATAGCACTGAGAAGAATGGGGCTCCATCTTCTTTACACTTCCCATTAGGTATCTGTGCACATTAAGTAGGTCCCCCTAAGCCTTCTCTTCTCCAGGCTGAACAGTCCCAGCTCTTGCAGCCTCTCCTCTTACATCATATGCTCCAATTCGTTCCTTAACCATCTTTGTGGACCTTCAATGGACTTGCTCCAGTGTGTTCATGTCCTTCTCGTACTGGGGGGCCCAGAACTGGACTCAGCACTCCAGATATGTCTCAGTGGTGCTAAGCAGAGGCGATGTATCAACTCTCTTGATGCTCCTCCTAATACAGTTCAGGAAGTTGTTGGCTTTCATTGTTGTAATGGCATATTACTGGCTCATGTTCAACTTGGACACCTGGGCCTTTTCTTCAAAGATGCGTTCCAGACGGTTGGCCTCCAGTATGTACTGGTGCATGGGCTTGTCCCTGGCATTTCCCCTGTTGAACTTAATGAGACTCCTGCTGGGCTACTTCTTCAGCCTGTTGAGGTCCCTCTAAATGGTAGCACAGCTGTCAGTCCACCTCTCTGTCCACTTATCTAGCCTGTACTTCATCACTTTGTCAATTACAATGTTTTGAGAGACACTATCATAAGTCTTGTTAAAATGAAGATAAACAACATCCACTGCTTTCCCTTCCTCTACCAAACCAGCCACCTCATCGTAAAAGGCTATCAGGTTGGTCAGGCATGATTTCCTCTTCAGAATCCCATGCTGACTACTCCCAATCACCTTCTTGTCCTTCATGTGTTTGGAAAAGGCTTCCAGGAGGACTTGCACCATCATCATTCCAAGGATCAAAGTAAGACTGACTGGCCTGTAGTTCCCCAGATACTTCTTCTTGTCCTTATTGAAGCCTCAGTGACATTTGCTTTCTTCCAGTTCTCAGGAACCACTTCCAGTTGCCATGACCTTTCAAAAATAATTGAGAGTGGCTTCAGAGTGCCATCAGCCAGGTCCTTCAGCATTCATGAGTGCATCCTACAAGGTCCCACAGCCTTCAGTATATTCAGCTTTCTTAAATGTTCCCTAACCTGATCTTAACTGTACAAAGACAAGTCTCCTTGCTCCATACTTTGATACAGGTCTCAGGGTCCTGGTATTCCTGAGGGCAAGATTTATCAGTAAAGACAAGTAAAAACCAGCACAACATCCAGCAACAAATAGCAAGGCAGCCTCTCATACTTTTTCCTTGTCAATATTTTCAAGAAATGGTGTATAAACTGAGATGAAACTAGGTACCATGTATGAGGCCAATCTGAAGAAGACACTAATGCAGCTCCATCCTTCCTAGTGTTCATGTGATTGCCAAATAAATGTTTTTTACTAGAATAGCAGCCTCTTTGACCTATCAAGAATGTTACAACCACTAATGCCACAGTTTAATCCTGTGCATTTTCCTTACAAGCCTATAAATACTGTAGAATGTTGCTTATAAATACTGTAGAGTCTTGCCTATAAATACTCTTGAGTCTTACACGGAAGTCAACCGGGGTCTTCAAATGGCTTCCTTTTAAACATACCTCACTGCAGTGTTTGAGGTGCTTCTCAGAATGTGATAGTAAGTGAAAGAACCAGAAAGGAAAAGATGCAATCTGGATGGTGTTGGATCTATTTCAACAATTTTTTTTTTGGTGTGTGTTATATGTAAGAGATCATTTGCATCTGCACCATCTTTGGTTTTTCTTAGAAAAAAAAAAAAGCTTCTTTTTAATTTTTTTGCAGAGGGAGGGTGAGAGGGTAAAGAATTGTTTCTGAATCTTATCAAGAAATAAAATAACACAAAGTACATCTTACGAAAGAAGAGGCACACTGTGCCTTTTTTCCCACTGGCCTACTGCCTAAGGGAAACATTCACTGGCAAATCTAAAACTTGTTCAAAACCCTTTGGAGAAGCAGACTATTATTAAATTATTTATTTTATCTTTGAAGTGTTTCCATTTTTATACTGTTAAGGATTTCTCTGTAAAAGCCGGGGTGCCTGAGAATATTTGGCCTGTAGTGATCTTTGAAACATAAGCCTCTTTTTTTTTCTCTCTCTCTCTTTTCTTCTCCCCTACTCTCTCCCTCTCCCAGTTTCTTCCCCAAATGAATCTTTCTGATGTGGAGAGGCTGTACTCATTGGGGAAATTTAAGGAGATCTTTAGTAGCTGGAAACAACTAGACCCTGGTTTGCACCATGTTGGCTTAATTTTTTTTAAGAGAAACAAACCTGACAGAATCAGAAAGGGTGGGAGACATATTCAAATGGTCTCAAATGCTTATTAAAATGTTATGTAATTAAATGTTAAGATCATGCCTGCAGCAGTGTCTTTTAAAATAGCTGCACTAGCTGGGCCTTCTGAAACCAGCACAGGAAAGTAATTCATTTGCAAGGTTATTGGCCATTGAGGCATATGCCTTGGGGATCTAATTTAATGGGAGAACTCCCATTGACTTGCGTGGGCTTGGACAAGGCCTGCAGAGAGCCCTGCTGTTCTTTCTCAACATGGTCCACACAGACTCAGAGGACAAAAAAATTGCGTAGCCATATGACAAGCACAACGCTTCGCATTGGGGTGAGGTGTTGGCGTGACCCTGTGGTGGGTAGCAGCAGAGCTAGCTGGGCTGAGCCCTCAGTGGCTGGTGGGTGCAGGGCTTGGGAAGAATGTTCTGCTGGATGCGGTACTGCTGCACTACTTGAAAACACAAGGACCATCACTGTCTCGCTGGATAGCAGAAAGAGAAAACACAATAAACATAAGCCTGATAGAAATGTGTCTTTTAAAACAGCATTATGGGGCTTCCCTTTCCAGTGCTGGCTTCCCAGCTACCACAAGGAGGGTAACTCTATTAATGCTGCTTCGGGGAGCAAAAGGGGTCTGAGCGTTGGGTGAAATGGATGCAGAGGTGCAGCCTAGGTGCCATGAGAATCTGTGTGTCAGTGGCTACATCCCTCAGTGTGGGAGGTCCCATGCTAAGAGGGTGAGTTGTGTGGAACTGCATGTGTGAAGGAGTTCGATAGTAAAAAGGATGGGTTCTCTCATCAGTGCGATTAGGACCATGTGTGTAAGGGAGCATTCCTGTGCAGCTGGTCTAAATCTGACCTCAGCAGTGAGGAGTTAGCACAGCAGCAACGGGAGGGGCAAGGCAGGTCCTAGTGCAAAGAGGCTGATGCGGCTTTTGGTGCAGCTTCCTGCAGGGGCTAATGTGCCAGCTAGTACTAACCCATAATGCTCGATGATCATCGTGGGGAATTCCTAGCTCCCAAGATTACTGGTAGTGTGATGTTTTCCCTTTTAGCTCTCTGATTGAAGGGCATAGCTAAAATGCACTGAAAGCCTGTACACAATGCTCCATTTATATTGCTGAACTTTATTCCACAGGGGAAGGCTTCTGTGTTGGTCTGTTTTGTCTTGTGCAACATCCTTCTTGCTGTTTTAACTGCAGATGATGATTAGGTAAATGAGTCTGTTCTTTCTGCTAAATAATGGGCATCTTCACTTTTTAGAGCAGTCTGGGCCACAGTGGATCATCTCATGATTTTTTTTCACTCAGCATATTGCCTGCCACTAGAAATCTGTTCATCTTTCCTTCACTTCAAAGGGCAGTTAAGTGCACATGGCTGCAAATGCCTCCAGGTGCTGCCTCTGCTCCCACACCTCTCCTTTTACAGAATATTTGAAACTTAACGTGCTGAAAGTCCGTCTTGTGAAGGGGGACTCTGCTGCCACAAATTTAAAACCACACTTCCATGATCACTAGTGTCAGGTCTCTACAGACCTGAGTCTGAGCAGCCACGTATCTGCACTTTCATGAACAGGCAGGGACAGGAGAGGAAGACAGGACAGAAATTATGGTCCCAGTTTTGGGAAGACTAAACATTTTATCTGGCAATACAATTCCTGATATGAGGTGAATCTGTGAATAGTTTTGAACAACTAGTAAACCCCTTTCCAGGACAACACTCTATGCCACGTGGTCATTTAGATCCAGCACTTGGACCCCAAAGCCAGAAGTGGTCTGTCATGAAACCATGGCTTAAGCTTGCTGCAGGATCCATATTATGATGGGAAATCATGTCTGTAATGCCAGGCTGTCCACTTTGTATTTTTAGGAAAATAACTGAGTGCAAATAATGATTGTGGGACCCAAAAGCAATATCAAAATATTAATAATTGAGAGGTTTGTGTTATTCTGGGTACCCAGGACAACAGGCCAGTTTGTGGTTCCAGGGAAATCAGTGGAAGCCAGTGAATCTACACTTCAGCCCTCAAAAAGGCTAAGTTTGGAAGGGCTCCACTAAAATCAAAGGAATTTTGTGTGCCTGGGAGTTTCCCTGAGGCAACTGCTTCTGCTAGACTGCAAGATTTGCAGAGCAGGGTACAAGGAGAGAAGGAAAGCCATTTTCCTTGTGAACAACGTAAAAATCAGATCCAATAAACAACATATTATTTTTATGTCCCCTGAATAACATTGGGTTGTATTTTTTTTCAGGCTTTTAACATTTTCATCTACCACTTGCAAAGTCCTACACTCTAGCTCCCTCTTAGCAGATGGAAATTCGAAGGGAAAAAAAAAAATGACTGTATGTGCTGGCATATCCATATGGCATTCAAGTGAGAAATCACTTGGAACATGGGGCCTCGTGTGGGGTCACAGTCTCCATACGTTCTTTGATGGGTGCAAAGGGTCCTGAAACTTGTTGCTGCTGTAACAGCGGGGGAATAGGGTTGGTATAGCACAGGCTGAAAATCCCTGAGAGAGAAGGAGAGGAAGACAAGAGATATGAACAACCCCCAAGGTGTTTAGTTACCTATCTGCCCCTGAAATCTCAGGCATGGTTGAGAAGCCAGGCCTGAGTGCTTTTGAATGATTTGCAGCCTCTTGCTGTAAAACGATAATTACATCAGAGCAAATATATGCCGGCTTTATCATGCATAATAAACTCCATCTGAGTGAAACCCTCTCCAGCAGGAGGATCTGCAGAGGATGCTGTGTGCCATGTGGGGAGGGTTTAAGTGATGCAGGAGCCTCGTGTGTGCGTTCTGTCTTACTAGAAGGACATGTGAGGACTGCACAGGCTACAGCAGGAGCACAAGCAGATGAAAGAGACGTTCATGCATTGTTCTGAGTGGCTCAGTGGTTGACTCAAGTAGTCTGAGCAGCTATTCTAATGTCAAAGAGTGATTTTGAGCAGGGTCTTTTCTTTTATCCCCTTACATTATCTAAACCTGTTCTGGAGTCATCTGGTACATCCATCTTTGGCTTTTCATTGACTTCAGCAGGTTTGGCATCAGCCCTGTGTACGCATGTATCTGTCTCTGTAATTCTCCTAGCTGTTTACATATCTGTCTTATGTATTTATTTTCCCTGGTACCCACCACTGCAATATATAAGGCAGGAATCATCCTCCACAATGCCAATTTCTTTTGGCTTCTTTCCTGTACGTGTTTGGCTTTGCACTTTTCCTCTAAAGTTATGGCTGGGATTCTCAGTTATTCTACAATGTTGCTTTAACTGCTCAGATGAAGGGCCTACCACCAGCTTCAATGGGAGCAGACTCAGAGCAGGGCTGATTCTTACTGGGTATTGTGCCCTGTGTACAACTGAAATAGCCTGGAGCTGCAGTGCATCCTCTGACAGAAAAGGGTAGTGGACCATGACTTTCCCAGAAAATCAGAAGGGCATCAAAGACCCGGAATATCCTTTTCCACCTGGCCAGCTTAAATGTCAGTTGTTGCATCTCTAATTAAGAGTTAGAAGAGCTGAGATGGATATATTTTTTGAGAACAGAATGTCACGTACAAAAAGGAAACTGGCTGTATTCAAAACTTTATTCAAAATCATACCCACAGCTCCAAACTCCCATGTATGTAAGTCAAGGGAACGATGCATTTGTTCATGTTCAGAGTGCCAAGAGGAGACAGCAGAGAAGTTACAAGACTGTGGCACTTGCAGATATCAGGATTCTCTGAGGCCAGCTCTGGTTCAGCCTCTTGCCAGCCAGTTGCTGTAATCCTTCTCAAGCTCCTTCACAGAGAAAACCAGACAACCAGTACTCCAAAACCCACTGAAGCAATGGGGAGTCTTGGGCTGAAATCCAACTCTGTGCAAGACTATTACCTAACCACTGCTAGCGATTCAGCTCCAGGACAAGACAGACATTAGCCTTGTGCCCCTCAGAGCTCTTTTCCAAAAAACTACTAGTTTATGTGCCCTTATATTAAAGTCTAATCTTAGTTACAAGCTCTGACATGGACTTCTCACCTATGAACATCAAATGCTTCAGGTCAAGTCGGTTGTTACTTCTGATTTTTCAAAAGGAAAGAGCTTTGTAGAATATCACCCTTCTCTTAATTTCTTTGCTTGCGCCTAACTGGCCCTTGGAGAGCCTTATAAGAGGTGTGTACCTGTTGTTGTAGCAATGAAACAAAAGACAACCAAATCCAAATGCAGCTAACACTTGTTAATCTATTGGAAGTCCAAAGAGACAGTCATTACGTATGGACAGCTTTATACCAGACACAAATATTGCTTGGCATGGGTCCTTCTTTAATTGCATTATACAAACATAACAGAAAATTGACCCAAAGGGGGAAAACAATTTTATCCTTAGAACACTCTTCTGACTAAGTACAGAGCTTTTAATTAAATTCCCTATACAAAGTGACTGCCTGTCTCTCATGTTGAGCCTAATTGATATCAAAGCCATCCTTAAAATCAATATTTTTTTCTGGAAAAAAGAGCAAATACCCTCTCCACCCCAACAGAATTCAATAAATAATTTGATAGTACTTGACTCCTAACTGTAATCTTTGTCTCATTTGAGCAGAATATAAAGTGAAAATTTGTCCCCACCGCCCCCCAGCATTCCCATTGCATCACAAATCAGGAACCACAAAATGTCAGTATTCCTCCTCAGCAGGTCTGCTGTTTCCATCTATTTCAGTGAACCACGCTGAGAAAGGGAGGAATTCGAAATCTTCAAGTGGCAACACATTTATGTGGCTTTTGTTACCTATTTTATATTTTTCACTTATTTATGATTACAGTTGCAATTGGATCCCATTAGAAGTTTCAGTAAGATCAAAGGCTTGTTAGAGCAGGCAGTCGACAAACCCATACTCTTTCAAGCCTGCTCGGGAGGGTTTGCAGTGTACCGTACCCCTGCTGCAAACCCATAAGCAGGTGCTTAACTCTACTCGTAGGAAAAAAGGCTACCAGGTCCCTGCAAGACAGTGCCTTGCTTTGATAAAACAAACAGACAAATCAAAGGAAAAGGCCTTGTTCATTACCTTTGCTTTCTAACCAGTCTCCTTCATCTGTCCTTCTTGCTTTGTGCAGGAACCCTGTCAATCTATCTCATCAGGGCTGGCAAGAGAGTTGGTCCCCTTTCCCAGGAGCAGCTTAGAAAACCAAAGGAAAAGAGCAAGAACTAAAATGAAGCTAAATGTTAGGGTGGTTAGTCTTTGGGTTTTTCGTAATTTCAATTATTCAGGCAGATTTAGTGAAGCAGGGAGCTGAAAGTCTGGCATTGGTTACTGCTCCACCAAAAAGATGGTCTAACATGCAAAGCAGAGTTAGGGTGTGCAGTCCTTTTCCACCGCCTGTTCCTGATAAAAGCAGTAATAATCTCTGCAGAGCCCACTGCCTAGCGAGGGAGCGCGGACTGAAAGCTCAGCCCTGATCTTCAGTTTCTGCTCTGTAATGTCTCTCTGTTGATATTGGACCTTGGGGACTCTTGCTACAAGCACAATTTTCTTTCAAGAGCATATGCTAATTGTGGCATTAGGAGTGTATTTATGATCTCTAGCTGACTGTGGCGGGTAAGATTGGAAGGGAAGTGATACTGAATCTTAGAGAGATCACACTCATAAAGCATGATTTTGTGCTTCCCGTGCACTGTGACACCCTGAAGCATGAAGGATTAGCATAAAGAGAAACCTGGAATAAAAATTCATCCCTGATTTAGGTAGCCGAGCTAGTTCCATGGACCTCACAGCACGTTTGTGCACTGGGATAACGACCTGAGACCTGATTTTCACAGGCAACCAGCAAAGCAGTGTGCTGTCCTGCGCTGTCCTGTTTGTGCACACCTAAGTCTCATCCTCAGCTGGGATTGCAGCTGGGGGTGGGGAGCTGAGCCCGCACCCACCACGGAACACGGAAGGACCTTGTAGGCGGCGTGCGTTCAAATACGCCACCATTTCTCACCTAACATAAACTTGTTTCAGCTACACGCAATGCAAATAAAATATTCAGCAGAGGCTGGCCGTACATCTGAATGCCAGTGGAAAGTGAGAAGGGCTGGAAATAAATATTGATGTGAAGGTGCCAAGGCTCACGGTAAGGCAGGTGTATGTGTTGCTGTTTTATAGGCTCTGCTAAATGATCAGAGCCTGACTCTGCTCCCAGCTGCAATGGTGTAAATCTGCCGATGTCAGAGTTATACCACCTCAAACCTGGTGCACATGAGCTTCTCTGTCCAATAGGGCTGAGCATTTCAGCCAGGAAGACCCAGACCTCCCTTCCTAGTAATATTTATGCAGGACACCTCAGGCATCTTTGGAAAAGTCATCATAAAATTTTGGTTGCTTTAGGGAGGGCCCTGAAACAACAATTTGCAGAGAGTTATTATCATTAGTGATGGTGATTTAATTAGTAGTTATTTAATTATTACTATTAGTATAATAAATAATTCTTGCCCTCCTTGGTCCGGCAAAATGCAGCCTAAGGAAATCCCAGAAAGAGGGAAGAGCTCCATTTAGAGACAGCTATTAAAAAAACCACTGCAGTGAAGGAGGAACCAGAGGAAATATTCACACCCACCATGAAGGCAATTTCCGCACACTCTAAAATCTTGCAAAAGATGCCACTTCCAGGGGTTCATTTTGCTTCAGGAAGGAGTTACACTGGGAGCTGAAATTGTGGATTTATATGTACATTTATATACTGGGGTTTGTTTCATCAAATATATGACGTAGA
This sequence comes from Rhynochetos jubatus, assembly GCA_027574665.1. Lineage (NCBI taxonomy): Eukaryota > Metazoa > Chordata > Aves > Eurypygiformes > Rhynochetidae > Rhynochetos > Rhynochetos jubatus. The sequence continues at coordinate 6,913,800 of CM050653.1, read as the reverse complement.
AGCCCCCCAGTGTAAATGGTTAACTTTTCCGTGGATCAGTTGCTTTGAGTTATAAGAAACCTTTATTTACTGATGGCAACTGTGTGGTGACAACACAGCCTGTGAGGAAAAGCAGGTGGAAGAAAGGGTCCATCTTGGCCAGTCTTTAACACAAGCCCAAGAGATAAGCGTTTCCAGTACAGCATGCCAAAGCGATGCAGGGAGATTTGTCTCCTACCCAAGCTAATGATGGAGCCATGTCACCATATGTGTGGTTAGTTTCCAGCAGCTCCTCACTTTTTCAGCACGAATGGAGGATGACAGATTGTATATTAGACAAATTACTCTTCTCTCGAAAGCAGCAGTCACAGTGATATCCAAGAGCCTTCTTCACTCTCTCTTCACTGAACACTTTCTGCACCATCATTCAAAGCTCTTTGCAATAAAAAGGTGGTGGTTAAGCAAGAATTACAGCGCAGCCCCTTAGCTCCCAGCCAGTGCTTCCCGGAGCTATGCCTGTACCAGCGGCCTTAGCAGGCTGCCGTCCATCCTTTGAACTTCCTGCCAGCTGGCACAGCCATGCTGGCACCCATGTGGACAAACACTCTTCTGAAAAAACAGGGTGGCCACATCCCAGCTGCCTGCTGAGAGCAGCCATGCCGGCTCTAGCCAAATCTCCACGGGGAGGATGCTCGTGGGGACAGTGCCGGTGTCACCTGGCTGGGGCTCAGGCCAGTCTGTGGAGCTGTGTCCACTCTGGGATGGGTGGCACGGGGATTTCCAGGCAAAGCAGTGTAGACTGATTCCCTGACCTCAGGGCTGCTCCCAGGAAAGTCTCTAAAGAAACAGACCCATGAGGACTATGGAAAGGAGACGGGAAATTGATGTCCTTAGGGAAAGCCTTAGGGATTGCATCAAATTCAGTAGTTGCCTTGGGGGTAAACTGGAAAGCAAACATCTCCTTAAAAACATCATGTCCTTGGGTACACTTTGGTAGAGATGAACATTTTTTTCACCGTGTTTGCAGCTTTCAGAGATGGTGATTCCCTTTGCAAGCTCAATTTTTTAAGGCATTTTTGATATTAAAGATGCTGTTATCAGTTGAACCCTGAGTTCCCAGCGGTCATTGCCTAAGCGTACTGCGTGTAGGGTCACCCAAGAGGTGATGTTAACTGGTCTGTAAAGAAGTACCCTCTTGGCCTACATTGCTTTGAGGACAAAACCACAGATCCTATCAGCCAGATGTTGTCAGGGGTATGGTGCTGCACGTTACTCTGTTGGCTTTTTCCTCGCATCGTCCACCCTCCAGCACATCATCCAGGCACCACCTGAACCACAGATTTAATTCTTGGGTTTGCTCTCTGACTACCACTTCTGTCCTTCTCTTTGCCCCCTCCTCAAACTCCTGCTGCTGCTCCCTGCTCCAGGACATCACTCTGGATAGTGCATTGCCCTCTAATGGATAGATTTCAAACTGAGCTCCTTGACTGACCAGAACTGTTGGTAGGACCCTTTGACCCACTAATGAGGTAGGACTCTTGATATCCACATCCAGGCCACTTTCTCCCCTCCGCTTCCCTTGAATCAAAATAAAATACCCTTTTCTTTTTTTTTTTTTTTTAATAGCACAAACATCGGCCTGAATGTTGCAGCTATTTTTAAGGAGAGGCAGAAGAAATCTGTGCCAGTATGAACCCTGGTTCCTTCATGTCCATGAATGCTTTAATTGGCTTCAGAGTTAGGAAAGCATTAACAAAGCTGATTTCTGTGATTCCACGCATCTGGATTTCAGGGTGGGTTTTTTTTAGCTTGCCTAATCCTGCTTAAAGTCTTAAGATTTATTTGTATGTTTATAAGATGCTGCTTTTCTCATTATGTGTACATTATAGTCACCATTAAAATAATACAAACAAAAGGAAAAACAGAATGGACTTGCAAGCAGCTGATAATTAATTACAGAGAACTTTTGAAAGAATGGCTTAGCATCTTAAGCAATTCCTTTTGCTGCCAGATACATGGGCTTGTTTTATAAACTACAATCAATCTGCCATTGGGGGGAAAACTGCAAAATGAACTTAGTCATCTGAGCTCATTTTCAGTTTCAAAAACCGAAAGGCTTTGGAGTATAAAATACCCTCTTCTTTTAATGTCAGTAACGAAGTTGATCTGTTTATATGGTTTTCAATACAAGTAAACTGCTTGCCATTTAAACAAGTTCAATCAGCTGTGAAAATTGACATTTTTAACCATAAAATCAGACTTCATCCTACCATGATATTAAATATTAAGGAATCATTTAAAGGACAGTATACATTTCAGAAACCTGCCTGGAGAGATGAATGCCAATTTCTGCCATTCACAAATAACATACCAAAAAATGGCCCCTTGGCTTGAGGCCTGCTGCTCTGTAAAAGCCACTTTACAGACTTATTCCAACATGGTAAATCATTGTTGCTCTGAGAAGACATTCAAGCTTCACATTCAGCCCTTGTGTGGCAAAAACACCTCCTCAAAGAGGACTGCCAGCCAGGATGGATGTTAAAACGGCATCGTATGCTAACACTCTCCCTGGTGACGGCATGTCCGGGTCTGTGGGAGGCGGCGGGGCTCAGCATCCTCCGGTCCCTGCAGCCTGGGGCTTTGTGAGCCTGGGAGGCATCTGTCCATCCGTATCCTGCCTGTGGAAGTGAGCAGTGGGATTTCCAGCTCCCCTTGCTCATCCGCATGGCTGCGCTCGCAAGTGGCACTTGGAAATGGGACATTCCTACTATCGTTGAGACTTCAGGAGGTCTGCGCATACTCCTCTGGCCTCCTATTTTTTTCTTTTCCTTCCTTTTCTCCCGTTTCTGTCCAATTTTGGGAACAAAAAACCCCATGCTGCTTCTGACCGGGCCTACAGATGACACAGCTCTTCACAGCTCAACACCCCTGATGTTTTGCCTGTGCCAAAGGGGTCTCATTGTGTAAGGGGTTTCCTTCTGAATAGGACAAAGCAAAACAGCGAAGCAGCGGGATTACTGGGTTGCTGAAGAGACAATGGGGAAACAAAACTCAGGCCGGAGAGACATTTATTTTTCGGAGGGGCATGGCTGCCCTTACACAATCCCTTTTAAAGTGCTGTGAAGTTTCTCTAACACAATCCAGTCCTGCAACCAGGCAGAAATCCAGCGTGTTCAAAAACTTTTTAATTCCATCTTTAATATAAAAAATGTGCACCCATTTACTACCACAAACTGCAGGGATATTGAGGTATAGGAAGATCCAACAACAGGCTTTGGGGCTTCTCTGCTTGAGCACCTCCGGATGTTTCAAGCACCGAATGATGACAGTGATCAGTCCTTTCTGTGCTGACTAGCTGATGTGGAAATCAGGGTGCAGGTTTCAGTGACCCGCTGCCTGCTGACTGAGCACATCTCTCTCATTCCCTGTCCCGTACTGGCTCGCTTTTGGCTTCCAGCCTGAATTTTAGCTCAAAGTCCCCCCGAAACGGCCCAATGCTTTTCTGCTTGGGAGCAAGGAGACGGGCAGTTCTCTTTTTGTGGCTGTTAGTGGCCCACATCCCCGGTGGGCTGAGATTGCAAAGGTGTGTTAATTCTGGGGGTGATGGGGGTGCTGTTGGGTACAGGTTTGCTCCCTGTTGGGGATTCAGGCTGTGACTGCGGTTCTTCCCTTGCAGAAATTTTCTCCAGGGACCCTCCAATGCTGGAAGTTGACCTTATCCATACAAGACCACTCCATCCTGTCTCACTTGTCACAAGTGCCAGGTATGAGCTCCCCAGATCAGCCCAAGGAATCAATTTCTTCTCAGCTTCCTACATGCCAAGCTACGACTGTCTCCCTGCCCTGGGCATAATGGGAAAACTGCTGGAGAGAGAGCGAGAACACTGACGCATCCCATGGGGCCGCTTGCTATAGGGCTAGCTCTGGACAATCCTTTGTTCCCCTACAAAGGCATGTGGGATGGGGAGAAGCCAATCCCATCATAAGTAAACAAATGCGCTGAATTAAATTTTTTAAATGGAGTCATAAATAAAGAACTATCATTTGAGAAGTCCCTAAAGACACTGTTTTTGCTAGGGTTCTTTTTAACGTTGGCAACTTCAGCAGCTTTTACAGAGATGTCAGAGTAAATAGCCTCCGATCCTACAGCATCTTATAAAAGTTTTTAACAACAAGAAGATTTTTATGCTTTCATATTAGATGGGTTCCTAATAGACATTCTGTTCATGTCTCCTTATTTTATGTAGTGTGGAAAAAAATAATAATCCCTGTCTGCAGCACGTCTTAAAATGTATATCTTCAGCAATTTCTGACTTAAGGAAGAAAGAACTAGATGCCTTTTGGAGAGAAAACGATCAGAGTTTTCTGGGATTTGGAACAACCTATAACTTTTGCATCAGCCATAATGGGGGAGGGAAGGGAAGAAATGTTTATTCTAACTTAACAAACAGAAATTTAAGTGAGACTTAATCACACTGTGCAGGTAAATTTCCTGATACACTGTTAGAAGGCTCTTTCATCTTGCAGATTAAAGGCTACCTGGGGAAGCTGTTGCACAGTGAGGTAAAGGGTGCATTAACTCTCCTGGGTCAGTAAGTACAAGGTGGGCCATTTCGCTTTCAAAGCAGAGTAAATTTTAACTCATGAGGAGAGTTACTACACAAAGCATTAGTACAGTATGCTATATGTTTATAAATTGCATTTGGGATACGGCTGATTTCCCCCCCCTAGAAGAGATCAAAAAACATGATGAGGTGCAGTAGCTGAAAGTGGAATCTCTCAAAATTCAACCTAAAAATGAGCATATACTCTTAACCATAGGCATTTTTAGCTCCTGGAACAACTTACCTAATTCCCCATCATATGACAGCTTTAAACCAAGTCTGGATGTGTTCCTAGAAAATATACTCTAAATCAGCTGAAAGTCAAGAGCCTGATGCGTGATTCCCACAGGGAGGGTCTACAGCCTACATTACGAGGGAGGTGAGACCAAGTGAGCAGAATGGCCTTAGAGTTGCTGAAGCCAACACACATGTCCCACACCACACAACCAACTGCATCTGCTGCAGAGTGAGTACCTTTAATAAATCACATTTTTTCCTTTCTGTATCGATCACTTGTTTCAACTCTGGAGCTTTCTCAAAGGGGATGTTATAGAGTCCCAAAGCCTTCGCCCGTGGCTGAAGTGCAAACATGATGATGGGGTTTTAAAACATGAAGCTGGTGTTATTGAAGTCTCCTTTCTTCCTCATGCCTGGAACTCATCCCTAAAACCTTCAGACTGCATCCTTTTCTAAATCTACTTCCACAGTGACAGATAAGGTCAATCCCACCCAAACTACCTTTGGAGTTGTCTACATTGTTGATCTCACGTGACCCAGTCACTATGTATAGTAGAAGGAGTAAAAAAAAACTTTGTAAATAGTGACTCTTTTGTCCAAAGTTAGGGTGGGGTGAAGAGTGCTCTTGGCTCTGCCAAATGGATTGGCAGTGAGAGTAGGAGGAGCTGAAGTTGATGAGCTCAGGTATATTTAGAGCCAAGGCAGTGTTGCTTATGTCTTGAAACAATCTCCAGAGGAAAATTTAGTGCAGCCAAGTTGGAAGGGGGAGTTGGTGGTGAAAATTTTGTATTAGACCTACTGGTATCTCCAAGGGAAACTCCAGATAAGCCTCTCACAGCTGTGTTCCTTCACCAGACCTGGCAAGTAACAGTAGGATCCAAGGTAAATACAGGTTAGCTGCAACTCTTAATCCAATTCTCTGCACAGGTCCAGCTTGAGGGCTCAGTGCCGAGACCGGTCCAGAGGTGTCCACTTCCTATGAGCACAGTTTCCTGCTGTGCTGGTTTTGGCTGGGATAGAGTTAATTTTCTCCATAGTAGCTGGTACTTGACTATGTTTTTGTTTGTGCTGAAAACAATCTTGATAATACGGGCATGATATAGTTACTGCTGAGCAGTGCTTGCACAGAGTCAAAGCCTTTTCTGCTCCTCACCCCACCCCAGCAGTGAGTAGGCTGGAGGTGCACAAGAAGTTATGAGGACACAGCTGGGACACTGATCCCAACTGACCAATAACATATTCCATACAATATGACATCACGCTCAGCATATAAACCTGGGAGAAGAAGAAGGAAGGGGGGTAAGTTCAGAGTGATGGAGTTTGTCTTCCCAAGTAACCTTGCCACATGATGGAGCCCTGCTTTCCGGAGATGGCTGAACACCAACCTGCCAGTTGGAAGTGATGAATGAATTCCTTGTTTTGCTTTGCTTGTGTGCACAGCTTTTGCTTTACCTATTAAACTGTCTTTATCTCAACCCACGAGTTTTCTCACTTTACTCTTCTGATTCTCTCCCCCTCATCCCACTGTCAGGGGAGTGAGCAAGCGGCTGTGTGGTGCTTAGTTACCAGCTGTGTGGTGCTTAGTTGCCGGCAGGGGTTAAACCATGACACCTGCAACTGCAAGCACTGCGATGGCCGTGTATATGGACAACTCAAAACTTGCCTGTAGTACCTGCTACTTTCAGTACTCTCTGAAAACTGGCTTTCTCTTTAACTTTCCATGTGGGTACACCATCAGTAGAAGCTCAGTGTTTGTTTTAATGCTGTAAGTAGTGAGCCTGTTAGTTCCATGACTGTGTTTGGCCTATATACTTTATAAACATTATTCTGATGGATCTTTATTCTCTTTATTTCAGGCTACTATCAAATCAGTGTCAAGTCCCAATGGAGATACACACAACATTTTACAATGAGGTAGGAATCATTCGAGCTACAATTACATCTTTTTTTTTTCAGTATGTCCTTTGTACTGTGTCTACACTGATAACCTTGGAGACTTTGTTAAGGCAAAGCAAAAGTTTGGAAGATTAAAGACTGTCTATACAAAAGATGGAGATGTGACTGCAACTGAGATGGAAGCCTAACTAGCTTGGGCAGATAACCATGCTCCTGCAGGTACTGTAAGCTTGATTCAAACCAGTGCATCAATGTGATGTTGCACAGTGCCGTATAGTCAAATCAGACTATTTAGAAGTAGATTGGGCACCTCACATTACACACTATGTCCACACTATAGTGTTTATAAGACTATCTAAAGAGGACTAAGACTAGACCAAAGGAATGGCAACCTAGAAAACAGGACACTTTCTTAACAGGTAAATCTCTTACACTATGGCATGGTTTTCAATGGATGCTCTACTGCTTGGGATATTTAAATCTAGAAAAAGTCAGCAATAGGATATGACCACCCAAAAAGCATCCTTCAGCTCCATTTCCATTGAAACCATGAACAAAAAAATAGTGATGGACTTAGCATCCTGAGCATTTCTGAGACCATTCCTGGCAGATGGCACTGAACTTGATCTGCAAGACTCTACCCAGACACCACCCTCTGTACTCCACTACAAGACATTAGCTTATGGCTACTGCCAGCCAGTAGGTGAGCCACATTTCTTAAGCAAGGCGAATGAAGGTGTTCAAATCTTCTGCTGAGCCAAGAGGAAGTCATTGTTCTGCCAGGATGGAACAAAGGATGCTTTGGATTATTCTGTGCATATCTGTGTTGGCTCTGCTACTATGACATCCAAGGGCACTTCAGTGTTAGGAGGGGTTTTTAGGCAAACAGCAGGGTAATAGACAGGTTTTAATAAGTGCTTCTAAAATCTCTACAGACAAATGTAATTCTTTAGTGCACAGAGCTTCAAGAATTACCTTGGTGGTTATTGTGTCTTTGAAGCACAGAACAGCCTGGATACCAAATGCAAAAGGCAAGTATCAACTGGAATTAGGGTTGTTTAGTTGTGTGGAGATGTGAAGTGAGGCTGGGTTCAGACAAGGACCTTGTTGTTGTCGGATTGTGGTTTTCTTGTTTACACTGTTCAGCATTACCTCTTTTTGATCCAGCAAATCCGTTGTAGCTAAGCCACATGTGCATCTGCTTATAATAATTGGTAAAAACAGAATTGAGAGGGTTCAGCAGTAACGGAGGACACCGATATCCCTTCACCACTCCTAGAACAGGTATCTGAGGAATATGCGACTGGAGCAGTACACTAGGGGCACATCTTACTTTCCCTGGACAAAGCAACTTTTATATATCTTAGTCCTAGAAGTTACAGTCTGCAGATCATGGAAACTCCAGTGGGTCTATAAAATCATACATCTTAAAACAGAGAACAGCCTTTGAAGAAAGCAGAAACAAATAGGCAGAATATGGGTTGACTTCCTGATTTGTCTTCCTCCTGTTTATCAGGGCCCACACCCTGTCTCATTCCCTTGATGCTCTTTATACATCAAATGGCTGAATACCTACTCTGAGCAAATCTGTCATTATGGCCTTACTTAGCATTCAGACCAACTTTCCTCTTGGAAGCCACCTGTGGGATCCTAACTTTGCAGACTTAAGATGACTTGTGTAATTTGTGTTCATATGAGCAGAAGCTTGTGCATTTTGAAATGTTACAATCAAATAAACCCATCTGTACTTGGGAGTCTGTAGCAAGCTGACTTACAGTTGCCTTTTTGCAGTAATTATGGAACTCCGTGGTAGGAAGCATTTCGGCTGATCAAAACCTCAGCCCTCTCAGCTTTCAGCTTTCTCACAAGATGAGGTTTGTAAACCCAGTGGAAAATGGAATTTTGTATTTTAACGGTCTCTAGGAAGATTGGCCACTTAGTGACAGCTTCTCCTACCTTCTTCAAAACATCGCCAGTCTCCTGTACTTCAAAATCCCTGTGAGCTTCCAAGATGACAGGGATGTATTTTTATCTCTAGCCTTTCCCTGACTTTTGGGCATTTCATTTTTTTCATTACGTACAGTGAAGAGCCAGAGAAGATTGCTCTCATCTTCCAATTCGAGCTTTGTCCATCTTCCTGATAATGACATACACTGTTGCCTGGTTCCTCCCTGAATAGCATTTTTGGCCATAGGTGGGATACAATGAAGTCTTCACCAACATGAACAATTACAATTTCCCTGGTGATTATTTGTACTGTATTTTGAAAGTATAGGCAAAGGATTTTTTTTACAAACTGGATCTGGGTTTGAGGTCTGAAAACAGGTTAATAAGGGTTTTCTAAATGCCAGTCTTCTCCTGTCACTGGTGGGGATTGCTCAGTATTTCTGAAAAATCAGATCCACTGCTAAAATGTGCTGCCAGACAGAATTTGATATCTATTGTTAAAGTTCATTAGACTGAAGCCAAAAAAAAATCCCTGTCTGGTTTGGTGCAAAGCTCTTTTTCCCCTGAGTGCCTTTGGCTACGAATTCTGCATATTCTAATTTTAAAGTATCATTTATTTTCTATTTGGTGATAAATGCTTTCCTGCATAAGAATCTTTTGATTGCTCTGCTAATTAAAGTGGATAGTTTCCTTTTACGTTAGGTGACTGGGCTTCTGGGTAACTGCAGTTTGCAGGGAACAGTCAAGGTTACGTGGCAGTGTTTATTACCTTCACTCTCATCAGCAATGGGTACATGTTCTGGAGTTCCAAATTCTCAGTAAGGAAATGAATTAAGGACATGAGGAATTTGTCTTTTTGGATGCTTTTTGGTCCCCCCTTTCTTAGGAATAGCTTTTTATCCATTTGGTCTCTCACTTGCATTACACTGTGAGAAAGTTTTGATGACTTCAAGGGCACAGAGACAGAAGAAGGAATGGAACTTCCATGTCGTCGTCTTCCCCCACGAGCCGATTTTGGTCAGCATAGGTATCTGCGATAGTGGCACATGAATGTGTGCTGGGAAACTCACTCTTTTTGTGAATGTTATTTTAATTGCCAAGTACCACTTTGCCATCGTTTCTGCAAAAATGCTTCTTTCTTGATCTGAACTGCTCTGGCAAGTTCATGGGACTTGATCTGAAATGTTGGAGAAAACACAGGAGAATACCCTGAACAGAACAGAAGGTGAATAACCATGGCCAGTCAGGGCAACCTATTCAGAGGAAAGCCTCTGCATGTGGAGATCTAGCTACCTCCCAGGGGACCATCTTTTGTCCAGGCTGGACTTCTCCTGTGATGGGTATCAGCAACAAGCTATCAAAGAAGGGCCTCGAAGTATCTCAAGTGAGTATCTGATAAAGGGCACTGCTATAAGCAAAGAGAACTATGACACAAGCAGAACTCCTTCCAGTGAATGGGACTTACAGAATGCATAACAACAGACCAGGGGGAAGATGTGGAAGTTTTGGGGTCTCTCTGGAAGGATGTTACTCACATCTTCAGGGTGCTCCTGCCTGTAGGTGTGTGTTCCTGCAGGTCTGTAACTGTCATGGTGTGCCTGTGCCAAGTGTGCACATGGCTTAGGAGTGTTGTTAAAATGTGACATGAGATTGTTTAGCTGTTTTCACACTGTCAGGGTAAACAGGAACTGTCTTGATGATATGCAAGTGGTTTTGGTGAGGAGTAAGGTTCCTGTTGTTTCCGAAGTCTACAGAATCTGGTCTTCAGAGCTCATACAGAGCAAGAAGGGGTGCAAGCCTTAAAGACCACCTTCAAAGCTAGTGTCTAAATGGATCTTATACTCAACAGGATCAAAACTCATGGACGAAAGTTTTGTTTAATATAACTTCATGATGATTGTTCTCAGGGAAGCTCTGCCAACCGTCTTACCTCAAGTAAAATTTGGAGCTATCTGGAGACTGACTGCTCTTCTCTGAATGCTAAATATCCCTTTCAGACCCCAGTTTCCTGTCCTGAGTAGCGGCAGAAATCGTGAACCTTGCAGGTCATATCAGCAGGGGAAAGCAACCATGGATACAGCATCTGCGTATAGGGTGGCTTGTTTCAATCAGACCCCTGAAGCAGCAGGAGCCATAAACTGACAAGCTTATAACAGCACCATTTTCAGACTTCACAGAAATAAAGGGAACCCAAACTGAAACTCTTTAGGTTTGAATGCTTTGACCCTCACAGGACTCAACATAACCTTGGTGTGGAGCATTTAAATCATCCTCCCAAACAGAACCGACCTCTGAGGTTAAGAAGAGCTTGGAAGGCAAAGTGTTCTGATACCCCCATAAGCATGTCTGCTGGGTATCATGTGAGGAGAAAAAAAACCAACCACAAAGGTCGTTTGTGCACTGTTTTTGAAGACACAGATCTCTGCCTGCCCTGGTTAAGGTGCTGGGGTGCAGGCTGAGATCAGGCCTGCCCCACATGCAACCTTTGTACCTACAGCAGCAGACTGCATGGCACACTGCATTAGTTACAAAGCTACACTGTGCACACTACTTTAACTCATCTATAGTAACCAGGATTTTCCTTTTATAACCCAGACAGTACATATTGTCTACATGATTTCCACAGAATCGCCTCTCCTGTTGTCTCTGAGGCAGAGCCACTGTGTGAATCACCAGCAAGATTAAAGAACTGCTAGAGCCTTCTTGTTCTTTATTTCCGCAGATGTGTCCCTTCCTTATAAGCAGTATCAGAAGCAAAGAGACCGGGCCTCAGGAAGGTGCTCAACACAGCCTTCTGGGTCTTGTTTACACAGCATTTCCCATTCCTAGGAGCTGGTGACCTCCAAGAAAGCCATCACCTCCTCCTGCAGAGGTGTTCCTGTCTAGAAAACAGTTAAAGAGGGGGAATCATGGCTTTCTTGGTCCACGTGTTTTATTTGCACCTGCAGTGAGAGATGAGCATTGCCACATCTTCAAAGCTGGGGCAGCGGGTGCCCTTGAAACTCCCTTCCTTACACTTTGGGAGTTGGATCCCAGGATTTTGACTTTGGGCCATCCCTACCCAGCAGCTTGCATTGCCATTGCTGAACAGTGATTCTGATTTTTGCTACCCTGTTCTGAAACCTCCGGGCACTCTGGCTGTGTTGCTCTGCTCGGTAATGAATGACAATGGCTGTAACACACTGTCATTCATTACCGAGCAGTCTTACACGTGAAACAAATGTTGTTCACCTTCCAGGTACCCTCTTGTGGGCATGATGCTGACTGCCCTGTGGAGGTTAATTGGCTATTTAGAAGTGCCACTTTAGGGTAATACACTGTTAATAGGTAGCCAGCAGGTCCTGAAAAATAAATATTCAGCCAAATAATTCTAGGAAGCAGAATTTCTCTGGATGTTACGGAGTCACCACGAATCCTCCTAATGCATTTTAAGCCTGGCTACTTTGGTTCACTGCAGTCATAATTCCAGAGCACCCGTAGAGCTGATGTGGATCTGGGGAGTTGTTTAACAGACGGTTTCTTTTGGAAGCTGGATAAGAAGAGCTGCCTGTTAGGTACAGGACAAGCAGCTGTGAGAGATTTTTTTGAGTGTTCAGGTAGCCTTCCAGCTCAGTACTTCTCTGGATTTATTCACTAAGCCTGACTGACTGAAGGCAATGGATAATATGGAATTCTATAGGTCCAGGAACTGTACAACTTGTGTTCAAGCAGAAGATCTCTGACCTTAGGAAGGGGATAGGCTATAGTAATCATGTACGGATGGCTCGTTTAAGTCTGAGGCAGCAAGGTTAGGCATGGGAGAAGAGACTCAGGCCAAAACTCTGCCACCAAGATGTAGATTAGAGGCGGTTGTGGACTCTGGGGAAAGTGCTGTTCTCAAAGAAGTCCTTCGTCAGGCTTAGAAGTGCCTTTCTGTGTTGTCCTGATCTTATAATGGGATGATTATTGTAAAGCCTAGGAGAAACACCATGTGATTCCCTATTTCTTTTTAATATAGTCAAGATCTGCATCCTGGTATGCTTATTCTGTGTGATTGAGTCCTGAGCTCATTAGGGAGAGCCATTTTAACCATCTGCAGTTCTGCTAAAGCCAGAAAAGTTGGACTTGCTCAAACCAGGTTCAAGATTTCTTGGTCTTGTCATGACTCAGAGGATGTGGGTCCCCATGGGAATTTTACCATCCATCCCTGAAATTTTCAGCAGAGGCTGTGTGAAGTCTTTCGGTCTATTCCTGCCTTGTGAAGTCCCAGAGTTGAACTTACCTTAATATCTGTGCCCTGATCTCCTCCAGTTCTTGTAACCACACCCCATGGGCAATGAAAGCCTTGTGCCATGGTGGGCTTTCAGCTTTCTCTGTGAGAAGATAAACTCGTGGCAAGACCCACAGCTGTTTGTAATTAAGAGGAAAGAGTTCTCATTGGCTTTGCTTGGACATTGGTCTGTGTTTCATGTCATGCAGCCCAAGAGGGGAAAACCTAGTTCTGGAAGAAATGATGTTTGCTGTTCACATCACATCTGTCATTGCTAACTATAGCACGGATAACCAAGTGAATTGGACACTTTTCCTTGATGTGGACACTTTTTCTATAGGATGCCTGGTGACACCCTAGTCCAAGATCAGACAGACCCCTTAAATCCATCGCTAGCACTATGAACAGCATCACGATGAGCAGGTTAGTTTGCTGTACTAGGAGTGTAATTGTAAAGAAATTCAAATCAATATAGGTCTAATCTAAGTTAAACTGAGCTTTAGGGATTAATCAAATCTTAATTACAAAACAAACCACACAGCCACAGTTATTTCTAAATTCACTGGATGAGCATTCATGAGGGTGCTAGAAACTAAATATCACCTTTTTGCATTACTGTTATTAAACATTACACATTCATAACCTTTTCAGTTGTAAATTATTAATGTGTATAGTTATACTTTTAATTAAGACAAACACTTAGGGACAGATTCTACTACTGTTATTTATCTTGTGCCTTTTCCCACCAGGAGTTCTCTTAACTTCAATGGGATGGTTCATGTGATAAGATGCTATTAATTGGTATTTATTTTTGGAAGAGCGCATAGTGTGCTAGACTATATATTCAACGAGGGAACATTCATGTCCCAAATAGCTTGAAATCTAAGACCAACAGGCAAGAAAACAAAAACTAAAAGCGAAGAAAGAGCAACACGGAAAAAGGATGGACAAGCAAGGTGGTAAAATTTATAGCTAACATCACTCCTGTGTCCAGAATAGGTGATAAAGAATTTCTGAAGGTCATAACTGAATTAGGTGAGTGGACAGTGTGAAGGTACATGACAAGCTAGTATTAGCAATAGTATTATTTTGTGGGCTTAGCTGTGGATCAAGGTCTTACTTTGTTAGGCGCCATATAAACCCAGATCAAGGTGAGAGTCCTTGTCCTGTTATCCTTCTGTTAAACCATTGCTGGTGCATGTAAAGTAATACATATAAAAGAAGTGGAAAGGAATTTGAGTACACTTATTAGTTGCAGATGCAGCTCTACCATAAGACTGCTGCAATGATGGATGGCAGGGGATCTCAGGATAATTTAAGGAGACTTCAAAAGGTTTATAAAAGTCTTTTATTGATTATAAAAATATTAATTAAGGCAAACCAAACTGAGCTATGTTGACTTACATTGGCTAAATACCAGTCCTCTTTGGGGGCTAGTGTTTATCTCTGCAGCCGCTAATTACAGGTGCCTCTTCCACCCTGGCAGACCTGAGCTGCTGTCAGCAATGAAAGGTAGTTAGCAGCTCCCCGTTGGGGTATTGCACAAGGAAAGATGAGCTCAAAAGGCAAATGCACTTGAAGAAAGCTTGAGCAACAATGAAACACCTCAGTAACAGCACTGACCAACAGAAAATATCTCTGAATCATTATTGCGCCCTTCTTGCTTAAGTTTCAGCTCAGGGTACAGCTTCTGTCAAACAGGCAAACAAAAGGTTAGGATGTGTAAGAAATGGGACGGAGTAAATTTCAGCATGGTATAAAACCAAGGCTTCTCTCTCATCTGGAATGCTATATGTCACTGCCAAGGGAATTAAAGGATGTTCAGATAAGGATGACAAGAATAATTTGAGACCTGGGAAAAAAAAATCTTATATGGAGAGAGATTGAAAAGATAAGTGGTGTTTACGGTGGAAGGGAGCTAAATAAGAAGGGATGTGATAAAAGCTCATGCTGTCAGGCCTGTGGCAAGGGAAACAGGGGGAATGGTGAAAAGGAACCCAGGAGGTGTGAGCGTGCCTGAGCCTGTGGGCAGAGGTGCTGCCGAGCACCCTTGGGAAGACATCAGACAGGGTGGTGGGAGAGCCGGGGGCACTGGGAGGGAGACACAAATCCTGCTAGGGCTGAGGATATGACTTGGGCTCCAAAGGGAAGGGACACGCGCTGGTTGCCAAAACTTCCTGCCCTAACTCTATGCACTATCAGAAATAGTGAAAAGGAGGCTGGCTCAGCAGGTTTGTTTCATGTGTCCCAACACAAGGCATAAAATAAAAGAGTAAAAGGCAGGAAATTCAAGATTAGTAAGAAATGTCACCATGGAAAATATGATGGGTTTTTGGAGCTCAGTTGTACTGGATGTTGTTGAGGCCAAGGACTTAAGGAGATTGAAAGAGGGAGTGAACATTCCTGTGAGGAATTAAAACTCAGTACTGCCATAGCGAACATGAACAGACTATTTGGAGTAAACAGGCATCCTCCAGCTCCAGGGGCTTCACCATCTCCTGTCAGGAGCTGAGATGAGGCCTTTCTGCAGAACATGGTCTCCAGCACGTTTCCTTCCATGCAGCCTGACACAGACCAAGACAAGGTCCAGGGCAGGATGGAGACAAGATGGTTTTGCTGTGGACAGCCACCTGTTCCTGAGACACACCACATGTGAGAGGGGCTGTCCTCTAGGAAGGTCAGGTCCCACGCAATTGCAGTTTTCCCCATGGCTTGGGGAAAGCCAAGAGGCTTGTCACTGCAGCTCTGAGTGAAGAGGAGCCCTGGGCTGTGCTCACAGCTTCACTCCTGCTTCCTTAGGTGCTCTTCTCCACACCATGGTTTCCTCACCTGTAAAATGGCATCAGTGACATTGACCAAACTTCAAAGTTTGATGATCTACTACTAAAAAGTGCCACACAAGTGCTAATAACCTTCGGTGTCACCATCCTTTCTCCAGACCGGAGCTAACCATTTCCTCTCCTTCACCTCATTCAGGAAACCATTCCAGCAAGAGGCTAAATGAAGTTTACAAAAAAAAAAAAAAAAAAAATTTAATTTAGCTTCACTAAGACAGTTATCCTATATTAGATAAATACTCACTGGGTTTTAAGACCATATTTATTTGAAGATTAACTAGAAGGCAGAGTTGTTTATCCAGTGGGGCAAGTGGATTAATGAGGTGAAAACTGAAGCACCCATCCTATTATACTACAACAGATGACCTAGTTTTGATACTTCAGTGTTTCATTTTATTCTAAGTCACTTTGCCTTGTGATTCTCCTGCTCCTCCTGTCTAAGCAAAGTTGCTGACCTCAGTCTGTTCAGCTACAAAATGGGTAACTTGGTTAAAAATGGGTCAGTAGGGTCAAAGATATTAAAGTCTTTGGGATGCAATGCATGGTCTTTTTCACTCTTCCTGCTTCTTGCCCTGCTCCCACAACCCCATCCTCCTCCCATCTTTCTACATTACAGACTCTCTACAGGCCTCAAATCTTTAGTCTTCAGCTTCTTTCAAAACTTCAGTCTTTCTATTACAGTAGGTGTGTATTAATTCATCTGATAATGTTCCTCCAAAGCAAGTTCTTGCCATTAGCTAGAGGAATCAAGTGACTCATGGCTGCACTGGGCATACTTCAGTTGCCTGAAGATAGGGTCTAGCGCCACCTGAAAAGGTCTAGCATCCCTCACTTGCTGCTGCAGAGGAGCACAAGTAGATTCGACACTGTATCTACTTGCCCAAGATGTCTCAGATATCCCTACATTTGTTTACCACATACCTATTTTTTGGCAACTGAGTAATATATTTTTGTGCAGGTTTTTCTTGTTTAAACAGAAAAGACAACTGATATTCTAGACTAAGGATGTGCAGCAGACTCGTCCTTACAGGCATTAGTAGAAAGGATCTAACTGCAAATTTGGTGCCATTTTGAGTAGAGCTTTGATCAGAGGGCTTCCAGTGTTCCCCATCAGTCTAAACAGCCCTCTCCTCTCATTTTTTATACCATGACACATAGGAAATTATGAGAGTTAGTTGGAGAAAACAAGAATGAGCCATAGACTATAAGAAGGGCAAGGAACTAGCTCGAGGAGAAATGACCATCAGTTGTGCTGAGCAGTAACCTCTTCCAGGGGGTTACAGATAGATACAGATAGAGCTTGACATCAAAAGTAGAAGGGAGAGAAGAAAATGTGCTGGTGACATCAAGTTGAGAAGCATTATCAGTACTGAAGGGGCTCCAGATATCCTACAGGAAAGCCAGGATGACCTCACAGAATGAAATAGCAGAAAGGGGATGA
The DNA here is from genome assembly GCA_027574665.1 of Rhynochetos jubatus. NCBI lineage: Eukaryota > Metazoa > Chordata > Aves > Eurypygiformes > Rhynochetidae > Rhynochetos > Rhynochetos jubatus. Next base: position 6,896,610 of record CM050653.1, on the reverse strand, counting down.
AACTGTAAAATCTGGAATGCATGACCTTGCACTTTGCATGAATTCCTGCCACTCTTTGTATTAATTCCTGCCATCCAAATACTGTGGATTCACTGTGACTGCCGAGGAGAAAGACCCAGACGTATTGGTCAGTAATGAGATGTCTGAGCTACCAACGTCATGTCACGTCATGTCAGGCTAATGCAATCCTGAGATGCATCAAGAGACACATTTCTAGCACAGACACATCTGTATTAATGCCATCGTACAGGCAGCTGATGAGGCCTCTTCTGGAACAGCATGTACAATTCCCGTCACTGGTGTTCAGAACTGATGAATTCAGATTGAAACAGGAAGGACCACTGATCAGGGAAACGTACAAACTGCTTTGCAAGAGGAGATTACAAATTCGACGCCCTCAGCCTGAGAAAGACAAATGTATATAATGACTGCTTATAAACGTATCAGGGAGGTAAACATCAAGGAGGGGATAGAGCTATTAGCCTGAAGGACAACATTGGCACAAGAATAAACAAGAATGAATTGGCCATAAATTTAAGCTAGTAAGTAGGAAGAAGTGTGCAAGTGACAGGAGAAGTGAGTATATAGCAGCCTCTTCTCTGAACCATAGAGGGGAAAAGCTTGGTTAGGTTTAAGTTGGAGCATGATCATTTCTGAAAGGGAAAATATGGAATCTGCACTGTAGGCACTTGTTAAAAGACCACAACAAACCCACAAAACAGAGGCACCTTTTAACCTGGAATAACTTTTTTTTTTTTTTTTGGCAAGTCCACTGCCTACAATAATGTTGCGTGGACACGAAAGGGGAAGATGTCAGCTGCAGGATGCCTTCTAGGCAGAACTTCAGCATCCGTACTAAAAGAAAGTCCTCACTGATGTAGTGTTGCTGTTGCTTAACTATTTTTCCTATGCTGAACCCAAGAGACCCATTTCTCCAGGCATTCTGCAAGTGCGTAGGTGCAGTCACTGCCCCAAACGCTTAAAAACTAAGGTAGGACTTCTTGTTTTGTTAAAAACGTTTTATGGCATCTCAGGATGCTTTCCAAATGGGGGCAATCCACTGAAATAAATTCACAATATGCTTTTAGTGTTTGACTGATATATTAAACTGGATTATAGACTTGTATCATAGGAAATGATACTTGCGCTTTCGTTCCATTAGCCTACTTTAAACATTGGTATTAAAAGCGGACACTTACTTAAATACCAAACTGTGCCTGGGTTATAATCTGTTTCTCTGATATCATAGATCATTTGCAAACCACAAAGCCCCTTTGATCTTGCAGAATGCTCAACTGAACTTAAAAGGAAATTAAATGCAGAGCTCAATTTTTCATTAAATTGTCACCCACTGTTTTAGAGTTATGACTCTTCAGATCTGTTTCTTCTAACAGGTGGACAAACAGAATGCTAATACCATGGTATCTGTGGAGTTATAAAATCTGCACTGAGCAAGAGATTTCCTAATTATTATCAATTCTTTATTAGCAAGGCTAAAATCTCATTCTTCCTAAAAGTCTCAGGACACTCTAAAGCACAACTGAAAAATCGGGGCTTTAAAAAACTGGGGACAATTCTGTAGTCTCAGATGGTTTAAGGCAATAAGAGCTGAACAGATTTTATAAAATTGGAACTGCAAAGATCAGGGCTTATGTGCAATTAAAGAAGTCCTTGATGGGTGTTTTGCCTTTATAAAACCAGGTATATATTCCTTAAGATCTGCAATAAAGTCACAGGCTTTGATTATGAACCTAACACTGCAGCATTCAATCTTGGAGGTGCTTTTGCCAGGGACATCAGTGGGTGCACAACCAACCTCTCTGAGAAATTCCCCACTTGCTGTATGTCACCGAACAGGATCACAGCAATCATTTTGCACCTTAGAACGGCATCTCCAGCTCTAGTTCCCCGAAACATCAGCTGTGGAATGCCTCTATGAGGCTGAATCAGGAAGCTGGGTGATACAAGCCATAGGTGTGTGTCGTGTGACTCTCCTGCTATCTCAGTCTCAGAGGAAAGATCTATTGTAGCTGCATCTAGACAGACTTTGGTATCTTTAATCCAAACTGTGGTAGCTCACCATTTTAGGCTTGAAAACCTCCAAGTTTGGCAAAGACAGTGGTTGTAATAGATAGACGTATCAAGCTACCCATTAAGGTCACAGTCTGATGCTGGAGATGCAGCAAAGACTGGCTGGAGGGAAAGCAGATTAGGAAGTTGCCTGTTGAATGCTTCCATTAGTAAGATCCATTCTTCTGGATCGGGGTTAGGGTCGAGTTGTGCTAAGAGCTCAGCAGAATTAAAAGCTCACTTGGATCTGTGAATGACCTGTGCTCCAAACTCCAGGGTATTCATACCAGAAAGCTGCTGGTGAAGGGGAATGGCTGCGGTAAGCGAGGCTGCTCTGAGTTTGTAGAGCTTCGACTGAATTGGGCACACTTCTCTGCTTCTCATTTCTTTGTTTTGTAGCTGGACTTTGCTTCCAACTGGGATTTAAAATTTTCTTTTTGCTTTTTAATTACAGCAATTTTTTAATTGGAGGAAATTTGGGCAGGTTCTGTCAGGTCCAACAAGTCCTGTTCTTGGAAGGCTGAGGTTTTTTGGCAGGGTTTTGTATACATCTCACTCTGGTTTCAGAGAACTTTCTCTTTCAAGAAGTTGGCTGAGCTTTCGTTTGTTCGCACAGTCATCCCTCTCTCCCAGGAAATGGGTTCAAATCTAATATTGTCTTCTGTGAACAGCCTGGTTGGTTCACCGGGCTGTTAGGAACAGTGTTCTGGCTGCATTTACTGCTTTTATACTGGAGTCTTAATGCTCCAACTGGTTGAGAAATGAAGAGCAGAAGATATTTTCAAACTGTGGAAGGAAAGAAATGGTGAGGGTGTCTGGGCCTAGGTGGGGAGACAGACACCCCTTTCTATCCTGAATTTCTATGAAACTGTGAAAGCACAGCTATTATTTCCCAAAAGAGGAGTTTGGAAATACTGGGAAAATGTTTTTATTATAGTAATATAGTCCATGCTAGTAGAACATAAATTAAAGGCAACCGTTTCCTCTGAGCTAGGGAAAGAGAGAAGACACTCTGTGTGCCTTCTTTTCACAGACACTGGTGGAAGGAGCAGTTCTTTAGTATGTTTTGAAAAGCAATGGATTAGGACAAACGTGTATGAGTTTCCACATCCAAGACATATTGCGAAGCATTGTTAGTGAATATTACAAAAGATGCAACTGAGGTCTGTCAGCCCAGGCTTGTTTTACCTGAGCCCTGCAGAAACTAGGGGGTTTGACTGTAGCCTAGTGGAAATAAAACCCCAAAGAGTTTCTTTTTCCAGGTGTATATCTTCAAGATCATAGCTGTCCTGAAAACGATTTCTAAACCAAAAAAGTTGGAAGTGGATCACCTCTGAGAAATGTCTTCTCCACATTCTTGGCACCTGAGTGAGAGCAATTCTACTGACATAGACTTGGTTGATCCTGAATCAGATCCTCTGTCTGACTGTTCTGAAAATCTTACCTTAATTAGTAAATCAGTGCACAAAGGAACAGCTCCAAACTCCTTTTGGGATTGCTACGGCTTGGGTCAGGCTCCCACTGACATTCTTCTTCAGTAGCAGTAAAGATGTTGCAAGCCCAGGAGTTTCTGTTGAGATCTTGCTCATCAACTACCCATCGAGCCTCCTCACGCCATGTACATGCATACATACATAGAGAACATCCCTCACTAGAAGGCAACTACAGGAGGAGGCTAAAAAAACCCCAGATGGGTGCAAACATAAGAGGGAACATGAAGCAATAGCAAGAGAGTTAAAACTAGCTTGAAAATACCTTGGACCTCTTGACCCCTACCACATCCACACTGTGGTGTTTTAGCTATTGTGTGCGAACAAAGAGCAGGGAGGAGAAGCTTTAAAAATGGCACTGCAGTCAAAGAACTTTTTAAAAATGCTTTACGCTTAGCCTCCATTAGTCTTGTAATGTTAATGAGGTCTCCTGGGAAGTAAATGTTCTTCCAGGACAGCCTGTTGCTGGGAGGCAGAGTATGGATTGGAGGGAAGATGATCATTCTTTGGGAAGGATCAGAAATGGCCTTGGATAACTGGCAGATCTGGCTTGCTTACAGATTTCCCATAATAATACCTGTCTATCTGTGTGGGAGAGCCAAAATCCAGGAAATCCAATAGAGGGGGTTAAGGCTTCCTTTGTGTGGTCATAATTTTTTTAACTTCAGAAAATAACGGGTCCTTACGAACCCACTCTTAGCCTCTAGAATTTTGTTGTTGAGGACTCCTTAGAGCTCTGACTACAATCGTTGATGTGTTTGCTATGTTTAATGCTTAGATTCAACTAACTAGCTACCAATAATTAGCCCTTAACCAGCAATACTCGGCCTTTCAAAGTGAGGGGAGATACACAGTACACAGGGATGCTGCAAGCTTCACAGTGTGTTTCTGTCTAGGTACTTCAAAACCTGTGATAGCAGGAAAGGCTCCATCCAAGGGGATGACCATTTTCATCAAGGTGTTAGAGGTTCTTGATCCATTTAAGCAACTCCAAGGAACAGCTTACTGACAAGTAAAAAACTTAACCCCGTCTTCCAGGCTCAGGAGAGCAGGGCTACCAGTATAATATACAACTACATCACATAACCTCAAGACAGAATATGTTATTAGGATTTATTGGGTTATAATCCTTTTTTGATTAAAAATTATAAATCAGCTCATGTTTGATGTTAACCCATAAATGCCTAGCACATGTCAAGCAAAGCGTAGTATATGTGGCCCCTGGGCATGGACAGAGGAGCCCACCCTGCTGCTTCCACCGCTTTGCAGAAAATAAGGGGCCTGATCAAAGGAGCATGGCCCGTGCTGTGTCGGGGACATGGCTTTCAAGCGGTTAACTCTCAGAGATGGAGCATGCTAAGCTGTTGCATTTGATTTATTGTCCCTCCTTTCTTCTTGTTTCTCCTTGAAACATAAAAGCTTGCAGCCCACAGACTCTTGACATTTCTTTTAAATGCTCTTGTCATTCAGAAATTGCCACAGTCATCTCCTGTAACTTTGCACTTAGTGTTCCCAGCCTGTTTGGGGTTACTTGCAGAAGTTGAAAAGGAAATACGAATAGATTACAGGGCTCAATCCTGCAAGGTGGGGAGTCTTCTAGTTCTGAACCAATAAAGCACTTAAGCATTTACTTAACTTCAAGGGTGGGAGTAGCCTGACAGAACTGTGTTACCACTAACTGAATTATAATCTTGAGAATGAAATTGTGAAGATGTCTGCAAAATAAACAGCCACTCTAGCTACAGAGGGCAGGTGACACTGTGTGGGATTTTTAAAGGATCTTGTTGATTTATGAGCACAATTATCGCTTGCACTGGAACCTGCCACTTCAATGCTTTTCTAAAAATCTGCCTCCCCATGATTTGGGGTTAGGTCCCTGGGCTCCTTGAATTCTCTTTTGCACAGCAGGACTGTTTTTCTGCTCATCCTGGCCGTACCACGCAGGTCTCCCTCTCTCTAAGGCATGCTAATGAAGGATGGAGAGCCTTTCAACATGCAAGACAGTTCAAGAGGTTTGCAACTTATTATCCCAGACCCAAACAGCTCCGTGGGAAACTCAGTCTCTGGCCTTTGTAGCCATCTAGGGTTATGAATAGAAGTTGAGGGTTAAGAATAAAAGTTAAGAAAATCCTGGGCTTTTGGGAAAGCACCTTTATTTACTTCAACACAATGCAGGAATGCCAGGTGGAGCTTTCATCCATTTATGAGCCATTGAACCTACAGCACATTTTTTAGCTCTATTAGCTACGTAGATGAACAGGGATAATCAGCTTGTAAATGGCTAATTCAATACGCAAACAAACATACTACCACCTGCAATATTGCCTTCTGAAAGACAGCCAGACAGAGTGAAGACACCTACCAGGACCTTCACTGATCTCTGACTGATAGGAAGAGTCCCATGGTTCTGACCTGGGTGGTACTGTTGACCACTGATAGTGCTTGGGTTTGGTTTCTTGCCTGTTTTGAACCTTATCCTCCATCTAGTGCTCATCTACAGGAAATGTTTCCCATAATCTGGTCCCTGTATACATTCTTTTTTTTCTTTCTTTTCTTGGAAATTTTCCCGCTTTATCCTTTTTGGTGATTTTTTTTTTTTTTTTTAACTAATGTTTCCAGAATCCTTTCCTTTCAGCCCTAAGCACTAGGGAACCTGAATACCAGCCAGCTCTTCCAAGGACATGTGGCACTCATATTTCCTAGTTGAATCCTGACAGCTCACTGGGCAAGAAATATTTTTTTTTCTTTTTTTTTTTTTTTTTGGTCTCACACACACTGTAAATTGGAATAAAAATCTTAACTTTTTCAAGTTGCTTGTGGCTGAATGTAGGAATTGTTTCAATGAAAAGGTCATGCAAGAAAAGCATGACAGAGTGATGGCAGATTGAGGTTTTAGACCTCCTCAGACAGAGGAAGGGAGTGGACCCAAGTTTTCAACTTCTTGGGTAAGTGCTTGAAGATGAGGTTACTATGGAAAACATAGTAGTCAACATAGTCCCTTCTCTTTCACTGTACCCCTTGAAGTGTGATGCTGCTGGAATCCAGAGAGCACCTTGCCTTCTGGCTAGGGCATCCCAGGCATTTCAGGAAGCAATAGCACTTGAGGACACCAGAGTGTGGGTATGGGACCTGGATGGGCTTAGTGAAGATATCCCCAGGCATAGGGAACAGCAAAAGAGCTTCCTTGGAAGCTTTTGCCAGGGGAATGGAGACACAACTTTGCAAGCACCCAAGTGGGATGGCATTATTGTTCTCACATACCGCTCAGTTGAGCTGAGGTATCTATGTTCTGTGCAACTCCTGTTTTAAATGTTGCCCTTTCTGATTTGTAAGATGAGACCTCAGGTGGCTTCAGGAAGCCGTGCTGCTCTGAAGAGGCACAGCTTTCTCTCAGTAATCCTGGATCAGATAGCAGCAACAAGTGACATGAAAGGTGCGTTTTGCATGATGTATGTGGAAAAGCCAATTATATGTAATTAATGTTGGTTAAATGCTTTGAAGATGAAAAGCTTTTATATAAGTGTGATTAACATTTATTCTGTCAAAATGATTGTCTTTCTAATGTTTTAAGAAGCTTAATAGCATGCTTCAGCTTTTCAGTGTTTATCTCTGAGATGTGATGACCCTATGTAAAGAATTCACTGGAAAACTATATAAGAAAGGCCTTCAGTGGGAGTTGATGTTGGCCACAAACCAAGAGTAAAGACTGAGACACTGTGGGACAGACATGATTCACCTGTCAACAGCTCAATCCCTTACAAAGGTTCCTAATCAGCAAACCAGTTGGGCGATGCTAAAGTATTGTCCTGATACAAGGTCTTAAATTGCGAGCGCTCACTGCAGGATGGCTCCTGGAGCCTGTGAAAAGATAGTCTGTGCACGCTGGATCCAGTTTTAGAAGGTGCACGGTAAGGCATACCAGCTCACACTTAGCAGGAGCCCAGGATCTGGCACAGGACTGAACAGACACCTCCAAATGGGAATTTTGCCACCGTTTTCAATGAAGGCAAGAAATAACTACATTTTAGCATGCACAAAAATAAGCTGTTATTGACTGAAGGCTTATAGTCGATTGTCTTGCTCCAACATATTTTGCTTTCCACTGTAAATAAAGTGGATTTCGTTGTAAACCACTCACAGGAGATGAGAAACAATAAGGGTCAGACACTGAACAATAGGCGTTCTGAGAAAATAGTGAGTTCATACATTGGCAGTTGTTGTTATTTTCTGAAAATGAGTGCAGATGTTTTAGTATGCTGAAATCACTCAAGACTTTTATGGCAGAAAGAGGCCACGGAGTAAATAAACTGGTGACAGGTATAATGAAAGGCATTCAGTTTATTTGCTTGTTCAGAGTTATTTTATTCAAGGGAGCCCTGTTTTGCCTACCACAGGCAAATCCTCGAGACCGTCTTGAAGTATCTCCCTGGAAAAAAGAATCGTGCAAGATCATGCAGCAAACCCAGGGCTGCTGGATGACAATCAAATGGGTTACTTAATTCTTTGTAAGCAATTCCTAGAAAGCACCAGTTCCCAGAAGAGACACATACGAAGGTTCCACTTTTTATTTGCTGGTGGGGAAAACCCAAGGGCTGTACCTCCAGTAGCAAGGGGAATGTCATTTGAATCATTTGTGGTGTTGTTGCCAAGAAAAGATATCCAGATATCACCGAACATCATGCTGCTACTCAGTCAGCTGGACAGAGGTCAGGGAGGTTTGCAGGGCTATAGGGATGGGCAAAGATCACGATCCTTCCCTCCGTCAGTTGGCTCCCGGCAGGAGCTGACTGCCTGCTGGGTTAGGACCAGTCCATGCAGGTTTTCCCGGTATGGTGGAGGTTGCAAGAGAGTTCTCAGAGATCCCCTTTGTCTCAGCCAACCTACAAAACCCTTCCCTACATGGCCCTGCTGGCACTGGTGGGGGAGTGGGTGCTGGGGTCAGTATTAGCATCAACTGCAGCGGTGTTTGCAAATGAGCAGCGGGACAGTGTCACTGAGCTGTCCTCCTCCGGGACACCTCGCTTGAGATTCAGCACAACCCTCAGAAGTACCAGTGACGTGTGTGTGTGTGTGTAAACATTCAGGACTCACAAGGTGCCACCTTTATCCAGTCGCAAGGTCTGTGCTTACCTTCTCAGCCTACACATGGCAAACCAGGCGAGACAATCCACACTTGGACCTGCTAACACACAGGGAAGATGGATGAGGTCCTCAAGGCTTATCTCTGTCAGTTCACGTGTATTAATACCATGGCTGCTTTGCCTGCACTGGGATTTTACCTCAAGTTAATTACTCTGTATTTGCTAATGCCGTGTAGGAACATGCATTTTTCCCCCTTGGTGAAGAGAAGCTGGATCCAGAGAAGCGCTCACCTTTAGCGCAGCTCACTGGAGTATCAGCAGCTTTGTCTTTCAAAAATGCAATTGGTAAAAATGTCAAAACCATTTCCATGAAGCTGTTGCCGCAGGTAGGGATTCACACGCTCTTTCCGACAGGCACCAAAGCATGCTTCTGGAAAACAGGCACTGTTCAGGCTGTACCCCTCCCTGACATTTACCGTGCATCAGGTTTTCAAGTCCACCACCTTTCATAAAAATTAAATGTCCTGAAAAAGAGTTTTAGAGGAGAGAGCTGCAGGACGACCAACCTTTCCCTCAAAGGGAGGCATATGATAACTTCAGCTTTTGTTCCTGTGACCTGCCCTTGCAGGACTGAAAAGAGCTTTGAGCACACACCCAGGAGAGCAGGAAATCTCTCCTATGGATCACTTGTAAAAAGGCCTGGTTTGAAAAACACGCTGCAGAAAGAATGAAGCCTGACTGCAAAGGAGAGTGGGGGGAGTTTTTTGCCCGTGAATAGGATTTCAAACTAGCAGCCAAAGTGAATCATTATACATCCTTGCCATATGCCACTTTCAATCAATAAGGCCTTATGCTCTGCTAACAATCCTCCTAAACTATACCTATTAACCAGAATGCACATTTTCATAGTAATATTCCATGCACGTCACCGCGCACAGACTGCAAACAGTCGAGAGTGATCACAGCCGAGAGGAGACGGAGTTTCTGAAACAACGGGCTAAGTGTGTGGACGTACACCACACTGTAGAGGCTGCCGCTCTTACATGTGTAGGCTGGATTTTGCTGTTAATGGCATACGCTCCTACAGACTGATTTTTTTTTTTTCCCTTTCTTTTCTTTCAAGTGTAGGTTTTCTTGATGACCCAGCCAGTTTCTGTCCTGAGGACCCAAGACTTTATGAGAAGTGGCTGATGCACTGAGGATAAAGTACAGCAATAGCCATGGGGGGATGAGATGTGGTTTCAGCAGGACCCCTTCAGTTTGGAGGGAGGGAGATGACAGCCATCATCATGAACTAATCATCAGTTCATACCTGAACTAATCTCTCTGTGAAGACACGGAAACCTGCTATAAGAGATGCAGGGTTTGAGGGACGTGGTGCAGCAGCAGGAGGCCCAGACTTTATTTCCTACTGATCACGGGGCACCTCTCTTTCCCACCTGCAATTTCTTTTGTCCACTTTCATTGCAAACTCCTCCTGATGGGTGTCGCTCCCCCAAAAATACTGTGCTTGCCGCAGAAGTTATTGACTGAAATGCCACTCTGAGCTGCTCAGAGCAGCCAAGTCTTACACTAAGGGCAAGAAGCATTCGGTAGATTCACCCGACTAAAGCAGAAATCTGCACTTGAGCTAGTCACTCCCTTGCTAGTCAATGGAGAGCCAGTCAATACAGTCAATGGAGACTACGGTGATTCATCTCTTCCTAAAGTAGATGGTTAAAACAGAGCAGATGAATTGCATAATAAAACCACTTATTTCTTCTTGCTGCCTGGGAAGCCTAGTGTGACAGCTTGTATTTAGAAATCTACTCTGTAAATATCTGAAATGAGGTGAGTCTAATCCCACCACTGCCCTCATGACCTTCTCCTGCCCTGATGCTCTCTGTGCATCTCAGGCATTTGCTGGTGCAGCTCGCTCCGTGCCCTGTAGTGCACGGAGAGTTACAGTTGGGTTAAGGGATGCCAGAGCAATCCCACACTCAGCTAAAAATTACCACCTCTGACCAACAGCCCACAGCCCCAGACCCTCCCATGTGTCCCCAGACCCCACCCCCCAGTCCGAGTAATGAGCACACGACTCGAAATGCAGTATATGAGCTGTGCATTTGGGATTGCATCAGTCCCGGGTGTCTGGTTGCGCAGGAGCTCAGGCTAGACTATACAAAGTTCTTACGTCTACGGATCCTGGATTAGTAGAGCGCGTACAGTATGGCATGGTCCCAATCCAACGGCCTTCAGATGCTACCACATAAAACCCCCTTCTTTCTCGCAAAGGGTGAATTTAATCTCTGCTTATTTCTAGGTTTTATAACTAAAGGCATTTTCTGCAACCCTTGTGTAGGTATCTTACACACGGTCTGTGTGATACCCTTCATGAGTAATCCTTGTGTTTTGCAAGGTTCAACATAAGAATTCTTCGCTAATCAAAAGGCATTACTGCTTGGATATTTCTGTGCTCCAGAATAACCTCCAGTCAACCAACTTCCCCTTCAAACAATTCCTGCCTTTGCTTATTGCTTTGCAACCTGGTTTTCTGTGGGTGAAGGTGGGAAAGCAGAACACACCTACCTTGAGCCAAGAGCGGTGCAACTCTGGGCGTCAGTAATACCACCAAAAATACCTGAGGTGGTGCAGTGCCCTTTTGCTGGCTTTCTGTGCAAGCACATATCCGTAACAGCATCATTTGTTGCAAAGATTTCATTTAGTTTCTTCCTTTCTGGCACAGTATGCACTCATTGAATTTTGAAGTTCTTATTCCTCAGACAATTCCTCTTGCCTTTGATGAAGATTTGTAATCCTGGAAGGGCTGTGCAAAATTTATACTACTAATTTTTCATATTTGGAGATATTAATGATGTACAAGTTACTGGATTCAGTACAAGATAACTGGCCAAATTGCTGTAGTCTATTTTATATGTGAAGTAAATATAAGTGATCAAAGGGTAACTTCTGGCTTGAAAAGGCATTAATAGTACTAGTATCAGCTGAACTAATTAAACTGCATGCATTTGTTTAAACACTTAGTGTAGCTGTTGACCCTTATGGCATCCTCTCCCTTCTTTTTAACATCCATAGATATTTCGCCACCAGTGGGATCTTTAGGAATGAGGGCAGTAAAGCTGTGCAGAAAATCAGTCTTCCCATCACACGAATGCTCAAGATCATGAAATAAACACACTCCTATTCCAAATCAGGATCAAAGCTCAAATTCACAGCCCCAGAACCCAGTCTCGGCAATCACAAAACTACACAGTCTCATCTAGTTTCACATCTGGAAAAAATGGTCAAACACCTCCTAACATTTTTGGCTGCCGTTTCTCGCCAATACAAGATGCACCTGCTCCCCAAGCAGCTCTGCAGCCCTGGGGATCCTGTGAAGGCATGCAATGGGGGCGCAGGCGCTCCCTTACAGCGGCTACTTGGGGATAAGGTCGAAAGACAACTTTAGCTGGGTCTGAGCAACCAAGGTGGTGGATATTTCACAAAGAAAGATTCCTTTTAAGTTGCTTTAAAGGGCTGTGGCCAGTTGAAAGACAGATTCGCATCTGCCCATGGCGATTCATCCCTACAGTGTCCCCAGGCAGGATGTATTGCATGGTTTGGGACACAGGACTGCTTTCTAACACGTCCTCTGTGACTTTATAGGAAGGATGGCAACTATGGACGTAATTATTTGGTTACCTGGACTATATCCAGAAATGTAGTGTGGTCCTGTGCTCCTGGCCTGTTGTTTCAGACACAGACAGTGGAGCTGGCTCTGCATGGACATGTTGAGCTGAATTTAGAGCCAACTCAACTCCCTGTGCTGCAGCTAATTAGAAGGTGCCTCCAGTGGGTAAGATACTGGAGAAGAGCTTTAGCCATGGCAAACCGCAATCTCCAGCCAGTTTCAAATCCACGCACCCCAGCAACTGCAGAAGTGCTTTCTACTCTGTGCAGACCACATTTATTAGTATTTGTGTCTTAAGTTTTTCATCCTTCATTTCCCTTTACATAGTTTTAGTTTTCTCAGCCAATAAGAATGATTTTATTCTTCTTAATTATTTTTTTAGGTTTCACATAGTAATTAATGCACTTTTCTTCAGCAGTATAACCTATTAGAGTAGTTAAAATATTAAATGATGACTGCTGCCAGATCCAAGGGACCAAGAAACATAGGTTTTTCAATAGCCACTTTGTCTTCATCTTTTGAATTAGCTTGCAGTCTGCTTTACATTTTTGGGTAAGTAATAAGATTTGTTGATTTGAATGAAGAACAATATAAAAATAAATTGCATTCTACTTTTAATTACATCGCCTTAATTTTTGTGGTGACACTCCAGGCTCTCGTATAATGTTGTTTAATGTTTACTTCTCTTTATTGATTTGATAATTTCAATACAAAAATATAATTTAATCTGCAAATTTCTACATTCATCGTTGGGGTGCTGTGCTCATTAAGGAATCAGTGGAATTCTGTCTTTTCTCCCATCTTTCACGCACATGCAGACATGTATGCTTTTTCTTAGGCACCAAATCCCGGCTACAGAGATACTTTTCTTCTCCACCGCTGTGAGACTGTGATCCTCCCCACGCTCGACGTTTTGGATCAGGGGGCTTGGTGTGAAATGGCCTGCTGCTCCAGGAAGCCCTTTTTTGGGACTCCTTGGAGGTGGTTGAAGAGAGCAGTGGGTTGGTCAAGAGCTACCGCCGGACACACTAGCCTCGGCGGGCTCTTTCTTCACCTGGGAAGTCAAACAGCCTGGCAGCACCGAGTGGCGTGAGTCCACCCAACCTCTGCAGAGGACGTGGTGGAAGCACATCTTGCGAAAGTCCATAGAAACCGTAAGATGAGCCCAGCCTTATCGCCTTTGGCTTAAGGCGAGAGTGACGGCCTTACTGCTCTCCAGATGCCATTCAGAAATAGCTGTGAGAATGCAACCAACCCACAACAAACCTTCAAACCTTCCTTCCTCCATCAAAACCAACGTCTCTAACTTACCTCTTCCACTCACCTCAGCTGTCTCGGAGAGGAGCCCTGGGCATTACTCCATCCTACCCCAGGCAGTGTTAGACACTCAGCTAAATCCCATCTTTGTTGACTGGACTTGAGTTGTTTGCCTTTCAGTTTTAGAGCTCCAGATGTATTTCAGAGTTTCTAAGAAGTTGAGCAAAATTAAACTTTTCTTTCAAAAATCCATCATCATAAAACTGTTTCCCTCCCCTCTTCATTAATGATTTACTTTCTGTGGAATAAATGCACCAACTGAGGACAGAATCATTATTAAAAACTCAGTTAACAACACAATATTACTTTGGTCCTTTCATTTCCTCCACTATTATAAAATTCAAGATTCATTTCATCTATTAATATTAGCAATCTATTTTTTTTTAATTTTGACCAGGCACAAATTAAAGGGGGAATGATATTATGGAAGCAGCACTAGAACTTACTCCTTTTTTTGTAAAATCTATTTTTTCCCTTCCATCAGTTCTCCCATTGCATCTAATATTGGCTTCTTTTGTATTGATACTCCCAGTGACTTCATTTGATACCTGGCATTACTCCCATGGAAGTCAATTGGAAGAGGCCAACAGACCTGCTTGGAAGGTGATTAAAATTAAGGGTCAGTGAAGACCCGAAGGCTGGCACATGGGTTGGGGAGTAAGGGAGCTGGTTTCTGGTCCTAGCCCTGCAACAAAATTGCTCTGTGACCCTGCATAAGTCATTTTTATTTCTCTGTACTGCAGTTTCCATGTGTTTAAAATAGAAACAAAGAGTGTTTGCTGCTCATTGTTCAAGTCTCCTAGCAAATAAAACGTGAAGTATAAGAGCTAACTAAGCCAGATGGCACAGATCCTTCTCTCAAGAAATCTGTGTCCTGGAGTAGCAGCAGTGAGGACAGAGGCAGAACAGAGATGCACTCTGTTTTTCCAAGAGGTCACGAATTGCTCCTGTTCCCTTTTTAACAGATCCTTGACGGTGGGTTCCAATGAGATCTCCTTTGTGCCTCTCCAACACTAAACATAAGTGAGATTTCTCTGCAGTATTTCACATGGAAAAGCACCGCTCATGTGCAGTGTTTCTTTGTCAAAGAAAAACCTAATTTTTAATGCTCTAGAATAACCAGCTTCCACACTTAGCTTGTTGTGTACCCCTGCAATCCTAGGAGCTGCACAGCAGCTAAATATGCATGGGCTTGCTATTGTGGCAGGCCTTCCTGAATTCCTTGCTGAATTCCAATGGTTTCAGCAGCAACTGGAAGAAATAGGAAAAGAAAGTTGGGTAAAACCTTCTAAGAGGCCCCAGGTACAATCAACAATACCTCACCCATCTTCCTGCCGTGACAATTCCACAACAGTCTGTCCGAATATATCCCTGAACTATCCATAGCACTGGAAAGTTTTTCCTGATCATTTACCTATGTCTTTCCTGCTGAAGCTGAAGCCCACTACTCACTCTACTTGGAGAAGGTATAAGCCTTCGTTGTACCACTCCTCATCGGCCTTGCATGTATGTGCAACTTGCTCTGTCTCACCTCGGTCCCCTCTTCAGACCACACACTCCCTTTCCTCAAAGGCACGTTTCCCACACCTCCAATCTTTTATTTGCGCCTCTCTGGGCTTTTCCCAGCTGAGCCATATCTTTCCTGAGGTGTGGAAATGGTTCTTGAGCCAAGACCCTGCCAAGCTGAATGGAAAGGTTGTCCTGTGCCTTCTGCAGCGCGCGCCTCTGAACAGGTATCCCAGGAGCACTGCCGGAGTTTTGCAGCGCTGGATTTCTGCTGTGCTCCCGAGCATCACAGCCCCGGATCTTTTTCTGCACAGCAGCAGCCTGGCCAATTGCTCCTCATCTTGTATTTGAGAAATTGATTTTAACTCCCCTGCCAGGGAGTGCAACATTTTAATTACTTCTGTGGATAAAGCCCGTTGTTCCCATTCTGATCAGGACTTAAGAGATAAGTAAAGCAAAGCCTATCAGAGATCCTGCAGAAGCTTGAGCTGGAACCCAGGCCACTGGAATAGCCCCAGCCAGTACCTGTGCCATATGTCCTTCACCCTTCTCATCCTTGTTCCATGCCCCTTTTTTTTTTAATCTTTCCTCTCCTCCATTATTATTGAATTCTTTTCAAATCTGGTGTCAGTAGCCACTTGCAACCATTTAAATTTTGGTAGGGGAATAATTAAGGGTCTGTGCACTATCCCATAGCATGGATAGGCCACAAAAAAATGGGAGATTGGGTGCTTGCTGGATTATTAATAATTTCCCTGCTGCTGGTTCCTGTTTCTCCACACATATGAGCAGCATTTGATGGCAAAAATAAAGGACAAAATCGGTGACCTTTGGGAGCAAGAGAGGCTGAGTAGATACGGGGCTAGGAAAGCCAAGACATGAAGTGTAGACTTCTTTCCAAAGGACCTAATCCCAATTCAGGGGACACGAAGACACCTACAGATGGATAAAACCTTGAGGCTGGATACAAAAATATTTCCGTCTCATTCTTCTAAAATCCATGGAGAGGCACTGCCTGTGCCAGGAACCCACAATACCCTGGCATCACAGCCTGCAGGGCTGGCTGCTCTCACTTCATTTCTCACTGATAATATGCCAAAACGTCCAGGACCTGAACCCCGTGAAGTGCTAGAAGAGCAGGTTCCTCTCACAGGCATGACTGAGTGCAGCAGGACTTTACCTGCACCTCTACTGGCAACGTGTCACTCCTGTCTCTCTGCAAAATTGATGGACCAGTGGTTGGATTCTTAACAGAATAGTTTTCATACTTTGTACTTTTTATGACAAGCGGTATGTTCTGTGCTATGAAGCTAAGGAAACAGCCCGAGAAAGGGCGCTAGGGCAGCCAGGTAAGCAGCGGTTGATCGGAGGGTAGAGAGGTAAGACCAAGGTGAAGCCCCTGAGGGCCAGAAATTGCTTGGATGAGCCCATGCAGAAGCCCTCCAGCTTCCCAAACACCTGCAGTGTAACTGGGAGGGCTGAACAGAGGGAAGTGCCCCAGAACTGAGGGGCACATGCCAGAGATGGTGGCACAGGGAGTCCAGGACTTCAGCAAGGGAATTCAGCCCCTGAGATACAGCTAAGCAGCCCTAGGGATGGAGTGAGGGTCATGCTGTGCAGCCAGAAATATAAAGGAAGGGGCAAACTGGTCTGTTTTGGCTTTGGTAGAGTGAGGAGAGACAATGATGTGTAAAAGCTGGAGCAGAAAGCTGGAGCAATCCAGCCCTCACGTGCTCAGTAAGGACCAAACTGCATCAGGGAAGGCTGAGGTTACACAGGAGGGAAAATGTTCTGCAGGCAAAGCTTGTGAAACCCCGGGAGCCTGGAGCACCATGCAGTGTCCAGTGCTGCAGGAAGAGGTTGGATGAGCATTTCCCAGGAATGGCACAGGTTGAATAAACACTGCCAAAGGGAGGAGGATTGACTGGATGACACCTGAAGATCCCTTCCGACATTAGCTCCCCGCTTGCAGCCTGCCAGCTGCCAGCATGTGGGATGAGTTTCCTCAGGGCAGTTTACAACAGCATTTCCACATGGTCAGATACAGACACTTGATGGTGTAAAACCAAACTCTGGTCCCAGTAAAGACAAAAGGAAAACTACCTCGCTAGTGATGTCCAATTCATTACTCAATGCCATGTAACACAATAATGTTACACTTCAAAGCTTAGTGCATCCGCCTTGCTCTATTTATACTGTGGTCTTGAGTGTTTATCACCTCCTGCTAATGGCTGTAGAGTATTGGCCGCAAAAACTTAATTATTTGCCTTCTTTGAGAGGGTATTTTTCCTGATTAAAGCCTTCCTGAGAGCGATGCAGGAAGCACTTGGCCCCACCGGGCATTCTTATACACTAAGCACTAAAATCTGGGACAAAGGCCGATAATCTGGGACAAACTCTAAAAATACACCAAGCACTCCAGGACATATTTTATTGGTCCTTCCATACATGCCTTGAGTGTGCCAGGAGGCAGAAGGCCACGAGTAAGAGTAGTGAAAGTAAACCCGCCAGTGCGGTCCAGCTGGCTGCAGGAGGGATACGGATGCTTTCCTTAGGCAGAGCCATTTCAAAGAGAGGCACAGCACCTCCGTATGAACCTTTCAGTTGTTGAAGCTCAATTGCAACCAGTTTAAAAGCCCCAAGTCTAACTTTTTAAATTAAAAAAATTGGAGTTTGAAAGATGTTCTTCTGCCAACCAGACACCTGGGGAGGGGGGAAGGTGGGGAAGCTGGAACGATGGCCTTGGCTCTAGGTTGCTGTAGCCATCCTATGAACTTTAAAACACCTGCACTACACTTTCAGGTAAAACATCAATTGCTGAAGACAACGTGGGTAAATACCTACCATTCTCTTTGACAGCAGATGATAACTTAAATGGATAGGATTAGGGAACAGTCTAAGGGCTGTGACTGAACATGGTGTTCTCGCTCTGCAGTCAAGGACTGTTGTATTCCCAGGCTCTTTTTCAGGTGTTGCAAAACCCCCGTGGGATCTGCTGGCAGCCACTCAAAAGAATGCTGCCCTAACCTGGTCCAAACACGCTCCAAGCACAGAGGCTTTAACACCTTGCCCTTTCACTGCCATCCCCAGCTGGTGTCAGCAACGCTGGCTGTAGCACAAAGCAAAGTGGAATGACCAGGGTGATTTGGGAGCTCCTGAGCTCCAAGCTCAGAGCATTGCTCCGTGGATAGCCTCACTCTATGGATGGGATGATTTTCTTTTGCCCTTCTTCTTGTCCATCTCACAGTGTCTTTGTAGATAACCTCTGTGCGAGCAAAATGATCTGATGATGGGACCTGTACTTACTTACCTTCACCTTTTAATGGAAGGAGGACAGAGTGCTTTATGGGCAGACAGCAAGAAATTAATAGAATCCCATTACTGGAGGCTCACAGTCACCAGGATTGTCACCAAGATGCGATTCTGGTGTTGCTACCAGCAATCTGAGAGAACATTTTCTGACAGGCATCCTGGCAGTCTTAAACACTTCAAGCAGAAGAGATGTTGCTGCCATGGCACTTGGTAATCTGAATAGTTAAGTACCATCGGCTGGTAGAAACATCTTCCACCAAATTTAAGATGTACTGACTTCAACTTGCTGCAACATGCACTCTTGGTAGTTAGAGAGATACTTTGTCTTTTTGGGAGCTAAGCACCACCAATAGTGAAATGACTGTATTTGTATTTTACAGGGAAACTGGGGCAGAGAGCTTGAAAGCAGGATATTAAAATGAATGTCTACACTTTGGTACCATAGTCCACTTACTCTGCTTTTCCTGACTACTGGCCACTGGCTTTTGCAACAGCCAGAGCTTTTGTACCTGAGGTTCAGGGAAGTACCGCTGTGAGCTGTGAGAACAGCACAGCTTGGTGTTCCAGGTGAATCTGAATGCTGGTTTCTCATCACTAAAAAGCATATGCTTAAGGGCATAAGACAAAGCCGGCGGCCACAGTAACCTTAAGTGCGGTGAATCCCAGTGAAGAAAATACCCGAAAGGAACATCAAGCATTAGGCAGACCTTTGATGCTATGTCCTGTGTTAAAAAAAGGTGGAAAATGCAGTCCTCTACCAATTAAGCATATACCGTCATTGCAGAATTAGTCATAGGGTGTCCGTAATCCTCCTTGTCTGAGCACAGAAGTCTCCAGCTCGAGCATGGGTGTGCTTTGGTTCCCGGTGAGCTGGCATGGCTTGGGGGTATGGCTTAGAGCCTGAATTTTCCTTTCTGGGGAAGGTAATCCACTAACGGTACAGCTACCATCCAGCACCAACCATCCTCCGCAGCCGTCCTGCAATTATGTTCCCCGCCCAATAGGCCAGCCAAGTTATCCCCGATTTAAAGGGAAATAATTATACGACAACTCTGTTGGTTACAGCGGTAAAAATAACAAGCTATGCCCCAGAAGTCCTAACAAAATTAATGGGTAAGTAAAGTGACACTGAAGATCCAACTTGAACAAAGCTTTGGCATGCTACTCCGACACCGGGTGACACATGCCAGTTGCTGCTATTTACACTTTAATCAGAACAACCAACCAAACAGGGAAGAGTTCAAATGCTGGAGGACTGCAAGACTGCCAGTTTACGGGCATCTTAGTAACAGCCCCCCTTGCTTGGTATATTCTTCCCCTATCCGTCAGCATCTGATGCCTTGCTCTTTAGTCTGGCGCTACGGAAAGCTATAAAAAATACCTTCGTACAGTTTAGGGCCCATTCTGTCTGCCATATCACTCGCTATTTTTACCGGCCGCACCGAAGCCAGACCGCAAAGGGCAAATTTGTTAACGTGGGTGGGCTTTTTTAGTGCGAAAACCAAGGGCTCGTACAGACAGTAGCAAAGACCATCTGCATCCACGTCTGGGAGTTCAGGCTCTAATTTAAAGCTGTTTCAAATATAGAAATTCCAGCAAAGTTAATTGTAGCTGCATTATGGAGAGGTGACAGCCGTGAGTCCTTAGAAAGCAGGGGAAGGTTTAAATCTGCCTCAGCTCTGTTCCCTTTAGAGTTAGGCAAAGCCACCGGGAGCAGAGTCAGGCTAATACTGGGTACAAATCCTACCAGGAAATTCTGCAGGTGAGATACTGACCAGACAGCAACATGACTTCTTGAAAATAAGGATAAAGTCCTTGAGCAAAACAACCTTTTCCCCACATGTTGAGAACCGTGCAACACCACCCTGCTCTATTAATTGGCCTGTGCTTTTAAAAGCTTCCTAATTCTGCTCACAAATGAGAACTTAGCTTACTGTTATATTAAGAAACTGCTTCATAGTGTGGGTTGGTTATTACTGGGAAGCACTTAATTACAATAAAATGTGTCGTTAAAGTGACATTTTATTTACTCAAGGTTATGAATATAAATTGTTTTTTCTTACCCATGCATTTTGAAAGGGGAAGGTAGAGGCTGCGATCCCGGGAGTTACTGTAGGCTGAGTGATTTCCTACTAGCAGCTTTAGGATATGGAAACTGCAGCCTGTAAACCAGTTTGCTGTCTCGGAGCATCAGCACACATTTCTCACCTGTTGCAAGTAATGCAAGTTTCGCTTAAGCAACTGGAAACGGGTCCCTTTAATTGCATCAGAGCTCTGTAATCTGCCACGAACCGACGGCGAGCTGAAAAATAAATCCCCATTAGCGAATACGTGAAGAGATAAAGGAAACGTTGGGTCCCCTTCCCCCCAGTATTTTCCGTGTTTTATAACACCTCTGTCAGTATAAATTTCTATTCACTGAAGAAATTACATTTCACGAGAGCTACAATAGGATTTGAAGATAAATGACACGCGAGCACTGCAGTTTTGTACAGGCTTAAGTGATCCAAGTGTCTTTATCACGTGCGGGGTATCAAAATACATGAATTTCACTTGTTACAACAGTCACACGAGAAAGATTGAGTGTCATATGAGGCTGCAAAGCACAAAACCACCTTAGCTAAAATATATTTTAGCACGGGAGGGTTTTTTAACTGTTAAGTATAATTATTTTAAAAATGGTCTGAACTGTACAGCTCTAATGATAACTGGAAAGGGAAAAAAGCTCTTGAAAACGCCGCTTGTAAGGGCACTCCCTGCAAGCACTGCCTGCCCTTAACACTTGCTGCCTCTGTTCATCGCTATTCCCGAAATTCTTGGAGGCTGACGAACTTTTTAAGTGTCATCTTGCTAAGGCTGTAACATTATCTCCAGTGACAATACTCACTCCTGGGCTTTTATGTTGCAAGCAGAGAAAACATTTTAGCGTTTCAAGAGGGTAAACATCTCCCTGTGAAACAATGTAAGCAAGACTGGCTGAAACGCTGGCGTTTAAGAAATGAAAATTCAGGGTATTGTTTATCCCTGGGCAAAAATCGCCCTGGGCCGGCCCCTCTGTGGGTTTGCTCTTTGCAGCATCGCCCGCGCCACACAGCAGCACGCTGTCCGGGTGCAAAAGGCCACGCTTCGCCCGCCTTACCGGATGGCTTTAGGACAGCATCCGAAGCACTCTGGGCCCGTTTCCTCAAAAGCGATGACAGCCGCGTGACAAACGCGCTCCCAGGTCTCTGCCTGTAAAGCACAAATTCAGGTACTGTGAAACGGGGCTTTTCATAGCGCAGCGATTAAAAATAGGAGCAGTGTCGGCCAGGGAGCGTTTCAGGCTGGAGAGGGACGCAGCCCAAGCGATGGCTACGTTTGCCACGCCGCCTGCTCCCGGGGGCTGGTGTTTCCTTGGGATGAGCTCCACGTCTCGTTGGAGCTGATCACGGGACGGGGCCAGTACAGTGAAACTGTGGGCCGTGTCTTATCGCCCCACGCCTTTCAGACACTTGGTAGCTGTTTTGAAGAACTTATTCCTCAAATGAAATCAGCAGAAATATTGACCCGTTATTTGCTTTCAAATGAAACAAGGGGCCTTACAGGAAATATTGACCGCTCTGACAAGACACGTCTCCTTATTTTCCATCCATGGTTTGCCTCGCTGGGTGACATTACCCACCTTGCTTTTTCCGTGCCACAGACCTGCCCAGCAGCAGCTCTTTGCGGGCTTGTTTTCTGCTGCTTTTTGCTCCAAAAATTATTTTCCTGAGTATTTTTGTAGCTTTATCAATTGCACTGTCCGCCGGTGCACGTGTCAGCTGTAGCTTTCCCCCCAGAGTATCGTGTTTAAAGTTGTAACCGCTATATTCCTGCCGCTCTATTCCTCTTACAGTAAACATATGAATGAGGTATGATACCATGAATGATACTATTAATCAGTTTATTGCAACCCCATCTAGGAATCCCATTCACAGTTAAGACCTTGTCACACGAGTGCTATATGTATATTAAAAGACTCCAGCTTCAAAGAGGTTACAAGCTCTTGTAAAAGCCTCCTGAAGTTTCCTGCGAGCTTCTTCCTGTGAAAAATGTACATATTTCTTCTTGGAACAAAACGCTTCTCAAACTTTTAAAAGAATGATTCATGTTTACTCTTATCTCCCTCCAGAGGAAAAAGCAAATGGTTTTAGAAATACTTTCAGCCTTTGCTCCCCATCGGACAAATTAGCCAGAGACAACCTGCGGACTCACGGCCGTGCGCGGGAGCCCTGCCGGGGCGCAGCGTCCACGCCGCAGCCCTTTCTCCCCATGAGTCCGTGGACCTTGCAGATCCTTGGGAATGACCCAACTTCAGCATCTTCCCTTCCTCTTCCTTCCCCTTAAGATTCCTTTGGTGCTCCCTAATGCCGTATTATTTGGTTATAATTAAAATAAATTGGGGAGAGAGTTCAATTCCTGTAACCCTGCCAATAGAGAAAACCTTATTAACCCTGAAACGGCCTGAAAATTGATGCTGCTGAGGTGCCCCTTCAGCCCTGGCACCCCTGGACACTGTCCCTGAGCGGTCACTCCCCCCGCATCTTGGGGTCATGGGACTCTCTGGGTGCAGGGGGCTCCGGGACCACGAGCAGGGAAAACACATTCGCTCCAGCCTGGAAAAGGAGGGTTTATTTTGTTGTGGTTTTGCTGTATTTTCCCCAGGACACGGTTTATTCCGACTCCCGGTGGGGGGCCCGCGCTGCTCTCCCTCCCCTGGAAAAGCGGCGGGCGCGGGGGGCTTCCCGGCGGCCACCCCCTTCCCCCGAGAGACTTCACCCCGCGCCCCTCCATCCTCCACTTCTCCCACCCCATGTCCCTATCCCCGCACGGGGGGGGGGGCGGCGCGGGAGCTGCGCGGCGCTCCGCGGGGCGCGGCCGTGATGGGCAGCGCCGCTCCCCACTCAGCGACCGCGGAGCCCCCGCGCCGCTCCGCCCCCCTCCAGCCTCTTTGTATCAAACATCCGGGTTTCCCCCGCTGGCTCCGCTGTGGCTTCTCCCTTTTTTTAGAAGCCATTTTGGACTCGGTTCAGGTTTTTTTTTTTTTCTTCAATTATTACAAAAAATAAAACCCCAACAACAACAACAAAAAAACCAACAACCCTCCCCATCCCCCCCCCCCCTTTTTTTTTTCCCCCATTCTTTCTCCCCCTCTCCCATCCCCTGTACATGGCAACTCCCGCCCCAGCCTCCGCTCGCTCCGCGCCCCGCGCAGCCCGCGATGCCGCGGCCAGCTCCCCCCCCCCGGCTCCGCCGCCGCTCCGCGCCCCCTCCGCGGGCTCTTGCCTGCCGCTGAGCAGCCGCCCGGGCTGCGGGGTCGGTAACCTCGCAAAGTTTCGCTGCCGGCGCTGGGAGCGCGTGTGCGTTGCACGGGGAAGGGGAGTGTGCGTGTGCGTGTGCGCGCGCGTTGCACGGGGCTGCGCGTGCCCTGCGCGGGGAGGGGAGGGGGAGCCTTGCGCGCACGCGGGCGTGTGCGCTCGCCCCTGCTGCTGGGGGAGCCGGAGGGGCTGGGTTGGGAGGAGGAGGAGGAGGAGGGGGAGGAGGAGGGGGAGTCGGTGTGTGGTGCACGCCGCGCTCCCAGCACAAAAGCCCAGGGAAAGAAACTCTTGGAAAGCTCGGAGCAAACGCCGGGGCCAGGCAGGAGCAGGTCGAACCGTCCGGGCGCTGCGGGGCTGTTCCTCTCCACTGGATACATTTTGCAACTGCGAAGGAATTAAATCCGATTTTTTTTTTTTTTTCAGGATTTTTTTCTTCTTTTTTTCTTCTTTTTTAAGAGAGAGAGGGCAGAGCCTCGCTTCTCCCCCCTTCTTTCACTCTCTCGACCTTTTTATTTTTATTTTTGTTTCCCTTGGGGATAGAGGGGCACGCGAGGGAAAAAAAAAAAAAGGAAAAGTAAAGGAATATGATTGCTTCGTGGCTGACTTTCGCCTTGCTCTGTGGAACTTTCTGTGCAGGTAAGTGCATTTCTGCGTGTTTACCTCCCGCTCGGGCTTACGGTCGCCTCTCCAAATGCAGAATTGAATGGGCCGTGCAATTATTTGCAGCCACCCTCCAGAGCAGAGCAAACCAGCCAGCCTGCAAACTGGGGAATAACCCCACCGCTGCCATCTGCTTCGTGTTCTTATTTTTTTTTTTCATTGCTTTTCACCCCCTCACCCCCCCCCCCCCCCCTCCGTTTTCTCCCTGCTTCGCAGGACGAGCCTTCCCGTGCTGCTTTTTGTTCCCTTCGGGCAGCCTGTGGGAATTAATGGCAATGTAAACACGGCGCGAGATCGAGGAAACTTTACAAAAAATGGGCATTTACTTCTGGGCGGGTGTTGCTGGAGTGGGGGGTGGGAGGAACCGGAGGGGTTACGGGGGAGAAGTTGGGAGCAAGCGAGAAGGAGACCTGGGGGGGTAGGGGGTCGCTCCGGAATGGTGCGGAGCCGCTCAGGTAGTGGCCGTGTGTGCGCCCCGCTCCTGCCGGTTGTGTAAGCCGGGGAGATGGAGGGGAGCCCCCCGCTTCCGCCCTAGGGGCACCCCCCGTCTTCCTCCTCAGCCCCCCAGGACGCCGCGATCCCGTCGGGGTTTCCCTGTTAGCACGAGCCGTTTGGGGCTGGCTGGCCCTGCGGGGAGCTGGGAGAAAGTTGGGGAAAAAGGGGATGTGCGGGGAAGAGGGGGTGTGCCCGGGGGAGCATCCCCCGGGAGGAGGCTTTTGTGGCGGGGGGTGCATGTTTATTTTCTATGTTCTGCATCCCGTTTATTTGATGGAACTGGCCTGGCCCCCCCCAAACTTCAGCTCCAGCCTGCGGGGGGGCGGTGAGGGGTGCGCGTTTTGCCGAGGGGACGCGGGGTGGAAGTTCGCCGAAAGCCCGGGCACGGCCGGGGAAGCCGGAGCGAGGTGGTGGTGGGGGGTGGGGGTCACCCGGGCTCCACGGGGCGCGGGGGTGCCCGCAGAGTGCCCTATCCCGTAAGGCGTGGGGCGGGAGGGGTCAGACCCCCTGTGCCCCAGCACTGAACACGCGTGGAGTCCCCACGCTCCCCACTTTCCCAACAAAAACAAGGAGGGTTTTTTTGGTTGAATTATTATTATTTTCCATTCATTTGTATTATCGTTGCGTATGCCCCGGGAGAAAACGGGCCGGCAGCAATTTGCCCCCTTTCCCCCTCCCTTGCGTTGGTCACCACAGCCCCTCGACCCCCTCCCTCCCCCCCCCCGGGGGCGGTTGAGCCTGCCGCCCCCCGCCCCGGCACTGGGCAGTAACTTGTTACGTTACCTCCATTCCCAGCCCGCGGTGGGGTGGGGGGTGTCGCGGGGGGGCTGTTTGTTCCCAGCGCTTCCCGGGGACAGGGTGTGGGAGGCAGCGATGCTGCAGCCGTGCCCTTTCCCCGCTCCGCGATGGGCAGCCGGGGAGCTCCCGTTGGCTTTGCCATCGCGGCCGCATTGGATTGCGGAGCGGCTGGGAGCTGGGGGTTCCCCGGGTGTGGGGGGACACCCCCCATCCCTCCCCGGGGCAGGGGTTGCCCGGCCGGGGCGCGGGGGCAGCGGGCGGCGGAGCCGGCCCCGGGGCGCTCCTGCAGCCGGGCTTCCTTTGTTCCGAGTGCCCATTAAATATGCGCTGCCACCGCCTGCCTTTGGCATTGGAAACGGTGCCGGCGCCTAATTATTTTTTGGTTTAAGTCACACCGAAAGTGTGAGGCGGGGAGGAGGGAAGGCAATAAAAAGGGAGCGGGCAATAAAAATAATAATAATAATAAGAAATTCAAATGATTTGATGGTGAGCGAAGCCGGCTTGGGCTTTTCTGTCTGATGGCTGGGACACTTGTACGCAGCTTTGTTTCCATGTGTTGGGAAGGGGGCTGTGCGGGCTTGTATTTACATAGCAGTGCTGAGGGAGGGAGAGCAGGTATTTGGGAAGAAGCAGGCGGTGTGTGTGTGCCATCAGCATTCGCGGTGCTCGGCGTTGCTATCATCGCAACAGCTCTCTTGGCTGGAAAATTCTATTATGTGCATAAAGGAGATTTATGGTCAATGTATTTTCTTTCCATATATCTTGGAATCCTTTTATCTCGGGTGATTCAATAAAAGGGATGGCTTCCGGGTTGGTTGGTTGGTTGTTGTGAGGTTTTTGTTTTGTTTTGTTTTGGGTAAGGGGTTGGGTTTTTGTTTAGTTTGGATTTTTTTTTTTTTTAAACGTGATCCTGTGGCTCTGTGTGTATAGTGGTAGAAATTAAGTTGGAGGGAAAAAAGCAGTTGCTTTAAAAAATTAACCTTGGAAGCTGCTTATCCTTTTCACAACACAATCTGACAGGGCATACCTACACTGACTTTTTCTCCCCCCTTGGAAAAATACAATAAAGAACACCCACCCCACCCCCCAAAGCATATAATTCTGTTTATTTGGAAAGGTCCTCTTGGATCATTAAATCAGTGCATTAGCAATTCTGTAAATCCCTCCCTCTCATTGAAGGCCTTTTTTGCCTTTCTTGTGATATTTTTAAGTATTTATCAATGCGATCTTTATTGTCCAGTTTTTCCTAAAGCTGTTCAGTCAAAAAAAAAAAAAAATCCAAACCCCAGACAACCTCAAATACCCAAAGTTGCCATGTGTTGCTCGGATTCATACCACTGGGCTTTGCCTGAAGTGTCTCTTTTGTGTGCGTACATGCTAGGACTGTGCGAAAGTGGTGGGCTTTTCAAAAATTGCTTGACCTCCATTGTTGATGCTTCTCATAGCTACCTTGGCTGGCTGTAACAAAGCAAGCACGGGCTGCTATTCTTTAAGGAAAAAAATCTGTTATGCTTAATTTTTGGAATACTGAGGATTCATTGAGGAAAACATTATGTTCATTTTTAGACCTTTGTTTGCAAATTTTCTGCAGCCCAAATGTTCAGAAATCATGTTTTAATCTATGAGCTTTAGAAAATACAGAAGGTGTAAAAGGATTTGTCTTGCAGAATGCATTGCTAACATATTTTCCTGAGCCATTACATTACTTTTATTTTGGTTCGAGTTTAAGTAGTGCCATGCAGCAATGAACTGTGCTGCAAATGGATCTGATCTCTTTCACTGTCTTGTATTTATCCTCTTGTGCTTGAGAAAGGGAATAAAACTGGCTTCATTAGCTTGCTAATTAAACACAATGAAGTGCATGGCCCAAGGTTAATGGCAGTGGCCTTTAAAAACACAAAACTCTTGAACAGGTGTTTGGGATATATATTTTTTTTAATCTGTCATCAAATCTAGATAATTATACCACTGAGATAACCATTGTCACAGCTCTGTGGAGAGGAAAATGCTATGTTAGAGATGCGAGTGTGCAGTGTATTATTTTTAGTGGCATTATTTATAAACACCTCTCCAGGTCCTGCACAGCCTGTGGTTTAACTCCCCTAACACACACACACACCCCATTTCAGAGCACCTTCTGCGCCTTCCCTTTGGTGTAGCTTTTTGTGGCTTGGGCAGGGTTAACGATTCGGCATCCCTGGACCCAAGTGAGAGTCTAACCTGAGCCTGGGTAGTTAGCTCAAGTATTTACACGCTGAAATTTCTGCCATTTCTTGTGTCTCTGAGCAGCCCATCCAGGCTGTGAGGCTGCTGCTCGCTTGATGAGATAGTAAGAACCAGCCAATTAAAGCGGAGGTCTCTTACTCCCCACGTTCGAGCTGTCACCAGCCTCCTGTCCACTCTGGTCTCCATCAGCTAAAACACGCTTGTCAGGTTTTTTTGTGCTTTACGTGACGCAACAGTTGTAGACCTCCCCTGCTGCCACTGAATAGATGGTAGAGAAGAAAGAAACAGGCCAGCCCCACTTTTTCCTTCGTTCTGTTTTTTTTGTTGTTGTTGTTTTTGTTCTCTCCCTCCCATCATTTTTCCCCCTCCCCATCACGTGTGCTCTCCTTGCTTTGCACATCAACCTAGCCGGGTTTCCTGGCTTTGCCAGTTCTGGGAAGCAGGACACAGGTCCAGGTGGAGGAGGAGCAGCTTTTGGAGTGCTGCTAATGGGATTGCTGTTAGGACCAGCCCAGGAATCCCGCTGCTGTGGTTTGCATCATGCCTAGTCCATGGAGCGGGTTCCTCTGCAGAAGTGTTGCAGATGTAAAAGGAACCAAGGGATGTTTATCAAGAGCGAAGGAGGCGGATGGAAGAGACGGTTTGGGGCTGGGCACCCAGCAAAGGTGTACTTGTGTGCTGTGTTCACGTGGTGCTCGTTTCTAGAAAGCCAGGACAGCTATAAAATAGAAGTCAAAGTCGCTCCGCTTCTGGGCCTTGTAGTGGAAGGTGTTATGGCTGTCATGTTTTCAGGGCCTACTTTCAGGATTATTCCTAAAATTCAGTGTTAATAGTACTTGACTGCATGGGGCTGCGCTAGAACAGTCAGAATTACATGGGATTTCGATAGCTTTGTTATCTTTCAAGCCCCATAAGATATAACACTATTCTACCAAACACACCCAGGACAGTTATTTTGAGTTTAACGTGGTAGATGTAGCCTAAAAAGTTGTGGAGGTTACTGATAACCCCTTTGCTGTGCATGGCCAAGGCAAGGTAGTTGGCTGGATGCCCTTTCTTCAGGGCGTACCGCACCCAGTGCCGTAGGCACGGCCTCTCCTTGTGGTGCCTCCGTCCTGCGCCTGGGAATCCGTGTATCCGACCCCGTCAGCCGGCGCTGAAGAAGTGTTGCTGTAATTTGGGAAGGGTGAAGGCAGGGGAGAGAACCTGGTTGAGTTCAGTGATAATCCAGACCCAAGTGAAAGCCCTGATATGGGGTCTTACCCTCAGCTATGGTGACCGAAGGACTACTTACGTGCTGAAAAAGTCTTGCGAAGGCAACTCTTAGGAAGTTGGGCTTGGTCGGTTCCTGCTTCAGGGTTGGCTTTCTCTTGCTGTTGGACTGAAGGAGTGGTGTCAGAAGGTGGGACCCTTTCCAGGTTCCTTGGTCAGCTGCGGGCAGTGATGCGGGCAGCGTGATGCCATGCCTTGGTGCCACCACAGTACCCTGCACCGGTGTTCTCGCTGTAACAAAACATTGTAGGAAGTTGGGAAATGGGAACTGCGGAGTGTAATCTCTGCTTTAAAGAGGTGTTGTCTTTCCCTTTTATCCCTCCTTGGCCTTTGATTTTAAAACTAGCAGGGGGGTGTGATTTTCTTGCCTGGCCAATAGCGCTGCCTGGATCTGAATTATTCAGTGTAGCACTTGGCATTCTGCACCCTGTTCCCACTTAAGCTCTTTTTCGCCTGTTCCTTCATGTGGAGATTTTCACATCAGTGAAATTGGATGTGTTTAAGAGAGGTGTTTGTGGCCACAGCATTCACCAGTATAAGCTCTCCTCTCCCCTGCCTTTCCCCTCCATTAACCATTGAGGATCAACGAATGTCTAATCGCTTCTCTTCATTATTACTTCATTCCAAAATAATTTTGTATTTCTTTAGTCATTTGTTCCTTTAAGGTATATAAAAAAATATATATGTAACTTTCCACCCCCTTAAATCTTCCTTGTAAGTTTTCTTGGAGCCACTGAAGTCAAAGGGGCAGAGAAGTAAATTAAAGATGAAACACTCTGCCTGCATTCTGCAGACCCAGCACATTTTTTGATTAGATTTGAATATAACTGTTGGTCTTTTTCACCAGTTTCATGTTCTTTTCTCTCTGTCATCTTCCTTCTTTACTACAGTATAGCTTCAATTCAAACTAAAAGTTAAGAGCAGCAATTGCCAGTGTACACTGTAAAATAATAATATGCTTCCCTCCAGCACACAAGTGCCTCTTTTTTTTTTGCCAGTATTCGAGTCTTGTCGTTCTGATTATGTTATTGCATGTGGCATCGGTCCATCGGGCTACTTAAGAAAAAAATATGTTGCTGGTGTCTAGGTGCCTTGGAAAAATACGACTCCTCTTCTGCAAAGTGCTGTTTGTGTAGAGTAGGTCCCTGCCCCAGAAACAGTGAGCAGAGGGACCAAGGACAGGAAAACGTTACTCTCTGCAAGTGGTCCCTGCTGCATCATGTAGTGGCTCACCCCAGGTCGTACCACATATTTTGTACCTGTACTAAAACAATAAGCTGCGCGAGGAAGTGTTTCTGTGTTGGGTAAAATCCAGCTTTAGCCTGGTAATGTGCTCTGGCCGCCTTCTGTGATTTTTTTTTTTCCTTTCCTTTGGTTGACTGTTGGAGGTGGTTGGTGTGTTTTTGCTCTTAGAGAAGATCCTTCCCTTTTGGGTTGGGTTGACCACAAGCAGGGACTGGCTCATACATACAGGTTTGTAAATTTAAATATGAAAGAAAGCGGAAGGAGCGAACCTGTTTGTGCTCGGCTGGAGGAAGATGCGAATTACCCATTTCTCATTAATAATTCTGCCATTTCCAGCTTGGTGTGCCGTTTCACTGCAGATTCGGTTTCGGATCTTAGGGGAGCTCTGCGGGCAGGAGGTTGCTCAGGGGAGGGTGCGGGGCTGGGTGCACGCAGGGCTGCCTCGCAGGGTGCTGGGCAGGCGACAGCTCTAACCCGAAGCGTTGTGTTTTGGCTCACTGCTGGGGTTGGAAAACGGGTGTATTAAGGAGCTGAAATGAGCCTGTTAAAATGTTTGCACAGGAGCTGTTAGAAGTATCTGTGGATGTTTGGTCCTATTCCTACAGTGGATAATTTATGGGATGTAACAAGTTTACAGGGTATTGCCACTTCCATGACTGGAGTGACTTCTCTGCGACTGTGGGAGTCAGTGGCAGGGCAAGGGTGTTGCTTCCCATCCTCTTGTGTCCGTGGCTGGTGCTCTGACCACCCTGTTATCCTTATTATTTTTGTCCACCTGGAATTAAATTTTCTGGGGAAAATGGAATGTTCTGTTAATTTTATGAAACCAGAGGCATAATTTTGTTTTCTTTCTCCTGTCTCAGTCTCATGCTAATAGATCCATGTGAGTTCCTCCTCTTTAAATAAAAAGAACAAATCACGTTCACGAAAAGATGCAGTGCTTTCTGGTCTAAGATACTTTAATCTTCCCTCTAAGTGGATACTCATGCAAATTAAGACATGCATTTTGAACTCGACGCCTCATGTCTAATATCTACCCTTGTGTGACTATGGAAGAAGAAAAAGGGGCTCACGGGAGCAGCGGGAGTGTGGCAATCCTCCTCCACTAGAGCTGGAAATGGAATGTATTGCTGTCAGTTTTACAGGGAAAGAAACAAAAATGGGGAGAGATGAGTTGTACCTCTGGCACTTCCCAGACCAATCCAAAATCCCAGGCCTAGACTGAACGAGCCCCAAAGCACAGCAGCAAAGGTTGTCATATTGAAAAGTCCACGTTAGCTGACAGTGTGATGTCTTAGATGCTGTGACTGTCTCTACCTTTTTTTATTTAATGGTTTTCCCATTACAGAACTTGTTTTCTAACTGATAGCAGAAGTTTAAATTTTCCATGTGGTACCTGTAGTGCTAATGTAATGCTTCTTCCTAATTTATTGCTCCAAGGTGTGAGATTATAAGCATTTGAGTGGATGAGAGGGATGAAGTTAGCTCCATTTGTGCCTGATATACCAAATGGTCAATCTAGGCGGCCAGCCCTTCTTTCCTCCAACATTATCTATTTAAAATGCCTTGTGTAATGTGTGCAGCTTCTTAAATTTGGCTTTTAGGAATATATTTTGCTTATACATAATTTACCTCCACAGACAGTTTTGAATTCCTGGGAGGGAGGAATGTACCCGTGGGTCTGAAGTGAAGAAATGCTCAATCAAGCTCTGTCTCCTTTTTGTGACTTTTTAAGAGCATTGCAGAAAATGAGGGTATTTCAGGCTTTTTAAGCCCTTCTAGTGCTATTCTCACATTTTACAGTCTCTAGCTTGCTTCTGCAGACTGGTGGCTGTTGCTGCAGTTTGGCCGAGCTGTCTGCAAACTCCCATCTCCAGTGGCTCTATTTGCTATCAATACTTCCTTTTTTTTTTTTGGGAAACAATGCCATTTAAGCTTTGCACGGTTGATGTCAAGGCCTTTCTCTAGAGTAGCAAGCTGAGCTTTACTCTGTTAAAGTTGAAAGGAGACTGTGGTACTAGTCTTGGAAGAGCAGGTGAGCTTCGTAGGCACTCAAGTGCGAGGAGGTATTTGCTTTGCTCGAGACCCGTAGGCTGCTGCGCGGATTTGCAGAGGTCCCTGTACTCAGCAGAGGGGAACTACAGTTGACATGAGATGTGGCAAAGTGCAGGTTTGCCGTTGCCTTGGTGGTAGTCTTCTCCTGGCATGTTCGTTCGTGGGACAGCTGAGATGGTGGCACAACCTGTGGGCACGCGGCTGGCTGGCTTGTTTCTCCGTCTTTCTGTTTCTTTCCCCAGTATGACAACTGAAACTCAGCAGGGTTTTTATTGCTGCTTCAGTTCCTGGGAGTAATTAATGGGTTAAGAATGCTAATTCCACTGTATGTGTGCAGGCTGAGAAATTCAGTTGTCCAAGGGTTTTCCTGGTGGGAGTATCCAGTTACAGTTCGGCGGCTATTGGCTGGCTCTCGGGTGCACAAAAGTTTGAACTTGAGATCCCTTGCTTTCACATGCACCCACAACTTATCAGGCACTTCTATTTTTATAGGAAAGTCTCTGCTAAAGCACATTTTTATGCCTGGAGGAAGGCATTTTCCCAAGTAGCTATTGCAGTTGCACTGGAAAACGCTCACCTGCTTGCCTTCTGAAATGTGGGTTGGGGTGGTGGTGATAGGCACCATTGCTGACGTACCTGAAGCAGTTCCCTGCTGTGAAATTCCCGTTTATGTAGGGCACCTGGGATGCACGGGAGGGAAAGCTTAGCACAACCCGAAGGAGAAGAGGACGGTGCATTTGATACTTGGTGCTGCCTTACTGGGATATCGGCTCTGGCTGCTGGCAGGTGTGGCGGTTTGAGACTCCGGTGATGATACTGGAGCTGTGGCACCTCCAGCTGAAATGGTGCGTGTGGACCCTTGGGTGGGGATGCTCTCATGCAGCGTGCCCAGCCACAGAGCTGCCTCATCCATGCTGCCGGCAAAATATTTCAAAGACACATATATGTATGTTTGTTTGTTTAAAAAAACAAAACAAAAATACCCCAAACAGAACCTAATGGAGATGAACGTTTTTATCTGATCACTGTTGTTTTACTGCCTTGCTGTTACAACAGACCATAATCTTTTCCTCAGGCTCCTGGAGCATCTTTTTAAAGTGAAAGCGTGAAGCAGGGGCCTGCAGAAAGGGCAGGCTCGGCATGCTTAGTTACAGCAAGAAATTCTCGTGTAGATTTTAATCAGCTTTTAGTGTCTTGGAAGCAACACGGTGGCCCTTCGTTCCTGATTTTCGGGCTGCTTTACGCAGGCAAGCAAAGCCTGATGGAGCGTTTCTGATGAGCACGCTTGCTGTTGCTGGGCAGTTCCCCTCGTGGGTACAGCTTGGTGGCACAAAGCTCGTTCAGTCTGGATTTTGAAGGTGATGGATGCAAATAAAAAAAAAAAAAAACCCAACCCACTGAACGTAGCGTCCCTGCAAGCGCGTATCCCTGCGGCTGTCGCCTGGCTGAAGCCCTGGCACTGTGCCTGTTTGCATCGGCAGAGAGTTTGGCCCGATGCGTCCTTTCCTAGGGGGATATTTTAACATTTATATTGTACCTCAGATAACTGGGGAAGTATTTTACAGATAATTTTTATGGCTATAGATAATTTTCTGTAGATAGCTTCTGCTGTCGTCTAATGGGATGGAGTTAGTGCTGCTAAAAGCAAACATGAGAAACTTTTTTTTTTTAATTGATAATAGAATTTCCTTTCCCATGCAATCCTGTACAGATTGGCTATTTATTATGTAAATAACAGCTAAAAGAAGCCCTTCCAAGGTAACTGTAAGCCCCAAAGGTAAATGAGATGACTCCTACCCTGTTAGATAAGTGAGATGCGAGTGTATCTGGCCGTGTAACTGTGTCTATAGGCTCCTTCTCAATGAATTGCTGATGAAAGAAGAAACCCCGAGCAAGGGACGCGCCGTTCTTGCAGCCTGCGCTCGCCGGTCTCCCCGTCCATGTCCCCGAAGCTCTTTGTGCATGGAAATGATTTCGAAACAGCAAACGTGCAAAACTTTGAAGTGCGGTAGGACAAGATAAAGTTGGCTAAAAATAGGTCTGAATATGAAAACCAGGCAAAACGTTGGAGGTGGGGTGGAGCTGAGAGTCGTTTTACAGGCATTGTTGATAGAGTTTCAGGGTCTGGAGAAGGGAAGATGAATGTCTTTCTGTTATAGTAACAGCTGCTCTCTGTCCATCGGGATCTAGTGTTTGCCGATCCAACTCATAATAATTAAACAAAAGAGTTATTTCATAGCAGCCTCGGTGGAGGATTTATGTTGGAATTTTATCTTTCTCCATTTAGAATTTTCTTCGTCTGTTGAAGAAAAATACAAAGTTAACCTCTCACCTGGATTGGGTCTCCTCTTGTCAGATCTGTCTGATTACTAGTGGGAGCAAGCTGCTGGCTGTTAAGTGGGCATTCAGGATTATTTTTAAACAAAAATAAATTCTTCCAAGTTTCACTAATGCACTTGTCCTTAAAAAGCTCTTCAGGATTTTTGTCTCCTGAATCCCTGAGTGGTTGGGTGACTGCAGGGTGGTTAGTAGCTCCCTAGTATGGCCATGTAATGTGACATGCAGATTTCCTTTCTTCTTTCCCTTTATTTTTTTTTTAGGGATCTTTTTTATTCGCCTGTTTTGAGAGCAAACAGCTAGTGGGAAGAAGCAAACTGCCTCAAAGGAGTCCCAGGTGCCAAGTGTAGCAGCATTTTGGGAATGGATCTACATTGTGGGACTTGATTCTGATGTAGTTAACTGCAAAACCCCCTGGTATGGGTCAGTCTTAGGGGAGTCAGAGGTGCAGAGCAAGGCAAAGCATAGTTACTCAGTTCCTTTTCATGTATTCAGCCACAGCTTTTAAGATGATTTTGGGTTACATCTGTACCCCAGAATAAAATGGTCCGTGGTCAGGTGGCATGGTGTCATGTGCTTCATTTCTCCTGCCCATCAGGATGGCCACGTTCGAGCCCTGTCCTGTCCCCTGGGCACGGGGCTGGGAAAGGCACCGGCCAGAACCGTGTCACTTGTTCCTCCTCTTTGCAAAGCTCTCCTGCTGGTTTCTGTCACCTCCCTGTGTCCCTGCAGAGGGTTTCCAGGAGATTATACTTAGAAATAGCTGGTTTGTAACTTTTTTTCATCACAGTGGCACAGCTTTTTTTAAAAAATATGCTGAAGCTACTGTTCCTTGAAGATCACAGGCTTGAATTTATCCAGTGCTGAAGCACTACGAGAACCTCACTGAAGCCCAGAGCTCCTGTTCCAGGATCCTTCTCCCAGTTCTTAATGGGATACATGCCTCCGCGTAGCTGCCTTTTGAGCGCTGTCTGTTAATTTAATACCTTTTACCCTTCTCTGAAGGAGAATAGGCCCAGTTGGATGGTAAGGTTAAAACCCGAGCTGCGCTATGTTTATATTAATAATTTCCACTGGTGAAATATGGATCTGAGACTTTCCTCATTCATTTAAACCTCATAGTTAATAGGCAGTAGTGGAAATGTACCATGTACATGATTATTGCAGTGACCCGATTTCACATACGTTTCTGATTTAACTTCTGTTTCCAAAAAAAAAAAAGAAAAAGAATTATATATAAAATTGATTTTGGGAGCTCAGAGAGGGAGAAGGAAACCATTTATTTCAACCCCCAAATTCCTTTGAGCTGTAGAAACATTGTCAAAGTAATTGTAGCCTTTTCAATTTTTTTCTGTGTAGATTTCTTTCTGTGTAGTCTCAGAAAAACTGTGCTCTGTTGATGGATGTCACTGCTTTTTTACTTGTGACAAATATCTCCCAAGGTATTGTTTGAGTGATGTAAAATTGGTTCATGTGTAAAATTCTAGCTTTTCATGAATACTTTATCATGGATATGTGTATGCCAGCTTCTTGTGGATGAAGGTGTTATACCTTTAGTGGTTTGCTGCGGGATATCATCTTAATCATTTTTGCTGTAATTTAATCATCTTAATTAAAACTGCATCGAATCATGGAAAGTAATTTGGGTCTGGAGAGCAGTGGGTTTTGTATTTGTATTTTTTTTTTCGGTCTTGTTAGAAGACGGTAATGGTCTTGGCAAGATTCTGCTAAAAATTAGCACAGTGTACAAAAACTCATGTTGCCAAGTTAGTACAGTATTTCTCCAGCTAATTGTGGCCTTGAAGGGTATAATATAAAAGGTCATCTTTGTTAGTGAACTGCAGGCTTCTCCTGCGAGACAGAAATCCATGTCCTTATCAAGGATGAAATCTTGGCTCCTTGGTTACACAATTGAGCTTTCCTATAATTTGGACATCATTAGGCTCTTTATTAAAGCAGTGGAACACTCTAATCAATCTTGGTGCTTTGCTTTCTTAAACGTACTTCTGTATGCGAATTTGTGTTACCACTTCCCTTTCTTTTCCTGCTCCACAAACCCTGCGAAGGGAAAGGGTCTGGAGAGGAGATGGGATGAAAAATTGCTGGTTTCTCCATTTTGGGGTGTGCTTTGCCCAGAAAGCTCCCATTTCTGATGGTGGTTTTGAGAGCTGGGATGTTCAACCTCCTCTTCTCATCTTTTTGTACTGAGAAGAATCAGGAGGAGGCCATTCTGGGAAGAGCAGCCACTCGTTTTGATTTGTGCTGTTTAAAAAACACCACAACCCTTAATGAAACAGAAATTTATTTAGAAAGTGGTTGGCATTACTTGTCTCATTCTTTAAACTCAAACAAAAGGGTTTAATTTTGGGACACACAAATACACCAACCCAAAACAGAACTCTGTTTCTGCAGCACAGGGTCATAGGGCAGAATTGTAGGGGGGGGGAAGAAAGGGCATTTTGTGCTCTTGCCCCTTTTTTGTGTTCTGAGTCTTGTTTTCATTAGGATGCTGGCACTCCCAGGGACGTATTTTTGTGGCTCTGATTTGTGCATTGTAAAACATAGCTGGCACTTACCATCTCTTTGTTTCTTTAACCAACAGATGTTTTTCTAGTTGGATAGATAAATGGATCTTTCCACTTATGGACAGTTTGATCTGATTTTGCAGAGCTATAAAAGTTAGACTTGTGCTTTGGCAGAGCTTCATTTGTAAAGTTTTGGAGACTAAATCTTGGTGCCTTCCATCACCTGTACTTGGGTACATGATGTGCTGGAAGTGCTTGAGACAGTGGTGTTAGAAGTGCTTGCTGAGGCACAGCAATATTGCAGTGGAACAGCAGTGTCAGATCATCTCTGTAAAGGACAGTCTTCTGCAGTATCCCTGCCAACTTCACTTTCATAGATCTTGATGATAATCCCAGAGTACCACTCCAGTGGGATGTGGAATCGCTGTTATTCACATGTACAGATGAGAACTGGAGCAGAGAGATGTACTCTATGGGAGCAATGCTTGGACCCGTGGTGGTGTTTGGGGAAGTTGAAGTCTGTGGTCCCTGATCCCCAAAGACAAGAGTTTGTATGTAGACCTCTGTCATCTCAATTTTCACATGCTGGCAGGTAGATACCTACAGTTGTTATTATTTTAACAATTTACCACATAGATGGCTTCACCTCAAGCACAGATGCTGTGACAAATGCCTGGTTTTGAAGTTGGTTGGTGTATATGCTGAGGCACTGTTCAAAGTAATGTGTTGTGCCTTTTAAAATAATTAAAAACTGGAAAAGACACTGTGGTGTGCTTGCAGCTGAAAAAACTCCTCTGTCCAGGGACTTGGCATTCAGCAACCTTTTTTCAGGAATCCTACTTTTCCTTGGTTCCACTTACTGAGGGCTCCCAACCTCATGTTGTTACCATTAGCAGCTCCTTGCTGCGTGATTGCGTGCCCCTGTGTTTGGCGGCATCTGAAACGGGTTGTGCACCACCTCATTTACAACCCCCTGGTTGGTACTTGCCCAGTTTCTGTCTAACAGATACATGTGCTCTTCAGGAGCTCTCCCTAGGTTTTGCTGGTTCATGAAAAAATTTGCTCTGTGAGCAATTATGAGAACCAAACGTTTCTGCTCTGAAGGGGTGAGCTTTCTTGGGCTGCAAGTTTTTAATGAAAGCTTTAGGTTATGAATGTGTCATCATCTCATTACTGTTCCTTACCGCTTGGTGTCCTGTTGGTCTCAGCTAGTTTAACTGTCTCCAGCCTAAATTGACTGCTGTTTTCAGTATTTATAAACTCTACAACTGTTAAAACAAACCAAGACTCCAGTTGCAGCAATGGCAGTGAGGTTGAAGATGAGGAGTTGTCTCTAAGGAATATAGTCTATTAGATGTTGGGTATAAATCAACCTCTGACTTGTGGGTGTTGGAAGGAAAATTTCCTTAGGGACTTGTAATCCAGAACCAGCCTCCTATAAATCTGCTTGGATCTTCTCCTGAAGCATGTGGCAGTACGGGAGAGCTGATTGTGGATGTAGGCCATGGACCTGGGAGTGTGAAATACTACTGCTTCTTCCCTTCCATCACCACGCTGGACAGACGGGTCCGAGAAGCAGATTATTTCGATATGTTAGAAGTGATAAGTTTATTGTCCTGTTCTCTCCCTCCCAGTACAACCTGCAGACTTGGCTTTAGATGCTGGGAATTGAAAGCAAGCAACAACAAATACAACTGGGTGTTTATTTGCTTTCTGGGGTTTCAGGTGCGAGATTGCACGTTGGTTGCATTTTTGTGCTTTTTGTATTTCTTTTGCTGTTCCTTGAGGGCTGGAAAATATTTTTCTTTAAATGGAAAGTGAAGTTTTACATCTTCTAAATGTCGCTGAGAGATGAGTTTGCAGCAGACAAAAATCCAGCTGGGTAGCTGAGAAATCCTGGGAAGGAAGAACAGGGCAGGAACTGATGCTGCCATATCTGCAGGGACAGGTTAGCTCATGCCATCTGGATATGATGGTGTGTGAAGTTTGTCATTGCATGCTTTCTTCACACAAAGGTGGTTTGTTTGTGGGTGGTTTTCTTTGTTTGTTTGTTTGGGTTTTTTTGTGTCTTCCTGTGGTGCAACCTAGTTGCTAGAAGCTAGTGCTGCTGGTTAAGGTACCACTCAAAGGATGGGTTATGTGAGGTCCTTCAGGGGGGTTTCCATGAATTGCAGAATATGGTTGTTGTCCTCTTTGCAGTTGGTGAAATTTTCTCTAGAAAGGTAAACCCTATTCTGTGCTCGAAAAATACCAGCAATTAGGGCAGCTTTATTCTCTTCAGTTGCCTGGTGGGTTCATCAGCCTCAGGGTCCAGGAGGCTGCAGAACCAGGTACCTCCTACAAGGCACAGGACTTGTCCGTTCCTCATGTTGGTCACCTTTTTCTTCATCCCCTGTGCCCATGCTGGCCAGCACACTGTTCAGATATGGTGTTTACAGGAGGTTTCTCCTGATGGGAAACATGGCCAGTAGCAAGTGATATATGGGCTTGGTTTGTGGTTTTTTATTAACCTTTTTCTTTTATTGCTTCTCATGCCACTTGCCTACTTCTCTTCTTGCTGTTTTGTTGTGGGTTTTTTTTTTTTTTTGTTGTGCTGTCTCCACCTTTCTCTCTCTTTAGAAGAGATTGTCTGTTCCGACTTCAGTAAATGTTTTCTCGCTTGTCAGAACAAAAGCAGCTGAGCCCGGTGGGTTTTTCATTCCTCTGTGTGTGTGCAGGGAATGTGTCAGGGTGTTTTCATGGGCGCTGCTGCCGAGCTTGTCAGCAGCGCCTGGGCCAGGAAAGCCAGGCTCCTTTATAGATTACATATCTTTACAGATTTTTATCTCCAGTTTGCAGGGAAGGATAGCCTGAAGTCAGTCTTGACAGTTCAGTAGAGGAGAAGGTTGTAACCACCACTTGTACAGAGCCTTTGCCAGCTGACCGTCAGTGACCTTTCCCCATCGAGGGGTCGGTCCTCTCCAACTCACTCGTCAGAGTCCTAGGGACAAATGATTTGCCATTAGTCGGGAGTCCTTAAAAACCATGTTAAATAAATAAAGGCTTTTTATTTATCTTTCTCCCAAGTGGCTGTTTGGGGGTGGATGCTTGTAA
Organism: Rhynochetos jubatus; assembly: GCA_027574665.1. Taxonomy (NCBI): domain Eukaryota; kingdom Metazoa; phylum Chordata; class Aves; order Eurypygiformes; family Rhynochetidae; genus Rhynochetos; species Rhynochetos jubatus. The sequence continues at coordinate 6,856,122 of CM050653.1, read as the reverse complement.
TTCTTTGTGCGTATTTCTTAGAATCACAGAATGGTTTGGGTTGGAAGGGATCTTAAAGATCATCCAGTTCCAACCCCGCTGCCATGGGCAGGGACACCCTCCACTAGACCAGGTTGCTCCAAGCCTCATCCAGCCTGGCCTTGGACACTTCCAGGGATGGGGCAGCCACAGCTTCTCTGGGCAACCTGTTCCTGTGCCTCACTATCCTCACCCAGACGAGTTTCTTCTTTGTAGCTAATCTAAAGCTATGCTTTTGCAGTTGAAAGCCATTGCCCCTTGTCCTGTCACTACAGGCCCTTGTAAAAAGTTCCCCCAAGCTTTCTTGTCAGCCCCTTCACTGGAAGGCTGCAATAAGGTCTCCCCAGAGCCTTCTCTTCTCCAGGCTGAACAACCCCAACTCTCTCACCCTATCCCCATGGCAGAGGGGTTCCAGCCCTCGGAGCATCTTCATGACCTCCTCTGGACTCACTCCAACTGGTCGATATCCTTCTTATGCTGGGGGCCCCAGAGCCGGACACAGAACTCCAGGTGGGGTCTCACAAGAGTAGAGGGGAGAATCCGCTCCTTCGGCCTGCTGGCCACCCTTCTGATACAGCCCAGGATCCGGTTGGCTTTCTGGGCTGCCAGCGCACACTGCCGGCTCATGTTCAGCTTTTCATCCACCAGTACCCCAAGTCCTTCTCCTCAGGGCTGCTCTCAATCCATTCTCAGCCCAGCCTGTACTTGTGGTTGCCCCGACCCATGTGCAGGACCTTGCACTTGGCCTTTCGAACTTCATGAGGTGGTTCTTCCGCTCCTTATGCTCAAAAGGCCATGGAGAGGAGTTGAATGAAACCCTCTGGGCTGGAGCATTCCTTGCCCCGGGGTGAGCTCGCCTCACGCTTGCCACATTTTTTTGCAGAGCTTGGGCAGTGCCTGCTGTGATCCGATGCATTTTTGGCTGCAATTTAAAGATCATCAGGGCCCTCTTGGGTGTGTGGGCATTCACACTCAGCCCTCCCCCTCCTCCCCCATGGTATCTGTGATGCCGTTATCTACAGCAGTTCTTTTGTTGGAGGATGAGCTGTCAGGAGTTAAATCCAAACGAGCAGCAGGTAACTGGACGGAATTAAACTGGTAATGCCCTACTAAACCCCTTTTCCTTCCTGTCACATCTTTGGAAATGCTGTTTATCTGGACTGTAAATTAAATTATTGCTGTTGATGTCACTTCAAAGAAGCTGGGAGAGCGAGTTAATGGGTGCTCCTGAGAGAGGTCTCACAAGGAAGTCTCCTCTTATTAAAATGTTAAGACATCTTTTTTTTCCCCTTTTCCCTTATTTTTCCAAGTTAGAATAGAAATAATCATTCTGTCTTTTCCACTTCAATTTCCATGATACATTTGTAAAGGGAAAAAAAAAAGCCTTATAAATGTCTTAAGCATTATCTTTTCTTGCAAGCTTCATGGTAAAAATATTCATGAGGCCTCACTGGTTTAAATTGTTGGGATCAGCATCACAAAAGTAGTGTCTTTGTTTCTTTTTTTTAAGGACACTTTAAAAAAAAACAAAACACCCAAGAAAACTCTTATAACCTGGGAACACTTGTTGGTATTTCTTTACTAGTTATGAGCCTGAAAAGGAACAGTTCCTTTCTGTTGTCAAAGCTGAGCTAGCAGTGGAAAATTAATGTTTGAAATAATGCTACAATTTAGTCGCATACAAATGTTCTTTAATAAAGTTAAGGTATACAAGTTGGTTTGGTTTTTTTTTCTTGTGTGTTGGGTTTTTGTTGTTTTCTTGAGGGGGTGGTGTTGGGTTTTTTTGTTTCTTTTAATTATCTTGCTTTTGGAGCTGTGGAGGGCCCAGTTGGCCGGGGAAGAGAAGGGAGTGGAACATTGACCATTAACACGATTTGGAGAGGAAGGAATGGAGTAGTTGGACAATTTGCAGGAAGAGAGACAAGGTGGCCTGTTGGTGCTTCCTTTCATCACTTCCCTTATTTCTGCACCTCTCCTGCCTCTGGGTCTTGCTGTCACACTCTGAGGCATCTGTTCGTCCTTTTGCTAAACCCTTTCTGTCAGAAGCATCCTGGCTTTTGTCTGTCCAAGCTGGCCAAGTGGCACTTGGGCATATGGTGGTGCAGGGAGGTGGTGGCACGTGCTGGGGTGCGAGCCTGGGGGCTGGCTTGCACAGTGGTTCTTGCAGGTTCCCTGGAATGTGAATTAGCGATCGTAAAGTAACGAGGAGGTGTTCCTGAGGTTTTTCAGCACTGATGTCCCCTTTGAATTTCTCATGGAGAAATTAAGGTTTGTTGTCAGATGCATAGTTGGAAATATAAACTGGCAGTGGGGCACTCCTGTGTCCCAGCGCACCCCTTGGAAACCCCTGGTGTTGGGAAAACACAAGGGGAAAAATAGCTTGGAAGGTATTTAAGTCTGAGGATGGCAGCTTTTTATGATATGTAGATGCCTACATTTTTCTTATTATTTCCATCTCTATAAAGAGATGGGGCTCACTCCTGTCATCAGTTGTGGTGCCGTTAGCCAGGGCTGGAAGCGGGGACTGATGCTGACGGTAACTGAGATCAGATTTTAATGCAAGAGATGGACTTTCTGGAAGTGACTGATGAACTAATTCCTCTCGTTTGTCAGTGAAAGTACAAACTTTGGAAACCCTGCCCCCGAGCTGGCCAAGAAAAGGCAAAAACCAGTTGGGGAGAGTTTCTGTAACGGGGTTATTGCTCCAAAACCCAGCAGCAGTTTCTTGTTTCTTGCCTGCCAGAGCACTCTGCAACCTCTCCTCCTCGAGCGGTCATGGTGGCTGACACAAACCCTGTTTTTCAAGTAAGAAATCATCTTTTCTGCAAAATACAAAGGTCAGCATGTGTATGTGCAAACCTTCTGTCTGTGAAGGGAATAATGTAACCTCTGTCCTTTCGGGTTTCACCTCAGTTGATCTGTACCACATGTCCTTCAAGGTAAGCTGGGTAAGTGGCTAGCAGTCAAGGCAGGAAAGAGAAATCCCATTTGAGGCTGACCTGATGCCATCTGACATTTTGCTTATTTGAAAAGAGGGAGGTTTGGTATGGAAACGGTGAGGCTAGTTCTGAGTTGCTGCAGCCCCTTACAACATATTAATCTTGAAGGTGAATTAAAGCTTCATAAAACAAGATTATTACTTTGCTGCAAAGACTTTTTTTCCACTTGACCACCTACGTCTACTTGAATCCTTGACGTGCTTGTGTGCCTTTCTTGAAGCATGTTGAGAAGCTGTTGTATACCTAGTTAAACATGTGCATTAATTCTGTAAAATTAAGGCTTCCCTCATTATCCCCCTACTTAGGTTTTACGGATTATGTGGTGCACATTCCCTACTTGTAAGTGGGGCCCAATATATTCTTGCTCTCTCTTTAGCCCTCCTTCGTGGAGAAGTTGAAGTTTGCAGCATGCTTTGAAGATGAAGCAGTTACCGTTGCTTTCTGGCAGATGCAATCCCTTCCCTTAGGAAGCATTAAGCTAGAGGTTACAGAGAATACAGCACCTCTCTGTACTGTAACATTTTTGTTTTCAGTGGGTTCTAGAATTTATAAATGCGGATTGGAAATTTAGACTGCTATTCTGCTAGCTTTTTTTGTTCTTTGTGAATCGGTAGTAGCTTTGAGGCATCTTGATACTTTCTGTTGACCTCGTGCCAGGATAAGGGTTTCTCGAGCCTGCCCTCCAGCTTTCCGTGACCGTACTGTTTGCAGCATGCCATCAGCACACAGCAGATACGAGCGGTCCCCCCTTGGCGCGGGAGCTGTTATGTGCCCTGCCCTTATTCCAGCTACTGGGACTTGGACTGGCAGAACAGGTGCAGCTGCTGCAAAGTGTAAGGCAACAAAAAGCCTGTCGTTGGGAACACGAGTTACTGAAAGTTTGTGCTTTTCTCACTTTTGATTGGCACGTGTGATATCTCCAGGGGGACAGACAGCATCTTTTCTGTTCGTTCCCTCACTCCCAACATCCAGCAGCCGTGTCCCATCCATGCTCCGCTTGGTGCACCAGCGTGGCAGGCTGGGGCTGCATTTCTCATCATGCTTTCTGCTGGGAAGAGCCAGAAGAAAGATCTGATGGTCCCCATTCCCTGAGGCTGGATAAGGCTTTGAGCAACCTGGTCTAGTGGAGGGTGTCCCTGCCCATGGCAGGGGGGTTGGAACTAGATGATCTTTAAGGTCCCTTCCAACCCAAACCATTCTGTGATTCTAGGATGTAGGGAAGGGAGTGCTTGGCACTGTGAGCAAGCCATGCACTCTGCCGTTATGTGCTCTGCCCACGTCCCCTTCTACAGTTGCATCTCATCCAACATTCCTGATTTTCCTTGGCCCAGCACTTGTCTCAATGATACACCGCTGTGTGCTCTTTAAAATGTACTGTAATCCGGACGTTGGCTCCGTATGGTCTACGGGCCACCAGCCAGGATGTGGAATGGGAGCTGCTTTCTGAGGAGAGGTCCAGCTTGGCCGCCAATGGGGGCAGGTGGGCCACTGCCGTGACCTTGGGGACGTCCCCGTGGCCATCACGCCCCAGATGGATGTAGGGAGGGGCCAAGGGGTGATGAAGACATGCAGTTAGTGGGATGTGGGGTGCAGCAGGAAGGTGAAGGATATCTGGGGATCCTCAGGGGAGCCATCCCAGGACAGCAAAGGTCACTATCTTCCCCGCACTTAGAGGGTGTATGTGGTGGCTCTCCCAGGCCCCTCATTTCCAGGCCGTAGTGTGTATTTCAGAGAGCTATTCAGGATTTTCCTTCTTAGAAGGAATTACACTGGGTGAAAAATCCCTGCGTGGAAAAGCTGCTGTTGTTCTGACAGGATCACATTTGAGAGTGCCCTCTAATTCAGAATCACAGCTGAACCAAGATGCATCTATTTTTGTTTTGTTTTGTTTGCATTCCTAAAAATCATCCAGACTTTTTTTCCTCTTTAAAAGCAGTAGTTGTGCAAACCTCTCCAGCTGCTGTTACGAAATGAGCGAGTTATTTTAGCTAAATTGAGTAGATTGGACTGTAAGCACTTCTGGAAATACTGTGCAGGTTATGGACCAGCTGTTGGCAAAAGCCAGTTTCATACACACTGGGCCCCAAAAAAGAAATGGTATTTTGTCGTAGTGATTTCACACACACACACACACACACACCCCCTTTATTCCGCTATAAGTACAATCCTGCACTTTAATTAAAAAGTTTGAGCTGTCTCAGCAGTTGGAGAGGGCTGTAAGTCCGTGGCATGAAAGGGCAGTTGTTTCCTTCATGGTAGCTGGTTTCTCTGCCTCTGTCGGGTGATTGGTGACCTGAGACAACAGCACGTGTGTGGGGACAGAGTGGAGGGAGCTTTTTCCCCTCTTACAACAGAGTTTTCCATGCCTTTCCTCCCCGCTTTGTGCATGAGCTGACTCTACCTCTGCTGCGCTCGGCGGGTGGCCCAGTGGCAGAGGGAGTAAAGGGAAGAGTTTGCAGAGCATCAAGTGGGGAGCAGGAGGGTCTGTTGAGGACAGGTAGACCCATGCTGATCTTAATCCAGGCTGGCATTTCTGAACATTTTTGGTTTAGTGGTCTCTCCACATCTGCCTCAGTCTGATGTTCTGAGGCCAAATCCAGTTTCCTGGAAATTTTCTGCATTCCCCAGTGTATATCCTAAGTGTTTAATTCAGGGCTATGGTTGTACATGATGGCTCGTGAGCCTTCTTCCCTGCCCCAGCAGCTGGGGCAGGCGTGGTGCGTCGGGTGGGGACCGGGCATGGACCAGCCCTGGTGGCTTTTGAGTTATGTTTCTTTTGGAAGCATAGTCAAAAATTCTCCCAGCAGCATCTTCCCTTTTTCATAGGGGGGAATACTACCATCAAGCAAAACGGAGAGAGCCACATTCTTCGGTCTGATGCTGTTCTTTGTGAAGCATGTGTCCTTTTTGACTCTCTTAAATGTTTCCCCTTTCCAGATTGGGTCACCTCTTAATCCATCAGGTTTTCAATCAGATGCACAGAGATAGGAATTTTGTTCTTATTTTCTTGCTGCACTTGCTTGTTGTCTGCTGTCGGCTGTCTGGCCAGGTCAGCCAGAGCCAGCTAATCTGTCATCCCTGTGCAAGAGCAGCCAAGTCCAGGCACAGCCTTGCCACCACTGCCTAGGGTAAGCTACCATCGGTTTTGGAACAAATCCAGCCTTAAATGCCGTGCTGCCAATATATTTGAACATAAGAGGGACCTTTTCTCCAACCTCCCAAAGGAAAAAAAACTAAACAATTTGAAGCATTGTATTCACAAGTTTGCAGCTTCTCCATCCGGTTGACCAAGAGGTTGACAGAACTGGTGAGACGCTGCTGGTTACGTCCCATCTACTGCTGAGATACTGAAGTTTTGACTCCCTAAGAAGAATTTGAATTAGCCTTTGCAGACTGAGATGTCCCTGCTCTGCACTGAACATAGCATTTAAAAACAAAAGAGGAGGTGGATGCAGGCCCATCTGTCCCTCTTTCTACAGAAACCTTGGAAGTGCTGAAGGAGGAACGGCTCCCTCTAGTTCCTTGCAGTCTGCTTTGGCCAAAGACTTGGATGCATTTTAGCAAAAGCATGGTACTTGGGAGCATTGGCAATTCATTTCTTGTGGCTGAGTAGCAGCTGTGCGGTGCAAACTCCCTCAGGTAACTTTGCAACACCGAACTAAGGTTTTGAAATGTTGCTTGTGGTCCAACAACATGCTGCTTTAACTAGGCCGCTCTCCGATTTTGGGGAAGACAAGGCAGTGGGGACCTGTGGCTCTGCAGCTGATTAGGTGTGTTGTAGCACAGAGATAAGATACCGCGTCCTTCCCCCTCCACTGTAAATTTTACTGGAGATGAGGCACAAGTAACGTTTATGGTGACGTGGTTAGGTGGCCTGCCAGGATGTTGCTTAATTTGCGGATGAGAACTTCCCTGCTTTGCCTTTATGATGAATTCAGAGTGGTATAGCTATGTGCAATTGTTACATTATGGTAAAAACACATTTTGTGGGGGGAATTTTACTCTTCAGAGGCTTTATTTGAGTTGTAGTTTGAATGAAAATGCCTGTTTCATCTTTCTGTGTATGGGGTCAGAGACCCTGCATACCTTGTCTGAAGCCCAAAAGCACTTGGCAAACTCCATGGGTAGCTTTCCCAGGTGTAGTTGAGATTACGGTGTACTGATACACCACTTTAAAATGCTATGCATGCTATTTGGCTGGGACTTTTTCTTGTGAACTCCACGTGCTTTGAAAGACACTTGCTCTCCTCTAGGCAGGAAAAAGGAGGATCTGAAGGGGCTCAAATTGCCGTGATCGCCCTCAGAAATCCTCCACTGGACTGTACTGAGCCAAGAGCCTTGCTCCTGGCGTCAGTGGGGAGGGATATCGCCCTTTGGAAGCGTTTCAGAAGCGTGAAATGCTGTCCCTCCCAGCGTGCCGACCTCGCAAGGCTGAATTTCTTTTCCCCTGCTCCCTCTCGCCAGCGTAATTTTTAGACGGGCAAAAATTTTGCCTTGAATTTTTCAAATTTGCACTGTCCATACACATTACTTCATCTTCTCTGTTAGAAGTAAAACCAAAACACTAGCACCCTCCCCAAAACCTACGTTTTGAATGGCCACTCTGCTTTCTGAGGAGTTATTTAAGCGCAGTGGGTCATCAATGTATTGCACGTATTACGGCCATGCCTTGGCATTTGTTTTGCATTTGTAATCCAACACCCAGCTGCTTCAGCCTCAAACTCCAGGCAGCTATTTAGTGGTTCAGCTAGTGTTGAGGAATGCATTGTGGTGCTGTTTACTTCGTTAGTGGAAGGCTTATATGGAGTACAGTGTGGTTCAATTAAAAAAAAAAAAACAAACCCCAAACAAACAAAAAACAACTCCAAAGCTGAAAACCTAGGCTAGGAAATGAAAGCTTAATATAGATGTTAACCCAAGTCAGAGTGGAGGGACCCGGTAGGGAAAACTTGGGTTATATTCTGCTGCCATTGCAAGCATTCTTGATGATGAAAGCAGAGATTACTTGCAGTGTGATAGGGAACTGGACCAAGAAAAAAACCCACCAGTATCCATCTACTCCTCTGCTGCAGCTGTTCTGTTGCTTCTCCATCTCTGGCAGCGGAAGAAGCAGTGAAAAACCCCACCCAGAGCAGTAAAGGGGGCTTTCCTCTGGGTGTACTCAGTTTTGCTGGTCCTGATCTAGGTTAATATTTCAATTGTAGACTTATTGGATAGTTTCACCCAGGGTTTGCACATCCCCAAGCTCTCTGGTTTTTACTGAAGTGCTACGAGGAAAGTTGCCCTGTGCCTTAATATATATCTGGTGTGGTAGTGAAAGTGCAGGAAGTCAAGGCAAATTGAATTCATTACGTTTAGCTGGATAATTAGGATGCTGCTAGCTGGTTACGTAAAGGGTGGTAGTAAGCAAAGCTTTTGATCAGCTGATGAGGATTTTGTGCGTATTCCTGCTGAGGCTCTCTAAGTCTCCTGGGGGTTGAGGAGCAGTGGCGGCTGTTAAGAGGATATAAGGTACTGAAATCTTGCTGTTCCGGGAGAAGGGGGAGAGGGCAGAGCTCTTCCTGCTCCTTAGCAGGTGGAGATTGTCATGATGGTGTCTTCTCGGTCGCAGAATAGCTTCTTGTGACAGATGAATCTGTTGTCTCCAAAATGAGGAGTGATGAATGGGGGGCTATTCCCGTCCCCATGCTGCAACAGCTGCTGTTGGAGGAGGGATCTGAGGATACTGAAAAATTCAGGGAGCTCAGTCCTTGTCCCTGACCGTCACTCTCATGGATGAATTTGGTGGGGTGATGGTGGGTAGCTGGACTCTGTTTTGGCTGACCACAGCAGGGAACACCTACCTAGGTGTTGCCAAAAAAAGTGAAAAATGTGCTTTTCTGAACTGGAAGTGCAGCGTCTGTGTGTAATCTCTTAGACCAGTCAATGCGCTGCAGTGGTACCTACCAGTGCTCCAGCAAACAGGGCGTGATGCTCAGTCACAAGGCTTCGCTAGTCCAAAATGTTAGTACCTGGCCAGGTCAGTTTGTGGGTTTGCTGGAAGAAGAAAGCAATAACCTTCTCGTGCTTTGTAAAGCGTAGGTTTGATGGAATCACATTTCCTTAAAAAATAATGTATGGCCTGAAAAGCATAAAGGTGGGATAAGGATGTGAGTGTCAGGGTGGCATGGCTGTATGGCCGGGGTGCCCTGCACAGCAGGGTGGTTTGTTTGGTTTGTGGGTTTTTTTGTTTGTTTGTTTGTTTTTTGAATATTGGGCTAGAGAGAAGTCATTCCAGTTCTAGGCTTGGTTTGTTTGGGGTCTTTTGGGGTTTTTTCTTTTTTGGTTTACCCATTTGTCATTGGGCTTCCTAAAGATGATAGAATCCTTTTTAGCTTCTCACTGTTCTTGCGTAGAAGAAACAAGTGACATTGCTTGTAATGGTTCAAGAATACATCCAGGTAGGCAGTGAGGAGTGCTGGATGGACACAGATCTTCAGCACAGCAGGTTTAAAATGCATTTGGGTTTATTTGCGCAAAAAGTCCCTTGACGTATGTAGCTGCATCTGACTTGGCATTTATTTTTTGGCTTCAGAGATCTGCTTTAAAGCTCGTGTATCACTGACATGTTTTTGCGGGATACCGTTATATCCAGCAAGCAAACTGTGCTGGGCTCTAGGAAGGGTTTAATGAGTAAAGGTTGGAGCGCTGACCTTTTCCATGTGTATTGTTTGGGATGTGATCCTGCCGTAGAGCCTAGTGTCTGACTGCCCTGTGTTTGCAGCTGGAGTCAGGGCTTTATCAGCCTAACTCAGCATTGCTTATCAAATCCCTGGACAGGAGTTCAGTTTCAGTGCCAAAAGGAGAAACTATTTTTTTTTTTTTTTTTTTTCCCCTCCAGAGGAGTGAAGTTTGAGGGAAATGAGAGAGATCATGGTCTTCTGCTCCACTTCCCAGGGCATTGAACTGATGGAGACTGGAGAACAAGGTGGGACTCCTCCTCCCCAGGGGTCTCCGAAAAATGAGTACAAAGGCAGCATCCTTTAGAAACAGCACCATGCTCCTGCGTTGAAAAGCAGTGCGTGGAGGGGAGAAATCTACGCCTGTTTGTAACAAAGCAAATAAGAAGAACTAGTATTTTATTGAGAAGGGACTGAGACATCCCTTAATTCCAATAAGCTCTTTGTCCTTTATGGCAGCAGTAAAGAAGGATCTTCCTGCCTCCAAAGCTGATGTTTCCAGAAGGGTTTCCGCTGTGTACCGCAGCAGTCTTTAGATTCAGAGAGATGTTGGATCCTGCAAACGTCTTCAGCTGCGAAATGGTTATTATCCAGCTATTTTTGTAGCAGAGGGCATGTAAAAGTGGCTGTGTGGATTTCATTGGCCTGTTTTCCCTGTCAGCGTAGGTTAGGTATCTTGTCATACTCTGCGGTGGCTTTCATTAAAGTGGTTTCCAAGCAATAGCACTTCAGTGGTTTTGTTTTCTTTCTTTCTCTCCCTACTTTTCTGTCGGCACATTTCAGGTCTGAGAAGAGTCGAAGAAAGCTGGTCACGTTTTCCGTGCTTTCTCACGTAGCCTGCACATCGTTCCCTGCAACCTGGGACCAACTCCTACCTGTGCCCCATTTTTCCAGGCTCCCAAACCTTTGCGGTACCAGGCTTAAAAAAAAAAACCAAAAAACCAAACCCTAGCTGATGCTTTCTTATGTGTTATGGGACAGTCTAAAAATAGAACGCTGGCCTTTTTAACAGAAGCATGTATTATTAAAGAAAGAATGAATAGGCGACGGAACCAGAATAAAACCCCCCTTTTTCTTGCTGAAGACAAGCTTTAAAAACCTCTAAGCCAAAATATTTGATCCTTTTGAAAACAGGAGCTCCTCCTCTGAAACTGCAATGTAAACTTTGAATTTCTCAGGTTGCGGCAAGGTGGTTGTTTGCCTTTGCAAATTTAGTACCCAGGTGATGAGTGTTTTATTTTGCTTTTTACCTCCAAGAGGAGCAGCAGCAAGGATGGAGCTAGAACAGCGTTTTCCTAACCACTCTATGCCCTTGCGTTTCTGCAGGTGCTTGTAGGTGGTTTATATATAGTGATAACGGGGCTGATTGTATTTATCTTGACTGGGATGTAGCAGTATAAAATACTCCTAAATTGGGCTGGTAGCATCTGACACTGCACAGTCATTCATGCGGGTGCTGCGATGTGTAAAACGATACCGTGCTGCTGCGGTAGCATCTTCTATTCGCTGCTGGCGCAAATGAAGCGAACAAGATGCCCTGTGCCTTTTCTTGTCTGAATGACCGGGTGGGACAAATTATTGCAGGGTGTTTATAAGCAGCAGGCTCTTCTCTTTGGCTCAGTTTTCTGTGTGTTGCTGGTTGAATAACAGTGTGTGTAATAAGCAATTAATGTCTATACATTTAATTTTAAAGGACACTGTAAATAACAGGTTTTACTTCCCTCCCTCCCCCAACTGTTGCATTGAATTTCATTCCCTTTAATTATACTAACAAATGTGGAAAAAATTATAAATATTTATAGTGGACTGGGTGGCTTTATTCCATGAGCGAGTGAATGTCCCAAGGTTGATTATAATCTTCCATTCAATCACAAATCAAAAGTATCTATTATACAACTTCAAGAATGAAATTCCAAACTTCTGCCAAAGGCAGAATGAAGCAACATCAGATGTCAGGAATGTTGTTAGTACGAACCGTGGTGTGACTGGCCAATACATTTTTGCTATCCCTGTTTCTGAGCAGCTAAAAAGTGAATTATGTGGCCGTAATTCTAGTGTGACAGTGCATTTAGATGCTGCCAATAACTAATTTTTGGAAAACGAATGTCAAGCATTGGGCTTTGATATCAACTTTTATTCAGCACATCTTCCTGAGTTTTAATTTGTTAAATGATATTTAGCCAGGCATGTGAAATGATGCGTACACAGTACTTTTCCCACATTTTTTTTTTTTTACATTTAGTGTAAAACCTCTACTTTCAGTGTTGCATTTATATCCCAGGTTTCTCTCTGACAATTTCAGTTTCCTTCCGCATCCTTACCATGTGTGCTGGTCACAGGAGAAGCCATCCTCCTGGCAGACCAGGGTGTTACTGAAAATACTGTATAGCCATTAATCTTGAAGAATATTAGCAGCATAACCCTTCGTATGCCATGAAAAAGAATTTTTACTTAGTTTTCTACCTTTCTTCCTCATTTGAGAAGTGCTGTGCCATTAGAAATGGGTCTGGCGGCAGTAAAAATATGTAGTTTCAAGTGAAGCTGTGGAAGAGTGGAGCATTGATCACCTGGTGGAAAATAAGAGCTAAAAGTTTGATATTGTTTGAAACTGGTTAGTTTGCATCAGCATATGTCTGCTTTTGATTTATGACTGTATGGCTGAGAAAAAGGGGAAAAAAATTCTCAGCTTTCACCACTAAACATCTGATTAACTCTGAAGTAACAGTGGATTAATTTCTCAGTCCATGTGCTTCATCTCTGCTAAACTACTGGGACTGCTTCTGAGGGCTCTGGTGGTGTCTACAAAAGCTGCTCCAAAGAGAACCTCTCTGAGCTTTTTATAAATTAAGGGGGGTGGGAGAAATAAATATATATAAAAATAGAAAAAATAATAGGAATATATATTAAAAAAACACTGCAGCTATAACTACTGTGTAATGGTCTGTTTGATTGAAATTTTCTTTAAAAGAAAATAAAGAGAAGACTTTCAAGCCTTATTTCAGTTCTTTATTAGCCATTCTTCTTTGTATCATCCAACTGCTGTAAGCCAGCCAGGTAGACTTTTAATGCTACAGATTGTATTTTATAAGGAGTCCAGCATAATGGAGTCCTAACTGGAGCCCATAATAGAGACAGCGATCATTATTGGCAATAAAAACTGGCAAATTTGCTGGAAGTGTCTTGTGGTTTTATAACTTCAGATGTCTATCTTACATTATGCTTAAATAAACGGGTCTCAAATTAGGAATTTAAAGCTTAAAATAGACTAATATTCCCACAAGTTTCATGATTTGTTTTGACTCTGAAGAGCTGAAATAAAATCACTTTGGCTTATCACTCATCCCCCTCCCTTTTTACCGTTGAAGAAGACTGAAGTGACAGTATTTTAAATGTGGTCAGATGAAATGTGAGTTATGTAACTTTTTAATAGGCACTTTCAACTGCAAATAGCAGGTTTGAGTTGAGACTTGAGTAGAAGACATCAGACAGACTTCCATCATTTTTTATTTTTATTTTTTCAACTAAGTTGCAGTGATGGGCAAATGCTCTATAGTCTCCTGTGTCTATGCTCCTGGTATTTGCTCCTTTGGCCTCTCCTCTCCAGCTATCAGCCCTCCAGCCATCCGCCCTGCATCACCTCTGTGAACATCCCCCAGGCTTTCCTTCCCCCTTTTAATGTTTCCTCCATCCCCAGTATCACATGATCGTTTTTAAGCGCTTTTTCCTCATCTTTAAAGATTCTTCGTGACGCCCTCTCTGGTCGCTTAGGTGATGTGGTGCTTTGCAGCATCACTCGGACGATGCCAGCCTTAATCATCCATTTGTCTGGCTCTCCTGTGGGCGTCCTCGGCTGCTCTTTCATGTGCTCCTTAAACTGGTCCATGAAAATGCTTCTTTTTCTTCCAAATTGTTAAGACTCCAGGGATCCAACAGAGACTCGGTATTCACACATGCTAGGAGAAAGGCCCTTTTGATTTGCTCAGATAGATAATTCAGGAAATCCTGGAAATACAGTGTCTGAGGGTTTTACTTTCCAAACCCCATGAATTTTATATGGCGTCTGTGTAAAATCACATTATCTGTGTGTCTTGTTTCGGAATTCTGTTCTTTTGCTCCATTGCTGTCCTTTTCCATTTTTTCTTCTCAAATTCCAAATGACAGGGTGGTAGGACAGAGAGGGAGGAAAGGCAGGAACCTTTCTGTGAGTGCTCAAATGGCTCCCACCACAGTGAGAGCTTGGTCCTGTTTCATACCTTTTGATACTGTTTATTGTAGATGTTTTCGTTGAGCAACACTCATAATTCTCCAACAGCACCATCCGCTGGTATCTTCCTGGGGCTATCTTGCTCCCTGCACGGGCAAGCAGCTTTCACGTGTCTTATATAGACCACAGAGACCTTGAGATACTCAGCAATGACCCATTGTATTTTCTTCTGCCCCTTCCTAAAGTTGAAGTACTTATGTGGTGTGGTTACTGGTAAGGCTTCTGGTCATCTAAGTCAAACAGAATTGATTGTGAAATGCTTCTCCTCTATTTTAACCTCAAGTCGAGCCACCCTCGGTCTCGATGGCCATGCGGTGGGAAAGAGGACTTGTGCTCGCTGTGCCGGCACGACTCGGCGTGCTCTGCTGCGGGCGTTTGCCATGTAGCTGTTGTCGTGTGTAATAAAAGTCATATTTACGGATCAGTAGTGTACACTGTCGCGTTCCTGAATAGTGCTCGTTTGTACTTCACAGCCCAGGAGGCACCCAAGTGTGCGCTGAGGGTGAGAGCGGTTGAAGCTAACCGGGAGCCAAGTGCAAGAAGGAGGGGGAGAAGGCAAGGTCCTAATTTTTCTAAAGGAAAGCATGGTTGAACACCTGCTGTTCCCCAACAGAATAATATGAATTTGCATCAAAAAGGGGTCCCAATCAGTTGTGCTGGCTGCTTTTGAGGAGAGCAGTTGTGTCTGGAGGCATTCTGTTGGGGGAGATGTCTTCCAGTGAAAGCATTTTCCACACAAGGGCAGTGGGGCCCACCCCTCGGCTGGCATTTAGAGAGGGGTGGAAATGCTATTTAAATTTCAAATGGACTCAAGTTTTCACAGTTGCCATGTCAATAGATCAAGTTCCTTGAAATACATTTTAAGCGGAGTTTACACAGAGCCGCAGGAGCCCGCATTGACTCCAAGGCATGCCTTTATTGTGCCTCCAGCAGCGGTAAGTCAATATGGCATATTGAAAGCAGCTCTGCTTCGCCGCTGAGTGAAAGTTAGCAAATTCCCCCTGTCTCCTTCCAGGTCTTTTCTTGGGTAGCAGCATGTTTAACTAACTGAAATGGTCTTCTCTTTTTTTTTTTTTTTTTTTTTCTTTCTTCTTCTTTTGGACTTGTTTTGGGAAGGTGGTAATCAGATGAGACTGTCAAACTCATCACACCTTCCAAAACGCCTGTCCAGGCAAGGCTGAAAAGCCAGCGTGATACAAGGGAAGGTAACAGGAAAACAAGCAGGACCAGTGTGGTGCTGATAAGGACCGACAGTTGCTGAGTACAGAACAATAGAAAATAGAACTTGGAAAACAACACCGGCCAGAAATGTTGTTGTATTTCATTGCGGGAGCTGATAAAGGTTGCAAACCGTGACTCCGGCGGTTCCAGGAACAACATCCTCTGGGAGTGACCTGATCTGACCCTCCCTCCAACTGTTACCCTTGCCTAATTGTGGTTCTCACTCATTTATCTTCACACCCTGTCCAAAATACCTCCAAACCTCATAGCAATAGGGTTTCCAGCGGGTGTGGGTTGTGGGCAGAGACTGCTGGAGATGGGGTTGTCTTCAAATAGAGGTGGGGTGGCTGCTCCTGGGAAAGGCTCTGGACCTTTTCATTAAATTCCCCAACTGAACCATCCAGTTATGAATGTAACTGACATAAATGTCATGGGTTAAAACCACTTGGGGTTTGTCCCTCACTTTTTCCTAGGGGAATGGTGCGTGGAGCAATGCTTTGTGCTTCTGCGCACTGTTGTTCACAGGTGAGGCTGTGTGCTGGCTTTGGCTGGGATAGAGCTGATTTTCTTCATAGTGAGTAGTATGAGACTATGTTTTGGATTTGTGCTGAGAAGAATGTGGATAACAGTGATGTTTTAGTTGTTGCCAAGCAATGTTTGTATCAAGTCATGGACTTTTCCAGTTTCTCATACTTCACCTGTGTTCCCAGCTTCTTCTCTACAAGAGTAGATCCTGTGTGATCTTCTCTAGGTGATCCTGCTCTGGCAGGGGGGTTGGACTAGGTGATCTCTAGAGGTCCCTCCAACCCCTACCGCTCTGAATCTCTGAACACAGCCAGGACAGTTGACCCAAACTGACCAAAGGACATTTCATGCCGTAAGATGGCATGCTCATTATATAAGCTGGGGAGAGTTGGCCAGGAGTAATCACTGCGCAGGGACTGGCTGGGTATTGGTTGGTGGGTGGTGAGCAGTTGTATTGTCATTCCTACTTTTCATTACATATTATTATCATTACTGTTAGTATTATTTTAATTACATAGTAGTAGTAGTACTATTAGTATCATTTTATTTCATTTCATTTATTTTGCATTATTAAACTGTTCTTAACTCACAAGTTTTCTTATCTTTTTCATCTCATTCTCTCCTCCATCCCATGGGAGGAGGGGGCAGGTGAGTGAGTGGCTGTGTGGTGCTTAGTTGCTGACTGGGGTTAAGCCGTGACACACTGGAATAAGATTTTGTCTCTGATCTTTTGGAGTGTGTCTGCATTTGGTGTGTGGGTGCACGCAGTGAGTCTGTGGCACTGGAAACTGTCTTTTTTGATTTCTACAAGACATGTTTGAAAAGCTTCTGGAGATGTTGTGTGCACTTCCTTCTCCATCATCTGCTCATGTATAAAAAGTAGTTGTTTTTCCTTGGTGTAACTACCATGCAGGCTGTCCCTATTAGAGATGCTCGTTAACTATTTCTCGCTGTGCGTTCCCAATGGATACATGAATCTGAACATCCCCATCCATGGTGACCTGATGCCAGCAGGTACTTCTGATCTTGAGTTTGACCTGCTTCGCTATTTTAAGATGTGTCGTGTTGTTAGCTATCTGTGGTTCTCCTCTTTGCGCTGGTGTAGCCTGTGAGGAAGCTGGAGCAGTATGCAAACTGGAGTCTAGAATTTGAATTTTAAATGCTCTGCTATGAGTTGTTTTGTTTCTGTTTGGATTGTGCCTACCACTTGTATACCCTAGAGTTACCCTGCCAGGATAAATCACTCCTGTGGTGACCACGCATTTCCTGAGAAAGACTGCTAACTAAAGGAAAACAAACCAATGACCTGGCAAATCCCTGTGTGATATTGGGCACTGATGATGGATCCTTTGATTCTGCAACCCAGGGAATGTTCCTGTCCCTTTTCCAGGGCTCTGGTAAAGCTCTGTGATTGTGGTACCCAAAAAAGGATGGCTAGATTTACATTCTACCAGAAATAGAGGGTGTCAAGGGAGAAACATACGCCTTGATTCCTAAATGTGGAAAAAGAAAATATTTAGGAAGAAAAAACAGTTCTGTGGCTAATTATTTTTAATTGTTTCCTTTATAAAAAAAGATCAAAATTGTTAAGAGTGCTTCTTCCCCTCCAAAACATCTACAAGTGATCAGGCTACCAAACAGACTAATTAGATGTCAAATAGACTTCAGTTCTTAAATTGGTTTAGTTACACAATGCAAAACATCACATTGGGAAGCAGATGGCGTGTCATTTTTAATACGTCTTGTAACTTGCCTGAAACCACTTCAAAGTCTCCTTAAAGAAAATGTTGCTACTACTGACCAAAAGAGATGCCACTGTGCATCTCTCAGCATAACCGCCAGATGTTGGGCCAGTGTCTTGCAAATATTGTCGGTGCCTACAGAGACTTAGAAGCAGAGGTATGTTTTTAAAGGGGTTTATATTCAGTGGATAAAGAGCTGGTGCTGTCTTAGAAAATTGGGACCCTTTAAGGTTGGACAAATTGGACACCAAAAAAATAAGGCTATGAAACAATTATTTTTGAAAGAGTCTTCCTTCCTTAGTTTCTTCAGAAGAACCCTTCAGGTTCTTCCTTTGTGCCCAGACTACATAGGTCCATTGACAAGCCTTTTGTCTGTGCCTTCCCTAGAAATGCCTGTTTTGCACTGGATTCGAAAAGATGTGTTGGATAGGAATATGGAGAACAAGAAACCCCACAGCAGCAGGAGGTACCCTCAGCCTTGTTTGCAAAAACATGAAAATGGCTTAATATCTTGTAACTCGAGTCATTACAGCATTGATAAAAACAGCAGTAAGTGCTGCTGGGCTGTTCCATTGCAACCTTAATTACCAAAAGAGTAGGAAATGAGTGTTTGGGTGAAAAACAGGTTTAGGATTGGGGTGGAGATGAAGTAATACCAAAGTGGAGGGAGAGCTGTGCTCGAGTGATCAAAACTAGGAGATAACCTCGGTTGTATTTTGGATTCCTACCCAAATGTGCTTCAGTGGCTTTGGAGGGTGTACTTGTTGCATAGGTGGAAAAGTCCATGAGATGCTGACAATTGCAATGAAGCTGGTAGTAAGTGAAGAGATGGGAACTTTTTGATAGGCTCTAATATATATAAAAGGTCAGTGTAAGTATCCTCTGATTTAATGCTTGAAGAGACAAGTGTTCCTATTACCGGTTTTATTAAATATTATTAAGAGAGTATCAGTTTGGGTTGGGGTGAAAATCAAAGTCAGTCAGTATAGCTAAAACAAGGTGGAGAGTTTAATTTATCTGTGCTATTTTTCATTCATACACAGCATTAGTTTCTTTAAATTCATATTTATAAAGGAAAGTGATAAATGCTAATAAGTAGTTCCAAATTAATATTTTAACCTGTTGTGCAAACTTTGGAAATTTCTTCTTCTTTTATCACAAAATAACGCAAAATAGTGCAATTTCCTCCCTCCCTTCCATTCCAAGTTCCTAAACGGCAGGAGGAGCAGCGTAAGCTTTGCCACAGGGCATCGTCTTGTCAAAGATGCTTAATTGCCTCCGAGTCTACTAATCTAATATATGAACAAATACCGAAGCAATTAATTGTGTTGATTTAAACCCGATTTCCCCTCTTTTCTTTCCGCTTCCCCCTCCCCAAATCGCTTTCTGTATTCATCCTGTTGGTGACAGACCATCGTTTGTGAAATTGGTTGACGTATTGACCTTTTTGGGTTGGAAAGCTGTGACTTGCAGGGTGAGTGCTACTTTCAGAGGGAGGGAGGAGGTGGAGGAGTTGGTTTGGATGTGTTAGTGGGGGATGCTTTCTGCTGGGATGAGGTGTGGTCTAAAACCGCTGTTAAATGTTGGACCTTTGATCATCCCCATGGGGAAAGAAGAAAACCAGGCTGGATGACACCTTCCCCGGGCAGGGAAGTGGAGCTGGCCCTTTTAAATTGTTTTCTCACCCTTTAGTCCCCCTGCTGGTAACAGAGTTTATAATTAACCTTGCTAATAACATATACAGGGCCTCAATCAATCTCTGGGCAATTGCTCCCAAGGATACCTTGCTAAAGGGCTATACGATAAGCACATTTGGCACCAAAACATGGTGAAGATCTTTGTCCGTGGTGCTAATTGCTTGTGTCATCCTTCTCCCTGCTGCCAGCTACACACTGGTCTGCAGATTTTCCTGAGCAGCAAAGAGTTTCCTTGGAAAGTAAACAACCTTGACTGTACTTTTGATTATTTTATATGGCAACAGTAATTTTTCAGTGCTGCTCTGGGGGTTTTGAGGAGGTGGAGGTAGTTTGGAGGGTTACCCCATGCAGACTCAGTGGTGGTTTTGAAAGGTGCTTCTCACCCTTGGATGCTTTAGAGAAATCTGTTTCTAAAAGAAAAAAAACCACCCAAACTGAAGTTGTAAAAACAAAAGAAGCAATGAGTAGGACCTCTTGCCCTTACTTTTTTTTTTTTCCTCTGGCTTCCTCAAAACATTGTGCATGATTGTGAAGAGATGCATTGAGGTCGTGAAGTTTGCAAAATAGCAGCCAGGTGGAGGAGAAGGCAAAAGTGAACACAAAAACCCCTGGGATTAGTTTAGGGTATTTTTTTGGAGAAAATGGTCATCCAGGGTGTTGCTGTTGTAGGCTGCTTTCTGTTGAGTGCAAATTGAGTAATCTCATTTGGCTCTTGGCATGACTTTATTTTTTGGTACCTGATGGGTTTCATCCTACATGGCTTTGCAGACCCTTCCACATTTTTACTAAGGAATTAAAGATCTCTGGGACCACCTTTTAATAATATTGACAATAAGGTTGTTTTTTATTTGCTGCTTTCCTAGACCCTTCACAAGTAGTTCTGGGATCCTTAAAGAGTCTGTGCATCAGTACTTTAAAACTCCTAATCCCTTAAATTATGGTGGTGCTTCAGCTGATGGACTGGGACCTGTTCAGCTCTTTTTCTAAAAGGCAGAGTAAGACTGGAAGTTTTATTTTGCTGCAGAGGAGTTATGGAAACTTTTAGCATGACCACGTTTTTTTATCTTGCAATGGGAGTAAAGGTACCAGCACATTTAAGAGAAATCTGGGAGGGGACATAGGTTCTGGGGTGCCTTTGCTGATAAGTGGTTGTGGGTGTTTGCTCACTTTCCTGGAGGTGCTGGATTATTGGCTTCATGCAGTCCTGGTGTTGGAAATGTGTTGGAGGAGGAAGGGAGGAGCAGCGACATTGCCCATCTTGCACATTGAATCCTTGTTATTTTAATTACAAGTGTTTTACTCATCCTTTGTTTGCATGGGGGCTGGACTCTAGCAGTAGCCCCTTGCCCATACACTCACATGAACAAGAATGACCTGAGAAATCTGACCTGCTGTTGTCTTTCATTCTCAAAGCTATTTTCAGTAAGCTTTTCACTAAGTAGTTTTTGTTTGTGCTACATCTGAAAAAATCCCTTTTACCAGCCCCAACTGGTGGGCTGCAGGAGGATGGGAAGGCCCTGTAACCATTTCCCCCATTTTATTTTCCATACAGTGCAAGCATTTTAAACAGAAAACCTGACAAGTCGTTTCCTATCATGCATTGTAATTATCTATTATAATAGGGAATAAAGGATTAATTAGTTTTCAAGCTGCAGATATGATTTAATTAGTTTTCAAGCTGTATCTGAAACACCTGTCTTGGCAAAATCAAAGCCCTTTCATTTAGGGTGGAAAAAAATAGAGGAGAAGGAGAGAAGGAGAGAGCGAGTGCAGGGTCACTGATGTTTGCTGACCCACGGGGTCACTCCCCGATTTTACACCCTCAGTGAGGCGTGATGTCCAATTTATGACAAGTATTCAGTTGCACTGATGTGTGCATGCAAGCTCAAGGTGTGCCATTGCCAGGTCATGCCACTACTCCCCAAAATCTAAGAAATTTTGAGTGTCCTCTCTACAATGCATGTGCTGACCCCAGGGAAGTCACAGCAGAGGGGAAAGGACCAAACCCCACTGTTGTGAAAGTCTCAGCTCCAGTCGCTTGGCTGGAGGAGGGCAAAGTGATGGCTGTGATTTGGGGACACTTCAGTGCTGAGTGATCAATTTAGGTCAAATGATGTTTTTGCTGCAGGTGAGTGGCAGCTGACGTCTCCGTTGTGGGCAGCAGCATCTTTCCGTTGGGATTAAATGTGGTTTGGGAGGAAAACGGGTGTAAACCAGGAGGATTGAGGGGTGGGCTTTATGGTAGCATCACCGCTAGCACCCGGCCCTTTGGGATGGCGTGGGAAGACGAACCCCCAGGCTGCAGCCTTGCTTGGGGTCTGGCTCTGCCTATGAGTGAAACTGTATCCTCTTGACTACATTTTCCTTCCAAAATAGTAACTATAATAATAATAATCATTATTATTATCATGATCTGCGAGAAACTGAGCTGCTGCTTCTTCTGTGTGTCCCAATCTCTGCCTGACACCACCACCCCCACCCCCCCCTTTTATCCCTTGGGAGGGTCACTCCCTGGAAAGAGGTTTCCAAAGGAATGTGTGTTTTGCCTTTTTTCTTTTTTTTTTTTCCTCTGTATCTAAAGATTTTCTTGGCGCTTTTGGTTTTTTTTTTTTTTTTTTTTGTCCTCCATCTCCCTTTCTCCCCACCAGTTTTGTTTTGAATTCTGCCTTACAAAGCAGTGCTACCTACCCAGGCAGGCGCAGGGTGCAGCGCGCTTTCTTCCTGTAGTAGTAGTAAAGGTCACGCTTCCCTGCGGTGGCTTTTTTGGCGAGGTTATTTTTAACTCGGAACAGCCCATCCGTGCTTCTCCTCTCCTTTGCCATCGCGCTCGCGTGCAACGGTGGGGGTCTGCGGGAGCAGAACAACAAACCGATTGCACTTGAGTTTATTTTCTTGTTGTTATTATTTTGGGGGGGTATTTATTTATTTATTTAGATTTTCTTTTGGAACCGCTGGGGCTCTGCGGTTGGGTTGCGCCTGGTTGCTCGCCAGCAGCTATAAATAGCGTTGTGTACAAGCAAGAAGTGCCTGAATGAGGTTGAGCGGCAGGAAAGGAAAAGCCCCTTTTGGCTTCCAGCTGGCTGCCGGCCAAGCAGCGCATTGCTTCAGCAGATGAGTGTTTTGAGGTAGCGTGGGAAGGAGAGAGCAGTGAGTAAGATGGTCTTTCTCCGGTTAGAGGTGTGTGTGGATGTCTGTGTGTGTGTCTTTTGTTGGGGTTTTATTTTATGAATGGCTGCCTGCGGGCAGGGCGGTGCTGCTGGCGGGATGCTGTGGGCTGCGAGCCACTTCCTACCGAGGTTTGACCCCTCGAGGTGTTAATGAGCGAGCCTTGGGATGGACATAGCTGGGAGGATGCTCTGGAGGATCCCTGGTGAGATGGTGCCAGGTTGGGAATCAGGTGGGTTTTGGTTGTGACTTCACCGCTGCTGCTGTGTTTAATGTTGGTCAAGTTTCTTCTCCTGTTTTTCTCGTCTGGAAATGTGCCATTGCTTTCTGACTGGGGTATTGAACGTATTTCTGGGTGTACCATCTCCAGCGCTTCTCGTGACAGGTCATAGTCCTGACGGGTTTTGGGCTTTCAAGCTCAGAAATTGGGAATGGTCCTCTGCAGCGGGAGAGATAGGACCATCATGTATCTTTCCCTTTGCCCCCATCATCTCTGGGGCTGAGCTGCTGGTTGCACACACTAAAGGGCACCCATAACCCCAAACTTGACCCAAAGCTCTTCCTTCCTGGCGGATGGTGATGAATTCTTGCATTACTCTACTCTAGCACCGAACAGACCCTGTTGCAATCGGGGCTGTGCAAAGAGACTAGAAGGAAAAACTCAAAATTGACCCTTGATATATGTATTTTTTCCCTTCAATGCATAGATAACTTAATTTTAACCAAAGACTTTGCTTGAGAAGTCTTTTGTCTACACATATATTGAAAAGAAACAAAAAATGGAAGTGCCTTTAAGTGCTATATGTAGAAGCACTGATTAAATGGCTTTGATACTATTGAATTAAATGATTTTTTATCAGAACTCTTAGAGACATTTTGTCAATAAATCCTGAATTGGACTGGGGAAAACCTGATTTTTCTCTGCCCAGTTATTTCAGCTCCACTGAAAGGCTTTCTAGGAAGAGCTGCAGCTCAGCCTGGAGAGTCTGCCAGGTTTGTGGGAAGGAATGAGGATGAGGGGAGAGTTTGCTGTCTTTGGCTTTCAGTTTTAAAAAGAAAAACGGTAAAAAAAACCCACCAAATTTCCGTTTAGAGTATAGTCTGAATTTGTGAAATTTTAGTCTGAAATGATTATTTCAATGAGGTATGAGATAGTAAAAACAGGAGTGAGGAGTAGAAATACTTAGAGGATTTATTCCCTCTCCCTGTTGTAATTTGTTTGCACACTCAGAAACATTTATGCTAAAACCCCCACATTATATTCTTTAAGAGGTACAATTAACTATTTACTTAGCCAGGTAAGATTTCTTGAAACTTAAAAACTGATGAGTGAGCGCTACAAGAAAGTAAGCAGGACGTTAGGGTTTGGCTGATAGGCGGACGAAGGCAGCATTGGGTTTTAATAGGGATGGTAAAGAGTTACTGATTGCTTACAGGGCAGAACAGGACGTTCAGACGTTTGTGGTCATCTGTGCTGCATCATGCGATGGGTTTGCAGTTCTAGGAGTGAGCAGTTACTGCGACCATCTCTGCCCAGAATAACCTCCGATCCTGCACAGCCTGCTTCAAAAAGCCATATGCTATGGGGTTTGCTCTCTTAAATGTTTTGGGGACTTTCCCTGGTTTGTTTGTTTGTTGTTTGTTTTTTTTTTTTTGAAGCTTCTTATTAATTGTGTTGAAATACAGATAATTCACCATTAATTTAATAAATAAATATTTCTCCCTCTTTCTGGTTTCATAGCTACAGCTGCATTATATTGATGGATAACTTTTTTCCTTTTCCCTTCCGTAATTGAATAGTCTCAAAATGCAGGAACAACACTATTTATTTGAACTGTTTAGAGGAAAATTAATTGGGCTATTTTTATGATTGGTCTTTTGTGTCACGGTCGTATTTTTCACTATCTGATTTATGTAGCCAGAGTAAAAGAACAAAAAAAAAAAAAAAAATCTGCCTCATTTGAATTGCTGATACGTCTTTTATAGAGGTTTAAGTTGGGATTTCACAATTTCTGCTTTCGGAGCAGGAGATAGAGAGCTTGTGCAGGAATCCCAAAATCCGAAGTTTCTTTTGCGCTGTTATGATGCTGGGGCTGCTTTGATCTTCTGCGATGAAATGTAAGGTGCTGCAAAAGGAAGGGTTGCTCAAGAGACCAAGGCGGGACTTTTTACCCCCATAAATTGTCCAGACAGCTGGATCAGAGAATGACCCTCCTGAGGGAATGGGATGAGGTGGGGAACACAGGCTGGAAATGTCATTAGGGGAATTTGAGCAACGAAGGTCAGCAGAACCCTTCCTTAAACCCAAGCAAAGGTTGTGACCCCCAAGTCTCTTTGAGGCTGCAGGATCGCTCCTGGGTGAAACTGAGACGCAGAAGGCTGGCTTGTCCCTTTTTCAAACTGGACAATTTGTTCTGCACAGTGGTGTTTGCTAACCCAGCTTAGAGATCAAATGCCAGGCTGAGCAGGGAGGTTGCAAGCAATGGTTTGGGCAGTCTGTAAAGAAGTGAATGTGGGAGTACCACCTTCAATACCAGGTTGGAATTCTCCTGAGCTGTGCTTTCCCCCTCTGGTGCTGGCACCATACGTGGATGTTGGAGGTTGCTAGTGCTGCTGTTCCGGTTACTTGAGCAAACCCAAATTTAGGGTAGGGGTTTGGTAGCTGGTAATTAGTGACTGCCCAGTCATGTCTGTCTGCACCCAATTACTTGCAATGCCAAGAAAACAAGGTGGCTTGAAGCCCTGAAAGGAGACACAGGGCTGATGCCTCTGTCCATCAGAGTGCGTGACTCCTCAAACCCAACCCTTGTCTAGCTGGGGAAGGGGCTCCCGGCCGTGCTGTCTGCACAGGCAACACGAGAGGAGAAATGGGTGCTGCCTGCACCCATGCCCTGCCAGCGCAGCTGGGAGGAGCGAGCCCGCGGTGGCCGGACCCTGGTCTAATTGCTGCCATGGGTGCACAGCGTCCCATGCTGCCAGGTAAGTGACATCTCTGGTGATTTTCCTTCCTGTTGTGCCATGATTTTAAGAAATCCATTCTTGGCTGATTTCCCCAGAAGGTTTGCTAAAGTATATATAAATCTGTGGTCTGACATCCAGCAAAGTGAGGTTTGCCGAGTCCTGGGGCTGGATCAGAAGCTGTGGCCCCATAGTGAGCAGCTCTGGTTGATATAATCCATTTAAAGTGTTGAAAGTTTCTTTTTTTTTTTTTTTTCCACCCCTTTGCAGTTGCCATATAGATTATTTGAGGTCTGTAAGGACTTGAGCTGGGGTGCAAAAGGACCAGTTACCCCTCCAACCACTCCCTGGCATCACCACGATGCTGAGCCACATCAGGGGGGCTCACTGGAGGAGCCTTTTCCGACAGCAAGAACTTGCTATCTAGGGAAACGGTGTTATCTCTGCGATAAAAGGCTGTTTATGTTTTTTTTGGCGAATAGCCTTCTCCCCTTACAGTCACAACTACTGGAGGAGTTAAATCGTCCAGCTTTAAGGAGATCGAGCCAAGCAAAGCACTTGGAACACTGCCGCCTGGTCCCTGTGAACTCCCTCTCCTCGGTGGCCTTTGCTCGTTCGTGGCAGCGTAGCTTGTTGATAGGGAAGTGTTGTCCTCTAATAAATGAGAGATACCGGATAAGGACATGTTAGTGGTGGAAGGTGCGGCATGACAAACAAACACCAAAAGCGCTTTGGGGGCCATTGGCGGTGTTTCCCTTCCCGTGTGGACTTCGGTGTGCTCCTGGGCTGCATAGTTCATGGACAGTGTGAGGGTTGTTAGGAAGTTACTGTTAGCTCTGAGGCTGAAATTACAGTATATAATTTTACTCTACATTTGACGCTGGTTTTTGTACTGCATTAAGTGTATCTTCTTGTTAAACCATCTCCTGGTATGGTATAATTTTTTGTTCTCTAAGCACCTAGTGCTCCTAGTTAGCGAAGGGAGCTAGAAACCTTCTGCTTGAGGTGATGCCATGTGCCCAAGTTTCACTGCTCCGGAAGGGATTCGCATCTCCTGGTGCAGTGGGGGAGACCATGTGTCAGTGGCGAGAGACCGATCAAAACATGCTGCTTGTTTGAACTACGGGCAAAACAAAGTATTGAGACTTCACGCTTTAGCTCCTCTGCTAAGTCAGAAAAAAATGGGGCATGAGAAGATAAGCTTGTTCCCACTAAAAAAACCTGTGGCCATATTAGTTTTATGGCTGTCCTTAAGGGCCACTTTTGCTTCATCCCACCCTTAGTTTATAAGCACAGAAAACACTTTCCATCTGCACTGGGAGGCTGAAAATAGCGTATCAGTGTTTGCAGGGTACTATTAAGTGCAGGTTATGTATCCACCCAGGATGGCCAGGGTGAAATTGTCTCCTGGTCGTGTGTGCAAGAAGTTGCCGTTGTGATAAACCCCCGTGTGCATAAGGTACTCATTTTCTTAAGCGATCAAGTCGCATCGGTGTGCGTTGGGTTGAAGGACTTGCCAGGTCGTGACAAGTGCGTTCAGTACGTGAGAACAAGATGCGTCATCCCCGACCAGCAAATCTCTTCCCTGTTGCTACTGTTATGTACTTCTCTTACGTATACATACCTGCGTGGAAACTGGAGTGGGTTTTGTGGGGTTATTTCGGGTGGTTAGTCACTGGAGAGAAGGGGTTGCAAGCACTGCTAGATGCTTTCTCTGAAGCTTCGGAGTATGAGATTGTACGGAGTTGTGATTTTGAGACATGCAAAGCAGTGTATTTGAATGTACACTGTAATTAGTAGTGTAATTAGCCTTCTAATTAATGAAAGCCTTGATTTTGACATCCAAAATAGTGTACTGGTGGTTGGGAAGAATACATGTCGCTGTGATGGGGTTGCGCAGTTTCCCTAATGACTATGCTGAGAACTGCTGGTCCAGGGCAATCCGGCTGAGCTGCCATAGGGATCCCAGTGAAATATGTAGGCCAGGGATGTGTGCTATTAGGAGAATGATGCAGGCACACTGCCATGGAGATAGAGGTTAAATCACAGTGGCTTAATGCACATTGGCACTAACCCTTGCCAAATTAAATGTTCAACCTTTCCTCTGTCAGAGGTTGCATTAACCAATGGTGTAATTAGGAAAAAACAGTAATTTCACTCCAAGAGAGAGTTGAGAGGGGTCTTGTACCTTGTGTTGCAAGAGTAAATAACGCGGATGTCTGTCGAATTCATGTGTCCATACTAGCAGGCTTTTACCAAAAATGAGTCAGTTGGAGAATTAATTCTAGTGCCGAGCAGAAGTTCTTGCTGCAAAATACTGTGGCCTAAAGAAGTGTGGAAGATGGAGTATGGTTAGAAAGAAAGGTAAAAATGCTCTTTATGTTAGTGAGGTGTCAATGATAATTGGCTGTTTGGTGATTGCCCAGAGGATCAGTGCTTCAGCTGTGTCAAATGGGCATAGGTTCAGACCCTGCCTTATTTGTTTTTTATAAACTATAATAAAAACCCCACTGATTTTAAGCAGTTGGGGCATTTAAACAAGAGTTTGGTTTTGCTTGTTTCTTTGGCTCTGTCGTTCATTCGCACCACTGAAGCCTACTCGGCTGGAGAGGGCAGGAGCGATCGTGCTGATGTGGTGGCCTAGACCTTCACTGGTTTTAATGTTCTTCCTGGTGATGCTCTCTTATTTTTCTGAAGGCTCCTTTTTGCTGTAGCTATACCGTGTCATCTCAACAAACTGCAAAACCGAGCACTTTGGTTGCAGTGACTTTGCAATGCAGGAAGGAAAAGGTTTGGGTTTTGTGTTGGGATGACCCATCGAGTACCTGATCCTTTCCCTGGTGAGAAAGCAGTGCTGTCACATTGCAACTGAAAGTTTTCCAGGGTGGAAGTAGTACAAGTGGATTCATGGGGATGTGGAGGAGAAGACCCATTTTCTTGGGCCAGAGGGGCAGTGCAGGAGGAGAAAACCTGTATTCTTGGGCTGGAGGAGCAGTGTAGACTCAGTGGAGATGGCAATCTGCTAGTGGGGTTACAATCAGCCGGTCTGCAAGAAATCTTCAAGTGGAGTGAGACTCCCAGGAGCCACGTAGTTACTGATAATGAAGCCCAGGCTCTGTGAAGATAGTCTCAGCAGCTGTGCTGGTCCTTTCATCTTTTCGACATGACCCGAGCGCTGTCACGGTTGTTCAGGTATCGCAAAAAATTCCCGGTTTAATGGCGTGGTCCTGCCGGCTGCAGCATCAACCCGAGCTCTGCCAGGAACAGCCCCTGTGGGTGTTGTTTGACTTGACAGATTGAAGGTGCTCGTTCAATTAATGCTGCATCATGGTTCTCTTTCAGTAACGCAGGAGGTGTCAGCAGTTTTGTTTACGAGCCTCTGTGCTCTCCCGGTTTAAGTCATTCCTGACAAAGGGAAGTTTAAATGCTTGCATTGATTCCTGGCTCTGCAGTGCAAAATATCCGCACGTGGCAAAGACGCCGAGATTTTTCAAAGCAGCCTAAAGGATTTAAAGTGCTTTTACATCTCAGGCACTGAGCTCCCAGGCCTTGGACCACTGCTTTTAAGCATCTGTAAGTCACAAACAGATTTAGAAGATAAAATGCTGGAGGCTATTAGTACTCTCAGCGCATACTTTAGTTATTATTTCTTTTGAGGAAAGCACGCTTACTAAATTTACACTGTCTAATGTTTAGAGATTGATATTCACAGTTCTGGCCTTTCTAAAAAACAAGCTGTGTTTTATAAAAAGAACATTATGGCTTAGAAGCAAGATTTCTGGAGACTATTGCGTAAGTCTCCTCCCTGTCACTGAATAAACTACAACAAAATACGGTCCTTAACAATTTGTGATATGTGGAAGAAACTAAGATGCTTTCTAGTTTTCAAGTAAAAGCTGGGAGGTTTGTGAGTTGTCATTTTTTGGGGGAGGGTGTTTGGGTTGGTTTTTTGTTTGTTTTGCTTTTTGTGTGTGTTTTCATTGGGCTTTTTTTGGTTTTGTTTTTTTTTTAAGGAAACGAGTTTTTAACAGTAGTAGTTAATTTTTCCCACTTTTTAATGGAGTTAAAATATTCCATATTTGAATGCTTCCTCTGAAATGTTTTTGAAAAAACTAATTTGGTGTTTACTGAAAAAAATTGGAATATCATCTATTAAGAAGTCCCAGTATGTGGGGGGGTGGGGGGGGGGAAAGAATTTTGGTTTGAAACTATTTTGCATGTCAGATATATTGGAGTTAATTGGCTTTTGTATCTTGCTCATCTGCAGTGGATCTACCAAAATAGCTTCGATGATTGCTCTGTTCCATCTGGTTATTATCTTGCTTCTTACAATATCCTTGTGCCACGCTGTTGTGGCCAGCCATGGCTGAGAAAAAGCTTGCTGGAGATTCCTGAATGTCTGCTCTGTTACACGTTACCAACTTGTCAGGGACTCACTTGACAAATTGAAAATTAGCCAAATGCTTTTCCAAGCCAAAAGTAGCCCGAGATGATATCTATGCATCATACCAAAGAGCTCTTTTTCGTTCTTTAAGGTGACTGACTCCAAATACTCCTCGGATTATTAATAGTGCCCTAATAAACCTGGAGAGCGATCCTATAAATTTCTACATGTTCGGGGGTCAAGCAGTGAAGTCAATATTAATTAATAGTCAAATGCAGTGTTTTATTTCGTGTAATCAGCCTCCTGACAGTCTGAGCAGTCTTGGAGGTTAGTTATGCTTGAAGAGTGGGAGCGATGCCAGAGCATCCCATGCTCCGTTGTTATAAAATAGCAAAAAAACTCGAGCTGTTGCATGTAATAGCTGCAGATGTCATATGCTGCCTGAAATGCTGTGTACCCTTTCGTAAGGGGTGGTAGGAGTGATGTTCTGGTGGACCTCGCAGTGGTTTTTCCTTGCCCTCCCCACCAGCTCTCGGTGCAGGAACGTTGCAAAGCAGTGGGAGAGTTGACTTTATCATGAGGATAGGAGAGGGCTGCAAAGACCTGGGTATCGGGGTGACCTAGGGTGGTTGGTATCTTCAGTAGCGTGGTGGTGGCAACTCTGGGGCAGAAGGTTGCAGGGGGAAAGGACACATGGAGAAGCTCTGCACTCATAGCACAGATGGAAAAGGAGAGGGCATCCATAAAGAGGGAAGACAATGCCTCTGAGGATGCCCCTGTTGGAAACTTGTTGGCTCTACTATAAGCTAAATGACTTCAAAATTGTTTAACGCCTACTACTGGGAATACTTAAAGGATTTAAATTCTTTTTTTGAGGGAGAGTTGTGTTTGTGTACCTGGACTGTCAGATTCCTGTACTCAAAAGCAAATCCCTTTATTTGAAGGAATGATTTATAGGTTATTCTGCCTTTCAATAGCTGATCTGTAGTTCCTGGAAATTCCTCATAAACTCTCCTCCTTTGCCTGGCCAGCAGTTGGCATCTCAACTGGATTTGACTGTGGCTTAGACACACCCTTGGCAGACAAGGGCGGGTGACACCTAAAACTCATTGCAGGTTGTTTAATAATATAATAATATTTAAGGTTTAATAACATAAAGCCCACCTTGTTCTGTCTTCACTTATTTTCATGCTAGCTTGAAACTGTTTGTGCCCCAAATGCAACCCTTCATCACCCCAAAAAGGACTGAGCAGGAATAAAGAGGGGGAAACAAACCCGAAGACAGTATTTTTCAGGCAGATGCACAGATTCCTCTTAGCTGAGGATATTTGACAGCAAAAAGATGGATGCTTCATCCAGATATTTGTGTTTTCTTTCTAATCTGTTATTAGAATGAGTTAGGATACCTTTTGGCTACCATCTCCAAGCGGCAGGTTTCTCATAAGTTATTTATGTGGGATATGTCACCTTATTAATTATATTCCTATATAACCTTATGGGCCGCTGCAAAGCGTTCCCCAGCGTGAGGAGGATTCATGTGTGATGGAGCCAGGCTGGATCCACGGAGTTTGTCTGTGAATCTGTGCCATACTTCATCCTTAGGGAAGGAAAAAAAAGAAAAATTTGCAGAGATTTGTGGCCAGTTAACCCAGGCAATACTTCATTTTTGTGGAAGAAAGAGATTTGTGGATGGGGAAAGGTAGACTATTGAATTTTAAAAATATCACCTATATACTCATGCACACATAAATACAATTTGTGAATATAAAATAAACATATATTCGCTACCAGTGCTACTGATGGTACATTAGTGTTTTAATTCAATTTAAATACATTTTGCCTGCTGTCCCATTGCAGCTGGGGGTGCCATCTCCAGTGTCCTCAGAGAAGGCCCTCACCTAAGGGTCGTGGCCCTGCAGGGTAGAGCTGAGCTTGTTGCTGTTTCCAAAGCAAAACTCCTCTCTCTTAATTTTTCCCTGCTGTTGAAGCTAATCAATTCATTCAAAGAACATGGAATTTTGAGTGGAGTCTTCCTGTGTCCCACTTTTGGCCCCTGTTCAGTGAGGCACATCTTGGGATTCTTGTTTAGACCCATTGTATATTTATACATATTGTCCTAATGTCGTGGGTGAGGCTTTTGCTGGAAGACGTGGACTAAAACACGTTGTGTTGAATGCTCTCTGAATCTGGGTTTTCAGTAACGTTAACCAGATGTTAGGCAGCTTATTTTGGGTGGGGCATGTGTGTAGATAGAGGGTGGAAGTGGCAGCTCTTTCTATCATGCTCTGCTTCTGTAGTGCTTAAGGACACAGTTGTTCATGATCCGCCTTTCTATGTCCAGATGCAGATGAAAATAAATGTTCTTGGCTTTAACCATTTTTCCACAAAATTGTTCAAATCCTTTCTCAAAGCTCGGGGTTTCCTTCCATGAGCTTTTCTCATCCCAAGGTGCATCCTCAGGGAGGCATTAGGTGATAATGTTATACTCAGCTCCTGCTCAGCCTTTTGACGTTGGTGCCATCTCGGTAGATGAAGTTTTCAAAGGCAGTGGGTGTTTCTACAGCTATCCAAAGAAAAAGCTGCTGGGTTGAGAGGGTTTTGTTTCTTCTGTCTTCTTGGCCAGGTGTTTTCTCCCATCTGGACCACTTGACGTTTTGGGGTGCAAACCCCAGATGGAGCTGCAGAAGGGATCGCTGCATGGGGCAGCCCTGCAGCCACCAGTTCAGCAAACCTCGGGCTGATGGGGCATCCCAGCACTGGTGCAACCCTGCATGCTTGTACAGTCCCTGCCTTTTTCTGCTGTTTTTTAGTAGTGTTTTGACTTCATCTCTGGCTGTAATGGATTTTGTGCATTTGAGGAGATAAACCGAGAAGCTCCACTCGAAGGTACCTTGTTGACAGCCTCTCCTCCGCTGCACGAGTGCTTTCTCTTTCTGGCCATGTGTGATTTTTAGCCGTAGCGGCTGAGTTTTTCGAGTGCATGTTGTTGAGCACGTTACAAGGCTTTTTCGGTTGGCAAAGCGCGTGTGCGCACAGCACCGATTTGCCCAGCGTTATGGTGGGTTTTCTTTTCATGCCAGCAGCATCAGAACAACGTAGCTGGATTCTTTCTTTCTACACTGGGGCAAAAGCAGAATAAATAACCAGGGATGGATTAATGTGAGAGATGGAGTTTTTGGGGGAAGTTTTCTTATTTTTAATCCATGGGGCTAAATATTGGTCTTGGCTTCAGTGGGGAGGAAGATGTGTTCCTGCAGTGTGGATTTAGATTTAGGTGCAACCTGATATGTCTTCTCATGAGAAAGGTGTCTGCTTCCTCTCCCCCCTGTAGCATTTCTTGCTCCATTTCTTGTCATTTTAAGTGGACACCTTCCACAAAGACCAGCAGCTAGAGCATCTTGTAGTCTCAGTCTAAGCACATGCTTATGCACTGCTTGGATAGGGGAGGATTTAAGTCCTGAACTACCGTTTTCCTTGAGAATCTGTCTAAAAAATTAGAATAAACCTCCAGCTTTTTTTTTCAGCTGCACCTGTGACATGAGTAAATAAACAGCTGAGTGTTTTCTGAATGGACCAAATATTTATAAAAAATATATACATATAAAATATATAAATATATATATGGTATATAGCTATACCAAATAACTCTTGGTGAAGATAGTGGTATTTTGGATGGGACTGTGCAATCAGGTGGGTTTTTTTGCACTGATATCGCTGTGTCTGAACTGCAGCTCCATCAGCCAGAGATGGGACAGCTGCGATGCCAAGGGAAGTGCCATGTGGGATGATTAAATTGCTGCTTTTTGAACTAAGTCCTGTATTGTGGGGTAGGTCTGAGTGGATAGAGGCTGATGGATACCTGCTGTTGAGTTTAGGCATTCAAGCCTGAACTCCAAATACCATTTTTATGATGGGGGGTGTGTGTGTGTGTGTGTAGGAAAAAAAAAAGCAGCTGTGTGAACTGGTTTAACTGGTGGAGTGTTGGTGGTATCTGAGAGTAAGGGGCACGGTGGCCAGGAGACCAAGGTGACCACTTTGGCTGCACCTAGTTCTCCAGGATGGGAAAGAAGTAAACCACAGCCATAAAGAAAAACCCAAACAAGCAAAAGAAACCCACAAACAAAAATCACAAACAACTTAAGCATTTCAGTACCTTGGCAGGTCTGAGCCTTAAAGCTGGTTTTCCAAAGGGTATCAGACCCCTTGCATGACTGTTGGGTTTAGGTGATACCTGCCCAGGCACATCCAAGTTTGCAACAGGTGTTGGAGTCAGTCCTCTGTCTTCATGCTTGTTTTTTTACTGAGTGCTAGGAGGCTTTGGGTGGGATGCTGAGGCACCCTTTATCCAAATGGATCCCTCCTGTAGTTGCAGGGGAGCTTGAGTACACGGGTAGAGACAGAATTCGGTGCGAGTGCATTCTCCATCAAAATCTGTATTAAATGGAACTAGGGTTCACTGGACTCCCCGTATCTCTGGTTTTTGTGTGGCTGAACGATGGAGAGAGTCTTGGCCTACTTTGAAGTGAGAGGAAGGGAATGTGTAAGAAGAAGCAGGAGCTGGAGTTGCTAGGGAAACACGAACCAGGATGCTTGCATAGCTCTCACCTGATCCCTGCTGCAGCAGCTCCGTGACACAGGTTCCCTTTCATACAAGTGTCATGTAGCCTTCTGGGTGAATTCATGGTCACAAAAATCTGCTTAAATTGACCCATCCAGGAGCATTTCTCCCCCAAGACTTGAGGGGCAGCAGGACCCCACGGAGACGGGGCACACATGGTCAGCCCCTGGGCTGCTCCATCAGCATCACGGCCACTCCCCAAGGATTGCGCTGGGGAATGAGGCAAATGGGGATTTTCTCCTTCTGGGATCACTTTTGGGGAATTGCCAACTCTGCCTCACTAGGAAGAAATGCAGCAGGTTCAGTGGCTTCTCTACTCATGCCCATATTGCGGGACATAGGGATGCTGCTGGACCCATTTGGGCTGTCCCTATTTTCATTGCTCTTACAATTGTCATTCCCATTTTCCCCTCTGGACTACGGGTCCCAGAGTACTTTGATGTTCAAAGAATTGGTGCCAGTCTGTGTGCTTAGTGCTTAGCACACTCCGTACCAGGAAAGATGACTTTCATCGAATTTATGATTATGTAGGTATTTTCCTTCCTGCAAATGTTTTATTTATTGCAGTGGTTATTGATAGCTGCACTTACCAATTCTGTTGAAGCAAAACAACCTTCTACAACTGCTTTTTTCCTTTTTTTTTTTTTTGTATGTGTGATAAAAATCAATCCTGGCAAAAACTTGAATATCTGGATTCCTCTTTGCTTCTCTCCTTGTAAGATTTAATAATACCTTGTAAATGTTTTCATCAGCTGCTCCTGTGTTCTTTAATTGAGCGCAGATGAGTCTTGAATGAATGGGTTTTGTATGACTGGTTGTTTTTTTGAGAGCTCTCTCTTAAGTGCGATCCGTTCAGTTTAAGTGGTGAGCACTTTTGGGGGATGGATGTGGGACTGTCTGTAGTGTGATTATTTTCTTAAGTCTACAGTTAAACAGTTGAAGAGGAAGGCAACTGAAACTTCTCCTGTGCCGGCTGGTTCCTTGGGAAGCAGCCTGTACCATGCAGGAATTGGAAGCAGCTGGCTTTGCTTTATAATTAATCAAGGGAGTGATTATCTTGTGATAATCTTGCCCCCTTCATCTCCTGTTGCATAAGTAAACACAATTTCAGCTTGTATAAATTGAGTTTTGGCCTTCCACCTGTTGCTACCAGAGGTGAAAATTCAGGCGTGCCGTGATGAGCTGCCCTTCCATCAGCTCTGCCTGGCTTGTTGTCCCCATCGCCCTGGGACAGTGCTAGAGGGGGCTAAGCCTGGCTGGCTCTGCCAAGGGTAGGAATGGAGCCTGATGCTAGCTCACGCTGGCCCTGGGTGAGCTGTCCCCAATTTGGTCAAGTTTCACAGCCAAACAACTGCATGAGAAGACGGTGTAGATGGGCATTGCGGCTCTGGGGGTAACTGTTTTTGAGGGGTGGGGGGCGTTTGCTTGATTGGTTGTGTGGTTTTGATTGTTTTTTTTTTTTTTTAATGAAGCATTTCTGGCCAAAGACTGCTGCCTGAGGCGTCAAACTAACTAAAAAGCGAGATGCTACTGCTGGGAGGTGAATGTGGGACTGGTGCTGCAGAGTCAGTATCTCGAGTTCAGTAGGGTGGCTCTGGGTGAGATGAGCTCAAATTAGCTGAACTCATGTCCTTAAGAGCCTTGGTTACGTCCGAACTCGCAATGAACTTGAGAGGCAGTTGGCACGCACATGGCTGGCTTTGGGGCAAAGCCTCAAATCCCTTTCTGCCAGCCCGCCTGAGTGCTGCCAGGGGGTCAGCACTGCTACTTCTGTAAATCCCAGCACCCCAAGTTAGGGCTTTGCCTTCCCAGGCTGCTTTCAGGTCCTCTTTAAAAGGAAGGAGAAAGCACATCTGAATAGCAGACTCTGCATTCGTCTCTGATTTTATTCTTTACCATTCCCCTGCAATATATTTCCACTGGAAAGGTGAAAACATGAGCTGGAAAGAACCAGCCCCTTGCTTGTTGGTGGCACCAGCGTGGCCTGTTTGCTTGCCTGGAGGCGGGGGATGCTTAGTGCCAGCTCCTGTTCAAAATACATTTGGTTTCTAAATTAAGACGGGGATTCTGCAGAAACACTTGGCATAGGTGAATTGGAAAAAGGTTTTAAGGGTAAGCAGGTTATTTATACTCTGCCTTGCGTGTCCAGCCTGTGTTTATGCTGCTAAGTCGTTTATTTTATGGAGAAAGACCTCTGCCATAAATACTCCTCTAACTGTTAGCCAACAGCAAGCGCAGGGTGGCCATAGGGCACAGTGTCCGGTTTTAGGGTGGAGGAATGTGGCTGAAGAGTTTAAATGGGATACAACCCCTTCCCAAGGACCGCGTCCTGTACCATACAGCAACCAAGAGTGATGTGGAGACGTGTGGTCCTGCTCTCGGTTAGAGCTTAGGGCATCCATGTGTACAGGTGTCTGCAGCCTCCCTCCATCTCTGGGCAGCTTAATTTTAAACACGAGAAGGGACTTTCAGGCTCCTTGGGCTGGGAACAATCACAGGTTCATGCATATGATAGCATTTTAGCAGGCATTGGTGTGTTTGTATGAGAACCGCTATGCTATGGCACTAGTCCCTGTTGTGAAGTCCCTGGAAAATACTGTTTAATATGAATTTTCCTCCTTGGGACACCGGTATGAATTGGCCATTGGAGGTGTTTGGAGGTGCCTCTTGGTTCAGGGGTGGAGGAAAAGGGTTTTGCAGGAGCTGAAACCTGCAAGGTGTTAAACAAAATCGCCTTTTTTTCCACAAAACGTCTACAAGGACATTTATCTTCACATTTGTCTCACAGACTCTTTGATAGGGAAGAGTTAAATGTCTTCTCCCATATTCATCACCAATCTTGAGGAGCTTTCTCTTCAAGAAATAAACATAGCACGTGTTCAGCTAAAAATATTGCCAGAGGAATCCTTCCTTGGCCATGGCCCTGGCACAGGAGAGCAGCTGAGAGTTGCAGGGATTTTGTTTGTTTTTAAACTTTATCTGTCTTCAAAGTGATGCTGTGGTGGTTGTGGGGTGTTAGAAGAGCCAAAGTCCCCGCTGCCCACCTTCTGCATCCGAGAACGGATGTGGACTAGACTTTTTGGCAGTTATTTGCAATGTGGGTTGGAGGAGGCTGTTGGTTTTACTCACAGTTACCTGCAAAAGCAGCAAAACTGGGGGTTACTGGGATGAGTTGTGCTTAGGTGGCTGCAGGATGGAGCACCTCTGAGGTTGCTCATCAGTGTGCCGATCTGCTGCTGCAGAGGTGGAGGGCGAAGAGAGACACCTCAGTGTAACCTTCTGCAGGAGTCAGTCTGTGACACTGAACCTTCCTCATCGAGCAAGGCACCTGGTTCGATGTGGTAAAGGGTAAAATGGATATTGACCCCGCCAATCGACTGTCTTCCTCTAACCATGCATGCCTTTGATCAGCTCCCTGCTTTGGAAAAATCAAACCACTCCCGTGCGTCTCTCAGTGGGGTGGGATTTCTTACGTTTGGCTTAACCTTCTACTTTAGGGCCTTTTACCCCTGCAGGTAATTTCAGCTTAGTGTTTCCGTTCTTAAACCCACAGTGCGGGGTTATTGCAGCCTCGATAGATTCGCGGTGTGGGATGGGGTTTCCTTGCTGCGACATTAACGTTGCAGGTGGATGCTGCTGCTCCTCGTCACGAAGGTGCTGGGAAGCTGCGCTCAAGGACCGGCATGCCCTGTGCTATCTGTTCCCACTCCCAGACACTTCATTTTAAACTGTGCCTTACTTTGCATTGTAAAAATAACCCTCCCCTCTCTTTTTTTCCTCTCGCTTTTCTTTTTTTTTCTCCTTTTTCTCCCTTTTTCTTTCTTTTTTTCTTTTGCATTGCTGGCCAGTCATTTGCCCACCAACCCAAATCCCAATTGAGACCTGATGCTGAGGGGCAGATGAGGCAGTGAATGTATTCAGCCCGATGATTTCC
Source organism: Rhynochetos jubatus (assembly GCA_027574665.1). NCBI lineage: Eukaryota > Metazoa > Chordata > Aves > Eurypygiformes > Rhynochetidae > Rhynochetos > Rhynochetos jubatus. The sequence goes on along the minus strand of CM050653.1, from coordinate 6,817,878 downwards.
ACATGAGCAGGGCTCTGTGCTGGTGAAAGACGTGAACTCATTGCAGAAACCTCCCAAGAACAAAGCTTTGGAGAAAGGATCAACCTTATTAGCACATTTAAGGAGAAAGGAGGTTTGTCACTGTATCAGTTTATGCTTCAGCACATTAGAGTTGTAAATCGCTTTGTGGAAGGATTGATTTAAAAACTATATTTATGTTCCCCCCCCCCAAAAAAAAAAACAAACCAGAAAGAAAAAGTTAAATCCCCAGCTACGCTAGTTTGCTGTAAATCTTTAAAACCAAGTTTATGGGGTTTGATGGTTTGAAGCAAGTTAAAATGATTTTTTTTTTTTTTTTTCCCAAGCAATCTTTTGGTTTCCCAAGTATTCTTCTGGCCTTTTCACTTGAAAAGGAAAGGCAAACTTTCATGAATTGAGCAGGGGCACACTTTGAATGAAGCAAGGGTCAGTACTTCTCCAAGCTTTTCTTCCCATTGTTTGAAGAATACACTGAGGATGGTAGGAGCAGATGTGCTGCTTCTATTTGGGCTTATTCTTCCCCTGGTATGGATATGAGCTGCCTTTGCATTAATTCCTCAGATGGCTACTGCAGTTTATTCTACATCACCTAACGTGTTGAGGCTGTTTGTAAGCGTCGGACGAGGCTCCTCTGGTAGAGTTGGTGCTTTACATTGACACCATCCCATTTAAAACAACAACAAATAGATGGAAAATACCAGTAGAAGGAAAAATCAGCTGAAATCTTTCAGTTCTGTGGTTTATGTTGTGGGGTGCGTACCCCGCACTTGGGACCCCTCGTAGAGGTGTATCTGCGGGAGCCGGGATCAGCAAACCCGGCTGCGTTGGCAATGGAGGGTGAACTAAGGCAGCATCCAGCCATTGACTGCTGAACGGGAAATGTTTTAAATCCCAGCAGCAGGTACTATTGCATTCCAGAAAAAGAAAAATGTGGAAGGTGAAGGAGATTGCATTTAAAATAAGTGGATGTAGATGATTTATCTGAATTTCATAACGTATAGAAAGAATAGCCGTGCTTTGAGCACTAGACTACTAATAGCTTTTGTGTGGCCAGTGACTCTAGCTGTGCTGTAAATGAAACGGAGAATAGGTGCTTGTGGTCACAAATTTTTAATGTTAACAAAAAAAGAAGAGTATGGTGTTTGTTTTTTTTTTTTATTAGGGCAGAGGTTAAGCACAGTCTGTCTTTGGAGCAAAGATGCTGCATTAATTAAAGGCAGGCAGCAACCTGGCAGGTTTTTTGTTTTTGGAGAGAAAATCCTGCAAACAGGGGCTTGCTTCTGACTACTCAAAATTACATGAAAATCTCTCCCTTTTGTTAGTTACAAGCGTGGTGGCATCCTTGGTTAGGCTCTGTCCCGTCATGGAAATGTTAATGTCGCTTCATGCTACTAGCTGGGGGGTACTGCTGTCACGGTATCTTTTAAGGTAGGTTTTGTCTCATGAGCACACATCATTGCAACCACTGTTTCAAGGACAGTATCTCTTTTATGAGGACCGTATCTCTTTCAACTTCTAAATCTCTCATCCTCTTGAAACAGCAATTGTTCTGTGGAGAATGTAAAGTACATCCTCATCCCTACCTGATACTAATGATGGAGGCAGTTTGTTTTGATTGGGGGGAAAAAAATAAAATACATATAATTACCCATCTATTCATCTCTCTTTCTGTCCCATTCTCTTACCTTGCTCACGCACATGTGTGGGATGTGGTTTGTCCAGGGGAGAGGGCAGAGTTGGGCTTGGCTCTGGGCAACACGAGGCAGCCGTGGGAGATCCTGCTTGCATGAGCAACGGCCCCAAAGAAGAGGATCGCGGTCCACTTTTCCCCTTGTAGTGGGCAAGGAACAAAATTTACCCCAATGCCCACGTGGAAAATCTGCAAGTGTGTCCCTCTTCTTGGAGGGGTATGCACCGGGAAGAAATCCCGGTTTGCATCCTTGGAGCTGCCTTTGCTTCAGCCTCGCCTGGATGAAATTACTGGTTTGCACCTGATTCATTATAAAAAATACCCACTTGTGATGAGGCTGGATTAACTGTGATGTTTTACAAAGCCATCTGGGAGAAACGCTTTATGATTAAATGAAGCTAGTTTCTTCTCAAGCCATGTGCTTTACTCCCCCAAATGTCTCATTTTTGGAGGGCAGGATGTGTATTTCTCACTTTCTGAAATGCACGTTTTAAACACAGGGGCTAAAGTACAACCAAGCTCACTCCATCCCCTGGTCAGAGTTGGAGAGATGCTATCTCCAGCAGGATTTATGTTGCGTTTCTGTGCTTGGAAGATGCTATGTGATACCCAGCCGTAGGCTGACCATTCAGGGAAACAGATGACAAAAGGAAGCTCCCTGCGGAAGTTTAGTGCGATGGGCTTGAGATTTTGTAGATGTTAAGGTTGTTGAAGAGGACTGTGATGCGCTAATTTAACCTTCTACATAGCACGGACAGAGGAACTTTATCTTGTGATACCCACAGCCTGTCTTTTTTTCTACTGAGTACTCTTCAGGCTTAAAATCTGTTCCAAGATAAGAGTCTACTTAAGCCTCTAAGACTGCTTAGCAGTCAGTAGAGCTGGAAAGAGCATGGTCGGCTGAGGAGCAAAATGATACTGGGTATATCAGTTCCAAATCATGCAAGGGAATACCCATGATGTTGGTACCGACAGAAAGCCTTGCTGGAGGACTGGAACCAAGAAATCTGACTGTAATGAAACCTAATATCCATGCTGGTGTTTGAGTTGAAAATCATCTGCTTGATCTCTCCTGTTAGTCCAGCATGAGAAGTTTGTGTGCTTCCAAAAACAACTGTGGAGGAGCTGTGTCCTTTATCTGTAAGTGGAAGACAGAAATAAGAATCGGGAGACAGAAATCTTCCATCCTAGGATAGTGAGATGGCAGAATACAACATTGGGAGAAAATAACCTGGAAGGCACATCTGGCTGATGAAGATGATTCCTCTGAAAAAAAGAAACTGTCAGTCTTTAATCTCCTACTAATAATGCCTCGAGTCTGGGATTCCTGTTGTGCCCCAGAAAACATCTTGCGGATTCATTGGGCTTCCTTGTGCGTGGAAATGCATGAAGAAGTGTCTCTTGCTTTCTAGCACTGCTGCAGCGTGCTCTGTTCTTGCCATCCCCCAGGCGAACGGTTTGCAAGGCGTGATTTCCCAAAAGCACTTGGTATTGACTCAGCCCTACTTCCAAGGGAAATGTCTGCTGAGGCACTTGGAAGCCCCTCCTGGAGTTGCCCAGGTCTGTGGGGACTTCCACATGTGCTTTGATCTTGCTGTCTGCTGCTCTTTGAAACAGATTTTGTGAAGAGCAGAGAGTCGGGGTTCCTGAAGACTTGTAACTTGTGTTCTGCAGCAGCTCTCGGTACGTCTTGACTTTACGGTGATGATCCCTTGTCCAAAGCAACTTCGGTGTATGCCAGGAAGACACAGAGGGCATCCCTGGAGCTGTGAGTGAGGGCTTTGGTACAAACTCAGGGCAGTGGCTTTCTGGTTTGCAAACTCTCCTACTTGACGAGGCAAGAGGACACTCTGCAGAAGGGGATGAGGCAGGAATTTGGGGGAAGCTGGATGCAGCTAGCAAGTCTTGGCACCAAAACGTTTGGTGTGGTGCAGATTTCCTCATCTGAGTGCTGTGCTCTTTGAATCCTTGAATCCTTTGAGTCTGTGCAGGGAAGGTGGGTTGCTGTGTCCTTCACCAGTGGAATCGCATCCACGTGAGGCTTTTCTCCAGTGGCACAAACCTTCCTCGCTCTGCTGCCAACAGCTCCTTGGATGCTTCATCGGGAAGAGCTCTTTGGACTGCTGTTGTAATGCTCTCGCTCAACATACCCCGTGTTTGCCTACCCGGTTTAAAGTGTTACTAGTTCCTGAATACAGAAACTGTTTGCAGGAACTCATTACTTTCCCTGCTCTTAAGCACTACAGCTTTTTAGAAGTGGCTGTGAAAGATGTGGTCATGGCTATTGAAACTAAAAGGTAATATGAATTTAATGTGCAATAGCTGGCTCCTAAATGGCTGCATGCATGTAGATATTCCTAATCTGGAACGGAGATTAATTTTTAATCTGTTACGTTTCATTGCAATATATCCGCGAGGCTAAATTGAAACAAAACAATATTATTCCAGGATAAACATGCTCGCCTGCGGGTATTCATGAGGAACGGGAGCCCGAACAGCTCTGCTGGAACAGCTCCGTGTGTGCACAAGCGGCGAAACGATTGCAGGCAGCAATCGGCTGCTGGGATTTCAAGGGGGAACCCGTGATGTGGAAAATCCTTTGCAGCTGATAATGTCAGTCATACCTGAGGATCAGCCAGGAGGGGAGGGATAACAGTACGTTTGCTTCCCAGTCGAGGGTGAGCAGCTTGCAAAAAAACCTCGAGTGAAGCTGGAATTAAGCTGCTGGGATTTAATGTGAAATTGCAGTGCGGTGTGGAAGCGGTTGTAATGTCAGAGAATAACAAGTAAAAACACTTGGGGAGGGGGAAAAATGTGGTGCTGGTGCTCCTGATCTTGATTAGTGTCTTCAAAGTAGTAAGAATGAGCAAAATTACTTGCAAACCACCATTTTCTGGAGCGTTTGTGCGAGGCCCGCTCTGTTAGCGGGCTCCGCAGGAGGTGTCTCTGCGGGAGCCGTTTGCACCGAATCCTGCGAGGGGATACAGGGATTTTCAAGGTGGTTCTGAGAACTCATTATGCTGAAAAATATATGTGTCACTGGTGTGAGAATAAGTGGTCATTATTTTTCCCTTTTTAATGTGCCTGAGCTGGGCTCCCCCACCCCTCCATCACCCCCTCCTCTCTTGGTGCTCAGCTGCGTGCGCAGCTCTGGCTGTTCCAAACCAGAAATGCTCCTCTCTGACCCCTTCAGCCACCAGTGACGTGGATGATGGGATCGAGTGCGCCGTCAGCAAGTTTGCTCATGACACCAAGCTGTTTGGTGCGGTCAACGTGCTGGATGGAAGGGATGCCATCCAGAGGGACCTTGACAGGCTGGAGAGGTGGGCCACTGCCAACCGCATGGAGTTCAACAAGGCCAAGAGCAAGGTCCTGCACCTGGGTCGGGGCAATCCCAAATACAAGTACAGGGTGGGCTGAGAATGGATCAAGAGCAGCCCTGAAGAGAAGGACCTGAGGGTACTGGTGGACGAGAAGCTGAACATGAACTGGCAGTGTGTGCTGGCAGCCCAGAGGGCCAACTGTGTTCTGGGCTGTATCCAGAGAAGCGTGGCCAGCAGGGTGAGGGAGGGGATTCTCCCCCTCTACTCTGCTCTCGTGAGACCCCACCTGGAGTGCTGTGTCCAGCTGTGGAGCCCTCAGCTGAAGAAGGATATAGACCTGTTGGAACGAGTTCAGAGGAGGGCCATGAAGATGATCCGAGGGCTGGAGCACCTCTCCTATGAAGAAAGGCTGAGAGAGTTGGGCTTGTTCAGCCTGGAGAAGAGAAGGCTTCGGGGAGACCTTATTGCAGCCTTCCAGTACCTGAAGGGGCCTACAAGGAAGCTGGGGAGGACTTTTTACAAGGGCCTGTAGTGACAGGACAAGGGGTAATGGATTTAAATTGAAAGTGGGGAGATTTAGATTAGATATCAGTAAGAAGTTCTGCATGGAGAGGGTGGTGAGGCACAGGAACAGGTTGCCCAGAGAAGCTGTGGGTACCCCATCCCTGGAAGTGTTCAAGGCCAGGCTGGATGAGGCTTGGAGCAACCTGATCTAGTGGAGGGTGTCCCTGCCCATGGCAGGGGGTTGGAACTAGACGATCTTTAAGGTCCCTTCCAACCCAAACCATTCTGTGATTCTCTGATTTTTTGAGTAGAGAGAGAAGTTCACATGTTGCAGGGGTTGAGATGCATTCGGGATGCCTTCATGTTGGCAGAGGTTTCCATGCTGGGCTGGCTCCTCATTCTCTCCCTGCCTGCGCCACTGGTCCTGTGCTGATGGTCCCAGGCAGGTTGGTTGGCCTGGGTGCTGGTATTCCCACAGCCAGTGCAGTTGTTGTTGGGCAGGGCAGAGGGATGACTGGCACTAGTGGGACCCGTGTTGTGTGGCCACAGGGCTCCTCCAGCCACCGTGCTCTTCTGGGATTGCTAGTTGGAAGCACTACAGGATGCCACAATAGAGTTAAATAATGCATTTTTCTTTGTTTTTCCTTTTATTTTTCTTTTCTGCTTCAGCTATTTATGCATCCAGACAACCCTGCCTGCTAGTGCTGGTTCCTATTTTAACACAGTTTAGCTCCTTCCTTTGAGGTTGCTTTCACCTGGTTTATTTTGTGATAAAACTAGCATATCTTCATCCTGGCTTCACCTTCAGGGTTACAAGTTATCCGAGTTAAGAGCTGTGGTATTTTTCTCTTCGTTGTGTAGAGATGCTCAAAGCCCTGGTGCTAAACAGCATCGATCCCAGCGCTGGCTGCCTGGGGTTGTGGGTGCCCACGGGAATTGGGTGAAATATCCCATTGCTCTTGGGCTTTTGTTTAAATTGGTTTTGCAAATTGGAAGAAACTCTAAAAACTGATTTCCATGTTTTGTTGCTAAAAAAAATAAAATAAACCCCTTCGTTACTTCAAAAGGGTGAAGAGGATAGGTACAGGGCCACAACTGAGATTGCGGGTGGTGGTAGCAAAGCAGTGAAATGCTGTGAGATCCTGGACTGTTGAGCGTCATCACACCCCTGTGGCATCTTTTCCATAGGGAAACACTTGATTTCATCTTAGCAAAACCAGCTGGGTCGTTTGTGCTGGATGGCGGTGGTGGCACACCAGGTATATTCCTTATATTTGATATTGTGCTGTTTCACCTCTGATAAAAATCAGGTGCTTTTCATCTAGCACCAGCATCACCTGTGTGAAGATTAATGCGTTTTTTCCTCTAAATTCAGGGAAACCGAAACCTCAGCAGAAGGTTGAAGCAGAGCAGGAAGCAGCAGCAAGTGCCTTCTCTCCCTCCTGGGGAAAAATCCCATCCTTCCCTATGAAAAAAATTAACAACAATGAAATAATTCCTTTATACTCATAGCTGGTCAGGAATAACTTGCCCATCTTGGGAGTCTCGCTATGTGTCTGCTGAAAATCTTTTTCAGGATGTGGACCTCACTTTTTTCCTAGTTTAAGAGAATTCCGTCCTTGCTGGGAGCGATAGTGTAATAGCGTGTTGATGGGAAAGCGATCCAGGCACTTTCCTCTCGTATTAAACCTTACAGTGGGTTTACCTGCTGGAATCGAGAGGATTTAAAATGAAAGCGGAGACGTTCAAATGAAGGTACTGTGCTGAGCCTGACAGTGATGACAAACGGCTTTAAAATATTAGGAAGGGTAGGCTGAAATCTCAGGCAGTCCGAAGGCAAATGAAAAGTAAAGATAAAAAGTTCCTTAGAGGTGTTTGCTTGAAAAAAGAAAAGAAAAAAAATCTCATGGAAGCTGGTTGGTGCTAGTGTGCATCTAAAAAAATTGGCAATTCAGAGAAAGAAAATGCTAAAAAAAGAAATTGAAATTCCTTCCATTGTTTGAAAGGCAAGAGACTGCTGCCTGAGAAGAAGTGTCATTGGCACGTGTGGTATGTTCTGAAATTGCTTGGAAGAGAATATTGAACTGGGGTGGGGGTGGGGGAAGTGGAGGGAGAGACTAATTATATATAATCTTAAAATGAATTAGGTGATATAAATGTAATGAAAGCAAATCCTGTTCCTGGAGAGACTTTTCAGTTTGCATTTTGATATCCTAGGGCAATGGTATGTTGCTCTCTGACAGACAACCATTTGATTTGGAAATATGTGAATAATTGGGAAGTGGAACCTCTTTGAATTTGTTACTTTCCCCTCTGGCGTTTGAAGGACTAATTATAGGAAGAGCTGCAGAATGCCCTATGCGGGCACGCATGCAGCCAATTTTGTACTTTGCCAGTTGCATGAGTCACTGCACTGCATCCTGTGCTCTTTGATATGTGTCCTTGCTTTAAAAATTATATATTTATTTTATAGATGGAGAGATAAGAGTGTTACCTTCTGCGTCGCTGAGCCCTTGCTCAAGAAACCCGTGGTAAAACAAAATGCGCAACAGCTCTGTGGTCGAGGTTGGGGATGAGCTGGGATGTGCTGGCGGTCGGGCAGGAACAAACACACACATGGCGGATGGGAAAAGTGAACGGCTGAAACCTCAAGTATCTTGGCAAGGCTTGTGCTGCCTGCTCGATTGAAAGACAAGTCTTTATTTTAAGATGATTTTAAAGTGGGTCTGAGGATCCCTCTATCTTGCAGTTCTCTGCTTACCAGCAGCCCGAGGTTGACCCCACACTGGACAGGAGGGACCGTCTCACTGTGCCCTCTGCCAACCCCCCAGCTGGCACGAGCAAAATCGATGTGACTGACTCAAGCTCTCCAAGGAGGAGAGGGGGTTAATCAGCTGTGTGGCTGCTTTGGAGCACTTGATCTCATTTACCAACTCTGCCTGTGCCCAGCCCTAGGATGGTGGGTTTGAAGGGTGGGAATTAGGGCCAGCATCAAGGCGGATAAAAGTACTTTTCAGTCTGGAAAAAACAATGTTTCGCTACTTGGAATAGCTCACAAATCCTAAATAATCATATTGTATGAATGTATGACTGTCTTAAAACCTATATGAAGTCCTTCTTGCCCACTGAAGGTAAGATTCATGATGAGAGCAAACCCGCTGCTGAGTTGGGCTCTGCAGGGGGAGGAGAGAGGGGCACATACAGAGAGGGGATGGATATAAAGCCACACACCCGCGTGCGAGATCTGCATTTCCCACACTGTGCTCTGCAGACATATTAGTGTCTGACGGTAAAATTTTGTGGTTTAGGTAACACAGAAAGTTTAGTCCTGCATGTGGGTCAGGGCAATCCCAGGCACAAGTACAGGCTGGGTGGAGAATGGTTCGAGAGCAGCCCTGAGGAGGAAGACTTAGGGGTACTGGTGGATGAAGAGCTGGACATGAGCCTGCAGCGTGTGCTGGCGGCCCAGAAAGCCAACCGTATCCTGGGCTGTATCCGAAGGGTGGCGAGCAGGGCGAGGGAGGGGATTCTCCCCCTCTAATCTGCTCTCGTGAAACCCCATGTGGAGTTCTTTGTCCAGCTGTGGGGTTCCCAACATCAGAAGGATATTGACCAGTTGGAGCGAGTCCAGAGGAGGCCACGAAGATGCTCCGAGGGCTGGAGCCCCTCTGCTATGGGCACAGGCTGAGAGAGTTGGGTTTGTTCAGCCTGGAGAAGAGAAGGCTCCAGGGAGACTTTATTGCAGCCTTCCAGTACCTGAAGGGGCCTGCAAGAAAGCTGGAGGGGGACTTTTTACAAGGGCCTGTAGTGACAAGACAAGGGTAATGGCTTTCAACTGCAAAAGCATAGCTTTAGATTAGCTACAAAAAAGAAATTCTTCCTGGTGAGTATGGAACATTGCCCAGAGAAGCTGTGGATGCCCCATCCCTGGAAGTGTTCAAGGCCAGGCTGGATGAGGCTTGGAGCAACCTGGTCTAGTGGAGGGTGTCCCTGCCCATGGCAGGAGGGCTGGAACTGGATGATCTTTAAGGTCCCTTCCAGCCCAAACCATTCCGTGATTCTGACACTGATGAGTCAGATATTCCTAGTGGCTTGTTTCTGACCCAGTGAATAACCTCGGGCTTGGCACTGTGCCTGCTTCTCCGGCTCTCCCCACCTGTGATAACTGTGATGATATTTGCTGCTGCTTGTAGTGCAGTGGAGAACTGCAGAGTAAACTGGGGTGTTTTGTTGGGCTGGATGCAGGAGGTTGAAACCACTCATGGTTTCAGCCTGATGTTGAAGGTTGCAGAAGACCCAGTGCATCCTTTGTCTCGCCTTCTTTAGGCAATACCCTCTTTGGGAAGAGACTAGTGCAGTGAGGGCCAGATGTATTTTAAGCCCTTAGGGCCATATTGAAATGCAAATGGAAATGAAATAATGTATTACTTCCACAAGCAGTAATGGTGGTGTAAAGACAAAAATGCTGTGTTGGTAGGCTGTGTGCATCAAAAAGGGATAGCTGGTTATCAGCCCTGACAATGCTTTATCCTGTTGGGAAACCTGCATGCAATGCAATGTTGTATTTGGGATTTTGAGGTCATTGTTACGCAGATTATTTAAGCCTGGATGCATTTTTAGCTGGACTTTGTCTAAAGAATAAACATAGCCAGGGCTGTTCTCCAGTCATCAGCTAAACAGCCAGATCGAGGGCTTGAGTCAGCGATCCTTGCAAAACGTTACTGGCTGTCTTCAAAAAAATTTCCTAACACTTTTTGCTTTTGAAAATGTAATCATGCGTAAAGTGCTGCACATTACTTTTAGTTCGCAAACGATTCTGATGCCTGGACTCTGTGTGTGTGTCCTGGCTCTGCTTCTCAGTTGTGTGTATGGTGCTCTGCCTCCTACATGCATCCATGTGTGGCTGACATGGCATCCTAAAGATGGGACTAGTGCTCTTCCAAGAATAGAAGAGCTTAATTATCTCCTTCTGAAAAATCAGTGACACAGGGACAGGAGTTATATTTTTGCTACACTAGAGACGTGCGACCTGTATCATCATAACTAACATGTAGTCCCTACCCTACTAGAAAGGCCTGCTGTAAACAAGGGACTCCAAGCTCTCGTCGCAAGGCTTCTAGGTCTGCCCTTGCTTTTGATTCCGCCTGTAGAACTGCTTTTCAGTAGGAAGGCCGGTATTGTTCAGATTTTGCAGAGAGAGAACTAATCACCATTAGTTAACCCACGCTAAAAATGTACCTTTTATGACAAGGAAAACGATATGTTGATTCCTTGCAACAAAGGTGGTTGCGAGATCCCAGCTTGGACCAAGCACTGTGGTGACCCCTCTGCCTAGACTTTTTAGAACTGCTCAGTGGCTTGTAGATACTTAATCTGAGACATTATGAACACTTTTTTTTTGTCCCCTCAAGAGTCGGACACTGTTTCAAGATAGCTTAGGCTGGCTACCCTGCATGAAAATATTTACTCCCTTTGAAACTCTTGGCCCACATCTTCTTCCAGAATACAGCTGGACAGGCACTGCGTCTTCCTGTGCTTCAGTGTAAAGGTCACTTGTGATGTGTTGCTAATGAATAATTACTGCTGCGTGCTTCCCTCTTTAAATGGCAGGGGCATCCTTGCTGCATAAAAGATTAAAAAGTTGTTAAGATGGAAAAAGCCAATGAGCAGATGAAAACCCTGTGCATAATCTCTGCCCATTGGGAAACGTTTGCAAGTGTTGATCCAAAGGGGAGCTGGGATGGGCTCTGGCAGGGAGGAGCTAGTGAAGGTGCTGTGTCCTTCTTCCAGCAGCTGTTGGCTCCAAATGGCATTTCTGGGCTCAGGGCAGTTGTTCGAAGGGATTGGGTTCCTCAGATCATAACATGAAAAGAAATGCAGACCGTCTGGATAGGTCAAATGGAAATTAGGAATGAAGTGGCAGTAACATACTGCATTTGGTTTACTAGTAGCTGCTTGGGTCTTGCAACATTTGAAGTATTTTTAAATTATGTTTTTTAGTTTGAAGACATTTAGTATAGGAACTGGACAGTGGCCAGACTGGGCCAGAACAAAAGCCCACCCAGGCTGGGACTTGACCCCATCTATTGCCAAAAGATGCCTGGAGAGGAATGGCAGAACAATCAAGTGCACGTGGTTCCTCTTAAAAGGTTATGGGGCATCTTCTGAGAAAGGGTTTCTCATGTGACTTGCCCTTTGCATGAGGGACTGCCTTCTCCAGGTTTGTTTTGAACCAGAATCCCACCAGCTTTGATTGTTTTCCCCCTCATCGCTTGTCTTACCCTTGCAAAGTAAGGGCCATCTTAGAGATGGAGATCGATAGCAATATTATCCTCCAGTCTTAATTCAGCATTAAGAAGAGTACATCTCTTAGTGCTCTCCAGAGGTCCCAGGATAGCTAGAGTAATAGGTTATGTTTTGCTGGGGTTATTATATTAAAGAATGTGAATCCTATACTGGAGTATTTATATTGAAAAGCTTGAACTTGGATGTGATACCCAGGGGAAATGTATACATGTAGTGGTGGACTGAAACTCTCCTATAGGCTTATCTTCGCTCCAACCCTAAAAAGAAAGATAGAAAAGGTGGAGAGTTACCCATCCTTGTTGCTGCATGCCTGGGGCAGGTGCCTTCACCTACTTGTGGAAGCAGATGGATGGTCCTGTGCTCTCCAAAAAGTTATCGAAAGCTTTATTTACTCTTCTCGGATAGCTGCAACGCCTTACCAAAGTTCAGGAAAATTGGCTGAGGAGCACTGAGACCTGTGTGTTCAAACCTAGCAAGTAGCTTAGTGGTTTTATTGCTCAACCAGCTGCTGTCTCAGTGAAACTTTTCACGTTGTGCTGAAATTTTTTTGTTGTTTTATTTAGGGAAAAATGGAATTTATTGGTAGTATGTCATCCATTTCTGTTCCTGCTGATTAATAGGCGTGTACAGTAATGTCTCACTTGGTACCTTTTTATTAGAGAGGGGGGAGTAGTTTGCATGCCTGTGTCCCTGGGTATATCTGAGCAAGGGGAGGCAGTGAGAAGATCTGCTTAGGATTGCAGTTTGCTCATCTCTGTGTAGCTGCCAGACCTCTGTGTGTATGTTCCTGCAGGCACCTCTCTCATCTTACAACTCCTGCACGTGGAGGTAAACAAGTGATTATTGCATCTTGCTGATGAAGCTCTTCAGGAGAAAGGAAAGGGTTTGACTGCAGCCTAAAATGATCATATTGCAGGTTATGGAGGGAATAAGTATTTGAATGATTTTTTTTTTTTTTTTTTTTTTTTTGCAAGGTGGTTTAAATAAGGATGAATTGAACCTTAGTTGCCCTCAGACAGAAATCTGGAGGAAAAGGAAGAGAAATAAATGTAATGTATCCTGAAGTTTTGGAATGGTTTGCTCTGTCAAGGTCTGACCTACTCTCTGGTATTAGGAAAGTTCTCTCCACTGGGTGCTCAGGTTAGTAGAAGGAAGATTTATATAAAATGATCGCTTAGAAAATCAGCTACATCTTAAATAGTGCTTCAGATAGACAGTTGATAGTTATTTTTCTCTACAGGGAAACCAAGGCATGGCAAGTCAGGGGTGACTTGGGGCTGTTAGTGGTGGAATCAGGATGGTGATTTTGGCAGCAGAGCAGTGCTGTGTGCTCTGCGTGACAGCTGGTAACGCTCAACATATTGAGAATCACCAGGGATCAAACGTCTTCTTGTCACCACAACAGCTGTGTATTTGAGGCTGACAACCATATACTGTTGTCTTTCACAGACTCGACTGTTTCCGTTATAGAATGGTTTGGGTTGGAAGGGACCTTAAAGCCCATCCAGTTCCAGCCCCCCTGCCATGGGCAGGGACACCCTCCACTAGACCAGGTTGCTCCAAGCCTCATCCAGCCTGGCCTTGAACACTTCCAGGGATGGGGCATCCACAGCTTCTCTGGGCAACCTGTTCCTGTGTTTCACCACTCTCATCATAAAAAATTTCTTCTGTATGTCCAATCTAAACCTACCCTCTTCCAGTTTAAAACCATTGCTCCTTGTCCTGTCTCTACAGGCCTTGGTAAAAAGCCTCTTTCCCTTTTCTTTGTAAGCCTCCTTCATACATTGAAAGACTGCAGTAATGTCTCGCTGGAGCCTTCTCTTCTCTTGGTTTCTCATTGCATTTCCAGTGATTAAATCCCACTAAATACTTCTGGTGTCCCTGAAAGTGCCCAGACAAGGGCACCTCCATCTCCTCATACATTAGCATCTGAATATGTGGGCGCAGCATCAGAGGTGGGGCTTGTGGACATTCCCACCTATCTGAGGTTAGGAAATTGTCTAGTAGCACAGTACTGAATCTCAGAATATTACTTTGTCATTTTACATAGCATTGGAGCCTGGTCACCATGGGAACAGGCATCTAAATAGAAAGTTGAACTGGGAGGGGATGTACCCAGTTTCTGGGGTGGAGCTGTTGAGCCCATGTCATCCAGAAAACTCGGACATGGATGGAGGGTAAGCGCATCTCCTCCTGTGCCATGTGCTCACTGTGATCCAAAGTGTTTTAGTCTTCCTTATGGCTTGAGAAAACTGTAAAACACCAGAAAGAACCGTCCAAGTCCACACAATTATTTTATTGCTTTCCGCCTGCGTAACAGGCAGAGTTTCAACTCTCTGGGACAATATGCTCAGAAACATTTTTATTTCAAAGTGGAATCCGGACACTGGTGAGTGCATGTAATCAAGATGAAAGCTAATAAGGTGACTTTATTTCCCCCCTGCTCCCTTTACATAATATTTCTTCAGCATCTCTTTTATAACTTGTCTTTAGAGAATCACAGTAGTTATCCAGCCGTTTCTTCCATGCCTTTCATTATTGTAACAGAAACAATCACTGGAAATTGCATGATGGTATTGGATTGTGCTACATTCCTTCCTCAGGTCATTTGACAGTAGCTTTTTTCAATAGACCCAAAGGAGAAGGGTACATTTCTGTAAACACCAGACAAGTCCTAGATGTGCTGTAGCCACTTGGGAGAAAACTCCATTGTAAAAGAGGCTTTTAAAATCGCTTGTGTGGGATTTGCCATTAAGAGCGTAAAGAGAAATGGACTTCTGATTCAGCTGACAACTTGCTTCTCATCCTCCAAAGAATTTTAGGAATGTCTTTACTTCCTTTTGGAGAGCTTAAGGCTAGTGTGTGATTGCAAGGGCTAGAGAGTTGCTTTTCTTCCTGCATCCCTTCTCATTCATACTAGGTCCAACTGACTTTTTGGCTGAAGCTAGTTAACTCTTGAAATGCCAGTGCACACTGGGAAAAGGGCTTTTAAAAGTCAGTGGTTTCTTCTTCGTAAAACTTGAATGATCTGAAGAATGGGGATGTAATGTAAAATGTCGCTTGTTTCAAGGAGTTATCGAGCATTTTCATACATACTGTTGTGGGCTGTGCTGAGGAAAGTCTGATTGGGATGTGGTAACGCATGCTTGTCCTTCATCAGTGTAACACTGGCTATAAATTGTGCTAGTGCTTGCTTGTGCACTGTACTTTGACTGTATTCTTACTCTTTGAGCTAAAACGCACCACGACATGAGAGCATCGGCAATTGCTCACATGCTGGGGAATGCAGGCTGGACTGGCAGCTAAACTTTGTGTCTTTTATTCTCTAGAACATAGGGAAATACGTGGATTTTGTCCTAATGTTTTTTGATGAGAATGGTCTTTGCCCAAAAGGACTTAATTGCTCATCAAAACATTAAACCCTCAAGCCAGGGGCTTTGTTGTAAATCGGGGCTCTCCTTAAAGAGCTGAGCAAGCATCCCCCATATGGTCCTCACTGTTTCATCTTGCTGAAGCCCTTGGTTCCTCTGAAGCACAAGTTTAGTCTTCTCAGGTGAATAAAGTGGACATCCCAGTTGCGATCAGCCAACAAACATTTGTCATCACACTAGAACTGAGGTTTGAACTTAAACGTCTGGTAAGATTTTCTCTTGGCCACCGCTTCCCCTTCAACTGGCTGGCAGGGAGAAGCTCAATGCCTGTAAAGCCATGGGGGAGCAGAAAGGTAATCTTAGAAACCTGATTTCCAAATAGAGAGGACCACCTTCTACTGACAGAGTTATCAAATGAATTTTTCCCTGAGTTTCCCACTAGCTCGTGTCATCTGCTGATGAAGTGAATCATCTCTGTGGTGTATTTGGATTTTGGTCAATGGTGGGGTTTAAAACAGTCATTTTCAACTCTGTCCTGCAGTTTAGAGTGAGTATGCTTTTTCTTATTTCCATTCTTCTTCCATCCTGCTGAGAAAACTGCCCAACTCTGAGCTTTGATTATTCAAGTGGAAGAGGATGACAAGAAGACAAACAAACATCATTTAGTTCTTGGGGGCACGCTTTCCTGATGCTTGACCTTTTGGACTTCCAACATCTTCTTGTCCATTTACATGCATTACAGTTTTTCCAATTACCAGTGAATTAAATTTGGAATTGTGGTATTTGGAAATGTCAAGCAGAATCAATAGAAAAGCACTTGGGGCCCAATCTTAGTAGACTCAGCACATTTTGGAAGATATTTGTAATCTCCCTGCTGATTAATCTTAGAGGACCACGTGTAGATTATGAGTTGAGGTGCTGCTGGTTGGGTACCAAAGCTCTCTGTGGCTTGCCAGGTGGGCTGTTCCACCATTATTTTAGGTCCGTGGGATGTGATAGGCACACATCAGTTTCTCCATGGAGAAGAACTTAAAAATCACGAGCTCTGAAAAGCATTTCTGCTGGTGGCAGCAACATGGGAGGATGAGAATGGTGGGGTGGAGCAGGCACACGGGAAAGAGCTGCGTTATTGCTGGTCCTTAAATCTCTGCACTCCACAAGGAGATGCCCACGTATGCTCATCCCTTTGCCTGGAAGGAAATTTCTGTTGTAGGCTTGCTTTGAAAGCTTTTTAAAACTTTGCTCTGTGTGTGGGAAATATTTACGAACATACGTGATTTTACTTCCTCCTCCCATGCTCTTTGGAGACCTCATGCTGGCTCCCAAGGAGAACGGGAGAGAACAAATGATTATGTTTTAAATGTCATTTCAGAATTTGCTGCATATTTTACTTAGTGATTTGTGGCATCTGGTCAAAATCTGCCCTCTATTTGATTTTTTAGGAGTGTAGTTGGAAATATTTTAATCTTATAATTAAACTCTAATATTTTCCGTCACTGAGGCTGCAATGTCTGGGGGCTGATACAATCTTCTCAGTAGCTTACTTGCACAGTGCTTAACCCACAAGGGTCCATTTTTCATGCCAGAGAGTAGTCACTGCTGTTACAAGGCAAATAAATGCTCTGCTTAATGCTTTTATAAATGCACACCTCAAATTTAAGAAAAAAGATAATCTCGATAACTCTATGCTCGTTTGAGAGCTCGTGGCCTGGGGAGAGAAAACAACCTCTCCTCTATGGAAGTCCTATGCGTACCTAGGCGTTTTCTTGGTGTAGTGGCGGAAAAGCAGCCAGGAGGTGTCCCCTAATGAGTAGGGTGGATGGGCATTTGCCTGCTACGCTGGTGGCAGAGGTCCTGTACGAGGTGGCATCCTTAAGGGTGGTCACAGATGGATAGGCAGCAGCTTTGCATCTCGGGAAGCTTGGCCGGGGGGTCTGCAGCTTCACACTTTCTCTTCCACGCCGTGGTCGGCGCGGCCCTTTCTGGATGTGTAACTTGCTGTTCATCAAGGCTGACTTGATTTTGGTTTTATCTTCTTGGGTGTAGTGGAGGAATGTGTATCTGTATTTAAAAAAAAAAAAAAAGAAATCGGGTCTTTTTTGTGTGTTATTACTAATCCAGTTTGAGCTCTGCTGTCCAAATTGCCTCATTTGTGACCCAAAGTGCATTTAAACATGAACTGCAGAAGCACCACAGCATTAAATGCTTTTGATTGATCTCCCTGATGGTTTTATTAAAGAACTAAAACCTTTTTTGAGGAGACAGATACAGTTAGTGATGCGAAGGGAGAAATCTAATTACATTTTGGCTTTGTCCTTAACTGAAATGCTACAGAATAGGATTTTTCTAATGGATAACTAAAATGATCTCTTCTTTAAATAAAATATAGAAATGGCCAGCTGAGTTCAAGTCAAAAATACACTGCTTCCAAAAATTGATTAACTGCTGGCAACGTTTGTGTCCTGCTGCACACCAGTCCAGCCAGCAACCTGGCCAAAGCTCCTTGGATCGCTCTGCCTGACCAGAGGAATGATTTACTAAACCTTTTCCTGAGTGATCCTCCCCTTTGGGCCAAGAGATTAATCTCATCAGCTCTGGTGTGTGTGTGCACGCTCAGTATTTCACTAAATTGAATAACGCCGTCATCTCACTCAGCTCTGTCTTTCCTAAAGGGGAATCTGCCTGGTTTTCTGGATTTGGAAGGAGCTGGGTTGCTGCGTGTCCTTCTCCAGAGCCTCCTTCCCTCTACCCTACTCCACTTAAAATACCAGGGAAATTATTCAGAAGAATTAAACCTTTATCGCGTCCTTTCCCCAAGCTGGTAGTAACGACTCTTAAAACGTGCTCCCTATATTCTACAAAACAGGTTTTACTAGCAATTTGGGGGAAGATTGTAATGAAGCTCTAATTCTTTTGAATAATTTCCTTGTTATCTTTTACTGAGTTAAGCCCAAGTTAAGAAAGAGATGGGGGGGGGGGGGGGGGGGGGGGGTGGAATTGCTACACAGATGTCCGTGGAAGCTGTGAAGCGTGAGTCATGGTGTGAATATAGAAGCCCTGAGTTGTCATCCCTGGTGAGCAGGGAGGATGTATTTCTTAATATTAAAGTTCCTTTTTTAATTTTAAAAGAAAATGACTTAAAGCCTCCTGTCCTTTTGAGACTGGTTGTCAATGGCATCATTGCAGGTTACCATGGCAATATATGCTGAGATAATAGATTAACAGCCATTGATTGACTAGAAAACTTAGAGCTCTTTTATCGTGGGATATGCCAAATGTATTGACAGAAAACAAAATTCAAATTAATATCCTCCCTTGGCGTTACACTGATGCTGTTCTCAGTGCTGCATGGGCCCAGTTTTATCTGACCTGGCTTAAGAACCAAAACATTTTGCAATAGTTGATGCTTTACCAGTTTTTTTTTTAATTAGCCAGGGCTCTGCCCGTCTCTGCACCCAGCCGGCTGGAAGGGGCAAGCCCTGGGTATTTGATCGCTCCGTGCCTGGACGTACACTGGCCACGGGGGTGCCCAAAGGTGGGCTGACGTTTTGATTTGAGCACAGGGGCAACGTCTGTTACATGGGGCTCATTTGTGTTATGCGAGGCTCCGCTGTTTCAAGGCTTTGGTGGAAGAATGGGGGATACAAGCAACGAGTCTTTAAACGCTCGGGTACAGTTACGTACTTAACCACAGATGTCATCACTAGCGTGATGCTTTGCCTAAGAACGTGTTTAGACCTTATTATTTAAGTACAGCAGGAATGGAATCACCCCGCTTGGGGAATAAGTGCTGGAGCAACACTTACTAATTGCGGATTCATTATCGGCTCTGTAGAGATACAGCTGGGTGGTCTCTCCAGAGCAATATTTTCCAAACTTTCCCAGTTGCAAACTTTCCTCTGGCTTGATTTTTGGGATCAGAAATGCTAGCAATAACTATTTGAATTTTTTTAATTTGCAGCCCTGTACATAACTTCTGGGCAGGTATCTGGAAGAGGGAGAGCTGGGGGACAGCAGCCCTCTTTCCCCTCCCCACCAGTGCCTCCCAGTGTGCTCTACACGTGCTTAGATAGCACTGCACCTGCTGAAGGAGATGCCAAAATGCAGCTCCCGGTTCAGAAGCGGCTGGTTGAGCATCCCCGCAGGCACTGAGCAATGGGAAGGGGCGGGCGTGAGCTGGCGCTGAAGTGGCTCGTCCCAGCAGATGCTGGGCTGCAAGGTGAGCACCCAGCAGCCTTTTATTTCCCAGGTCTGCTCAACCATGCTGCGGTTTGAGGGATAGCTCTTGAAAACAAACCCAAACCTCAAACAAAGGGCCCGACTTTCATAATCACACATGCAAGAATGCATCCGCAGTTGCTTAATTGCTACATGCAATTACCCTCCAAATTAGAGGGCAATTACCCCAATTCAGTGTACAATCTCTGTCATTTTATATTATAAAATTACATGTACAAATAGCTATATAGGGACATAACTAAGTGTTTGCAAATAACTTCAGTTGCATACACAGTTTCATGTATAAAGCCCGGTGGTTTTGACAGTTAGGCAAACAGACTGTCTGGTAAATCACTCAGTGTTTATGCAGACTATTTTGACACATCCCATCTTTTCGTATATACTTTCATTTTAGGTTTTAAAAAGGGGACAGGCAGAGATAAAGAGCTGAGATTTATAGCAGCATTCAGCCTTGGGGAAGATATTCCCTATGTATCTAATTATGAGTTAGGAGCCCAGCAACTCGAACACCTAGACCCAGAGTTGCTACACTTGATCTTGGCTGTAATTTAGCAGCTGTTGGATAATGACACAACGTCAGTGATCTGTCAACAGCTCCAAATTAGGAGAGCAGAGTTTAGTCTCAGATCAGCAGCAAGGTCCCATGCCTCAGCAGGCTGAAGTCCTTCAGTTCAACAGGACCCTTTTTAATGAGCTCCCTCTGTGCCTTGTAACTCACAGGTAGAGGAGAGAGGTCTTCCAGAGTCACATGGTGTTTTGACTGCTCTTCCCATTATTATGTGCCTTGGATAGGTGCTGGGGGTCTTGCTCGGTAAAATCCTAGTGATGCTTCAGTCATCTGGAGCAGAAAATTGACCCAAGGGAATCGATGTAATGATAGTTTCTCAGGAATGAGGTTAAAAACTTGACTTCCACCCTAAAAATGGGTGGTGGTGGGTGGCCTCCGTCTGCCTTCATGATGAGCTGGAAGTTATTTGGGCTTGGTGGTATTTTGTGTAAAGGTATTTATGTGCGGCTTTTGTTTGAGGAAGGCGTTGGGAGAAGCCACTCTGCGTCATCCCCAAAACTCTGGGTGGATGCAGTGGGATGCCAGAAACCCATCTGCCCCTGCAAAGCCTAATTCTTTCTTAGACTTTGATTTCAAGCAGGACTTCAGACTTTATTCTTTAAATGAGTATTTGTGGGTTGTGGTATTAAAATGTTTATCGTTTTTTGCCCTTGCTGTTGACACAAGGCTCTCTTCCAAGGAGAGAACTGGGCCTGATAGCTGGAGATGCCATGCTCCTGCCCAATATGCTCTTGGTTTGCTTGCTCAGCGTTTTCCACAAAGCGCTGCAGCGAGATGGTTCTGCCTGCGGTAGTGTCTGCAGACATGGTTGAAACATCCCCCCTGCAAAATGCATCCGTGTGGCAGTGGCCAGCCGATCTCACCTGTGGTTGTACCTCTTGTCTGTACCTAATAGGAGTCCCTGCTGGGTAGGAAACAGCTTTTTTTCCAATTTTTTCTTTGTGGCTGGTGGAGATGGCTTAGGTGGGAGTGGAACGGGGGCCCAATGATTTAAACCAAGATCTGACAGCAATCTTCCAACACTTGCTTAGCAAAGTTTTATATCTCAACATGCCCAAGTCTTGTTGACTTTCTGTCAAAAGCTAATCATGGGTGCCCTTACTAGGCAATGCGACCAAATAAAGGAGGCCAGGAGCTTTCCTACCATGTGCCAATTCTGGCGTGATGGAGACAGCAAGAACATCATAGGGAGGGAAGGGCAGGAGCAGAGGGACACAGCCCCTTTAGTCCATCTCAAGCTGTGGTTTGTGACTGCTCCCAAAGGCTTCTGTTTTAGGAAAAGCTTTTTGTTGCCAAAATTAATCCTGTCCCTTCCCTCAGCTGCTCAGCTTTGGTTCAACACCTCCGTTGAGCCAGGCCATGATGCTGGGGAAGCCCACTCAACTCCAACCCAACCCTTGTTGCGTTAATGCATCGGTTGGGTCTGGTGGAAGGAGACAAGCGCTTCCTCCGCCCATTTTGGGGCAATACTCTCCAATTTTTATTGCATATTGAAATGAGAAGCAGGACGTCGTTGATCTTTGCCTCTCCCACCTGTGTTGCTCTGTGAAGTGTCCAGCTCAGTGTTTCCTACAGATGGCCGGTAGCCTTTGGGGAAGAAGAAGCAGGAAAAAACTACATGGCTTTTCAGAAATGCAGGAGCAAAGCTCAGATTTCCTCCTCCTAGTCACCACCACCCCACCATTCTCCCCCAAAGGGACAAAACCCCTGTTTCAATTCCCCCTCCCTCCATTCGGTTGAGGGTTTTAACGCAGCGAGTGCTGGTAAGGCAGTTAGCTACAAACTTTGGTCTCTGCGTGATCCATTACAGAGCAAGGTGTGAGTGTTTCTTGATGAGCTGAAGCAGCAGGTAAATTAACACCCAGTCCTGGAGCTTTGCCCCTTCCTGCTGAGACCATCTTGGGTACAAACAAAAGGGTTTCTTGCAGTCCTGAGCACTCCGCAGGATGAGGATCCTTATCAAATGGCTTTTTAAAAAGAATTGAAAGCAGGTAGCAAACACACAGATTTTTAAAGTGTCTCCTTAATGCAAGCATCCTTAGAAGCTGTTTTAAGAAAAACATACACGTATTTAGTCATCCAAAACTTTCTACGTGCTTTTATTTAACTCACGTAAACTTTGACAGCAGGGAAAAAAACTGCGAAAGGCCTTTTTCCTGGCACGGTTACTGTTTGCAGAGTTGGGTTCGCGTGTTTGCAAGCAGATCTTAGTCTTCAGCTGAAACTTGTTCCAGAAAAGACAACTGTCTTGGGGGAGGGGAGCCTGGGCCCAGCACAGGATTTAGCAGCCTTGGTTTGCTGGTCCCAGAGCCGATAAAACTTTTGCTTCACATCTTTTTAACATTCCCTTTTCAAAGCACAGTGGAAACATCAAATCTCACTGCAGCTTTGTGCATTGCAATGGCCCTCGTTTGCAGGTGGAGGAAACAGAGGCTACACAATATTGCTCGAGGTTACAGACAGAGGTGGCTGAGCCAGGATTAGATTTTGGGGCTGCTTCTCAGGCAAATGGTTCATTAAACCTTCCTGCTTTTGGGGAGGTGGGGCTGGGGTGGGAGGGGAAATTTCCATCTAGAGCAAAAGCAGGATTTGGTTTGGAATGATGGAAATAATATTACAAAATGTATTTCAAGGACTGGACCAGAAGGTGACAGTGAGTATTAGGTATCAGCTGGAAGCCATGTGAAGTATCACAATGGAGCCAAGATATTTGCTTATTCCTTTATAAATAAAAAGGTATCAGTCTCCCTGCACACAAGAGTATGCTCCTTAGCTTTCCTGCTGATTTAACCAGTATTTAGCAAAAATGCTTAATCTGCCCTAACAAAGCATGGTGTAAGTATCAAGAGAACAAATATCAAGGCTTTAACAAGAAGTGTCAATATTGACACTGTTCTGTGTAGAGGGATATTGGTGGGTTGTTTTTATTATAGTAAGCAACTTGTCAGAGGAAAACTCGGATGGAGCTTTGCAAGTGCCGATAAAACCTGCAGGTGCTATTGAAATTGAGCTCTTGTTCATGTGTGCTTTGAATATAATTTCCAGTTTCAGAAGTCAGCTTTATGACTTTCTCAGACCCCTCCTCCCTTTCAGACTCTCCCATGATGCAGATTAAACATTCTTTCCCAAAAAGAATTATTGAAGGATTGAACACCTCTTTGACTTGCAAACAGATCTTCCTAGTCTGATGAGTTTGCTCCATGCCATAAAAATTGTCTCTCGCTGATCCAGGTGTCAGTATCAGGAGCAGGTTGGACACGTCCCCCCTAGATTGTGCAGAAGCCGTGGTATCTCCTGCTACCTTCTTGCCGTTCCACTTGTGCTCTGTGCCAGGTTATCTGCATTCCTTACTTGATGCCTTTTGGCAGCAGAAGGTTGATACCCTGCAGCAGATCAGGCTACGTTCAGGATCTTGGATGCAATCTCTAGCTCAAGCGCCATCCACGCACTGCAAAATTGGAGGTGAATCCTACCATGAGGTAACAGCTTGGAGACTTGGCAACTTGAGGAGTTGCAGGCTGTGGAAAGGCAGGTCGGGCTCCTCCTGGCATCCTGCTCACTTGGGACAAGTCATTTAATCTCACTGTCTTGAATCCTTAGTTGGAAGTAACACTCCCTTCTCCGTCTGGGTGTTGTGAGGGTACTACACCAGTAGTGGATGGGTGTTCAGGCATGGAAGTGATGAAGCTACAGAAGGTATCTGGGGCCTGGAACGGGTGCCTGTGCCCAGGCTGGATGTTTTCGCTGCTGGTTCTAAGCCACTCACTGTTCAGTGTCTTATGAAGACTGAATTGCATCACCTTGTAGAGACCTTTCAGAAGTGGCTGGTTTGCCATGTTGAGTGGGAATCACAGCCTGGGTTGCATTTACACTGTCCAGACATGGCCCTGACAACCTTAATCTCAAAGGTTGCATGGCCTTTGGAGAAGACAGGGTCATGAAAGCACTGCAAAATTTTCCAGCCATAAACTTAGTTCTGTGCTTGCAAAGGTCTGGCTATTCTGGGTTTGTAGCACTTTTCATTTCGCCATCCTGCGGGACCCTTTCACGTTTTCTACCCAGTTGTCAACACATTTTATTGGGATACCTACGTTTTCCATGATTGCAGTCCATCAAAATAATGGCCAGGTCTGGCCTTGCCTTAGGTTGGGTAATGCCAAAGAGACAAGGCTGCAGGGCATCTCAGGGTTTACAAAATCACAAGCTTCATGGTACTTTTTCTGGGTGTATGCTTACATGTTGTGCGTTTGTTTCATTCTTCTTCTTCTTGCTTTAAACTAATCCTCAAAATGCCATAAAGCAGAATATTTCTAAATGAAGAGAGGGTTTGTAAGGCTTAGGACAAAAGAGGTGACCTGCAGATATCGGCGTTCCCTTCACTTGACTCTGTTTTTAATGGATGTGTCTGTAATCCGTGCTGTGGTGGCCATGTGGGAATTGTTCCACTTGGGGCAGTAGAAACTCTTTGGTCCTTTGGTACAAGGCTTTAATGGGGAAAAGACCCACAGGCTATGGAGTGTCTTTGGTTTGGTGGCCAAACATCCATTTGGGGTGACCAGAGTTGTTCAGGGAATGGAGTTGCTTTTTGCTGAATGTCTTCCTTGGGTGGAGAGGTGGCGTGAGCCATGGCAACTACAGCTAAAAGCATGGCATTTGTCATATGGAGACTTATCTAAATAAGCCTGAACTGGGATCTAAGTCTGGAGCAGGCACTGGTTTGGCCTTCCTCTGCAGAATGAATTTTATCTATTCTCAGTTACACCCTAACCACGTAAGAAACCATTTATTTTTAGGTCATGTTTCCCAAACTAGTGGTGGAGAGGTAGAGTAACTCTGTTGTGTGACATTCCAGCAAGTGGCAAGTAGTCCCCCAGGAAGTTGCCTTTTTAAGCAGGGTTTCCGTGGTTAGAAAACGCTGCCTATGGGTTGCCTTGTACATCCACCTGTTAAGAGTCCTGTGGCTGAAGCCCTAACCAGAGGAGACCTGGGGCAGTCCCAGCTTGGCTCTTGACTTCACCATGAACTGTTGTTGTGAGCCTGGGCAAACCTGACCTCTCTGTTCCCCACCTCACAATAGCAAAGGAGAATAACCCTCCACACCATGCTGAAACTCAGATTGATGAGCTGCTTAGCTCCCAAGGAGGCAAATGTATGCATCACCTAAAGCAAAGCTGTGTAGAGATGTGTCTCCTGGGGTCTGTTTCTGATTTTGCTTGAATGTACTTGGGCTTTTAATTTTGCTTCAGGACCAGGCCACGGGGAGGCTGAGACAAGGGAATGCATTTACTACAACGCCAACTGGGAGTTGGAGAAGACCAACCAGAGTGGTGTGGAGCGCTGCGAGGGGGAGAAGGACAAGCGGCTCCACTGCTACGCCTCCTGGAGAAACAACTCGGGCTCCATCGAGCTGGTGAAGAAAGGCTGCTGGTTAGACGACTTCAACTGTTATGACAGGTAATAACCTAACGTTTCTTTCTGCATGGAGGTTTAATTGTTCCTCTAAGTGCAAAGGCTTGTGATTTTTGCATCGAGGAAAAGAAAGCAAGTCCAAGTCAACTGGCCCATTCATCCCCTGTAATTACTTCTGTTGCTAATGCAGCTCTCAGAATTGTCACTTACCTGCCTTGACTTTCTAAATAGAAGCTGCAAAAGGCACTTTTAGGTTTTTTTTTTTTGTTGTTGTTGTGTGTGGGGGGGTTTTTTTCCTTTGATAATTCTGGCATGCAATGAAAAACGTGTCCTGTACCATCAAATGAAGAGCAATGTGTTCTTCCAAGAGCATTTGGCGATATGAAGAAAAACTTGGAATCATTTGGAGCTCTCTAGAAAAGCTCAGATATCTGGGGGTGGTTAGAGGTTGAGATATTCTGGCGTTGGTGATGTTGCAAAAAGTTTTGCTGTTCTTCATCTGAGTTAAGAGACGGGCCAGGAGAAAGCGTGGGGCAGCAAAAGCAATACACGTGTTTGTGTGTCGCTGTCTGTAGAGAGCTGAAAAGGAAAGAGGTTTTTGTAGTACGAAGGTTCCAGCCTCATTAAATAGCTGGGGAAGATAAACTAGTCTTTCTCATACCCCTTGATGCAGTTCTGCAGAGGGGAAAATAATTTCAGCTAAAGAAAATAGCCCTCTGAAGTTACACGGGTTAAGGACTATGCTCAGTAGCTCTGGACTCAGTGTTTCAGTTAAATAAAACCCCAATGACCAACCAATCCAAACCCAGTCCTTTAAAATTAATAAGGATTAATCAGACAAAATTCAAGGATTTCCCTTGGTATAACACCAGTGTAGGTTATTCTCACCTTCATGCAATTTCCGGCTGCACATCTTTGTTACCTTCTCATTCCAAAAGTTTTAGGACATCAAGTCCTAAGCCACGGGGCTTAAGCTGAGACTAGGTTTGTCCCATGGCTGGAGAGTTTTCTCCCTTCGGCGCTGCACACTATCCCTGCTTTTGTGCCCACTGTCTTAGTTTATCCTGACTGTGAGTCGTTCCTCATCTTCCTTCTATTATTAGCACCGGGGTTACTTTCCCACCATACCTGTTCCCTTGCCAGTTGTGTAGCCAAGCTCTATATATAGTTAAATTTTTATTCTTTCCCGATAAATCAATCCTTCTTGGCTCATTAGTCATCTTAATGCCGATCCTTCTGAGAACAGAAGGTCACTCTAGTTTCCTACTTCCAAGCAGAAGTGTTTACTGTAAACAGATTTCTCCTTTCAGTGCCTGCTCTCCTGTACAGTGACACTTGTATTGTCACTGAGTGTCTCCGTGCAGGGATGTAGTGGTTCTTAAACTTTGTCATAATGTGTTGCTCTGTTACAACAGTAAAAACTTTCCAGGGCTCCTCACAAGCCTTTTTGCAGCCCCAGGGTTGAGCATCCATTATCCTGCAGCCTGATTCTTCAAAGCCGCAGTTCCAGGGCAAAGCTGAAAGATCTTCTAAGAATTAACAAACAGTGCAAGTGTTGAAAGCCACATTTGAAATAAAGGTTAGCTTTAATTAAATAAAGGCTGTTTAAATGGAGTCTATTTTTTTCCCTTCCTTTGAGTGCCCTCGGCAGTCTTTCACGCAGGTAGTGTTGCATCCCACGATGGCAAAAGTGTCTAAAAAGATGATTTTTCGATCGACAGTGCTGCGCTAATGCCCTTTCTGTCTCTGTCTTCACCACCTTTGGATGCTGAGCTCCTGGGCGCAGCCTCGGGAGATGCACCTGTACCTGGATGCAGGGCACGATCCTGTTGTGCGAGGCTGCAGCTCCTCCGGAGCACGGGCAGCACATGCTGGTACGTGCCAAGCGCTGCCTCCTTGTAGCTGGAAAGTGAAAAATTCAGGAGTGCAAGGGTTGGGATGTTGAGGGTGATGGCTCCTTCCTCTGTTCTTTATCTTAAGGAAACAGGAACGTGGCCCATGTACATTTAAGGCTGTAGGAGAAAGGTAGTGTTTAAAAATCGACTTGTGTGCTCTTCGTTTATTTACACAGCCCCACCAGAGAGGTCGTTTTCACGTTCCCTTGAAGAGCACGTGAACCTCTATGAAACGTGCCTTCGCTGCCATAGAAAAATGTGTCACTCTCTCCCACTGTCTCGTTTGTAATATTTGCTAAGTATAACATGTCATATGTACCTGGATGGCTGCCCTGAGCACACACCAACTCAAAGACAGGGATAATGAATTGCAGATGTGGAGCAGGCTGTTTTCGCTCATTAGCTTGATTTCTTAACCAACAGATTTAGCAAAGGATGTGTTTTCTATTGAAGACTCCAGTACTGCTGCTGTTAAATCCAAACGGCTTGTTATCTGATTTCACGAAAAAGCGTTTGGAAACATTGCTTAACTTGTTGAAACATCTTTGTTCATTTGAGTAAGTGAAATAGCTGCTTTTTTTTTTTTTTTTTTTTTAAGTTTAAAAACTAAAAGCCTCGAAAACAAACCAAGTGCTTCCTAGCTTAGACCTTGCATGAGACATTTCAGCTAAAGCCACTTTATTTTTTTTTTCCCCAAAAAGGAATAAAGCACCAAAAACTACCCTGTGTTATGATTGAACCCTTTCCGTTCTTCTCGTGGCAGCACATCCGTGATACCACAGAAAGGGAGGCTTGGCATGGGTTCATAAATGAGTAATAATGTCAAACACATATGATTGTTTTGCTACTTCCTCCGAGTGGTCGAAGGAAGGAAGTTATGCATATAATTTAGCTGGGCTTCAGGAAATAGTTTGATACAGTTCTCTGTGGAGAGCAGCTCTGCAACCCTAATAACTAAAAGCAGAGGCTAACATAGCCAAAGGTGGCAGGGAAGGGAAGCAGGCGTTTAAGAAAGAGAAAGAAATGACTGCTAGAGCACTGCAAAAATCACTGCACGTCTCTTTTGGCATTGATCTGGGGGAGAGGGAGGATGTGTGGAAGTGGAGTTGGTCTGATCCATGGAAGTTCCCTAACACCTTGCACAGTGTGGAAGGAAGCCTCAGTGCTGAGAAGGCTGTAGCGCTACCTGGATAACAGGCCAATACAAAAATGGAGAGCTGCAAGCTGATTTTCATAAAAGCTTTTGTGCAGGATTAAGGTTTTTTTTAAAGGAGAAGGAGATGGCACTTGAAAATTAAACTTAAAAGAAACCAAAGAACAACCTCCAACCCAAAACCTGCAGCCTCCCTCCTGCCTGCAGCAGGACTCATGTTACTGCTGGTTTCTGGTGCCCTCCTAGCACGCAGACTTAGTGATGTTCAAGGCTGTGAGAGCAATCCTGGTTCAGCCCTCGTCATACGTCCTTTATGGCACAATCTTAAATTGTATGATCAAATACTCCCCTCCCCTGACAGCATACATACGGGCTGTGGGAAGGGCACCGTTCAGGGAACGAGGCATCTCTCCCTCACTTTTCTGCTTCTCATTCAGTTAGCAGCAGCGGCTGTTATTTATTACTCGCCATCTAATGCCGTTGGTACATATGGAAGCATTTGTTTCCTGTACGGTCTTTTCAAGGGTCTTTGCAATCCACGGAGTGTTTGAGTGCCAAGTTGTTTTCTGTAAGTGGAGCCTGCCAATCTGTGCAGTGCAGCAGCAGGAGAAGGCATGTGGAGAAGACAATTTGGAGCAGGTCAGCTCCTAAAGACAAGAGGCAGGAGTTGGCTGACGTTGTTTTTTCTCTTCCTTTCCTTGCCCCGTCTGTCCCTCCCTGTCACAGGCAGGAGTGTGTAGCCACAGAAGAAAATCCTCAAGTGTTTTTCTGCTGCTGCGAGGGCAACTATTGCAATGAGAAGTTTACCCATTTGCCCGAAGTCACCGGCCCAGAAGGTGAGTGACTGCTGTGGGTGAGGTGGAGGGGGTCTTCCTCTAGACCCAGTTTGTGATGACTTTGGGCTGCTGAATGTTAAGCAAAAAAAATACATCCAACAGGACACAAAGCACCATTTTGGTTGCACAAGTCCAGAAATCTTTTTGCTGGAGTTCTTTAAGAATAGTTTTTAATCGTTGTTCAATTCTGTGGGCAAAGTGTGTTGTACCAACCCCTCAGATATGATCATTAAGGATTAGGTATTCTTTATGGTGGACCTTCACAGTGGGATCCTACAAAACAAAATCCCGCACAAGGGGAAGAGTGCAGAGTGATTTATACAGCATGGATCAAACTCTTACAAGGTATTTGACACCTTCTTCATTAATTTTCATAGGTCTCCAAATACCTTGAGCATCTGGGATTTTTGCATTTGATTACTATTTTGTTGGTCTGGGGATTGAAAGGGAATGAGTGTGTGTGTCAGCTTTCAGAGTTTGTGGGAATACTTCAAGGAAGAAAAGTAATAGCAAGTCCTTCTGGAGAGGCTAATAGAAAAATGATGATTCTTTTACCTGTAGGCTTGCTGAAGTATCACTCAACAAGAATTATTAGAGCAGGTGGATCTTCTCCTTAGGATGGTTTCTTTCACTATCAACTACCTGCATTTACTGAAATGTTCCAGTAGACCATTATCAGATTTTCCTGGGCTTTCCTGTTAGGTTTTTAATTGTTTACATGGGTTTTATTATCTCCTGTTATTAATGTACCCGTAGCAACCTAGTAGCAAATATTCTTTCTCTCACAGTTTTTTGTTTAATTTGGCAAGTCTTGCTATTTTTTCCTTCCCTGTCTCCAACATAGCAACATGGCTCCATTTAGTATTCCCATTGTTTGTGTCTCAACTGCACTGATGTAATTTGGAACAAGAACTACTGTGGGAATAGTGCATTTGATTGTGGCTCCAGCAGCATTATACTAAAAACTGACATCTTGTCAATCACTGTACAAGGCAAAGCATTGCTGCGAGGGATTTCGTGCTCGCTTAATACATTTAGAAGGGTTAAAAGGAGGAAATTTTCTGCTTTTATGTATCCCAGCAAGAGATTCCCATCTTAAGTAAAGGTCAGGTAGAGGCTCAGCTTGCAAAGTGTGGTTTGGACTGTAACTCCATTAGTAATAGCCGTGTGGAAAAGAGTAAACCGTGGAGCCTCATGAATACTGTTGGAGGTGATGGGACATGCTGCTAAGCATTGTCAGCTTTGGAGTGGAAGGAAGGATGGGGTTTGGTTGCATCTGGACGTGTAGCTGACAGTGCTGTTGCATGCCTGAAGGATCCTTTCCCTCATTTATCCTGCTCTTTTTCCACAGTCATATATGAGCCGCCACCACCAACGCCCTCCCTGCTCAACATCCTGGTATACTCGCTGCTCCCCATCGCTGTCCTCTCCATGGCCATCCTCTTGGCCTTCTGGATGTATCGTCACCGCAAGCCTCCCTACGGGCACGTTGACATTAATGAGGTGAGGGAGAAACCACGACCTTTCCCAAGTCTCTCCCCGTTTTTGGACCTTACAAAAGGCCTGGAGGCTGCTCAGTAGGTGTTCACATGCACTTTTGCCTCCCTCTTTTCAGGTGGCCTAACTTGTCTTCTCTGTCTTTTTGAAGTTGGTGGTACAGTTGGCCTCCGTGGCAGTGTTAGCATCCCCTGTGAGGCTGATGGGTTTAGACAGGGTTATGACCGTGTCCAAGGTTCCTAAGGGATGGAGTTCCACAGCCCAGCTTAGTGGCTAGCCTTCCCCCCAAACACTCAAACCCCAGCTTTCCAGAGGAGCAGAGATCAGGGAGA
Source organism: Rhynochetos jubatus (assembly GCA_027574665.1). Taxonomy (NCBI): domain Eukaryota; kingdom Metazoa; phylum Chordata; class Aves; order Eurypygiformes; family Rhynochetidae; genus Rhynochetos; species Rhynochetos jubatus. Next base: position 6,786,737 of record CM050653.1, on the reverse strand, counting down.
TGATAAAGTTACTACCAGCCTTATGGAGCGAGGGGAGATGCTTCCCCTGTTGAAGCTCAGTTTTTATGAGCCATCAGAGAAGACATGCAGAAGGTCATCCTCACAGCTCAAAACCATCGGGAACTGGTCCTTGCTGGCTCTGCTGTGCCTTCAGGTTTCTTCGGGAGGGACGAGCAGCTACCCCTCCCTCCCTCCCTCCTCTGCCCATTACAGCCCATACTGTGAACCTTTCCCAACTGAAAGCAGATAGGACAGAGCTCCAACCCCACGTGTCCTGCGCAGTTGTGTTGTTCTCCTGGACAAACGCTGAGTTTAAACAGATACGATCTTTATGATGCTGACAGACCTGTTTACTGCCCATTGCTAGGGTTATGTGAAACACGCCTAATGAAGTGCAAAGCAGTGGGAGGTTTTAGGTGCAGTTTGCTGTTGGGTCACAAAGATCAAAAAGTTTCTACTTTTGGAAGGAGGTAGCCTTGAGGTCACCGGTGTTTTATAGCCCAAAATAGCTTTTGCTTTGAAAACAGGAGAATTCAGGTTTTGCCAGAGGATGGCAGGCAGTAGTTTGACGCAAAAAAGTGACCCTTGGAGACATAGATTGTTATGTATGTTTTCTACAAATACCCTGCAAAGCAAGATAAGGAATATTGGGCTGCTGTTGATGCAAACTGTACGTCTAAATAATTAGTATTAAATAAAATGTTACTTCTTTACACCTCTTTCCTCACATGCAGTCTCTCCGTCCCTCCCCTCCCTATGTTTTACATTCCCGCTTCAGCTTGTGACAACGTTTTTCTCTCGTGCAGGACCCTGGCCCGCCGCCCCCTTCTCCTCTCGTTGGCCTAAAGCCTCTGCAGCTCTTGGAGATCAAGGCGAGGGGACGCTTTGGCTGCGTGTGGAAGGCTCAGCTGATGAATGACTATGTAGCAGTGAAAATCTTCCCTATTCAGGTGAGAATGGTATTGCATTAGGTTCTCACTCGTCAGGCTTCCTCACCAGCGCTGAGATGCTCTAAGTGCCTGTGGAAGTGTTTTTAAGACCATAACAAAGATGCCATTTGGACTCGTCTCCTGGGGAAAAACGTACAAGGACCATTCCTTCCTATACTTTTCTCTGTATTACCTCATTGCCAAATGCTTCCTGTAGTAGTAGTTGTTGCAAGAAGGGCAAAACCAAACGTGTTTGGAAATCTACAGGGTATTTTAACTTGGCTGCAAATGTCCGTGTTGTTAAAGTGCAGTGAGGCAGCATGCAGCTGCAATGCCCAAAGTGCACACAAAGGACCAAAGCCCTGGCTTTGTGTGTCCTGCCTGGGCAGATTATAAATCCGGACCCAAACCCAACAAACAGTTTACAGAGGCACAGCCCCGCGCTGTGAAAGCTAATTGCACTGCAGCGTTTCTCTCAGCTCCCGTCTTCTGCTCTAGGAAACCTTTGAACGCCCCTGACTTGACTCTCTAGGAACTGCAGGTGCAGAGAGAAAAGCAATCAAAAATCAAATGAAAGAGGAATGACTGAAAACATCTTCGTGCTCCTCCGCTATCTCCTTCTTTGTTAATTTTTTGCCCCGTATTTGTTGTCATAGTGTTGCTAAAAGAGGTTTGCACATCTTCTGTCCAAGCCAGCTGTGACCTACTGGTAAATATTCAATACAGCCTAGATTAGATTTTTGCAGTCATAACAGTTACAGCTACAGTGCAGATCTGGGTGCTGTGTGCACAGGCTTTATCCTTGCAAGCATCCTTAGGAAATCTTGACAAATCTTATTTCTCAGCAAGGTTGGGTTTGGATTCCTCCCCTCTGTGTGCTTTAGGAATAGCTGAGGATAGTTTTGGAGAAGGGTGACTGAGAACAGCAACTTCCAGTCTTTCTTCAGCATCTACCCTTTACAAAAACAGCCTCATTTTGAAGGGATACATCACATCCGAATGCCGAAGAATGATATTAAGAGGAGCGTGAGCAGCTCTGAGCTGAAGGAGCTGTTTGCTTTAAAGGGAAGCATGATCTTTGATGGTACATTTCTCTCTGCTTTAGGATAAGCAATCTTGGCAGAGCGAGAGGGAGATTTTCAATACTCCTGGCATGAAGCATGAAAACCTTTTGCAATTTATCGCAGCAGAGAAAAGAGGGACAAACCTAGAGACAGAGCTCTGGCTGATCACAGCTTTCCACGACAAGGTAATGTATCATTGCACGTACGTTTTGAGGAAGCAGAGAGGCAGCTGGTTGTGAAGCAGAAGGATTTGGTGTCTAATATTCTCCCAGAAGCTCCCCTGTAATCTATCCAGTCTGTCCCTGGTGAGCCATGGCTCAGTGGTAGTGGAGAACTGCTCCTGCTCCCCCTCATTCTGAGGCTTTTCCTTTAGTTTTCAAGGCTTTCCTACACAAACACAGGATTAATAAAGGTGGGACCTGGGGAGAGAGAGAGGAGAGGCACAAAAGGCCACAGCTCACGTATGTGGTGGTCACCATCCCTTAATGTGCGTAGATGAGCATGTAGGAGTCGGGCATCGTGGTCCCAACTCCTCTTGCAGATGGGCTCTGTGTTTGCTTTTGAAGCTCGGGGTATATCTCCTGTTTCATGGATTGCTTTAGTTATCAAACATGACTAACACTTAAAATAAAACAAACACGCACAAATCCAGGGTTGAGCCAGCAGCGTTATCCCTCTGTTAAATCCAAGGTCTACTGAGTCAATCATTGCCACAACCGGCTGATACGATGCATCATCTTCTTGCATGGAGGGCTTTCCCCTTTCTTAGGTTAGATGAATTGCTCTGTTTTGAGATGATTTTGTCCCTTCTGTACCTCCCTCCCCTTTCCTGGCAGAAGTTAGACTGCTGTTGGACATCCGGGTACTTTCTGTGCTGTCAAGGGCTGAGGACTCAGGAACGTTTCTGGGTTTTCTTTCCTCTTTTTTTGCTTTCACTGGTGATTTTCCCCTCCCTGTTAAATCAAGGTTCAAATTTCTCAAGCACTCATTAAAACCATTTCCTAAACTGATGAGTTGGCACATCTGTCACGTAGCGGGGTCTGCGATTAAGAACATATTATGTCCTGTTTCGCAGGGTTCTCTGACGGATTACCTGAAGGGCAATATTATCAGCTGGAATGAGCTCTGCCACGTTGCAGAAACAATGGCCCGTGGCTTGTCCTACCTTCATGAAGATGTCCCTTGGTGCAAAGGTGAAGGACACAAACCTGCTATAGCACACAGGTATGGCCTCTTTCATTGATGCCATTCAAGTGCTGTGTTCAAATGTTCACAACCTGTTGCAAATGATGCTGTTGAACGGAGGAGGAGATTGTGCTTTTTGGAAGTAAATGCCTTTTAACCCAACAAATCCTATGCTAAGACAAGATTTTTTTTTTCACCCACATATGAAATGGCAAAGGGCAAGTAAGCATCTTGTCTGTGAAACAGTCAGTATGTTTGGTTGGTAGTGGTTTATGGCAAATGTCTGAAGGGTAGGTGCTTGCCTCTTCCATCAACTCTTCTCCTGACATGTAGTAGGAAGGGAAATCTGGTTGCTGCAGAACCACTCTTTGACAGGACTGTGCTTGATAAATCACATTATAGTCCACGTATTTCTATAGCCCAACCAAGATTTGGACCCTGTTTTTCCATAAGCGTTTTAAGACTGATAACTCCCCTGTGCGTTTTTCCACAGAGCTTTTGATCATTAGGTAAGAAGTGGAAAAACTGTAGAAATGCAGAAAATGGCTGCTATTTATTTTTCACAGTGGCTTTGTAGTGCCCATATCATGCCAGGATGCTTATGAGAGACACCACAGGAGACAGCCAGGGTACCTCTGAGACCTCTTGGCACACGCTTCAACCCACCTGGGTGGCAGCACCGTGGGGACAGTGAGAATCCAGAAAGAAGTGGGTTAAACCATCCTCGTTGCAACCATACTTGTTTTAGCCCGTCTCCACAGCCCCCACGTTGCTTGCCCTGGACTACCGAGCAGTTTGCTAGTGGCGTGGCAGGAGGGGGGAGTTTTCCAGAAGGGATTTATGTGGGCTACGCACCATAATCCGCGGCCGTACTCCCCCGCCGCCCACTGCATTTCATCTGGGAGGGACTTAAACCCCACGTCCAGCTGCAGCAATTTGTAGCCGATCTAGTGGAGCCGTCTTCGTGTACGGCAAGATAATCCCTGGTTTTGCAAGGGTGTCCCTGCCCCCAAAGCAACCCCCCTCCCCGAACCTGAAGGTTTCTGAGAGCTGTTGAAAGAGCCTGCAGCTGCCTTTGTGCTGCTCCTGGAGCTGACCCCTGTGTCCCTGACATTTGTCCCTGTGGAATAAAGGCAGTGGTTTATACATGAAAATTCCTGAGGGTGGGGAACAGAGAAAGGCTATAGAAAGGTTTTAAAGCTACAGATCAGGCTCATTAGTGTCCCCGTCCATTGAGTAAATGATAAAAGGTGGAGAACGCACCATTTGTGTGAATTTAGCACGTACCCACGGAAGAGGGATTTCAGGACACAGGGGATTTCCCACTCCTTTTAGCTTCATTCTTTTTTTAAAAGAAAACACCGAATACATTTGAAATCTGGGGGGAGGTGGTTTTGAATGGCTTCACACAAGGCGTGTGGAGATGCTGGAGTGGCCAGGTGGGACTCCCTGAGTCACTGCTGGGCAGGGGTTCAGCCAACTCCCTTCTGGCCCCCAGCACGATGAGGAGGATTAAGGTTATGGGATCGCTTGTTGGTGCGAAAGTGCCCCCACGTGGAAGCTGAAAATAAAATCTCTGGTGTCTGAATTAACGCACCCGCCGTTCACAGTCTGCTCACTCCCTTATTCCCTAGTTTCAAGCATTACACAGAAAAAGATATTTTTTTTTCTTTTCAGGCCACTTTCCTCTATCAGGGCCATTTTTAGGACGGTCTAATGCATACGATATTAGTGGGAATTCTACTTGGCATGGCTTGGATCAGGTCTTTCTCCCTGTCCTGCATATGTTTGCACTGCAGCTCATACTTGCTAGTTCAAGGTAGTTTGTGGAAGGAAGGAAAACATGGAAAAATGGGTAAATGTATGGAAATAGAGGAAAAATGGAAGTGCAAAGTGAAATCCCTGCATTGGGCATGAAGATGTAGTAGTTAACTGTTGCATGCCCAAAGGGCAGTGCGGGTGAAGAGCGGCAGCGAGTGCCCATACAGTAATACTGGTTTACGTCTCGCTTCACTTTGGAAACGTAGCGTTCAGGCAGACTGTCTGATAATTTCTGTGTGGTCCTTGCTGAGCCACTGATATGCAAAAATCTTGTGCACAATCTCTACCAACCTGGAGAGCATAATCCCTTAACGCTGACCAAGCAGAGGAGTTCATCTGTGTCATTAGACGATGGCTGTTTTCTAAGCCTGTGGAGAAACTGCTGTAGCACGGAAGCACTCAGTCAGTCTCTAAGAACAGGCATTAGGTAACTGGTGTTTTTCTGTGGGGTACAAATGTTTTGCACGCTTTGCAAAATTGGACTGTGTCCCTAAAAAGCCTGTATGTCCCCTTAAGGTGATGGAGGCTGGTTTCTGCTGGGATTCCCTGGCTGTATGATGCTCTCCAACTTCACACCCACTTCCCCTGTCTTAATCCTCAAGCAAAAAATGCCCATCACACTGTGTTTAGCTTAGAAAGGAAAAATCCTTTCTTCTGATTTTTTTCAAGCTCACAATCAGGGGCTGGGTGGCACAGGCTGATTTTTGCTTGCAGTGCTTTGAGCTGGTGCTCTGGCATCTGAGGCCGCAGCGAGCAGCCCTTCTCTATGGTCCAGCAGTTTCTCTCTTCCCAGAGAATTTTGACAGGTCTCTCTAGTGCGGAACAATTGTATCTGCCCTCATTAATTATTTTGTGCAGGCCTGCAATGTCCTGCAATCAGCAGGGTCACCGAGTGAATTGATGATAGGGAAATTATAATGCTGAGCATACAGGACAATTGCCATCTGCTGTCTAAGGTCTGTAATTTAATTACATTGCCAAACATTCCTTTTCAGATGAAAATGCGAGAAGCCCAGGGAACAGGGCTCGACTGGTTAGGAATCTCGACCCTCCTCCACCCTGCCTCTCCAGCCCCTGCAGATTTACCTGAGCTGCCCTGAGACAGTCCTGCTGCAGCACAGGACTGACACAAATGTCCCCTTAAAGCCACCTCCAAGCACAGACCCACCATCTCTACTGCAGATACTTACACCTGCCCGTCAGCTGCTTGGTCTCATCCTGACAGCTCGTCTGAGTGTGGGCTCACCCCCTCCCCTGCTTGCTTTCCACCCTCCGAATTCTCCAGGGAAGATCAGTCCAGCAATTAAAACCTAAGTGTAATAGATGACTGTGGCAGAAGTCTGTTGAGTGTGTAGTCAGGATGAAAAGAGTCCCACCAGCATCCGCTAATTTCCAGAAAGATCTGATTTTGTAGATAGGAGCAAATATTCTTACTAGGATAACGAGTAAATTCACCCGGTCTTGCAGTAGAGATTGGGAGTGAGAAATGTGAGAAGTGCCCAGAGGTGGGGGTCCACAGCTGGTGCTCAGAGCAAGAAATGGTGCTTTATAATGCTTGCTCTAATTAAAACATCCCCTTCATATCACTCCTTGCTTTTATTTTAAGGTTAATTCACTGTAGACTTCGTCTGATTCTGCGCCAGGCAGCACAGGGCTGCTTGGTTGTGTTTTAGGGACACAGGCAGTGAGGAGCAGCTGAATTTGCCAGCACTGGCCGTGCCAGGGAAGGAAGGAAGGAGCTGATTTACTGGGGGCTGCTGAGCCTATAGACTTACAATGTGTTGCAATGTGATTTAGATGCGTGTGGTAATAAACCCTTCCTAAACTTGCTTCTTGCTTGTCCGTAGGGACTTCAAGAGTAAAAACGTCTTGCTGAAGAACGACTTGACGGCAGTGCTAGCCGATTTTGGACTAGCTGTACGGTTTGAACCTGGAAAACCCCCAGGGGACACTCATGGACAGGTAATCATTATCGTTAACAATAACATTTTTAAAAGTTGGGCTTGCTATAGATCCTCAGGAGTCGGGGGTAGTTTGTATAGCTGCATTTAATTCTCTTGGAGGTATGTATTTTCCATAAAAGCTTGTGCTCAGGCATAAATTCTAGGAGCTGCTTTGATTTGGATGAGCGGAGAGAGTGCTCAGACCCTCCCGACCTCTGTGCAGGTGGAGTCCCCCCAACCCTGGGGGCAGGCGACTTCTTCCTTCAAACACAGGACTTGCTGACTCTTTATTGTCTTGGTATTAAATATTAATACTCCTAAAATGATGCATTTATTTTGAAGAATTCAGCCAGGCTGGCTGCTTGGGTGACCTTTAGCAACAGCAGATCTTGTGAGCTGGCTGTGCGCAGTGTCAACAATTTACTACATTTTTATGGGTTCTTAATTTTCTGCCTTTGCGTTGTGGTGAGCGGCCCCTTGTTCTGCTGTCGTGATGGGGCCCAGCAAGGCCAACATGCCCTCCGTGTGCCTCCGGGATTTTTTGAATGCCTGTCTTCAGTGCAGGCTCCCTTTTTACCTTTATTTCAGACAGAGTGAACACTTTTTCTAGGTTAGCGCTCCGCAGCTTTACTCTTTTTTCCAGTATTTTCCACACCTTTTCACACTCTGTCGCCACTGACTTATGTAACAGTAAGAACAGATGAGAATTTCCTAAAGGAAAATATGAAAGGCATTTGAATTCCCATGTTAAGAAAGCGGGTTTCTTCCTTTTTCTCCTCTCCACTCTCCTACATGATGGGCTGTAATTCTGCCGTGTATATAACCACAACCACCTGAGGAGCTCAGTGTGGCTCTGCCTGGACTAAACACACCAAGACAGGCACTATAATGAGGACTGAAGCCCCTCGAAGTGAGAGGGGATCTTTTCTGAACAGATCACAGCAAGACAGAGCAGGGTAGACTTTGCAGGATTCATGCTTTACTACTCCTGTGGATGCAGGAGACTTGTTTTACCCGGGGCTGTCAAACCAACACCTTTCCCTACCATTCCAGGATGTAGCAATTTTACTTTTTTGTCTAATTTATATTTAATTTTTTTTTTTTTTTGGTGGAAAGGGATTGAACTTTCAATGACTGTGCTAACCAAGTCTGATTTGACCTCAGGGTGCTTTGTGTGTCTCCAAAGACAGCATTTTCTCATGCAGCGCCTGCTGCTGAAGCAGGATCATAGAATTACAGAATCGTTTAGGTTGGAAAAGACCTTTAAGATCATTAAGTTCAACTATGAACCCAACACTGCCAAGTCCACCACTAAACCATGTCCCTAAGCATCACATCCACACAGCTTTTAAATACCTCCAGGAGTGGTGACACAACCACCTCCCTGGGCAGCCCGTTCCAATGTCTGGTAACCCTTTCTATGAAGAAATTTTTCCTAATACCCTATCTAAACCTCCACTGGCACACCTTGAGGCCATTTCCTCTTGTCTTATTGCTTGTCACTTGGGAGCAGGGACCAACCCCCACCTCCCTGCACCCTCCTTTCAAGTAGCTGCAGAGAGCGATCAGGTCTTCCCTGAGCCTCCTCTTCTCCATATGAACACCCCCAGCTCCCTCAGCTGCTCCTCACAGGACTTGTGCTCCAGACCCTTCCCCAGCTCCGTTCCCTTCTCTGGACACGCTCCAGCCCCTCAGTGTCTTTCCTGTAGTGAGGAGCCCAAAACTGAACCCAGGGTTCGAGGTGTGGCCTCAGCAGTGCCAGATCCCATCTGGCCCCATAGTCTTGTGTGTGTTTAAGTGGTGCAACAGGTCACTAATCCCCTTGGATTGTGGAAGCTTCATTCTGCCTCCTATCTCTGTCTGCCATCACAGGGGTCTGGGTACCCCGAGAATGACTGGCCTTGCTTTTAAAGACTGAGGCAAAGGCATAAAGTACCTCAGCCTTTTCCTCATCCTTTGTCACTATGATTCCCTCCCATATCGAGTAAATGATGGGGTTTCTCCTTAGCCTGCCTTTAGTTGCCAATGAATTTATAGGAACACCTTTTATCGTCTTCTACAGCAGTAGCCAGATTAAGTTCTAGATGGGCTTTTTGGCCCTTCTGATTTTCTACCAGCATAACCTCACGGCATCCTTGTAGATGCAGCGGGACACAGAGAAGGCAGGATTTCATCTCTACTCGCTGTGCCACACTGCATTTGAAACAGACTTGTAGCGTACACTGAATATCACACGTAGCCATGCACTTCGGCTTTTTCCGTCAGGTAGCTTATCTACACTCGAGTGATCTTAATGAGAATCGTTGTCAGAAAAAACAGCCCCCTTTTGCTTGTTTTTCCAAGTGAGGTGTAACTTCAGCAGAAGTAGCCTTAAGGCTAATGAAACCAGCTGTCATTCATCTCCAAGCAGCGGCGGCTGACGGGCCCAACCGGAATGTAACTTGAGTTGTTTGTTATCTCTCTCTGTAGGTGGGAACAAGGAGGTATATGGCTCCTGAAGTCTTAGAGGGAGCAATCAACTTCCAACGAGACGCCTTCCTGAGGATAGACATGTATGCAATGGGACTGGTGTTGTGGGAGCTAGTCTCCAGATGCAGAGCAGTTGATGGTAAGAATAAAGATCATCTCTTTCCTGGGGAGGGCTCTGTTTCAGCATGGTTTAGTTCTCCAGAGAGTGGGCCTGGCTTTGTTTTTTAAAAAAAAAAGCTGTATTTTTATTAAGCAGCTAACTTACTTTGTTTTTTAACATAAGCTGTCATTCTCTGTAGATAATCACCTTTGTAGTGTTCAAGTCTCGATGTGCTTTTAACTATACCGGTTACTTTGCAAATTGGCTGAGAACTCATAGGAAGAAGTAGGAGGTGATTCCTCTGTCAGTGGTAGGTGTCCTTTGGTCCTGAGCCTGCTCTGTGCTGCTCTTCCTGGCACCCTGCATTCCTGCCTGTGACCAAGGAAGGCTTTGAGCTCTGGAGGAGAGCGGCGCTCAGCTCTGGCTTCGCTGTCACACCTCACTTCTGCAGGGCAGTGTGGTAGCCTGAATGGAAGGCCCAGAAGTGAAGCACCTCATTGAAATAGCAGGAACACAAGGGCTTGAAGGATCTTCATGGGTCAGCAAGCCCATTTCCCTGCTATAGTAAGTCATTGGGTATTAATTTTGACTTTTGCTGATCAAGCCTTCTCTCTGCAGTTGGCTGAGTTTGTTGTTCCATCTACAACTTTGGAGGATCTCACTTTCTGCTGAACGATCCAAAAGAATGAACTTTCATGGTGTCTCCATTCTCTTTTTTTTTTTTTTTTTTTAAATTTTAAAATGATGGTGCAAAATGGAGCATCTTTTCTGTGCAAATAGCACATCTGCCCTTTGGTGTCACCCTTGCCATTTGCAGGACTTTGCCTCTGGTCAGAGAAGCAATCATTTCATTTTAGTAGCTCCAAAACTGCTTGCTAAAACTTCTTTCTTCTTGTATAGAAGTGAGTGCTCTGGACTGGATATCAGTTTCAGAAATTAACAGTACCTCACCTGGACCTCAAATGTTTTTGTTAGTATTACAGCAGAACTGAGGAACTTGATTATAATTAGGATGACTGCATAGGTGTGTGGTAAAAGAAGTTCTTTTGTTCAAAACTTTACCATCTAACCAGATAAAATGCCGGAGAAGCAGGCACACAGTGGGGAACAGTAGGAACACAGTGGAGTGAAACAGGGGTACCCAGGCCACTCATCTAGGAATAACCCTTCTCTGTTGAGGCCCCCCAGATATCCACTTGGATTTTTGCCTGTCACATTTGTGATCTCCTTCCAACTCTTCTCAGGCAACAGCTGGCCAAGGTACTCCAGATGCCATACACAGCACCATTAAAGGGAAAGTTTCCTTGGGGATGAGGAGTGAACACTGAACCTCATCTGCACTTCTAGCTCAGAAGTGATGTTGTGTAAACAGCAGATTTGGCTTGGAGATTACCAGCGCAGCTCTTCATAGCCTTGATTCCTCTTGGAGGAAGAAAAGCTTGTGAGCGTTACTATGCCATGCTGTGGAATGAGTGTTTCAATTCGGTTTAGTGACTGGCGTTGTGTAAACAAGAATAATGATAAGCTGTTTTAGTGATATAATTTTTTTTAGAGTACCTAAATATCATGTTCTTGGTGTCAACAGTTCATGACCAGTTGAAGTGGTCAGCTTTTTAATTTTGGCCTGAAAGGGCCCTCTTGAAATATCTCCACTCTTGAAAGAGGCCGCTCTGCTACCAAGAAACCGTAAGTGATGCCGCAGGGCACCCTGAGAAAGCCCATCAGTTAAGCTGGACTGCTGTTTTGTGAGAGAGCATCTACACTTTGCCACGAGCCAAATGACGTTTCAGTAAGCAGAAGTTATTGCTCCCGTCCGGTGTCTGCACTGGTACTCACAACAGTTGTCTCATTCCCATGGCCCAGGGCAGTTCACAGCCATAACTGGTATAACTAAAGCATTCAGATATCATTTTGCATTTAGGAGCTGGTACTTGGGACAAGTGCATCTGTCCCCAGCATGTCAGGGCTGACTCAAACCTATGAACAATCTAGATCACAAAGAAAGAAATTACATGTGTTGTATATGCTTGACCTTGCGGGTCAGTGCCCAATATTAAATTATGTTCATGCTGAAACTTTTCTCTAGGTTATTGTGTGTGGAATTGCTATGCTAAAATGGGAGGAGGATGAGCTGATTTGCTCTTTCTGGTAAAATAAATCACGGACTACCTGGCAAGCCTCCTCAAGGAGAACAGTGGGATTGGGAGATCCAGCTGAGGGTTTGGACTTGGAACTCGACAAGGTGGAAAATGCGTGGCCAGACAAGCAGCAGGGATGGCAAAGTCCATTGTGTAGGAGGAATGTAAAACACATTTGTCTGCAATGACATGTGAACTTCAGGCTGTGCTGCAGTGAGTTGAGGTTGCACAGGAGCTGCAGCTCACTCAGGCACAGGGAGGATGTGGCTCTGCGAAGAACATTTCTGTAGTAATCCGGTTCTCCATGTGCACCTTAGGTCCAGTGGATGAATACATGCTGCCTTTCGAAGAAGAAATAGGTCAGCACCCATCCCTTGAGGACCTGCAAGAAGTGGTGGTTCACAAGAAGATGCGCCCTGTGTTCAAGGATCACTGGCTGAAACACCCTGTACGTCCCTCCTGGTTAAGAGTGGAAAGTGTTTTCCTGTGTGATGGGAATCAGGGATGTGGTTAGGCACCACTTGTTAGCTTCAGAGGGAAGATAACAGTCCACCACAGTGCATGGACCAGCTCCTCAGAGTTAGAGAGAGTCAGCACCGGGGAGCAAGGGGCTGTTCAACACCATCATGCTCCTCGTTCCATTTGTCCCTTGTATTTCTAGAGTAAACCAGCAGATTAAAGTCAGAGAGCGCTGAATATGGAGCGTGTAGTGGTTTAGTAGGGCTTTCTTAATGTGGTGAAAGAATGGAAAATAAAGTCCCTTTCATTAGGAAAATGATCCATAGCATTGGAGACATGGGCCTCACAAGCTAGATTGCATGCAAGTCTTGAATCATTTTTTTGAGGAATAATTAATTAGACGTGAAGGCACGCAGACAGTGAAGCAAAATGCAGCGTGGGCTTCCCAGAGGTAGATCATTGCAGGCTTGTCTTTTTAATAAAAGAGATGACTTTTTTCAGACTGGGAAACCGAGCAGATGATGAAATCTCACAGAGCTTCAGTAAGAAGCTAAATGCCTCTACTCTGACTAAACTGCAATGGTTTTGGCCAGACTCAGGTGTACCAACTCATTACCTGCAAGTCAAGGAGAGCTGCGGGTTGTAGAGAAGAATGAGTGCTCCAGTTAAAATGAGGGTTCAGATAAGAGCTGTGCCCTTCCAGCACGGTTGAATTCAGTTATTTTGGGGTTATCTGTGGAAGTGATTGCAAACAAAGCAGCGGTTTTGTAGTAACTGATACAGTGCTGCCGGTTCTCATGGTTTTATCACAGGAATAATACTACTTGATGTCTTTTAAAGCTTTTACTGCTGAATCTCGGGCTGTACTTCTGGAGCTATGAAAAAAAGCTGTGTGTGACCAAGCCCTACAGGCTCAGAAAGCAGAAGCTTAAGAAAAACCTGAAAACACTTACTTAGAGTAATTTTTAAAGCTAATCTCATGGTAATTTACATACCATGGAGAAAATAGGTTTTTCTTTGCAGCATTAAGCTGTGTTAGGTGGACCGCCCCGTCCGCTGCAAGGACAGGCCCCGGAGCTGACTTAGTTGCTGACGGCACTTTCTCCCCCTTGTTGTCTGCAGGGCTTGGCGCAGCTCTGCGTGACCATCGAAGAGTGCTGGGACCACGATGCGGAGGCTCGGCTCTCGGCGGGCTGTGTCGAGGAGCGCATTGCGCAGATCCGCAAATCCGTAAACGGCACTACCTCGGACTGCCTCGTCTCCATCGTGACGTCCGTCACCAACGTGGACTTGCCACCCAAAGAGTCTAGTATCTAAGTCCTGGTTCGCTTTTGTCTTTCCAGACTCAGTGGATTTAAAAAGAAAAAAAAAGTTAAAAAAAAAAAACACACACACGAAAAAAAAAAAAAAAACAAAACCACAAAAATCCAACAAACACATGAATGCAGCTGCTATTTTATCTTGACTTTTTATTATTATTGTTATTATTATTATTATTATTTTTTTGGATTGGATCAATTTTACCAGCACATTGCTCTACTGTATTAAAAAAATGGACATTTCAGCAAGCATTCAGGTGCCGACTAATGAATGCAGAAAAGGTGCAGGTACCTCAGAACCTCAACAAACTCACTTCAGTTGTTTTTATTTGATTCAGTTTTCTGGGTTTCTCTTTATCGGTCTGTCTTCTGAGCGGAGCATCTGTGACATAAAGGAAAACCACCTACCATCTTAGAAAACGCAATGCTGCAAACTGTGGAGGAAACTTAAGACTGTTATATAAAGAATCCACCTTCCTCAAAAGGATTTTTCCCCCTTTTTTGTTTTGGTTTTGGGTTCAGTTCCTTTTATTTTTTTGCTTTTGGAAGTGAGCTTCAAAAAAAAAAAACAGCAGATGTGTCTTTTACGGATCTAACGGGTGTCATTGTAACATGGAAAAAAAAGTAACTGGGCGGAGAATGTTAATTCTTGATGGTAGAATCGAATGGGGGGAGCATAGAATAGGGGTGGGGAGAGCGACGTTGGACTTGGCAGCATTTGGGGAAACATCATTTGCTATGGAGCTACTTCTCAGGTAACCATTAGAGGAGGGGAAGGACAAGTCTGGGCAGAGTATTCACGGCTGCAGCGTATGGAGAAAGCTGAGTTAAAGAGCCAGTGGTTGTAAGCAAGGTGCTAGATCTTTCTTCCTCCAGTGTCTCGGGCTTGGGTAGTAAAGAACAAAACAGAACTACAAATTCTGTTTTATTTTTTGACTCCAGATAGTAATGGGAAGGATGCTTTTAAGCAGTTTAATTGGCAGAGGTGAGAAAGTGTGTTTTCAGAAGCACTTTGGTAAATTACTGGGAGATGTGAAAATTTTTGCATCTCGCTTTAAGTTCAGGAGAATTGGCCTTGGGGTTGATGATCTGTCAGCCCAAGCTACCAGTGCAGATGGTGGAAAAAGGAAAATTGTGAAAACTGGCTCTGTAAATTTTTTTTTTTTTTTTTGTCCTTATTGATTTGGGGTTGGGGGGGCGTGTGGAAATACCTGAACCTGTGGCAGATGGCTCCTGTAGCATCCGAGAAGCCTATGAACTGCCCAGTTGCAGGATGCAGAGGCAGCTGAGCAGCAGCAGTGATTATCGCAGCATCTCTCCGACTGGTTTCTTTGACGCTGCTTTCTCCTTACTCTGCGACGAAACTCTTTTGTCTTAAAGTGGTGCATATTCTAAAATACCGTTACTCTTATTATGCCATAAACTCGCTCTAGTCAGTGAATGTTCCTAATGCTGCTGATTCAACAGTGAAATATTTTTTTAATTTGCAAAACATGCAATGTTTAAAAAAACCTAAAAACCTAAAAAAAAAACAAAAAAAAAAACCCCAACCACAAAACACACACACACGTTACGTGGCTTCCGAGGTTTAAACTGAAAAAAAAAATTAAAAACTTCATGACCACAGACCACCTCAAACCAGAAATACCTCAGAATTTTCTACTTGTATGAGTTTTATTATATATTTTGTTAGTTGTGTTGTCTTGTAGTAAGTATATTTTAATGTAAGTTGGCTTTTATGACAAGGGAGTTTTAAAAAAAGAAAAAAAAAAAAAAGAAAAAAAGTTCCAAAATCTTTTAGGAAGTGCTACCATTTTTTTTTTTGTTTGTTTTATAAAGCACCATTGTAAATAACTGTATACAGTTGTAGAATAACTGCCTATATAAGGTACCTGGGCATTATTCACTCTTATTTTGTGAAGGCTGTTTTCCATTCTGTGTTATCATTATTTTTTTTTTGGTCTGTTTTAGTGAAAGGACAGTACATCTTTTTTTTTTTTTTAATTATTATTTTTATTTTACTTTGAATATAACATGAATTCTGTGTCTTGCTAGACTGACAAAGTTATGTCCATTGGATGGCCAGAGCTTCTAAATTTTTACTTTGTGTTGAGCCAAAATGCAGTCCTGAACTAATCACCCTGTAGCGAAAATGTAAAAAGTGTGTATTATATAAATGAATTGGACTTCTTGCCACTGCCAAATTGTCAGCGTGCACCCTCGCACAGAAATAATTTATTAAGCAGACAAAATTGCTAATTGGAGAAAATATAAAGAAAATTGAAATATATTTCTTGAAAAATATAGCTTTAAAACCTAGAGGTCACAAATGAGGACATGGTCCTTTATCTCGAAGAGACATTAAGATAATTGCCTTAATTTGTCTATCTGAATAAAGTCTTAACCTACTCTTTCAAGTTACTGAATGTATATTGCATATTAGTATGTACACACATGTAACTATTTCCGTGTGTAGATTTGGAAGTTCCTGTTTCTTGATGTGCTTCTGTTGAGAACACCTTGACAAAACCAGACAGAACGATACCATTTTGACCCAGGCGATGTCCCCGGTGGTGGTTGGCATCTTTGGGCCTGATGCTGCAACACATCTATGCTTAGCATTAAGCGTGTAGGTAGCTCTTCTGGTGTCATGACATTAGGCACTCACTTAATGTTAAACATGGTTTGCAGGATCAGTATTTTTCATGTTTAATACATTTCTGCACTGAGATTTATATAAAAAATGTGACTATGTTTTAGAATTGAAGTGATGTAAGGGTTGGGGTGGAGCATAGAGCAGTTAAGATTGAGTGAATACTTGTTTCGAGGTGAGCTGGCTCCCATTTCCCCCGGAATGGGAACCAGTTCATATTGCTGCAGAAAGAAAAAAGCTGTACTGTCTTTTAACTGTTAATATCTGTTTGCTGTTCTGGATTTTTTCCTTCAGCATTGTGTATTATGGCTAAAACAGGCTTATTACAGCAGTTGCTTTTTTATCCTGATTTCTTTAAGAAGCTTTAAAGTATTTATTGAAAGTGCCATATGATTTTAATAGCCTATTAGACAGTCTCTGAAATCTTCTCTATTGAGAAAGCATAAACTAAAATTCTTACGTGTAGCTTATCTTACTGCGGGGAACTGCGCGATCGTACGAACTTTGACCAAATGTTGATTGTAAAGTATTGCATCTTCCCTGGTGTAATGGTTCCTTATAGATCATCTTGTCAGCAGGATTCAGAAACTGATTTTAAGAAGAATTTCCAAATTGCATGTGTGCTCAGTTACAAATTTTCTGTGTGTGTAGGTATGTGTGTGTCTTGTCACAGCAGAGAAGGAAATGCTGAATTTTTGCTTATTTACAGATTTGTACCAGTATAGCTAAAGCTGTTCCTTTAAGCTGGTATTTATTTATTTTATTAATGAAGACAAGCTCTGATGAACTTATTGGTCTTTCAGCACTTGAGCTGCCAAGCGGGTAGTTTCCTCACGGCTAATCTTAGCATCTGAACTCTCACTGACATGATTTTGGTTCTGTTCAGTACTGCAGAGGCTTTTTCCAGTTCAGCAGTGGGGTGCATCCATCGGTGTAGCTGTAATAAACAACTGTGGCTCTTTTCCTCTTAACACTCCCTTGAATGTGTTGGGTGCAACGTCTCTTACGCTACTTCCCAAGCACTGAATTCAGATTTGGAAGAAGTAGCTCGTCTAAAACGTTGCTGCAGAATTTTGTCACTGCTCTTCCTCTCTTGTGTGGCAGTTTTTAGGTAAATATTAACCTTGAATATCCTGGGTAAAATTCTTGGTTTTAGGAGCGAGGATTCACCATCTCTCTGGTGTTACTCCCTTTATGAATTATCTGATTGCGCTGGCTGGGCTGGTTTCCTAGGTGGAGAAAGTTTGAGTTCACATATTGAAACTGGAAATGCCACAGGAACTAAAATAGCTTTTTTTTTTGAGATGATAGACTCGCTAATGAAATTGCATTAGTACAGCAAGGCTGGGTATTGTACATGGCTCATGTTGAAGTACAGGTACGTGTTACAAGAGATGGCTACAAACCAGTCTAACCATCCAACAGTTACATCTAGCTACAGTCTAGGTCAGTCTTAACTACTGCGTAATACCAGGTTTATTCATTATGATGATTGTAGCTAGTCCTGATCATATAGTTTTTTCTATTTAAGATAAAAGAAAACCACTTTTAATCCTGCCTCGTTCTTCAGCTGAAATTATCTTACAGAATATACTACGCTAGATAAAGTTACACCTATGGAAATGCCGAGAACTTTGTGTACGTTTGTTTCGAAGAGAAGGACCATCAGTATCCCCCAGTAACACCACTGCGTTCCACTTGGGTCTCCCGACTCACTGCTGTTTCCACTTGGAAAGTTGTTGGTTTCAGCAGAAGCTTTGGATTCGCTCAGTGCAACGTTGCTGGGGGTATTTCCAGGTTGCTTGGGTCAGGCCTTGCCTTTAGGAATCCTGATAGCCCTTAATATCACGGCACAGAAACTGGAGAACGTGCGTTTTATTCCTCTTGTGCTGCTTTCTAGGCAGACTGTCAGAACTTGCCCTGTTTTGCAGGGGAAAGGTCGGGTTTCACTTAGTATGGAGGAAACTCGTATTGCAGGGGAAGGTGCTGGTTGATAATGTTGTGACCGTGCTGTTGTTGCAGTCCTCTTCAAGCCACACTCCGCTTGAGAAGTTGCTAAGCAGGAAGTGTCCCGCAAACTATTATCACTTTTACATACAGAATATTGTTTGGTAACATTGTAAATAAAATAGACTATATAATAGAGGAAAATAAGGACATTTTGACTTTTTTACTTTTGGAAAAAAAAAATATATTTTAGTTACATATACAAACAAAAATTCTACATTGTGTGAGAATTCTTTTATACCACAAATTATTTTTGTAATGTCTAATATGTTTCTGCAGGGAAAAGGGAGAAAGGTCTGTGTATGCACAGCAAATAAATAAATAAATATAATGTTTTAAGTGTGCACTACATCACAGTCTAGAGGATAGAACAAGTTTAGCCTGAAACCAGTTTGAGGAGCAAGTTTGGATGTACTTGGACATGCTTTGAGGGAGGCACTGAGTGTATGTTTAGATTATCTTGCATGTCACATCCCTTCTGCTCAAGATGCTTACTGCTTTTTTATGACCGTCTTCAGTTTAACCAGGAAAGAGTTTTTTCATGTCTTCACGCGAGTATCCATGTGTGAGCAGTGTGTCTTTTGGCATATGCCGCGATGCTGCAGTGAGTTGTGAAGTCAGGGTGTTAAGAATTTACCGAGACCAAATAGCCGGGCTGATCTCACTCGCTGCCGTATCCGTTTATAGCAGCTGCGACCGCCGCATTGACAATATGATCTGTAAGGAGCTGTTGCCAGTAGAGTCCTGATAAAACCAATTCCTAGAAGTTCCTTCTCTCCGAAGTGACACAACTAATCAGGCTTCACCAGAACACGTGTATATGTGCTCTGTGTTCCCAACGTCAGATTTTGCAGTCTGGGTCGGAGGCACTAAAGAAAAGGAGCACTGTCATGTCCAAAGTTCTACTTAGAAAAAGAGCATTCCAAATTTGGGTAACCAATCCAAGGTATTCTAAAAGCATTAAAGAAATGAAATCTTTAAACGTATTCTTTTCACTTAAGCTACCATTTCCCATTGGACCTAAAATTCACTCGGTTCTTTTTGGTTTCCTTAACCTCGACGTCACGGTGTCAGCGGGGCAAGAGTTACTGACAAAAGCTTTAAACCAAACAATACGTTGCACTACCTTGAAGCTGGTTTGACAGTGTGCCTTTTGCAATTAGTGCTTAAACGATTTGGAGCAGGTTCCTGCAATCGTGGAGTCCAACATCTGTGTTCTTGGGGAAGCCCTGGCCCTGTGGAAGCCTGGGGATAGACCTGCCATCCAGTTCTGTGGGACCATGAGTGTGTGTGTGTGTGTTCCTGGAGCACTTTCTAAACACGCCTGGTCCCTGTCATGGGACTTCTTTTGTAAAACTCTAGTTTTAGGGTGATGCTCGGTTCCCTGACTAAGGTAGTAACCTGTCGAGTGAGCAGTAATCCTTTTTGTCAGGACACTTCCACAGAGAGAGATCATACTTGTGTTATGTCCATCCAGCTGTTCTGAAATGTAATGCTGTTCTGTTGTGCCTTTATTTTTCCATGTAAAAGCAACTGCTGTAAGCTTTTTGTTTTTTGTCTTTTACTAGTGTTTTCTTTCCAAAAAAACACTTTTCATTGCCCAGCTGTTAGTTCTGGATGCAGTCTGTGATCCAGGTATTTCAAGAACCAATTACCTCAAACCTCATGTTAAACAGTGTTGCTATCTGGATTCTCCTTGATACTACAATATTGTAACATACACAAACAGGAACCTTGTTATATGTGGGTGTTTATATATATGTATCCTATGCATATATACACATATATATATGATACGTATATATAAATGGAAAGTGATCCCCAAGGACTGAAGGAAAAAACCAAAACTTCTTAGTTTTCCAACATTGGAACCAAAAGGGCTTCTCTGAAGCTCTATAATGGCATTGTGCTGGATATATATCAAGAAAGTGTTTTCTGAAAAGTGCTTCCTTCGTTAGCCTTTTATTTCAGTATTTCAGTGGGGCAGATGATGTGATTAAGACACTATTTCTGCTTTTTTTGGCCCATTTTGAAGCAGAGGCCTCTCTAATCTTTCCGGTTGTTAAAACAAAAAAACAACAAAAGAAAACCTCAGCGTGTAACATTCCAGTAAGGTTAGTATTGCGAAACTAAAGCGTGTTCTGGGAAGGCTTCATAGCTTCTGTCTTTGTGAAAAGGAAGGCGTTGGCCATACTTTATTCAACTTCTCCACTGTTTTGAGGAACTGAAGTTTAACCAGTAACCATCCTAGTCAATTAAAATCTTAATTCAGTAGTCACTGGCATCTCTGCATTGCCACCCCTGTTAAAACACCAGAAAAAACCAAACCCCAAACCAAAAATCCAGCCAAGACTGGGGAGGAGGAGATTGGAGCATTTCATAGCTCCTGAAGGTGGACTTAGCACCAGAGCGGCTTTGTGGCTAGCAAAAAAATGTGTTGGCAAGACCTAGAACCTGTCTGGCCCTTTCCTTTTTCCAACCACCTTTTCTCAAGAACGTTCTCATGAAAGCAGACCTTCAGCCACAGTGATCTCTTAGTGGTATTTTGCTGAAGAGAATTCTGTTCAGGATATATTTTGTGGGGGAAAAATAAAAAGTTAGACCATTCTTTGCACTAACATTTTACTGTATGTGTTCCCCTCCCAAATATTTGTGTTTTAAAAAATGTATCCATGTAGCTGATGTAACATTACAGTCTGCATTTTACTTGGACAGAATAGATTTCCAATCCAAATAGTAATGAATTTACTAGTAATTCCTTTAATTAATTATTTAATGGTTCTGAATGGCTGGTAATTAATTTACTTTTACTAAAGGAAGAAAAGGAGATGTTTCTCTTTCCCCATTTTTTCCTCGACTGTCTATTGTTTCTATGGCTATTGATGGTTTATGATTATCTTTGGTAAATCATTTACAAAAGTACTGATGTCTCCCAGAAGGAGGCGTCTGGCAATGCTGCTGGCCTTCCAGTGGAATAACGGTGATGCAAAAGTCGATCTGTTGGTGGATGAGAATTGAAAGAGGTGGTTACTGCAAACTAAGTAACATTCTTGACCTCAGTTCTATGCCGTAAGTCCGCACAATGCCATTGTCAATCTGCTCAAACTATCTGCTTATGAAGTCTGCATGATCTTCATGATAGAGTTGAAAGCCTGATCTTTCACCTGTTAATATTTTCACATTCGTCCTTAAGTTTGGCAAATTGTATACTGTAAAGTTGACTTAAGTACAGTTTGATGTCAATTCTTGTGGAAAGAGCTTTCTGCATGTAACATTAGACACATACAGTTAAACAACACAGCATAGTACAAAACTCACAAGCAAACGTCTTGGCACCAGCAGAAGGAAATCTCACCCTAACCATTTGTCATTTTGAACCATCTTATTGTAAGTTTTACCAGCTACTTCAAAATTTGTGCTTTATTTAAAGAAATAAAATAAAAATCCTAAGACTTGTCTAGCGTAGTGAAATATGTGTATATCAGTTTTAGGATAAATAGCTAAGTCTTATTACGCTGTGTTACTTAACTTGTATATATAGAGTATACATAAGAGTTTGCAGTAACCTGTTTCTCCAGGATTTCCAGTTTGAATGGATTTAAACTCAAACTATGAGATTAAGTAAATGATTTAGAAGATTGCAGAATAAACTGAGTGTAAATTACAGGAAGCTCTATCAGATGGTGAAATAATTTTTAAAGAGTCTTTTGGTCCTTGGCTCAAATTCATTAAGTACTGTTTGTATACCAAGATATGTGAAATGTAAATGTTGTAGGTTATATTTCACTCTTGTAGCTATAAAAATGTAGACCAGAGATAGCTTGTACTACTGAGTTAACAAAAGTTATACTAAAGTATCCTGTTAAAGAAAAAAGTATACAGAGAGTTAAGCTCGTTGCTGTAACCCCTTTTGGACTGAAGTGTGCTGATTTTTTTATATATGTATATTTTATATATATATTCTGCAAAAGCATATATATATATATAAAATGTATATATAGAATGGCCTAATGCAGACATCCATTGTATTGCAGTTATGAAATGAAGACATTTTGGAAAGAACATTGTATCATAGTTCATGAATTTGCAGTGGATCTTTGTTCCTTTTTACTGTGGTATTTTAGAAATGAGTCTCAAGTTTGAAATTAGATCTGCCAAGTTGGAGTTTTGCTGCTTCAGCTTTGCACTGGGTGTCCGAATAAACCAGTATGAATGTAGTATTTGCCCTGTGTGAAGCAGCTACACCCCGACAGATAGGAGGAGAAAACCTAGAAAGAATTATTTCAAGTTTATCTTTTTGTATATGAAAATAAACAGTAAATTACAAATAATTGCTTCTCTTCATGGTGTGACGTTAAAACCAATGTTATTGGTTTTGGTATCTAGCTGGCATGTTTCCTTTTTTATAGAAGAATGTTTTGGTGTTTTAATGGTATCTCTGCTGTCCAAAATCATAGCATCACAGAATGGTTTGGGTTGGAAGGGACCTTACAGACCATCTAGTTCCAACCCCCCTGCCAGGGGCAGGGACACCCCCCACGAGACCAGGTTGCTCACCACTTCATCCAGCCTGGCCTTGGACACTTCCAGGGATGGGGCATCCACAGCTTCTCTGGGCAACCTGTGCCAGTGCCTCCCCACCCTCTTCTGGAAGAATGTCTTCCTCCTATCTTAGTCTAAATCTCCCCACCTTCAATTTAAAGCCATTGTCCTTTGTCTTGTCACTACAGGCCCTTGTAAAAAGTCCCCCCCAGCTTTCTTGTAGGCCCCTTCAGGTCCTGGAAAGTGCTATAAGGTCTCCCCGGAGCCTTCCCTTCTCCAGGCTGAACAAGTCCAATTCTCTCAGCCTGTCCCCATAGCAGCGGTGCTCCAGCCTTCTGATCATTTTTGTGGCCCTCCTCTGGACTCATACCATTTGCTATCTCTTCTAAAGGTAAGATGGAAGTAGGTTGAATCGCTGCATCCTTGTAAGGGTGCTGCCTCTTGTAGTACTGTGGTACCACTGGTTAGCATTCCCAGTGAAGA
Organism: Rhynochetos jubatus; assembly: GCA_027574665.1. Lineage (NCBI taxonomy): Eukaryota > Metazoa > Chordata > Aves > Eurypygiformes > Rhynochetidae > Rhynochetos > Rhynochetos jubatus. Next base: position 6,763,625 of record CM050653.1, on the reverse strand, counting down.
ACTGTTTGCACGGAGCATTATGTGCATGTTAAGTTGTATCAATACAAAGTTCAGTGGCGGAGGTGCGTCAGGGAGATACCTGCTGTCAGGGCGGGCATCATACCTGGGACTGAGATGGGGCTTCCCTTCACCGTGGGTTTTGGGGTTTTCCCCTCCTCAGCTTCAGCAGAGTGAGGCAGGGAGATTGAATCTGGAAAAAGATTTAAAAAAGCAGTACAAAGCCTGAGGACCATGTAATAGCAACACGGTGAGCTCTGTAATCCCCACGTGAAGCAAGAAGATGCCCTCAGTCACAAACAGAAGCATGGACAGACCCGTCATGGCAAGCTGCCTGCCGTGAAGTGATGGTGTGGCAACACAACCCTCATGCTTTACACAGGTTCACAGAGGGTTGGGGATTGGAAGAGACCTCTAGAGATCATCTAGTCCAACGCCCCTGCCAGAGCAGGATCCCCTAGAGCAGATCACACAGGAACCAGTCCAGGCGGCTTCGGAAAGTTTCCAGGGAAGGAGACTCCCCCCTCTCTAGACAGCCTGTCCCAGTGCTCTGTCACCCTCACACGGAACAAGGGTTTCCTCACATTCAGTTTGAACCTTCTGTTTTCCAGCTTACAGCCATTATAACATTACAGCTTTGGTGTATTCCATTGATACACTGGTCCTTTTTTTAAAAAAAAATTAGTGTTGGGTTGGAAATGCTTACAGTGGACCCACGTGAAGCCAATATGAACATTAACAGGTGCCTGTGAGGAAGAAATAGTAATAACTGGGCTGGTGGTTTTCCTGACAAACAGCCCGATGTCAAACCATTAGTTGACCCCTCACCATCCCTTGGGGCTGGAGCCCAGGCCATCACTCCCGGCCTCACTGGCTGGGGGTTAGTTTAGCCACACGTCCCTGGGTGGTCACAGAATTACTGAAGGTTTGGGTTGGAAGGGACCTTAAAGCCCATCCAGTTCCAACCCCCCTGCCATGGGCAGGGACACCCTCCACTAGACCAGGTTGCTCCAAGCCTCATCCAGCCTGGCCTTGAACACTTCCAGGGATGAGTCATCCCCCGTGCGGCCGAGCCCCACGCCTTCGCTTTCCCTTGTCATAGCGCTCATGCAAATCCAGCTTCATTCGTCCCTCGCGTTGTGGTTTCCCCCCGCGCTGAGGCGGTGCCGCCATGGCGGACGGGCCTCCGCGCCGCCGCGGGCGGGCCGGCAGGGGGCGCTGCGGGGCAGCGCGGAGCCGCGGTTTCCCGTCGCTGGCCGCCTGCCGCCATGGCGGCCTTCCCTCGCCACCGCCGCTTTCTGGGAGGCTTCGTCTGCGGGGCTGCCGCGGGCGCCGTTGCGTCGTGCTGGGCTGCCTGGCGGCTCCTCCGCAGCCAGAGCCAGCCGGAGCTGGTGCCTGGGCGAGCCCTGCCGGAGGGTAAGAGCTGCGGGTAGAGGGGAGGCCGAGCGCGGCGACCCCGTGGATCCGCGGAGCGGGAGCGGCGGCGGCTCAGCGAGGCGAGAACGGCGGCACCTCAGGGCGGCCGCGATCCCTGGCAGACACCCCCAACCCCGGCTCTCTCCCCTCAGAGCAGCCTTCTCCCTGCTCCCTCCACCCTGGGGTGCTTAAAGGGGGCCGGGAGGGCGGGGAGTTCCCCGAATACCTGCGACGGGCTGAGGGGGAAGGGGGTTATTTGGGGATGCTGAGCTGTAACTCGCTTTAAAACCGCAGCTTCTCCTTGCTGCATCTGCTCACCGCGAAATGTTGGTGATACGCGAGGAAGGTGCTTTCATAGGGCTGCCACGACGCCTGCAGTGTCGTAGTGGGGAGTGGAGAGTAGTTGCCCTGCATGGTATGGGAACTTCTGCATAATATACATATAATTTACTTTTACACACATAGTTGAGGTCAGGCCATAACTAAATTTCAGCTGTTGCTTCCCCTGCGCTGCCGTGGGGAAACAAGGCCAGCACAGGAGATGCCTTGTTCACTTGGGAAGGCCCCAGCCTGCTCTCCATGGGGCGTGTGGGGAGGGCAGCTGGGGACACCAGGGCCTGGTGGGAATGAATGGTTTTCTCTGCAACCTGTAGGCTTTAAAAGTACTGGAGAGGAGGAAAGCACAGGAAGAATGGCTGTGGAAACGTGAGTTGCTGTTGAACAGATGGCTGGAGGACGAGGAAGTCAGTAAGCCGGATGTAAATATTCCTCCATGAGAGAAAATGTTACTTGCCAAAAAAAAAAGAAAAAATCTCAAAGTGAAACATTTATTCATTCAGGAGGGTGTAAGCGTTCCCAGTGAGGGCAGGACTCGTGCTGGTGCTCAACTCATACTTCTCAGTTTGTGAGGAAGAGTGCATTTTCCAGCTCTGAAGGGTGAAATGTGTGTGTTGATCTCCTGTGTCCATAACTCCTCATTGCCTGATTTGTCCCTAAACACCAAATAGCTTTTCTGAAGGTCAGCCCTGTTGTCCCTAAACACCAAATAGCTTTTCTTCTGAAGGTCAGCCCAGAGTGATTGCTATGTAGGTGTGCATAGGCGTTAGAGTGGATGAGTTAGTCCTAGAGCTGAGATCCTGATGTGAGGACACAGTAAAAAGCACAGCTTTTTTCATAAAAGGGAGTTTCACTGGCTAGCTCTCTTAATATTTTTATAGGTCTTAATTGTGGCAGTAACCTCAAGTCGTTCTTTATACAGGATGTTTACATCCACTGAGGTGCTTTTCTTACGGTCTTGTTTCTGGTCACATTTCATCTTTGGATGGCTTTCTGTTTCTCCTAGAACCTGTAGAGGAGTCTCTGCTGGAAAAATATGGATTCCCTGAAGCTGGAACAGAGACCAGATGTTACACAAATCACGCACTGTCTTATGACCAGGCAAAACGGGTGCCTAGATGGGTGATTGAACATATTTCAAAACAGAAGACGCTGGGTATGTAGGTATTTATTTACTTACCTTTATGATACCATGAATGGGCTTTGCTGTTCACAGAAGGTGGACCTAGGAGCAGGCAGGGAGAAAAATCCTACGGTGGTCTCTAGGAATGTGTTTTTCCACCCACTGACAATCTCACTGGAGGCAGCAGGCTTCTGGTAGGTGTCAGCTTCATGACAGTATTAAGACTGATGTTGCCAGTGGTGTAAAAGAGATTTGTCACTGCAGGTTGGCAGGCCTCTTCTGTATTTTCTTGTTGGGACTAGTCTGGTATTGAGCGTATAGTGGCCTGAGGCCTGCAAGATATGCTTGGCCCAAGGGCTGAGTGTGAAAGGGAGGAATGAAGTGCTGCCTTCTGTGAGAAATTTCTGTTAACGAATTTATGGAACAGTGTGTAAGCACCAGATCAATATAGCTGTGTCAGCGTAAACACTCTTAAGTCATGTTGCAGGATGGAAGCTTAACTTACCTCTTCTAAACATGAATGGAGAGAAGGTGAAACACTAAAAATTAAACTTTGCTTACTTGATTCAGACCTGCAGAGTTCAGTGTTGTTGCTCAAGCTCATAAAAATTGCTTTTGCTTCCTTAACTAGTGTAGCTAGTTGTGTGGTCTGGTTTATGTCAGTTTAGGTACTGCCCCGTATGCGTGAACGCTTGTGGAGTCAATGCCTTTACTGGCCAGACTCTTTCATCTACAAATCTCTAAGATTTGCTCAGAATATCCATTTGTGAGGTAAAAATGGCGCAAAGGGCATCAATAGTTGTAACTGTTCAAAGCTAGATAGCACACTACCTACTCACTGCAGCCATTATTTGCTTGGCTGCAGTTCTGTTGTATCTTCTGACATGCATTATCTAATGCTTTCTCCCCTGTTCTTTATGCAAGACAGATGCTCAGTGATTTTTTGCTGTCAGTGGTGAATGAAATATGAGCAGTATACAGTTGTTGTAAATTAAGTTTATAGCATTAGTTCAGTTTTTATAAGGTAAATTATTAGTAATGGAGGTAACTATAATTGTAAAATGTTTTATGAATGCAGTAGCCCTCTAAATATATCTTAATCACTGTCTTCAAATTACCTTTCAAAATTAAAAGCGTGATCCCGAAAATATTTACAACCGCCCCCTAAGTGGCATCATTGATTCCACTTCTTTCTGAGGAGAAAGCAGTAATTCCAGGCTTACTTTCAAGTGAGGCTTAACAGCTGAATTGTTAAAATGTTTTCCAAACGATCGGATCCAACTAACCTGCAGGTTGAAATTAAGCTTCCTGAAGCATTCAGCTCTGATTTAGCTACTCTAATTGAGACTGGAGGCAGAACTATGTTGTACGGGGAAGGTCACAAAACCCTTCCATGTCCTGGAGTTTTGAAAGGATGTGATGTAAAAATATGTATTTTATTGGTAAGTACATAAATGTTTAAAAAGCGTGATGGAAAGAAATTAGCTTTACATGTAAATGAGATGTACAAAACTGGTTACAGAAGAAATTAGCTGTTTTTATCAAAGCAGTGAACAGAGAATAAATGAGGATGTTTTCCCATTTTTCATGTTTAATTAGTAAATTCCACTTTGTCTTAAATACTGAGATTAAGTATGATTTTTTTACAAAAAGAATTCTGTTGTTCTGCATGCTGATAAACTTGTCAGTGTTGCTTCCAGAGCATCAACCCCGTGTTAAAATATCATATCACGTGCTTTAACAGAAAAGAAAAATGCAGCCGCTTCCTTCTACCTGCGCTGCATAAAGGTGCTGTGACTTCTCTCTCTGTTTTGACATCATGTCCATGGACCTATGCGCAGGTGGTCAGCAAAGAGGAGGAAATTGCTTACAGGCACCGCTTTGCAGGAGATGCATTATCCAGCTGCATGCTCACTTTCCACCCCTTCCCTTCTTCCCTGTGGTCCTTGCATATTCTTGGGTTCTTCGGAGAGCGTGTACCCTGCTTTGTTCTCAGTACGGAGCACAGGGAAGCGTAGGGTGCGTATGTGCTCAGTGACAATACTGACAGGACGAAAAAGCCAGAGGGCCTGCAGTTTGTGTGTATGCACGGCCAGCTATAGCAATAAGAATAATTTCAACAACTAGCAGTGATCACTGTTGAAAATTGTCCTTCACGTCGTATTGCAACAGGAATGCTTTATAAAGTGTTGAGTTGAGGAAAATTATCTCTGGTGTGTACAGGCCCTGATATGTGCTTAAATGAAAAGACACTATACAATGGTCCTGTATATTGCATGTGTGAAATTATGCCTAAGTTGACACCCTGAATTTTATAAAGAAAAAAAGTCAGTATGCTATAGGTACTTGGAATTATATTGTCATTTTGGGTAAAAAAAATGTGGACAACAGTGATGATGCTCTAAGGCAGTTATTTTCCACACCGTGCTGCTACCTGCGTGGGGCCATTGCACGGGCACAGCTGAGTCAGTCCTTGCATCTGCCTCCGCTGCTTCTCTGGAGCACCTTCCTTAACTATGGATGTTCTTGGCTTCCAGGCAGTTCCCTAAGAAAGATGGTGTCTTATTGGAGGTTGTCGGTGCCAGAATAATTCATGCAGTTCTCTCCTGGCCATCGCTTTTCCAAGGAAGCAGTCAGTTTTTGGGATGAAGTGGTCTCCGATTGATTTCTTTTCCAAGGGGTTGACTGGTACTTCACACAGTGCAAGAACACCAACATAGGTGTATGGCCTGTAAACCTGGGGAGAAGGCTCAGGCTCCCCAGCAAAGATAGCAGTGTAGAACGGGCTGCCGTCTCTGCAACAGGTAGGCTAGCTGCCTCCACAACCACCCCCCAAAAATATTTTGTCTGCCAGAAGACTTTAGGCCTAGTCATTTTTATGCACAATTCCCAAATGTCTGGAAAGACAGAAGGGGAATCTTGGAAAAGAACAAGAAAGCTCTACAATTATTTCTGTGCCCATGAAGAATAAAAGAATTTCTCTTGAATGGTTTTGTTACTTTACCAAGTGTAACTTTATCAAGATACACCCATTCTACTTCCAGGCTAGATTTGGAAAAAGAAGATATAGTTGTAGCAGATGAAACATAAAAACAGAATTGCAGCTGGTGTAGATCTTGTCCTAAAAAGTGAATCTATACTGGTTTGTATCTATAGCAATCTTGCCCTTAATATTAATCTGCATTTATCATAAGGCTAAAGTACTTCGCTTTTGCTTTTTTCTCTATAAAACAGTAAGCCTGTTAGAATTTCTAGTGTATAGTGGGGAAGAATTTAGAACTGGAGCGCAGATTTTTAAGCAGAATTCTTTTTTTTTTTTTACAGTTGAGGAGAAAAATACCCCATTTAGTTTAACATGTTGAATCCTGAAGCTTGGGTCATTTGGCAAGATATGACAGAATCAGTTCTTTTTGTCTTGTTACGATGGTTTAATGGTAACCTTAGTGTGTTATTCCTCAGGCAATGCAGACCGAAGACACTGTAAATTCAGACCAGATCCTAACATCCCTCTGATGTTTAGTGCTGTCAATGAAGACTACCTTGGGAGCGGATGGTCACGAGGACACATGGCACCAGCTGGAAATAACAAATTTTCAACAGTATGTTTTTGGGTTTTTTATTTGTGTTTATCAGTTTGAAAGGGTCAGAAGACCCTTGAAAGTAATGTATAGTGTTCCCTTTGCAGTTTGTTTTGAGATGGAACATGATCTCGTTGTGGATGCACAGACCTGGACTTGGAGTTGCAAGGTCCGTTCATGACTGAGCACTGTAGGGTGCTCTCACAGTCTGCTTCAGGCATCTAAATCAGGTGCATCCTCTGGTGACATACCTCTCTGCATTAAATCACACCTAGATTAGCTTGTTTGGCAGAGTTGCTGTGAGTATATCTTGTACAGCATAGTGTTAATTAAGTAAGTCTTCTTAACCTCTCGTATGACACGTTGTCTACCTGTGAAATGACCTTCACCAAAGAAACCTAGAAAATGCCTTCTGAAGCTCAGTTAAAGGGAGACAGGGAACGATGACTTCATTCTGGCCCACAGGTGCTGAGATATTTAAGGCTAGATTGAGCAAAGCAAAGATGCTGTTAAGTACTGTTCCGTATTGGCAAGGGGATTGCCTGGATGATTTAAAAGGCTTTTTCCTTTCTGGCAATGTGTATGAGGTAAATTAGGACCTTCTTTTGCCATAGTTCTTTCAGTCTATAAAATGTCTTCACCTGCCATTTATTTGAGCTGTAAGAAAAGCGTGCCCTAATGCTTTGGCTGACTAACAAAGCAGCCTTGGATTTATTGGATCCTCCTGTGAAATGTGCCTAATGCAGCAATTTGTCAATTAAGAAGCAGTTTGAATTTGTATTTCTGCCAGGCAGAATAGTATGCACTAGGGTACAGTGACAGCGCAGTGGCATGTGGTGGGTGAAAGAAACGGTTGTTTTATTTCTGTTGGAAGTGTCCTTGTGGTTATTGTGATAACTGGAGAGGTTTTGCTGCTGAGCTGCCCTTGCAGAGAGATCCCAGGCCTGGCTTGAAATGCAGTAGAGATGATACAGTCTTCTCAAATGCAGGACTATAAAAATTTAATTTCACAGTTTAACTAGTGCAGGTAGTGTTTGCTCATTATCCTAAAGAGAACTGTCAGCCCCTTCACTTTGAAGAAGTAGTATGTGAAAAATACTGACAAGGGCAGGACCTATGAAGATTCTGGGTTAAGGTCTTGGAATTTTTTTCTCCTAGATTTCCCTGCATATGGGTAGTTTTTTTAGTGCCAGGTCCTTCGCATCTGGAGATACGTGGATTTCAGTTCAGTGAGGTTTATGACACTTTTAAAAGATAAAATGAAGTAAATGCATAGATGTTTTAACATTCTGGACTCATAAATCATTTCATTGGCTGCATGTTGTGTATTTGTAAAATAGTGATGAATGTTTTTCATAAAGTCTTTTCTTGTAAGGAAAGAAAAAGCTAGCCACTACTCTGTCAAATAAATGAAAAGCATGGGAAAGCATCCTTCCCATTCAAAAAGAAGAGTAGCTAGTTCCTTCCAAAGACGTTAAAAAACTGACACTGGGTGTCATAGTAATACCTATTCCTCTAGCATTGGGCATTCTTGTACTATGTTTCTGTCAAAAAAAAAAAAAAAAAGTAGATTCTCATTGCAAGGTTTGCACCTCAGTTACGCACCTATTATTCCAAAATAATTTTTTAGATGTTCTGACTTAGGTTTTATTTGACCTCTTAAGTTGGTAATATTAAAACAAAACTAGAAATGGATTCTGACCCAAAAATGTCTAAAATACGTTTTCAGCTCTAAATGTTTCAATTTGATTATATTATTTTCTTTCTCTGTGCAGAGAGCTATGGCTGAAACGTTTTATCTGTCCAACATCGTGCCTCAGAATTATGAAAACAACGCTGGATTTTGGAACAGGTGAGAAATTCCTTGTAGGTAAACTAAGAGAAAAATACCAGTCAGTGGCATAAATCATCAGTGCTGTATTCATAAAGCTTCTTCACAATCAAGTATTCTAGAGCACTTTATAGGCTGTCTGTAGTCATCATAGGAACCTTCTCTGACATGAAAGGCAGCTCAGTTCTCACAGTGCAGGAACAGTTCTCAACGACTACTTTAGTTCTTTATTCAGTCAGACTGTAGAGGATGTTTATTTAGAATAGGTAAAATTACTTCTTCTGGCTATTGTGTGTCAAGGTACCAGGCTTAACATCTCTGTCCTTAAGGAAAATTCAGTAGAAGCAAGGATTTAGGTCTTGCTTTAACATCTCTTCCTCTAAAAAGCACTTGCAGTGTGAGAGTATTCACATCTCCGTATCTGGACATTGGTTCACTTTGAATTGGAGAACAGAGCGCTCCCCACTGAGTCGTGACTACTTCTGGTCTGAGGTGTTTCTTCGAGTGCTGGCTTCCAAGCAGCAGTCAGGCAGGTTCTCTGTCACTTGTGAGCGCTGACTGGCTCAGCTTTGAGGTGAAGTGAGTGGTTGATAAATTCAAACTTTCTTTGTGTAGGATTTTTATTCTATCCTTCCTTTGAGCAGAGAAAAAGGTGAATAGAAGTAGCATTCATCCTGTCCTTCTTGCATAGGACTTACAGAATGTTAAGACTCAGAAACAGGACGGGAAAATGATGAATTTCACAAGGTTTGCTCAAGGGAAGGTTAGCAAAATTATGTACAGTATTGTACTAAAAGTCTGTCAAAAATCCATCATCATTCAACTACACACTGCTTTCCAGCTCTTACAAGAATACATATAAAATATGAGGCATTCAGTAAGATAATACTGGGTTTTAGACAAATAAAATGGCATAACGTTTTAGAAGAATTTTTTTTTAATTGTTTTAATTCCTGAAGTATTTGAGCATAAAATTTCCTTATACCAAAGCTAGGCATTTGTACCAGTTCAAGGTTGGGAACAGTCTTTATTTTCCTTGAGCAGGATCTCTGCCTAACCAAGAAATCATGGGGAGTGTTTGATAATTTCCACTGGCACTATGAGCCCCGCAGTTTAAGCAGCTTTCTCCCAACCCCAGCACCCTATCCCCACAGTTTAAATATGGGATTAAGGTACTTGTGCCACTTGTTTTGTCACTCACTTGTTTAATGATAAATAGTTTTAAGGATACCATGCTTCACGTGTGTTGTATCCCTTCCTGGATTCACTACTCTCTTCCTTTCTGTCTTCTTAATTGCTTTCTTTTTGAGTTGTCTTCTGAGGTGCAGGTAGACAATACAGCTCAGTCAGTTTAACAATTTGTTTTTTCAAGTAATGTTTGCCCTCCAGCTACGTGTTTTTTGCTGCTTTCCCAGTTCAGCTCTGGTACTAGACTGACTGCAGTCAATTCCATTTGCTAACCCACTTAAACAGATTGGCATTTTGTTTGGCTTGGTTATGTTTCTGCCAGATTAGAAAATCGGATCAACTGGTGAGATGAATGCCAGAGCCAACACAGAAGATGGAGTAGGACTGTTCAGCTGGGGCAGACAAGGGGAGCAGTGGGAAAGGGGAGAGCAAGACTGCATCTTTCAGCAAGCTGTTAGGTAGTAAGCCATTAGATTGGTTCAGTGGTGTGGTCTAACTGCACCGTAGTATTTATTCCTCATTCTCTTCCCACCAACATGCATGCTGCTTTCTTTCCCGATGTTTAACTGTGGTTTTCTGTCTTGTTTTGAGTGCGATTTCATGGTCACTGTAATCTGATCTCTGTTCCTGCTGCCACCCAAAGCAGTTTGCTCCCTAGCTGCATTTATTCCCATTCTTTCCTTGTGCCAGGTGGTGTTTGTATTACCATCCCCTGAGACAGCCTGAGGAGCTGAGCTGCTTGGAAGCAAAGCTGACAACAGCAGGAAAAAAATCAGTTTGTGGTCAATGCTTTGGCATGTCACATGGTGGCTCACTATTACCAAGGAAGAAAGGGCTCGTTCCTGATAATTCCGGTTTGTGTGGGCTGATCTAACTCACTAACCCAGCACAAAAAAAAGCCTGGTTTTGTTCAGGGTTACTGACAGATGAAGAGTGCTGAAGGTGTCCCACGTGAGAGGTGTGAGGAAAAGGGATGAGACAGAAAAGGGAGTGAAACCTCCCCCTTTCAGAGGCAGCCATTTAGCTGGGCTCATCCTGTTCTGGTCTGTTTGTCCATTTGGGTGAAGGAGTGAAGTGCCACTCTATCTCCAGTGAAGGTCCAATAAATGCTCACTGCTTGTGATTTCTGTAACACTTGGGGTGTTAGATCAAAGACAGGCTCTCATTTTTCTTTTATGTAAAATAGACATGATCCAGAAGCCTTCTTATTTGGGGGAATATTTTATGCTCTAAACTGAATCAATTAGTTTAAAAAGCAAAAATAATACTAGTATTTCCTGGAGTTTCTACTTTATTTTTAAATAGTCGCATATTAAAAAACCCCAATAAGTAGGCTGTGGGAGTGACACACAGAAACATTTCCTAAGCGCTTCAAGCTGCAGTAAGAGCTGTCTGTTGCAGGACATCGATTTCTTGGGAAGGGACATACATATCCAGTAATATGGTAGAAACTTTTGAAGCAAGAATGCCACAGCAGTTTTAAACCTGCTGTTTAAAACAAGTATCTTACTAATCCGAAGTGACCATCAGCAATATCTTTCTAGTGTCCAGTGTGGGAATAAGTAGGGAATTCAGATTTTCAGGACAGGTAGTAAGGCTACAGAAACCATTTTCCGATGTGTGCGATAACACATCCCTGTCTGTCAAGAAGTGGACCTGGGACAAGTGGAAAGTATGACTTGGGCCTGCGTTTTACTTTCTTTGGCTTGTGAGTCAGTCACGTGTGTTTGGAAAACTGCTCCCCAACCGTCAGTAGTTCATCTTGCCCCTCACAGTATGTTTCAAAGGTTAGTATGTTAAGTTTTCCCAGCTGACTTCACCCTATCTGACAAATATGTTCCAGAATGGAAATGTATTGTCGGGAATTGACGGAGAGATTTGAGGATGTTTGGGTAGTTTCTGGGCCTCTGACCTTGCCTCAAACAAATGATGATGGAAAGAAGAGCGTTACTTATCAGGTATGTATGTATGTTGCTGGGTTAACGGAGCAGTCATACTACTTTAATTTGCTTGTTTGTTTATGTATTTAAATTTGATATTGTAGCTTGATAAAACAAAGTTAAACATCCTAGTGCATACAAAATGCATGAAATGTCCAGTACTCGTTGGGACAAGTTCAGTGGAGATATTACATGTTGCCTACAGAGTTTACTGTTAACAGTCTGCAGTAAAGAAAGACTTCATTCAGGTTCAGTAGGTTATAGTGAATGCAGTGTAACCATTGGTCCATGGTACTGGTACTCCCCAGCTTCTTCTTTTGGTCCCCTGTCTTTATTACCTGCTTAAGATACTCTGAAAATTTAGGATTGATCATGCACAGTCTCTAGAAACCTTCCGTGACAGACAGATAGGAAAGTCTCTCAAGTTAAAAGGTGAATTTATTACGCTTAGCCTGACTTACTCTTTGTAAACATGCATTTAGACATCTGTAGGATCTGAGTGTAGTAAGGTATTTGAGGGATAGACTATTACCTTCTGCCCCTCCTGTAATGAGATATTATTGCTGGTTTTAGTTGCTAGATGAAAGCTAGCATAATGCAAATGATAAATGCTGTATTTTATGCCTCTTGAAAAAACACTTTTCCTTGAAAATAAGTACTCAGCTCAACTGCATCTTCAGCTTGTGAGTGATTCGGCTGTCCAACTGGTTCTCTGAGGAGCAATGAATGAGCTTGCTATAAGCAAGCCCCTGTTTCAGAGGGATATGAGAGACACAAAAGGGAGAGATGTTCAGCTTTCAACACTGGCTTGTTTAGTGGTAATATTTAGGCACTGTTTCTCCATTACAAATACACAGCTGATTTCCATTTGCTTGAATTTGGAGCTCAGTCATGATAGAATGTAATTTTTCCTGTTTGCTTTTACCTTTTTCCTTTCTTAAAAACTGTCCCTCATGTCCACACCTGCACATCTCTCTAACCTTGACTGTGATGAAATCACAGCTTTGGTTTGGGGTTTGTTGGTGTTTGTTTTTTTTTTCCCCAGACAGTCATATGTTATGCACATGAAAATGCAGTTATAATAATTTATGGTTTTCATGTTCAGTTGGCAGTTCCAACCATCTTTGTGAGGAAGGTGACAACTGTTCTCGTTTTCAAGCGGACAAATAGGTCGTGGTTAGGGGATGTGACCAAAGCCACATAATAAATTAGTGGCAAAGCTGGTTTTAGACTGTCAATGGTCCCTTGCCACCCAGAAGGGGAGTGCTGACTTTGCTATTGCACCTTATGCTTTCCAGCCCTTTCCCTTGTCTGCCAGCACTGGTGACTGTCAGATCCTTCCACAAGGTGCTTAATTACCCAGTGCATAGAAACCCATCCATACTGGATTTTATTTGCTTACTGGGCTCGTTTTCTACTGCCATACAGCGATACAGCAGCCCACAGGGGAGTCCAGCGCTTACTGGGGACAGCATGAGGTACATCCAAAAACACGTAGGTGGGAGCAGGAGGGAAATGGTCCATTTCAACAGTGTCGAGCTGAGTGTTTGGTTTACTGTCATGCCGAATGGTACTGTAAGAGTTCTCCAGACTTGCACACAGCTTGATGGAATTTACTTTCTTGTAGCTGTCAGGATATTGCATTTATTTATTTTTTTTATCCCTAAAAATATAAGTTCGTCTTACATGGCAAAGAATTAAAAATCCTCAGCTGACTTCAATGTTTCATAACTGACAATGATTTTCCAAGAAGCAGTTGAATCATCTATCAACTGCATCTCTCAACTGCTTCACTTTAATCTTGGTAATTTTTTTCCAGTTTTTCTCTAGAGAAAGTGTTTACTTCGAAGAGAGAGATTACATTTTCTGAAAAATGATTGTGGCTCTCCATTTTGGTTTTGAAATGTAAATTTTAGTATTCCACAGGTAAAAATAAGAGCAGGCACTGCATCTTACTGCCTTTATTCAAAATAAGTTGATACCAGGACAGTGATGGAATAATAGTGGCACAAAATGTCCGCGCCGCTTTGATTATCATATCGCTCTGCTCTTGTTTGTTGCCAAGATGTCTTCATCATCTTTGGGTTTGATGACAACTCTGGTCATTTATGAATGTTTTATCATTTTGGTCTTAATATAAACTACGAAGTTCAGTGTGTGACTGAAAACGTTGGAATGATGGCATTCATGTTTTCATTTCACCATTTGGCCACGCTCATAAATCCTTCACTCAGCTTCCTACAGGGAGATTCATTATGTAAATTGATTTGTATTTAAGCTGTATTTAAGTATGGATAGTGCTGCCTACTGGTGGGAAAAGTAAGATGTTGATTTTGGGGGTTTGTTGTGTTTTGGTTTAAATATTCAGTTATTTCATTTGGGTTCCCTTTGACTACACTCCAAAGTGTGAATAAATACAGGCTGAGAATCGTTTTGTTATTCTGAAATCTCCTCGTGGCATAAGTTCTCGTGCGTGCCATTGAAGCTGGCCTTTGGGGGGAGAGACTTCAGAGTGGAGTGGTGTGTTGTGGGGATGGTTTTTTTCCTTCTTACATCAAGTCACACACTTAGAAGAGGGAACACAACCTGTCAAAGCACTGGAGAGAAGTTCTTTTCAAACAGATACCTTGGATATGATTGCAGTCATTGCCGTTGATTTTGATAGTCTGGGATCCTGCCCCTAAACCAAGGACACTAAGAGCTGGCAGCGGAATGAGAAGGGAAGGTACCTCTTAGCTGTCTTTCAGAGTGAACTCTGCTAGGTTCAGACGAGGGACTTAGAAATGAAAGGCTTTTAGTCCTCATTGCAAGGGCTTATGAAGCTGATGTGAGAAGGTGTCGTTTTTCTTTGTGCATGCTGTTTAAGAAGTGCTGTAGTATACACAATAGTGCTGAAACTCATAACCTGTAATCTGGCAATGTGGCTGCTAAGGCTGAACTCCTTTCTAAGGTTTTTCTTCTCTGAGACTAGAACTGTGGAAAAAAGAAAACGCCAAAGTACTACAGTGAATGTGTCTGCGTTGAACTCCTTCAGATCCTCTCTTCAATCTTAGTTTCCTGTTTTTTAGCTAAAGAAGCGGTGAAATATGTATCCATGGCTTTACAGGCTGGTGTTTTTCTCATCAGACATCCAAAGAGGTTATTTTTAGATCACTATAGAGGAAAAACAGAGCATTGGTCATGGCATTGTTCCCGGTTCCTGCTTGGACTCTGGTACCATTTGCTGCTTAATTCCAGAAAGGGAATTAACCTTGAACTCTTTAGATGCCAGCGTTGTTCTGTCTATTGGCTGAACTTGCTGTATCCTGAGATATGTTCTGACATTTCATCTGTCTCCAGTGGAGGCTTTTATTGCAAAGAGTAGATTGATGACCATGCTTGGTATCTGAAAAACATACTTTGAGAATATATGTAAAACAGAATGCCAACAGGAAAAATCTGTTCTGTGTCGTTGGAGCGGCAGATGCAGGTTTTTCATTTTTGTCCAAATCAAAATGACAGTGTCTTGTTTTATACGTTACTGTTCTCCAGTGACTGTCACTTTAGTGATTTTCCTCTGTCAGCAGATTTGGAGTTTGAAATACAAATTTTGCAATAATTCTACTCCGTCATGCTCAGTGCTCCACCCTTCTTATTTCAGGTGCCACTGTAGTAAATACTAATTTAAGAAGAATTGTCAATGGTTGACGAACAAAAGTACAGCTTGGATAATGTTTTGTTTGTTGTTTGAAGAGACATTTTTCTGTACTTTTTAGTGATATATTAGGTTCATACTGGTATCGTGTCTGCTGTTTAATTTTCAAAATTGAATAACTGGCCTGGGCCAGAGATGCACAATAATCGTACTGGAAGATATACTTGTATATAGTTCCATGGCAAATAAGTCCCTGGGGAACAAACTGCACCTCCTACATTTGAGATGGTACTTTATGGTTTTCCCCAGTCAACTTCCAGAAGTAGCAGAGCTTTTCTCCTAGCCAAGATACTGTAGGGGAAGGAAACCTTGTTAAAGGAGGAAATAAACCTGGGGACCATTGCTATGTGTTGGCTGCTCCAAATGAGCTCAAGGCTACACAGACAACAGCTGGATCTAGGTCCGTTATATGTGTCCCATAAACGTGCAAAGGGGTGGATCTTAGATCAGCTGGTGTAAATGACTAGAGCTCTGTCAGCCCTAAATTTAGACATGATGTACAAATGAAAATAATAGACACTGGGTTAAGATGGGAGGAGAAGAGACACCAAAGGTGCAGGATAGATTTATGGGGTTGCTTTTATTTAGCACTGTACCCATCCCAAAGGTTCTTTAATTATAGGAAGAGTGGTGATAAGAACTGTAGTGGATTCAGTGTTAGGTATCCTAAATGGATTCTGTGGAAGTTGTAGTGTCATCATGTAAATACAGTATCATCATGCGTATGCACAGCCCCTTAATTTAAAAAAAAGGGGGTGGGATGTCTGTCTTTTGATGCCATAACTTTGTATTTAGGCACTGCTTTTTTTTTTACCATCTCTCTCTATTTGTTCATTTGTTTATTTATGTATGTGTGTGTTTGTTAGGATTGCCAACCAATTTGGCCATAGCAGTCAGACCAGCCATGGCAAATTACATTTTCCTGAAGTACATACGTTTGCATTTCGGAGTCCTTGGCTGTGCAATGTCGTTGCAGATTGTTACTATGAGTTGTATCCATAGTATTTCCTATTTTCTGTATTGCCTGGTCTGCCTTCATTCCCCTCAGTTCTTTCCAATGCAATCTGACAGAGGTCTCTCAAATACTGGGGAAAAAACACTGTCAACAGAATACGTGCTGTGTAACAAATCCAAAAGGAACTCGAGTGAAGGCAGTTAATGCTGTCACAGTGATCAAGTAAATAAAATTACACTGATAGGGAAGGGAATTATTTTATACTGGCAGAAAGTTTGTTTTTCTATACATAATTTAGTATCAAATTATAATAAAGCCCAGGATTATCATCCCTGCCGATATAACCCCAGGTTTGATACTATCTACAGTAAAACATCTGATGGGCCTGGTCAGTGTCATGCCTCAAGTTACAGCTAAACCAAAACATGCTTATTCAGAGAAAGCTACAGGCTTACTCTGGGTGGCAGGAATGATGTCCTTGAATTCTGTCCATCAAGAAATGTGACAGAAGCCTTAATTTTGTTACTGCCGCGTGTAGGTGGAAGTACACCATTACACAGGGAAGTGTGTGTATGGTTGTTTTCAGTCAGTTCTGGTTTGCCGCGTCGTCTAAACTCTGGTTATTATACAGAGAGAGCGTGAAGTACACGGTTACTGGAGTGTAGAGGGACTGTCTGGAACTGTCATTTTCCTGAGTTTGATAATGCTACCCTCTGGCGCAAGGACTCCTCAGTGTGTGCTGGCAGTTAAGGCATGATTGAATGTGATTTCTGTTTACCAGGTTCTCAGGGAATCTCAGATAATTGCCAATCCAGAGCTGGCTGTTGCTGATGACAGGATAGTCCCTTCTGCTAATTCTCTTCACCGTTGATTTTCATTTTCTGGTCACTAGGTGGCAAAATACTACTTTTAGATTCATAAGTCCTTCTTTTTAAAAAAATTCCTACCCTTTCAGAAGAAGATAATGTATTTACCACTCTGGGAAGCTGTAACAATTCCAGTGTAAAATGAAAATATGATAACATCTGTGTATGTTTTAAAATGTCTGGTAAGAGTAACACTCAGTTTTCTCCTAATATAATCTCAAGTGTTCTACCATTACATGTTATATATTATTTTTCTCCTGTTTTTTGTAAGAATGGAGTTTTCTTTCTCATAAACTCCAAACTGTCATTTTTAGGGACTGCTTTACCCCGTATTTATCTGACTACCACCATGAAGGTGACTTAAGTTTAAGCATATGACATTAACTAACCCAAGATGCTATTAGCAAATGTCTTCATTATTTATTGTGATACTTATACACGCCACAGATATTATAAAAAAAAAATAATTTGTTCTTTCTCCAATTTTAAAAACTCTCATCAAGAGCTGTTTAATGATTTAGCCAGAATCATGAGGAAAGCAAAGTTTAAGACAAATTCCAATCCAGTGACTTCGCAATGAGACCGACTTTATCAAAGCACACTGAGTTCTCTCTGTTTTAAGAAATCTTGTTACTTCTGCCCTTATCTTTATCTGGCCCTGTGAGCTCTTTAAGCCTGTATAACTGCTTACCAACACGTTTGTTGTTTTAGCAATATGTAAACATCTCTAAATGTCAGGAATTGCACACATTTTAATGGCCTAACCTCATGACAGCTGTCCACGTTTACTCGGGCATCAAGGACTATAACAGATTTATACACACTTGTGGAATGACAACAACAACGGCAATAATAATAAAAAACAATAAACACTATGCTGAAAATGCCATTATCGTCATGTGGCGTTATTACACGGCACCAGTTCAGTCAGAGGGTTTCAGCCAGCACCGGATCACCAAAGAAAACAAGAGCAAAGCAAAAGTGAGAGGAATAAGCAGCTGCAAAAAGTTAGTGCAATGGACATTTTTATGTCGATCTGATGCAGACAGCAAAGAGAAGTAGTGTCTGAAATTTCACCCCAAATGATGATGGGAAAGGAATATATTTAATACTATCTAAAAGGCTTTTAGCTTGAGAGCATTGGTTTTTTCTCTTATGAGGCTGTTGACAATTTGAAAAATTAAACAAGATTTTATAGAATTAGCAAAATGGAAACTTTCAAAGGTTTACACTAAAATTTATCTTGTGGCCTATTATCAACATGGTGTGAAAGCATGTGGGACAGCAGTGATTTTCAACAGGCCAGTGCTGCATTTTCTTCCTTGTGTTAGTACCTGAGATTCTTTTGGAATCACAGATACTATTAAAACCTCTTTCTCTTGTCCAGCTGGGACAGATAGTTGTTGCAGGCATTGATTGCTCAAAGATCATCTCCTGCCTGTGGATAGACTAACACAAATCAAAGTCAACATCTGTTCATGGATAATCTTAACCCGTCTTCTATTCTGTTACAATAGCAGCATATGCTGTGTGCCTCTGTTAGGCATGCGTTGAGATAAATGGGGTGGTGCTGATCAGAACAGTGATTCAGGCTGCTACAGTTAGGCAGGAGAATCCTCTAGATGGCAATGGGAAATTAATTGGTGTTTGTTTTTCCCATTGTTCCTGTTGCAAACTTCACTTCTGCACAATCACACTTCTTTCCCTGGCTGTTGAGTTGTGGGGGAGGGGGGCAACTCTATGGAAACATTCATCAGCAGCTTCTGTATCTATTCCCATAAAAATAGCAAATTGTGGTATATTACAGAGCATAATGATGCAAATATTAGGGCGTGCACCAGAACTGCATTTCCTTTTTAACAGAAATCATTGGGTCACGCTGCCTGCATAAGTTACTGGTGATGCATCCTGCGTGTAGTTCACATAAGCATTAAACTGCAGAGAAAAGATAGATATACTCTGTCAAGCGTATTGACTCTGTCAGAGGAATCAGGCACTCTCCTTTGATGGTATTCTCCTCCAGCAGAATGAGCCAGGGATAGAACGTTTCTGGCCCGTTTTGTGTGAGGAAAGGACACTTGTGGGCTCTGGCCATTTGGCAGGCTGAAGTTTGTTTTAATCACTTTAACAGTATTAGAACTCAGTGATGTAATTACAGAAGTAGTTTACTGCTCTTCAGAGGACAAGTATAAAGCCTGTGCACTACTTAAATTTTATTTAAATTCTCGAAAGAGACCTTACCTGGAACTGAAGTGGTGCATAAATTACATGTATGGCCATTGCCTGTTTAGAGTTGAGTTGCATTTTGAACTATGTTTCACAAAAGGCCAACCCTTCCCTCATTTTGAACTAGTTCTCTCTTTCATTCTTTCCTTCCCTTCTTCATAGGTGCATATACTACGCATAAATGGGCATTATTTTGCATAGCGTATATATATTTGCATAATATTACATAAGCACAGGGTCTGTTTCCCTTTAACACCCACGGTAGGCATTCAGCATTTCCATTTCATACCTAAGTGTTCTGTGCACAGCTCTATTAATTCCCCAGCCTTTCTATCCACCCACTCAGTCCTCAGCCTGAATCCCCTGTTCCCTCTGCTAGCTCACTCACCGTGCATTCACCTGTTTGTTTTACATATGCCATGTACCCCCCTAATTGGAGATGCTTGTAGCAGCTCCATCTGCCTGTTTGCCCTTCCTCTACTCTTTTATACAACAGGCAGAGGATGCTGCTATGTGTATGTGTGTGGGAGGTGTTGAGCAGGGGAGGGAGCTGAGCTAAGAAGGACCTGGTACATATGCATGTATTTATGGTGGGAGAAAGTATGTGAAGAGGCCTGGAAAAGGCAGTGCAGGCCATACCGCACCGGAATGCTGCAGGTCAGGAGATGTTGTCCCAGGGATAATCTGCGGAACAGGGTTTAGTGTCACTACTGCCTTCTTTCAGGAAGCTACAGCAAGTAGTGCAGTACCAGGATGCAGTACAGCTGTGCGCAGCCTCTTCTCTTTCGCCCTTCCCCAGGAGTGTGCAGGAGATGGGATTGTAGTTCAGGCTCTGCACACTCTTCGCTCTGGGGGTGGAAAACTCCAGCCTTCCGCCTTCAACAGTGTCAGTCTGTTGCCTGCACTTGGGTGTATGTGGAAATACAGACTGCCTTCTCCTCTCCCTCAGGGCTTTTCATGCTGCTTAGCTCCCTCCCTCTCACCCCCAGTACGTTGCATGTATGCCGAGTGCTACCTACCTCAAATAGGTTAAACTCCCAACACCATTCGCTTTGTAATTCAGTTTTAATCCACCCCATATAACAGTGTGTTGTGGTTTTAGTATATTTTAAAATCACCTGTGCATCAGTCAGATTTGATTATTTATGCCATTGATCCTGAGGAGCTGTAGCTCTTGTTTCACCCACAGTGAATGCTCAAATGCAAAGTCCTTTGACACTCGGGAGCTCTAGTTTCCCTATCAAGACATCTCTCTTGTTGAAAGGGAAAGTAGCTTTGGCATAAGGCATTTGTTTATTGCTTACCAGTTTCAGTAACTGTTCAGTGTCTAGGCAGAGCTTTATTTATGAGAAGGTTGGTGGCATAAGCAAGATCATTCTTGTAAAAAAAAACCAAACCAAAACCCCACAACAAAACATAAGTTTAAACTACAGCAAAGCCACTAAATAGCCTGGTTTAGGGACGGAGAGGAAAATATTCTGTAGCAGAGTAAAGAAATCTAAGAGCATGTTTGCCAGAGACAATAGTAATGTTACTACTACATTATTGTTCAGAACATGAAAGAACTTTATCAGACGTTTCCCTTTCTCCTGAAGGTACTTTCTCTGGTTTTCGTCTAACCAGGGCGACTTAAAGACCAGTCACTTAAAAAACTGACAACAGAGATAGTAGGTGCACCTGTAGCACTGAAAGAATTTGGATCTCAAGTTAGTGAACTATTGGAATAGACTGATGTGAACCTTGGTTCAGTAGCCACAGGTGAAGTTTAGTTTTAAAAACGTATTTTCTTTTGAGGAAGTGTTGGATACTCTCACGCTAAAGCATGCATAGGAGGTACTTCTTCTGTGACTGCGTTATACTGAACGTCTGAATGAACAAAGCATGTCTGGACTGATATACTGAATTAGTTTGTAAAACGCTTTCAATTAATGTGATTGGTTGTGGCAGTGAAATAAATACCTGCTTTCTCTGAAATCATATTTTAACTGTATCTAACAAAAGCTGTCAAAAAATAATTAAAAAACAGTCTTTGCTTTTGCAGGCATTGCAAGTACTGGAAATAGAAGCAAACTACTGGATTTTATGTATAAAGCAAGATGCCTTTGTAGTTTTTGTAAGGCATCAGCATCTTTTTCTTCTGTTGCCATTAGAATAAAAGTACATATTTCAGAAGGACAGTTATACAGAAGGGTTATGAAAACTCCGATTTTCCATGTTTTAACCTGTTACACGTGTTAGCATGCCAGATTCCATTCAACAATACTGAAGAATAAAAAAGCCTAATACAGTGCATGCCTGAGCAGCACTTTTTGAATACTGGAGAGATTACATTTGTCATCAATGGGTATATTCCCTTGGACTTATTCCTGACACAGGGTGGGGTGTCTGCTGTATTTTTTTCCTCTCAACTGATAAGATCTGTATCTGTAACCATAATTATCCTTTTGACAGGTCATCGGAAAGGATGATGTAGCTGTGCCATCCCACCTGTACAAGGTGATCCTTGCCAAACGGAGCAGAACATCTACAGAGCCCTTGGTACTGGGGGCTTTTGTGGTGCCAAACGATCCCATAGGCTTCAGTCACCAGCTGACTGAGTTCCAAGTAAATATTGAAGACCTGGAAAAAATGTCGGGTTTAGTTTTCTTCCCCCAGGTGGACAAAACCAAAGAAGTTAAAAATATCTGTGAGGTGGATACCTGCAAACTGATGGGCTTCAAGGAATTTACGTTGTACATCACTGCTCGAAAAGTGCAGAGCGCCCGTACATTGCACCGGTTGGAGAAAGCCATGTCCGAGTTAAAGGAGGCAGGAATTGAGCCTGATGAGTATCTTCTAAAGCTGCACAAGAAGAAGGAAGAAGAACTACTGCAGGAAAAACAAGTAGCAGCTAGAGAGGGGAAAGCTGGCTGAGTACTTGTTCAGGAAGATGTGTGGAGTTTTGTGCTTTGAAAGGGGAGCTGAAGGCAAACACGAAGGCAAGGGCTGTATGAATTACCCTTTTTGAATTATGAAAACAATAAAACATTTGGAAGCTGATGGTTTTGGAGTAACGTTAATTCTCGTGTAACATGATGCAAACACGTGGTTTGGTGGGAGATGAGAATGGCCGCTTTCTGGCATGAATAGATTACTGGACCTCCAGAAACGGCTTTGTGCTATTTTCCAAGCGAGACGTCAGACTTGGAGTTTGTATGGAATCCCTTCTAGGAATATTATAAAAATAGATGGTAGACACCTTGGGAGTATAACTGGAACATGCTTAAATGTAGTTCTGCCTGCAGATGTCTTTCAGTGTGATGCTGTAGCAGCGATGGTACTTTCTGGGATTTTTAAAAATGAATTTAGAAATATTTCATTTAACACTTTTTTATTAGAGACCTGCAAGACACAGTCCGATACCTTACAGTCTTTACTTGGTTGTGTTAACCAAACCAGATTGTCTCTTACCTCTCCTGACCTTGTGCGCTTTGGAAACTTTAGCATGTCAGTCGCTGTCAACTGTTGTCATTTGCAGCGGCCTTCTTTCATTGGTGGATAATTCTGCAATTTAAAAAAGCCCCAAGGAATAGAAGCAGAGTTTACACAAGTTGCTACCAGTGTAGATTGAATCTTCGTAAATTAGCGTAAGCTTAATATTCCACTTTCAGCACTGAGTTTGGATAAACATGTTTTCTTGCAGATTGTTCGATTTGAAAGGTGAGCGCTGGTTTTTTGTTTGTGGTAGTCACTTTTTTTTTTTCTCAGCATCATTCTTTGTTCTATAAACTTCACAACAAAATTTCTACATGAAAGGAGAAGATTGATTAAAAATGCATTTCCAGTTCTGCTTCTTCAGCAACTGAAGTTGCTCAGATTTACAACTACTTGAGATACTTAATGAAACTATTTTTTTCATTAATTTTGTACTATATTTGTGTATGTATCTTGAATTTCAGATAGAAATTAGTGTGACTTGTATCCTGTGAGGTTTTTTCACCTGGAAAGAAAGAGTAAAAGCTGGAAATAGTTACTGCTTTTTTTAATGGTAAGAATCCATATAAATTTGAAGTTGTGCCATAGAAATACCTTCAGTACTTTTCACATGGGAGTTAATAGTTTCTGAGAAGGGTCATGTAGTGCCAGGGTGAGTTGGGCCGTTTTCATAAAGGATGAATCAGGAGCATTATTTGGATGTTGTGAATCATTGTCTGGATCTTCTAAAAATTGTATCATTTCCTTCATCTCGGTTCAGTTTCAGTATCCAAAAGTAGATTGCTTTATAAAGCAGTTATGATTTCCATGACACTTTTGTGTTTGCCAAGAACATATTTACAAAATCCAGACATTTAAACCAGAGAAATGTGACTAGCTAAGGACATCATAAGAGCTTACTACCCACATAAATTGGAGAGAAATTGGGTGAAATCCTGACAAAACATTTGCTCATTTCAATTTTAGCCCAGAATTTGGATTGTTAATCCTATCAAATGTAACAAAGCCAGTAAATTGCAAAACAAGCAGCCACCTCTCCCTTTGCAGAACGTGGGAGATGTCGGTGTGTGGTGCCTGGAATAACAAAGTGCCAGATACTTCATGTGCCGCTTGATGGTCTTGTGTGTGCTTCACCGGAGTCCAAGCAGCCTTTTGGTGTCACCCTTTGGAAAAGGTACCTGCTCACTGCTCTTTGCATTGTCTTTTTCTCCATCATTTGAAGTATTTTTTAATTTGAACTTTTTTAATTCAGCCTTCCACCTTCCTTTTCCTCTTGGTCCTTTCAGCTGAGGGGCTGCACATCTCTCCTGCCGTGCTCACACACCCCTGCGGACGGCTGAAACATCTCAGTGCGACGAATACGTATCTGTCTAGCAAAAACCCCGTGTTGGGACAGCACCGGTTGTATGCGAGGGACTCCAGGTATCTTCCCTTTCTGCTGACACCTTGCCATTACGGCAACAGCACAAGTGCCGAGTGACTCCCGTGAAGGCTTGCTGTGGAGACCAGCTGCTCCCTAACTTGGTACGTCCTCGGGCCTTATGTGTCCCCTTGAATTCCTGCAAGCCCCAGTTACCGTAATTTTCATGCCTCATGGCCTGCCACGTGGACTGGACTCCCTGTATAATTTCCAGCTCTGGGCATGGTTGGGTGTTCCTCAGCTGCCCTGGAAGGGTGGCAGCAGGTGGTGAACGGTGAAACCACTTCCAGCGCTGGTCTGTACCGAAGAGTATGTTCACCTGCTCGTCCTCTGCCGGTTTCCTCATCTGAAGTAGCTGTGGAGTCTAGGATACAGCAAAGAAACGTGCTTTCTACACCAGGAGATGTAAGACAACGGCAAGGGGGTGAGGCTGTACACGCTTGCTTGAGCCACCTCGGTAAGTAGCTGCTTCAAGATCCTCCATGAGAACTCTGCTCCTGTCCGTGTCCATCTGTCATTCCTGTTGGACACTTAATCACTTCCCTGCCTTCCCCTAGTGACAGTGCGAACCTCCGTGATGCAGCTAAGCAGCAGGAGTCCTGGAAATGGAGAAATCTCTCCTCGGTTCCTCCACTGTTTCAGTATGTTTGTTTTTAAAGCTGAATCACCGCATTGCGAGGGAAGCTGACGCCTAGGCTGTCCGCAGCCCGATAGAGCGATTTTCTGATATTCCCTTGGCTGTCTCCTCTTGATTGTTGCTGGTTGTCTCGAATCGAGGTGTAAGTGACGGTAAACAGGAGGAGAGGGGGTGCAGGGGGGGAGCTGCCGCTGTGCTCCAGGGCTTCGGGCTGCAGACCACGCGCCGCCCGGTGCACTTCTGGTATTTGGCCTTCTGAGGGCAGACTGTTTCCACAGTGTCACCCTCGGTGGCCAGAAATTGGGGGCGGGGGGATATGAATCGAAAGTCTCTGGGCTGCAGTAAGTGTGTTTCTGCTTGTGATACTAAGATACATTTAAAACGAATTGTTGTCTCAGGTGTTACACTGACAGCAGTGCAGAATGAAGCTAATGATTTTTCCTAGATTAGGGGTTTTGACAGTAATGCTTGAAAGTGCCTTTAGATCGACCACCCAAGTTGTGCATCTGCCCTAAAGACAGTTTTGACTCCAGCTTCTTGAGGAATCTCATTCTAGATGAGGATTCAACCCCGTGCTGCTGTCTTGCAGTGCTATTGCTTTCCATCTGTAAACACAACTTATATGGGAAGCGAGGGGTTTTAAAGTTCTGCTTTTTATCTCTGTGTGGTTGGCTCGCTTCAGAGCACCGTTTTGCAATTTTCAGTTTGTCCTGTAGTAGTAAAGAAGGGTCTCCTTAGATAGTTGTGCTTAGTGCTGCACTAACCTGTACAGAAACAGTCCCTGTCCAGAAAAAGTATCACGTATTAGATATGGTAGGCAACAACTGGAAGGGAAATTTGAATATTTCTTTCATCAAAGGGCTTCAGAGATGCTGCAGCACCCACCTTTGAGTGTCCTTTCCATCACTGGGATCATCTCCCTGACAGAGACACTCAGCTGTCCTGTAAAATAAATGGAGGCAGGTGGGAAACAAAAATCAGGGTTTGCAGAAGCTGCTAATCTGTCCAGCAGTGACTGCTGGAGATGGGCATGGGGTTCCCTGGGCATCAGTCATGTACCTTTATTGGGAATTGACTAGACAAGCTAAACCTCTGTCTTGGAAAACCGTTAAATAGAGAAACCATTAATTAGGGACGGGTGGCTGGAAAGCTGCCTGGCAGAAAAGGACCAGGGGGTGTTGGTGGCTGAATATGAGCCAGCAGTGTACCCAGGTGGGCAAGAAGGCCAACGGCATCCTGGCCTGCATCAGGGACAGTGTGGCCAGCAGGACCAGGGCAGGGATTGTCTCCCTGTACTGGGCAATGGTGAGGCTACACCTCAAATCCTGGGTTCAGTGTTGGGCCCCTCAGTGCAAGAAAGACACTGAGGGGCTGGAGCTTGTCCAGAGAAGGGAACGGAGCTGGGGAAAGGTCTGGAGCACAAGTCCTGTGCGGAGTGACTGAGGGAGCTGGGAGGATTCAGCCTGGAGAAGAGGAGGCTCAGGGGAGACCTTATCGCTTGCTACAACTACTTGAAAGGAGGGTGCAGAGAGGTGGGGGTTGGTCTCTCCTCCCAAGTGACAAGAAATAGGACAAGAGGAAACAGCCTTAAACTGCACCAGGGGAGGTTTAGATTGGATTAAATTAGGAAAAACTTCTTCATTGAAAGGGTTGTCAGGCATTGGAACGGGCTGCCCAGGGAGGTGGTTGAGTCACCATCCCTGGAAGTATTTAAGGGATATGTGGACAAGGTGCTTAGGGACATGGTTCAGCGGTGGACTTGGCAGTATTGGGTTAACAGTCGGACTCAATGATCTTAAAGGTCTTTTCCAACCTAAAGGATCCTATGATACTTTCATTCTGCCCGTACACCACCTGGTTTAGGGAGATGTCCAAGCAGACATGCTTTCACAGCCGCCTTTGATTTGGTTCATGGACTTGAAGCCACTGATCTTTCTAGTGGAAACTTCCAGTTCGTACAGACCCTACCAAACTGGCCAGCTAGGGCCGTGCTGTCCCCAGGGCTGCTTGCTGGAGAGGCAGCTGTGTCAGCCCCAGAGGAGTTGAAGAAGGCCTCTTGCCTGCCAGGTGCCCTTATCATCTGTGCCGGTGGGTGGAATGGTCTGGTGAAATACGGCAGCCTTGCTTCAGCTGCTTTTGGTGGGAGGTCTCCATGGTGAAGGAGCTCCAAAGATGCATCCCAAATAGGGCCAAGCAGGTTGGTAAACCACAACTGCTTAAAGATGGGATGGCAGGGGAACAGGGAGGGTTTTTTGGTGGCAGTTTGCAGAAAAGTAGGCACCTCTGGTAGTCTGAGTCTCTGTGTGTTTAACCTGTGTATGCCTGTGTGAAGAAAACCCTGAACCTTCCCGTGCCCATCCTGGTCCCTTGTGTTTGTTACCCGGCAGTGAAGCTGTGGAGGAATTATATATAAACCCCAAAGTGCTCTTGTTAGTAACCTGGCTCAGTGGGGAAGTGAGGAGCAATTTTGCTGTTATTTTTGAATTGTCTTCTCCTGCAGTCACACGGGAAAAGCTTTTCTCACCATGCAGCAAAGGAAATGTAGGAAATGTTCCTTTTTTTTTTTTTTTTGATTCAGGTCCATCTAATCGGCTCCACCCACACAGTGGTGGTGTAGCCAGTTCTCATACGCTTCCTAATAGCCATCTGCCTGTGCAATTAATGGCTTGTCTGCTTTTGCCATAGCTTGGAGAAAAAGACTGAACAAGAGCTTTGAGTATTTGCTTAAAATATCTGAAGTGTCTGTGTGGATAGTCTGGGATGGATACTCAGCGCTGGCTGCAGACAACCCCCACTTTCCTGTGTTGTAAAGTATTACAGAACAACTGGCCTTTTCCGTTGTGCCCTTCGAACAGGACAGGTTTCCCACCCGCGGTGTGAAAAATTAACAGCTGTAGCAACATAATATTCCACAAATACTCACTTCCAAGAGCTGAACTTGAGGCTTTTGATGTTTTGAGTGGCACAATGGCTGGTATCCCGGCTTCCCCGCCGGTGCGTTCAGCAAGGGGGGAGAGGTGCAGAAAACAGGTCAGGAATGAAGTGCTTCCAACTCTGCTTAAGGAACACTGTGGAGGTATTTAGCAGGTCACAGAAGTAGATTTCTTTTGTGTCAAGAATAAATGTTTCCCAAGTCAACAAATAAAGAGCCATGCAAGTTTTTTCTAGCAACTCTTGGCAGGCGATGGGGCAGGGCTCAGCATCGAGCAGGCTGGGGCCAGGGAGGGAATGCGAACACCCACTGAGCTGCCGATGCTGAAAAGCCTTAAGTCCTGTCCCATCTTTGCATGGGTGCATCCACCTGGAAGAAGACCAGCCCGTCTCCCTGCCAGCCTCCTTTCACTTCCATGCATTAAGAAAAATCTGCATTCTTCCCCTCATGTCTGTTTTGTGACCACACTGGTGCTGCAGTGCCTCAAGAAGCGGCATGGTCGTGCCCAAGCACCTGGGGAGCCACAGGGGGACACAAAACATGGTGAAGTGAAACCATAGCTGAATTAGGCAGCCTGGCTGTAAAAGTGCTCTTGAGCTTGGTTTTGCTTACCGGAGTGTTGTAAAATGCAAGATAAGGCAAATCTAAAAGGTGTGAAAGCAAGGTGAGAAAGCTGACCTAACCTATGACAGTGCTAGGATGGAGGATGCCAAATCCTGTCCCTCAGCCATCAGTAGGCCCCTTGGGTTGAGCCTGAGCTGCTTCAGCGACGGCTGAAGGACCTGTGTGATACTGCTCTGCAGCGTGGAGGGGTAGGGGTATTTCCCTGTGCCTGTGCATGTGCTGGTCCCAAGACGAGCTGGGCAAGAAGCGTAAGGCTTGCTGCAAGCACTGCTTCTGTGACACAGCCTGTCTCCTTTCATCACGTGTAACTTTATTTTTCGGTCTCCTCCAGCTGTAGGTACTGAGGCTTCAGCCATTGCCTGTCTTTATCTTTGCCTACGTCCCCCTATGCTGAATTTCATCATCTGCAAGGAGACAGCACTCTTCTCCCATTCCTGTGAAGGAGGGAAGGGGAGAGAACATAACCATTATTTGGGGCATAACCTTGCATCTAACTGAGCTCACCTCAAGCTGGAGCTCCAGAAAAAAGTGCTGGGAATCACCTAACTTGATTTAGCTGCATCTTGAAGACAATGGTATTGCTGTTCCTCCTGCTATAGTATTACTAACTGTATTCTTATATTATCAGTGTATCAGACTGACTGTGCTTTTCAGTCAAGGGAAATCTAATCAGAGGATCCAGGAGTGCTCACTTAGAGCTCAGGACCTCATGGCAAGAGATGTGCTGGTGACAGGGCTGCCTTTCCCCAGTGCCACCCCCTGCCCGGGGAGACTTTAGAGTCCTGCAAATACCTGTCAGGGTTAAAGAACAAATACTTAGTGTGTCTTAGCCGGATGACAACCAGGCTGGGTGACAGCCTTTCCTTTTTGCTTTGTCACAGGCATCCTGTAATGTCAAGCCAGTGTAACAGGGAAAAGCTGCGCAGGGAGAAGCTGTGTGGGAGCAGTGACAAGTTGCAGTGAAATTTCCCCATCCTTCCTTGTCCCAGCTCCAGTCTTCAGGTGTTTTAATGTGTGGGGAGATTCCCGTGGGTGGGAGTGAAAAATGTACGTTCATGTGGAGTTAGGATCAGCACGTGGCTGTGTGGGAAAGGAGTTTTAGCTCCAGGGTTATGTTTTCATTACATGAGATTTGTGCTGTAGTGGGTAGATTTCAGGAAAGAAATCGATGTTCCCGCCATCAGGATAAGTCCCATCATTAGCAGAGCAGCACCCTCGCTGTCTCTGGGCTTGCCTGTCCTGAGCCCTTGCCAGGAGTGGTGTCCAAGTTGTCCATGCCCTTCTTGCAAAAACCCTATGTGTAAAAAGCAAAAAGGTGTACTGGGCACGCTGGAGGCCAGTATTCCAACACCCCTGCGCCTGATTTGCACCAGGGATTTGAACCCCAGGTTCCCGCGCCCGGAGAGGACACATTCATCATGGAGGTGTAAGAAGAAGTGGGATGGGAAGTCCAGCTAAAGCATTTGTACTGTCCCTAAATTGCTCAGAGGCTGTGTCTTGTTGTGCCAAGGAGGGAGAATGCAGTCCTCACCGCACAGTGCATCGATGGTGCGAGTCTCTGCCTCGCAGGGGCTGTGAGTGTTGCGAAGAAGTGGGTGGGGCTGTGCAGGACCATGGTCGGGGGCTCCCACAAAGCAGCATCCCTGGGACTGCAAACATGAAGGGGAGCTGCAGAGAGGTCTGGGATTTCCCATGGCCATGGGAGTCCTGAATTAAAACCAGAGATCTCCCATTATGTGTGCTGAGACTTCAGGGACCTGGAGATTAAGCCAGGTGATTTTTTTTTTTTTAATGCTATATGTGCTAAGCACATAAAATACCAAGTCCAGCCATTCCCAGGCTCTTTTGTGTGCCAAAACCTCCCCTGAGCATGACCTTTCTCACCCCCATGGCCCTCCTCACCTCCCTCCTCATCCCCACATACTCTTTCAAAGTAGCAACTTCGCTTTGTTCTCGCCCCTTTGTGCTCCTCCATCGGAAGCTGCCATCACCAAAGCTAGCGGGTTGCTCTTACTAATAGCAAACTAATCAATCTGAGCCACTGTATACATTAGTAATGGCCATGTAATTCTAGTGCAAATTAGGTTTGGGCAGGCTGCAAAGCCCGAGACATCTCGTCTTCCTGAACAGAGCTTGGATTTACTGTCCTCTGGGGAAGGCCACAGTGAAACGCCTCCCTACCCCCCCTTGCAAATCCTTCCTTGATTGGATACAGTATGGTCGTCTGATTAAAATTGTGCAGTGGTTCAGAAAATGATTTTCAGCCAGTGCTTCACAGTAAATTACTTTGTAGTGGTTTTTTTTTTTCCCCCAAGACAACAAATTTTTACCTCAAGTACAGCTGGACACCAAAATGAGAAGCTCAAGAAAAGCAAGATGCTAATGAGGTGAAGATGGAGAGGGCTCAGGGAGCATCCGGCAGCGGTGACGCCCTGCCATAGGCCATCTCCACTGTGCAGACGTGCATCTCCCATGAGCCCAAAACCTGGCACCCACTCCCACGGTGATACTGCCCACTCAACACCTGGATCCCTTACTTATCCCACTGAATCAGGCCCTGGCAAGGTTTGCCAGTGCCGTGGGTAGATGGGGAACATCTCCTGTGGGCAGTCATCCCAGTACCCAATGCTGTGCCCCTGCGTGGGGTGTCCCCGACATGCCTGTCACCAAACCGCTTGGGGAGGTGGGTGGGAGGAGCGGAGCATGTGTCCCTACTGCCACCCTCCCCTCTGGCTCCATGGCCACTGCTGCCTATGGGAGGAGGAAAGCCTTGGAGCCATGTCCCCACCGGTGCCAGCCACGCAGCGTTTTCCAGTCCTGGGTGTTAAAACCATGCACATCACGCTGCGTGGTCACTGAAGGAAATGCGCAGTTTTTCCTCAGTCCATGGAATGTGGTCTCCTGTTTTTCATCTGAGCATCCCAATGACACTTGGAGACCCAGCTGTCCCTAATGCCTGATCCTGTGCTCTCTCGTGCACCCCAAACACTGCTGAAGCTCTTCTGCCTGGTGAGAGCTCCCTACTCCCTTCTGTCCTGCTCCAGGCTTGGCAGGGAAGGATGCATCTTCCGAGATGAATCTCCCATTTCTTGCGTTGCCCAAAGGAGAGTCAGGAGGTGCACCACCCTGCCAAAAGAACACCTGAAACATCCACCGGCAGAAAGGTGTCTGTTGTTATGACTCTGGTGGTGGCAATACTGACCCAGTTTCAGCACCTTCAATCCTCTGGGAGGAGTGAGATTTAAGCCTACAGCAATCAGCCCCTCCTGGTGGCCTCTGGTGGACCTTGTGCCCCACCTAATTGCTGCCCACCCTCCACACTGGATGCTGGGCTGGGACTCCAGGCATTGGGCCCCCAGCGGTGGACGCATCTGGACTGAACCTCGCTCCAAGCAGCTCCCACCCCGAGGCAGGGGGCTGTGTCTGTGTAAGGAGGTAGGTAAGGAATTACAAACAAAATTAAGTTCCATGTAAGTGATGCAGCAAACATGCTTCAGGAGTGCTTGGTAGGGGGGAAAAGGGAAAGGGGATTCTTTTAGTTGGAGCTGGATAATTTATTGACTGTGGGCCTACTTGTCAATGTGTCTATGTGTCTTTATGTAAGATGTATGTTTGCATTCAAATAAATGTAAATCTTTGTTCCTCCCTTTTGAGAGAAAAAAATCAAAAGCTAACTAGGAGCCTGCTGATGGCAGTGAACCACCTGAATCTTCAACAACCCTGGAGCGAAAAGAAAATTTGCACGTGGTGCAAAACAGTGGAGAATCTTTGTTACAACCGATCCCAGCTTCCCACCTTTGCTGTGGCACAGGTTGTCTCCACTTTGTATTTGCTCCATGAGAAGTGGGGAGTGTGGGGGAGGGAAGGGCTGTTTATTAAATTAAGAAAATACGTTTCACAGCATATTGGCACCGAGACTGGAAAGGAGTAACTCGGTTGCCCACCCCCCTCTCCCGGTCCCTGCAGGATCGTTCCTCACGGGGGATGATTAGTACCTTCGTCCATCCAATTTGAAATGTCACATTTCCTGCTGCAATTAGAAGGAGCTTTTATCCACGGGATGGATGTGTGTGTGTCTGAGGGGGTGTTTTCATTCCCTCCAGGTGGATGTTTTAGTAAGCAACGTCCAACCCATAACACAAATACTTGAAAATGAACGTTTTACTGTTATTAAAGACTGTTATTGCAGCTTTCACGACCTTTCAGAGATCCCTGGGAACTTGAAAGAAGGAGTGGGCTTATAAAATGAAGTGTTTTTAAGCTGGAGCACAGGAGAGAGGTGGTTTCGGTGTGCCCAGTTCCCAAAAAGAGCTGCTCTTGCCCTTGCAGGCCTTGCCAACGCCAGGACCCAGCAGCAGCGGTTGCTCAGCCCCTCCTGAGACCACCTCCAGGCAGCCAAGGGACACCACTTTTTGATGGAGATGAGGCAAGAAATGCCAAAGGGCATGTGCCACAGATGAAATAGTCCATGGTAGTATACCAGCTCTGTGCCCTGCTCTGAGGGTGCGGGAGGGGTTGAGCCCAGGCCTTGGGACTGCCAGAGTTGGGCAGGGGGCCGGAGAACCTGCTTCTGGGGGCTCCAAGGCAGCAGCAAGCAGTAGGAAAATGGGGCTTGGGTATGTGAGTTGTGCAAAGGTGGGCAGTTCCTATCGCAGACTTGTTCCATGCCACCTAGCACTCCTGTAAGACACCTGGGCATGGTGATGACATGGGCCCAGGACTTTTCTCCCTGAGAAATCCAAAGAGAAGCAGCCAGATTTGGGGGAGGAAGAGACACATTACTGCAAGCCATTGTGTACTGTTGTAGTAACTATGCCTCACACTGTTTAATTTACTAGTACAGGCATACCTAAACATGCCTTGAAGGTCATGAAAGAACAGTCCTGCTCCAGGATTTCATCCTGAATATGAAGTTCTTCTGGTTCTGGTTTGACGTGTCTGCAAACATAAGATGAAATTTTCAGTTCTATTAGCTGTCGAGTAGACCCACTCTTTACAGTGGAGCAGAGCATAGCTCCAAATGAGCCAACACAGCAGAACAGAGGCCTTGACTGTGACACATGTAATTTCACAGGATTATGTGTTTTCTTCCAGCATCTTGTGTATGCATGAGAAGGTGAGGTTCCTACCACAGTGGTTTGGTTTTCAGGTATGATCCTACAAACCCTTATTCACACTAGTAGTCTCAGTGACATCAGAGAGGGCTCCTCTTAAAAAGGAAATTTGCCTCTTAGAGTTAGGAATGTAGAAAATGAAAATATTGAGTCAGTCATGGTGCACCACCTACACAATTTAGGGTATAAATTTAACAATATAAGCACTAATATATTGGGCTTGGTGGACAAAACTTTCAAAATGAGAGCCCTGATACTGGATCTCTTCATCTATACCTGGGATGCAGAAGCCCTGAGGCATCAGGATACAGAAGATACCTAAGTTTAGGTATTTGAAGGGATTGTTGACCTTCATGACATTATTTGGGTTGAAAGTTCAGTATTCCGTGAAAGGGATGTCTGAGAAAGTGCTCTTGGTTTTACAGTTACTGGACTCCAGGCTGGTGGTGTTCTTCGGGCATTTGCACATTTAAGCACTTTTTACAGGGTAAAGTGGATCTGCACTCATGGTCAGTTGTGCTGGCTCCTTGGCCCTTACCTTCTTCGGCTAGTGGTGCTGCATCTCTCCCAAACTGGTTTTCAGCTGCTGGCATCATCCTGATCTTGGCCCCTGTTAGTGCTGGCTTTAGCGGGCACTACAAAACAGTAGTGTAGGAATGGAGCAAATTCAACACGTGAAGCCCCAGATTGGGATGTTGTCTTGATATTGGAGTCCCCATAGTTCTCATCATCAAACATCTAATGTCAAAATGATTTCTTGGCCATAAAACATCGTCATCTTCTGTTGTGGCATAGGTCTCAAGGTTATCTAAACAGGTTTGGGTTTTGTGAACAATTACTTCTGCTTATCTGTGGCTTTTCCATAGCGTCAGATGCAGTTTTTAGGTCAGAAACCATATACAGAGAAAACCTTTTCTGTGTTCAGGTTAGACGCTGTTGGGCTAGCAGGGAAGAGGTGCACTTGTTACAGGAGTGGCCATGCTGCTGCTCCATATAGCTGCTGCTCTATATAGCTTGAGGATGGTGCTGCATCCTCTGCGTGGTGATCCCCAGCTCAGTAAAAGCCAAAATTTAAAGCTTCCCAAGAATTCTTAAAAGCTACATGGTACACTGAGATAACTATCCCACTTTATCTGACTTTCAGGAGCCACTCTGGGAGATCAGGTCCTCACTATTCTACCTCAGGCACAGAATAATTAGGAGCCACCTCTCATTGACTGCGTTAGTTTGTCATCGTTCTTAGTGATAATGGAGACTGAAGCGGTTCTGCTGATGACCTGGTATTTATTTTAAAATGTGCTTATGACCTAAATTTAAGCACTGACATATGAAAATCTTGCCCTTGATTTTCAAAAGAAGGTCAAAGAAAAAGAGGATGAGGAAGAACATAATGAGAAAGGAAATTCATGAGAACTCATGACAAAGGGTGCGGACATCATGGGTCTACCAGCAACCGTAACTCTCTTGCCTTAGAGCTGCTTCACTTCAGAGCACAGGAAAAAAGCTCAAAACTCAGAAGAAAATACTTTGTGTACAGATTATCTTCTTTTCTAAACCACTGTGTTCCGTGTGTCCTACTACATCTTTCCTCGCACCATGGGGGAATCTGTTGCCATTTCACTCTTGGTGTGAACTCAGGTCTCAAACCAGGCACCGGGCAATGGCCCAGAATGTTTGTGACTTGCAGGTAGCCCCCACCCCCCACTTTTTCCTCTACCTTACCATTTTTTATGTACTTTTTCCTCTTTCGTTCTCATTTCACTTGTTCTTCCCTCGTTCTGGCACTGCCTTTGCCCTGCAGCTCACCAGGTTTTGTCCAATACAGACAAGGCAGATCTGCAGGGAAAAACTACTCGATTTTGAATATACAAAAGAAAAAGCATGAAGCCCAACAAGTTAGTAAGGGGCAGGCTTTAATTACCTAGCCATTATTGGATTACTCCAGAGTAGAGGAAATATGACTAATGCTATGTCTGTGCTTCTGGCATACGACTGCTGTTAAATTCAATAAGGACTTATTAAACATCACAGAGGTGTGACTAAAGAAAATGATGAGCAGAATGTGGAAAATAGCAATCATGGCCCTATTGTGTGTACTATGAATTTCTAATCTGGGAGGGTGGGGAGTGTCTCTGGGGGAAGAGCAGGAAGGAATCGTATTTTGTCATCAAAGAAAATCATGGTTAGGCTTCAGGGAAAGCCATCGTAATTAGGAAGTGATGCGTGATCCCCTGGCCCAGGCAACCTTGGGGAGCTGCTGAGTCTTCTCTCATGGCCTTCCTGGGTGCTGATCCCTGCTTGAAGCATGGCTTATTCCCTTTATAGGAGACAGTGATTGTCTGAAAAATTCAGGAATGGCTCTGACATGAGAGACCAGAGCACAAGTCTGTCCTCCTGTGTGTGGCCACCACTACAGGGTGATAGTCTCATTTTCCATCTCTGTCCTAGGTGTGGTACATCTTGGGCATCCCAGCTCCAACTCCAGAGCTGGACACAGAGATCCTGATTCCTGACATACCCACAGCCTGTGGGAGAGCTGGAATAGAGGAGCTGTTGATTGGAGCCTGTTCTTGCTGCTTAAAAACTCAAGTTTCCCATGTGTCAACTGCCCAGGTTACCCAGTGCCAAAATATACCCAACCAGCACAGGCTGCATGGTGGGTTCCTGGTGGCATTTTGGAGAGCAGGAGCTCCACTTTGATGACACAAGAGAGTACAAGGTGACTGAAGACGTCTGATGGGAGAGCCAAGCCTGGTACCACCTACCAGCTCATGACTTCTGTTGGCTTCCCCCCAGCTTTCCAGCTTCACCTGTCAGAGGTATGTCTCCTCCTGCTGAAGGCACGGGCAGGTCCCCGATTTAGGCAGTCTGGATCATCCTAGCATAGCAAGACACATAGTACTTTTGCTGTCACTGTGCACACGTTAATCACCTGGGCAGGTCATCCAAATTGTGCTTTCAAACTCTTCCAAGATGCACTTTTATTTAGGGATCAGCACCAAAGACTGCTCTGGAGAAACAGGGCCTGAAACAAAACATGCAATTATCTCCTCAGAAGAGGTATAATTGCAAAGCCAGATTTGCTGCTAATGTAAAAACTGCCAAAATGGTGGTGACCCCATCAAGACCATGCCAGCAGCAGTCAACTCCCATCATCCCTGTGTCTCCCCTTAAATCAGTGGTTCTGTCTTTAAAACAAAGACATAATTGACAAGCATTTGCCTGCTTTCGTGCATTAAGCAATTAGAACGGCAAATACAGAGGATTTACATCACTTCTTTCAACACCTAACATCAGTATCCTCCTCCTGAGTGCATTTTTAACAGCTGTGTTGTTGCCAGTGTGGCACAGCACCATTAACAGCTCTCCAGAACAACTATTACTTTTAAGCAGAGCATTACAGGGCTGAGTACCATTTCTTTCAGGGATGCAATTAGGTAGGTGATGGAGCGTGATGCCTCGTCAAGTAATTGATTAAGGGCTGATCAGCTACTGCCCTATATTGATGGAACGATCAATGGTGATGATACAAGTTTACTAAAAGAAACGGAAATGAAGTCAGCAGGGCCTGACCCGGGTGGTCGTTGGGCTTAACAGGCATTACTGTGTGATAATGAAGCCCTGAGGGAGAGAAAATCAAAGCTGGAGCTTAGTTTCTAGTTACTCCTCTGCTGCAGAGCTGCTTCACCTGAACCTGCTGGGTGCAGGGACCATGTGGGAGAGAGCAGGGTTGCATATCACAGCATGAGGATATTCTGTTGGGCTATTTAGCCTGAATCCTCTGCAAGCTTTTCCAGGGAGAGAAGAAACCTTGGCCTCTGTTGATTAAGTCAGGCTGAACTCAATTTATAATCAATGGATTATAAACATGTTTCCATCTAGTCCTTTATGCACCCATTTTAAAGTAGTGTTTTATGCTCTACTGACTCTGGTGACAGGATTTCCCTGTAAAGCAATACTACAAACTATACCTGTGATGTGCAAGGAGGTACCAAAGGGATGCTCTTTGTGGACTTCCTAGGCAAGACTGCAAGTTTGCAGCACACCTGTAATGCACGTTATAATTTTGAAGGCAAATGAACATATAGAGACAACTGTCTCAAGGTCAAACGTGGAGTCAATGAAACCCAGAAGTCCTGGCCCCATTGAGCAGGCTTAGCCACTTGATTGAATTATTGCACTGATTTCTTTCCTTCTTTTCCTGTTGTAATGCTATTATTTTCTGCTTAATAAACTGCACATATTAATGATCCATGAACATCTTCTAGAGAAGTAAAATGAATTGGCAATTTCAATCTCTGAAAACTTGAACCACAAACATAAAAGCAAAACCTTAAAGACTCAATTTTCAACATAACCAAAGCTGTCAAAGTCAGAACTCGGATGCCATCTAATCTTTAGGTGCCCTGAAGGTCTAAGTTTCTTTTGGTCTACATTTATCCCTCTTTTTGAGTTTCTATTGAACAAGATATGTTGCTCTAGTCTATTAAAAAAAAAAAATCTACATAGCAAAATACTATATTTGTGGTGTTTTCATGCACAGCAAGGAACTGTCCTCATCAACATATGGGTGATTGAGATACGGAGAAGCCTGTCAAGTCCCTCCTTCGCTGTATTATCAGTGCTGATCAGTGACAGTTTTCACCAAAAGAGCTTGGCAATGGGCTGTAAAGCCGTTGTATAAGACCCAAGAATCAGAAACACACACACACACACACAGATTTCTTTCAGCTAAACCCAGGTAATATATTAGACTCTGCTGTAAGGATTAGGTGCACTGGCTGAACCATTAACATCACAGTGTCCCCAGTGAAACTCTTATATGTTCACCAACTTCACCAACAATACACTAAGTACATCAGAGAAAGGGTGAGCAAGAGCACAAACCTCAGCTCTGGAAAGTCTTTTATTGTATGGCAGCAACTGTGATTCTGTGACATTGCATGTATTTAGCCAAATTTTACGAGTGGGAGTGAAATTACTCAGGCATGTGTAACGAGGAAAAAAGGAACTACACTAAACCATAGCTTGAATTTGTGGCTGAGTCATGGGAACAGTTTCTAGATCAGCAAGACAAACTTCAGAGGTATGAGGTTTCATCTGAATACTGTGCTTCCCTCTAAAAGTGTCTTGCAACCCTTATAAACTGAATTATTTGTGATCAGGAAAAAATGGGAGGACATCTTCCCATCTTACTTATTTTGTACAGTTTGTGAGAAATTTGAGCCTACGTCTTGCTTGCAGTTATCCTGAGCTTGTGGTGGGGAAACAACATGACTTTACCCCCCTTTTCCTGGCCTGAGTTTCTTTATGACCAGTTTAAGGATTTTTAGCATTGACAAAGTATTAAAAAAGATGCAGGTTAAATGATGAAGTACCACATATGGCATCAGCTTAAGAGATCTTAAGGTTGCAAGGTCTGATGTGTTCAGGCAAACAGTGAGGCAGAGTAGTTTCAACATTCATATTATAAATCAGGAGCCTTTAATGGGGATGGGTACATTAGGAGGCTTATATCTTACCAGAGATTTCCAAAGCTTTCCCTAGTGACCCAAAATATTCAAGCCTCCAGCCATGGAAACTTCACTGTCGTCTCCTTTCCCAAAGCTGTCCAAGAGAAGTGGTTGGGATGGAGAAGTTTTCTCCAGCACTGTGAGAGTCTTGGCATGGACCTGGTCCAATCCATAGCAGATATCCCTGATTTTGGTACAGAGGCCATGTCTGGAGGTTAAAGGGAACATCTTTATCTGCTGTTACCCATGGCTTTGGCCATGGCCTCTAGGAAATTCTGGCAACGTGTTTGGAGCAACGTGCCCACAACAGAGAGAAGGACAAAGGCTCAAGGGTCCATCTTGGGTCTGCATGTGCTGCTGGTGGCTAGCTCAACGCTCTGGTATGGGGGCAGCCTGGTACTCTTTTTTCTTTCTCCTGCTTTCCCAATCTGTTTCCCAACATTTTTCATTATTTTCTATATTCTTTTGAACACAGTTCTGTTGTTTCACAAGCAACGGGACTCTCGTGGCTTGCTATAAAGTTTTTAGCAACTGGGACTTTTCTTGGCAGCCCCCTTGATGGTGCACTGGAAAATTAACTGTTCAAATCCCTCACAATGAAATGTGAGATGAAAGGGTCAGCATCCTCTGTCTTTCTGTCTTATAAATACCCCCCAACTTCCAGCTCTGGGGAGAGAGACAAAACAAGCTACTTGCTGGGCTGACCCCCCTTCAGACATCAGTTGACAGTCTTTGTCCTGTCTTGAGGAGTAGCCTGAGAAGGGAAGAGAGATTTCTGAAGTGAAAAGTGCCCTGTGATGAGATACTGAAGCCAAAGACACACAACCTGCTCCTGGAGTCCCAGCCTGTGGATAAGAAACTCTAACTGGCACTTGTGAGTGAGTGGGGAAAAAATGCCTTAAACCCATGTGACACTTATATAACTTCAGGGCTGGGATGTTTTTCTTACAAAGGAAGGACGAGTATTGCCAGGGGCAGCTTTCATGATAAGAGCAAGCCAATAACCTCTGAAAATGAAGAGTTACTAAAAAAACAAGCCTTCAGGAGAAGACAGGATGTTCCACATCAGGCTTGTGCCACTCTTGACTGTATCAGGGCAGGGAGCTTAGGCAGCTGCTGGTGGCTCCCAAAATGGTCATATGCCAAAGACCTGAGATGAACAAGTGTTTTGGGTGAAACAACAGACAGGCAAGCAGGGTTTCTTGGTGGGGGGAGATGCTGAAGTGTGGGGGTACACAAAAAAGAAGAGGAGGAGGGTGCTGTGTTGAAAATGGGGATGGACACCCCACCTTTGGAGCAAAAGTGACCTCGCTTTGCTTGGTGAGGTGGGCCCAAGGTAGTAATTTTTTGAGAGCTTCCTAAAGCCAGCAGGTCCTCTTTACCCCTTTCAGTGCTCTTCAAGAAGCAGAGAGGGAGGGCGTGTGTCCCTTCCCACCTGAGTTTTCCTCTGAACCTGTAGGGATGGTATAAAGAAGCAGGTGCTTAGGAGCAACCATTAAGACAGAACCTTTGTAGATTATAATATAAGACAAGGAAGGGAGATGGTGAGTGTGATCATCATGGGCACCCTTTGGATGTAGGCCTGTACACAGGCCTTTTACCAGATGATCCTTAAGAAGCTGCCATTTGGTGACCCATTAGCTGATGCTGATGGGGTAATTCTGGAACGCTGCACCCACGAGGTAACTGCCAGGGTGAGGCCAACCTTGTCCAGTCACACTGAGGCACTTTGGGACAGGTATTGACAATGGAGGGAGTTCAGACCAACCACCTACTTCAGATGTTTGCTCCCTTCCAAGTTTTAGAAGAGCAGTAGATGCCTCCAGAGGGGTGGCCTGGCACTGCTTACCCAGGTGTAGGCCCATTCCTGCTCCAGAGTTTATCCCCCTTCAGAGCTTTGCCTTCCCCCTTCTATCAAAGCACAAATATTAGCACCACATTTGGCTTCTGTATTCCTCATCAAACCACGTGGTGTAGTCCCTCATGCTTCCCAAGGAACGGTGGGCACACAGTGCTTTTACAGCAACCTTAACAGGGACTGGCCTTCAAACCCGCTTGCCTGAGTGCTCGGGTGATTGCTAAATCACTATTTATGTGCACTAGAGAGGGGTCTGGAGGCAAAACGTAGCTGCAGAAGCTAAGAGGCTGAAAAGGATGGGCCATTATACTTTCAGAAAAGTGTGTCCCCCACAAATACTTCTCCAAGGTCTCATTTACTGATATTTAACATTAGTGGGTGCCAACTTGCTCCAGGCAAAAAAGGACATCCCAGCACAAAGAGACTGTACAGGAATTGGGTGAGTGTTGTACTACCCATAGATCTTACTTCAAAGATATATTCTGATCTTGGCACTAGGGTTCTATGTACATGCTTTTTGCTGCCTTGCAATTGCTTCCCTACCTATCTCTATGCGTGCTGTCCTTTTTGCCAACCCATGCAAGGCGTCAGGAAAGCCTGTATCCTATCGTGAGTGTCTCCTGTGCAGTGACAGGCTCTTCTTTTCTGAGCTACACCCTGAAAAGCTGCCTGACCCTGGCATCTGCATTTGAATCACTCTCCTGTTCCTCCTCTAAATCCCCACCTGAGGTCAAGCTTTGAAGTAAAGGTCGGTTCTATTTGAAGGCTATTCACAGAGAGATTGAATCACTTAATGATGAGTCATGTGAAAATTAAATTGATGTAAATGTAAATTTGACAACCTGAAAGTCTGGACAGAGTTCCGGCCAGACCACAGGCTTTGTGCTCCTGCTTCCGCTGGCCTGGAGGAGGTTGTGCAGCAGGTAAACACGGGGTGGGAGAGATGTCCCTAAGCGGAATTATCTTTTTTTCCCAGAGTCTGACTCATCGCAGGATTCTCACAGGAGGAGAATCTCTGCAAAGAGCCTGTGTTGTCACTGTGTCACCGTCTGGCAGCACTCCTGATTAGTGGCCCTGATTCTGGGCTGTTGAATTTTTTGTTATCAGTATCAAAGGTGCTGGACACAGTGCTGCTGGTTGACTTGCCGAGCAGCTGAACACTTCCAGCTCTCCTAATAAATCATTAACTACTCCAAAAAACGACCACTGAAGTGTACAAGGAAATAAGCATTACCTCCTGCCCTGCAGGAGCAGGTCGTGTCTGAAAAGCGAAAGTGTCTGGGGATAACAATATAACTAGAATAATTAAGTGCTCTTTTATGTTTGCTGAATTCTGGATTATATGAATAATTTTACACTGCCTCCCTCTCAAAGTAAGGGGCAATTAACTTTGAGGCATCATTACTGGCATTGACCGACCTTCTAATCATTCCGTAAGCACAGTCATGAAGTTTTGCACCTACTTTGCAAGGACGTGAATGACCAGAGCAAATGTCAGGAAAAGGGGAACCAGGATCTGTACTGGCCACATACAGACAAAGGTCTTAAGGTTATGCAGCCAAGCTCACGCAAGTGTGGAAATGCCAGA
The DNA here is from genome assembly GCA_027574665.1 of Rhynochetos jubatus. NCBI lineage: Eukaryota > Metazoa > Chordata > Aves > Eurypygiformes > Rhynochetidae > Rhynochetos > Rhynochetos jubatus. Next base: position 6,721,315 of record CM050653.1, on the reverse strand, counting down.
ATTAAGGTTGTCTTTTGGTGCTCGCAGCAAGAACGTCAAAAGGATGCTGAGTCCTGTACAAACTTTTAAGAAATACAGCTAAAGATAGGTTTCTTAACAAAATATAGCCATGTCAGAGTGCTACATCAAGTGACATTTGAAATGCCCTTTATTTTCAGACTATGATTTAATGTAGAAATTGGATAACTTGGTTTGCCAGAAGTAGAGTCCACTCGGAAAGCCTGAATTCTTTGTATCTCTAGAAGTGACTGCTAAACTTTGGGAGCTTAGTTTGCCCTTTGCCAAAAGGAAAGTTTTGGCCTGCTACATTTTGGTTGATTTTTTCATTATTTTTAATTTTTTTAATTGTCTCACAGCTCAGGAAGCAGTCAGAAAATACTTTCAAGTAGGGTGTATACTTGTATACCTAATTAAGCAGTTGCTGTACTTTTCTTAATCATGTATATTATTTATTTCAACGTTGGTTCACTCTGAATACCACTTCTGGGCATCATGATAGGCCTCCAATTAGCAAAGAAGAGTTTAGACGCACTTTAATGGGTAGCATTTGTAATTAAATATTAAATGAAACAAGCCCAGCTTCCTTAAAAAGGATAAAACTGTATCTTCTTTGTAGATGTAAAGTTTGTCTTTATACATATAAATAACAATAGAGGGCTTCATCAACGCTCCTGGTGTCTTACATCCTCATTTTCTACCTTTTCTCACTGATCGGGGCTGTATGTACTATTTCACATGGAAACTGCTAAACTGGTGCAGGTTAAACACAAGCAGTTTGAAACTTTGGCCCAGGAGGTGAACAATACTTCCGGAGTCTCTCTGGCCTGCTCTCCTTGTGGAAGATGATTTATTTGCTCTGGAGCAGGCTGTGCTCACAGTGTTTTCTGGCTGGAGTAGAAGTCCTGGGATTCCCATGGGGGAAACTGAACTTGACATGGTTTCGAGCTAAGAACTGTTCAAGACAAATAATTTGTACAAAGCTGTAAGGAAGTACTAAGACAGAACTAAAATCTTTGATAATGAGCCAAGGGTAGGGGAAGTGTAAAATACCAAGGGATGAGTTCTGCTCTTTTATTCAGTACCATCTCTCTGCAAATAGCACCTTTCTGCAGGGCAGGCATGCTGGAGATGCCTAAAATTTAAAATGTTTAATTTGCTTAAGCAGGAAAACAAGAAGGAACAAAGTTTCTCAGTGTAAACAGATATTTCGTGTGTCAGGCTGATTTTGTCCCAGAGGAAAAAAAAAAAAAAAAAAAGCCAACAATCAGACAAACAGAACGTATGGAAAAATGTATCAAAACCAGAAATTAAAATTTTCCAGACTCAACCAGTCTATTGATTTGCTTTCAGCAACATGTAGCTCATTTTCCACATTGCCAGCTGCTACAGATTTACTGTACATTGTAAAACAACTTGATGTCTGACTTGGGGCTCCCAGTACCAGTGACAAAACAGAGCAGAGTCTGGCTTTCATTACAAGGTCTCACCCCAGAAAAAGCCCAGCTGGTGTGGCTGAGGTGAAAGTATGGGAAAGTCCAGCTCTAATGAAACCTGAAGTCTCATCAACTAGGGAACGTAGAACTAAAAATCAATTAGAAAAGAAAAAAATGAAATGCACACAGTCTCAGCAATGAGATCTTTGGTCTTCAGGGTCCTCTTCAGTGAGGTTTGGAGGGGTGGGATGGGGAGGTTGGTGTTGGAATTGGGGTTGGTAGCATGAGCCCTGGGAAGAACACTGGGGGAATCACGAGTGCTAGGTGCAGTATGCATCATCCCAAATTTGTCGGGCAGCAGATATACCTCCTCCTTGGGACTCCAATTTATTTACACACATGAAAGTTTAGCTGACTTGTGCAGGATGAGGATGTGGGACAGGTCAGTGGCAGCACCATCATTGCCCCCTCCAGGGATGCAGCACAGCCTAAGGCATGTAGCAATGTGCATAGCATCTGGCATCCAGTGCTGCTGTCACCTGTTTCTCATTGTTATTGCCGCTTTCTTCTTTTTAACTGAAGGGTTTTTGGGATTTATTTAATTTTACTGGATCTTGCTGAGCTTTTGTAAGAGAAAGGAAATGTATGTAGGAGGAGCGAGGGGGAGGTTATGGCACGGCTGTTGTTAGAGCCGGGGCTAATGGCCCAGAGGTTTGATAAATAATTGTTTAATTTAAGCCTCTGGAACTTCTAATCGAACCACCTGTGGTTCTGCTGCTTTCTTCCAGGCTAGAGAGAGGGAAGAAATAAGCCAGTCAGAAAACCCCAACCTTGGCTATAACCAGCTGTGGATGGAGGCTTTCCAAGCCTGAGTGACCCAGGTGAAGTTGATGGGAAGCGTGTTCTCTCTAATAGCCCTTTCCCCTGGAGAGCCGAGGGGATGGATGCTGCAGCCAAGGCACCGTTTCAAGAAGCCTGGACAGGTTATCACAGATACCAAGTCAGCCAAATACACCACAGGGGATGTAGAGCGGGCAGTTTCGAGTTGCTCAGTGGCAAAGCACTTAGCTTCCCAAAAAAGCTCATCCAAAGTAAAACACGGGCTTTTGTGTTTCCTTTCACCACATCAGTAAAAGAAGCCTGGGAAGGGGAGGGGGAAAGAGAGCGAATATGCCTTGATGCTGCTGACATGGATGCTTTGTAACTTGGATAGGGCAATAATAGCCCATCCTAGAGCAATGCGGCTACAGAGTATCTTTGACAGTTAATGCTCTTTTAAAAGAGAAAAGAGAATTTTCAACCAAAACACTGACTTTTTAAAGGTTTCCTACTTTACCTAAGTTAAAACTGGGATCTGTGTCCCAAAAGTCGCATCTGTCTTGCTGCAATATTTTGAAAATATCTGGGACCTGAAGCATGGAATGCTTGGAAAGCAAAGCTTGGAAATCAAAGCTTGGAGGAAGCTGCTAATGACCTGGAAGATAACTGATACTTATCCTCACTGAACTGGCAGTAAATCTGAAAAGCATAACTGCGTCTTGATTTTAGTGCAGATTCTTTAGATTTCCAGCTCTGCATCCGCAGGGTTAGATCCATGCTGTGCAGGCTGTCTGGGCACACAGCTTTTTTCCCTCTCAGTCATCCATGCACAGCTCCACTCAGGTGAAAAGGGGCAACAGAGACATGGAGTGGTCCCAGAAGCAGATGCTGCTACACAGCAGCCTTTGCCTCTGCTGCTCATGCCACTCAGTGTACTTCTCTCACCGTTACTACTGAGAAGTGGCTCAGATGTAGCCGGGAGCAAAGCAGGCTGCAAGCAGTACAGACTAAACCAGGAAAAGTCATCCTTATTTTGGGTTAAGAAAAATCTAAATCTGCAGAGGGATTTAACTCAAGAGGGATCGCACAGCTGAAAGATGTGTGTGTTTGAGCCAGAACTTCAAAATCTGGTAAACCCAGAGACAGTAAAGGAAATGATGTGGGAAATGCAGAGATATGTAGGAAAGGTGACAGATTTGCAGAGGCAAGAGTGCACAGTGGAGGGATGAGGAGACCCAGTGAAGGGCTGAGAGCACACGTGGCAAAGCAAATTCAGTGTGGATGGGGGAACGATGCGTGATGCATGCCTTTTGGGGCACAAGGGGGAAAACCAGCAGGAATTACAGCACACAATGTTTTTCTGAGCTCAGCTTTTGGCAAGCATCAGTGGGCTCAGCCCCGTGGCCCAAAGCAACACACAGGGAACTGCTGAGAGGGATGGGTGGGGACGTGGGCACAAGGGGGGGCCCAAAGATGCAGGAGCAGAGACCTGTGGTGGCAGGTGCCTGCTGTGAAGCACCTGCAGAAGCTGAGCTGGAAATAGCTCCTACCCATGGAGATAAAATGGACCAGAAGTAAATCTGGTGGATCCAGGAACACACCATCATGAAACCACCATTCAGGTCAGCATAACTAATGCTCTCCTGTTCGGGGAGTGTTGGCACTGGCAGAGAAAGGGTGCCAGAAGCCAGGACTGAGGCACAGTTGTGTATGCACATGGGTGAAGCTTTCACTGAATCAGCCAAGGGCTTACAATGAGTCCCATCCCCTCAGACTCATTTTGAGGGATGTTTTTTCCTATGTTTAGACCAAAGACCAGGCCAGCCCTTAAAAACAACCCCATCCCATGCAGCTCCACAGATGGCTGTCTGCTGCAATCAGATCAGGACAGGCAAAAGCCTGCATCCACGCTACGATGCATGGGATTTTGAAGATGCCATGTGAGAGCAGGCACTTGCCTTCGGGAACCGATCGCAGGGTAACAAGCAGGGTGACTTTTATTTTAGCAAGGACAGGGACAAGAAGAGATCACGGCGATCATCTGATTTGCCTGTCCGCACAGTGAAGTCATGAGAATGTGCCCAGCAATTCCTGGAGCCATCCCAGGCTTTTGGGGTGAGGTGATAAGCACCAGCAACAACGTTTATGTTTATGTGCACCCTCCCCAAGTGTGTGTCTACCCATAGCCCAAGGAAACAAGAGCTGAAAGCAGGTTTCAGAAGAATAACACTACAATTCTCACACTAAAGCTGTATTGGTTACATGGATGTGCCTGGGGGGGTGTGTGTCATCATCTGGGGGGATTGAGCACATGCTCATGCAACACTGACCCCGTCATTTTCCTGCCATTGATTTTTTAAAGGAAAAATTCAATTAAAATCCCATTTAGTCTGGCTAAGCAGAAGCTTGTATTATTCAAGTGATAAAGAGAAGATAAACCTTCAGAAGCTTCACACGTGTTATGGGGACTAACTGCTGAAGTTTGCACTGTGACATAAATCCTCTTGGAAATCTGGCTTACTTGGATTAAACGCTACAGTATTCAGCCAGAATCTTTATTTCCCTGACGTCTCATGGTCCCACAGCCTTGAGCCGGGCACTAGGGAGCTCACACAGAAGCTGGAGAGGTTTGGTGCCTTTGTGTGGAACCAAGACAGCTGATGGACAGGGAGCTCCTCAGCCTGGCTGGCAGGGAGTGGGGAACAAAGCACCATGTCTTCAATTCTGCCCTTTGCCAAGAATAACGGGTCTTCCAGCGGGTGTTCCTGCACACTCAGGCTTTGTAAACTTTAATTAAGGAACGGCTGAACAGCAATTTTAAATAACCACATTTTCAGTGTAGCTCTCTGATGTTGGAATAATGGCAATTCTTGCTTAGATCTATCCATTTATAAAAATATCATGTCCTCTGCGTAAGGAAACCCTGGATCAGACTTTTTTCAAGTGTTTGGACCTATGTTATCAGAGGATCTCCAGGATGGACTGACTATTTATTTTAGTGCCTGTACAGGATCTCTTTAAAAAACGCAGTCCTAGTCATACCTGCTGAAGTTTCCCAAGAACAATCTGCTTATAAATATTCCCTGAAGTCAAATATGCCAACCATACGTAGCCTTCAATTTGAAGCTAAATTTCCTTTCCTTTCTTGTATGTCAGACTTTCTGAATTATTGAAACAATCATGGAGCTGGATGATTAGTACAGCACATATGCCCATATTTTAGTGGCAGTTAAGCAAGTTTCATAAAGCAAGTCACTCTTTCTGAAACAAAGAACCTAGTTTATTTGGTGAAACCAAACACTCTACTTCCAAAAAAAATGAGACTGTGCAAATGCAATCATTATAATCCAATTCCGGGATAACTAAGACAAGGATCAGTCCAGGAATTAATTAAATACTTTGTGTGTCAAGATGATCTTTAAGGTTTGTTAGTAATCTACATTTTCAAATTTTTAGGCCTTTTTTTACAGAGTCTCAGAGTGAACAAAGAATCACTGATCATACTTGTTGCTTAGGAAATGGGGAATTTTCTGACCATTTTATGTCTGCATATTTTATTATGCACGAAGTTAACAGCTACAGGCTGCAGATTACAAAAGGAATAAGGTGCCCTGGAAATGCAAGCACTCTGAGCTCTGCTTCTACAAAGGAGTAAGAATTATTTCAAACAAAGCATGAGGGATTGCATCTGCCATCCAAACTCAAAAAAGCATGTACCACATCTTCTTCCCCTTCCATCCAAAGAGAGAGAGAGTTTTTTCAACCAGAGAACCAACCTACCCCAAATCTGGCATCATCCTTGGGGTTGCACCTGAGTAGAGTCTGGCCCTATGTCCTCTATGTCCCCCAGAAGCTAAACCATTTTGAAAATTGTTGGGTTTTACTGGGAAGGACCATGCTAAAGTCTTTATTACATTCTGTTGGCTTCCAGTCAGTTATTGTAAATTTGAGTATTTTATGTGTATGGATTCTAGGTTAAATACAGGCCTACAAGTTAGGGGAGGAAACCAAGGGCAGGCTTTGCAGAAAGAAGGCTGTTGCACAGGGCAGCCAACCACCAGAAGAAAGAAAATCACCGCGGTCCTGCCCATTTTGTCTGGGTAAGACCTCTGAAACCTGCTTATGTTAGTGACCGAAATGCTGGCTTACAGTGTGGTAACTAACTCCTGTGATGTGGGAGACCCAGTCCAAAGTGGGAGTTGCTGTTGGATCTCATGCCTGCTGAGAACCGTGTAAGTCCGGTTCTTCAACTTTACCACATAGCATATCCCAGCCCCGCATTTTTGTGGGTCAGAAAATTGGATTTTGCCCACACAGCTGGCTAATCATGAGACAGTGCATTAAGCATGACCCACTGATCCTGGGGTTCTCGATAACCATCTCAGCTCATGATTCCCACATGCCTCCCTGGCCACCAGATGAAGAGATACAATTATTATTCACCTATTGGAGACGAGAAATAGTAGGATGCGTGGTGGATTTGCCCATGATTACACTGGCAGGCTGGGGAAGCGCAGGAAACATGTCCGACCTGCCCCTCTTACACACTCCCATCGTAATTTTCCTGCGACCGAGACTTTTGCTGTTAGGGAGAAAGGTTCTGATTGACAACACCAAGGGGTGAGAGCTTGCCATTCCCTACAAAACAGGTACGTCCCTCTTATGAAAGGACCACCTGCTAAGTCCTCAGCCTCTCTGCTATGGCTATTAATAATCACTTCCCGTGATTTTCATAGCTTTCTGATGCAGACACTTGACCTCCTGTAATTGTGTTCAGATTCCCCGCTCAGGTTACACAGGATATCCAGCAGCCGTGGCACTGGGGATGGGCTGAACCTCTCCTCCTCGCCGCTCAGCCCTGGAGCCCCTGTGCCAGTATCCCCACTTTCATCTCAATCGGCATCCCACGAGCTGTTTTTTCTCGTAGCTGGGCTGGCAGCTCTCCATTATCCGTATTCAGATTTAAACACCAGGTTGCACCTGTTAGTTTTACTGTTGATTGGGAGGAACCGAAGCGGAAGGTGACCCTGCGTGTCCGGCTAAGCAATCCCTCTCCGCTAATGGAAAAGAGCCGCCTGCACTAAAGCTGCCAGCATGTTCCTCCAGGCTATTTGTATCGCCGGTGTTTCTGCCTTATTGACCGCCTCCTGGAAAATAATTCTCTTGCTTAATTGATTGTAACATTTCTTTCTACTTTTTTTTTTTTTCCTCTCTGCTAGTCCATCAGCCTCGGGACTTTATTTCTCCCTTCTATTTGACCGCTCTCGTGCAGCAGGATCTGGTTTTAGAATGATGGCCAGCAAACACTTTTTCTTCCAGATTATGCATTAGGGAGTTTGATATTGTCCCAGCACACTGTCTTTCTTCAGTGAAAAACAAGTGGGTTTTAGGCAGCTCTGGTTTTCCAAGCCAGCTGCATTCACCTCTGTCCTCTGCTTTGCACAGACTTGCATTTTCTGAAGTTTTGTCCTGATTGTGTGGTTTCCTATGGGTCTATGGGTGAGCCCCAGGAATGGGGGCTTCAAAATGAGAGGATATGGAAGAAATGTTGGCTGGGGACCTTTACTCAAGCAGCACAAACCACCAGAGTCCATCAAAATGCCACATCAATACATCAAGCTGCATCCTCCCTGGTGGGAATAACCAGGAGAACCATCAACCTGGGCCCTTTTGACACCCCAGGACACACTCTGGGAGGAAGAGGAGGCAACACATTTACCTTCTGCTGTTAAAAACTTCGCAAGTCATATATTAAGCTAGCCCTTGGATCATCCTGTTGCAGCCCATATCAGGATCCCTCACAACAGGCCATAAGGAGCTTTCAGAGGTCCCTCAAGCAAGCCTCTTCCTATCTCCCATCAGCCAGCACCTTCTCAGGGTAGCTCAGATAAGAGATGTTCTTTGGGTTTGCAGTGTGACATATGTATTCCTCCCTGTCCTGCTGAGGAGGGGTGATATCGTGTGTGTTAGGCAACGAGGACAATGGAGAGGGAGGGCAACACAGCTTGACAGCTGATTCTCAAGTAGATCACTGACGACTGTCTGCTAGAAACTTTACCTCATTTTTGCACTGGCTAGCAGGCAGGCTTTTGCATCCAACAAAATAACAAGCAATTTCACGAACTGTTTATTTGTCAGGGCATTGGAGAAAGGTGAATGATTAGGTCTTGGGGGTGTTAATGGGGTCATTTCATGCTGTGGTTATTGGTGGACTGGTAGAATGGATTGTGTGCCTATAATTATAATTTTTTGCTGCTGGGTGGTCACCATTTCCCATTGTAAATCTGCTTGTCAGGGCACCAAGACATTTTTCCGTGGGTGTTTCTTATTGTTATTTAAGGGTAAGGAAATAATTTCAAAAGCACAAATTAAGCTGGGTTGCCAACAGGAAGGAGATAAAGTTGACTGAAGGAAAAAAAAAAGCCACTGGGAATCTGACAGTCCTTCCCACATGCAGCCATACTCCTGCGGGATGGGGGGATATGTGGGCTGCTGCCTGCCCCCATGTTTGGCTCTGACGTGGAGAGCCAGGAATCAATCACTTTGATGTCTTATCTTGTCCCTGAAGACAGATAGCAATGGTTTGTTTGGTGACAGCCACAGCAATACTTCAACAGACCCTTTTGAAGTACTAGAGCAGCACTTCAGTGGCTGTTGTGAGAGCGGAAAAGCTGACACCAACGCTGCTTTGGGAAATGGCCACCAGGGACGCAGGGAGGATGATGGGTTTGTGCTGAATGGCATGTTTCCTTGTCACCCATGGGTGTCACAGCTGTGCCTGTTGGTGGGGTGGATTTGTGCAGGCATCTCCCATCCAAGTCTGCCTCTGCCCTGGGTGTGTTCATGGCTCTGACAGCTTTTGCCCTAGCACAGATGCCTTGCTGACTGTGAAGATGGCAGCAAAAGACAGGGAGGTGCTCAAACATGTTCCTCTCTTATGTGGGGCTTAGATATCTCACTGACATTTTGGGTAGCCAAACTGAGCTGCTGACTCCATCCCTGGCAAGTCTCTGTGGACAAGATGAACTGGGATCCTATCAATGCCTTTAATGAGAATCCTCTTCTACCCTTCCAGCCTCTCCCCACACAAGTTATTTCTTGTTCTGTCCCATTTGTTCCTCCTACCATCCACACAATAAAATCTCTCCCTAGCCTTGGCAAGCACAGTCCTACTGGGCACATACCTGTCCACAGCATTTCCCCACCCCTTTGCTCTGGCCAGCACACCCTTCTGCTGCTATCTTTCCACTGGTTTGCCTTGCCTTTTGCATGAGGCACAGCAATCTGACTGTATTTTCAAGACCTCTGTGGCCTGTTACTTGTTGCCCCTAATTTCCAGCTCTACCCTGCCCCACATCAGCTTCTGTTTTTCACTCATATGGTTTTCAAACAAGCACCTTTGTGTGTTCCTGTGGACACTTAGAAACTACCTGCAAAGTGTCCTTATTGTCCTCCTTTGAACATACCTTTGCTGCAGGAGAGCCCTCATAGTGATGGACGAGTATCACGGCCATCATACTGACAGATACCACGTCATCATTTCCCAGTAATCTATTGAACCTCTTATTAAATGTTGTCTTTTCTTTGGGTTGGAAACTCCTAGGAGGGCTTTTATTCATCATTTTTAAAGTCCCCAGAACAAAGATATCCTGGTCCACAGCTTGGACTCTCCCGAGTGCTGTAGGAACTCAGGTGATGAATAAAAGAATAGTAATTTAGAGTTGACCACTTCTGTCTAGTTCAGTGCTGAAGATAAAAATTGGTTGAGTTTCTTTCAAATCTCTCTTGTTTATGTATCAGATGAATGAAATCTGAAGACTCTTGTTCTTCGTCACTGAAGACTGTTCTGCTAATTTGTTTGCAGTGTCACTGTGGAATTTTGCACTTTTTTCCCTTTTTTTTTTTTTTTTCTTTTGGCAAAGAGTTGAAGCCTTGAGTTTTTAACCAAAAGAATTTTCCCTGCCCACACTCAAAAACCCCTCCATGGTGCATCTCATTTTTACCTCTCCCTGTGTCATCATGGAGAATAAAACCAGAACCAGTGTGTTGAGATGTGGCCGAGTCCATTTCACAAGGTATCAAGTCCTGCCATCCACCTCCAGAAAACTTCAGAATGACATTTTTCTCCTTGCTTTAAATAATCAGTCCAAATGGAAAGGATATAGCAATGGAAAGCAGACCTTCTTTGGTTTAAAAAACTGGAAGTGTTTGGTCAAAACCCCAACACTCAGTTGCTGAATGCATTTCACAGGAGGTACTTGATCGGACCCACAGGCGATGTTCGAGCTGCTCTTTGCAGAACTGTTCTGACGGTGATCCCCAGTACTGACACAAACCCTTTGCACCAAGAGGAGGTCTTCTCAGATCCCTGACCCATTTCAGTGTCCATCTTTGTCACACAGGGTTTTTTGGTCCTCTTCCATGTCGCCCACTCAATTTTCCTCCCAGCATCACCTTTGGCTCCCATGAGTTTTAGAGGAAAATGCACAAACCACAGCAGGTCTCACAGACCTTGGTGGATCACCATGCGTGTTTATCCAGCCTGGGCCTCCTTTACAAGCATCTTCACTGGTAATCACCAGTAAGGACGGTACAAGTGACATGCTGCATTGAAGGTCTGATTCCAGTACCCCTGCTTGCAGTATGAAGTCTAAAGTCTGAGTATAAAGGTAATATCTGGGTGGTACCTCCACAAAGCTTTCTGAGCTGGGCCAGCTACCCTTGATGGTTCTCTTCATCAGTTCCGGTCATTTGAAAGTGCCACATTTTCCTGACCTTACGTGAGCGAGCTCACTACATTTTGTTCCTTATTTTTCTTTTTATGCTGTGGATTCAGAAGTGAAATTGCTTAATATAAAAGAACCCAGTTCTGCTTCAATTTATTTAGCCAAATATTAATAACTAGTTAATTAATTAATTTTAAATGCCCTTTTTACAAGGGCCTGGAGTGACGGGACAAAGGGTAACAGGTTTCAATTTAAAGAGGGAGATTTAGATAAAGATAGAAGGAAGAAGTTCTTCATGGAGAGGGTGGTGAAGCACAGGAACAGGTTGCCCAGAGAAGCTGTGGATGCCCCATCCTTGGCTGTCTTCAAGGCCAGGCTGGATGAGGCTTTGAGCAACGTGGTCTAGTGGAAGGTGTCCCTGCCAATGGCAGGGGGGTTGGAACTAGATGATCTTTAAGGTCCCTTCCAACCCAAACCATTCTATGATAACTAAAAATACATATAATGCTGTGAGACAGAGTCACCCAGATCTCAATTTACCTCTGGCTACTTACTAGCAAATCATTGCTGAAAATGGTTGTTCTCAGTTATTTTACATAGTGGAGGAAAAGTAACTTGGTGGCAGGATCCCTTCAGATGCCTGGACAAAACTGATTCTATTTTCTTTTAATTTACTCTTTAGATATTCACAGACATTCCCTGCTATTTGCCGGCATGTGAAAAGGCACACTAAATGGCACTTGAGGGTTAATTTTCATGACCCTGACTCTACCTCTCAGAGAGATAGATTACATTTTCAATTCTATTCCTTGGTGTATGAGTGAGAATCATTGTGTAGAAAATGAGAATTGATTCAAATCTTCACCCTAAAGTCAAACTGCAGCTTTATTGACCAGAAAGAAGAAAAAAAAGAAGGATGCATTTCTTTAGAATAGCGTTCCCCATGATATCCTCCATGACAAAACAGCATGAAACAGGAGCAGATCTGCTACCTCAATGGGGAAACCAAGGTCTGGAGAAGGGCAGGCCATGCCTGGGAGACCCTGCTCCTACGGGTTCGTTTGCATCTTGCATGCAACCTTCGTGCCTTTTCTTCTCTTCCAGCAATTTGGCTCCCTGTCTCCTTGACCTCTGTGCCTCTTTGACCCTGACACTGCTGCCATCAGGGACCATATATGGCCCGGTGCAGATAAAAGGCCAAGGGGATTTTCCAAGATGTGAACAGGAACTAAGGCCCTTCCCCCTGTGGAAAGTCCCGGGGCGCTGGTGTCTGTGCTGCCCTTTGGGAGTCATGGGGCAGAGGGAAGCGCTGGCGTTTGGGCAATGGACACACTACAAGACACTTGTCCAGGGACATGCGCAATTGGGTGCAGCTCAGGTGTACCCTCCCGGGGCCAGGCTGGGGAGACCCCACCTGCAAGGCAAGGAGGCTTTGGGACTTTGTCCTGATGCCCTGACCGGACAGAGGTGCAGATTTTACTTCTGACTGTGCCCTGGGCTGGCTGTCACTTTGGGAAAGGTCATTTCATTGCGCTGCTCCTACATCTCCTCACTCACCTTTGGCTTTGCTCTGCCTGTCTGCACTGCCAGCCCTCCAGGGACATGCTGGGAATCAGCTCTGCAGAAACAGCCTGGCCAACATGCCTCAGGTTGGGTATAAAGTCTGATGTCATTTTATCTTCCCCTAGCCTTGAGAGGTTCAACATAGTTGAAAAAACCAAAAATGTTCCTAACTTTTACCTTGGAAGAAAAAAATGTTTGAAAATGTGACCCTTCAGGGTGAAACAAACCCAAACTCCTCCCTTTCATAAGACATATGAGAAAATCCCCAAGTTTTACTAATTGCAGGGCTGAAGACTTTTACAGTCCACTCACCCCGTGGCTCTGAATATTTGGGCCGGTACTACCAGTGCCAGGGCAGGTGTGCCAGCATTTCACTCTCAGCGCCTTGTGTGCTGGTGAGAATGCTATTTTATCACCCTGCTTCACAGGAGAAGAAAATACCCCCCCCTCAGCAGCTCCCCAACTCAACAACGAAGCGGGAGGCAGAGGGCAGTGTTTGCACATACATAGTTAGTATGAACAGGCGGGTCAAGTCTGCCCCTGATGTCGTCCCTGGTGTCCTCTTTGGGGTGATGGCCCAATGGGTTTCAGTGAGATGAGAGGCAGATTTGTGCCTGGACACATT